>CM061544.1:183382959-184861709 GCA_030864215.1 Capsicum pubescens
TTATTTCCTCATTTTGTCTAAATATTAAAACATTTTCTCAAAAAAGGGCAAAACCCTAGCTTTAAAAATCAAGGTCAAGATCAAGAAATCCTTCAAGAACTTTAAGAATTAATATTCCAAGGTATGTTAGGTGAGTTATGGGTTCCTTTAACCCATGAAGTCCAAGAACCCTTTTTCAAAATACAAAGATTGTTTATTTATGATTTTCATGATTTAGTTTAATTAAATTCATGTTCATGTTATTGTTATATTTTTAATCCATGATTTAAATTATAAGTTCCAAGAATTGAGCCTAATATGTGTTGAATTACATGATATTTATGATAAACCCTTCAATTTGCGAGTTGATTTTTGTAACCATGTTAACCCTAAGTGTTTATGATTTAGTGAACCAAGTATGCTTCCCATGTGTTTGATAAACTATCTATGGGAATAAAATAATGCCATTTCAGCATGCTAACATGTATTTCCTAATTATGTACAAGCTTCTGCCTACAAGTGTTTAATAAAATATTTATGTGATTTGACTAGTGAAGACATAACATGTGATTATGTGATCCTATTCATACAAAAGTTCATGTATATCAAGTGTTTGACAGAATGTCTAAATGAATGCATTGTTAAGAAGCAAGTATTGTTATGCCTTTATGATTATGCTATGCCTCTCTTTTTATCCTATCGAGTTCTGGGGGTATTTAATACCCAACAATCTAGTTGTTTACCTAGAGCCAGTGTCAGTTACAGAATGGTATCAGTCATGTCACAATTAGTAGAGTTCAGTCAGCTAAGAACTTAGCAAAACTCAGTCAATTACAGAACTCAAGAAAAACTTAGTAAACTCAGTATCAATCCAGTTCAGTTCTGTATACTCAATTAAATGTCTTTTAGTTAGGAGTAGGATTTAGCACCAAGCAAGTGCAAGGATGATGGCTTCCCCATCAGAGAGGCAGAGTCATTAGTAGTAGTCCCTGTACTCAAAAATTGCGTAGCTAGTGCAGGATGAGGAGTCACCCATCAGAATAGGTTTGACTACTTCCCATGGGTCACCCGTCAGATTAGGCTTGGCTCCACCCAAGTGTCACCCGTCAGTTAAGCTTGGCATCCAGGTTTTCCAGTGTCAGTACCTATGGCATGGTATTAGAAACCTTCCAATTAGGGTTATGATTTGGACCCCTATCAGCTCAGATTTGGGGCAGGTCGGTTAGATGATCACCTCCCACAGTTTCAATTTCAGTCTTCAGTTTAGAACTCAGCTCAATCTTACAGAATAAAGACTGTCAAACACAGTCAATCAATATTAGTAAATCAGTTATCAGTAACTTCAGATATCAATTACTTAGTTATCAAAACTCATTACTTAGCTTCAGAAAAGCTCAGTTATAGTTTACATATTTGCACAGTATTACATACTTAGTATTTATAGTAGTTTCAGTTATCCATGTACTCTCATATTCAGTTACTCTATATCATTAAGTTAGTTACTATTCATACATGCAAACCTTTGCATTCAACCTTACCTCATCTAGCATACCAGTGCATTCCACGTACAAACGCATACTTTTTCTTTACGCTATGATGTCTCGTATCATAGGTTCGGACACTCAGGTTCCCGACCGCTCTTAGGCAGATCCAGTCAGTAGTCATAAATTTAGTAGTGAGTCCTTATCTATCGAGGATGTTCTTTTATTTCAGTATTTCCATTTATCAGTAGTTCTGTAGTTAGAGTTAGTTGGGGGATTATTCCATAAAATCCATATTAAAATAGTAAAGGCTTTCAGACTAGACCAGTTCAGACAGTGTTTAGTTTTTAGCTATTTTTACCAGATGTTATATTTTATCAATTATTTAGATTTTGAACCTTATGGCAATTCAACCTAATTCTGCATTTATTTTAGTATTATTATCCAGTGCTCACAGAAGATATCAATCATGGGTTAGCTTGTGGTCCTTCGAGATCGTAAGCACTGTTGATGACTAGGGGGTAGTCCGGGTCGTTACAAACATAGTATCAGAACCTAATGTTCAACTAAGTCCTAGGGAGTATGAAAGCCGCATGGTGTAGAGTCTTTTATATGGGTGTATAGCGTGCCACACTTATGGACAAGAGGCTATGAGATATTTTAGGAAAAGTTTCTCTTCTTTCAATGTTCATGCCATGCGAGTGAGCATGAGCTCAAGCTAAATTCTCAGTCTAATCATTTTCTTCCTTCCGATTACAGAACATGCCTTCCAAAAAGACTAACGAAAGGAGAACCGAAAATCAGTCAGCACCTCAGCCCGTTCAAGCAGATCCCGTGAATAAGCATGTCTCTCATGTAGAATTTAGAGTTGCTTTCACTATGTTACCAAATTTAGTAGTTGCTTAGAACAACCTACAGGATATTTTTCTATCTAAGCTTAGGGTTCATACTGAGAAGAGAAATGGGGAGAAGCGTATGAAAATAGAAAGAAAGAATAAAAGTTAGAGAGTCAAAATAAATGGTTTTAGGCCAAGGCCAGAGAGTGGTAACCGATTCTAATTTCTTCAAAAATTCTCAGCCCTAAATCCTTCTGCAGCTAGTGCTCCAGTGCCAAAGTTTAGAAATGTCAGTCGAGATAGCACGTCAAACTCCAAGTCTTAGGGTAGTATGAGAAGAGGTAGTACCCACCCACTTTGCTAGAAATATGGTAGAAATCATCAGGGTGTGTGTAGGGATAGCCTCAGTGTATGTTTTGAGTATGGCAAGTTAGGACATAGAATTAGAGATTGTCCTTATCAGGTTCATAGGGTTAGTCCAACCATCCTTCAGCTTAGTCTGATCGCCCGCACCAGCAGGGTTCCACTTTTAGTGCCACCATTGGGTAATGCCCAAACAGGCTTTATGCACTTTAGTCTAAACGAGATCAGGAAAGTTCTCCTGGTGCGGTCACTGGTATGTTATAGATCTTCCATTTACATATTTATGCCTTATTAGATATAGGAGCTTCTCTATCTTTTGTAACTCCTTGCATAGCAGTCAACTTTAAGTCAGACTAAAAATCTTAACAGAACCTTTCTTAGTGCTTACCTCAGTAGGTAAATATATTCCAGCTAGATGAGTATATAGAAATTGCTTGGTTATAGTATTTTAGAAAATCCCTTCAGTTAATTTCAGTAATAGAGTCTTTCCATTTCAGTTTCTTGATGAACCAATCCTTGAATGAAGGGGTAGTACCTCAATTTTAAGTTTGAATCTCTAGATTGAACTAGTAGAAAGAGAAGTTGAGAATTCTAAGTTAGTCAGTGTTGAGTTTGCTATATGATGATGTTGGGGAAATAGAAAACTAAGAATCTTGATCAGAAGAAAGTACTAGCAGTGGACCTTACATTATCAAGAGTAGTCCTTTAGAATAAGTTTAGTTTTTTTTAGCATTATTATATCTCAGACTCTAGCGTAAAGTGTTCTTAGCTCTATTTAGAGTTTATTAATGGGTTCACAGACTTAGAATAACGTCTTTAAGCTAAGGGCGAGATGGTGGAATACGTAACCAAGTCAAACTTTCAGATTTTAGTAGTAATGTTAGTATGTGTAGAGGAGAAGTGGGAGAGGGTGATGCCCAACTCGTCCTTACCTCATTGCAAAGTTTGGCACTTCACTTATCATGATATCTACTCATCCCTTACATGTCAGCTCTATGATCATAGTTTATATTCGTGCACATTATCAAATTATGTACGTTTACAGTTTCTAGTATAAGAAGTTCTAGTTTCCTCAGTATTATAAATCATGTTCCATGAATACAGAAACTCTACACTCAGGTCATGCAGCTCATGACTCATGTACTCATGCCTTACAGTGTGCTCAGTTTCCATGACTTATGCTATAATCCTAATGATCAGTTAAATTCAGATTTATGACATGTATATCCTCAGTCTAGATCTCTTGATAAATGCAGGATGTTGATATTCTATTCCTCAAGCTTCAGTTAAGTGTTAAGTTCAGCATAGTGTCCATTCATGCTTCAGGTCCTTATGTATTAACCTTCAGTGAACTCTCCTTATTAGATGGTGTGGTGATGAGTAGTTTCTTAGATAGGAGAAAGAAAATGTTTCATATTAAGGAAAGATTGTTGCATGTTTTTTTAAATGAGGCTTTAGTCATGAAGATAGTCTTGAATGTTATGTTGATGTGTAAATGGATAGATACATTTTGTAGATTTGAGTATACTCGAACTTAGTGGGATAATTCAGTCTAGCTCAGACCTCAGTAGGTAGAGTTATCAGTGCCCATGTAAATATCTACAGTAGCCCCAAGTGAAATGCGGTGTTGAAGTAGAAATTACAGTTGAGGGAATAGTTGAGAAATATGGCTAGGATGGAAACTTAGTATTTTCAGTACATGAGGCTTAGTAACTCTATCCAAGATGACGTTTCATTTTTCTTGCTCCATATTATAGAATCTTAGCCATATTGTGATTCAGATGTCTTATTCAGACCATGCTCCCTAAAGTCAGTAGAACTTTATAGAAAGAGTGTTAAGAAATATTCCAGTTGAGTATAAGTTTTCAGTATGAGTTAGTCTGTAAAGCCAGGAATTTAATTTAGCAGTCAGACGAACAAGTTTGTATGGTTTCCCATCTTTTCGCCCAGTCGCCCTATCCAAAGTTTCGTGAGTATGACTGTTCCAAGATAGAGCATCTTAGTAATTATGAGTTCAGCCCAGTTTATGTATCATGCCTCAATTTCAGATTTCAGATATTTAGTCACGATTTAGTTCATAGGTGCCTCGTGCATTGTCTCAACTTTTCCTTAGTATCTCATCTAAGTCAGCATTCTTCGAGGGAAATAATGTCCCAGTGGGGAGATGCACTATAACCCCGTGCTTTCATATCCTAAACCTTTCAGTTTATCTTCACGTAATGAATCTAGTTTTGAGTAATGGGTACTCATAAGTTGACCTTCTCATTCCAATCTCAACCGAATGACCATTCCCAAGTCATGGCATGTATTAAAGGGCCTAGTTCCATTCATGATAGTGAGTGTATGTATCATGTTCTAGACTCAGTCATGTTCTCATGTTCCCATTCATACGTTCAGTAAATAATCTCAGGTTTATTAATATTCTTAGTTTAAGGTAACGGTCTTCCTTAGCTTTACTCTGTTCCATGTTCAGTTACAGTTTTAAACTTGGTATCCCTTACCATTGCATAACTAGTCATGCATTCATGAATCAGTTTAGTCATGTATTCCATGCATCAAGTATGCATATTTAGTATGAAAATTCATCTTGTCAGTAGTTCAGTCATGTATTCCATGCAACAGATATGCATGTTCTGTGTGTAAACTCAGTATATCAGTGTTTCTCAACTTAATCAGTCTCATTCGAGGACGAATGTTCCCAAGGGGGAAATATTGTAATACCTCGTATTTCCCTAACTTATATTAAGTCTCAGTACATGAGTGATCCATTATAAATTTTTCTAAATTCTCAGTATAAATTTTTCTAAATACTCAGTATTTTTTAGTTTAGATCCTGCCATTACGCAGTTAATTCAATTAGCTTTCCAACGATATAAAGTTCACCCAAATTTGACACCCGGGCGAAGAGTCAGAGCCATTTTAGTAAAACAGTATGCCAACTAGCACTCCGGCACATTGTGGAGCCAGGCCAAATGGCATTTGGCAATTTCCAGTGAAGCTCCACGATACCACCATGTCGCGCCACCAACCAAATTTATAATTGTCCAATTTCTTTAAGGTAACGCGATCATAGGGCATCACAACGATGTCCCAGTTCTCAGTTGTCAATTTTTAGTGAGGGACCGTGATTGTACCACATTGAACCATAGGTCAAATTCCTAATAGACCTTTTTAAAAAAGTTTCCAGTGAATTCTAGTAGCATGGTGTGATAGTAGCGCGTCGCGCTAGGTGCCCAAATTGGGTTTTCAGTGATGAAAATTAAAAACTTCCCAGGGGTAATAAGGTCTTTTTCCATGACCCATATCAGCCATTAAACATGAAATTATCCCCTAAATACCCCATCTTATCATTATTTCCTCACTTTCTCTCAAGATTAAAACACTCTCTCAAAAAGGGGAAAAACCCTAGCTTCAAAAATCAAAGTCAAGCTTAAGAAATCCTTCAAGAACTTCAAGAATTAACATTCCAAGGTATGTTAGGTGTTTATTCATGGGTTCCTCCATGAAGTCCTAGAGCCTTTTTTTCAAAATACAAAGATTGTGTATTTATGATTTCCATGATTTAGTTGAATTCAATTCATGTCCATGTTATTGTTGGGTTTTTGATCCATGATTTAAATTATAAGTACCATGAATTGAACCTAGTATGTGTTGAATTATATGATATTCATGATAAACCCTTCAATTTGCAAGTTGATTGTTGTAACCATGTTAACCCTAAGTGTTTATGATTTAGTGAACCAAATATGCTTCCCATGCGTTTGATAAATTGTCTATGAGAATAAAAATGCAATTTCAGTATGCTAACATGTATTTCCTAATTATGTAAAAGATTATACCTACAAGTGTTTGATAAAATGCTTATATGATATGACTAGTGAAGACATGACATGTGATTATGTGATCCTATTCATGCACAAGTTCATGTATATCTAGTGTTTGACAGAATGTCTAAATGAGTGCATTATTAAGATGCAAGTATTGTTATGCCTTTATGATCATGCTATGCTTTTCTTTTTATGATATCAAGTCCTGGAGGTGTTTAATACCCGACAATCTAGCTGTTTACCTAGAGACAGTATCAGCTACAAAATAGTATCAGTCATGTCATGATTAGTAGAGTTCAGTCAGCTAAAGAACTCAGTAGAACTCAGTCAGTTACAGAAATCAAGAAAAACTCAATATCAGTCTAGTCCAATTCCGTATACTCAGTTCAGTATCTTTCAGTTGGGAGTATGATTTAGAACCGAGCGAGTGCAGGGATGACAACTTCCCCGTTAGAGAGGCAGAGTCATTAGTAGCTGTCCCTATATTCCAGAACAACGTAGACAACACAGGGTGAGGAGTCACCCATCAAAATAGGCTTGTCAAATTCCCAGGGGTCACCCATCAGATTAGGCTTGGTGCCGCCCAGGTGTTACCCGTAAGTTAGTCTTGGCATCCTAGATGATTATCTCTCACAGTTTCAATTTTAGTCTTCAGTTTAGAACTCAGTTCAGTCTTATAGAATCAGGACTATCAGACAAAGTCAATTAGTATTAGTAAATTGGTTATTAGTAAATTCAGATATCAATTACTCAGTTATCAGAACTCAGTACTTAGCTTCATAAAAGCTCAGTTATAGTATACATATATGCACAGTATTGCATACTCAGTTTTTACAATAGTTTCAGTTATCCATGTACTCTCATATTCAGTTACTCTATATCATTAGTTAGTTATTGTTCGTGCATGCAAACCCTTGCATTCAACCTTAACTCGTCTAGATACCAGTACATTATACGTACTGATGCATACTTTTTCTTTGTGCTATGATTTCTCATATCATAGGTTCGAACGCTCAGGTTCCCGACCATGCTTAGGCAGATCTAGTCAACAGTCGTAAATTTAGTAATGAGTCCTGATCTATCGAGGATGTGCTTTTATTTTAGTATTTAGGTTTATTAGTAGTTCAGTAATTGGAGTTAGTTGGGGGCTTGTCCCATCATCTCCATATTTAGATAGTTCAGTTAGAGGCTTTCAGACTAGACTAGTTCAGACAGTGTTTAGTTTTCAGATATTTTTACCAGCAGTTATATTTTATCAGTATTTTAGATTTTGAACCTTTTGGAAGTTCAGCCTAATTTCGCATTTATTTCAGTATTATTATCCAGTCTCAAACCAGATATCAGTCATGGGTTAGCTTATAGTCTTTCAGGATTGTAAACACCGTGTGACGACTAGGGGGTAGTCTCAGGTCATTACAGATAGTTGTGCAAACCATTGTGCGATTACTAGTGGATGTAAATACAAAGAGAGATAATGAGGTTTCTTATAACACAGCACAAGAAGAAAGACAGAGATAGAAACTAAATCATAGAGTAGAACTCAATACAGATATAAGTGATAGATCTCAAGTTCTCCCAACTTATTTTTACTTTCCAATATACGATGATCTGAAGGATGACCTGGGTATATTGATCCTATCGAGACAAGATCTATTATTCCTCCTGAGTTACCCAGGATGTGATATTCAATATTACTAGTGTTATGATTTAGCTGCACAATCTTAAGGGTGTGTTTGCAAGTTTGCCCAATAATGGTACAAACATGCATATCATAAATTTTATTGGGATTTTTACTTCTTATAATATACCTGGGGTAAACCAGGAAGCTTTGTGACTCAAGTTCTTCCCATTCTCTCTAACTGGTGAAATGATATTATGGTTCGGTGAACTACCTCGTGGGTCCATTACCAAATGTATCAAGTTGTATATATAGTTTCTAGACCAATTCTTCCCTCCATCAATAATATTACAATTAAAGGACAAGATTTATAATTTCAAGTAATTGCATTCTTAACTACTGTATGAGGCATGGTTGAGGTTTAAGAAGAAGTTGATGATCGTGCCCAATCATAGAGTTTTAGGGAAATTTTTCCTAAGATATTGTATTGGGCCCTAAATGTTATTGCTAAAACTATTTTGAATACTAGTACTGGTGGAGCTTTCATGAGCCTACGTTCGGAGGTAACATTAGAAATCTTAGATTGAGTCTCTCTTAGAAATTGAGGATGGCCTATTCAAGAGGCAGAAAGGTGAAGGACATCGGGCCTGTAGTGAAGACTATTCAATGAACTCCCCATTCTTTCCCTTAGAGATTAAGGAAAAAACAAGAGGAAGGGAAGGATCACAAGTCCATATCAATGTTGAAGGATCTGTCTATTAATATTTGTCTTGTGGAAGCATTATAGAAGATGGTAGGCTATGCGAATTTCATAGAGGGTTTGGTTACTAAGAAGTGGATGGTGAATTTTGAGCCCATTAATAATATATACCACTATAGTGCATTTGCTTCTTGATCTTTAGTTAAGAAGAAGGATGACTTTGAGGCCTTTACTATTCTATGTACTATTAGGTATTTTAATTTCTCTCGATCTTTTTGTGATTTGAGAGCTAGCATCAATATGATGCCATTGGTGTTGTACAATCAGTTGGGGTTAGAGACTGCCAAACCAACATCTATGAGGTTATTGATGGCTGACTGCACTGTGAAGAAACTAGTTGGTATATTATGCAACTATTACTGAAGGTGGCGTCCTTTATATTTCAAGCTGACTTTGTGATTCTTTTCTGTGAGGTGGACTTTGAAGTCCCTATTATCTTAGAAATCCCCTTCATAGCTACGGGTAGGGCATTGGTTTACATGGATATTAGGAAGATAAAGTTTAAACTTAATGATGAACGTATGACTTTTAATTTGGGTCAATTGATGCGGTAACCAAAAGATATGGAGGTTGTGTATGTGATAGAATTGTTGATGATTATGCATTGTTTATACCTATTGAGGAAAGACTTGGGGTTGAGGTAGTCATGGTAGTTATCATGAACTTTAATAGTGATGGCATAGATAAATATAATGAGATGATGAGCACAATGTATGGTAGAGGTTCTTATTCTTATACTTCGAAGAAGTTAGATCTTGATTTTAAGAATATATTGACTCCACCAACTCATCCATTTATTAAGGAGCCACCGATCTTAGAATTAATGGCCCTCCCATCTCACTTGTGATATGTATTTTTGGGGGCTGGCAATTCCTTATCGATTATTATTACTGGTGATTTATAGTATTAATAGGTTAAGGCATTGATTTTAGTAATACAACGCTTTAAGAGGGCCATCAGATAGACTATTGCAGACATTATGGGGATTCCACTCAGGATTTGTACTCATAAAACTCAGCCTGAACTGGCTTGTGTTCCCATCTTCGAGAACCAACATCATTTAAACCCACCTATGTAAGAGGTGGTAAAGAAAGAGATCATAAAGTGGTTAGATGCAACTATAGTTTGCCCTATTTCAGACAACAAGTCAGTCAGCTTGATTAAATATGTACCTAAGAAGGGTGGGATCACTATGATCCCAAATAAGAAGAAGGATTTAGATCCCATGAGACCTATTATTGGATGGAGAATGTGTATGGATTACCTAATGTTGAACACTTGGACTCAAAAGGACCATTTTACTATACTGTTTATGGATCAGATGCTAGAAAAATTTCCAGGCAAGGGTTGGAACTATTTTCTTGATGGTTATTTATTCTATAATCAGATTTCTATTGCCCCCAAAGACCAAGAAAAACAATTTTTTTCCCATATGGTAATTTTGCATTCAACAGGATGTTGTTCCAACTATGGAATGCTCCTACCACCTTTCAGCTTTGTATGATATCGATATTTTTTCATATGATAGAGGAAACTATTAAGGTCTTTATGGATGAATTTTTAGTTGTTCGTGACTCTTTTGATAACTGTCTGGCCAATTTAGCCAATGCACTTTAGAGTTGTGAGGAATGCAACTAGGTTTTGAATTGGGAAAAGTGCCACTTTATGGTGAAAGAAGGGATTATTCTCAAACACTAGATTTAAAAAATGGGTATTGAGGTTGATAAGGGAAATATAGAGGTGATTACAAAATTACCTCCTCCGATTTCAGCCAAAGGTATCAGAAGCTTCTTAGTTCATACTAGGTTTTATAGGAGATTCATCAAGGACTTCTATAAGATTGATAATCCATTATGCAAGATTTTAGAGAAGGAGGTGAAGTTTGTGTTTGTTGATGCTTGTTTCATGGCCTTTAAGTTCCTTAAGGAGCGGTTGATCTTGGTTTCTATTATTGTGTTTCCTGATTGGGCCTTACTATTTGAGGTGATATACAATGCTAGTGGTGTGTCCTTAGGAGATGTCCTAGGACAACAATGTGAGAAAATCCCTTACCCCATCTACTATGCTAGTAAAGCATTGAACCCTAGACAAAAAAATTATACAGTCATTATGTAGGAGTTACTTATCGTGGTTTTATTTTAGAGAAATCTGATCTTATTTGATAGAGCCCAAAGTTAGAGTTCATCATGATCATGAAACATTGAGGTATCTGATGTAGAAAACAGATGCTAAGATAAGGCTGATTTGTTGGGTACTCCTATTGTAGGAATTTAACTTTGAGGCAAAGGACCGAAAAGGCACTGAGAGCCATGTTGCAGATCACTTATCCTGCCTTGACAAGGAGAAAATTCTAAAATTAGGGGGTGAGCTTGATATAGATGATACTTTTCAAGATGAGCAGGTTTTGGCAACATCTCAACACTTAATCCCTTGTTTGTAGATTTTTCCAACTTTTTGGAAAGTGATTTTGTTCTAGTAGATTTATCCTTTTAGTAGCGCAAGCACTTCATGCATGAGGTGAGGATATTTTTTGGGTGTGAGACTTATTTTTTTTGGATTTATGCAAATGGAGTTATTGTAATACCCCGCATGTTTCTAAGCTAGGAAGTGAATAAGTTTTCCTACGTATGAAACCCCCTATCCTGTGAGTAGCATTTTAGTGCATGATTTACAATGAATATCCTATCGATAGGATAGCTTGCGATGTCTTAATCATGCTCATATGTGTCGCTTAGAGTGATTCAAGCTAAGAGTTTTTAAATCCATCAAGTCCTAGTGTTCGATTATGCAAGGGTCATCTTTGAACAAGAATAACGTGATTGATATGTGACATTTTGGTAGATTTAGACCCACCAAATTTTAGATAATCGAATTACCTTTCCAACGATACCAATTTTATCAAAATACGACACCCGAGCAAGGAGTTATGGCATTTTAAAGTAGAATGCGTCGCCTAACCAATCGCACATGGCCACTGGAAAGCATAGGAGATATCATATGCAGCGCCTATGTAAAGCATAGGCGATATCATATGCGGCGCCTATGTAAATATAGGCGATATCATATGCGGCGCCTATGTATGATTTCAGCCACGAAAACACTTAGTTTTTGAGTTATTTCAAGGGTAGTTAAGTCTTTTAACACTCCTTACATGTCCCTAAACCTAAACTAACGAAATTTATATCTTCTAAACATATTACAACCCTATTAACTTCTCAAAGCTCATTATCCAAGAGCACCATAGGAGAAAAACAACTAGGGTTGCACAATCAAGCTTGAAGATCAAATTTCAAGGAAATTCCTCCGTCAATCATCAAGAATCTCCCTTCCAAGGTATGCATAGTGTTCATCCACGGTTTCCTTTCATCTGTGGAGTTCAAGAATCAATCTTTAAAATACAAAATCTTGGTTGGCTGTGGTGATATGATCATACCCATATTGATGCTTGTTTGTTTTGCTATATAATAGTATCGTGACTATACATCTCATGAAAGTTATGTTGTTAGTTGAAAAACATGATCTTTAGATGGATTGATAGAATGCAAGTATGAAATCCCCCTATGCCTTAAAGAATGCATGCAAAGTGTTCGATAAAATGCCTAGTATGTTAGAACTTCATAGTTACATGATTTCATGATATCTAAATAACAAGCTCATGTTAGCCATACACTCCAATATGAATTTCCATGCAAATTATGTGTTTTTATTATTGTGGTATAAAACATGTATGATAATGGAGATATAAATTATGTACATAAAATATATCTATGATTTTCCTATCATGTTTGAAATGTTGAATAAATACATGAAGTATACTATCCCCTGCTTATGATATTGTGAATTGTGGACTCAAATCTTATGATCAAGTCATGTCATGTATGTCAGTTTCCTCCCATTGAGTCTTGGGGATATTCGTACCCAAAAACTATAGCTATGTGCCTAGAGCCATGTCATGTTTCACGATATCCGAACTCAAGCTATGATTCCATAGACTTCAGTTAGTCATGTGACTCAGGAAAACCTCATGATCTCAATCAGTTGTCAGATATCAGTAACATTCCGCCAGTCAATGGAATTCAGTAAGGTTAAGTCATGTATAGTCAGTTATTCATGTCCAGTCCCTCCAGATGAGAGTAGAGGTTAGCACCGAGTGAACCCAAGGATGGGAACTCACCCGCCAATTCAGGGTGTGATTTTTAGAAGCAGTCCTTGTGTTCCAGAACTAAGTAGCCAGCGTAGGTTGAGACATCTTAACCTGTCAAATTAGGGTTGATGAGGTGGTTTAACCTGTCTGTTTAGGGTTCCCAACGTTCTCATTGAGTACTGCCAGATAAGGGTCACTCACAAGCTGTCCTTACCCGTGGCACGATCTTCACACCCCTCCAGTCGGGATAGAGATTGGACCCCAACTTAGCTATAACGACATACATGGGGTATTCCGGTTAAACACTACCTCCCACATTTTCAGTATCAGTCTCAGTAAAAGAAATCAGGGCGTTCTTCAGATTTCAGTATATACAGCACTGTCAGATACAGTCGTCCATGCTATCAACTTGCAGTACCAGCCATGACAGTTATCAGTAAACCATGTATTAGCTTATAGGTCTTGCTATCACGCATTCACGGTCCCAGTCTCTATATATGCATGTTTGCATTCCCACGTTCATATTAGTCAGTCGGTGTTGTTCATGCATCAAACCCTTTATGTTCAGCCTACCTTCCTCGTATACTCAGTACTCCAGTTGTACTGACGCATTTGCGCTATGGTGCTTTCTTTTCATGTTACACCATAGGTTTCGAGACATGAGCTCCAGCCCAGTAGTAGCGGTAGCATTCCAGTCGCAGAGACACGGCAAGTCCTCATTGATTCAAGGATAATATAATTTGATACATTTATTTATTTCTTCAGTTCATTATTATGGAGTTAGTTGGAGACATGTTCCTTCAACTCCTTATTCAGATAGTTTAGAGGCTTTCAGATTTATGTTCAGATTTACGTTCAGACTTAGCTTTCAGATTGAGTTGTTTTGGGTATTTTCACCCACATGGTTTTATTTAGTTGAACCTTATAGCCTTACAGTTTTACGTATTCCACATTATTATGTCATGATTTGCAGTATACAGGTACAGATATCAGTCATGGGTCAGCTTGTGGTCCCTCGGGGTCATGAGCATCGTTTAGTATTTCGGTTCATCAAATCGGTGCGTTACAGTTATTCAGAGATATATTCTTAAGGTGGAGATGATAATGTAATGACCCTTCAGGTTATTTTCCATATTTCCACTTATTTTCTCTATAGAGATTATCCATAGCTACCCCAAGTTATTTATGACTTGCTAGCATTGATAGTTTGGTTTTCGGGCAGTTCATTTGATATTTAGAGCCAATTTCCTATTTAGAAGTCTTCGCTGGTTCTAAATGGATACTGGCCAAAAACATCAATTGAATAATCTTGTATGCAAATACTGACCACACCAACAACTTCATAATATTAATTTTAGTCTAGGTAGACCTTTGGTTCTGGTCCTAAGGCACTCGAGCTCATTTTGACCTATTGATAAAAAAATTGAGAAATTAGAAATATAGGTGTGGGACCCACAAACCTCAAATAAAAATTTAGAGTGGGCAATCATATCTGAAATGTTGATTTTTGTATGTGTACATTATTTTTTAAAATATACGAGATTTTAGATGAATCTTGAGGGTATGATGAAAACTTAAAAAGAATTTTCAAGTTTTGGCTATCATTTGGTGAGCTGCAATCGTAAGCCAGGGGCTACGATTATGGTACCCATGGCAGAGAAAGTGTTGTGATCATGGGAAGGAAGTGTTGCGATCACAATATCTTGTTTTGATGCACTGAGGTGCAATCGCAGGTCCTGGGCCACGATAGCGAGACTCGAGTACCTGGTATGGGATTAAATAGATCTCAATGTCATAATTTTTTCCAGTTTTCATCCATTACTTGAGAGAAAAAAGCCTAAAGAGTGAGAGTTCTCAAAAATAAGACTTATGGGTGACTTGGGATCTTGATTAACATTTATTTTCGTGACTATCTTTCGATTTGAGGTAAGAATTCACCCTTTTCTTGTTGAAATTTCTTGATTATTTTCTCAAAACCTCAAAACCCTTAGGGTTTGATTTTAGCCCATATTTAGCTTAGTTTTCACCTATTTTTAGGGTAATGATTCCTTGAGTTTGTATGAGTGTTGGGTTGGTTTCTAAAATACAAGTTCCATAAGTGGGACCCACATAAGATTTTTGAGGTGATTTTTGGACCCAAAGCACAATGGTGCAATATGAGTATCGATATTCTCATATTGATGAGTATAATGTGTTTTTGATAACTTGGCATCTTGAAGAGGCTTCTCGAAAGGGAAAAACAATGCTTTAATGGTTCGTTGAGATTTCTTCAGCGTTGAAGTAGGCTAGGTTTATCCATCTTAGATTGATCTATCTCATTGTATTCTTATGATATTGTGTTAAATTTGGGATGGGTTTTAGGTGTTGGATTTATGAAATGCAAGACTTGGGTTTGTTGGGCCGGTTAAGCTAATTTGAAATCATAGTGTTGAAACATTTGGCTTGTTTTCCTTTTGCCTTAGGTGAATTAGACTTCATTACTTATGTTTATCATGAGAATGCCTAAGATTACTCAAAATAAGTAATAATGCTCTAGCTACTTATGCTTAGGGTAAATTGGCCTTAGTTGCTTACGCTATCGAAGGTTGCCTTGGTTTCGATTAAACTTAGTTAAAGTATTTGAGGAGAATCTCTACCTTAGGGATAATTGTGGCTTTCTACACATCTAAAAGTAGATTTAGATACCTTATCATTTTCCGAGGTAGTATTTGACTTAAAATATATTTCGTGAATTCAGAAGTAGCCTCTTTGACCAAACTTACATCAATATTGATGATTAGTTCTCTTGAAACCCTTATACAGTTATTAAATGCCTAAAAGATGCCCCTTTTGAGGTAATATTGAGAAACCTTGGTACTTGTGGGTTATGATGAATAATGTTGGAGGTAATTCCTAAATGAGTATGCCATATGTATGATTTATTGGCTAAGCTTATGTTATTGTTTTTGATTGGACTACCGAATGTACCGTTGAATGAGACCTTGACTATGATATGGTCTAACCAACAAATTATGTGATTGAATATATTATGAATAAGTTATAGATCATGCCATGAATTAGCTATTTCTTAAGCTATTGATAAGCTACATTGTACGGTAATGATAAACCATTGAATGTATTATTGATAAGTCACTACTCATGATGTTGCTTATGATTATGATTATGTTAAACAATTATGCTAGTAATAATGTTAGAAAGCATCATTATTGATGATGTTAACAAATGTGTTATTATTTGTGCTAGATGATATAATTATTGATTATATGGGGAATTATGCTAGAAATCATTATAATGTGCCTAATTCTAATGCCATAACAAGATCCACAATCTTCACACATATATACATTCACACAGTTCTAAAACACACATTTTGGAGGGGTATCATTTTTATCAAAAGTCCATAAAAAATGATTACTACTATAAATACTTAAGAATCTCCTAATTACAATAAAATATAACATAATACGAACAAAACACAATACGACACAATTAACCTAGACATGTCGATTCTACAACCATACCACTGCCGACAGGAAAAGAAGCACGACAACAAAAACCCACAGCGGCTATGTTATGTCCCACCCCAACTAAAAATTTGTACACTGTACTTAATGCACAAAACTATAGTAAAATCAAGGGAAGTAAAATCAAGGGAAGCAAAAACATACTTAGGACGCACAAGGCGTCCGTGTTAGAGAATCCTCAGATATGGGTATATCCACAATCGGAGGCCATGGTGATTGCCGTTGAAACATCCAACTAATATGAGAGTAGCGTCAGTGGTTGATTGTATTGATGACCCTTGAGGATACTCCTATGGGTATCTTTATGAATTTTGAGTAGTCAAGATACCCGCGTCATGTCACAACGTTAAATCAAATACAAAATAAAAGGCAACCCATGGTATTGCTGGTGATGTCTGAGTAACCAACATAGCTATGTCGTGCCACGCCGTTAAATCAAGCACTGAGTGGGAGGCAACCCACTATTTTTAGTGTTCACGTTTTTGTTATTTTTTCTTTTTATAGGTTTTTAGCTCTTGGACTTACCCAGAATATGGTAAAAATAGCTACATTCATCGATTTACAGGTAAGAGGGCTATATGATCAATAAATATGGTCACAATTCCTACATGGTAAATTGAGTAATTAGTTGAAAAGTTGAAATTTTGAGGTCCCAAATGTAAAATTAGATGCCAATGTCCATAACTTTCCATTTTTCATCCTCCAAGACTTTGCTTGTTTCCTGTTAAGTTGAAGTCTAGGTGGTATAGACCATTTACCGTGGGTAGGTTTTTCCTGCATAGTTCTATTGAGTCGAAATGAGATGGTGAAGCCCGGTTCAAGGTGAACGGGCAACATGTAAAGCATTATATGAGGAATATTGATAAACTAAAAGTTTGTGTTGATGTAAGCCTTTGCGAAGTATAAGTCTCTAAGGCAATTGAGTCGTGTAGCACATAGACGTATATGTGGATCAACACTTCATGAGAGGAAACCCATAGGTTTGTTGGTGAATTCTGAGTAACCAACATATCCACGTCGTGTCGCGACGTTAAATAAAGCACTGGTTAGGAGGCAACCCAATATTTTAGTGTTCATATAGTTTTCATTTTTGTAGGTGTAAAGCATTAGGAAATACCCGGAACATTATAAAAAATTACAAAATTTAGAAAATTTTAGGGAATTATTGACCCACTTATTGGGGTCATAGGTCCTACCTAAGCTATGTAAGTGGTACAGTGGATGTCAGAGTAACACTCTATGAATTTTGGGGTCTCTAAACTTCTACTTACGAACCCACTTATGGGGGTTGTAAGTACCACTTACGACACTGTAAGTGGGGTCATTGAAATCAGGACCAGAGTTCAGAGGGATGCAAAATTTTTCTGCCACTTACGATAGACCACTTACGGGACATAAGTGGCAAAAAAAATCAGGGGTCTCAGATTTCAAAATCTGGGCTGGACCTATGTAAATCCAACCCAAATTGGCGTTCCAACGTTCTTAAAGCCCAAAAACTCAATTCTTATTCCCATTTTCACAGATTTTGTGACTATTTCTTTTATTCAAACTCTCCACCTCCTTATTAACTCCATTAAAGGCAAAACTATCTCATAGTCCATTACTTGCATGCATAAAAGATCATGAATTAGGTTTCATCTATCTTATTCAACTTGCTACTTCCATCATCTACAAACTAAGGTAATATTCTTGGCTCCTACAGGTTATAAATTGTATTATTAGCAAAGAAATTGAGTTGGTACTTAGAATAATTTTGATAATTAAATGAAACTCATTAATCTTGTCAGTAGGAGCCTAGAATGATTAAAACATGAAATTATTGCATTTTTATATAATGAGAAATTTGTAATCATGCCATATATAGAAGTAGAAGTTGAAAAAGTAGATAAAATCCAAAAATCTTGTGTAATACATGTCAATTTGAACTTGATAAAGGTCGTTGAGTGCAAAACTGGACTTCAAATTGCAAAATAAACTGTGTGGGTTGAAAATTTTGGGAAAAATTTGAAGTACCCTTAGGAGGCTACCTACGTGGTATTAATGAGCCACATAAGTATCACTTAAAGGTTGTAAGATGATTTGTAGGTGTCATATTTGAAGCCCTAAAGTTTAAAGGCTTTGTTTGACAATTACGACCCCTGTAAGTGGCACTTACGTCCTATAGGTAGGGTCGTAAGTGCCCTGCCCTAGCTGTTTTGATATTTTTTTTTAAAAAAATTTCCCTTCTTCTATTTCAAACACTAACAACAACTTTTCAGGTACCATGGCACCTAAAGCAACCCAGACGAAAAGAGTAAAGTCTAGGCTCTGAGATGAGTCCCCTGAGCATAGTAGGTACATAGAGGGGCGCCCGATTAGCCCAGTTAAATCTTTATTACCACGACAGACTAGGGGTCTCTCTTAGAGAATGGCTGAAGTTGTAGCAGCTACATTTGGTATTCAAGGTATCCAACCTTCTCCAGCACAGACCCAGTCAAGCACTCAACTCGCATCAGCATAGGCTAGGTCCCAGACAGCCACACTAACACCTCTTTCCAGAATGAGGATGAAGAAGGCCCCAACCTCAAAACCATATTCTCCCTAGTATAAGGAGGGAGATAATGCTTTCGGAGATTGATTAGAGGATGAGGTAGATTCATAGTCCAGGTCTGGACAACAAGTTGTGTCTGGATCAGCATCAGGGTCTGTAAAGAAGAACGAAACTATAACGACCAAAAATTGCCTCCCGGGACGTCACACAGTACTTAAGGCTACAAGTAGCCCCAATCTAACCTTTTTGGCCTGTTTCTACTAATAACACTCATTTTAAGATGAAATAATTCAAAGACTAGCATAGTCATATCATATGAAAGGAAATACGGAGAAAATACTTGGTCTAATCGACTACAATACTGGAAACCTCAACACAACCACAATCTGATAACTAGTCTGATAAAGCCTCTACTAATCCATGAACTAGAGAGCCATTGGGATAGGTCCCGAACTGACTCGAAATGAACTGGAAATAACAACATAGTCTCTAAAAATATGGAAATGTCTAAATATAAGTCCTCGAACCATGAGGACTCACCACTGTAGGAATATAGACAGAGGTACTCAGAAATTACTGACGAGGTTGGGACTGAGCACCTGAACCTACATTATAAGACAATGTAGCACATAGACGTATATGTGGATCAACACTTGGGAATGTACTAAGTATGTGGAGGTGCATGCATTTATATAAAACAACATCAATACTCTTTAATCAAATCATGCATGTAATGAGTAATGACTCACATGGCTTGAATAAGTATAAAATGAAAAGCTCATGAATCATGTAAAATGGAACATGTAACATAATCTCGTGAGTCATTATACTTTTAGCTTCGAAATTTGTACTCTTCTCTTATTCTCATTACTCAAGGCTAAAGAAAACTTTAAGTAATACTTTCAACTCATGCATATGTCTCATGGAGAGTAAAACTTCTTCAATGATGAAGAACTCATAGCTATTTTGAAATCAAATACTTGGAATTCGAAATCATATAAATTTGGAACATACTTGAAGGAATTTCATTCAGGTTCAGAAAATATCTCATTTCAAGCTTCAGGGAAAAATACTCATATCAAGGGAAATTATTTTAGTTTTAAAGGAAAATATCTTATCTCGATGGAAAATACTTTAGTTTAGGGAGTTTCTCTTAACCGTCATAAACCATGCGAGCTACATGGAATCCAAAGTTTTGTCCTCCTAAGGAAGAGACCTCCCGTTGGTGAGAGGTGTCATACTCTTGCCAGGGAATATAACCTAGGTACAGTGATCACAAAATAAAATCGGCCTCAGGCTCAATATCAACTCGCCCTTAGACCCAATGATAATCATAAACTCGGTCTCAGGCCTAACCTACAGTGGCACGTAGTTTTGGGGTAAGAAACCGTGTAACTTACCTGCTCGATGCTAATACTACTCCCTTTAGTTTATCTTGCTCATCTTATGAAAATCCACTTTAGAATAATCTCAAGGCTCAATAAGAACCCAATAATCAAATTTGTAATCTCATGTAGTAGAGTAGATTTCAAAACTTAATGACCATTAGGTCAAAACATTTCTCAACAATTTCAGAATACTCAAATCATGGGTGCTAATAGCACAAGATTTCATAAAATCTCAAGTCTCAAGTAGGGCTTAATAACCCATAATTCAATCTCAAGTTAAAACTCATCAAAAACATAATAGATAGCATATAGATTTATAACTCATGTGGAATTCTAAAAATTTTGGCAATTTATTTCAAAATCTCAATATACTTATATACTTCAATATGTCAAACATTTCAACTATTAACTTCTCAAGGATTAAAATCATGGGGTATAGACCTAGCTGCAATTTCTCAAGAAAATATGTAAAAATCATACCATTAGACTCTCAATTCAAGGGAAACATCAAAATCTTGCAACCAATAACAATGGGTGAAACCCCCAATTCAATTTCATGTAAAATCTCATAAATTGTAGAGAATTGTAGTTTAAATAATCTTTTGGGCACAAGGGTGAAAGGATTACCCTTGTTCAAAACCCCATATACCTTGAATTAGAAGCTTTGGACAAACTCTCACTTTTGGAACTCTATTCATACTCTTGAATGAGGGTTCTTGAAGCCCTTGACTTGGGAACCTTGAATCTTGACTCAATTTAGAAAATCTATGGTGGATTCTTGAGATTCTTGGATCAGGTTTTGGATGCTTAGAGTTTTTGGTGAGAGTAAACTTGAGAAAAACTTCATAGAATGCTTGTAAATGACTTTGATTTTGTGTTTGCACGGTTTAAGAGGCTTGGAAAATTTCCAAAGTGCCCTTTTTAACTTCTGAATGAAGATGGAAAAAATTGAACTGGGAACCTGATTTCATGGGCCACCGCGACGCACCACTATTATGGTGGCTTACTAGAAATTAACAAATGGGAAATTGGTAGTCACCGCGATGCAGACCACCACGTTGTCCCACTAGTTGGGACCTGGAACTTCAGCACGACACATCTTAATCGTGCCAGGTCACTGGAAATTGACTATTGGGATATTAGGGTCCTCTGCAACGTTCCACTATCACGGAGTTCCACTGGAAATTGACAATTCTTAAATAGACCCTCTCTGTTATGTGAAAAGAACCAAAATGACGTTGTTGTATGACTAGGACTTAAATTAGTCATAACTCCTTACCCGGGTATCAGATTTGGGCAAATCTTATAGCGACATAAAGCTTATCAAATTTCCCATGTGATAAAAAATCAAAATTGGGGAAATTCCATATGGTTAATACAATACTCACTTAGGAAGTCACTTCTCAATCTTTTAGGGTCGGAATCAGGCCTCATTTAACACGCTCTAAGGTTCATTCTATGAGAGAATTTTGTGGGGTCTTACAATATCTCTCCCTTGGAAACATTCGTCCTCGAATGTCGCTAGTTCGACTAGGAATATAGGAAAATAGAATACACATAACTAAAGAAAATTTTCTAAATGGCTCAACATCTTTATAAACTCTTGAATACCTCAGAAATCGCAAGAACTCATGAAAGATTAGATACATAGCTGAACTTTAGATTAGAAGGGCTGAATTAAGGAAGAATAATACCTTCAGATTGATCAAAACTAGTGAAAAACAGGTGTGGGTACTTGGTTCACATGTTTTCTTCTACCTCCCAAGTAGCACCCTCAACAAACTAGTTCCACCACAAAACTTTGACCAAGGGGACTTCTTTGTTCCTTAGTCTACGAATCTAAAAATCTAGGATCTCAACAGGAATCTCATCGAAGAAAGACTATTCTGTATATCGACATTCTTTGAAGGATCTACTACAACGGAATCACCAATATGCCTCTCAAGCACGGAGACATGAAAGATAGGATGAACAGCTGACAACGCTGTGGGAAACTCAGCCTCATAGGCCACCTTACCAACACGGCCAAAACTCTATACGGGCCAACATAACGGGGACTAAGCTTTCCCTTTTTACCAAACCTTTTCACCTTTTTCATGGGTGAAATCTTCAAGTACACCAAATCACCCACTTCAAACTCAAGATCTCTTCTCCTCATATCGGCATATGACTTTTGATGACTCTAAGCTATCTTTAACCTCTCTTTAATAAACTTAACTTTCTCTATTGCTTCAAACACTGCATCAGTCCCAATCACGGTAGCTTCACCCCCTTCAAACCAACCAATGGGTGATCTACATCTCCTACCATACAAGGCATTAAGTGGTGCCATCCCGGTGCTATCATAGTAACTATTGTTATAGGCGAATTCTATTAGTGGCAATTGCTCATCCCAACTACCCTTGAAATCAAGAGCACACGCCCTCAACATATCTTCTAGGGTCTGAATGGTCCTCTCAGCCTGACCATCTGTCTGCGGATGAAAAGTGGAACTCAAAAGAATTTGGGTACCAAGACCCTGCTGAAACGCCCCCCAAAACTGAGAAGTAAATTGAGTGCCCCTATCAAAAATGATGGACGAGGGAACTCCATGCATCCTGACTAACTCCCGGATATACAATCTAGCATAATCCTCATCTGAATAAGATGTGAGCACGGGCAAGAAATACGCGGACTTAGTCATCCTATCCACAACAACCCAAATAGAATTATGATGAAGACGTAAAAGAGGCAACCCGGTCATGAAGTCCATATTCACCACCTCTCACTTCCAAATGGGTATACCAAACACTTGCATCACACCACCAGGTCTTTGGTACTCTACCTTAACCTGTTGGCACATTACATACTTTGCTACAAACCTAAATATATCCTTCTTCATGCCATTCCACCAATAGATTTCCCGCAAGTCGTGGTACATCTTGGTATTGCCGGGATGAATACAATATAGTGCACTATGTGCTTCAGCAATAATCCTCTGCCTCAGATCATCAACACATGGAACACAGAATCTACCCTGCAATCTCAACACGCCATCTCCCCTTTTGGAGAAAACCTCTACCTTTTGGTCCTTAACTGTCTCCTTCAGTCTGACCAAACTAGGATCTCTATCTTGCTTCTCCTTCACTTCCAAAACTAAAGAGGATTCGGAACTAATCTGGATCAACATACTTCTTTCATCTAAATCAAGCAACCTAACACCCAATCTATCCAGGCAATGCACATCACGAGCTAACTCCTTTTTACCTTCCTTTACATAAGTAACACTACCCATAGACAATCTGCTAAGCGCATCCGCCACTATATTGGCCTTGCCCGGGTGATACAACACACTCATATCATAGTTTTTTAACAACTCCAACCACCTCCTCTACCTAAGATTCAACTCCCTCTGAGTAAAACCATACAACCGACTCTTATGATCAGTAAACACATCAACATAAACACCATAAAGATAGTGTCTCTAAATTTTCAAGGCAAAGACCACAACAGCTAACTCAAGATCATGGGTTGGGTAATTCTTCTCATGTGGCTTTAACTGTCTAGAGGCATAGGCTATAACCTTACCTATTTGCATCAACACACAACCCAAACCAATTTTAGAGGCATCACAATACACCACAAAACCATCTATACCATCAGGCAAAGTCAACACAGGAGTTAAAGTAAGTCGAGTCTTTAACTCCTGAAAACTCTTCTCACAGGAATCTGACTACTGGAACTTTACTTTCTTTTGGGTCAAATGGCTCACGGGAGACGTAATAGAAGAGAAACCTTTAACAAAATAGCGGTAATAGACCTCTAGACCCAAGAAACTTCTAATGTCAGATGGAGAGATAGGTCTAGGCCAATTTCTTATAGCTTCGGTCTTTTGGGGGTCAACTCTAATACCTTCGGCTGAAATAATATGACCCAGAAAGGCTACAGACCTTAGCCAAAATTCACACTTACTGAATTTAGCGAATAGCTTGTGATCTCTAAGAGTTTGCAAGACAACTCTAAGGTGATTTGCATGGTCATTCTCATTATAGGAGTATAAAAGGATGTCATCTATGAAGACAATGACAAACATATCAAGATATGGCTTGAACACTCGATTCATGAGGTCCATGAAGGCTGCTATGGCATTGGTTAGCCGAAAGGACATGACTAGAAACTCAAAGTGACCATAGCGGGTTCGGAAGGCTATCTTTGGAATATCACATTCCCTCACTTTAAGTTGATGAAAGCCGGATCTAAGGTCTATCTTGGAGAAATAACTTGCACCTTGCAACTGATTAAATAGGTCATCAATTCTCGGAAGAGGATACTTATTTTTGACTGTGACCTTGTTAAACTAATGATAGTCAATGCACATACGCAAAGAATCATCTTTTTTCACACGAATAAGACAGGCACATCCCAAGGAGAAATACTGGGCCGAATGAAACCTTTGTCTAAAAGATCCTTGAGTTGCTTTTTCAACTTCTTAAGCTCCGCAGGTTGTATATGGTATGGCAGAATAGAAATAGGCCGAGTATCGGGCTGAAGGTCAATCCTAAATTCTATCTCTCTATCGGGAGGTACCCCTGGGAGATATTTCGGAAAAATATCTTGAAACTCATTAACAATATCAACTGACTGAATAATTAGAGCCTCAAACTTAGTGTCTTTCAATCTAACTAGGTGATAGATGCAACCTTTGGATATTAGCTTTCTGGCTTTGAGATATGAGATAAAATGACTCTTGGGAGATACCGAACTCTTGGACCACTTAAAAGCTGGTTCATTAGGAAACTGAAACTTGACCATATGGGTACGACAGTCTATAGATGCACAACAAGAATGAAGCTAATCCATACCCAGAATAAGGTCAAAATCCACCATGTCTAACTCTATCAAATCAACAAGTATGACTCTATGAAGAACAATAATTAGACAATCTTTATACACTTGTTTAGCAACAACTAACTCCTCTACGGGTGTAGAAACTAGGAACGGCTTAGAAATATTTTCAGGACTCATTTTGAAATTTACAGCTACAAGTGGGGTCACATAATAGAGACTTGACCTGGGGTCCAACTACCCATAGACATCAAAGCAAAAGACACGAAGCATACTGGTAACAATATCGAGAGAGTCCTCCCTCTCTTGATAGGATGGTAAGACATAGAATCTATTCTAGCACTGACCGCCAGCAGTGCTAGATGAAGCACCCTGAGCAGGGGCGGGATGGGGTACAAGAGCTGGTGCACTAGTAGCCTGTAATTGAGGTCGGGCGTCTCTTTTCCCCTATCTAGCATAAGGAATATCTCTAAGTCTGTGGCCCTGCTTTCCACAACCAAAACAACCCCTTAGATCTACAAAACACCCCGAGATGACACCTACCATACTTAGCACAAGGAGGATAGCAGGGCCTGTTACCAATACTGTTCTGCAACCTAGACATAAAAGATCTGTCCACTTGCTCCTGCCTGCTTCTAAGAACGGGAGGAATAACTGATGAAGGCACTGGCATAGACGAATGCCTCTGAAACTGAGAGAGGTTCCCTCTATGGAACCTAGGATAGCTAAGATCATGCTGCTAAGATCTAGCCCTCTTGTTACCCCTCACTCTATCTCTCTCCCTAATCTTATCCGCCTTTATCTGTTGGTCATGCATCATCAACCTAGACAGATCCATATCTCTATGCAGCATCGCAGTCGTACACTTCTTTAGTACCAACCTAGAAACACCGGTCACGAACTTGCTCATACTAGCTTGGGTGTCAGAAATCAAATCAGGAGCATACTTGGCCAACTGGTTGAACTTCAAGAAGTACTCCTTAACAGTTATGGAGCCCTGCCTCAAGTTCATAAATTCCTCAATCTTTGACTCCCTCATCTCAAGCGGAAAGAATTTGTCCAAGAATGCATCTTGGAACACTTTGCAAGTCATAGGAGCAGCATCCTCACCTTTACCCTTCCTCCATGATACAACCCAGTCATAATTTATTTCCTTCAACCTGTAAGACACCAACTCAACACTTTCTTCCTCAGAAACATACATCACCTACGTGATCTTTCTCACCCCTCCAGGTATAATTGTGTGTCTTCACCTACCTTGGAACAATAAAACTCTAGCGGATTCATCCGCATGAAATCACAAATTCTAGCCGCGGCTACATTACCTCCCTACTGATTAGTAACTGCGGCCTGGTTATTGGCCCGAACATTAGTGGTGACTGCTTGGGATAATGCCTGAAAGGCCGCCCAAAACTCGGCATGAGACACAATCCCATTCAAAGGATCAACAGGTGGGTGTTGCTCATCATCGTTCCTGCGGGCATTCGCTCTTCATAAAGGCATTTTTTGAAATAGAAGAGAATAAATTGTTAGATGAGAGGGACAACTGTAGGCATGATAGAATCCGAAAGAAAGAAACAACTTTTTCATAAAATGTCTTGTAGCCTATTGCTCATAGATATGGAATGCTACACACCGATGGTCAAGACTCTACTCAACGCGGATTGTCAGACTCCCTAGGACTCCTTAAAAACCTTAGGCTTAGATACCAAGTTTGTAACGACCCAAAATTTCTTCCCGGGATGTCACACGGTGCTTAAGGCTACAAGTAGCCCCTAGCTAACCCTTTGATCCTGTTTCTACTAATAACACATATTTCAAGATGAAATAATTCAAAACTAGCATAGTCATATCATATGAAAGGAAATACGAAGAAAATGCTCGGTCCAAACGACCGCAATACTGGAAACCTCAACACAAGCACAATCTGATAACTAGTATGACAAAGCCTCTACTAATCCATGAACTAGAGAGCTATTAGGAAAGGTCCCCAACTAACTCGAAATGAATTGGAAATAACAACATAGTCTCTCAAAATATGGAAATATCTAAATATAGGTCCTTGAACCATGAGGACTCACCACTGTAGGAACATAGATAAAGGTACTTGGAAATTACTGACGAGGTTGGGACTGAGCACCTGAACCTACATTAAAAGACAATGTATCACATAGACGTATATGAGGATCAGCACTTAGGAATGTACTAAGTATGTGGGGGTACATGCATTTATATAAAATATCATCAATACTCTTTAATCAAATCATGCATGTAATAAGTAATAACTCACATGGCTTGAATAAGTATAAAATCCAAAGCTCATGAATTATGTAAAATGAATATGTAACACAATCTCATGAGTCATTATACTTTTAGCTTTGAAATTTGTACTCTTCTCTTATTCTCATTACTCAAGGATAAAGGAAACTTTAAGCAATACTTTCAACTCATGCATATGTCTCATGGAGAGTAAAACTTCTTCAATGCTCAAGAACTCATAACTCTTTTGAACTCAAATACTTGGAATTCGAAATCATATAACTTTGGAACATACTTGAAGGCATTTCATTCACGTTCGAAAAACATCTCATTTCAAGCTTTAGGGAAAAATACTCATATAAAGGGAAAGTATTTTAGTTTTAAAGGAAAATATCTTATCTCGATGGAAAATACTTTAGTTTAGTGAGTTTCTTTTAACCGACATAAACCATACGAGCTACGTGGAATCCAACATTTTGTCATCCTAAGGAAGAAACCTCACGTTGGGGTGAGGCATCATACTCTTTCCAAGGAGTATAACCTAGGTCCAGTGATCACTAAAAAAACTTGGCCTCGGGCCTAATATCAACTCGGCCTTAGGCCCAATGATAATCATAAGCTCTCCCTCAGGCCCAACCTATGGTGGCACATAGTTTTGGGGTAAGAAACTATAGTAACTTACCCACTCGGTTCTAAATACTACTCACTTTAGTTTATCTCATGCATCTCATGAAAATCCACTTTAGAATAATCCCATGGTTCAATAAGAACCTAATAATCAAGTCTGTAATCTCATGTAGTTGAGAGGATTTCAAAACTCAATGACCATTAGGTCAAAACATTTCTCAACAATCTCAGAATACTCAAATCATGGATGCTTATAGTAAAGGAGTTCATAAAATATCAAGTCTCATGTAGGGATTAGTAACCCATAATTCAATATCAAGTTAAAACTCATCAAAAGCATAATAGATAGCATATAGATTCATAACTCATGTGGAAATCTAGAATTTTGGCAATTTATTCAAAATCTCAACATACTCATATACTTCAATGTTTTTAACATTTCAACTATTAACTTTTCAAGGATTAAAATCATGGGGTATAGACCCAGCTGCAATTTCTCAAGAAAATATGTAAAAATCATTCCATTAAACTCTCAATCCAAGGGAAACATCAAAAGCTTGCAACCAATAACAATGGGTGAAAACCCCCAATTCAATTTTATGTAAAATGTCATAAATTGCAGAGAATTGTAGTTTAAATAAGCTTTTGGGCACAAGGGTGAAATTATTACCCTTGTTCAAAACCCCACGTACCTTGAATTAGAATCTTTGGATGAACTTTCACTTTTGGAACTCTATTCGTACTCTTGAATAAGGGTTCTTGAAGCCCTTGACTTGGGAATCTTGAATCTTGGCTCAATTTAGAAAATCTATGTTGGATTCTTGATAGTCTTGGAAGAGGTTTTGGATGCTTAGGGTTTTTATTGAGAGAAAACTTGAGAAAAACTTCATAGAATGCTTGTAAATGACTTTGATTTGGCGTTTGCACAGTTTAAGAGGCTTGGAAAAAGTCCAAAGTGCTCTTTTTAAATTTTGAACGAAGCTGGAGAAAATTAAACTGGGAACCCGATTTCATGTTCCACCGCAACGCGCCACTATCGTTGTTGCTCACTGGAAATTGACAAATGGGAAATTGGTAGTCACCGCGACACGGGGCCATCGCATTGTCCCACTAGTTGGGACCTGGAGCTTCAGCACCACGCATCACAATCACGCTAGGCCACTGGAAATTAACTATTGGGAAATTGGGGTCCTCCATAACGCACCACTATCGCGAAGTTCCACTAGAAATTAACAATTGTCAAATAGACCCTCTCCGCGATGCGCCAAGCACCAAAATGACGTTGTTTTATATCTAGGACATAAATTATCCATAACTTCTTACCCGGATATTGAATTTGGACGAATCTTATATCGACGGAAAGCTTATCAAATTTCCCATCTGATAAAAAGTTTAAATTGGGGAAATTCTTTATGGTTAACATGATACGGACTTAGGAAGTCATTTCTCAATATTTTAAGGCTGGAATCACACTTCACTTTACACACTTTAAGGCTCAAACTACGAGGGAACTTTGTGGGGTCTTACAGAAACACATGGCTCCCAGTCTTAGGAGGGGTCAGTGGATGAGTTCGAGTTAGCTAGTGAGTCAGATTTTGGCCTAGTTTCACCCTAAATTAAAAAGGGTGCAAACCAGGTCCAAAAGGTATAAAACAGATCCCATAGGAGATCACTTTATAATCAGCACAAGATGCTCCACTGGTTTCATTGGATACTTAAGCCCCAAAACCACCACCTAAGGGGAGTATTGCAGTTATAAGGAGGATAAATTTGATAGGTCTAGCAACGATATCGGGCATGGGGGCTTTTCATAAGTGATATCAGTTGGGGTGGATGACTTAACCCCAAGGTTCATACATCCTATCCCTAGTCCTAGAGTTTTGTACTTCCTACACCTCTATTCTCTACTTGATTACTCCATGGGAGGGTGATGATGCAAAAATTACATGTCAATTTAAGTACAAAGCGATCGTCGTCAATATATTTACCCAACTTTAAGTTAAGGTCAAGTCCACAAGGATCAATGTGATTGGTAATCGAAATAGCTTAAAATAAAGGAAACTTGCTAAATTCAAACTTAGAATACAAATATGTAAAAATCAGTGGTTTGGGAGAGTATCAAAACTAATGGTTCTTTACGAAATTCTAAAGAACTAATTTGAGGCTACGAATAACTGGAGTATACTCGATTAAGTAAGGATATTTGGATTATACTTTCATAGGGGAAAGTTATGCATGAGAGCGTGATGATTTGGTGCAAACTCTAATAGTGATGATGTTGTAGGCTAGGTTTAAAGTCCTTAAGACTAGTTTGTCAACCTAGTCTCAAATATATCACTTATTGACCCTTTTGAGCACCTAATGGATATGTCAATTAAATGCACCCATTAACTCAATTGGGTATCCCTATTTCTAGGAAATACCCAAGATATAGTCAACTTCATACTCACTGTTATGTAGAAGACAATGAGGATTAGAAAACTAAATCCATCAATTTTCTACTATTGCTTGGTTCCCACATCCCTCTTTCAAGGATGATATGGGCTCTAAAAGTCACCCTAACCCCTCTTTCAAGGATGCTTTGAGCTTTCAATAGCTTAGGATTTTCACCTACAAATCCATTTGAGTATTTAGGGATTTCACCCACAAATCCAAACCAATTTACTCAAGCAATAGTAGAACCCATCACCAACAAACTAGCATATACATAAATGAATCACAACTCACACATTAATGCACCCTGTTCTAACGTAATCCCAAGAAGAAGAACTAGTTACATATAAGATTAATAAGCAAGATATACCCAATAATTTCCATTGATTAGATTTATGAAAGACTAAGTGAATGTTACTTCAAACTTTGAACTTCAAAAAATCTTCAATGGGAGTTAACTAATCCTTCACTTGGAAACTACTCCAATTTATTCTTCACCCAAAATTAATACGATAGTTGTCCTCCAAAAATGGAAACTAAGAAGTAGACCAGGTTCTAATAATTGGGAATGGATTTAATAATCCTCAAAAGGATAGGGTTTGAGTCTATATAAGGACATTTGGGATCAGCTACATGCATTTACATTTCTACCCTTAGTTTGTATTTTCCGCTAGGCCGCAATCATGGGAGTTATCCGCGTTCATGGCTACTGAGACCATAGTCATAACCACGCGATCGCAGTATGTTGAACTGCTTGACAGACCATGATCATGGCCCTCAGACCGTGATCGTAGTAGTTGAGGCTATGTTCTTCTCCAGGTCTTCAAACTTCACTTCTTTCCTTTTTTTGATCTTTTTCAGCTCGCATCCATATATTATCATCCTATTTCCTATGTGCCTAGGTCTTTGATCTGCTCTAGGTCTTCAAACTATACTTCTTTTCTTCATTTGATCTTTTTCAGCTCGCATCCATATATTATTATCCCATTACCTATGTGCCTGTATAATATAGATATTAGTGTATTTAATCACAACTATGTCTCATTTACTCATTCAAAACATGGTAATGTGCACGAATGTTGAGTGCAAATGAGTGGTAAATTCACCGCTCATAAACACCCCTAACTTAAAGCCTAGTTTTTCCTCTAACAACATTACCTCTTACTATGAGACAATGGAAATTTATGCCCACATAAGATGACCTAATGATCACAATGACATCAAACTTAGTTACTACCTCAAGTAGCTCTTCAAACATGGGCAAAACTATTTTCCCGACACCCCCAACATGAAATGCAATAAGGAAGGGTGCAAAAGACTTTAAAGAACAACAATGTAACAATCACCGATATTCTAAAAGTGTCTCACTTTTTTACCTTAACTACACTATACTCATTTTGTATCTTTTCTTTGAAGATAACAAAATCACATACCTCAACTTGTTCACATGCCTTCTCATAAGAAGGAAAATTTCACACACCGAGCTACCAATTATGCAACAAGGAATTTAAATGAACAACTCTCTCCCATACAAGAACTATCTATGTTAACAAGTGTCATACCATAGGCTTGCCCCCTTTTTCAATTTCCGCTACAATGAAAGTAAATGGTTGGAGATCATTTAAGGTCAACATGGTTTATACCCTTCTTGAACATCTATATCACATTATTTAATCCACTTTGTAGACTATGGGACACTTTTTTTGTTACAAATTTTCCTACATTTATTCCCTCATTTTATCCATTCGTTTTCCATTTCTTTTTCTTTCATGTTTGTCATCCCTTTGTTGAATTTTTTATTCTTTTATTCATTTGTTTCAATGATTAAGCATGCAGGCATTCACTAACAACTTCGTGGCCTAAACTTACTTTCTTCAATCTTCACCACCCCAACTTAGGACTTTAGCCTCAAGTTGTATTTTTAAGTTCAACGAGGGTATGGTTCAAAAGAGGGATAAAAGTTGAAAGACTCACAACTTAAAATTTGTTTGCCAAAGAAAGGTCCAAAGGATCAAAGTGGGTGACTAGGGATAATATCTATGCATGGGTAGGCTTTTTAGGCTAAATGGGCTTCCAATGTCACCAAGATGGCCTAAGATCATCTCATCAACCAAATACAATTAAAATTTAGCCTTGAGAGAGTTATGGGGAAGGTTCCAGATGACACAAGTATACAATGAGATTTAGACAAATAAACTCAGTGCACATAGCATGTGGACTCACCAAGGAGGATCAATTGCCCCTCATGTTAGATACACAAATGGATTATCTATCTATATTTACAAGCCAAAATAATTTGAGTCACAAAAAGAGAAATTTTTGTTACAAGGTTGCTCACGTCTAAGCCCTTTATTTTTGAAAAGTTTTGAATGGTAGGGGGTGTTTGATTTGCATTTGCACTATGCATAATTTTCTAAATATGGAAACAACCCAAGCCTTTGTATAACATTTTGGCTTAATAAAAGGCAAACCAACCATATGGCTACTCATACTTTCCCAATTGCATGCGTGCAATCCTAAATCCGCAATTCCACAAGTACTCAAACTTCACTTGCATTTGTGATCTTGATATTATGGGTATACAGAATTTCCCTGAATCGATGGCTCAAAACACAATCACGATGTTTTTCCCTTATGAATGTCATAAATCAATCTATCATAGGGAAAACCTCATTGGACATTACCATGATCAAAATAAAACTAAAGTAAAAAAGAAAATCTAAAAGGAAAAAACAAACTAACAAATCCATGAAATATAGGCACCATCAGAGTGCCCAAATATAGCAATCCAAAAACAAAATAAAACTCATCCACAATGTCATCAAAATAATATCAAAAACATCCAGAAATATAAAAAACAATATAAATCAAGGGACTGGCACCCTAATAAAAAATCTAGTAGTGTCCTCACTGCATAATCAATAAAGAAAGATTAAAGAATGCTCCCTAAATATGCCTCAAAGGCTTCTATCTCCCTCTGACTCTCATCAGCTCCATCATCGTCCGCACTAGACCACTCAACAAGGGCCTCATCATCTTTGTCCACCCTCGATGAAAGTAGTCACTACTTGGGGTTGAGCATCTTAAAGATGCCCTTCACTCCTTTCCATATCTTGGTGAAGAATTTTTCTCTCTTCACCATCTTTTTATGTGACTCCTTGAGGTCCCTGTGCGATTCTGCCAAAGATGAATAGGCTCTCTCCAATTTGGAAATTGTGGCTCCCTTCTTATTCTGCTCCTCCAGGTATACTTCATAATACAACCAAGAAACATATGAGTGGAAAGAAGTGGAGGACCTCCTGGTCTTTGAGGCACTCTGGACACTAGCTCTTTAATTACCTACATCTCACCTGAGATCTCATCAAAGGGGTTTGCTGAAGAAGGTCTATAAGAGTTTGTGTCCTCCTGGGTTGACTTGACTGAGTCTACCTTTCTTTTCTTGATCTGAATAGGTGCACCCTCACCCCAGATTTTGACTGGAAAGATGCGGGGGCCTAGGTACATCCAAGTTTCTGTAGCATATTCCTCTACTTATGCCCTTTTACATAGCTCAGTAATAAAAGAGGGAAAGAGAAGAAGAGTACCCCTGATTCTTGAAGTGCCTCTACTCTAAGATCACAATTTGGCCCATATATAAAGTAATGCCCAATAGAATACAAGCCACCATCCTAGCTCAAAAATCTGTGGTGAAACTCATGTGTGTGCACAGGGATATTCTACTGCAGATAATAGTCAACCAAAGCTTGGTCTCTATTGTGAAGTCATTCATAGAGATTGATCTTTTGGTAGTAGCTCAGGAAATTTCTTTTCAAGGCCATAATATGTTCACCAACCAGGACCCTGGTTCATACCCTTTTGCCTGGAACTGAGCCATATCTGCAACCAAAAGCCTATATTTTATTGACCTGTTCTGCTTTGAAGTGCATATCCTTTCCCTGAATTATCATCACTAGGTAGATATGAGAGACTATGATAAGGTTAGCATAGAACTCACGCACCCATTGCTCATTAGCAAAGTAGGGGTTCGAGGCAAAGCACATCTACCCAGTAGAAGTAAGTTTAGCATAGAATCCTGGGAATTTCTTCCCCAGTTTGTCTAAGAAAATACCCCTTTATGGGAGTAGCTTTTTCCTTGGCAGGTCACTATAGTAGAGGTTGTGGCATTCTGTAGCCATGAATCTGCTATGGTCAAAGTTTCTCATTTTTATGGCCTAATACCTGTGATCAACACAACAATGACCATCATTAGCATTTTCACACTAAATTGTGTTCATTTATTCAGATAAGATCATTGGGTGGTGCCTTAGGGGGTTTTGTGGTGAAAACTGGGCATGCAAATTTTTGGTCTCAGTAGAAAACTGCTCTTAGATATAGCGATTGTGGCTCTTTACCGTGATTGTGGAACCGCGATTGCGACCCTAATAACCACGATTGTGGTACCTGAGACCAATTTCAACCAAATTTTTTATAGCAAATAATGCTCAAATCCAACCCCAAGTTATATTCAAACAAACCAACATTTCATTATGCTCATGAAGCTTAAAACCTGAATGCTATATTATACCCTCGAAACATAAGGAAAGCAACATAAAATCCATGGGGGCATTAAATCAAACACATGGTGTACACATTAATTCTATAAATTTTTTGTCTAAATATGGGTACTCAATACTTCCTTGTCGATGTGTACACCAACCTCAATAGGCTACCACACCAATAAGTACATTCCATCATAGATTAAGCATTAAAAATACCAACTCAAGCTTAGTAAGAAGGTACAAGTTTTATGCCACTAAAATACTCAATTTGAGGGAATTAGGAGACATAACTTAGTGTAGGATGCATGGGGATGCAATGATCAACTTGAGTATGAATTTTTTTTTACTTTTGGGTGTATTTTTAAGAGAAATATAAGAAAAGGAGGGTCAAGAGGACTGGGCTGTTGGATGGTCTTTTAAACTAATATTACCAAGATTGTGGTTAGATTTTAGCAATTGCGAACACTCATCTAAAGTGATTGCGGTGACATAGGCTGTGATAACGGTAATTGGGGATAATTTGTATGTCCTCTACATTCCTCTACTCAGTCCAAAACACAATTATTTCCCACTTTCTCTTTTCTCAATTTTATTCAACACTCCCCATGGCACCATAATTTCATGGATTATGCATATACAAAAAACAAAATCTACTCTACCATGTATGAACAAAAAGGATACATTCCACTTTTGTGGCTTGATGGGTTGCTTTCCATCTTTGGTGGCAAGAAACTTATTCAACTATCATTTGTGTTTCCACTTAGAAAATTTGAATCTCTGTCCCAATTATCGCTCACTATGAGTTGAACAGCATAGGGATAGAAGATTCACATCTTCCAAGGTGAAACATGATAGAGATAAGGACATAACAATAAAGATTCTATCTCACCACTTTGAAGACTTGAATCTTTTACCAAACTTCATATAAAATTTCTGACTTAGCTCCTTTGGTAATGGTAGGAACATTAAGAGTCCACTAGTTATACATTGACAGTTGAGCTCTTTAGCCTTCAAGTGTAAGGCTCCCATGTGATCCTTTGGAGTAACAAACTCCAAAATGTAGGGGTGGTGCTCCTTCTCCCCATGGTCCTTTATTTTCTTAGGTAGATGGACTTTCATCATATCCTTTAAGCCCAATGTTAAAAAATGGTTTGAATGAGGTCTATCCCTTAGTTTCGAGGTTGCATCCTTATTAGCATCTTTGCCCTAAAATGAACTAGAGTATTCATAAGAGATTTTCTTGTCTTCTTCTTTTGAATATAACACTATTTCCTTGATTTCAATATTTTCAAAAACATTTGGTTCAGTTGGTTGGGCAATCACCGAGTACTCTTTACTACCAAGCTCATCACTGACCACATAGCTTGGTTTCTCTTCTTGATTAACCTTCTCTTGAGAAGTGTGAAAGGTGATGGTATTTATAAGATTTATTCCCTTATCCATTTCCTCTAACATGGAAATCTCCCTTCCAAATATCTCACTGGATTAATGCATGTTATGCATATTCCCCATTGTTATAGTTACCCGGTCCAAAATAGTTTGAAGCACTAGTATGTTGTTCTTCCTTGATTTTGTCATGAGACCTATCAAACTCATAAGAAGAACTTGCAATTGGGTTAGCATAATAATGGGAGGGAGCATTTGGACAATCAGTCCAATATCCATCATGACCACCACATAAAGAACAATCATACTCCTAATAGGATCGAGATGGTGCTTCTATCTCTCTCCGGGGACCATAGTAACAATCTCTCCAAAGGTGGGGTCCATAAAAATATGAACATGGATCATCAAGATAGGATTTCCAACAACCAAAGTCATATTTTTCAAAATATTTCATGGAGAAAGGTAAACAAAAGAAAAAAACTACCTAACACAAGAAACAAAAGAAAGTTACAAACACTTATTTAAAAAGTTGAATTTAAGCAAGTAAGCTAAAATTTCAAACTAACTCAATACGCCAAAATATTCCCCAACAACGTCGCCTTTTTTGATAAAGTTGAACTTACATGTCAATTTAAGTGCAAGATAGTCATCGTCAATATATTTACCCAGCTTTGAGTCGGGGTCGAATCCATAAGGAATAATGTGAGTGGCAATCAAATTAGCTTTAAATAAAGGAAACTTGCTGAATTCAAACTGGGAATACAAATATCTAAAATTGGAAGGTTTAAGAGAGTATAAAATTTAATGGTTATTTACTGACTTTTAAAGGACCAATTCGGGGCTACGAATAATTAGAGTATACTCTATTAAGAATGAATCTTGGGATTATGATTTCCTAGGGGCAAGTTATGCATGAGAGCATGATGATTTGGTTCAAACTCTATCGTTGATGATTTTGTATGCTAGGTTTAAAGTCCTTAAGACTAGTTTGTCAACATAGTCTCAAAGATGTCACTCACCCTTTCAAGTACCTAATGAGCGTGTCAATTAAACCCACCTATTATCTCAATTGGGTATACCTATTTCTAGGAAATACCTAAGATAAAGTCAACTTCATACTAACTCTTTTTTCTAAGATGGTGAGAATTAGTAACCTAAATCCATCAATTGTCTACTATAGCCTTGGTTCTGACATCCCTCTTTCATGTATGATGTGGGCTCCAAAATTACATCCTAACCCTTTTTTCAAGGATGGTTTGAGCTTTCAAGAGCTTGGAATTTTCACCAACAAATCCCAAGCAATATACTCAAGAAATAGTATAACCCATCACCAACAAACTAGCATATAAACAAATGAATCACAACCCACACATAAATGCACCCTATTCTAACATAATCCCAAGAGGAGGAACTAGCTATAAATAAGAGTAATAAGCAAGAAATACCCAATAATCTCCATTGATTAGATTTATGAAAGACTAAGTGAATTATATTTCAAACTTTGATCTTCAGCATATCTTCAACAGGAGTTAACTAATCCTTCACTTGAATGCTACTACTATGTATACTTCACCCAAAATTAATACACTAGTTGTCCTCTAAAAATGGAAACTAAGAAGCAGACTAGGTTTCAATAATTTTGAATGGATTTAATAATCCTCAAATAGATAGGATTTGATTCTATATAAAGAAATTTTGGATCAACTGCGAGCATTTATGTTTCTACCCTTGGACTATATTTTCTGCTAGGCCGCAATTATGGGAGTTGTCTACATTCATGGCTTCCTTGACCGAAGATATAACCACGTGATCATAGTATGTTGACCTGTTTGACTAACCGTGATCGCGACCCTTAGACCGTGATCATGGTAGCTGAGGCTATGTTCTGCTCCAGGTCTTCAAACTGCACTTTTTTTATTTTTTTGATCTTTTTCAGATCGCATCCACTTATTATCATCCCATTACCAATGTGCCTACATAATGTGGATATTAGTGTATTTAATCACAAATATGTCTCAATTACTCATTCAAAACATGGTAATGTGCAGGAATGTTGAGTGCGAATAAGAGGTAAATTCACCACTCATCAGAGGGTAGAGACGCTAAGAACACATAATTAGAGCATACTTTAGTGAGAGGTTTCAGAGTTTATATTTCTATAAAGGATATTCATCCAGTATTATTTGGGCTATAGTATGTGGCACTAGTATCTATGGTAGAGTTTGATTTTAGGATGAGATTTATGCAGGACAGACGCTCTATGAGAGATACATATTTTAGACTATAGAGGTTGTATTTGGCACGGTGGATAGTCAATTGGATTTATAATTTGGGTGATGATGCCACCTAGATAGAGGGAAAGAGGGAGATAAAGAAAGCACCACCGTATTTTGTAGAAAAGTTTTTGTGGACTGTGGTGCGATTCAAATTATGTCCGATTGCTCAGATAATATTATTACATGGTAGAAGGCCACCTTGAGTACCAACTTGCTTTCTGGCTATGAGATAAATTTTATTTATATTTATCAGGTAGGATATATATCTTATTTTATGAGTCCACTACTCTCTCCTTCCTTTGACTTATCCAAAAGTATTTGATACAGTGGATATGCAGACCATTCCATAGGTTAATTGTAAGATTGAGGTGTCGAGAACAACCAATATCAATTTTATTAAGGATTCAACAAACCCAATCCTTTCACAGAGAGCTCAGCCACCTTCTACAATAATTCTAGTCTATTTTGAAGGACCTTCAGTTTTGATCAAGACTATTGAGAGGCTGAGCATTGGTGATGACATTGAGATGGACAAGCATAGAAATTATCCAAACATTGCAAGTAAGAAAGAGGAGGCCCCAAACTTAGCCTCGACTACTGCTACTTTATCCCTGGCTTCTACATTTGAGTCGGTTGAGGTATCCACTGTACCCTTTCTCCATAGCACTATTGGTATTATTCAGTTCCATAAGAGTTTTTATAGAGTTTGGTAGAGCTGAAAGATAAGATAACAACCTACCTTACTAATACAGAGACTCAACTTGCTATGTTGTATGCACAGATCCGGCCTTGGGTTCAGATTACTCTATAAAATGCTGAGGCTCAGATAAGGAATGAGATATGGGTTAAGATAATAGTGTTTATGAGTGATTTGAAAGCCCAGAATGATACCTTGAAGGGTTGGATGAGTGCATGATTAGTGACAAGCTCCGAATCTATCTAGGATTTAGGAGGAAATGTCCACCTTATGCACTGACTTATGCTTTTTTGTAAAGAGCTAGGTTTTGGTTATTCCCTCGATCATCCCCTTATTCACATAGTCATTTTCTCCAATCAACCTATGCAGTTTGATTTATTTTCTAAGGAGGAGAAGTACATGACTATTGGGACCAAGAAAAGTAGAGAGGAGGAGCTGTAAAACCCACTATACCATTTGATCATCCGCTAAATAGGGATGCCCATTATTCTAGGGTATCCTAGACTCTTGAGTGTTAGAGACGAGATGAGATAAAAGTGAGCGTGTCTTTTAGTCGTGCCCCACCATAACCTCCGCCAGTTGAGCCACTTTTTGCCCCAGATAAGGGCGAATCTAAGACAGATACCTAGAGCATCCTAGATATATCCTTTTCTCTTATTTTGGATTTTAGTTATGCACTGGGGACAATGCATAGGTTTATTATTGGTTGTGGGGGTGTACCACAGTCAAGGGTTTTTCTTGTCTTGCTTTTTTTCTATCGATTGTAGTATTTTAGTAGAACTTGCATATTTAAGTCATATTTTGTTTTGTGTCATATATGTATTATGTTTTTAATGTTTAACGAGGAAAGAATGGGGAACCTTAGGGCAGTTGATCTATTTTGATTGTGTCCAATTATTTTGAGAAAAATGATATCTCTATGAAAAGTTTGTTTTGAATGGTGTGATGTGTTTCTATGTATGACCACAGTGAATATTTTTATGGGATTAAGACTTAAGGAAAAAATAATAATATCTAGCATTTGCATGAACTGGATAGGTAGTAGCTGCAATATAGCCCTGTACCATGTGTGTGAGTAATGCTTACCCAGTTCCCTTTGTGTATTCAATCTTGAACTTGTTCTATTAGTCTTTCATAGGTTGTAGGATAGTTGGTTCAGAAAGGATCATAGGTTGTTTTTGATTTATTCCACTCTTAGCCCAAATGACTATCCAAATGTGAAAAGGTATTCCTTGATCCTCATTTTGAGCATGTAATGATCCATTTTTTTGTTTTCACCATTTAGCTTCCCAGTTTAATTATATTAAACCTATTTTGGCCCTCGTACCTTCTTTGACATTATGCACCTAAACTCAGGCAAATCACCTAAGTTAAAAATGACTATCATAGGGGTGCATAGTAAAAAATTGGGTATAAAAAAGGGTTGAATAAGTGAAAAAAAATAGGGTTGGGACTGGTAAAAAGAAAAAAAATGGAAAAATAGGAAAAAAGAAAAAAAGTGAAAAAGAAAAAGAAAAAGAATAAGAAAGAATAAAAGAAACCGCACCAAACCTGAATAAGAAATAAAAGAGAAAAAGGGAGAAATAAGGGATAAACAAAAGAAAATTTGTGGCTGAGAAGTGGACCCCAAACATTATTTTAGTGTAAAAGAGGGTTTGTGACTAACTCTCAAATATACCATACCAGCCCACAAGCTTGCATTACAAGACGAATAAAATCCTATAGTGATCATAGTCTGACTTTCCTAAAAACTAAGATAAAGAAAATAATGGCAAGCCTATGATAATTTATGCACTTTAATTGGAACATCTTTTGTGAGTGTGAGTATCTCGTTATCGTCCCTGCATTAACATGTATAATTATACTGTGAGAGTTGGACTTTTTTATTGTGAGGGTACATGGGTTTTATTGCCAGCTGCTTATCTATTTGAATAGTGTAATTTGCTTATCCGCTTGATATTTTGTTGCTAATGTAATGCCATAGTTTGATTCCTTTGAGGTGCATTGTTGGGCTACAAAGATCCACACAATTGGTTTTGAAAAGTTAAAAATAAAAGGGATGATGTTTTTTAAGCTGAAATTGAGTTGAATGTTGTAGGTGCCTTAGTTTTATCATAGTTAAGAATCATTATAATATTTTGTTATGTGTTTGTTGCCTCAGTACATGCCAATATTCAATGTTAAGTATATTGATATGCCATGGTTTCATGATACTTTTAATGCTTAAAACCATAAAATACGTAAGTACTTAGGTCAATTTTGTTAGCTATGATGTGTTTTTGTGTTTATCTTGCAGGAAACTAGGTTTCTAGAACTTAAGAGAAGAAAAAGAGTTAAAGTGTGCAGAAGTCACTACCTATGATACTACCTACAGGCCGTAAGTGCCACTTACGGACCCCATAAGTGGCCTCGTAATTTAAGAAGAAATTATCCTGAGAACCTGAAGGTTGAAGTTTTGTTCTGACATTGATGGAGGGATTCCTACAATACATAAGTGCATCTTACATCCTTCATAAGCAGCCATGTATGTTTCAGAGAAATCAATTTTTGAGAAACTGATGTCTTATGAAGTGTCTGACACCTATGATGAAACACCCTGGTTTATGTACCTTAGAAAATTTCCTTGATTTCTGGTTCCCAGGTAAGATACGACTTAGGGGAACTAATTGTACACTTGGGTAAGGAGAGTATGGTCCAGTTGTATGCTGACCAGTATTGGTTGGTGCGATGGATGTAGTTACTAGAATTACTATGATTTGGGTGGTACATTTCATATAGTTGGGTACGGGTTGTTTGGTTACTTCACTTAACCTTAGACTTGGGGATGTTGGGTGTATTTATGCCTTCTAGCATTACTATTCTTTCCTTTTAGCCTTATTTTGAGAATGATTCGTATGCTTAATGTATTTATAATGATATAAATGCTCACCTAAGTGTCCATGTATGTGTTCACAATGTTTAATAATGTTTCACAAAAGTTTTGATCAACCGAGAAAACTAGTGTGACTAGCATGAGCTAGATGTTTATCTAGTCTATCTGCTAGGTTCTAACATGTTTAATGAGTTCCTAATGTTTTTATTGTGTATTTATATGTGAAACAACTTGGTTATAATTTTCAAGGTTTAATTGGATCAAGACAAGATTCGAAACAATAAACTTAAGATCAAAGTGAATGAAGCCTTAACTTGTGTTTTTAGTTCACCGTCTTGAATGTTGTGTTGTTTTGAATTATAAATTTTTGTTTTTTATGCTATATGATGATTTTTGAATGGATTATTATGATATATAAATGATATACAAGCTTCAAATTAAGTGGAAACAAATCAGAAAGACTTGTAATGGATCACAGAAGCACAATACGCAACTTGACGCAATTTTGGACACCTGAACTGACTTGGGAGAGTGGAGGCACGTGGAGTTTCCAATGTGAATGTGTGTCACACCATTGGATAAGAAGGGGCCTAAAATGGTGACCTACTGCATCACAGTGGTAATAGCGGTGAAGGAGGCACCACGTCACGGTAAAAAGTAAATCTGTAGTTGTCAAATTCCAGAATCTTAGTGAAATTATGCCTCTTCACGGTCCTATGGCGATGAATACTTCACCACAATGCGGTGACCATAAAAATTGGCATTTTTATGCCTTTCTGAACAAGGATAGCGCGGAAACCTAATCCAAGTCAGCTTATGACTTGACTACTATAAATATAACATCTTAAATTCTAGTTTAAACATCTTGGGACTTATTGAAACACCCTAGATCGGCTTGGAAAACATTGGAGGCTACCATAACTTCTTAGGTTTTATCATTCCTTAATTTAGTTTTTGTATGGTTTTTATGATCAATCCAAGGAATTAGATGATGAATATTTCCATTAAAGGCTAAACTCCTTTTCTGAGGTTAATGCCAAGATCATGAATACTTTTATTTTGAATTAAGTTTATTTGAGTTACTTTTCATTATGGTATCTTGTTTATCCTTGTTTTAACTATTTTAAGGATTAGCTACCCTTAGAATATATTCATTGTCAACCTTGTGATCTTGGGAGAGGGAATAGGAAGATAGAACATGGGGATAAGCAAAGTAATGTTCACATTTTTTTATAAAATAAGGATTTTTAATTGGCGTCTAGGACAAGGATGTACTTAAAAGACTTACTTAATTTACACGTAGGATGAGAACTTTAAATCACTTAGTTGGATTATTACATCCCCGCTCAATGATGTAGTTGTAATGTCCAAGTCAGGTAAACGGTTAGAGGTTGAGAGACCATGATCATGTAGTTAACCCTACGAATCAACAACCAAGATAAGAAATCTAACGAATGAAGTTCAATGGCATAGTATGATTGTTCTAAGTGCTTTAGCCCTGGGTATCTATCCTTTGATTGTCCAAAGTCATTCACTTTTCCACGTTAGATAAGTTTATTTTTAGTTTACAACTCTAAAAATTTATTTTTTACTCTTCTCAATTTATTAAACTAGAATTGGATAGTATTGTAACACAAGTCCTTGTGGGATCGATATTCAGCTTTCTTAAAGGTCACTATATTACTTGGTAGACCACGTACACTTGCGTGTGCACCTTTGTTCTGTCACTTAGTAACTTAAGTTGGGTCTGAGTATGAGAGGATCATCATGAGACATAATCCAGGGTATGAGTCATACCCAGGACTTGTATGGTGGTCAGTGTTCAACCCTCCTAGATTCTATTCTTCCAAGGGTACAATTTATGGGTACTAGTTGTACACTTGAATATGACTTCAATTTAGGTGTGTCGTACCTTGTACAATGTTGGGTTTAAGGGGAAAACCTAGGTTATGAGAGATGGGTACCACTCGTACGGGATAGGTATGACTCATAAGGGTCAGTCGTACCTTAAGACGGGAATTTAATGCAGTTTAATTGAGGGTAATCTAGATATTTCCCCACTTATCCTAATAAGGTCCCACAACTTATATTTCACTTAGAAGGTTATTTTACCTATTATTCTATTCTTAAACACTTTGAAAACACTCTTAAATCCTCTCTAGAGTTCTTGGGAAAAGAAAGATATGGTTTCATGTTAAGAAGTATATTAGGGCTTGTATAGGTGATTTCTCTCTATCATCATCTGGTTTAAGGCATGTTTTTTCCCTTATTGTTAGTTCTAACTAAAGAAATGGTTTTATACAATGTTTTCATGATTCAAATGTTGTATTATTTTGGGTTTTCAAATATAATTTAGGGGTTTTGGTTATGAATACTTGGTTATGGTTTTCCAATGTTTTCAATTATTCTTTTACATGCATTAATAGTAGTTTTGGATAATTTGTTGCATGGGAATAGTTCTTTGGTAATGGGCTTTGGTTTTGGAAATACTATGCCCCTAGAGTGTTTGACAAAATGCCTATAACAATGTTTTCACTATAATATTGGTTTTTTTCAATGGAACTTATGCATGGTTAAAACCTAGTAATGGAACCCTAAATGATATGAATGGTTTAGATGGTTTTCAATTGATTCAAAATGCCTTGGTGGCTATAGTTTTGGTTTAATTGGAAATCATATGGGGTACATGGAAATCCCCTAAGGATTGGCTAAGGACAATACTTGCAAGTTACAGTTGGTATGACGATACAACTACTAATAGCCTTGGTTAACAATAATGGAATAATGGTTTGGTTGGAAAATAGTTTTAATTTGGCTTAAAGGAGGGGTATATGTAGTAAATCCATGGAAGGTAGAGGTCTCGGGGGAATCAAATCTGGAAAATCATATTTTCCGATATGAGGTTAGGTCCTAGAGACCATGTTCATGATGTCACACTTTATATATTTTAGGAAGTAATAGTCATCCCAGGTTTTCTTCCCTGGTCGTGTGGCGTCACGTAATGGAGCCCTTTTAGTAGGGGGAGATGAACCCATTAGCTCGTTAGTGGTTCAGGACGGTAGAGATACACAGCCCAGGTAATGGTTTTAATGGTATGCTAAACCCGATCCCATTTTCAAACATAGTTATATATATATGTATTGTTTTGTGAATATGGATTGTTTTTGCTTGGTTATATAATGTTATTATTTTATTCTTATCCTGAGTTCATGCTAGCATTCACTCGCTAACTCATTTCCGAGCGTTGTATCCCACAACTCCTGCTTAGCATTCAAATATTCAAGGAAAACTATTGGATTAAAGTGGTGAACATCCATCTTTCTGGAAGGCTCCATTTCATGGATGTTATTTCATACTTTGACTTACTTATGGATATTGGTTTTGTCTATGGTTGGGGGCATGTCCCAACCGGATTTTGGTATTCTTTTGGTTAGAGGCTTTGTGGAACTACTATAGGTTAGAAAGGGTGGGATCAATGTTGGTGTTAGCCTTAGCATTGGTATTAGTATTGGGGTTGATACCGGTTGATGATATTTTTGGTTGTTCTATCCTCTTTTATTTTGGGATTATATATTTAATTATTAATGGAACTTATTTGGTTATGGTTTGATCTATGGTTTGGTTTGGCTTGGTACAGTTGAAAGGTGGGTATGGGACGTTCGAACTTAGTTGGGCCGGTCTTGCTAATAGATGTATCCCAGAGTCTGTAATCTTGATAGTTACACTATATTGTTATATGTTCAAAATTCAGCAAACTCAGGGTAGGCGGCTAGAGGTTGGGATAGGTAACGGGGGTGATCTCCTATCCCGATCAGACTTGGGATGCCTATTATGACAAAGTCCCGAGTTGGGTCATGTAAAGTTGGTATCAGTGCTTTAGGTTCATGGTCAATTGAGTGTCCACAAAGACATATTAAGTCGAGTCTCTTTTAGGGGTATGTAGCACACCACACTCATAAGAGATAGGCTACAAGGCATTTAGGAATGTTTTAGTTTCTTGGTATTCTATTTTCAAGATTGGAGTCTAAGTCCTAGAATTCAACCTCTAATCCTTAGTTGTTCACTTTTTAGATCATGCTTGGATGATCTGGAACACAAGGAAACTCTTTAGTCCCATCTGGGGGACAATGTTGATGGGGAACTTCCTACATCTAGAGTTTGTCTTCGATCTCAGGGTCCTATCCCTAATTGTTCTAGAGTTCCTCCAGTTACTACGAGTCCTCCTCAGGGTGAGGTGACTAATATGGAATTTTGCCAGTCAATTCATACTATTGTTGAGTTGGTTGAGTGTGATGCATCTGGTGGGTTGTCTGCTGAGGCCACAAAGGATGGCCGATTTATTAAAATGAATCCTCCTAGTTTACGAGTGTGAAGGTGGAGAAGGATCCTCATGGTTTCTTTGATGAAATGCAAAAGATATTTAGGGTGATGCAGGCTACTAGTGTGAAAGGTGTAAACTTTAGAGCTTATCAGCTCAAAGATATTGTGTTCCAATGGTATGAAGAGTGGGATAGGGATAGAGGTAATGTGGAGGAGTTTTCCTTATAGGATGACTTTTTTGGTGCTTTTCTAGATCGAAAAGCAACGATGGAGGAGTTTATGAATCTTAAGCAAGGGAAAATAGTTGTCAAGGAATATGCCTTGAAATTTCATCATCTATCAAGGTATGATCCTGATTTTGTGGCTAACATGAGAGCGATGATGAGAAATTTTGCCTCTGGGCTATCTCAAGATTTGATCTTAGAAACCAAAACTTCTTTGATGATCAAGGATATGGATATTTCAACGTTAGTTGTCCACATGCAGCAGCAATATGATAAGAAGAGGAAATAGGTGGAGTTCGAAGATAGACAGGGTAAGAGGAGTAGGTTTTCTGACTAGCGAGGTGCTCAGTCGCAAGATGGTTGGGATGGAGGTAAATGGCCAAAAAAAGTAGGGGAGTTTAGGTTCCTTCTCTATTTATAGCTCTCTTTACCTAAGGTAGTCGAGTGGTAGGCGTTAGTAAGGTGGTGATAATTTTTGGGCATAGGGTGCCCAGTCTCAGGCAAGTGGGGGACAGTCAACTTCTTCATGACCCCCTTTCCAGTTCTATTATCTTGTTCATTAGGGTTATTGTGATTAAGGAAGGGATATGTGTTATAAATATTGCCAGCCAGGCCATATGCTCAAGAATTGTTTTGTTGGTAAGGGATCGTCGGGAGAGCTCAAAGCTCTGATTGCTTCATCTTTTGCTCCCATACCTAGTGGTGTGACTTCGGTGTCTGTTTCTGCTCCAAGTACCGTCACTGACCAGAATAGGTAGCATCACCTGATGTCGTTACTGGTATATTACAACTCTTTTTTTGTGACGTGTATTGTCTACTTGATCCGGGATCCACTCTTTCTTATGTAACCCTATTCGTGGTTGTATGTATTGGTTTCGATCCTGAGGTTATTTTAGATCTTTTTTGTATTTCTACCCTAGTAGGTGAATCAGTTATTGTTAAGAGAATCTATAGTAGGTGTGTGGTATCTCTGGGTGGTAGGCAAACTATGGTGGATTTATTTGAAATTTATATGGTGGATTTTGTGTTATTCTGGAGATGGATTGGTTACACTCTTGTTACGCTTCCTTGGATTATTAGACACGTAAGGTTGTCTTTAGGTTTCCTGGCGAATCGATTATAGAGTGGAAGGGTGGTTCCTTTGATCCCAGGGGGAGGTTTATTTCTTATCTTAGATCTCGGAGATTATTCTCTACAGGCTGTCTTTATCACTTGGTCTGGGTTAAGATGCTAACTAGGAAGGTCCTTCTTTTCAGTCAGTTTCGGTGGTAAATGTGTTTCTTGAGGTATTTTTGAATAATCTTCTTGGTGTTCCTCTGAATAAGGAAATAGAGTTTGGTATTGATTTGGTTCTGAACACTCTTCCAATATTTATTCCACCTTATAGAATAGTTTCAACTGAGTTGAGGGAACTCAAGAAGTAATTTAAGGATATCTGGATAAGGAGTTTATTCTTTCTAGTGTATCCCTGTGGGGTGCACCGGTGTTGTTCGTGCGTAAGAAGGATGGTTCCCTTCAGATGTGCATTGATTATTGGCATTTCAATAAGGTAACCATCAAGAACAAGTATCCTTTTCAAAGAATAGATGACTTGTTTGATCAGTTTCAAGGTGCCAAGTTCTTTTCTAAGATAGATCTTCAGTTTGGGTATCATCATCTTAATATTAGGGAGAAGGATATCCCTAAGATGTCTTTTTGTACTCGGTATGGTCACTTTCAATTCATAGTGATGTCATTTGGTTTGACTAATACCCCGACGACATTTATGGACTTGATGAATAGAGTTTTCAGGCAGTTTTCGATCTTTTCATCATTGTGTTTATTGATGACATTCTGAATTATTCCAAAAGTTAGGTGGATTATTCTAATCACCTCCGTGTGGTATTGCAGACCTTGAAAGAACAACAGTTTTATGCCAAGTTCTCCAAGTTTGAGTTTTGGTTGAATGTTATGACTTTTCTTGGTCACATCATTTCTAGTGATAGGATCATGTAGATCCACAAAAGGTGGTTATGGTTAAAAGGTGGCCTAGACCCACGACTCAAAATGATATTTAGAGTTTCTTGGGTTTCGCTGGGCTTTATTAATGGTTTGTAGAGAGCTTTTCGACGATAGTTTCTTCTTTGACTAAGTTGACTTAAAAAAATGTAAAGTTTTCTTGGTCGGATGCTTGTGAGGGGAGTTTTGAGAAGTTGAAAGATAAGCTAACTTTGTCTCCAATCTTGTCATTGCTTGAGGTCAGTGAGGGGTTTGTGGTTTACTATGATGCATCTTGGGTGGGACTTGGTTGTGTTTTGATGTAGCATAGGAAGGTGATTGCCTATGCTTTGAGGCAGTTAAAGGTACATGAGAGGAATTATCCTACTCATGATTTGGAGTTGTTGGCGGTGGTTTTTTCTTTGAAAATCTGGTGGCATTATTTGTATGGAGTGCATATGGATATCTTTTCTAATCATAAGAGTCTATAGTACGTGTTCACTCAGAAAGAGCTAAATCTCAAGAAAACGAGGTGGTTGGAGCTTCCCAAAGACAATGACATGAGTGTTCACTATTACCCAGGTAAGGCTAACATGGTTGCTAATTCTCTTAGAAGGTTATACATAGGGAGTTTGGCTTATGTAGAGGAAAGAAAGTAGGGATTAATGAAAGATATTCACTGTCTGGCTAATCATGAAATTTGTCTTTTGGACTTCGAGGATGGTAGGGTAATGGTATAGGAAGTGGTATGATCATCTCTTGGTGTAGAGTTTAAGGATAAGGAAGTTCTATATCCTATCTTAATGAAAATAAAGTGTAATATGGGTATGCAACAGGTAATGGTGTTTGAGATTAGTGGTGATGTACTTTACGGTACCATAAGAGGTTTTGCGTTCTTGATGTCGATCGATTACGACAACGGATCTTGGTTGAGGTGTATAAATCAAGCTACATTGTACATCCCGACTCCATGGAGATGTATCATGATCTCAAGGAGATGTATTGGTGGAATGGTATAAAAAAGGATGTGGCTGATTTTGTGGCTAAGTGCTTGGTGTGTCAACAAGTTAAAGTTGAGCAGATGAGACCTGGTGGGTTGTATAAAGAGATTGTTTTGCCTGAATGGAAATAAGAGGTAATTAATATGGATTTCATTATTGGTCTTCCTTAGTCTCAGAATCAATATGATTATATTTGGGTCATCGTGGATAGAATAACAAATTCTGCTCACTTTTTTCCAGTGAGGACTACCTTTTCAGTAGAGGATTATATAAAGTTATATCTTCATGAGATTGTGAAGCTGCATGGAGTACCTATTTTGATTATCTCTGATCGTGGTATAGAGTTTTCATATCATTTTTGGCGGTCATTTCAGAAGGGATCGGGTACTAAGGTAAGTCTGAGTACTGCTTTTCATCCTCAGACGATGGGTAAGCCGAAAGGACTATTAAGACATTGAAAGATATGCTTCGGACATATGTGGTTGATTATGGTGGAAATTGGGTTGAGCATCTACCTTTTGTAGATTTTGCTTACAATAATAGCTTTTATTCTGGTATTGGCATGGTCTCTTTAAAGGCATTGTATGTTAGCAGGTGTAGATCTCTTATTGGTTGGTTCGAGCTTGGTTAGGTGGATATGTTTGGTCTGTATTTGATCTATCGGGCTATGGAAAATTTGAAGGTGATTCGAGATAGGATTTAGACTTCCCAAAGCTGCCAAAAGTCCTATATGGATGTAAATCCTAGAGACTTGGAGTTTGAGGTTGGGGATAAGGTATTCCTCAAGGTATCTCCCATGAAGGGAGAAATATGGTTTTACAAAAAAGGAAGCTCAGTCCCTGGTATATTGGTCCTTATGTGGTTTTGTGGAGAGTTGGAAATATTGATCATGAATTGGAATTGTCTCCTAGTTTAAACTCTATTCATCTGGTATTTCAGGTCTCCATATTGAGAAAGTGTCTTGGTGATCCTTCTTAGATTGTTCCTTTGGAGGGTTTGGGTATCTCAGACTATATCTTATGAAGAGGTCCCTGATTAAGATCTTAGATAGGCAGGTTCGTCTGTTATGAACCAATGTTGTGGCTTCGGTTAAGGTTCTGTGGCAGAACCATAAGGTGGAAGAAGCTACATAGGAAGCGGAGGAGGACATGAAGTCTAAGTATCCACATCTGTTTTCTACTTCTAGGATTCGTGAGGAAGGTAATTGCCTTCAACACGTATTTATTTTTTGAGTTTGTTAAAGGAAAGATTAATATTTTTTCCTCTTTTCTTTCAAAATTTGTTAAAGAATGGAAATATATTTGATAATGTAAATGACTCGTGTGTGTGATTACCCCTACCTTGTCTGTTATTTCAGGACAAATGTTCCTAGTGGGAGAGACTGAAACACCCTGGTTTTTGGACCTTAGATAATTTCCTTGATTTCTAGTCTCTGGGTAAGATACAACTTAAGGAAACAAGTCGTACACTTGGGTACTAGTGGTATGGTCCATTTGTATATTGACTAGTATTGGTTGGTGGGATGGATGTAGTTACTGGAGTAGGTATGATTTGGGTGGTACTAGTCGTATGGTTATGTACGAGTTGTTTGGTTACTTCACTTAACCTTAGATTTGATAACTTAAGTTAGGTCTAAGTATGAGTGGCTTACCATGATTCGTAAGCCCGGGTACAAGTCGTACCAGGACTCATATGGTGGTCAGTGTTCAAAGCTCCTGGATTATATTCTGCTAAGGGTACAGCTTATGGATACTAGTCGTAAACTTGAATACGACTTGGATTTAGGTATTTCATACCTTAGAGAGTGTTGGGTCCAAGGGGAAGGCCTAGGGTACGAGAGGTGGGTACCACTCTTACAGGATGGGTACAACTCGTAAGCATCAGTCGTATCCTTTGATTGGAATTTAATGCAGTTTAAGTGAGGGCAATCTGGACATTTCCCCACTTATCCTAATAAGGTCCCATGACTTATATTGCACTTGAATGGTTATTTTCCCTATTATTTTGTTCTTAAACACTTGGAAAACACTCTTAAATCCTCTCTAGAATTCTTGGGTAAAGGAAGCTAGGGTTTCATCTTTAGGAGTAAATTAGGGCTTGTATTGGTGATTTGTCTCCATCATCAACTTGGTTTAAGGAAAGTTCTCCTCCATCATTGTTAGTTACAACTAAAGGCATGGTTTAATGCAATGTTTTCATGATTTGAATGTTGTATGATTTTGGGTTTTCAAATATGATTTAGGGGTTTTGGTTATGAATGCTTGGTTATGGTTTTTCCATGTTTTTAATTATATTTTATAGGCATTAATGGTTGTTTTGGATAAATTGTTGCTTGAGAATGGTTCTTTGGTAATGGACTTTGGTTTTGGAAATACTATGCCCCGAAAGTGTTTGAGAAAATGCCTATAACAATGCTTTCACAATAATATTGGTTTGTTTTTGCAATGGAACTTATGCATGGTCTAAACCTGGTAATGGAACCCTAAATGATAAGAATGGTTTAAATGGTTTTGAATGGATTGAAAAGGCCTTGGTGTCCATGTTTTTTGTTTAATTGGAAATCATGTGGGGTACATAGGAATCCCCTATGGATTGGCTAAGGACAATACATGCAAGTTACAGTCAGTATGATGATACCACTACTAATACCCTTGGTTAACAATAATGGAATGATGGTTTGGTTGGAAAATTGTTTTAATTGGGCTTAAAGGAGGGATGCGTAGAAAATTCAAGAAAGGTGGAGGTCCCGGGGGGAACAAAATAGGAAACTCATATTTACCAATGTGAGATTGGGTCCTAGTGACAGTGTGCATGATATCACGCTGAATATTTTGGGGGATGTACTAGTCATCCCAGATTTAGTTCGCTGGTCATGCAGCTTTACACACTTGGTCCCTTTCAGTAGGGGGGTTGTACCCATATAGCCCGTGGGTGGTTTAGGACAGTAGAGCTACACAGCCCGGGTAAAAGTTTTAATGGCATGCTAAACCTGGTCCACTTTCCCAGCATGGCTATATATATGTATGGTTGAGTGCATATGGATGGTTTTTACTTGGTTTTATTAATGGAATTATTTTATCCTTATCTTGAGTTCATGCTAGCATCACCCACTAACGGGACTTTGAACACTGTAGCACCATGCGATGCAGGAACCGCCCGTTCTCCTCCTCCTGCTTAGCATTCAGATATTCGAGGACAGCTGTTGGATTGAAGTGGTGAGCTTCCATCTTTCTGGAAGACTCCATTTCATGGATTTTATTTCATACTTTGACTTATTTATGGATATTGATTTTGGCTACAATTAGGGGTATGTCCCAACTAGATTTTGGTAATCTTTTGGTTAGATGCTTTGTGGAAGTAGGTATTGGTGTCAGCCTTAGCATTGGTATTGGTATTGGGGCTGATACCGGTTGACAATAATGTTAGTTGTTCCATCTTTTTTTATTTTGGGATTCTATAGTTAATTATTAATGGAATTTATTTGGTTATGGTTGGATCTATGGCTTGGTTTTGCTTCGTATGGTTGGACAGTGGGTATGGGACGGTACGACTTGGTTGGATCGATCTCGGTAATATACCTATCCCAGAGTTAGTAATTTAGATAGTTACACTATCTTGTTATATGTTTGAAATTCAGTCAACTTAGGGCAGGCGACTGGAGGTTGGGTAATGGGGGTGATCTCCGGTGCCTGTCGGACTTGGCACGCCCATTACGACAAGGCCTCGGGTCGTGTCATGTTATACTATAAGGTCACTTGAGATCTGTAATAACCACTTATGCCCTATAAGTGCCTTTCTAAGTGGTATTCTTGTAGCATGAAGAATATCTTTCACTTACAACCCACTAGAGGGACTGTAAGTGCCAGTTACGACCTATAAGTGGGTTCGTAAGTGACCACCAACCCAATTTTCCTTATTCATTTTTGTTAAGATTTTTAGGATTCTTATGTAAACTATAAATATAATTTTGAAGTTTTTGTATTAGTTTCAGCACTCTTTACATTAACAAACATATATTTATTCTAAGATTTGACTTTTTATCTTAGAATCTGTAGTTCTTGCTTATTTAGTTGATTATTAATTTAAGACTTCGGGTTTTCTTCTTAAATTGTTGTGAGATTAATCTTATGCTTTATTTTATGAATTCCATGGATATTCATGCAAACATGATAGACTAAACCAACTAATTAGGGTTATGGGAACCCTGGCAGAATAACGAAGTAGAGGAAGTATGAAATAATTCTAAATCAATGTTTATGCATGTATTTGTTATCTTCTCGATTTTTATGCCTACTTAACTATTGTAGAAGTTAAGAAATTGCCTTTAATCGAGATCATCTTTATAAGAAAGGTTGAGATTCGGAAAAGAAGATTATGATATTAATATGAAGCAACCAACCCTCGTCTAATAAACTTGACACCCAAAAGAAAATAGTTGAACTAGGATCAAAGAGAAGGGTTAGTAAGGGGACACTTTGAGACTCACAAGGTGAGAAGATAAATTTACCAAAGGCATTCACAAGATGGTTTCTGATACATAACTTGATAGATTCTTCATATAGAGCATTGAGATATTCGGATTGAACACAATAAGTCTACAGAGTTAGAAAGCTAGGGGTAACACAGTCCTAGCATTTTACACAATTCCTATTATAATGCTTTCACAATGATATTGATTTTTCTCAATGGAATTTATGCAGGATTTAAACCTGGTAATGGAACCCTAAATGATATAAATGGTTTAAATGGTTTTAATTTAAATGAAAAGTCACTAGTGGCCATAGTTTTGGTTTAATTGGAAATAATGTGGGGTACATGGGAATCCCCTAAGGATTGACTAAGGACAATACTTTCAAGTTATAGTCGGTGTGACGATACCACTACTAATAGCCTTGGTTAACGATAATGGAATAATGGTTTTGTTGGAAAATAATTTTAATTGGGCTTAAAATAGAGGGATGTGTATCAAAGCCATGAAAGGTGGAGGTCCCGGGGGGATCAAAATTTGAAAATCATATTTGCCGATGTAAGGTTGGGTCATAGTGATCGGGTGCATGATGTCATACTTTATAATTTAGGGGATGTACTAGTCATCCCAATTTTTCTTCCCTAGTTGTGCAGCTTCATGCATTGGGGCCCTTTCAGCACGGGGAGCTGAACCCATATATCCCGTGGGTGGTTTAGGATGGCAGAGCTACACAACCTAGGTAAAGGTTTTAATGGCATGCTAAACCCGTTCCTCTTTTCCAGCATGGCTATATATTTTTGTATGGTTGTGTGCATATGGATGGTCTTTACTTAGTTTTATATATGGAATTATGTTATCCTTATCCTGATTTCATACTAGTGTCCACCCGCTAACCCATCTTTAGGCGTTGTATGCCTACATGATATAGGAACCAACCATTCTACTCTCCTGCTTAGCATTCTAATATTCAGCAACAACTGTTGGATTGAATTGGAGAGCTTCCATCTTTTTGTGAGGCTCTACTTCATGGATGTTATTTCATACTTTAACTTATTTAATGATTTTGGTTTTGTCTATTGTTGGGGGCATGTACCAACGAGATTTTGGTATTCTGTTGGTTAGAAACTTTGTGGAATTACTATGAGTTTGAATGGGTGGGATCGGTATTGGTGTTAGCCTTAGCACTGGTATTGTTAATGGGGATGATATCGGTTGACGATATTGTTGGTTGTTCCTTCCTCTTTTATTTTGGGATTATATATTTAATTACTAATGGAACTTATTTGGTTATGGCTGGATCTATGATTTGGTTTTGCTTGGTATGGTTTGAGGGTAGGTATGGGACAGTCAGACTCGGTTGCGTTGGTCTCGGTAATAGACCTATCACTGAGTCTGTAATCTGGTTAGTTATAAAATCTTGTTATATGTATGAAATTAAGCTAACTCAGGTTTGGCGGCTGGAGGTTGGGTTGGGTAATGAGGGTGGTGTACGATCCCGATCGGACTTAAGATGCGCATTACGACAAGGCCCCAGGTTGGATCGGGTCTACTATGAGGTCACTTGAGGGCCTTAAGAACCACTTATTCCATGTAAGTGCCTTTCTAAGTGGTATTCATACTGCATAAAGAATATCTGTCACTTACGACCCAGTAGGGGGCCTATAAGTACCAGATACGACCTGTAAGTGGGTTCTCACCAACCCAATTTTCCGTGTTCATTTTTGTTAGGATTCTTAGGATTTTGATGTAAACTATAAATACCATTTTGATATTTTTGTATTAGCTTACACACTCTTTACATTCACAAACTTATATTGATTCTAAGATTTGACTTTTGAGATTAGAATCTGTTGTTCTTGATTATTTTGTCGATTATTAATTTGAGACTTTGGGTTTTCTTCTTAAATTGTTGTGAGATTAATCTTATGCTTTATTTTATGAATTCCATGGATATTCATTCAAACATGAGAGACTAAACCACCTAACTAGGGTTGTGGGAACCCTTGCAGAATAAAGAAGTAGAGGAAGTAGGCAATCATTCTAAATCAGTGTTTGTGTATCAATTTTTTATCTTCTCGATTTGTATTCATACTTAACTACTGTAGAAGTTAAGAACTTGCTTGCAATCGAGATCATCTTTACAAGAGAGGTTGAGATTGGGAAAAGAAGATATGACAGTAATGCAAAGCAACCAACCCTCGTCTAATCAACTTGACACCAAAACAAGATAGTTGAACAGGGATCAAAGAGACGGGTTAGTAAGCCGACGCTCTGAGACTCACAAGGTGAGAAGAGAAATTTCCCAAAGGCGTTCACAAGATGATTGGAGATACATAACTTCTTAGATTCTGCATATAGAACATTGAGATAGTCGGATTGAGCATGATAAGTCTACAGAGTTAGAAAGCTAGGGGTAAAACAGTCCTAGCATTTATCTCAGATTGATTTCAAATAAAGCAATAAATATGTGTTGCCACAATATTGTTTTCTAATTAAAACATTCACAACCTGAACCAGGGCCTGGGCATGACGGGTATCCCAAGTCAACTGAGGATCAAAGACCACCACTTGAGCCCATTCCAATGCAATTAAGAACATATAGAAGTAGATGAATACCAATGTAAGATAAAATGTAATAAGAAATCCAAGAAGGATCCGCATTGGATCAACATCCAAAAACCATCCACATTACCCAAGTCCACAGTACCCACAAAGCCTCTAACAAAAACCTAGCAACAATAAAGTATTGAGACATGCCTTCGACCATAGAAAAAACTAATATGAAATAAGTTCTATGACATAAGAAACCAAACATAAAATGAAGTTTTCCAAAGGATAGAAGCTTACCACTTCAAGTCAACTTACGAACCAAACACAAACACCTGATCACTGTGTAGGAGGAGTAGAAGGATGGCCAGTTCCTGCATCGCTTGGGGATACAGCGTCTGAAGACACTTAGTGGCTGGAGGGATAGATTATAACTCAGGGATAAGGTAATAAATATATCCATTCGTAATGATTCAAATCCACTCAAAACTCATGCACACCATCAAATGCACATACATACATACATACATATATATATATATATCACATGCCGGGGTAGGGGACAAGGATTAACATGGATATTTAAAAATATTAAATGGGAATTTGTAGCTTTAATGTCATATAATAAAACCAACGGGCTATATGGGACCCAGCTTCCACCCCTTGGTCGAACTCCAGTGTAGTAGCCACACAAACTGAAGAATAATCTCATATATATTCACAGGGGACTCGAACCTCCCAATTATATACTAAGGTGACTTAAGCACCCGATATTGTAATGTAATATTGGGGACTCGAGCCTCCAAATCATATTAGAAGGTGGAATCAAACCAACTAGTCTTAGCAAGGGGACTCGAACCCTCAATCCATATTGACCCCACACCGGCTAGCGTGGTTTCAAGTAATGGTCCCCCTGACCTCCACCTTTCACAGTTAGTTACACAACTATCATTTAAGTCAAATTAAAAACTTAACACACATTCCCATTAAGTGAATAAATTATGCATTAAGGTAGCCCATCTGTATCGTCCTACCAACATCACTTACAAGTCATTATTATGCTATATCAACTCTTAGCCATGTGGGACTCTAACCCATTAAATTAATTGACATTCATATGGGGAATACACATACCCCAAATTCAATAAAATAAGACCATCATTCATAACCTTTTATAATAATGCAATAGTTCAAGTGAAAAAGTCAAACTATGTGACAAAAATATATTCATTGTAAATTTCTCAAACAGGTTGAGGGCACATTATTTTCAAACCATAAATCAAGGCAAGATAATTAAATTGGGGTTTAGACATGACTCCTCAATTTAATCAACATTCCTATGCACCCTACAATGTTCAAAAATCAATAATGGAACATGAATATTGCATAATAAATCCCAAAGAAATTAGTCTAATGACCCATTATGTCAAAAGACCTCAACTATGCTAAGACCCACACTAAAACCATGCATTTATAATCAATTAGTGACATTAAGAAAAGTATAAGTATAGGCAAAGAATTCATGCCTTATACACAGAAAGATGCATGAGAAATTGAGAATTTTGAACTAGAATGATGATCATAAGTCGAATCCCTTATGATTTCTTGAGGTTCTGAGTTTGAGAGTGAAATAATTGATGTTGTATCATGAAAACTGATGGAAATATGATTAAGTAACATTTAAAGGTTGTGTATGAGTGAAAGGAAATCATTACCCTTCATCCTAATTGAAATAGAACAAAACAACCAAAATTTGAATAGGTCTGTGGCTTGACCTCATCGCGGAGGCTATTCTCTGTGCCACAGACCTTATCGCGGACACCCAACATCAATGACACAAAGGCTATCATAAAGACTAGCCTTCGTGACATAGGGATATCATGGAGTCTTACTACCTTTGTGACCAAAAACTGCCCCGAACCTCATCTAAAAATTCAAAAACTCTTTCGGGTTACCATTTTAACATCCCCGAATATAATTTGAGTCAAAAATCAATATTTCAAGCATGGGAAGGCCAAAAATAAAATATCTAAAATTTTGAGTGTGTTACATTACCCCCCCCCCCAAAGGATCATTCGACCACAAATGATGATTTAGGACACATTTCACATGAGAATGATAACAACACACTAGAATCCGAAGATGAACTCGGGTAACAACAAACAGGAACATAATTCATACCTCAAGCTTCATCATTGGTCACATGGAAAAGAAATGGATACTTATCCTTCATATCGTCTTCCGCCTCCTAAGTTGCTTCTTCCACTTTATGGTTTCTCCAAAGTACCTTTAACCATCATACATCTTTAGTCCACAATCTATGAAATTATCTATCCAATATCTCTACCGAGACCTTTTTATAAGATAGAGAATTCGAGACACCAATATTATCGATAGGCACCACCAAAGAAGGATCACCTACATATTTTTTCAAAATGGACACGTGAAACATAGGGTAAATAGAACCCAAACTCGTAGGCAATTCTAACTTATAAGCAACACTTACCACTATCTTGAAAATCAAATAAGGACCGATGTAACGGGGACTGAACTTCCACTTCTTTCAAAAATGCATCACTCTTTTCATAAGAAACACATTCAAGAACACCCGATCACCCATACTGAACTCTAACTCTCTCCACCTTATGTCCGTATAGTACTTTTGGAGACTTTGGGTAGTCTTAAGACTATCATGAATCACTTTATCTTTATCCATAACTTGATGAACTAAATAAGGACATCACAACCTCGCCTTACGAACTTCAAACCACCCAACAGGGATTCTACATCTCCTACTATACAAAGCCTCAAACTGTACCATACCAATGCTAGAGTGATAGCTATTTTTATATGCAAAATCCATAAGAGGTTAGTGGTTAACCCAATGTGTACCAAAGTAAATTACATAAGCCCGAAGCATATCCTCTAAAGTCTGAATGGTCCTTTTTTCTTGTCCATTTGTCTGTAGTACTATGGGTCACTTTAGTCCCCAATCCTTGCTAAAACAATCACCAAAATATGATGAGAATTGAGTAGAACTATCCAAAATAATAGGAATAGAAGTACCATGCAACTTCACAACCTCCTGAATATACAACCTTACATAATCCTCCGCAAAATAATTAGTCCTCACCGGTAAGATATGAGCAGACTTAGTCATCCTATCCACGATGACCAAAATTGAATCAAACTGGTTTCAGGATTGAGGAAGGCCAGTAATAAAATCTATGTTTATCACTTCTTATTTCCATGCAGGCAACTCATTTTTTGGAGACAACCCACTAGGCCTCAAGTGTTCCACTTTTACTTTTTGACACACTATTTACTTAGCAACAAAATTGGCCACGTCTCTCTTCATATTATTCCACCAGTAAATCTCCTAAAGTTCATGAGACATCTTAGTCAAACCAGGAAGAATCGAGTAATATGACTCATGATCTTTGGCCAAAATTCTACCTTGCAGCCTATCCATATAAGGAATACACAACATCTCTTGGTACCTCAAAGTACCATCACCACCAATCTTGAAAGCCATCAACTTTTTTCCTACCCACATCATCCTTGAATTGAATCAAGATAGAGTCCAACATCTACTTTTCCTTTACCTTATCACTAAGAGATAACATCACCACCTCTGTCATAAACAAACTACCATCTTTTGAATCTAAGAGATGAACTCCAAGATTATCCAAACCATGAATATACTTTACCAAATCTTGTTTCTCCTTTTTCTCATGAGACAAGTTCCCTTCAGATAACCTACTAAGAGCATCAACAACTATTTTAGATTTACCTGGGTAATAGTGGATACTTATGGCGTAGTCTTTGAGCAACTCAAGCCATCTCCCTTGACTGATATTCAACTCTTTCTGGGTAAATACATATTGTAGGGGTAGGGAACAAGTCTTAAAATGGATTTTCAAAAATATTAAACTAGACTATATAGCTTAATCATCATATAATAAAACCCACGAGCTATATGGGCCCCAGCTTTTACCCCCTGGTCGAGCCTAGTGTATTAGTAATATGAACTGGAGGATAATCTCATATATATGCATGAGGGACTAGAACCTCCCAATCATATACTAAGGTTCCTTAAGAACCCAATACTATAATATAATATGGGGGAATCGAACCTCTCAATCATATAGGAAGGTAGAATCATACCACCTGGTTTTAGCATGGGGACTAGAACCCTCAATCCATATTGATCCCCACACAGCTAGTGTGGTTTCCAGTAATCGTCTCCCTGGGACCTCCATCTTCCACTATTAGCTAAATACATAGTTTTATACAATGTTTTTATGATTTTAATGTTGTATGATTTTTTATTTTAAAATATGATTTGGGTGTTTTGCTTATGAATGCTTAGTTATGGTTTTCCCATGTATGTGCATTAATTGTGGTTTTGGAGAACTGGTAGCATGGGAATGGTTCTTTATTAATGTACTTTGGTTTTAGAAATACTATGTCCCAAAAGTGTTTGACAAATTTCCTATAACAATGCATTAACAATAATATTGTTTTTTAATGGAATTTATGCATGGTTTAAACTTGGTAATGGAACCCTAAATGATATAAATGGTTTAAATGATTTTTAATAAATGAAAATGCCTTGGTGGCCATAGTTTTGGTTTAATTAAAAATCATATGGGGTATATGGGAAACCTCTAAGGATTGACTAAGGTCAATACTTGAAAGTTACAGTCGGTATGATGATACCACTACTAATAGCCTTGGTTAACACTAATGGAATAATGGTTTGGTTGGAAATGGTTTTAATTAGGCTTAAAAGAGGGGCGTGTGCAGCAAAGGCATAGAAGGTGGAGTACCCTGGGGGATTGAAACTTGAAACTCATATTTGCCGATGTAAGGTTGGGTCATAGTGACCGTGTTCATGATGTCATACTTTATATTTTGGGGGATGTACTAGTCATCCCAGGTTTTCTTCCCTGATCATGAAGCTTCACACACTGGGGCCCTTTTAGCAGGGGAAACTGAACCCATATAGACCATGGATGGTTTAGGATAGCAGAGCTACATAGGCCAGGTAAAGGTTATAATGGCATGCTAAACCTATTCCCCTTTCTAGGCATGGTCATATATTTATGTATGGTTGTGTGCATATGGATGGTTTTTACTTGGTTTTATAAATGGAATTATTTTATCCTTATCCTGAGTTCATGCTAGAATTCACCCTCTAACCTATCTTTGGGCGTTGTATCCCCACACGATGCAATAACCGACCGTTCTACTCCTCCTACTTAGCATTCAGATATTCGGGGCAACTGTTGGATTGAAGAGGTGAGCTTCCATCTTTTTGGAAGGCTCTATTTCATGGATGTTATTTCATACTTTAAATTATTTATGGTTATTGGTTTTTTCTATGGTTGGGGGCATGTCCCAGCCAAATTTTGGTATTTATTTGGTTTGATTCTTTATGGAACTACTATGTGTTTGAATGGGCAGGATTGATATTTGTGACAGCTTTAGCATTGGCATTATTATTTGGGCGAATACCACTTGTCGATATTGTTAGTTGTTCCATCCTCTTTTATTTTGGGATTATATATTTAATTATTAATGGAACTTATTTGGTTATGGTTCAATCGATGGTTTGGTTTTGCTTGGTATGGTTAGACGGTGGGTATGGGACAGTCAGACATGGTTGGGTTGGTCTCAGAAATAAACCTATCCTATAGTCTATAATCTAGTTAGTGACACTATCTTGCTATATATTTGAATTTAAGCCAACTCAGGGTAGGCGGTTGGAGGTTCGGTTGGGTAATTGGGGTGGTCTCCAGTCCCGATCTGACTTGGGACGCCCTTGTTGACAAGGCCCCAGGTCGGGTTGGGTCTACGATGAGTTCACTTGAGGGCTGTAAGAACCACGTATGCCCTGTAAGTGCCTTTCTAAGTGGTATTCCCTCTGCATGAAGAATATCAGTCACTTACGATCCAGTAGGGGGCCTGTAAGTACCAGTTATGACCTGTAAGTACCAGTTACGACATGTAAGTGGGTCCGTAAGTGACCACCAACCAAATTTTCCATGTTTATTTTAGTTAGGATTCTTAGGATTCTGATGTAAACTATTAATACCATTTTGATGTTTTTGTATTAGTTTACACACTTTTTACATTCACAAACTTATATTGATTCTAAGATTTGACTTTTGCTCTTAGAATCCGTTGTTCTTGATTATTAATTTGAGACTTTGGGTTTTTCTTCATAAATTGTTGTGAGATTAATCTTATGCTTTCTATTATGAATTCCATGGATATTCGTGCAAACATGAGAGACTAAACCACCTAACTAGGGTTGTGGGAACCCTAGTAGAATAATGAAGTAGAGGAAGTATGAAATCATTCTAAATCAGTGTTTATACATGTATTTGTTATCTTCTCGATTTGTATGCATACTTATCTACTGCAGAAGTTAAGAACTTTCTTGTAATAGAGATAATCTTTACAAGAGAGGTTGAGATTAGGAAAAGAAAATTATGACAGTAATGCGAAGCAACCAACCCTCGTCTAATCAACTTGACACCCAAGATGAGATACTTGAACTGGGATGAAAGTGAAGGGTTAGTAAGGTGACCCTCTGAGACTCACAAGGTGAGAAGAGTAATTTACCAAAGATGTTCACAAGACGGTTGGTGATACATAACTGCTTAGATTCTGCATATAGATCATTGAGATAGTCGGATTGAGCATGATAAGTCTACAGTGTTATAAAACTAGGGGTAACACAGTCCTAGCATTAATCTCAGATTGATTTCAACTAAAGAGATAAAGATTTGTTTCCACTTTATTGTTTTCATAGAAAAACTGTCACAACCCAAACCAGGTCCTGGCCATACAGGCTTCCCAAGTCTACTGAAGATCAGAGACCGCCACTTGATCCAAATCCAATGCAACTTCTAACATATAGAAACAGATGAATACCAATGTAAGATAAGACGTAATAAGAAATCCAAGAAGGATCCGTATCGTATCTACATCCAAAAACCATCCACAATACCCAAGTCTACAGTACCACAAAGCCTCTAACAAAAATCTAGTAACCATAAAGTCTCAGGACATGCCCACGACCATAGCAAAAACAACTATGAAATAAGGTCTATGACATAAGAAACCAAACGTTAAAAATGAAGTCTTCCAAATGATGGAAGCTCACCACTTTAAGTCAACACAAAAAACAAACATGAACCCCTGATCACTGTGTAGAAAGAGTATAAGGATGGCCAATTCCTGCATCGCTTGGGGATACAGAATCTTAAGATAGTTAGTGGCTGGAGTGCTAGCAAGTAACTCAGGAATAAGGTAACAAATAATGCCATATGTAATGATTCAAATCAACTCAAAACTCATGCACACCATCAAATACAAATACATATACATATATATATATCACATGCCGAGGTAGAGAACAAGGATTAACATGGATGTTTAAAAATATTAAATGTGACTATGTTGCTTAATCATTATATAATAAAACCTATGGTATATATGGGTCCCCACTTTCACCCCCTGGTCGATCCCCCATGCAGTAGCCACACGAACTAGAGGATAATCTCATTTATACGCACGGGGGACTTGAACCTCCCATTCATATACTAAGGTGACTTAAGCACCCAATACTATAATGTAATATTGCGGACTCAAACCTCCCAATCATATCAGAAGGTGGAATCGAACCACCTAGTCTTAGAAAGGGGAATCTAACCCTCAATCCATATCAACCCCCTCACAAGCTAGCGTGGATTCTAGTATTGGTTCCCCGGGGCCTTCACCTTTCACTGTTATATAGTCAACCCTCTTTTAATTCAAATTAAAACCTTTAACACACATTCCCATTAAGTGAAACAATTATGTATTAAGGCATCCCGTCTGTATCGTCCTACCAATATCACTTGCAAGTTTATTATATGTCATATCAACTCTTAGCCTTGTGGGACTCTAACCCATTAAATCAACTGATATTCACATGGGGAATCCACATTCCCTAGGTTCAATAAAATCAAACCATGGCTCGTTAACCTTTTATAACAATGCATTAGCTCAAGTGAACAAGTTAAACTATGTGACAATAACATATTCATTGTCAATTTCACAAAAAGGTTAAGGGCACATTGTTTTCAAACCATAAATCAAGGCAAAATAATCAAATTGGGGTTTAAATGTGACTCCTCAGTTTATTCAATATTTTCATGCACCCCACAATGTTCAAAATCAATAATGAAACATGAATATTGCATAATAAACCACGAAGAAATCAGTCTAATGACCCATCATGTCAAAAGGCCTCAACTATGCTAAGACCCACATTAAAACCATGCATTTATAATCAATCCATTCACTTAAGAAAAGTATAAGTATAGGTAAAGAGATACATGCCTTACCTCTCAGTTTAATCACCATTCCCAGCACCCTACAATGTTCAAAATCAATAATGAAACATGAATATTGCATAATAAACCACAGAGAGATCATTTTAATGACCAATTATGTAAAAAAAACCTCAACTATGCCAAGACCCACATAAAAACCATGAATTTTATAATTAATTCATGTCATTAAGAAAAGTGTAAGTATAGGTAAAGAGATGCATGCCTTAGACACATAAATACTTGTAAGCAATTGAGAATATGGAACCCGAATAATCAACGTAAGTCAAAACACTTATGCTTTCTTGTGGTTTGGAGTTTGACAATGAAATAATTGATGTTGTGTCATGAAAAATGATGGGAATATGCATAAGTAATTTTTAAAGGTTGTCTGTAAGTGAAAGGAACTCATTACCCTTCATCCCAATTAAAATAAAAACAAAATATATGAAATTTGCATAGATTCATGTCACGGACCTCTTACGGAGGCTATTCTTCATGTTATGGACCCTATTGAGGACTTCTTTACTCTGTGCATGGAGGATATCGTAGATACTAGCCTCTATGACACGGGGCTATCACAAAGGCTTATTACCTTTGTGAACCAAAACTTTCCCGAACCTCGTCCAAAAATTCTGAAACTCTTTCGGGTTACCCTTTTAATACCCCAAACATAATTAGAGTCAAAAATTGCTATTTCAAGCATGGAAAGGCCAAAAGTAAAATGCCCAAAATTTTGAGGGTGTTATAGAAGCCCCTTATTTAGTTTCCTGTATTTTTCAGTTACTTCAATAGATTTGTGAGAGATATTTGGCCTATTCCCTGTCGGTTCGACCCCAACCTATGTTGGGTTACTATATTTGATATCGACTATATTATATTTCTTTGTAGTTATATATTGGGAAACATGATAAACCAACTGCGATGATGGTATAGGATCACGATAGAGATGAACAAAACTTTCAAGGGTCAAGGGCAGATCTGAAAGCTTATAATTTCAATCCAAAATCATCAAAACTAAATTCCAAGCTATTCCAAGACAATTTTTTCATATTTGTCAACCTTGGAGAGTTATATAACCAACACCCTCAGAGTGAAATTTGAAAGTGTTGTAGCAACTAATTCTTAATGCTTTCTTCATTTCCTTACTTTGTATTGAATATTTGGGTGTATAAATTCATACTTGGATATTGTTCTTAGACATAATTCAATGTTTATGTTTTGAATTTAAATTTTTATTCTATATCATATTGTTGTACTGATTGATACACTTGATTTATTAATGAGTTTGCTTATTTAAATTAATATTGTGCTACATCAATTTGTACTCTACATGAGATCAAAAGAGGGGATTAGAGTGGTAATTTCCCATATACTTCTATTAATGCTAGAATGAGCTAATAGAGATTAGAAAATATTAATTTAACATGATTGTAATGTATTACCCATCTAATCAATTTTGTTACTAGAACTTGTCAAATCTTAGTGTACCCATAGAATGGAATAGTTCATGTAGACACTTGGATAATATTCAATGGAATTTAGCCAATAGATATTCATTAATAAATCAAAAGATGTGGTGGATACTTGAGCTTCCAAGACTAATTTGCTAATCCCTGAGTAATTAGTTAAATACAATAGGTCATTGATAAAATTGATTATCCATTTTCATTTCCCTTGTCTTCCATTATTTGAGAAAGCCATTGATCAAAATTGTTTATATTATGATTGGTTCTATCCGTGTTTCATTTTCATATTGAAAACCATCAAAAAACTTGTATTTTTTTATGGATTATAGTAAGTTGGATTTATTCGTTGTTTTCCCCATAGAAACTCACATTGATTGATCCCAACACTAAGTTGGATAAATATAGTGCTAATGACTGCGTACATTGATAATGCTTAAATACACCTCAAGATATATCTGGTTACTAGCAATATAATTTCTTACCTAACTTGGAGTCGGGGTTCTATTCCACGAAGAATGAAGGTTATAGGTTCACCTTAAAGTGTCACAAGTGACTAGGTGTTTGCTTGTAATGCTAAAATAATGCAATAAAGTAAATTTGTAGGGAGGGGGCAGTAATTTAAATGTAGTTATATTTGTATCGTCAAGTTCTTGTTTCAAATGTGCACTTGAGCTCTATATGTTATAGCTATGGATAGGCTAGGTCCTAGATTTTAATGTCAGTCATTAATAAAACAATAAACATAACAAGTTTGATTCCTTTGAGCACCTCATAATTGGTACATTATAACCAACATACAACAACTATCTAGTAGCCTTATGTCTAAGCTCTCTATAAAATGATGAATATCAAGTCATAGTTGACCACTACTCCTCACCCTTTCCCCTTTGTCTAAGATGATAAGAGATATAGGGTTAAGTAGAGTTTGCAACCTCCAATTACAGATTAATATACAGAGTAGAGATCAAATCTAAGACAATTAATCAATTAAAAAGAAAAATAAACAAAACCCATAATATTATCACTACTCATTTATATATAACCCGAAGATGGGAATTTAGTTACTCATGACAAAAAGTAAGAGAAATATACCTATATCTTCATTATGATTATCCAAATAATCCAAGAGAATTCCAAATTCAAATACAAAATAGCTAAAACTCACCTAAGGTTTAAATTATGAACTCTCAAACCTCAAAATTAACAAGAATTGGGTTTCAAGTTGCCAAAAACTCTTAAATAGCTCAGCAAAAAGAGGGCTCAAAATTATAGAAATATCACTGCATACAAATAATATGAGGGAAAACCCTTCATTTAAACACTCAATGATGCCCCAATTTGACTCACCAAATTGACAATAAACTTTAGCTTTGGGGGGTTAGATTATAATACTTTTGGTTATGGATTTATCTTTTTCAATCCATTCAACGATACACCAAACCAATCTTCTTCATCAATAATTTTTTTCGAATTATCCTAGGTAAAACTGTTAGATTTGGCAATGAAATTTGATATTCGGCGATGCCCAGGATATTTTGGAGATATGCCAATTATCCTATGTGATGCCTTTTTTCACATTTAGATCGAATCTTCCATATTTCTTCTTTTTTTTCTCTTTCAACTAGCTCTTGACCATAAGCTTAAAAATAAACAAAATTAACATTAAAATTCACTCAAATTGGCATTGAGGACTTGATTTGCTATCTTGTATAGGTCAAATGAGTTGCAATATGCCCATTCATTAGCACCCCAACTTAAATATTTTCTCGGCTTTGAGTAAATCAATGCACACAAAAGAAAAATCAATAATGCCTATGAATAGTAATTCTTGAGAGCTTAGAAATATGTTTCTCTTGTGAAAACACTTTTCCCTCATGGTTTTGAAAATAATAAAACAATTCTCACCCATCAAACACTCAATTTTTTGACAAGCTTCAAATGTTTACTAAATACTACCAAATCACGCATATGCTCATAAACATCAATTAGGATTAAAGAATGTTCAAGTATTGCAATCAAGTTCCCTCGCACAAAGAAGACCCTCCCTAAAAAAATTATCATTATTAAAGCAAGGGACTACAATAAAACTTTCACACTCTAAAGGACGATCATGAACTTGAGTACCAGATCATATGCTTGCCCATGAGCTCCATTTCACCACTTTTAAGCATGCTACTTTGAATGTCACTAAGGTCTTTCTTTGTCTAGTAACATAGTCAACGAGTATTTCATGACCCAATTTATCATTCATGATAACACCTACTCCATCCCGCTAGTACGTAAGCCAAACCATAACCCATAGCTAGATGCAATGGGCTAACTTGGTGGAAAATGGCTTAAAAGCCAGAAATTAAAAATTTAAAGACTTAAATAGCAATAATACAAGAAAGGTATAATAGATAGATAGGAAATTGACAACCATCCCAAGACTAAGTAATATTGGTCCAAGTGCTACTATAAGCGAATTATGAGTATTGAATAGTCAAATATAATCTGTCTCGAATATTAAAGACTAGACATAAATAAATAGAAGGAAAGAGGGTAACTCCAACTTTAAAAACTCACCCAATCTCCGAAATCAACCTTATACAAATATTAAATAATTAACGTTAACTATTACTTGTATCTGCACCAAAAAGGTATAGAAATGTATTATAGGTACTAAAACCATGGCTAATCAGTAGGCATCATTGATCGACAAAGCTACAACATGATATAAATGTAATATGATACAAGATAGAATAAGTTAAATCAAAATAAAAGGGGAAAACCTAGGAATATGCTTCAACACCATTGTATATAATTAAGTAAATGCATACGAGATAATAACATAAATATTAGCCCTTATGCCAATAAGTGTAGAAAAGTAAATTAACCAACGTTGGCCCCCATAAGCTGGGAAGGTACAACCAAGAAAACTAATTCCATAATGAAGAATCCATTAAAATGGCATTATCTCATACATAATTCCTTCTGTCAACATATATATCACTTGGTAACTGCTCCTCAAAATTATCATCAATTTCTCCCCTGCATAAAAAGGATTATCGTCCTCTTCTACTTACTCTTCTCATCTACTCCAGTATCAGGATGAACATATGGTAGAGCTGAGGTCTAATATAAGTCTCCCAATAAGTATGAAAACTCTTGGAACTGAAGATCATCCTCATGATTTTAGAGGGAAGAAATCTCAATCTATCTATGTTGTAACATACCATTTAGGATTGCAGGTCATGGAATTCTCAACTGGTCTAACCTTATACCGCATATGCATAGGTTACACATAAATACCTACACACTTTTCATGAACCAGCATCGTAGAGGCTTTATTGTATCAGCAATCATTTGAGGTATCTCCTAGTACAATAAATATAACCCCAGATTTAAGCCAATTAATTGTAATACCCCAAAGTTTCCTAACTAATTTTGTCTCAAGAATGCCTAGTAGTATATTCTAAATTATATAATGTTTATACCATGAGGAAATTTTAATATTTTCACTTTTTTTCATGTGGGAAATTCAATAAGCTTTCCATTAATATAAGATTTTCCCAAATCTGATAACCGGGCAAGAAGTTATGACTATTTCAAGTTCCCGTCGTAAAATAGCACCATATTAGTTAGTGGTGCACCGCGCCACAAGAGAAATGGAAATTGACAAATTCCAGTAGGGGTCCGTGATAGTGGCGCATTGCGCCAAACTTCCAGGTCGCAAATGAAGTAGCAACGTGATGGCTCCACATCGCGCCATCTCCCAATTTCCCAATTGTCAAATTCCAGTGACATAACGCGATAGCTCCGCATCATGCTAGAGGTTCAATTCGGGAAATTTTCACTGAAATTAAAAGTTACGTTCAGGGATAAAAGGGTCAATTTCCCAACCCTATTTAAACCCAATAACACGTGATTTAGCCCTTCTTCACCCAAAATATACTAGTTTCTCTCAATTTTCTCTCAAGAACAAGCTAGGGCTTCAATTGGGGATTCAATTTCAAGAAATTCTCTCCATCAATCTTCGCTAAACCAAGAACTAAGGTATGCTTTGTGTTGATTTATGTATTCCTTTCATCCATAAAGATCAATAACTCTATTTTAAATTATGAATCATGATTATTATGTTGTGGGTTGCTCAAGTTATGTGATGGTTGTTATTTGATTCCCATGTTAGGATCTTTATGTGAAATTATGAAAACTACGTTAGCATATAAATTGAAATCCATGAATTTGGTGGTTTATGATTTGCGAAATTTGATGATTTCACCTATGCCTTAAGTTGTTCATCTAAGGTGTTTGATAAAATACCTAAAGGGATAGAAATTATGCACTATAGCTAAATTGTGAACCAAATGATGATGTATTCTTTAACCTTATGTTCAAAATAACTTCAATGTTATTCTTATGTATTGAAATTGCTTGTGGGATTGCTCATGAGTTAGCCTTATGAAATTATGGTATGTATACATGCTATGTTATTCACGTACAAGGCTATGATAATCAAATGCCCATGAAATATCTCCAACTATTGTATTATGGATTGTTGATATTGGTCATGTATTCAATAATGTCATGCCTTGTCAGTTTCCCTCCATCGAGTCCTAGGGTACTTGTACACGAAAAATATAGTTGTGTGCCTAGATTTAGTTTCAAGTTTTCATGATATCCTCAGTCAATCCATGGTCCATAGGACCCAGTCTATCATATGACCCAGGAAAGCTCATAAATTCAGTCTAGTCCAATTCAGTTAATCATGTTCAGTGTCTATTCAGATAGGAGTAGGAATTAGCACTGAGTGAACCCAAGGATAGGAACTCACCAGTTATATGAGGGTGTGATTCTTAGAAGCAATCCTTGCATTCAAAACTATATAGCTAGCGTAGGTTGAGTCAACATAGTCTGTTATATGAGGGTAGATGAGGTGGCTTAACCTGTTATATAAGGGTTCCCACCATTCTCACTAGAGTTACCTATTATATGAGGGTTACTCACAAATTTTCCTTACCAGTGGTGTGGTATTGACTCCCTTCCAATTGGGGTTACAGATTGGACCCCAACTATCCATAATGGCGTATTAGGGTCATGTCGGTTAGATGACGACTTCCCATAGTTTCAGTTATAAAATTCAGGACTGTCAGATACAGTCAACTCAGAATAGTACAAAACTCAGCTAGTTCCATCAGCTTTAAGACTGTCAGATACAGTCACTCATATTATCAGTCATATCAGCCATTAGAACTCAGTTATCAGTCATGTTAGTTATCAGGAAATTCATGTTATCACAATCTCCAATATAGTTACTACATATTCATGCATGTATTCTCACGTTCATATTAGTCAGTTAGCTAGTATTATTCATGCATATGAACCCTATGCATTCAGCCTACCTCACATGCATACCAGTACATTCAAAGTACTGATGCATTTGCGCTATGGTGTCCTGTACCATAGGTTCAGAGATACGAGCTCTAGAGCATCAGTAGATTTCATATATCAGCAGTCAGTTAGCAGTGAGTCCTCAACCTTTAAGGAAGATATGATTAGTTATTTCATTATTTCATTACTTGGTTATTTCAGCAGTCGAAATTAGTTGGGGACATGTCCAATCAACTCCATATTCAGACAATCATGTTTTAGAGGCTTTTCAAAGTACAGTATGTTTAGACAGTTTTGTTTTGGGTATTTATACCCCATCCCATATGTTATATTTTATCGGATATTATGTTACAGTTTGAACTTATGGCTTTTTAGTTTATGTTTCCTCATTATACAGTATATCATGCAGTATACAGGCACAAATATCAGTCATGAGTTAGCTTATGGTCCTTCAAGTTCATGAGCATCGTGTAGCATTCTAGGTACCAGATTCAGGGCGATACATTGATCCATTCATATAATGTCAGTCTGGTCAACGAGACACTCAATATGCCTGGAGTAGTAGATGATTTAAGGTTAGGAGTAGTGGGTCCGAGATGCTAAGTTGATAGACCTAGAAAACATCTAAAGAGGTATGAGTTGTAGTGCTAAGAGAGGGTTTGTTGGCACCACTATCAAGGGAATTAATCTAAATTTTTAGGGAATAATCCACCTGAACTTTCTTCTTCATTACTTCTTGCACATGCTTAAGATGGGTAATATCAATAGCTGAGGTAGGGGTATGATTGAAATCCTTCTTCTTATCAAGTGGGACCATAGCACAATAACACAACTTGGTGATTAAACATGAGAAAACAAGAGAGGTTCGGTTCAGTTAAGACAAGAGAGCAATGTCTCAGGTAATGATCATAGTCTAATTGAACCTCTCCTTTTCAATAATTATGCCCACTAGAACTACCGAAAGGTGTACAATGATTATTTTGTTCTATGAAGGTAAAATATTTCTGCATATAAAGCTCTTCCAATATTCAGTTGCCAATTATATATCCACTTTATCAATTTAAATATTTAGTGCAAGCCACAAAAGTCGACTATCACTTAGTAAATAGTCTAACTAACCCCCAAACCTTATCAACCGACTTTACTACTCTAGTGGAAAAGTAGTGAACATTTAGAATTTTGCATCCAAACACCATGTTAATTATATTCTTATCACACCAAATATTATCAGCACAAATATTAAGAAGACCTCTAGTCTCTTGTCTCCTTAGTTTTTCTTGACCGACAATAATATCCCATAGGCCTAATAAAACTCCCTCACATAATTTTCAGCATAGGGTTTTAAAGGCTAGGTGAATACCTTAAAGTCATGCTATCTCAATATGACTAATACTAGAGGATGTTTATCTTCTAGATCGTTCAAACGTAGCCTTTGAATTTCTATGATTTTGCATTGATTGGGTACTTTCAGGTGATTTCAAAACCAATAAATCCTATGAGTGTGATTGGTTACAACAGTAGAAGAAGGTTGTTAAACCCTTTTTTTCTTTGATTATGCAACTCAGGAGTGTTTAATGGTGCATGGATGAGAATGGTGTTACATTCCTTAGAGGAATTAATGATTTCCCTCTCAAAGTTAAAAAATATGCTTTGAGTTAGACTCCTTGTCAGTAGGAGCCTTACTCCTTGTGTCCTCAACCCGCTTTCTCTAGTAGACCATTTGATCTTGTGATTTCCCTATAATGATAACTATTTTGGAAATTCTGGAGGTTTAAGTAGGAGTGTAAGATTGTTTTTTTATATACATTCTTGTTTTAGGCATATCTGCAAGTAAGAGAAGCAAAGCACTAGGACAATGTTAGAAGAAAAACCCATAGTAAATTTCTAGGCATGCATCATGAAACTACCTTGGTGGATTGTTAAAGGGCTCTGTGAAGCATTACCTTTATTGCAAAAAGTAATAGTTAAGGAAGGGAGGATGGGAAAAGGGAAGTAGGGATTTGGTAACATGCAGAAGAGTACGATTGTCAACCCAAAGCCTTGTCGAACCACTACGGCATTCCAAATTTTATGAAAAATAAGCAGTATAACTATTTTGATCAGTGAAGGTCATCTTCTCTAATCTTTGACTGATTTTTGCTTTATAGACTTTTCAAGACATATTTATGGAAATTTTGATTCCTAACTACCATCGGTACTCAGACATACCAAGGTTTCAACAAAAAAATAACACATTGATGTGTTTGACCATAAGAACGACATTACCTAAAATAGCTTAAATGACCCTCTAGGTTATTTCATCATTTTGCATGTACTTTCGGCATTAATACCCCAAGATTTCAAGATCTAGATCCATCATAATAAAATCCATTAAATTAGCTTTCCAATGCCACAAGTCTCACTTTATCTGATATCGTGAAGAAAAGTTATGCAAAATTTTCTAAGGGTCCGTCAACTGCTAGTGACAATGACTTGACAATGACCCTTTACCAGTCATAATGAGTCATTGTGTGGATTCATTGCTATTTAAGAGAGGTATCCCTGAATTTCAGTCCAATGGCAATGAGTTAAGCCAATGACTTGTTATTAGTCCTAAAATGTCATTAGGTGGACCCATTGTCACAATAAAAAGAAATAAGAAAATCCAGTCCCCCATTAATGACTACTTCTAACGATTCTTGATCGGAACCAATGAGTCTTCAGGAGGGACATCATTTCCAGAATAATAGTAAGGACCTAAGGATCTGGTCCCCAAGTCACGACTCATGAGCAGTCATAATGATTCATAGCCTGAGTCATTATGATTAGAACTAGTAATTTCTTAAACTATTTAAAAATAGTGTTTTGGTCAATTCCCATTCTTTTAATACCAAAACCACGTTGTTTGGGAACCCCAACATTAGTTATTAGGGGTTGAATTTACTCTAACACCTCATAAAGTACAAAAATTATTACACTTAGAATAAAAGAAATAATTTTCCACTTCTCTAAAGAAAGTTAGGGTTTCTCAAGAATAAGCTCAATTCAAAAGATTTTCTCCAAAGATTTCACTTCAGTTAAGTGGGGTTTTATTAATGGGTCCCTTCCACCCATTGATTACCAAAATGCTTCTAACCCTCATGTTTACTTTCCCCTCAAGTTGGGTTCTGGTTCAAATATGAAGTTTTTTTTAATTTACTCAGTTTTCCTTAAAATCCTACCATGAATACATTTCCTCCCATGCGAGTGTCATCTTTTATGTTTAAAAATCAAGAATTTCTTTATTGTTGATAAATCATTGAGTTTTGAACGTTTTTTTGTAAAATTCTCTACTATGATCAACTCTAAATTATTATTTTGCTTAGTTGCATTGGACAAAGCTGGTGGGTTATGAACACTCGATACCTAGGATTTCATGCATGAACCAGTTGACATGTTTTGAGCACTTCAGATCATGCAGATGTTGTTATTTCATGAATTTTACTATATCGATAATTTATATATGTTTAAAAATCAAGAATTTCTTTATTGTTGATAAATCATTGAGTTTTTAATGTTTTTTTGTAAAATTCTCTACTATGATCAACTCTAAATTATTATTTTGCTTAGTTGCATTGGACAAAGCTGGTGGGTTATGAACACTCGATACCTAGGATTTCATGCATGAACCAATTGACATGTTTTAAGCACTTCAGATCATGCAGATGTTGTTATTTCATGAATTTTACTATATCGATAATTTGTATATATATATATATCTATATATGTATATATATATTATCTTTCAGTGCCGTTTAAATTGGGAGTATTACTTAGCATTGAGTGAACATAGGGATGACGACGCCCTCTTTGTTTATGTAGATACCATTAGTAGCAGTCCCTATGTTCCAAAACTACGATGCCACCATAGGTTACAAAGGGTCCCCCGTTGGTTGAGGCATTACACACTCTTTCTTTGGGACATTAGTTTAGAGGATCCACGCCAGCCAGTGTTGGTACCCTTTGTAAGATATTAGAACCCTTTCGACTAGAGTTATAGGTTCGGCCCTGATTTGTTTATGTTGGGGTATGTTGGATATTGTTAGAACCCACAGTCCTAAGTCTATGTTTTAGTTTATGCTCAGTTCAGGTTTACATTGACCTTGTATTCAGTTATTTAAATATCCAGCTTTCATTAAGTACATGATAATACTTGGTCTTGTATTCAGATTTAATGTTCATGCATTCATGATCAGCTTATGCTAGTTAGTTTCCCATATTACATACTCAGTACATTCAAAGTATTACTTGCATACTCTTTGTGCTATATTGTATCATAATATAGGTTCGCACGCTTAGTACTTGGACTGCTCTTAGCATATTTCTATACTACTCAACAACAATTGTAGTTAGTGTAGGAGTTTATCAACTTAATTGCTGCATTTCTAGACAGGTTCTTTCCCCTTGAGTTAAGGAAATCCAAAGTGTAGGAGTTTATCAACTTAATTCAAGGTGTTATGAGTGCTAAGGATTATTCTCTCAAGTTTACTCAGTTGGCGAGGTATGCTCCCACTATGGTGGACAAATCTAGGGCTAAAATGAGTAAGTTTATCTTTGGTTTTTCTAAAGAGGTGGTTAAGGAGTGTAGAACAACCAAGTTGATAAAGGATATCTCATATTCAGGTTGAAGGTCCATGCTTAACAGATTAAGGAGGAGAAGATTAAAGTGAAAGAAAGAGAGAATAAGAGGGCCCGAAATAGTAGGATTGTGATTTCACAAACTAGGGATTGTGATTTCCCAAACTTGTGAATTTAGAAGTGGTTACGACCCCAATACCATATTGTGAAATTTCTTTTTAATTATAAGAATGTGAGAAATTGTAAAATTAAACAAAGGGGGTTATGGATACCTCCAAGTGAAGATAATTGGTATGGCATGTTGATATTACCTTGCAAGTGTAGTTAGTTTCATGATACCAGCGATGTATTCCTTAATGTATAATTTGGTTCAATAAATGGGAATATGTGATACTTATTTTAATTTGGATTTATTAAGACTTGTGTAGCTGAGTCATGAAAGTGGAGGTATTGATGGACCAACACTGGAAATAGCAGTTGCCGACATGGGGGTCTATAGGAATGGGAGGGTCGCATCCCCCTTATTATTATCATATGATTGGGAGGTTTTAGTACCCCACATCTTATTACATAATTTGGTGCTCGTGTCACCTTTATATGCAGGGAGTGCCACATGCACTAGGGCCTACTAACTGGGGGTAGCTGGGGGAAGAGCTGGGCCCATATAGCCTTTGGGTACCTTCATATGTTATGACGGTTGATCTTCATAATCCAGGCTAAAATTGAATGTGTGTTAAGCTTTTTTCCCTATCCCAACATATGATATATATATGCATATGTGTGTGTATACATTTTATTATGTTCATTGGATTTGAATGATTTGAAACTGTTGACCATGGCATTATGTTATCCTTATCCCAGAGTTTTATGCTAGTGTTCACCCCATAAATTATCTCCGGACCCTATATCCCCACATGATGCAGGTACCAGAGCTACTTCTATTTTTCATGTGTAGAGTTAGGTCGGTCAGTTTGGTTTATTGCATTCTGGTGAAGTGGTGAACTCTTATCCCCTGGAAGGCTTAGTTATTTTACCAGCTTTCATTCTTAGATTTGAGTTTATACATACTTTCATTATCATTAACATTATTATTTCCATTCTCATTGTCATCTATCAAAGTTGGGAACACATCTCGACCAAGACTGGTTGTGGTTCTTTATTTAGAAGGCTTTGTTTCGATTACTGTGGATATTGGGTAATGTTTGTTGATTGTTTGGCCGGTCATCTGTCTTCAGTTATATACATGTTTTGACTTTTTAAGCTTGTTGCATGCTATCTTGTTATATGTTTGAAATTCATTCGACATTGGGAGACGTTGTGTTTAGTTTAGGTTAGGTTCAGGGGTGATCTCCAGTCTACGTGGGACTTGAGATACCCGTCACAGCTAGGCCTTGGTTTGAGTCATGATAGAGATCTAGGTATTAGTTATTTATTTTCTTTCAGTATATTTCATTTCAGTCAATTGGGGGTTTGTCCTGACACTCATTATGTCTAGAGGTTTCCAGACAGATGTCTAGATTTTTAGGATGTTGTTTTATCAGACAACTTTACTTTCCTGTATTAGTTGATATTCACTATTTCACTATGATTAATTGCAACAATTATTTTAGTTAAGCTTCTACCCAGTATTTTAATAATTTCATTAGTATTTAAGTGCATTCTAGGTTATGGGTTATCTTAGGGCCACTTGTGACCGTAGGTACCATGTTATGACTAGGGGGTAGTCTCGAGCCGTGATAATTTTTTGCTCACTTCTCTGTTTGGAGCTTTCATAGTTAATGAATTGGTGTTGGGCAAAACTCTAGTAAAAGAACTAGGATGAGAATTCTGACAGAGGCATCAGCATTGAAACATTGATTTTAGGCTGAGGGGATCCTCAGGTTGGATCCCAAGGCTTCCAAACTCATTTTGGACTATTGTGTGGATTTTGGTTAAAATGACACTTTTGGTGTGGGACCCACATTTGATTAAAAAGTACTAAAATAAAAATTTTAATGATTTCATTGAGTCTGAAATGTCAATTTTGAGTTAGTATCATATTTAGCTTGGCTCCAGGCATTTGTATTTCATTTTAAGTATTTAAATAAATATTAGTTAAAATTGCCAAAAAAGGGTCTCTGGGGTTATTTTATTCTAAACGACTTTGTTTCCTAAATCCAACAATTTTGTTGGATCTGGAATATGTTTTATGATCAATTTGCATTGTTGGTTCATGTTCATAGAGTTCTGGATGAGTTCTGATGGTCAAAAAAATATTTTGAAGATTATTGGTGCGGCTGTGGTCGCTATAGCGGTCGTTGACTATTAGGACAACCAATAAAGCAACTATTTTACCACTTTAGAGGTACTTTTACCCTTTGATTAGACCTCTTTTGTTTTCAAAGTATCGCTGTAGCGGCCATCACTGAGTATAAAACCCAAACCCAACCTATTTCGTATTTTTGACATTTTTGGAGCTAAGAAGCTACGATTTTGATGATTCTTCATGTATTTTTCTTGTATAATCATTGTCTATGTGATTATTATTTTATATTTCTCATTTCCAAGATTACCTATTTTGTTTTTCATAATTTTTTATTAAAATTATGAGTTAAAACCTTTTTTTCACCGTTGTTGGAGCTTTGAGTGTGGAAAATTGTTGGAAATCATCCATTGAGGCTAAGTTGAGTTAATTCAACACCTCTTTATTATTTTCCATTGTTTTTCTCCTTCAACTTCTTCTCTTTCCTCATAAATTCCTAGAACATTGTTTTTTTAATTTCCTAACTTTGTGGGTTGATTTGGGATTCGATCTGAGCTTCGTTTATGCTCTACTTTTGAGAAAACATTTCTTGTCCTTTGAGGGATGTGATGGATTTAATTTTGGAATCCATTTGTGGGCCTCGTAGGCTCGTTCTTGACCAAAATCTCATCTTGGCCTGTTAAATAGCATTTGGGTTTCGTTTTACTCCTTATGACATGTAGATTATTAGATTGATAGTGTGGCAACATTTAATGATCGTGGAGTAGAGGTGGATGATTTATGGATGATTCAATGACCTATAGTTTAGAATCGAGGTAGGCTTTGGTCTACTCTACTTCATGAGAATATGTATTATATATATTACATGTTAGGATGTTATTATGGGTAGAATACCATGACATAGCCTAATCTAGAAATTTACGGATAGAAGGGTGAATTGACCCTTAATATGAAACACTTGTTAATCCTATAGGATCCTTACCCCAGGTTACGAGTATGTTAGACATAGTTGAGACTAAGGATCCCAATAAAGTTTACTACTTGACTTGGTGGATTAGCTTAGTTTCCCAAATTATGGTATTTTTGTTATGATAGTTGTATATTATTAGTCCCGAGGCTATGATACAATATTATTTGGACTCCATCTAAGTGAACTATTATTATAAATGACAAAGCTATAGTCTATAGAAGTTTAGATGATTATAATTGTATTGTTTGGATAGTGGTGATGACATTAATAAATTTGGTATATTCATGCTTACTTAGTGGTACAATTCCATCTAAAACATGGTTTTAATATTTTTTTCTAAAAAGGAATTTATTTTAAATTTTTACTTTTAAAACTATTTCTTCATAACGAGAATCGTATCGCTTTAATCGATGATTTATAAGCATTTGGAACTAAAAAGATGTTTTAGATAGATTTTGGTCAATGGTTTTACCACTACTATTTATTTCAGTCGAGAGATATTCTGACCCTTTCTACACTTTTATGATGATTTAGTCTTGGAGTTGACACTAGGCAATGGATTTGTGGACTGCCACTCTTTTAGTAGCGATTCAAGTTCATGCATTATTGTATATACATCTCTCTGGTCCTAGACAAAGAAAATTGATGATGATGATGATATCATTAATAGGGACCAAGTCGGTGTATACGGGTACTCCCAAACCACCTAGGGGCCTCTTCGTCCTTGAGCTATCGTGCCGAAGAAGAGAGGTCATCATAGGTCCTGTCTTTGCAATCCGTCAAACTGGATGAGCTATATACACTAGGTTACTTATTGGTCTTTAATTGTTTATAGTATTATCCATTTATATTGTATTGATTCATACATGTACATTACGTATCACCAGTATGTTGTTTGGTTCCTATATTAATCATCCTTATAGAGGTTGCATAGGTATAAGACATACATGACATTTTTTATGTGTTGTGTGTTGATTGATCCTTCCGAGTTAAGGGGTCCACTTAAGGTATTGTTTGTTCGAACTAACCCATTACTGTGTTGATATTGTGGTTGGTTCGTGATAGATTGATTATTGGATTGGTACTGAGATTTGAGGTTTGATTCTGATTTCATTCTTTTATGGTTATTTTATCATGGATTTATCTTATATTTAGACATTTGGATTATGGACCCTGAGCATTATCCACCTACTTGATTAGGATGCCTTAAGATGCTAGATTGACTACCTTAGGTTATACCATTTGAGTTAGTCTATTATACCTATATGTATGTATATATACATATACAGAGAGAGAGAGCTATGATATTACTATAGATTCCTCTTTTTCTTTATTTCTCATTATAATATATGTACCATTTATTAGTGTATATAATTATATATAACCTTGTTCTACTCTTTATTTGTATATTTGCTTATGATATACGGTATAGTGCTTTAGTTCCTGAGTATGGCTAGGATATAATGGTTCATCCTTATTGTCTCTGTAGTTTTATTATGTTAGCTTCATGGATATTTTGTTGTAGTTCACATTTCTTCTTACATGTTATGTATATTTACATTATCTTTGGAACTCAGTCAGTAGTTGCCTACTAAGTACCAAGTGTTTGGTACTTACTACACTTCTACAGCCTATAAATTATTGTATGGGTTCTCACTATTGTTGTGTGTCTTGTGTAAAACAACTATGGATCAGCGAATTAGGGTGAGCTCATGGCGTTTGGAGTATAAGTATTCTCCCTGTTATGGAATAGACTCATCTCTATGTGTATTCAGAGATGGTTTGTACCTGTATATTTATTTTTGTACTTTATTTTTGTATCCATACTACATTAGAAGCTCTTGTACAAATTTTGCCAAGTTTTGGGACTACCATATATGTATTAGTATTTTATAAAATTTATTCTGCTATCTTCATTCATCTCTCTTGATAGTACGTTAGTAGTAATTTTAGACTACGGATTGGCTTACCTACTGGTGGGTTATAGTAGTTGCCATCATGACTTGAGGAATTAGGTCGTGATGAATTGGTATCAGAGCATAGGGTTACTGGTTTGTTTGTAAAGAGCTAAGTGTTTAGTAGTGTCCTATGGATCGATGCAGAGATGATTCTAAGCAATCTTAGGTAGGCTATAGGATATTTTTATAAAAAAAATTCTTGACTCCTTATCGTGTGTATGTATTTCTGTGAATCTCAAATACATTCTTTGACTCTATTCCATCCTAGATAGATGGTATGAGGTTATCAATAGATACAGATGGGACTTCGACATGTGTTTCTCAATATTCAGCACAACAGCAGACTAGGAAGTCAATGGTTGACATTAAAGATCTTAGCGTCAGTCAGAAAATTTAAGGCCAACCTAAACTTTGGTAGGGTTTGTGACTACTTCAGTTTTTCTATTTTCAGTATTGGTGATTTTGAGTCATTTTATGGATAACTTACATCCAGAGATAAGGCTCTATTTTGTGAGAAGTTCTTAGGCTAGAGTTGGGTTTGTTAGAGTTCAGTAGTATTTCTTATCAGTTTAAGAGTACGAGATTGGGTTTCTTGAGTGGGCCAGGCATATTCTTATGCTATATTTATTATAGCACAAAATGTCTTGTGGGTTCATTGGTGAATTATCCTTCCCACCCTATTTAGTGTCAGAGCATTTGATAGCATCTGGGTTTTCTTTTTCTCAAGTTATTGATCACGTGAGGGCCAGGTTGTTGATCATGTGAGGGACACAGAGAGAGTATTAATTGAGAGTTATGCAGGTGGAAGTACTAAGCCATGTCATCAGTATAGTGTTATTCGTATTCCATCCAGGAGTAAGGATCCTCGGTAGAGATTAGCTTCACCTGCAACCTATCAATTCTACGCAAGTAGCATATCAAACTATAGGTGGCTAGATTAGTCATGGGGGATATAGTGGGCAGAGTTCTTTTTAGGCCTTGCAGAGCTTTCAGTATAGTTCATTAGGTCGTGGCATCCATTCTGGATCAGTTGGGGCAATAGCTTAGAGTATTCTAGATTCCTGTAATGGTTATAGAGAGATTGGTCACTAGATAAGAGAGTGTCCCCAATGGGGGATTATTATCCATTTAGCTCGTCCAATTTAATTTCATAGTCTTGTGACACATTTAGTTAGAGCCAATGCACTTAGTACCTCGGTTGGTAATTCAGATGTTCAGTTTGAGTTTGGACCTGCTCAAATTTGTACTTCCTCGATAATGTTTGGTATGTGACTGTGGATTTCACCATGATAGGTGCGCTTTTTATTTCCTGTCTTTACCTTTTTATTTATGTGCATTGGTGTTTTTGTACCCATTGATGATTATATATCTGTAGGTTATTATTGTGAGACTTGGTTATGTGACTACCCTCATAGATGATTTCTTTTAGTAGTGGATTAGTATTTATATTTCCCTATGGGTGTGGAATTTGGTTTTGAGTCTTATTTACCTTTGCATATTGGTCTTCTTATTTCCTTAGAATGGTGTTTGATATTGATTTTCATTTTTGGGATAAATTATTCCTTATATGGGTGTTTTAATTACTGCTATTATTATTTTCATTATTTGATGTTGATGAATCCATGCTTGATTGGAACCTAGAATAGCATTATGTAGTTAGAATTTCCTTCCTTGCAATTCTTGTTCATTGTCCTAGGCAGGTAGCTTAATTGGACAACTCTTCTCTTGTAGCGAGGTAAGGTTTATTATTTTTCTATTATGGTGGCGATGGTTGATTGGTTGTTGAGTGGGGTTTGGAGATGAAGGTAGGGTGGCCTTTTATGGATTTGTTATGGTACTAAGGTTGGCAATCTAGTTTTATAGGTCATTTTTTTGATCGACTAGTTTGTGATCCGTTCTTCTAATTTGACTAGTTCATTATCTGGCAGTCGTCTTGTTGTTGATGTCAAGAGGTGTTTGACTTGTCTTTCAAGTTTGTTGGGTTTGACTCTTGGTGATGGTTTGATCTTGGTATTTTTTAGGAGTTGGATACTCTGTCCTTGTTGTGATGCGGTTTTTGTTCTAGTAGAGTAAGAGAGAGGATATAGGTGATCTTTTCTGAGCCATTTCATAAGTTGGTAAATTGGGCATTCATTGCTAAGATAAAGTATTAGATTGACCAGTGTCCAGCTAAGAGTGCATTTCTCTAAGTATCTAGAGTTTTTGCTATTACTAGTACTATTTGTAGCATTGGTGAGTTCTTGAGTAATCTTTTATGATCCATGCCCTCCATCAGATATGAAGTTGATTTCTTGTGCCTTCAGCCTGTGGTTATCTTTTGTTGTGATTTTGTTCTTCAATCATATATCTACCTCGACTCTATTATGGACTAGAGATGATATGTCTAATTTGGATTGTAAGGTCGATTTAGGTATTTGGCCTTAGTTTAAACATGTTGGTACATTTTTGGATTTGGCACCATGGGATAGTGGCTCGACAGTTATCGAAAATTTGGAGTGTTAATGCTTATCCATCTACTGGATTTGTTTAGATAGTTAGGATCGGGCAATTCATCCATGGTGTTGAGATTTTAACTGGGAATTTTAGAGTTTTGGTATAGCCTTTATTTTTACATTTTTTCTCAGTTAGGGTTTCATCAGTAGGATGGCTAAGACAACTCCTTAGCTATTTATTAGGTCTTCTTCAAATCAAATGGTTTGTGGATGATAGAGGTTCAGATGATAGGCTATTGGTACTTGATGATGGTTTCTTCAACTCCTAACCTTGATTTAAGTTTCATCATTTTGGATGGTCTACTCAGCAGGAGTAGTATGCTCGAGTTGGATTTATTATGTCTTTTTCCTTAGATGATGGGACATCATTAATAGGATCGTTCAGTAGTGAGTACTTGTGCCTTGGACTCACAACTGTCAGTTTTTAGGGTCAACTAAACCAATTGTAGCATTGGCATGGATGTAGACATATACCATCTCCATTATGTACCCAGGAAGCACCTTATGGGTTTATCTTATGCTGGTCATTATGGATTAATATTGGATCAACTTCAGTTCTTAGAGATTTATGTGATTTAATTATGCAGACAGTTCTGGGGTGGTATATTATGTGGTTTAGAGTGAATAGCAGGTTTGGAAAGGAAAAAGAAGGATATATTTTGATATTAAAGTTAGTCACATTATTAATGCCTCGAATAGTCTTTGGAATGGATGGGCTTTTCCTTGGTTGGACTGGTATCGGTGTGGTCTCAGTGTGTTGTGGTTTAGATTTGCATGCATCAGCCTTCCTCAGTATAGTTGGAGGTTAATTAGTAGATGAGGTTGAGTTTTGGTTGTTTGAGGAGTGAATGCTGTAGTTTTGTTTAAAAAGGGAATACCTGTGGCAAAATCCCTTGGAAGCATTGTTTCAGCTTAGACGTTTTATGGGAAGTCTTGCTCGGAGCATGTAGACCAATATCTCGTCACTTTGAACTTTTGTGATCTTCTATACATTGACCTTTGAATATGAAAGTTCTTTTAGTAGTGGATATTGCAATGACCCTTTAGGTCATTTCATCAGTTTGCACGCATTTTTTATGTTTCGAGCCTTCCCACAGCTGCTACAAATCATTTATGACTTACCAAAACTAGTGCTTTGGTTATCAAACAATTTGTTTGGGTTTAGGCTTATTTCCTTATTTTAGATTTTTTGTTGTTAAGGAATTGTTCGTGGACCAAACTCCTAGTAAACAATCTCAAATGGGAATTACGAAAGTGTCATTATTGTTAGAACATTGATTTTAGGTTGGGGGAACCTTGGTTTGGGTCCTCAAGCTTCCAGAACCATTTTGGTCTATTAGATTGATTTTGGTTAAAATGACCCTTTGGGTGTGGGACCCATAATTAATTGAAACTACCGTGGATGGAAATACTGATGGCATCGTGATGTTCCAGCATTTGACAAAACAATTTGCATCTCTAACGAGGGATAATTATTTGTTTTCTAGCAACTAGTGAGGTATTTGATGCTTGTTTTACTAGTTCTCAAGAAACAAACTCAGGAGAAACAATAACCTAGAAAAATGATTTTTTGCAGGATACAACGGGCAAACTGACGGACCGTCATCAACCCAACAGACCACCATACCAGTTGTTACCCCTTGGGCAGGAAGAAGAATATCTAAATTATGGGTGATGTTCAAAACGACTGATCATCGTACGCATGATGTATCGCCGCCCTGAACATCAGAACTTAAGCAGAATATCAATAAGTCAGAATAAATGTACAGACCAAGCGACTGACCGTCACACCTACGACGGGCCATCGACCTGGTAGTCACACCTTAAGAAGAATGATGGGTAACTTGGATCTCAAGGACCAACAGTACGATGAACCGTCGGTACCCATACGGAATATCATATGCTTCATCCCAATCAGCAAAGGTTGGAATCACATTGGATAACCACAGACAGCAGAGCCGACGGGCCATTGCAAACCCAATAAATCGTTAGGCGAATCATCGGTGATGACGTGGTAGTCTAAATTTGAAATTTGAACCCTAAATTTGTGGGATCTTATAAATACCCATCTTAAGTTTAGATTAGGCATCTTCTGACTATTTTCTAAATTTTAACATAAAGTGTCTGAGAATAAAACTCTACAAGACTTTTATCAACCCTGATAGATTTGGTAAAAGATAAAAATATCTAATAGAGCATAAATAGAAGGAGAAAGTTATAACAAATGCCTAAATTTAGGAGCTACAAAAGTAAAAGTCTACAACAGTTAGGTGTCTAGTATTAGCCATTACTATGCCACCGTGAGCCTTAAGTTGGAGGAGTCAACAACACCTTACTTGGAAAATACTTGACAAAAAAGTCTATAGGAAGGGGTTTGTTAAGTCTATATGTCACTTTATCAGCCGAGTAAAGGTTTTGAACTGTGACATCCTTGTGTTAACTTGTTCATGAACAAAGTGAAAATCAATAGAAATATGCTTCATCCGACTATGGAATATGGGGTTTGGAACAAATATATATGGTGCTGACATGATAATAACAGATATCAAGTGTTGCTGAAATAGGAATCGAGGCTCATGGACTAAACTTTTCAGCTAATTTATCTCAAAAATAGTAGCAACAACATCCTGATATTCTACTTTTTTACAGGAAAAGGAGACAATTTTTTTCTTTTTAAAAGACCAGAATATTAGAGAGATTCCAAGGTAAATTATACAACCTATGGTAGAGGTTATATCAAGAATATCACCGTCCCAATTAGAATCTAAGTAGGCTAGAAGACTGTGATCATGTTCTATGGAAATTCAGAGACCAAAAAATTTCTAGTGAAGAAGCCAATGAAAATGCTTCATAGCTGTCCAATGACATACTATTGAATGGTGCATGGACTATGGGAGTTTGCTAACAACAATTGCTATATCTGACTATGTAAAAAAAAGGTAATGAAATTTATCTATTAAATTCCTATAAATAGAGCCATAAACTAGAGAATATCTAATAGACTATGGGAAAAAACAATAGTAGAATCCATTGGTGTTGTAACACCCTTGCAACTGATCATATTAATTCCAACAATAGATATTAATGTATGTCTACAAAAGAGAACAACAAAAACCTCAACACTAAGGAAATAATAATGCAGACCAAGATCCTTAAGTTAGAACTAGGTTGAAAGATTATCAACAATGCTTTGAACACCATAAATGATATTAACCATAATAATTATTTCATCAACATATATTAGTACATACACAATAAATTTAAAATTATGTAAGATGGATAATAAAGTATCAAATAAGAATTTAACATTTAATGACCCTCATAATTGTTTTCCTTGTCTCAGGTATTTTGTGTAGTTAGATCTTTCCCATAGTTATCTTAAGTCATTTAAGACTTTTTAGAACCACTGGTTTGGTTCCTAAATAGTTTATTAGGTTTCTACGCCAATTTAATATTCTGGAGCCTCTAGAGTTGAGAAATAGGTCTTTGCAAGAACTCTTAGTAAACAACCTTAGATAAGAATTCCAATAGTTTTGCTATCTCAAAAATATGGATATTAGTCTAGTAGGACTCTTAGTCTAGAACTCGAGGCTTCAGGGCTTGTTTTAAGCTATTGGGTAAAATTTTGTAAAAATAGAATAGTGGGTGTGAGACCCACATTTTGCCGAAATTACATTCTTTAAAACTTTTGATGCTTCCATTGAGTTTGCAATGTCGTTGCTAGTAGGGTATAAAAAAAAATTTCATGCCTCAGGAACTGAATAAATCTCGATTAGCTAGTCAAGACTATTTTAAACTCCAATACTTATTGGTGCAATGACATTGGGTGTAGAACAAGATTGCTCTTCTTATTCGCGAAGAGTTGGCCTCATTGCAAATTTTTAGATTCTTGATTACAGTGTTCATGATCATTCCCTCATATTTTTAAAGAAGGGGTGGTATAATCTAGACGAGCTCTCTTCTTTTATATTCACGAAGGGTCAGGATGGTAGGGTGTTGCGATCACAAACAGGTGTCCTATAATCTCACTAAAGTCCCCTAGCCTAATATATTATTCTTTTCCCCAAATATTGTTCCCATTTTAGATCTTTAAACCACCATTATATTACCTTTTAGCTTTGTAAGTGATGGATTTTCATTCCATAGAGCTTAGATATGGGTTCTGCAGCATCTGGGATTATTTTCTCTAATTTTGCTGGTCTAAATTATGATTTATTCTCCCATTAAATTCTTGAATTAGACCTTGATTCTCCATAGTTTTGGGGCTATTTTTGTAGTGAGTTAGGCTCAAATCATGCTAAATTTTTTAGCATTGGATCCTTGAGTCGTAAGGGTCCTAGTGATGCACTCAATTTTCAATTCCATCAGCGGGTCCCATGAGCCCATTTTGACCCAATTTTTGTATCAAAGTTAATTATTACAAAATGGGTCTTGTCTAACTCATAATGATCCATAAATTATTTGTTTGATTGTGTGATAATTTTTTGGAGATCTTATACAGCAGAGAAGCAATCATAGTCGATCAGAGGTTGTTATTCGACATCTAGGTAGTCTATCATCTATGTATCTCTATGATATGGCATTTTTTATACATTTCATAAATTAGGGCTTGATGAGTTAGTCTTACAACTTACTTATGATTATTCTCTAATTTTTTTGCCTTCTTAGTAGACATAGAGTAGAACCCAGTCGTGCCCTTACCTTTAGATCGTTATCCTGATATTGGTATTAGAGATGATTACCTAGATATTACAATTAGATTAGAAATGCTTATAAGTTTTCTATAGTGTTACTTCTCTATTTGGAATCCTTACTATACACAGGAAATACTATTTCATATTAGGGTTTAAACCACTAGAGTTGCTTCTAATTATTATAATGGTACTATGAAGGAGGGATGGTATCTATCAGTTGTTTGTTGTCTACTACCATGGATGCTCGTTACTCTTCTCCTCGATTGGTATATTTATATAATGTTTATCACATTGTTGGGCCTGAGGCTTTGTTATGATGCGAGTGAAGTTCTAGGTTAATATACTTATCTCTGAAGGCTAGCATTACTTGTTTTATACATAATTTTATAGTTATGATCTTATTTGCATATTGGTGATGTCATTATTTCCTTCGCACGGGCACACTCATGCATGTGGTATGATTCTAAGGCAAAATATAGATTTCCACTATGGTCCTAAAAAGGTTTTTCTTTTATATTTTTCACTCATAAACAATTTAAAACACTAGTTATCAATATGATTTTTAAAGGATTTTATACTTGTTTTTTCTACTATAAACTGCCTTTTTAAAATAAAGATTGTTCTATCTTTAATGTTGGATGAAGGATTTAAGGTTACAGTGCATTACATTCTCTCTATTTTGAATCATGATTACTATCTTTATTTACTCCCCATTGTAGGAGTTTTATACCTTTTTTCTAAAGGCATTTGGGCCGAATTTTCTATCACTTTCTCCGACATGGACTATGACCTATTCCGGGCCCTTTTTTGTCCTAACTTGAGTATGGGCACCTTTCATTAACATGCATATAATTGGTTATTAAATGGAATTCCTAGGTTAGGAACGAACAGTGTACAAGTATATCTAGAGTCCTCTATGTGACCCTTCATCCATGAGCTATAGTGTTGAAAAAAGGTTCGCCTTCATAGGTCCTACCTTTATGAGCTTCTGAGAAGGAGAAGGTGTATACACTTGTGTTGGATGTACTACTTGGTGCTTCTTTCATCGCCTATTTTTCCATGGCGTTCATTTATTTGAATGTATTTCCTATCACTAGTATATTTGTTGTTTGGTCCATTTTGTGCTTATGAGGTTCATATCGGTTATGTTTATTGGTTGACACACGCTATTCTTGTGGGGCAAGTTGGGTTTTTTCTACTTTTTGTGTACCTTTCGGGATTATAAAATCATAATTAGGTTATTTTTGAAATCTCTTATTGCTCTTTACCTTTTTCACATTATTGCCTAGCTCATGGCATGTTAGTTAATGGATATGTATCAGTGACTGAGGTACTATTACGACCCAAGCGGCATAAGTGGCACTCACTCTAACTCTACAGTTGGAGAACCAATCAACCCATTCCTTAGACAACTAATATCGAGCGTAAACTTATTTATTTCTAAAACCCAAACATCCCATTTCTAAAACCCAAACAACCATTATTAACTTAACACATTTCAAGCATAATAAGTCATCTAATAATCCATCAATATCATAATAAAATAATAAGTGTGGAAATATCTCTATCTATTACATCCGTCAGGATCCAAAAGTGACCGTACAAGAACTTTAATCCAAAAAAAGGTCCAAAGCATAATCCATAAATACTTAACCAATAAGAAAGTCATTGTCTAAACTTAAGGGACATGGACTAGAAAAGATCAAATAGTTGCTCGGACATTCTTCTAACCCTTGAATTGAGGCTAGAATCAAGAACTATAGCTAAGGTCTCATGTAAAATGCTGGAGCATGCTCCGCACTCAAGAAAATGAATATTATAAGGTTTCATCTCTATTTAATAAAGAGGTTACGATTGAGATCATGAATCGGTAGGTTCATCGGTTGTGAACCAAAGATGTGGCCTCAGTTAAGGTTCTATGGCAGAACCACAAAGTGTAAGAGGCTACATGGGAAGCGGAGGAGGACATGAAGTCCAAGTATCCACATCCTTTTTCTTCTCCTGGGATTCGTGTAGAAGGTATGCGTTCCTGAACACATATTTATTTTCTGATTTTGTTAAAGGAAAGATTAATATCTATGCATCTGTGTTTCCTAACTTGGTTAAGGTTTGGATTGATATTTGGTAATGCAAATGAATTGTTCTTGTGGTTATCCTACCTTGTCCATCATTCAGAGATGAATTGTAACGACCCAAAATCTTCTCCCAAGATGTCACACGGTGTCTAAGGCTACGAGTAGCCCCAAGCTAACCCTTAGAGCCGGTTTCCACCAATGACACTCAATTATAGATAAGAATGGACTCAACACTAGCATAGTCATATCACATGAAAGGAAATATGGAAAAGATACTCGGTCCATCAGACCACAATATAGAGAAATCGCAACAAAACCACAATATCGAACCCTCAACACATCAAAAGTCTAACACCAGTCTGACAAACCTCTACAAATCAAAATCTAGAGAGTCGTTGGGACAGGTCCCCAACTGACTCAAAATGAACTGAAGATAAATCATAGTCTCCCACATATGGTAAATATCTGAAGATCGGTCCTCAAATCATGAGGACTCACCACTGTAGAAAACATAGGCAAGGTACTCAAATTATCACAGGCTAGGCTAGGACTGAGCACCTGAACCTACATTATGACATAATGTAGCACATAGACATATATGTGGATTAGTACTTGGAATGTACTGAGTATGCTAGGATGAATGCATATGAATAAAATAGTAACAATCTTCTTTGATCAAATCATATATGCATTATGAGACGACCCACATAGATTGAACAAGTACAAAATATAAAGCTCATAAGTCATGTAGAATGGAGCATGTAACACAAATCTCGTGAGTCATCATTGTTTAATCTCAAAATTCGAAATCTTCTCTTGTTCTCTATACCCAAATGCTAAGGGACTTTAAAAATACTTTAAACTCATGCATAAGTCTCATGGAGGGTAAAACTTTTTCAATGCTCAACATTTCATAACTATTTAGAACTCATATACTTGGAATTCGGAATCATATAACTTGAAAACATACTTGAAGGCATTTCATTCACTTTAGGAAAATATCTCATCTCAAGATTTAGGGTAATCACTCCATATCAAATGGAAAGGCATTCTAGTTTATGGAAACAACTTATATCAAGGCTTTATAAAAAGTACTATAACAAGGGAAGATGCTTTCATTTAGGAAATAACTCACATCAAGAAAATACTTGAGTTGGGGAAACATCTTTGCAATTCAACCATTTAGAAAAATAACTTATAGGGAAGGAAAATAAGTATTTGATCTCGAAGTCTAAATGTCAAGGGAGGTTCTCGTAACCGACATAAACCATGCGAGCTACATAGAGTCCAACGTTTTGTCCTCCTAAGGAAGAGACCCCACATTGGGAAGGAGTGTCATACTCTTTCTAGGGAGTATAACCTAGGTCTAGTGATCACTAAACGAAACTCGTCCTCGGGCCCAATCATAATCATCATAGTAACTTACCCACTCGGTGCTAAATACTACTCCCTTTAGATTATCTGCGCTCATCTCAAAAAATCCACTTTTAGAATAATCACATGGTTCACCATGAACCCAATAATCAAATCGATAATCTCATATAGTGAAGTGGATTTCAAAGATCAAGGACCATTAGGTCAGTTCATTTCTCAATCATCTCAAAATACTCAAAACATGGGTGCTCATAGCACAAGAGTTCATAATTTCACAAGTCTCAAATAGGGCTTACTAACCCATTATTCAATCTCAATTTAAAGCTTATCAAAAGCATAATATATAGCATATAGATTCATAAATCATGTGGAAATCTGGGAATTTCAGCAAGTTACCCCAATATCTCAATATAGCCATATGCTTCAATATCTCAACAATGCAAATATTAGCTTATCAAGGAGTAAAATCATAGGGTTTATACCCTATACCCAGCTATAAATACTCAAGAAAACATGTAGAAATCATGCCATTTGACTCTTAATTCATGAAAAATATCAATATAATGTATTCGATAATAATGGGTGAAAAAACCAATTCAAATTCATGTAAACACCTAATATATTTCAAGAATTTCATGATGTAAATAGGCTTTTGGGCACAAGGGTGAAAGGGTTACCCTTGTTCAAAAACCCCACATACCTTGAATTAGAAGCTTTTGATGAACTCTCACTTTTGGAACTCTATTCGTGCTTTAGAATGAGGATTCTTGAGGTCCTTGACTTGGGAACCTTGAATCTTGACTCAATTTAGGAAATCGATGGTGGATTCTTGAGATTCTTGGAAGAGGTTTTGGATACTTAGGGTTTATGTTGAGAGAGAACTTGAGAAAAACCTCATAAGATGCTTGCTAATGGCTTTGATTTAGTGTTTCCACGATTTTATAGGCTTGGAAAAGGTCCAAAGTTCCCTTTTAAACATCTGTGCAAAACTGGAAATATTGAACTTGAACCCGATTTCATTGGCCTCCACGACGCGCCACTTATCGCTGTGGCTCACTGGAATTTGACAATTGGGAAATTAGCAGCCTCCGTGATGCGGAGCCATCGTGTTTTCCTACTGGTTGGGACCTGGGACTCCTCTGCAATGCGCCACTATCGTGGGGTTCCACTGGAAATTGACAATTGCCAAATCAACCCTCTCTGCGATGTGCTAGGCAGTTAAAAGATGTAGTTTTACAACTAAGGCTTAAATTTGCCATAACTTCTTACCCGAGTGTTGGATTTGGGCAAATCTTATATCGATGGAAAGCTTATCAGATTTCCCACGTGATAAAAAGTAGAAATTAGGGAAATTCTTTATGGTTAACATATTACTCACTTAGGAAGCAACTTATCAATATTTTAGAGCTGAAATCACGCCTCACTTGACACGCCCTATGGCTCAAACTACGAGGGAACTTTGCCGGGCCTTAAAATATCTCCCCCTTGGGAACATTCATCCTCGAATGTCGCTAGTTAGGATCGAAATACAGGAAAAAATGAGTACACATAGCTGAAACAATTACTAAACGGTTCAAGATCTTCCTAAACTCATGACCACTCCGGATATCGCAAGAAATCATACAAAGATAGATGCATAGCTGAACTTTAGATTAGAAAAACTGAATCAAGGAAGAATGGTACCTTCGGATTGATCTGAACTTGCGGAAAAGAGGTGCGGGTATTTGGTTCGTATGTTTGCTTCTGCCTCCCAAGTAGCACCCTCAACAGATTGGTTCCTCCACAAAACATTGACCAATGGAACTTCTTTGTTCCTTAGTCTATGGATTTGAAAATCTAGGATCTCCACGGGAATCTCATCGAAGGAAAGGCTATCCTGAATATCAACACTCTCTGAAGGATCAACTACAACAGAATCACCAATATGCTTCTTAAGCATGGAGACATGAAAGATAGGATGAACGTCGGACAACTCCGAGGGAAACTCAACCTCATAAGCCACTTTACCAACACAGCTCAAGACTCTATACGGTCCAACATAACTGGGACTAAGCTTTCCCTTTGTACCAAACCTTTTCACCTCTTTCATGGGTGAAATCTTCAAGTACACCAAATCACCTACCTTAAACTCAAGATCTCTCCTCCTCATATCTGCGTAATACCCTTGACGACTCTGAACGGTCTTCAACCTTTCTTTTATCAACTTAACTTTCTCTATAGCTTCGAATACTACATCAGGCCCACACGCAGCAGCTTCGCGCACTTTAAACAATCCTATGGGTGATCTACACCTCCTACCATACAAAGCCTCAAATAGTGACATCTCAATGCTAGCATGGAAACTATTGTTATAGGTGAACTCTATCAATGGCAAATGCTCATCCCAACTACCTTTGAAATCAAGAGCGCACGCCCTCAACATATCCTCTAGGGTCTGAATGGTCCTCTCATCCTGACCATCTATCTGTGGGTGAAAAGCTGAACTCAAAAGAACTTGGGTGCCAAGACCCTGCTGAAACACCCTCTAAAATTGAGAGGTAAATTGAGTACCCCTATCCGAAATGATAGACAAGGGAACTCCATGTAGTCTGACCAACTCCCGAACATATAATCTAGCATAATCCTCAGCCGTATAAGATGTATGCACGGGTAAGAAATATGTGGACTTAGTCAACCTATCCACAACAACCCAAATAGAATCATGATAACGACGGGAAAGAGGTAACCCGGTCACGACATCCATATTTACCATCTCCCACTTCTAAGTAGGTCTACTAAAATCTTGCATCATACCACCCGGTCTTTGGTGCTCTACCTTAACCTGTTGACACGTCGCACACTTTGCTACAAACTCGGCGATGTCCTTCTTCATGCCGTTCCACCAATAGATTTCCCGTAAGTCGCAATACATCTTGGTAGTACCGGGATGAATAGAATAACGTGCGCTATGCGCTTCACCCATAATCCTCCACCTCAAATTATCAATACACAGAACACACAACCTACCATGCACCCTCAACACACCATCTCCCCCTTTGGAGAAAAACTCGACCTTTCAGTCCTTAACTGACTCCTTCAGTTTGACCAAACTAAGATCCCTATCTTCTTCTCGTTCACTTCTAAAACTAAAGAAGATTCGAAACTACTCTGCACCAATGTACTCCCCTCCACTGAATCAAGAAATCTACCACCTAACCTAGGCAGACAATGAACATCATGAGCTAACTCCCTCTTACCTTCCTCAATTATGCAACACTACCCATGGACAATCTGCTAAGGGAATCCACGACCACATTGGCATTGCCCAGGTGATACAACAAACTCATATCATAATCTTTCAATAACTCAAACCACCTTCTCTGCCTAAAATTCAACTTATTCTGGGTAAACACGTACTGTAGGATTTTATGATCAGTAAACTCATCAACATGGACATCATAAATATAGTGTCTCTAAATTTTCAAAGCAAAAACCACAGCAGCTAACTCAAGATCATGGGTCGGGTAGTTTTTTTCATGTGGCTTCAACTGTCTAGAGGCATAGGCTATAACCATACCCCTTTGCATCAACACACAACCCAAACCAACTTTAGATGCATCACAATACACCACAAAACCATCAGTACCATTAGGAAAAGTCAACGAGTCGAGTCTTCAACTCCTGAAAACTCTTCTCACAGGAATCGGACCACTGGAATTTAACCTTCTTTTGTGTCAACCGGGTCATAGGAGATGCAATGGAAGAGAAAACCTCAACAAAATGATGGTAATAGCCCGCTAGACCCAAGAAACTCCTAATGTCAGATGGAGAGATGGGTCTAGGCCATTTTCTCATAGCTATTGTCTTTTAGGGATCAACTCTAATACCCTCGGCTGAAACAACATGACCTAGGAAGGCTACAAACCTTAGACAAAATTCACACTACTAAATTTGGCAAACAACAGGTGATCTCTAAGAGCTTGCAAGACAATTCTAAGATGAGTTGCATGGTCATTCTCATCACGGATGTACACAAGGATGTCATCTACGAAGACAATGACGAACGTATCAAGGTATTTCTTAAACACTTGATTCATGAGGTCTATGAAGGCTACTGGGACATTGGTTAGCCCGAAAGACATAACTAAAAACTCAAAGTGACCACAACGGGTTCGGAAAGCTATCTTTGGAATATCACATTCCCTCACTTTAAGTTAATGATATCCGGATCTAAGGTCTATCTTGGAAAAATTACTTGCACCTTGCAACTAATCAAATAGGTCATAAATTCTTGGAAGAGGATACTTATTTTTTACTGTGACCTTGTTCAGTTGACGGTAGTCAATGCACATATGCAAAGATCCATCTTTCTTCCGCACGAACAAAACAGGAAGGAGAAATACTGGGTCTAATAAAACTGTTGTCTAAGAGATCTTTGAGTTGCTTCTTCAACTCCTTAATCTCGGCAGGTGCCATACGATATGTCGGAATAGAAATAGGCTGAGTGTCGGGAGGAAGGTCAATTCTGAACTTTATCTCTCTATCGGGAGGTACCCCTTGGAGATCTTCTGGAAAGACATCAAGAAACTCATTACCAACATCAACCAACTAGATCATTGGAGTCTCAGACTTGGTTTCCTTGACCCTAACTATATGGTAGATGCAACCTTTGGATATAAGCTTTCTGGCTTTGATATAGTAGACAAAATGACTCTTGGGAGATGCTGAACTCCCGGACCACTCAAACACTGGTCCATCAGGAAACTGAAACTTGACCACATGGGTACAACAATCTATAGATGCATAACAAGAATGAATCCAATCCATACCCAGAATAAGGTCAAAATCTATCATATCTAACTCTATCAAATCTGCAAGTATGACTTAATGAAGAACAGTAACAGGGCAATTTCTATACACTTGTTTCGCAATAACTGACTCTCCGACTGGTGTAGAAACTAGGAAAGGCTCAGGAATCTTTTCAGGACTCATTTCGAAATTCATAGCCATAAGTGTGGTCACAAAAGAGAGATTCAACCCGTGGTCCAACAACACATAAACATCTAGAAAAAAGATACGGAGCATAGCAGTAATAACATCAGGAGAGTATTCCTGCTTCTGATGGGGTGGCAAAGCAACAACCTATTATGGTGCTGACTGCCAGTAGTGGTAGAAGAAGTACCCTGAGCAGGGGCGGGATGGAGTACCGGAGATAGTGCACTAGCAGCCTATGCCTAAGGTCGGGCATCTCTATTTCCCTGTCTAGCATGGGGACAATCTCTAAGCCTGTGGCCCTGCTTTCCATAACCAAAACAACCCCTCATATCTCCAAAACACTCCCCAAGGTGATTCCTACCATATTTAGCACAAGAAGGATAACGGGGCCTGTTACCAACACTGTTCTGCGGCCCAAACATGAAAGACTTATTCCCTTGCTCCAGCCTACCTCTAGGCGTGGGAGCACTAGCTGAAGAGGGAACTGGAATAGATGGATGTCTCTAAAACTGGGGGCGGTTCCCTCCATGGAACCTAGGCCGGCTAAACTCATGATAATCAGATCTAACCCTCTTGCTACCCATTATTCTATCTCTTTCTTTAAGTTTATCGACCTTTATCTGTTGGGCATACGTCATCAACCTAGACAGATCCATATCCCTATGCAACATTGTGGCCCTACACTCCTTCAGTACCATCCCAGAAACACCGGTCACAAACTTACTCATACTAGCCCGGGTGTCATAAATCAAATCAGGAGCGTACTTGGCCAACTGATTGAACTTCAAACAGTACTTCTTAACAGTCATGGAGCCCTGTCTCAAGTTCATGAACTCCTTAATCTTTGCCTCCCTCATCTTAAGTGGAAAGAACTGATCCAAGAAGGCATCTTGGAAAACTTGCCAAGTCATAGGAGGGGCATTCTCACCTCTACCCTTCCTCCATGACACAACCCAATCATAACCAATGTCCTTCAGTCTGTAGGACGCCAACTCAACACTTTCTTCTTCTGAAACATGCATCACGTTTGTGATCTTCCTCACCTCCTCTAAGTACAACTGTGGGTCCTCATCTATCTTTGACCCATAGAACTCAGGCGGGTTCATCCACATAAAGTCACGAATCCTAGCCGCAATAATGTTACACAATTATTTACGTATCTTAAGTCAAAAAGACTATTCATATGTCTTTGTTATTTCATTTTCATAGTTTTTTTCTTCATTGCTATCTTTTTATCTTCCAGTTGGCATCCTTATTTTCTTTTATTCTAGTTGAACTTCAAGGATCACATTATTTTCTCCATGGTATTTTGAGCATTGGTGGTCTGGATATTTGTGTCCTATTAATTTGCAGTATCTGGTTAATAATTCTTCTAAAATAAATTCCTTTTTAATTGCCCTTATAGATGGTTGTTTTTCTAGATTGAGCAACGTCATAATCCATTGTTTAACTTCTTCCATATCAGACTGTCGTAGCTCCCTTGAATTTGAATAGATCATTAATTGGTCTCTCGAATAGTAGCTCCATATGGGATTTCCATTGAGATAATTTTTTGCTAGTTCTTGAATAATTATAGTTATTCCTATAGTTCGCTTATTTGCATAAAAATAAGGTATCTCAACTTTAGGTATATCTGGCTGTTGAACAATATCTTATGGTGTAATCATATCTCTAGTTAATCCTATTTTTACAAATTGTATAACTAGTTTAATTTCGTCATATAATATCTCTGCTGATGCAGTATAAAACTTTATGAAAAATAGATTTCCTTTGGTTATTTTCTTATTAGTGGTGAATGCTTTATATAATTCTGGTATAGCTGTTAGTTTATCTCCTTCTTGGGTATATATGGTATTTAATAGTCCATAACTTAAACAGGTTTTAACTAAATTTGGGTTAGTTTTTGGTAATGCGATTAACTTGTTGTAACCTTATAGTTTTTGGGTTATTGTAATACCCCGCAAAGTTCTCTTCTAGTCTGAGCCTTAAAGCGTATCCAGCAAAGCGGAAAATCTGAGTCTAAAAGATTCAGAAGTATCTTACCAAGTATGAAAAACTTTGAATCGTGTGTGATTTGTCTAATTTCTACTTTTAGTCATGTAGAGCATTGAACAAGCTTTCCATCTATACCAATTTCATCAAAATCCGACATCGGATGAAGAAGTTATGGCCATTTTACTGAGCGTTGTCAGAATCGCAGGTTTGACGGTCGATCTGACGGACCGCCAAGTCCTTGTTGGACCATCAAGTGTCCTGTCAGACCAAGAAAGTGGCTTTCTTTTTCGTTCATCATGTGATGGCCAAAGTGGTGGACCACAAGAAAGTTGACGGACCATTAAGGGGCCCGTCAGACCGAGGCAGAATGTCCCATTCCTGGACCCTGAGTGATGGAAAACTTAGTGGACCGTCAGTCCCTCTGACGGACCGTCAAGTCGCCCGTCACAGACCCCGATCGGAATTTTCTAGAAAAATTTTAAAGGGGCATTTTGGTCTTTTCCACATCCTCCCCCAGCTCTATAAATACTGGGCCAAGGGCCTTCAACTTCATTTTTCTCTTTTCCACCCAAAAATTAGAGTTTCGAAAATCAAAATACTCTGTTCTCCTTTCATAAAATTCACGAGAGATCAAGAAGTATCTAGAGAAATCAAGAACTCCTTTCAAGAGCCTTCAAGAAAAGAAATTCCCAGGTATGTAGATGTTGATTCTTGGGTCCCTTTCATCCAAGAAGCTCAAGTACCCTTTTTTAAACTGAAGGATTTTATGTTTTGTGATATTCCATGATTTGTATGAGTTGAAGTTGATGTTACTTGTGTTGTTGAGATTGGATTCATGATTGTTTGCAAGATTTATTGTTTTTGACCCTTGTATGTGGAATTTATGTGATGTTGTGACAAGCCCTTTTAAATTTAGTGTCTATGTGAGGTATTCATGACATTAGGGTATAGAGATGGTTGAATAAGAGGAGTATGTACCCCATAGGTTAGATGAAAGGCTGAGGTGAAGAATAGAGGGGCATTGTAGTATGTTAAAGGGGAAACACAAAGTTTTGGGCTAGCCCATGCACACTTTGTGTTTGATAAAATTCCTTAGTGAGCGGAATGCGCCATAATTATAATATGGGATCCCCGAGTAGGTGTAGAACCGGACATGTCTAGTGGTTGTCGAAAGATCGTAGTGAGTAAGTTGAGATGAAATAGCAGTAAATCTCCCAAGTGAGTGCTCTTTGATTTATTTTAAGTTTTGATACATGCTAAGTGGTTATCAAGAGAGTAATGACATGATAGTGTGAAGTTTTCCCAAAATCTTGTGATATCTAAATATATGTCGAGACCGATATAGGTGTGAAGTACTTGATGCAAGACTTCATTGAATGGGGTATAATTTAATAGCATGTCATCCTTAAGGTAGTTTGTGATGATGAATCGATATTGATGACCCCCCCTCCCCCTAAATATTGGGAGCGATCCTTTGGTAATCATGATGATGAATAGAGGTTTATATTTCCTAAATGATAGATGTGATGTCGTAAGGTTTGTGAGGGGGAAAGTATGTTATGATTTTGAAATGCTTAGAGTGACCTCTTGGTAGTTGTGATGATGAGTAGACATTTGTGAATCCTTGGAGGCTTGAGGTGATGTTCTAATGATTGTGAAATTGAATATATGGCATGATTTCTGAGTTTCTTGTGAATATGCCTGAATGATTGTAATGATACATGAATTCTTGTGATGCTTGAATGAATGATGATGCTTTACTTTTATGTTATCGAGTCATGAGGGTATTTATACTCGAAAATAGAGTTGTTGTCTAGAGCCCGTGTCAGTTTCTCGATAATTCCAACCGAGCCATGATTATCAGAACTCAGTGAACTATAGAACTCTGTATCCTCAGACAAGTACGAAGCTTAATAAAGCTCAGTAATCTCTGTATCGCTAGTAATCTAGCCTCAGACCTGTACTCAGCCCAGTCCTAATGGAACTCAAGTGATTCAATTCTAATCTAAGAAATGATTCGAATAATCTAATCAAGCTATGTATCGTCAGTCAGGTACCGTGATTCGATATTATTTCTATCAGACACGAAACTAAGTGATCTCAGCATATTGCAGCCATATCATTTGAGAAACATGATCATGTAAACAAATTCAGCTTTATTGTGTTCATTCTAAGGATTCAGTGAGAGTCTTTCAGTTGGGAGTAAAAACTAGCACCGAGCGAGGGAAGGGATGGCGATTCCTCCCGTCGGAGAGAGAGGCTGAAGTCGTTAGTAGCAATCCCCAAACTCCAGAACTACGAAGCCAACGTAGGATAAAGAAGTCCCCGTCAGTAGAGGTTGTCACCGTCAGAGAGGTTGACTATTATATTGCCTCAGGTCGACTTCCTGTGAGGGTCGTCCCATCATAGAGGCTTGATCCGAGAGTGAGTCTTTACCCATGGAACGGTATTGACGCCCTTCCAACTGGGGTTATAGGTTAGACCCCACCTGTGGTAGGTCGGGTCAAGTCGGTTAAGTGACTACTTCCCATAGTTGCAGTTTCAGTATCAATCTTCAGAAGTCAAGATCGTGTGGTACAGTCGTCTATCTCAGTAAAGAACTCAGATAGTTCCATTAATTCATAGACCATCCCGTCAGATAGGCTTGGCCTCATATACAGATGCTTACTATCATATTTAAAGATCTCCCATCAGAGAGGCTTAATCTCAGTCTCAGATCATGATGAATATTCTTATTATCATATTTAAAGATCTCCCGTCAGATAGGCTTGGTCTCCTTCTCAGAATTTGTTGAGTATTCTTGTTGTCGGATTCGGATATAATCCTATTTTCTTATCATTGATAAAGCTTCCAAAGTTATCTGTTAGAAAAGTTGAATCTCTAATTCTGTCGGTTGAAAGTGGTAAGCTCAGAACTCAGTCTTTGATATATGTATACTCAGATCCTCAGTTACCAGTAGAAGATGAGTCAGTGGTTCAGTATCTCAGTGATGGTAGTGGGTTTAGCTTGCAGTAAAGCGGTATCCAAGGTCAAGTCTCTAGAGTTATGATGATTATAAGTATAATTTATGCATTCTTGTATGTGTGCTTGTTTTCATACGGTATTCTCATGATCATTTAGGTTATACATATTTTGCGTGCATGAGACCTCGCATTTAGCCTTACCCTATCTACATACTCGGTACATTTTGTGTTGATGCATTTGCTCTATGGTGTCGCATTTGACACCATAGGTTTAGAGGCACAGGACCCAGAGCATCATCAGCAGATCAGTCCCAGTCAGCAGCAGTAGCAGTGAGTCCTTTTCTTTTAAGATGAGTTTTAATTTTCTATTATTATAATCAAAATTTTATTTACTTTCAGTTGACGGAGTTAGTTGGGGACCTGTCCCATCAACTCCACAGTTCAGTCAGATTAGAGGCTTTTCAAACGTATGTATTGTATAGTATTCAGTTTTATATTTTGAGTACTTATAGATGTGTTAAACCTTATGGCTAGTTTCTGCATTTATTCCAGATATTATGCAGTGTACATGTACAGATATCAGTAAAGTGTTAGCTTGTGGTCCTTCGGGGTCAGAAGCACCGTGAGACATCTCGGGATGGGATCTCGGGGTGTTACAATTATATAGTCTGTGTTTGGTTCTTGGATATTTGTGGCTCTGGGTCTAAGGTTTAGGTGAGTCTGTATTTTATGGATATTTTCTATGTATGCTCGACTTATATGGTTATAGTCTTTTTTATCTTGGTTTAAACTTTCTCGATATGTGATAGTTTGTGGGGATATGAACAAGGGGTCTTTTTGTGTTTTTGGTATAAATGGTTTTTTCAAATATCTTGTTCATGTTCATATTCTGATATCTTTGTCCACTAACTCCTTTGCTTGTACCTGCAGTTGTAGATTGATAAACGTTATGGGTTTTATGGAGTGTCCCAACGTCTCCTTTTATCTCTGGAATTTTATTGTCTTCCGATCGACAAAGCTTTGCACACTGCTGAGTTATCTGAGTCATAGCTTCAGACTTCAATTTAACTTCATTAGTCTTTAGCTTTTCTATTTCATTACCCATACTGTCCACTTTCAGTAAAAGTGTAGTTAGGGTTTTAAGTATCTTTTCTAAAGCATCATCTTTTATTATATCAGTATGTGTAGCTTTGTCTTGATATGTAATCTGCAATAACATTTTTGTTACTACTGATTACTTCAATAGTAAACGTAAAATTTAATATATTCAATACTAATCTCCGAATTTCCTTTGTTGTAACTAAATTTTGTATTTTTATTGTTAACCACCATCAAGCCGGTGTATTATCTATTCGTACAATAAATTTGTTATATACAATATATGGCTCAAATGCTAATAAACATTAATATAATGAACATAATTCTTTTCTATTTATTTCCCATTTTATTTCCGTTTCATTAAACATTCCTGAGTAGTATCTACAATGATGTTCTAATTTTTCTTCTTAATCTATATTTAAGTACTCCTCCATATTATATTCACTTGCATCTTCTTTTACTATATATGTAAAAAATTTATTTTCATCTGGATATTGTAATTTTGGTAACTCTTTACAAAGTATTTTTATTTTCTGTACTTGTTTTTTATCTTCTTCATTGTAATTGTATTCTACATCCTTTTTAAATTTTTTCTGTAATGGTTTTAGATTTTCTGCTAATTTTGGTATATATTCTCTTACTTGGTTTACTAATCATAAAAATGATTGTAATTTCTTTTTTGTATGTAATTCTTCTTCTGAATTTATTATTTTTTGTACTATATGTTGTTGCATTTTTACTCCACTTTTATCTATTTGTATTCCTAAAAACTCTATCTGATTTTTCATAATTTTGGCTTTCTTTTCACTTAAACTTATTCCTGAATTTTCTATTATACCTACAAATTATTCTAGTAATTTTAAATGTTCCTCTTTAGTTTTTGTATATAATAGTATATCATCTATGTATATTATACAATTAGGTTGTTGTTTAAAATAACTATCCATAAAGTGTTGGTATCTACCTGGTGCATTTTTATATCCAAATGGTAATACATTTCATTCGTAAAATCCTTGTGGTACTATAAATGCAGTTAATTTTTTAGATTCTTCTTCTAGCTTTAAATGGTAAATTTCTGATTTACAATCGAACTTGCTAAAATAGTTATATCCTTGTATCTGTCTTATTTTTAATATCTTATTTGGCATAGGATAATTATAGGTCATAGTTTTTGCATTTAGGTTTCTATAATCAATAATCATTCTACTTTTTCTTCTTTTTTGTTCATTGTGTTTATTTACTATAAATGCCGGACTAGTATGTTTGTTGTTGCTTTTTTGTATGTATTTTTTTTCTAATAATTCATCTATATGCATTTTGAATTCTTTTAAATCATCAAAGTTATATGTTAATGATTTTTGGGTTATTATACTATTTTTATCTATTAGCTCAATTTTTACAGTAGTCTTATGTTTTTCCCATCCTTTTAATGGATCTTCATTGTATAGTTCTCTTAATTTTTTCTTTATTATTTCTATCTTATCTATTGAAAATATAGTTATTTCTTCTTTATTTATTGAAAATATAACTAGTTCTATTGTGTCTTCCGTATTTTTTATATTTTATAATTTTTGTGTGATTTTTTTACTTCCTTTTATCCAATCAGTTTTCTTTCTAATTTTATTAATAAATCTTTTTGCTCTTACCTTTTGTGTACAAGGTGTTGTAAACCACCGGTGTGTTTTAGTTATTATATATAGGTATAGTTTATCTAAAAACGACATTCCTAAAAACATATCTTTTGATGTTAGTTCATAATTATAGATCTCTTCTATTGTTAATATCTTATCTCATACTTGTATTTTTATATTTCTAGCTTTATAGTTAATTAAGCTTCCTTCATTATTAAATTCTTTGACTACTATTGGTGTTTTTAGCTTATCCCATTTGTCTTCTGGTAAAAAATTATATCTACATAAGTTGGCTTCTGCTCCTGTGTCTATCATAGGTGTATAATATCTATTATAATATCCTTATACTATTATCTTCATACGTATATATATTTTCATGTTAAACCTCTTTTTATTAATAATCTTTCCTTATTGTAGGTTATGGTTAATTGTGTATGTTCTATATTGTGGAGTTTTTCTTGTTCTAACCATTTTATTCCTAATATTATGTCTGCTTTTTGCATATCTTTCTTTATTTCAAAAATCTATTTTTATTTTTCTAACTCCTATTATTATTTTCTTTTCTGGTGAATCTTTAATAGCTATTAAACTTCTTGGAAGATCTGGGCATAAATTACTATTAGATTTTATTTCTTTATTTTTCACTAGGTATTTTGCTATATGATTTTCTTCTTGTCCTGTATTTAGAAGTATTACATATTCTTTTTCATTTATTGTTACTGTTATATAATATTGAGTTAAATTAACTGTTGAAGTTATTTCATAATTTGTTCTTTTCGATGATCCTAATGATTCTGGTTTTTCAAAAGCTATCCTTTTTGTTGTACTTATTCTATCATTTATTCTTTCTAAATCTTCTTCTATATCCATGTCTTTGTAAATATAATCACTGTTATCAATTTTTTTCACAAATTGTTCAAAAGGACTTTCTATTTGTATTTTATTAATTTTATTTTTTCCCGTTATTTTATGTTTTGTTGTTAATACATATGGATTTTTACATCTTGCTGTAAATATTTTACTTCCTGGGGTTAGTTCTATTTTTGATATTTTCCAATATAATACTAATGATTTATCTATGTTTTTATCTGTTATTTCTACTAAATAATTCGCACTTATTATAAATTTAAATTTTTGGTATATTAAATTTCCTCTTATAGCAGTTATTATACCTTTTTCTATTAGTTTTATAATTCTATCCTCTGCTAAATATAATTCTATTGGTGTATCTATTCCTTCTCTAAAACATGCTTTTATTAATATCTCTGTTCCTCCAAGATATACATATTTTATTGGGTCTTTACATTTTATATTGTTTATTTCTTTATTAATTATTCTTTTTGTTACTAGTGGTATTCTAGGTCTACATTTTGCATATCTATAGTCTATTACATGTTCTTTTTGGATTACTACGTAGTATTCTTCTTTTCGTCTACTAAATATATTTTTTATTGTTGGTATTTTAAATATGTTTTCTACACTTAAATCTAATTCTTTTTCTTTTATCTCGTCAAATATATTATCAAATATTTTTTTCTGATCTGTTCCTTCTTCATTTAAATATTCTTCCTTTGTTATTATTTTTATATCTTCTTCAGTCATTTGATTCATCCGATTTACTATCTATTTCATTATCTGTATCATTTTCTGAAATTTCATATATACTATCGTCACTTTCTAACTCGTAATCTATATAATCTGTTTGCATATATTCTGTATTTTCTATCTTTATTTCTGATATTTGTTTCTTTTTTGGGTCTTTAAGCATTTTACAATCTCTTGCTAAATGTCCTAGTTTCCACAATTATAACAAGTACATTCTTTTATAGATTTTTTTTTATATGGTCTTTTATATTTATAATATTTTACATAATATCTTTTTCTTGGTTTCTTATATTTATATTTTGAGTTTCTGTACTTTTTATATTTCTTATGTCTTTTCCTTTTCTTATAATATTTTTCTTCACATTCAAATTGGGGTGCTATTTTATCCTTGAAACATGCTAAATTCCTTATTAATATTTTTTCCATTTTTATTTCTTCTCTGTATTTTTCACACATATTCCTATAGCATTGTTGTACAAATTTTATTCTAGCTCCTAGGGTATCTACTATTTTTGCTTCTTCCCAACTCTTTATTATTTTTGAACTAAATGGTTCAGGTACTTTACCAAAATATAATCTTGTTAATTCTTTACTTTCTTCTGTATTGTATGTTTCCTTATAGTATTATTCTTTTAATGCACGCGTATACTCATCTATATAGAACATATTACATATTGCTAGTTTTAACATTAAATTCCTATTTGTATCTTTTTCTTTGTTTTGATCTTCTTCTTCTGTTGTCATACTGCTAAATTCAACTTTTATAGCTATTTCATATTTTTTCAACATGCTTATAGGTGTTAGTTTAGTTATTGTTGTTCCTTCCATTTTTTTATTAGCCCTTAATACCTTTTTACTTTCTTTAGTTAAATTTAAAAACCATAATTTTGTTGTTCCTATTAGTGTTCTTTCTATATATTATGGTGTATCTGTTGCATTTATACCATTGTTTAATAATTGTTTTGTTATATATCCTATCCATAATTGTATCATTTTATCTACATCTATTACACAGTCTAAGTCTAAGAAGTTTTAATTTTTATTAATTATTTGTTTTGGTGTCCATTTGTTATATTCATCCCTTAGGTTATATCTTTTAAACTTATCTTTATAATAATATCTAGGTTTCCTTATTTCTGATGTACTAGGTATTATATTTTCATCATTTTTTTTATCAAGAGTGTTTATTTCCGTGTTTGTATTTTCTAAGTTTTCTTTATTAATTACTTCTTTTTTTTCATTAATTTCTAGTTTTTCTATAATTGTTAAGATTTGTATATATGTTTCACTATCTTCTGAATCATAATTATCTGTTTCTTCAGCATCTACTGTATTTATTTCTATTTCATTCATTTCTAATTCTTTATTTTCTAATTTTTCTTTAAATTGATTTTTCTCAATTAATAATTTTTATTTTTTTATCTTTTTCTTCTTTTTCTTTCTGTCTTTTTTCATATAGTTCTTTTAGCATTTGCAGTTCTTTTTCTACTTCAGCAATCCTATTATTTTTAGTTTCTTTTATTTTTCGTATTTCTTCTGTAGTCTGTTGTTTTATTTTATCTATTTCTTTTTTCCTGTCTATTTCTTCATTTTCTCTTGTTATTCTTACCATAATTGTTAATTTATCTTCTAATTTTAATTCTTCTTTTTCTAACATTAAATATAAATGTTCAACTGTTTTCTTATATCTTCTTCCTAAATTAGAAAATACTATTCTTATTTTTTATCCTTCGTGATTTTCATATATTTTTTCATCTATTATAAATTCTTCTTTCTTCATTTTATCTACTTGATATTGTATAGATCATGTTGATATATGTATTCTAGATTATCTATTTGTGATTAGAAATATGATATTTCTTCTTTTTATGCTTTTATTGATTTTTGGCATACTCCAACAATTATGTTATATTGTAGTCTTTCTTTTCTTATTTTTATTTCTCTTCGTTTTTCAGATATTATTTGTTTTAGTTCTTTATATTTTTGTGATTTTGTTATGTTATTCATCTATACAATATTTATAATATTTTGGTGGATACCGAAATCTGATTTTATCATAATTAGGTGGTATGTATCTCATTCTTCTAGATTTTAAATGAATTATTAATTTTGTTTCATTGCTAGATATTAAGGTAATTAAGTAAGCTAATCTGTGGGGGTTTTCTTTTATTTTATTTAACTTCTTATATTTTGTGTAATAACTAGTTAAAATTCTTTAATTTCTCTAAAAGCTTATGTATTTTTAAATGGTCTTCTCATATTTAACAGATAAATAACAACACATTTAATCAGATAACATAGTTCATAATTAATAATGGCTTATTTAACCGACATATGTAATAATTAGATAATTTTAACATGTGTCATAATTAACATATATATTTCATAACGTAGATAACATTTTTGGATGACTAACATATTAAATATTACATTAAATATCATACCTAACACATTAAATAACTTAACTAACATGCCATAACTCATACGTACCAACATTTCATTACTTTTTAAATAATAGGCATTTATACCGATTAAGTTAACATTTCTAACATTTCTCATAATTAACACATATCTACTTGTACATTTGTTAAACAACATAGCTCTGATACCAATTGTTAGTGAGGTGCGGATAGTGCGGGTAACTAATGTACAAGTAGATATGTGTTAATTATGAGAAATGTTAGAAATGTTAACTTAATCGGTATCAATGCCTATTATTTAAAAAGTAATGAAATGTTGGTACGTGTGAGTTATGGCATGTTAGTTAAGTTATTTAATGTGTTACGTATGATACTTAATGTAATATTTAATATGTTAGTCATCCAAAAATGTCATCTACATTATGAAATATATATGTTAATTGTGACACTCGTTAAAATTATCTAATTATTACATATGTTGGTTAAATAAGCCATTATTAATTATGAACTATGTTATCTTATTAAATGTGTTGTTATTTATTTGTTAAATATGAGAAGACCAATTAAAAATACAAAAGCTTTTAGAGAAATTAAAAGAATTTTAACTAATTATTACACAGAATATAAGAAGTTAAATAAAACAAAAGAAAATCCACACAGATTAGCTTACTTAATTACCTTAATATCTAGCAATGACGCAAAATTAATAATTCATTTAAAATCTAGAAGAATGAGATACATACCACCTAATTATGATAAAATCAAATTTCGGTATCCACCAAAATATTATAAATATTGTACAGATAAATAACATAACAAAATCACAAAAATATAAAGAACTAAAACAAATAATATCTGAAAAATGAAGTGAATTAAAAAAAAAAGACTACAATATAACATGATTGTTGGAGTATGCCAAAAATCAATAAGAGCACAAAAGGAAGAAATATCATATTTAGAATCACAAATAGATAATCTAGAATACAAATATCAACATGATCTATACACTATCAAGTAGATAAAATAAATAAAGAAGAATTTATAATAGATGAAAAAACATATGAAAATCACGAAGGATTAAAAATAAGAATAGTATTTTCTAATTTAGGAAGAAGATATAAGAAAATAGGTGAACATTTATATTTAATGTTAGAAAAAGAAGAAATTAAAATTAGAAGATAAATTAACAACTATGGTAAGAATAGCAAGAGAAAATGAAGAAATAGACAGGAAAAAAGAAATAGATAAAATAAAACACCAGACTACAGAAGAAATACAAAAAATAGAAGAAACTAAAAATAATAGGATTGCTGAATTAGAAAAAAAGTTGTAAATCCTAAAAGAACTGTATGAAAAAAAGACAAAAAGAAAAAGAAGAAAAAGATAAAAAACAAAAATTATTAATTGAGATAAATCAATTTAAAGAAAAATTAGAAAATAAAGAATTAGAAATTAATGAAATAGAAATAAATACAGTAGATGCCGAAGAAACAGATAATTATGATTCAGAAGATAGTGAAACATATACAGAAATCTTAACAAATATAGAAAAACTAGAAATTAATGAAAAACAAGAAGTAATTAATAAAGAAAACTTAGAAAATACAAACATGGAAATAAACACTCTTGATAAAAAAGACGATGAAAATATAATACCTAGTACATCAGAAATAAGGAAACCTAGATATTATTATAAAGATAAGTTTAAAAGATATAACCTAAGGGATGAATATAACAAATGGACACCAAAACAAATAATTAATAAAAATTAAAACTTCTTAGACTTAGACTATGTAATAGATGTAGATAAAACGATACAATTATGGATAGTATATAACAAAACAATTATTAAACAATGGTATAAATGCAACATATACACCACAATATATAGAAAGAAAACTAATAGGAACAACAAAATTATGGTTTTTAAATTTAACTGAAGATAGTAAAAAGGTATTAAGGGCTGATAAAACAACGGAAGGAACAACAGTAACTAAACTAACACCTATAGACATATTGAAAAAATATGAAATAGCTATAAAAGATGAATTTAGCAGTATGGCAACAGAAGAAGAAGATCAAAACAAAGAAAAAGATACAAATAGGAATTTAATGTTAAAATTAGCAATATGTAATATGTGTTATATAGATAAGTATACGTGTGCATTTAAAGAATACTACTTACTATAAGGGAACATACAATACAGAAGAAAGTAAAGAAGCAAAAATATTATATTTTAGTAAAGTACCTGAACCATTTAGTTCAAAAATAATAAAGAGTTGGGATGAAGCAAAAATAGTAGATACCCTAGGAGCAAGAATAAAATTTCTACAACAATGGTGTAGGAATATATGTAAAAAATATAGAGAAGAAATAAAAATGGAAAAAACATTAATAAGGAATTTAGCATGTTGCAAGGATAAAATAGCACCCCAATTTGAATGTAAAAAAAAAATATTATAAGAAAAGGAAAAGACATAAGAAATATAAAAAGTACAGAAATTCAAAATATAAATATAAGAAACCAAGAAAAAGATATTATGTAAAAAATTATAAATATAAAAGACCATATAGAAAAAAAAATCTATAAAAGAATGTACTTGTTATAATTCTGGAAAACTAGGACATTTAGCTAGAGATAGTAAAATGCCTAAAGACCCAAAAAAGAAACAAATATCAGAAATAAAGATAGAAAATGCAGAATATATGCAAATAGATTATATAGATTATGAGTTAGAAAGTGATGATAGTATATATGAAATTTTGGAAAATGAAACAGATAATGAAATAGATAGTAAATCAGATGAATCTAATGACAGAAGAAGATATAAAAATAATAACAAAGGAAGAATATTTAAATGAAAAAGGAACAGATCAGAAAATAATATTTGATAATAATATATTTGGCGAGATAAAAGAAAAGAATTAGATTTAAGTGTAGAAAAAATATTTAAAATACCAACAATAAAAAACATATTTAGTAGACAAAAAGAAGAATACTACGTAGTAAGCCAAAAAGAACATGTAATAGACTGTAGATATGGAAAAGGTAGAGCTAGTATACCACTAGTAACAAAAAGAATAATTAATAAAGAAATAAACGATATAAAAAGTAAAGACCCAATAAAATATGTATATCTTGGAGGAACAGAGATATTAATAAAAGCATGTTTTAGAGAAGGAACAAATACAACAATAGAATTATATTTAGCAGATGATAGATTTATAAAACCAATAGAAAAAAGTATAATAACTGCCATAAGAGGAACTTTAATATACCAAAAATTTAAATTTATAATAAGTGCGAATTATTCAATAGCAATAACAGATAAAAACATAGATACATCATTAGTATTATATTGAAAAATATCAGGAATAGAACTAACCCCAGGAAGTAAAATATTTACAGCAAAATGTAAAAATCTATATGTATTAACAACAAAACATAAAATAACGGGAAAAAATAAAATTAATAAAATTCAAATAGAAAGTCCTTTTGAACAATTTGTAAAAACAATTGATAACAATGATTATAGTTACAAAGACATGTATATAAAAGAAGATTTAGAAATAATAAATGATAGAATATGTACAACAAAAATGATAGCTTTTGAAAAACCAGAATCATCAGGATCATCGAAAAGAACAAATTATGAAATAACTTCAACATTTAATTTAACTCAATATTATATAACAGGAACAATAAATGAAAAAGAATATTTAATACTCCTAAATACAGGACAAGAAGAAAATCATATAGAAAAATACCTAGTGAAAAATGAAGATATAAAATCTAATAGTAATATATGCCCAGATCTACCAAGAAGTTTAATAACTATTAAAGATTCAGCAGAAAAGAAAATAATAATAAGAGTTAGAAAAATAAAAATAGAATTTGAAATAAAGGAATATATGCAAAAAGCAGCCATAATATTAGGAATAAAATGGTTAGAACAAGTAAAACCCTACAATATAGAACATACACAATTAACCATAACCTACAATAAGGAAAGATTATTAATAAAAAGAGGTTTAATATGAAAATATATATATACTTATGAAGATAATAGTAGAAGGATATTATAATAGTTATTATACACCTATGATAGACACAGTAGCAGAAGCCAACTTATGTAGATATAATTGTTTACCAGAAGACAAATGAGATAAGATAAAAACACCAATAGTAGTCAAAGGATTGAATAATGAAGGAAGCTTAATTAACTATAAAGCTAGAAATATAAAAATACAAGTATGAGATAAGATATTAACAATAGAAGAGATCTATAATTATGAACTAACTTCAAAAGATATGTTTTTAGGAATGTCGTTTTTAGATAAACTATACCTATATATAATAACTAAAACACACTGGTGGTTTACAACACTATGTACACAAAAGGTAAGAGAAAAAAGAGTTATTAATAAAATAAGAAAAAAAACTGATTGGATAAAAGGAAGTAAAAAATCACACAAAAATTAGAAAATATAAAAAATACTGAAGACACAATAGAACTAGTTATATTTTCAATAAATAAAGAAGAAATAACTATATTTTCAATAGAAAAGATAGAAATAATAATGAAAAAATTAAGACAACTATACTGTGAAGATCCTTTAAAAGGATGGGAAAAACATAAGACTACTGTAAAAAATGACCTAATAGATAAAAATAGTATAATAACCCAAAAAATATTAACATATAACTTTGATGATTTAAAAGAATTCAAAATGCATATAGATGAATTATTAGAAAAACAATACATACAAAAAAGCAATAGCAAACATACTAGTCCGGCATTTATAGTAAATAAAACACAGTGAGCAAAAAAGAGGAAAAAGTAGAATGGTTATTGATTATAGAAACCTAAATGCAAAAACTATGACCTATAATTATCCAATACCAAATAAGATATTAGAAATAAAACAGATACAAGGATATAACTATTTTAGTAAGTTCGATTGAAAATCAGGATTTTACCATTTAAAGCTAGAAGAAGAATCTAAAAAATTAACTGCATTTATAGTACCACAAGGATTTTACGAATGAAATGTATTACCATTTGGATATAAAAATGCACCAGGTAGATACCAACACTTTATGGATAGTTATTTTAAACAACTACCTAATTGTATAATATACATAGATGATATACTATTATATACAAAAAATAAAGAGGAACATTTAAAATTACTAGAACAATTTGCAGGTATAATAGCAAATTCAAGAATAAGTTTAAGTGAAAAGAAAGCCGAAATTGTGAAAAATTAGATAGAGTTTTTAGGAATACAAATAGATAAAAGTGGAGTAAAAATGCAACAACATATAGTACAAAAAATAATAAATTCAAAAGAAGAATTAGATACAAAAAAGAAATTACAATCATTTTTAGGATTAGTAAACCAAGAAAGAGAATATATACCAAAATTAGCAGAAAACCTAAATTCATTACAGAAAAAATTTAAAAAGGATGTAGAATACAATTACAACGAAGAAGGTAAAAAACAAGTACAGAAAATAAAAATACTTTGTAAAGAGTTATCAAAATTACAATAACCAAACAAAGATAAAAAATTTACATATATAGTAGAAGTCTGCAAGTGAATATAATTATGGAGGAGAACTTAATTATAGATATGAAGAAGAAAAATTAGAACATCATTGTAGATACTACTCAGGAACGTTTAATGAAACAGAAATAAAATGAGAAATAAATAGAAAAGAATTATGTTCATTATATAAATGTTTATTAGCATTTGAGCCATATATTGTATATAACAAATTTATTGTACGAACAGATAATACACAAGTCCGATGGTGGTTAACAATAAAAATACAAAATTCAGTTCCAACGAAGGAAATTCGGAGATTAGTATTGAATATATTAAATTTTACGTTTACAATTGAAGTAATCAGTACTAACAAAAATGTTATTTTAGATTACATATCAAGACAAAGCTACACAGACTGATATAATAGAAGATGATGCTTTAGAAAAGATACTAAAAACCCTAACTACACTTTCACTGAAAGTGGACAGTATGGGTAATGAAATAGAAAAGCTAAAGACTAATGAAGTTAAACTGAAGTCTGAAGCTATGACTTAGATAACTCAGCAGTGTGCAGAGCTATGTCGATCGGAAGACAATAAAATTCCAGAGATAAAAGGAGACATTGGGACACTCCATAAAACCCATAACGTTTATCAATCTACAACTGCAAGTAGAAGCAAAGGAGTTAGTGGACAAAGATATCAGAACATGAACATGAACAAGATATTTGAAAAACCATTTATACCAAAAACACAAAAAGATCCCTTGTTCATACCCCCACAAACTACTACATATCGAGAAAGTTTAAACCAAGATAAAAAAGCCTATAACCATATAACTCGAGCATACATAGAAAATATCCACAAAATACAGACTCACCTAAACCTTAGACCCAGAGCCACAAATATCCATGAACCAAACACAGACTATATAACCTAAAAACTACAAGGTTACAACAAGTTAATCGCATTACCAAAAACTAACTCAAATTTAGTTCAAACCTGTTTCAGTTATGGACTATTAAATACCATATATACCCAAGAAGGAGATGAACTAATAGCTATACCAGAATTATATAGAGCATTCGCCACTTATAAGAAAATAACCAAAGAAAATCTATTTTTTATAAAGTTTATACTGCACCAGCTGAGATATTATATGATGAAATTAAACCATTTATACAAGTTGTAAAAATAGGATTAACTAGAGATATGATTATAGCGGAAGATATTATTCAACAGCCAGAGATACCTAAAGATGAGATACCTGATTTTTATGAAAATAAGCGAACTATATGAATAACTACAATTATTCAAGAACTAGCAAACAATTATCTCAATGGAAATCCCATATGGAGCTGCTATTCGAGAGACCAATTAATGATCTATTCAAATTCAAGGGAGCTACGATAGTATGATAATGAAGAAGTTAAACAATGGATTATGATGTTGCTCAATCTAGACAAACAACCATCTACAAGGGCAATTAAAAAGGAATTTATTTCAGAAGAATTATTAACCAGATATTACAAATTAATAGGACATAAATATCCAGACCACCAATGCTCAAAATGCCATGGAGAAAATAATGTGATCCCTGAAGTTCAACTAGAATAAAGAAGATAAGAACGCCGGCTAGAAGATAGAAAGATAGCAACGGAGCATTGAAGAAAAAATCTATGAAAATGACATAACAATGACATATGAATTGTCTTTTTGACTTAAGATACGTAAATAATTTTGTAACATTATTAGTCTTTACTATTTTTGACTTTTCTTAGTTTTGCACTTTCCATTATTTGTTTTTCATTTTGACAAATGTAAAGTTAGGACCATTGTTAGTCTTTTACTTTTTTGACAGATGTAAAGTTAGAAATAGTGTAAATAGTTTACACATTTTCTTTTCATCTTTTAGGATTATAAATATGTAAGCCATACGACAATCTAAGGCAAGACTTTCATGTGTTGAAAGAAAGCCTTCTCTCTTGTACACAAAAACTTTTGAATATTTAATAAAAATAGATATATTTCTAAGGAAAAGCTATAGATGAGCAAAGCATAGATTTATCAAATCTACCAGAACAGGTATTTTCATTTACAATTATGAATAGCTAAATTCATAAATTCCTGACAATCATGATATAATAAAATAAGCTCATGTTAGTTACTTTATAGTTGAATTATTCGAAGAATAGCATGTTAAGAAGTTTATTAGCAAAGTGGAAAAGGAGAAAAATTCTCAAGAACTATGCCATCTTAAAGGTGAAACCGGTGAGGCAAAGAAGCCGTGATAGGGGAGTAACCAGAGTAGAGGCGTTGTTTAGGGAAAAAGTATCTAGATTACCATGCTAATAGTGATCGAAAAACATGCTATTTAAGAATAATCTAGTATATAGTGATCTCAGATGACAATATTTTGTTATGTATATGATTGGAGGGAATATTTTAAAAATAACATCATATGAAAAATGAATATTTACTTACCTAATGAGATGATAGATAAATTTAAAATACTAGTTTTGTATATACTTAAGGATATAGAAATAGTAGATATAAGAAAAATTATATATGAAAAGGTATTTCATTTTAATGAAGAGTTATTAAGTTCTATAGAAAACTTACACTTATATAATGATAGCTACTGCTCATATTTAGATAGTTACTATCCAGACAAATATTATATAGATTAAACAATGATAGAATATATTAGAAGAGTTAGAGAAAAACAAAGATGACTATATGAAGAAATTAATTACAAGAACCAACTTAAAAGAGAAAAAAGGCAATTAGAAGAAGGATTATTTAGAATAAAATTAACCTTAGAAAAAACAGATACAAATGATAGTTTATATAATATTATACATGAACAACAAATGTTAATGAATCACATCGATAACATAGAATTACATATCAAATATAGTACAATTAGAATAAGTTATTACATAGAAATTTGTAAAATTACAACTACCATAGGATAAAATGATAAACTGCGAATACTTAAAATATTGGAGAAAAGATATGAAGCAAGTAAGATTAACAAAAATACTTATGAAAAAGAATCTACTTGACTACATAAAAACTAACTACATAAAAACTAGATTAAGTTACTCGCACTATCCTTACCCCCCTAAACCTTATAACGTTTAGGAGTGATTAGGGACAATTTAGGGGTGTGAAAAGATTTTATCACCCTTGATTTAAGTCAAAACAGAGCACTTTTGGCACTGTACAATCATTATGCGTCGCACAACCAATCTCACACCCTCCAGGGGGCGTTACATGGACAATCGCACACCTTCCAAGTGGGCGTCACATGGCCCAGTGCACAACCTTTCCAGTGAAATTTTGCCATTGTCATGCGATGCATGACCTTTGCATGACCAGAATTTTTCTTTCGGGAATCAAATTAAGGAGAAATTGTTATCATTGAAAAGATAATTCAATTGTCTACAATTTAATGGGTCTTGAGATGAAAAATTCCACTTATGTTAAAAGTTATATATGTTCAAAGTTGACCCTTGTAGAATTGAATACAAAAATTTGGCCAAATCAAAGGCTCTTAGCTCAACTTTGCTCTAAGTGATTTCTGTGAACATTTTACGCCTTATAAGCACTATTCAAACTAGGATAAAGATCATGAAACATGTATTCCAATACAAATCATAGGATTAGTGTTTACATAGAAATGATGGTTTAATTTTTAGCTAATAAATGAGGGGTCTTTCATTACCTTCCTCTTGGAATCATTCATCCTCGGATGATGGATTAGAACTTATTGAGACTTTGGAAGTATGAAATAATATAGGAATGACATGGCTACTAAAGAAAGATATATCTAAGTTGAAACATTAAAACTTCCATCATGAACTAATTTTTGAGATGACTTGACTCTATTGAGTTATACGGGGATGATTCATGCTGAGAGATTAGGACTCACTTGAAATGCTCATGATATGATCTTACATATGGAATTGAAAATTAATAACTGATGCAATAATATTCCAAGGGTTACTAAGGATGGAATACAGTAAGTAACTTCACATTAGGAATTGTTCCTCAACAAAACACGTATAGGAATAAAAAAAAGGGCTTCATGGCATCTCCAAGTACATTATGTAAGAACGAATCATGAGACAATAAGACTAAGATCGTACAATGGGTATTACACTGTCTGAGCTGGAATACTTAAAAAACTAAGACCATTCACTGAACACTTGTGAACTGAATCATGACTAAACATCTAAATTGTAGATATGATGCATGGACTGAACTAAATTACCTCATGGAATAGACATAATCATGAAACTTTGAATAGTGAGACTAGATGAAAAGATGGAAAACCATCAGAACTTGTCTGTCTAACTGCCAAACAAAATTGTTGGCTATATAGACTGAATCATACTGAAAGCTCATATTCAATTAGAGTATTTCTTCAACACTCTTTGCAAGAAGTTCTAACAATATTAGGGAGAAAAGAATCTTGGGCATGATCTAAATATAGTATCTGAATAAGGAACCGAAACATGACTACAACTTTATGACATGGAATATAGGCCTATAGAACATAATCTTGGATAAAATTACTGAGCCTTGGGAAATGCAATTTCTAACTTTCACGCTTAGCCACACCTCTAAAATAATCCCTCAACTATACTTTTCTCTTAAAGACCATGCTCATTTAATTCAACTTAAAATTCTCACATGGGCACATATAACTACTCTAGCCAAAGTCTGAGTTGAGCAACATACTGTATCACATTCAAGCCTAACCGAAAATGATAAGGTACTGCTCATGACACCATAATACTAGTCTAAACCATGAATTCAATACCCCAAGCATTTTTTCAACTTCTCATCTCTAGGATAACTCTTCTTATCACTTCCATAACTAAATTCAACCACTTACTAGGAACTCTTTAGTGCACAACCCACCCATCCACTTATATACCAACTTGAAATTAAAGCCTATCATTATAACCACATATGAACTTCTAGGAAAAAAACCATAAAAGCCTCTTTCTCATATTCTCTAAGCCTATATCATTAACTACTTTCTTGCACTATTCTTAAGAAAACACACACGAAATCTCAACTAACCATGACATTTACAAAAAGTTTGGCCTCAATATTACTCCACACTTATAGCCTTGGATAAAACTTATATACAATAATCTTTTCTCAATAAGAAACATTTACTCTCTCCCATCTAAACAATCTTTCATAACTACTGTCATATCCCCCTTAGATTAAATCCAGCCTTCTAAACATATGGATCTATTTTTTATCCCTAGGACTTAGGCATAATTTCTTCACTCTAATGTTCTACAGAGAAATGCTCAAATCACGTGAATGTTCTATATTTAAATCATACTGAATTCAGCCTTGCACGATCCCCTCCACATATACCATACTTAATTTTATCTATCTTCAATAATCATCGCCATAGGCTCACACTCTCCCCCACAAACATACCTGTCTCATTAAAAACCTAACCTAAATCACATTTCTAAACTTATATTTTTCCCTAAACCAAGAAAATCAAAATCATACCAAAAGAGTCAACATCATCTATCCATAACTCCTTAACTTAGCTTTTGAGAACACCATATACTATATAACTAGACTTCTTCCCATTTAGCAACTCAAGGGTACTACTAACCACACACAACCTTTAATAATCTTTGAAAATAATGCAACCCCCATATCACCTTGGGTATACATCTAAATCATACCTACAACATCATACTTAATCCCAAATAAATAGTCTTAAATTCTTGCATGAACTATTTCAGGCCTACCGGTTCACCTTCATATAACTAGCATCACTAACCTAGCAATCATTATTTCCACCTTGATGATCATCTGTTGTTCAAACATAGTGTCTAGTGATAGGCATGATTAACAACACAACCTCACATACTATTCTTTCTTGAAAGCTATAAAATAAAACACCAAGAAAAAATGGTCCACTAGAACCTCATAACAATAGAAATCAATCATAATCCAATGGTATACCTTATTAAAATCTGTTAGCGCATACTCTTTCTTCACATTATGACTATTTACCCACCTATACACCTATATTACTTTCATATCTCTATGAGTTTAAACTAAACTCCTTTTGCAACCTTAAGGGAAGCCTAAATTAACAGTACTCAACACCAAATACTTTATTAACATCCTATACTTTTCTAACACAATAAATACCATTAATAACTCCCTTCCTACTTTAAGAAAACAATAATTCACCTTAACTAATAAATCTTCTACCTTCCACCAAGGAACTTGTACCATATTTGTTAACCCTAAACTAGAACACAATAACGTATCACCTCACTACTAACTCAATTTTATGCAAAAGTTCATCTATATACATTCGATCAATCGCCATCACCAACTTTCTTATCACTACACTTCTATACCCATACTTCTAACCATAATAAAGTTCTACTTATTATGAATCATAACACTCCAGGTCATAATATCCCTCGAATGCAAACTCTATTTAACAATCTGAGTTTATACTATCTCCTCTCATGAGCCTTATTTGGATAAAGGGATTAATGAGGAATCTGAATACATTACATATTCTATCTTAACAGCACAACTCATATAGATGAGGACATAATCTTTCAACTTAAGTGACTTTAACACACTAGCAAGATCCTCTCAATCCCCTTATGTGACTCCTAAAGTTATTGATTATGAATTTGAGAGCATCATCTTGAGAGAAATTGGAATCTCATACTCATGTTATCTCTGAAAGTCCTAGATTGAGAATTATGGAGTAACACATGAATCGACAGAAGTTTCTAAAAGAACAACTTCACTACACGATCTATAGTATGAAAGAAATGAGACATTTCTTAAATGTCATATAGCCTCTCAAAGAAAATTACCGACGTCTTCGTACCATTCTGTAAGAGTCAACTTAGACACAGATTCATAGACACCCTAGGACACTTGAACTCTGTGCTTTGATACAAAGTTTTTCATGACCTGGTACTACCCCCTAGCCATAACACGATGCTTCAAACCACAAGTGATCCTAAGCTAACCCATTATACTTGCATAACTCATGAGTAACTGAATAAGTTACATAAATCTAATAGAAATAATAAGAAGGGATGTCTTTTCTCAATATGATCAATATAAAACCATATTAAAATTATTACAACTTTAGTCATACAAAACAAAACTGGAATCAAATACATCAACTCTACTACTTATCTAGGAATCCTTTACTAATATTTACTATAGGTAGTCAGGATATGACTCCCAACTATACCTAATCAATATGACTGAATAATGAAAATAAGATGTTACTCAAACAATGATTGACTCGAGCCTTTGAATAAAAAAGACTCATCACCTACTGACTGAAAGCTGTACACTGTCTGATTATGACGTGTGGGCTACAATGGGAACCTACATTATGAAATAATATAGCAGATATAAATATATGTGGATTAGTACTTTTGGAATGTACTGAGTATGTGGGGGTTAATGCATAAGTAAAATAATAACTGAATGTACTCATGGACATTCAAATAATGCATGGTAGGTGTAGATGACTCACCTTGAGCTTGAATAAAACAAAGGCTATAAAATCATAAACATGAGTAATGAAGCATAAGGATAAACTTTGTGAGTCATAACACTTAGTTCTAAAATCTTTACTTTTTATTCTTTCTTTTGGGAGGTTCTTCTAACGAACATAAACCATGTGAGCCATTATGAGTCCAACATCTTACCCACATTGAGGAGAGTTATTCTACCCTTATCATCAGAATATAACCTTAACTTGAGTGATCACTATACTTAACCCATACTAGGACTTAAACCTACAGTGACACATAGTTTTAAGGAATGCGACCTCAGACTCAAACCCAACTGGTGCTAAATGCTACTCCCATGTTACTTATATGCTCATACTTTAGGAAATCCACCTTAAAATAACATTAGGGTTTATATAAGGAAAAACCAGTTGTGCTTCTCTTTCTATAAATCAAAATCAGTATGAACAAATGTGGTTTTCATATCTTATCTTAAGATCAAAAGATCAATCTTTTCTTTAAATCTTAGTATAAACTTATCAAAGAAGCTTAAGAGCATAATTTTCTTGAAATCTCAAAACTTGTACTTAGGGTTTATAATATATAAGCTTAAATGCTTATAAATTCGTAACAAAAATTCATGCTCAATAATCTTGAAATACTTCGATAATTTTAGTAAAGATAATGAAATCAAAATCACAATATGAATCTTATAAAACAAAACATGAGCATATATAATCTTGATGCACTTAAAGCCTTGAATCTTATGCTTTCTTTTATAGAACTTATAACATAATATCATGCTTAAAACTCAATTGAAAATCTTTAATCAATGTCTCAAATCATACTTATGGTATTCAAATCATAAAAGAGAATTCTTCAAGTCAACACATAAATAAATGAGAACAATTATGCACTTTAATAATTCAATATCTTTATAAATCCAGAAACACAAAACAAGATAATTAGGGTATGAACTCTAATTGCAATTAATGTAAATTCAACTTTTAAACTAGTTTTGGTCATAAGGATGAAAGGGATTCCAAGTTCATAAACCCCATATACCTTGACTGGATGAATCCTTGGAGAGATCTTTGAATTTGTAATGCAACTCCTTGATTCTTAAGAGATGACACTTAGATTTTGTTCTTAGGAAGAGGGGAATGGTTTTGGAGTCGTGTACTAAATATTTTGGTTGATGGGAGTGTAAATAATGTGTTTAATAACCCCTTATAATGTTTAGGAGTGATTAAGGACAATTTAGGTGTGTGAAAGGACTTCGACGCCCTTGATTTAAGTCAATACGAAGCAATTTTGGCACTGCGCAATCACCATGCATTGTGCAACCAACAGCATACCCTCCAGGTGGGTATCACATGGACAATTTCACACCCTCCATATGGGTATCTCATGTCCAATATCACACCCTTTCCAGTGACCTTTTGCGATTGTCATGCGACGCACGACCTTTGTATGGCCATAAATTTTTGCTCGGGTATCGAATTAAGGATAAATTGGTAGTGTTGGAAAGCTAATTCTATTGTCAAATATTTGGTGGGTCTTGAGATGTAAAATTCTATATATTTAAAAGGTTATACATGTTAAAAGTTGACTCTTGTAGAATCAAAGGCTTTTAGCTCAACTTTAAGAACTATTAAAACTAGGATAAAGATCATGAAACATATATTCAAATACAAATTAGGGGATTAGAGTTTACAAATGTAGGAATGACATTTCAATTTCTAGCTAAAAAATGTGGGGTGTTACATTAAGTGAGGGTAATTCAGACATTTCCTCACTTGACCAAATAAGGCCCCACGACTTATGTTCCTATTGGTAGGTTATTTTCCCTATTATCCTATTCATAAATACTTATAAACTTCTCTTAAATTTTCAACAATTCTCTCTAAAGATTTTGGGTAAAAAAGGGTTGGGTTTCATCTTAAGGATTACTTTGGGACTTTCTTTGGTGATTTCTCTCCATCATCTTCTTTGTTTAGGGCATGTTATCTTCCCTTATCATTAGTTCCAACTAAATGAATGGTTTTATACAATGTTTTCATGGTTTAATTATTGTGTGGTTTTGGATTTTCACATATAATTTAGGGTTTTTGGTTATAAATGCTTGGTTATGGTTTACCCATATTTTAATTATGTTTTTATATGATTTAATGGTGGTTTTGGATAATTGGATGCATAGGAATGGTTATTTTGTAATTTTCTTTGGTTTTGGAAATACTGTTCGCCCAATAAATTTGATAAAATGCCTATGTGAATGTTTAGACTACATTGTTGGATTTTAATGGAACTATTGCATTGTTTAAACTTGGTAATAGAACCCTAGGTGGCTAAATGGTTTGGAATGGTTTAAATGGAATGGTTTGATGGTCATGGTAATGGTTAATTGAAATCCTTGTGGGGTACAATTGAATCCCTACAGTAAACATATTAATGAACAACTTGTGGGCTACATGGGACTCTACCAAGCAAACACAATAATGGAACACTTGTGGGGTACATGGGACTCCCCTAAGTTAACTTGGTAAATGGGTACATGGGAATCCCCTTTACCTTAAATAGTTTGTATAAGGACAATAATTACAAGTTATAGTTGGTATAACGATACCACTATTAATAAATAGAATAATGGATTAGTTGGTTGGAAATGGTTTTAATTGGGCAATAATGATAGGGTGTGATAGCTAATCGTGGAAGTGGGAGTTCAGTGAGCGAATAATGGAAACTTATGTTTGCCAACATCACTGGTAAAACATGTCGACTTTTTTATGATATTATGAGGTACATGGGAATCCTTTAAGTCTATTGTACTTATGTATCATAGAGGGTGCGGCTACACGCATCGGAGCTCATTCAGCGGGTTACACTTGACCCATATTGCCCATGAGTGGTTAAGGACAGTTAAGCTTCACATACCTAGGTAGAGCTACTCTCAATAATCTACCCAAAATCTTTTTCTTCTCTTCAAACATAGATGGCTAGCAACCATCGGCTAAGAAACTATCGATTGGGCAACCACCCCAACAAGAGGGACCTAAACACTATGAGTTGCAATTACAAGTTTGCCCTCTTCTCAATACCACTCTAATTCGTAGATTATGTATCATCAGACATGACACCAACCAATCCTTAAATATAGAGAAAATCATCCCTTAGAACTAAAGAAGAAATAAATCTCAGTAGAGGTTGGGTTGGCCCCTATCCCACCACTAGCTAGGGTGAAAGAACCTCTAGCTTTGTAGCAAGAATATAATATGGTGAAGGCCCCCTTATCCTGGAGCCTAGTTGGGAACACATCTATGGTATATCCAAGACCTCTAGGTTATCCATGAATAGCTATAAGTTTCCTAGTCTTGGTCTTGGGACCCTATTCTGGTAGGGCAGTAGCACGGGTCCTAGCATTCTAGTAAGAGTGAAACCAAATGAATGTTTTAGAAACCAACTAAGACTTTTAGCACAAAAAGAATAAAAGAAGTGAAGAACTACTAAAATGTCCTTAGTCTCACAAAGAAAAGAAATGAACATCATCATTTCGATCCACAAGACTCTACTAGACACTTGCTCTTGTAACAACAATATTGGTGAAACCTAGGCTCTAGTACAAATTTTTCATGACCTAATTTATGAGTCATGATTTCACCTACTTTATCCTACAATTAAGTAAGCCAAACCATAAACCAAAGTTATAAGCAATGGTCTAACTAGGTGAAAAATAGCCTAAAAGCTAGAAATTTTCACCTAAAGACTTAAAATGGCAATAAAATGATCATAAATAGTCTAATGGATAAATAAAAGATCAATATCTAATAAAAAACCTAGTAATATCGATACAAGAGCTACTTAATATGAACTAAAAGTATTGAATAATCAAATATAATTTGTCTAAAAAATGAAAGACTACACACAGATATATAAAAGGAAAAAGGGTAACTTCAACTATAAAATCTCACCCAATCTATGAATTCAACCCTCATGTCACATCAACAATGATAACTACTACTCGGATCTGTATCAAGAAGGTACAGACGTGTAGTAGGAGAACCAAAACCATGGGTACTCAGTAGGCATCATTGGCCGACTAAGCTAAATTATGATATAAATATGATAGGATACAAGATACAATAAGTTATGTCAAGGTAATAGGACAAACCTAGAAATAAGCTCTAATACTGCTATGCATAAATAAATAAATAAATCAAGATAAGTAATGTAAATTTTACACAATTATAACTACTAAATTGGCCCACATAAGCCAATAAGTGCAGAAAAGTAAATAACCCAACACACCAGAGAGTATATTAAAGGAAAAGTAAATAACCGAGATCCATAACCTTACAAAAAATTATCTATAAGCAACAAACCGCCTATACCTTATCATACCATAACTAACTCAAATGTTGAACTTGAAATGGAACTCATATCATCATCATCATAACATCCTCAACTGAATAAACATCATAACCTTATTTGAAACACTTGAATAGGAGATCGTATCATCAATATCATCATAACATCCACAATAGTACTGACATCATAACATCATTTTCTAGACATAAATGTTAGCTTATATTACCAATATCATCATTAATTACAAGACTTGAACCGAAACTGAACTTGAATCAAAACTACTATCAATAAACCCATTAATGAACCATACAAATAAACTATATATATAACTGATATCAAATAACTATGTCAATAAATCATACTAATAACCATATCTATACACCATAACAATAACCTATCCTAAGCCATACCAATAACCACATTCAGAAGTGATACCAATAATCGTATCTATAAACCTTACCAATCATCATATCTAGAAATCCTATCAATACCCATATCAATAAACCATCGAGTTTACCCAAAATTTATACCAACTCCCAAATACCAACTAGCATAAGAGTTATGTATTTAATCTTCTCAAAGTACCAAAATATTTAATACTAATGGTGTAACATGTGTGTAAAGGTATTTAGAAAATAACATAAGTCTTGACCCAAGGTAGTCCAGAGGGGCCTACTTCTAATCCCGAGATCCACTTTTAGTTCATTTTTACCCTAGACCAGGCTAAGGTATCTAAATCTATTTCTAGATGATAAACATGCCATAAATATCCCAAAGGTAAAACTTCTTCCTAAAACATGAGAAACTAATCAAATTCCATCTAAAATAAGAAAAAAAAGTTCCATTCCAGCTAAACATAAGCAACTAATGTAATTTAAATAAGTGTTTTCAAAATAGCCTAGATAGTTTAAATAAGACAAATAATACCAATCATTCTTCCAATACCTAAATCTCATCTTATATCTAGCATAATATCATAATTATACTATGAATTAGCTCAATTTATGAAGAAGCTAAAACTAGCCTACCTGGACGCCAAGAAAAACTCAAAGAATCTTCTAAACAATCAATTTTCCTTTTTGAGAAGCTTCCACATGATGCCACACCATGAAAATCACATAAAATCCTATTTGAGGCCCATTTATGGAATCACACTTTTAAAACCAACCCAAAACCCTCTTATTCTCAAGGAACATTTTTCCTAAAAAATGGGTGAATTCCTAGCTCTAGTGGTGCTACAATCAAGCCACCAAGATTTTATGAATTTTAGAAGAATATGGAGAATTAAAATAAGAAATTGATGGAATCTTATAAAAAATTTAAAGAAAAAATGTGTAAATTAACTTTATCTAAGCTCCAAAATCACCCATAAATGATTTTCCTAAATTTTCTAACTTTTACGGTTTAATAAATCGTGGGAATAGATGAAAAATGGTGGAAATCGAGATAAGTGGGATTTTTATGCCCTTTATAGGCATGCGGGTGTCCCTAAAGTGGACACTGGGCCACTTAAGTTGTTATTATTTAAGCGACGTAGTGCCACTTTAGCGACATCTGGTGTCAGCACAGATACGGCTTAAGCAACCTTTGGACGCTTAAGAAGCTATTGCTTAAGCTTCAAATGTATCACTTAAGTAATAACTATTGGGCGATGCTAGGCAGCTTAAGCAATATTCATATAAGTGACCTCATGGGCAATTAAGTAATGCATTAGCACTCTACCAACCCCTCAAAGTTCATCCAAAATCTTGTATACATAAATACACTTTGCTGCCCTATTAAATTTGATGTTCAAACTCAATGGTACAGTCAAAATTTCAATCTGAGGTTGTTTCAATGAAAAGTTAGTTCCACACCCATGTGTAATTTCTATTAACCTTTGACCAATGGCTTGAAATAATTTTGAAAGCTTCGGGACCCAAGCCAGGGATCCACCTAGTCTTAAATAAATATTTTAGAGCTTTTAGAACTTTTAGAATGTGAATACAAGGTTGTTTGACTAATGTTTACACCTAGTATCCAACTTGAACTAACAAAGGATTCAAAATAGGGAGTTGGCTTACAAAATAAAACAAACTGCTCGATAACTGAACTATTAGTTCCAACAAGTCATAAATAACTTTGGGTGTCTATGAAAAAGAACTAAATGGAAAAAATAGTAGAAATACAGAAAATAACCTGGAGGGTCATTGCACCTATATTGCAAGCCTAGCAAATTCCTATAGTGATTCCAACCCAATGGTCCAAAAAACTAAGGTATAGAAAATAAGAGCAAGCCATTGGTATTTTATGCACATTATTGGGACTTATTTTATGAGTGTGAGTGTCTTGACATAGTCCCTTGCTTTTACATGTATGATGATATAATAAGAGTTGGGACTTCTTTTCTATGAGGGTACATAAATTGTATTGTTAACTGCTTATCTTTTTGGGTAGTGTAAATTGTATATACACTTGGTTATTTGTTGCTAATGAAATTCCTTTACTTGATTCCATTATGTCATACTATTGTGCTACATGTATCCATGCAGTGGTTTTGAAAAGTTGTTAATAGGAGGGGGTAAGGGTTTTGAGATATAATTTAGTTGATTGCCATAGATGCCTTAGGTTACTCTTAGTTAAGTATTGTGTTTCTTTGTTATATGTTAGTTTACTTTTGTTGATATTCCATGGTGATGCTTAAAACAAGGTAATTATGTAAGTACTTCGGTCCTTTTGTTAGATGTGATGTATTTTTATCTTTGTTTTGCAGTAAAATAGGGTCGAAAGAGACTAAAATAGGGTAAAGAAGTACTAAAATAGGATTTTTATTCTTGGCCAATGAGTCATTGGGTGACATTATGACTAATAATCCAAGTCATTCCCTTAATAGTTAGTTAATAAAAAAAAGAATGAATCCAACAATGACCACGACTCGTAGGGCCAGACTATGAGTCATAGGGATAGTCATTCTAAGGAAAATTAGAACAAAGTCCTGAAAGGGTGAAATTTTGATGGTAGCCGAAATAAAGTCGTTGATGAGTCATAAGGCTAGGCTACAACTACAACTCGTAGTGACCCCATTCTAAGAATATAGAGATAAAGATATTGTAACTCCTCGAGAGTACACCCTAGGCATCACATGATGCTTATAGTCTCGAGGGACTACAAGATAACCTTTGAGCCGGTACCTGTTGTGAGCACTGAATAATATAATAATAAATACGGAAGAATAACTTATAATCCATAAGGTTTTAACAACTAAAATAATACTGAATTATGAATCTGGAGAAATAACTATCTGAATTTGATAAAGTAAAGTCAAACTAAATGACTAGCTGACATGTCTGAAAACCTCTAACTGACTGAATAAGAGTTAATGAGACAGACCCCAACTAACCCTATCTAACTTCTGAACTAAAAAATATGAAATAAAATAGCCTATCCGTAAAATATGAGGACTTACCACTACTTCTGCTGAGAGTCTTAGAAGTCTAAGCTCGATCCAGAAACTGGACGTCCGAACCTGTGATGTGATACATCATAGCACAAAAAAATAGTATGTGATCAGGACTTTGAATGTACTGGTATGCTAAGTGAGGTAGGATAATATGCATGGTATCATGAACATGAATAAACAATTATCTGAATATTCATGTATAACATGAGGTACTGTATAGAGTGTATGAAATCTGTAGATACTAAGAATACGTGAAATCTGTAATTACTAAAGATGCATGAAAACTATAAATACTGAAGGTATATGAAATCTGTAGATACTGGGGATGCATGACCAAGCATGTAACATGGACTGGATATGATTTGTAAATACTAAAATATGATAACCGAGTTAGTGGTAACTGTATGCTAAGGTAAAGAAACTGAAGCTAAATAACTGAACTAACTGCGGGACTTAGACTATAAATGAGATTTTGGGAGGTATCATCTAACTGGCATGCCCCAATCTGAGATAATTGGGGTCCAACTTGTAACCCCAGTTGGAAGGGTGTTAGTACAATGCCATAGGCACTAACGCTGGCTATGTGGATCCACCATACTAATGTACTGTATTGTCCTGAAGGACTAAGGGTGTCAATCCAAAACTGATGGGTGACCCCTGCGAGATAGTCTGCTTAAACTAATGGGTGACTTCTTATATCCTACACTGGCTACGTAGTTCTGGAGTACAGGGACTGCTACTAATGACTCTGCCTATCTGAAGGAGAAGCTTTCATTCTTGTACTCGCTCGGTGCTAAATCCTACTCCCAACTTAATGACACTGGAGTACAAAACTATTTTGGGTTTAACTGACTGGTCTGATAGTGCTCATAATATATTCTGAAGTTAATCTGAAGATAATGAGATGGGACTAAGTAAACAACTATGGTTTTTGGGTATTCAAAACCTCCAAGACTCAAAAGCAATAGTAATAAAATAATATTAATCTTAGAGGACATAACATGAAAGCTTTTATAAAATATTCATTCTTGTGGGCATTTTATCAAACACTTGTAGTTCATAGTTTAATCTAATCATTGGAATGGTATGGAACTTGAGTAATAGCATGAATTCAACATCTATGACACTAAATCATGATTTAATCCAATGAATAATAACATTAAAGCATGTGAGATTTGATGACAACAATAATTCCATTTAAACATAGTGTAGAATCAAAGCTCATGGAGATTCATGGTTGAAATCATAATTTAAAAATTAAGATAAATTGAAAAGATCTTAATTTTGTAATTAAAATTGGATAATTAGACTACATGGGTCAAAGAACACATGGATGAACACTTAACATACCAGGATTGATGAATTTGCGAGGATCGATGGTGGGTTCTTAAGATTTGGCCATGAATTTTGAAGTCTAGGGTTTTTGTTCTTGAAGAGAATTAATTCCTTAAAGAGTAATTTGTGGAAAATGGGGAATATAATGCTCTTTTAGGCTTTAATTTTGTGTTTAGGATGAATTTAGGGCTTAGGAAAATGACCAAACCACCCTTAGAAATTTAAATCACGAATTGGAAATCCCAATTTTTGTCCTTGGCGTGACACGGTACAATCACATCGGGCCACTGGAAAAGGGACAATTGGGAACTGAACTGGTAGCGCGATGCGGTGCCATCGCAGTACCTCACTGGAAATTGACAACTGGGAAAATGGCTAGTGGCGTGACACGGTGGGATCGTGGTCCCTCACTAAAAAATGACAATTTCCATTTGGACCCTTAGCACGATGCGTTGATGTGTTGTAAGTACACTACTTTACATAAACTGCTCTAACTCTTCACCCGGGTATCGGATATGGGCAAATTTTATATCGTTGAAAAGTTAATTCAATTTCCCACAACTTGGTGGGATTTGAGATGGAAAATTATGAGTAGATCAAAAGATATGCTCATTTTAAGTTGACTAAGGCAACATTTTTATATGGAATTCAATCGGTAAAACTTTTTTTAATTTGTTTAACAACTGGGAGTTATTTGAGACCTAAATGTACCTAAAAAAAACTCATGAAGTTACCAAAGGACTATATTGCACTGCGCATGAGCTTGGAACATGACACCAAAGTTAGTTTGGATTTTCAGAGTATTATAATATCTCCCCTTGGGAACATTTGTCCTTTAATGAGACTGGCTAGATTGAAAGCACTAAGATACTAAGATTACATGCAGAATACATGCGATAAAGACATGGTTTCATGACTTTGTCTGAGATGTGATTCATTACTAAACTGGGTTTGTAAATGCATGACTGACATGAACATAATATGCAACAAAAATTGAGCATAAAAAGAGAAATCTTAAGAAGATTAATACCTTAAACTGAATCTGAGTTTGCGGAGAAAAGATGAGGGTACTTGGTCCGCATATCTTCTTCTGCTTCCTAAGTGGCTCCCTAAACGGACCAATTTTTCCAAAGAACTTTGACTAGGGGAACTTCTTTTTTCCTTAGTCTACGAACTTGATGATCAAGAATTTCGATTGGAATTTCATCTTAGAAAAAACTGTTCTGAACATCTATACTTTGTAAGGGAACAACTACAGATGGGTCACCAATACACTTCTTCAACAACGAGACATGAAACACTGGGTGTACTGAAGCTAGATCTGAAGGCAAATCAAGCTCGTAAGCCACCTTTCCGAAATGATTAAGAATTATGTAAGGACCAACATATCAAGGACTAAGCTTTCCTTTCTTACAAAACCTCTTCACTCCTATTATTGGAAAGATTTTCAGGTACACAAAGTCGCCAATCTCAAACTCAAGATCCTTTCTCCTCACGTCTGCATATATTTTTGTCATCTTTAGGCTGTCCTAAGCCTCTCTCTGATCAACTAAAATTTCTCTAAAGCATCAAATACCAAGTCAGGCCCTACTACCGTAGCCTCACCCACTTCAAACCAACCGATCGGAGATCTGCATCTCCTCCTATAGAGAGCCTCAAATGAGGCCATCATAGCTGTTATTGTATGCGAATTCAGTCAAAGGCAAGTGGTCATCCCAACTACCTTTAAAGTCAACTACGCACGCTCTCAACATGTCTTTAAGAGTCTGAATGGTTCTTTATACTTGACCATATTTCTGAGGGTGAAAGGCTGTACTGAGATGGACTTAAGTACTAAGACCCTTTTGGAATGCTTTCCAGAAGTGAGAGGTAAACTGGGTACCTCTATCTGAGTGATGGATATCAGAACATTGTACAACCTAACCAACTCTCTGAGATAGAGTTTGGCATTATCCTCGACTGAATAAGAGGTATGAGCTGGAAAGAAATAAGTGGATTTGGTCATCTTGTCTATGATAACCCAAATCGAATCATGCTGACGATGAGTACAAGGCAAACCCATCACAAAGTCCATGTTCACTTCTTCTTATTTCCATGTGGGTATACTAAACTCCTTCATGGACCTAATAGGCTACTGATGCTTAATCTTAACCTGTTGACACGTAGAGAACTTAACTACAAACTCTGCAATGTCTCTCTTCATCCTACTTCACCAATAGTTATCGTGCAAGTCATGGTACATCTTAGTAGCCCCTAGATGAATTGAGTAACGTGCACCATGCGCTTCTGCAAGAATCCGCTGTCTCAATTAGTCACACATAACCTACTCTGACAATAGAATACAACATCTCCCTCTTGGGAGAAAACCTCCACTTTTTGATCTCTGACTGACTCCTTTAACTTCACTAAACTAGGATCTCTATCCTGCTTTTACTTCATCTCAGAAACTAGAGATTATTCTGAACCATTTTGCACCCACATACTACCCTCTGCTGAATCAACCAAACGAATACCTAATCAGGAAAGCTGATGAACTTTCTACACTAATTCATTTTATCTCCCTCAATATGAGCAACACTACCCATAGACAGTCTACTGAGAGCATCTTCTACTATATTGGACTTGCCCGGATGGTACATAACACTTATATCATAATCTTTCAGAAATTCCAACCATTTTCTCTAGAGTAGATTCAAATCATTCTAAGAGAACACATACTGCAGGCTTTTGTGATCTGTGAACACATCAACATGTACCCCATACAAATAGTGCCTCCAAATATTTAAGGCAAACACGACACCTGCTAACTCAAGATCATGGGTAGAGTAGTTTTTCTCATAGGTCTTAAGCTATCTAGAGGCATAGGACACAACTTTACCCATCTATGTCAAAAAACATCCCAACCCAACTCTAGAAGCATCACAGTACACAACAAATCAATCTAAAGCATCTGACAACGTCAAAACTTGAGATATAGTGAGTCAAGTATTTAACTCCTGAAAACTCTTCTCACAAAAATCTCACCACTGAAACCTAACTTTCTTCTGAGTCAATATTGACATGGTGGACACAATAAATGAAAATCCCTCAACAAATCATCGGTAATAGCTAGGAAAGCCCAAGAAACTCTGGATATCTGACAGAGAAATAGGTTGGGGCTATTTTCTCACTACTTTGTTCTTTTGAGGACCAACTCTAATGCCATCACCGAAAACATTATAGCCAAGAAAATCTACTAATCTTAGCCAAAATTCACACTTACTGAATTTAGAGAACAACGATAGGATCTAAGATTTCCAATACTATTCTCAGATGTTCTGCATGATCATTTTAACTATGGGAGTAAACAAGAATATCATCAATGAAGAATATGACAAACATGCCCAAGTACTATTTGAACACTCGGTTCATCAACTCCATGAATGTTTCTGGGGCATTCGTGAGACCAAAGAACATGACTAGAAATTCAAAGCGACCAAATTAGGTTCAGAAAGTTATTTTTGGAATGTCACATTCTCTGACTCTAAGTTGATGATAGCTTGATCTGAGGTCAATCTTAGAAAAGTATCTGGCACCCTGAAGTTGGTAAAATAAGTTATCAATTCTAGGAAGTAGATATTTATTCTTGATGGTAACTTTGTCCAACTGACGATAGTCAATACACATTCTGAGAGAACCATCTTTCTTACGGATAAATAGAACTGGTGCGCTCCACAGGGAGATGCTGGTCCTGATGAATCCTTTATCTAAGAGATCCTTCAACTATTTTATGAATTCTTTGAGTTTGGCTGGGGACATTCTGTATAGAAAAATAGAGATAGGTTGAGTGCCTAGCAAAAGGCCTATTCCAAAGTCAATTTCCCTTTTGGGAGAAACTCTGGGAAGATCTTCAGGGAACACATCTAGAAATTCCCTCACTAGTGAAATTGACTCAAGAGTTGGAGTCTCTAAATTAGAGTATTTGACTCGAACAAGATGGTAAATACACCCCTTGGATATCATCTTTCTCGCTCTAAGGTATGAAATAAGCTGACCCTTGAGCAATGTAGTACTACCTCTCCATTCTAAGAATGGTGCATTTAGGAACTGGAAATAAACTATTCTATTTCTATAATCAACTGAAGCATAGCATGAGTGGAGCCAATCTATGCCGAGAATGATGTCAAAATACGTCATCTCTAACTCCACATGATCAACTGAAATAACTCTCTAGGATATTATGAATGGATAGTTCCTGTATACCCGCCTGGCTACAATACATACACCCACTGGGGTAGACACCAAAAAGGGCTCTGCTAGGATTTCAGGACTGACTCAGAAATTAAAGACTGTGTAAGGAGTTACATAAGAAATAGAAGCTCCAAGGTCTAGTAAAGCATAAACATGTAAATGAAAGACCTATAACGTACCATTAACTATTTCAGGAGAATTTTCCTAATATTTTTGGGACTAAAGGGCATACAATCTATTTGGACACTAACCATTGGTAGCACTGGAAGCGGCACCCTGCTAAGTTGGGCGACCAGTTGGAACTAATGACTGGTGGGACTGGCCCTATTGGCACAAATCCCTACCTTTATGAGAAAATACCAAACATTCCAAAATTTAATGGCTTGGATTGCCACACCCAAAACATACATCACTGCCATATCTACACTTACCCTGATTGTTTTTACCATATTTCTAACATAAAGGATTTTTATGAGCGCTGTTAACACTGCCTTGGGACTTAGAGTCTGGTGCCCTATCCCTATGATCGTTCCTAAACTTGGGTACTGGGGAACTAGCTGAGGATGGAGATGGGACTGAGGATTTATGCCGAAACTGAGGACGGTTACCACTTTCTGACCTTGGCTGACTGAAATTAAAGCTATTTATTTTATCCCTCTTATTCTCTCTCTCTTTCTCCTTAATCTTCTGCTTCTCAATTTGTTGAGCATAGACCATCAACCTAGACATGTCCATCTCCTTAATCAATATTGTAGTCCTATACTCCTTGACCATAATGTCAGATACACCAGACACAAACTTACTCAACTTAGACCTACTATCTGCTACCACATGAGGAGCATACCTAGCTAATTGAGTAAAATTAAGGAAATACTCCTCCACACTCATGCTGCCCTATCTACACTCCTTGACAATAATGTCAGATACACTAGACACAAACTTACTCATCTTGGACCTGCTATCTGATACCACATGAGGAGCATACCTAGCTAATTGAGTAAAATTATGGGAATACTCCTCCACACTCATGCTGCCCTAGCTCAACTTAATAAATTCTAGATTCCCTCAATTCCAATAGGAAGAGTCTATCTAAGAAGGCTGTAGCAAAATCCTCCCACTCTATCGGTCCTGTATCTGAGCCTCTATCTACCTTCCACTACTTAAACCATGAATGGGCTATATTCTGAAACTCATATGCAGCTAACTCATCACTCTCACTTAAAGTTACCCCCATAATATCTTTCACCTTCTGAATCATGTCAAAGAATTCATATGGATCATCTTCAGATTTGGATCCCAAAAATAGAGGAGGGTTTATTTGGGTAAAGTCCTGAATTCTAGCTGCAATAGTATTAGCTACTAGATTGGCCAGAACAGCGGATGACTGAGAATTTTGAGCTACTACAGAGTGAGATAGAGTAGTGAATTCAGCTCTAAACTCTGCATGATGCATATGCTCATTCAGGGGATCTTCCTGAATGAGTGGAGGTGCTGGATGGTTTACATTTCTTCCTCTATTTGTTCTTTAGGGTGGCATATTCTGTAAATGGAAGAAAGATTAGATTACATAATGAGTTTAACATGAGCTCATGCTCAATCGTATGTCATGAACACTGACATAAGTGAAAGTTTTCCTAAACGCCTTGTAGCCTCTTGACCATAAGTATGGCGCACTACACACCCATGCACAAGACTCTACTAGATATGACTTTCAGACTTCCTAGGACACTTTAAAACCTTAGGATTTGATACCAAGTTTGTAATTCCCCAAGAGTACACCCAGGGCGTCACACGGTGCTTATAGTCTCGGGGGACCACAAGCTAACCCATGAGTTGTTACCAGCTGTGAGCACTGAATAATATATTAATAAATACATAAGAACAACAGATAAGCCATAAGTTTTTAACAATTGAAATAATACTGAATTACAAATCTGGAGAAATAACTGTCTAAATCTAATAAAGTAAAGACAAACTGAATAACTAACTGACATATTGAAAAGCCTCTAACTGACTCAATACGAGTTGATGGGACATGCCCCAACTAACTCCATCTAACTACTGAACTGAAAAACATGAAAAAATAGATTGTCCTTAAAATATGAGGACTCACCAGTACTACTATTGAGAGTCTGAGAAGTCTAAGCATGATCCAGGAACTGGATATCCAAACCTATGCTATGATAAATTATCGTGCAAGAAAAGAGTATGCGATTAGTACTTTGAATGTACTGGTATGCTAAATGAGGTAGGATTTTTATGAACATGAATAAATAATCATCTGAATATGCATGTATAACATGAGATACTATATAGAGTGAATGAAATCTATAGATACTGAGAATACATAAAATTTGTAATTACTGAAGATGCATAAAAACTATAAATACTGAAGGTACATAAAATTGGTAGACACTGGGGATGCATGACCAAGCATATAACATGGACTGAATATGATCTGTAAATACTGAAATTTGATAAATGAGTTGATGGTAATTGTATGCTATGGTCAAGCAACTGAAGCTGAATAACTAAACTAACTACTGGATTGAGACTATAACTGAGACTGTGGGAGGTTTCATCTAACCGATATGCCCTAATCTGAGCTAATTGAGGTCCAAACTGTAATCCCAGTTGGAAGGGTGTTAGTACCGTGCCATTGGCACTAACGCTAGCTATGTGGATCCACTGTACTGATGTACTGTATTATCCCAAAGGACTAAGGGTGTCAAGCCTGAACTAATGGGTGACCCCTGCGAGATAGTCATGCCTAAACTTATGGGTGAATTTTCATATCCTATTCTAGCTACATAGTTCTGGAGTACAGGGATTGCTACTAATGACTTTTCCTATCTAACGGGGAAGTCGTAATCCCTGCACTTGCTCTGTGCTAAATCCTACTCCCAACTGAATGACACTGGAGTAGTAAATTGTTCTGGGCTGAACTAACTGATCTGATAGTGCTCATAATATATTCTAAAGTTAATCTAAAGATACTGAGATAGGACTAAGTAAGCAACTATGGTTTTTGGGTATTCAAAATCCCTAAGACTCAAAAGCAATAATAGTAAAATAATATTAAGCTTAGAGGACATAACATGAAAGCTTTTATCAAATATTCATTATTGTGGGCATTTTATCAAACACTTGTAGTTCATAGTTTAATATAATCATGGGAATGGTATGGAACTTGAAGTAATTGCATGAATTCAACATCTATGACCCTAAATCATTATTGAGTTCAATGAATAATAACATTAAAGCATGTGAGAACTAATAACAACAATAATTCCATTTAAACATAGTGTAGAATCAAACCTCATGGAGATTCATGGTTGAAATCATAATTTAAAAATCAAGATAACTTGAAAAGATCATAATTTTAAAATTAAAATCGGATACATGGACTCCATGGGTGAAAGGAACCCATAGATAAACACTTAACATACCTGGATTGATGAATTCCTGAGGATTGATGGTGGGTTCTTAAGATTTGGCATTGAATTTTGACTAGTGTTTTTGTTCTTGAAGAGAATTAATTCATTAAAGAGTAATTTATGGAAAATGGGGCATTTAATGCTCTTTTATGCTTTAATTCTGTGTTTAGGATGAATTTAGGGCTTAGGAAAATGACCGAACGACCCTTAGAAATTTAAATCATGGATTGGAAATCCCAATTTTTGGCCTTGGTACGATGCGGTACAATGCGTCGGGCCACTGGGAAAGGGACAATTGGGAACTGTACTGATGGCGCAATGTGGTGACTACTCACTGGAAATTGACAACTGGGAAAATGGCTAGAGGCACGATGCAGTGGGATCATGGTCCTTAACTAGAAAATGATAGTTTCTATTTGGACCTTTAGCACGATGTGTTGATGTGCCAGTTGGTACACTTCTTTACAAAAACTGCTCTAACTCTTCACCCGGGTATCAAATTTGGTCGAATTTTATGTCGTTGGAAAACTAATTCAATTTCCCAAAACTTAGTGGGCTTTGAGATGGAAAATTATGAGTAGATCAAAAGATATGCTCATTTAAAGTTGTTTAATGCAATGTTTTTATCTGGAATTAAACCGGTACAACTTATTTTGATTCGTCTAACAGCTGGGAATTATTTGAGACCTAAATGTATCTCAAAATAACTCATAAAGTTACCAAAGGACTATATTGCACTACGCATGAGCTTTGAACATGATGCTAAAGTTAGTTTAGATTTTCAGGGTATTACAGATATGAATCTTAAAAAGTTACAAGAGACCATACGAGTCAACAAATGACTCATCTAGTGATCTGATGAGTCATCACCAGTTTCAAGGAGGCTTTGCATACGGAGCTGAGAATGAGTCATCATAGGTCCAGATGACTCATTATATGAGGCGCTGCCACCGCCGACCTTAGTTAACCATTTTTGTTTAGAAGAATCGTGATGTAATTATAAATACCCCTTTTGTGTTTTATTATTAGTTTACATACTTTATAAATTTATTACATTTTTTTGAGTTCTATGGTTCACTTTTGATATTGGAATTCTTGTTCTTGACTTTCAGGGTTTGATATTAATTTGAGATTTTGGTTTTCATTCTTAATTATTTACGAGATCATTTATATTCTTTCTTAAAATCATGAGAAGCTAAACCCCATTATAAGGTTATGGGTACCCTAATGGAATAATATTAGCAAAAGTGCACAGTCTTTCTTGATTGGTGTTTGTGCATGTGTTGTCATTTTTTTGTGTTGATTGTTTTCTTGACAACTATAGATGTTAAGAACCTACCTGTATTTGATACTCTTGATAGAAGTTAAGGTTGAAATTCACCAAAACCAAGGTCGAGAGATGGTTGGTGATACATAAATTGTTAGATTCTGCGTGCAAGTCACTAAGATAGTTTGATGAGAACGACATTACTAGAATGTCATAGAAAACACAATATTAGTGATCTTCTCATATTGATAATAAACTAAATAGTCCAATCATTACTACTACTACTACTACTACTATTATTATTCTTATAAAATACCCCATTTGCTTTCTACACTTTTCAACTACATCAGCAAGTTCTTGACTAATATTCGTCCTATTCCTTGTGGTTCTATACCAACCTTTGTTGGTTTCTATATTGACAAGCGACTGTATATACTTTTAAGGAGGTGTAATTTGGGTGACATCACCCACCTTAAGATAAGACTTGTGTTAGCTTTTTGTAGACTTCTGTAAGCATATTATACCCTTTAAAATGCTAATTTTTGGGACTTTAATGAGTTTAGACACATGATGATTTTCTTGGCTTAGTATTTGGGAGGTGGTGTTAATTTAGGGAAAAACTTGATGGTTTATTAATATTGAGTTTTGGTTCAAGCCTACAATTGATGATGATATTGATGATATAAGTTTTGATTCATGTCCGACAAATAGTAATATTATTATGATGTTGCTATTGAGTTTTGATTTGAGTCCAACATTGAGTTTTTATTTATGGTATGATATGGTATGGATGGATTCATGGTTATTGCATGGCACTTGGTAAATTTATGGATCTTCAGTTTTTACTTTCCCTTGTTTTCACCCATTGAGCTTTTGGGCGCTCACATCAATTATTTACTTTTCTGCACTTACTGGCTTGTAAGGGCCAATATTATATTATTAATTATGATTTTTTCATATTATTTCTATTTTTGTTATTTATTCGTAATGTTAGAGCTTATTTCAAGGTTTTCCATTTTACCTTAACTTATTTATCTCGCATCTTTATCATGTTTATTTCATGATTTAGCTTAGTCGGCCAAGATGCCTACTGATTACCCATGGTTTTGGTACTCATACTATACTTCTATACCTTTTTGGTGTAGAAGTGAGTACTTGTAGGCGTCGTTAATATGACATTCGTGCTGAGTTGATTTCAAAAATAGGGTAAGCTCTTAGAATTGGAGTTTCCCTCTTTTCCTTCTATTTTCTATGTTTAGTCTTTCATTATCTAAGACAGATTGTATTTGACTTTCTTAGTACTTATGTTTCTTTTGTAGTATCTCTTGTGACATGGAATGGTTATGGATGTTTTTCTATATTTTAGACTATCATTACTATCTTATAGTTAATATAAGTCTTTAATGTTGATTTTTGACTTTTAGGCCACTTTCCCACCAAATTAACCTATTTCTTATAGCTCTGGGATACAATTTGGCTTACCTACTGGTAGGATAAGGTAGGTGCCATAACAACTCATAAATTGGGTCATGACAGATACTGAGTTGCTTAATAAAGAAATTTGGTACTTATCTAACTTAACAGTGGGTGCTCAACCTATCTATAGGATGAATCATGGTTGAAAACAAGGGACTATAATAGGAAGGACCATGATTTTCATAGAGAGGGATAAGAAAAAAGAAAGGGATTGTGATTCGAGAGATAATAAACATGACTGTTATGCATCCCTTCTCACAATAGTCAAAAAGGTAAAGAGTCTACATCTATGGACCTATACAGTTATTTGAAACAAGATATGCTTACTCGTATTCTCTTGTGGGTTAAAGGTAGTGACAAGATGTTAAGGGAGATGAAAAGTAACATTTTGTAACTTAATCAAATAGTCACCGCTTATTTGGCCTCCAACAAGCAACTTGAAATGTAATTGGGCCAAACCTCCATCATTTAAATACAAGAAAAAAAGTGGTTTACCTAGTGACACCATAGAGTATTGTAAAAATAATATTCAGGTCATGGAAATTGTCAATAGGAGAGGTAGGACTCTCGGTAACTATGTTATGAATCTTGATGATGACCCTAATGAAAGGAAGGTTGAAGAAAAAGCTAGTAAAAAGAGAAGCAACTTTATAAGTCCAATGATGAAGTCCCTATTCCAAATAAGCCTAATGTTGAGAAGCTATGTGATGAGGAAGATAAGGTTGAAAGTGTAGATATATCACTAGAAGTTGATGATGATGTGTCAAAATTGGAGGAAAGTCTGTTTTTTTTAAACCCTAAATCAAAATACCTCCACCATTCCTATAAAGGCTCAAGAATAAGGATAATGACACTAAGTTCAAGAAGTTCCCCTCAAAATTTAGTAACTTATTGTTGAACATACCCTTGTTAGATGTGTTATAAAAAATTCCACCGGGTATGCTAAACTAAGGAAGGACTTAGTGATAGTAAAAAGTACCATGGATTTTGAAACAATTAATGTGTCACACAATTTAATGTGATAATGACAAGCACACTGGTTGTGAAGACAGAAAATCGTAGAGCATTCACCATCCCATAGACCATCTAGATTTACCAATTAAGAAGAGACTTGCATGATCTTGGTATTAGTATAAATTAATGAAATTGGTCATGTTTTTAAAGCTAGGCTTGAAATATACCAAGACAAATAATATGAGGCTTTTGATGGTGGACCATTCTATAAAGAAGCTCGTAGGAGTTTTATGATATTCTTATGAAAGTTTATCGATTATTTTCTCGGTTGACTTATTGATTTTGGATTATAAAATTCACATTGAGGTCCTTATCATTCATGGTAGGTAACTCTTATATACTATTTAAGATTTATTTGATGTAGAGTATAGGGAGATGATGCCTTAAGTAAACAACAAAGGGCTATCATTTAACACTTGCAAGTCAAGGAAGCAACTAAGGGACTTGGAAGTCATCTCTGTGATATACATAATTAATAATGGATTGGCTATCACTATGAACATAGATCCTATTGGTGAGATATTGGTAGGAGTTTTATGGAACCTTGGGTGTGAGTAGATTAAGTAATAAGATGATGCAATTGCTTCTTTTCAGGTCTCAGCTCTAACACCACAAATTGTTTTAAATTTGACCTTGATTTAAAAAATTAGAAGAATCCTTCCACCAAGCCATCAATATCATATCCACCTTAACTTGACATTAAACCATGGCCCCTTCACCTTTTCTATGTCATTTTTAGGGTAAGGTAGTTCCTTAACCATTATTATTGCTGGAGATTTTTCCTTTGAAAGTAGAAGCCTTGATATCGATGGTGAGAAAGTTTATTTAGGCCATCAGATTGGCTATTATGATCATCATTAGTATTGTTGTCGATATTTATACTCATAAGATAAAGTTGGAGCAAAGATTAAACCCTCCAATGTAAGAGGTTGTAAAAAAAAGATAATCAAGTGAGTAGATAAGAGTGGCATTTATATAATTTTGGATAACGCATGAATAAGCTTGATTTAATTCATCCCAACGAAAGGGGAAATCATAGTGAATCCTAATGAAAATAATGACTTATACACATGGGACAATTATGGGTTGGAGAGTATACATGGATTATTGGAAATTAAATTCTTACAATGAAAAGGACCGCTTCCTCCATGTCATTCATGTATCAAATGCTTCATTTTTTGGCGTGGCAGGGTTTGTAACATTTCTTAGATAGGTACTTTATCTATAACAAAATTTTCATGGCACCCGAGGATCAAGAGATACATTCATATATTTGTATGACACTTTTGCTTTCAAGTCATGCCATTTGTGTTATGCAACATGCCTGCCAAATTCCCAAGGTGCATGTTATATGTCATTTTGCGTATCACAGAGGAAACTATCGAGGTCTTTATGGATGATTTTTCTATCATGGGTGATATATTTGAATCATGTCTTGAACACTTGGATAAGGTACTTGAATAATGTACTGAAATAAATCTTGTTTTAGGTTAGGAGAAATGTCATTTTATTTTAAAAAAGGGTATTGTACTTAAGCACAAAATTTCTAGTCAATTTATTCAAGTTGGTTAAGCAAAAGTCAAAGATATTGCTGAACTACCCCCTAAGATAACCGTGAAAGGTGTTTGAAGTTTCTTGGGAATTTTGATTTCTATTGAAGGTTTATCAAAGATATCTCTAAGATTTCCAATCAAATATGTAGGTTTCTTAAGAAAAATGAGAAATTAAACTTTGATGGTGATTGCGCGAGGGAATTAAATTTTCTTAAGGAGAAACTTTTGACGTCTCTCATATTGTCGGCCCAAATTTGGCACTTCCTTTCGAACTGATGTGCAATACAAGTGGCTTGGCTTTGGTGGCACCATTAGGAAAAAAGAAAGACAAGACTTTCCATCTAATATATTATATTAGAAAGACCTTAAATGATTCCTAAAAGACTTATACAGTTCCAGAGAAAGAGTTGTTTGTCGTAGTCTATGCTTTTTAAAAATTTTGTGCATACATGTTGTGGGTACAGGTCATTAGGTACACTAACCATGAAGCTCTTTAGTATTTTATGGATAAAAGAAGGCCAATCCTTGTTTATTAGGTCCATCTTTTACTTAAAGATTTCAATTTTAAAGTTAAGGATTAAAAGAATATGAAAACCAAGTAAGGAGCCACCTGTCCCACCTTGAGTCAAAAAAAGAAATATAGGGTAAAATTGATATTGATGACATATTTCTTGATGAGCTTGTTATGGATCTTAAGTAGAGTACGCTACAATAGTATTCCAAATTTCTGAATTATGTTGTGAGTAGGTTGTTCACTAATGATTTAAACCATTACCAAAGAAAGCATTTCCTCCATGATATGCAAAGGTATTATTGGGATGAAGCCTATATTTTTAAGGAGTATGCAGATGGGATTCGTAACACCTCGAATTTGGTACTCAAAATGCTACACGGTGCTCATGACCTCGAAGGACCACAATCTAACCCATGGCTGTTATCTGCAATTGGGCACTGCATAATATACTGTATAAATGCAAAAAAAGGCTGAAAGGCCATAAGGTTCAAATATCTGATAAAACATAACATCTAGAAATATGGTATATCAATACCAAAACAAAACTGAAACAACTGTTTGAACATGCAATAGTCTAGAAGCCTCTAAACTGTCTAAACACTATGGAGTTGATGGGACATGTCCCCAACTAACTTTGGACTGAAATAATAAAGTAATAAAATAATCATGCTATCCTCGAATGATAAGGACTTACTTCTAGTTTGGATACTGAATGTCTGACCTACTAAGAATGCTCTGGATCTCATGCATCTGAACCTATGGTATAAAAACACCATAGCGCAAATGCATCAGTACGATTGAATGTACTGGTATGCAAGTGAGGTACGCTGAATACAAGGGGTTTATATACATGAACGATACTAACTGACTGAATAACATGAACGTGAGAATACATGCATGAATACATGAACTGTAACTGAGATATGACATCACTGAATTTGAATACTGATAACATAAGTTTCATATAACTGATACACTATTATCTGAATGACTGTGTCTGACAGTCCTGTTTCTGATGGAACTAGCTGAGTTTCGTACTGAACTGGGTGACTGTATCTGACAGTCCTGAATTCTGTAGAACTATCTGATTTTTATTACTGAGATTAAGATTGAGACTGTAACTATGGGAAATAGTCATTTAACCGACATGCCCTTAATAAGCCATTATAGCTAAGTTGGGGTCCAATCTGTAACCCCAATTGGAAAGGGGTCAATATTGTGCCACTGGTAAGGACAAGCTGTGAGTGATTCCTCATCTAATAGGTAATCTAAGGAGAATGGTGGGACCCTCATATAATAGGTTAAACCACCTCATCTACCCTCATCTAGAAGGTTTGATGTCTCAACCTACGCTGGCTACATAATTATGGAGTGCAAGGATTGCTTCTAGGAATCACACCCTCTAATAACAGGTGAGTTCCCATCATTGGGATTACTCGGTGCTGAATCCTACTCCCATCTGAATGGACATTGAACATGATTAACTAAACTGGACTGCATTCATTGAGTTCCATTGACTGATGGAGTATTACTGAGATCCGATAACTGACTGAGATTACTGAGTTTTCTTGAGTCATGTGATTGACTAAATTCTACTATGTTCTGAAACTGACTGAGAATTCTACTGATCATGGCATAATTGATATTATCATGAAACTGACACTAGCTCTAGGCACACACCTAAACTGTTGGGTACAAGTAGCCCCAGGACTCGATAGCATAAAACTGAAAAGACATGACACTTCTTGACACATGACCATAGTCAACAATTCATAGTACAATTATTGGGGATTTTTATGACGTATTCGCATGCTATAAGCTTACACATAAATAGGAATGCATGTAAACATATCGTAATTTCATAAGCCTAATCTCATGAGCATTACGTCAATCCATTACAAAGCATAACAATAACGTGAGTCATATCAAACATAACGGAGAAACATGGATTCATCAATTTTGGTCATAAATGAGTCGTAAGGCATAATTCCTATTCTCTTAGGCATTTTATCAACACCACCTTGCATGCATATCTTTAGGCTTAGGCATGAATATTGAAATAATACTTCATGGAAACATTATACACATCCAATGCAAGAATTTCAACCACATATTAACATATTTTCATAATAGTCATTAAGGACTTCAACTTGGAAATCAAACAACAACATAAACATGGATATAATTCAATTCATACCATGGAATACAAAGTTTATATTTCAAATAGGGTTTCTTGAGCTTTATGGGTGAAAATAACCCATGAATCAACACTTGACATGCCTGGGTAGATGATATCTTAAAGATAAATGGAGAAAAGCTTGAATTCTTGACTTGGAATTAAACACCTAGGGTTTCTTGTTCTTAGGGATTGATTTTTGAGAGAAACCCTAATTTGGTGTTATAGATGAATAATGAAGTTATGAGCCCTAGTCTGGTATAATTAGGGGTCAAAAATGGTGGAAAAATACCCAAATACCCTTTTAAAAATGGCTTAAAATTGTTTAACGGAAGTGGCGATGGTTTGGGTGACGGTCTGTCGCTAGCTCGACGGTCCGTCGGTCCATCCCACCATACTTGGCCAAAACCTGAACTTACTGCCTCGTCTGTGATGGTTTGGGCGACAATCCATCGCTAGCTTGTTGGTCCATCGGTCCTGACTGTCGTACTTGGACAGAAGTCGGGTTCACTGCCATAGTGGCGACGGCTTGGACGACGGTCCATTGGCCTGACCATCGCTTCTGGGCGGTACCGACAGTTCTCTGTAAATTGTCCATAACTTTTTACTCCGATACCGAATTTGGATGAAATTGGTGTCGTTGGAAAGCTAATTCAATTTCCCACATGATAAAAAGTTGAAATTATATCTGATTTAAACATTAATCATTTAGAAAGTCATCACTAACTCTTCTGGATACTAGATGTGACTTAAAGAAAGTTTGGGGTATTGGAGGATTATACATCATTATGTTATGGATAATGAGTTGAGGCCTATAATTAAGGCATGTCATACATTACAGATTGGTAGATGTCATGGTGGTGAGCACGTAGCTACAAAAGTCTTCCAAAGAAGTTTTTTAATGACCCTCTAGGTTATTCCCTCAATTTACGCATGTTTTTAGAATTTTGATCTTTCCCATAGTACTAAAAGTCATTTATAACTTATCAAAGCAATCAGTTTGATTATCGGACAGTTTGTTTGGGTTTTAGGCTTATTTTTCTATTTTAGAGCTTTTGTTGTTAAAGAATTTGTCTCATACCAAAACTCTTAGTAAACGACCTTGGATGAGAATTCTGATTGTGCCATCAGCCCTATAACATTAAATTTAGGCTAGGAGGATCCTTGGTTGAGGTCCCAAGGCATCCAAACACATTTTAGACTATTGCATAGATTTTATAAAAAATGGAACTATAGGTGTGGGCTCCACATTTAGTTGAAATAATTCTGGATAAAAGTTTTGATGGTTCCATTGAGTCTAAACTGTATGGTTGAATATTTTATTTTCAAGCATAGTGTTTCGAGCGAATCTCGAGAACCCCGTCAAAGTCCATTTGGACTTAGAAAAAATTTGATGACTAATATCTGGTATGACTGCTTTAGCAATTAGGGAGCCACTATGGTGGCAAGCGCTTTAGCATCTATGAGACACTTTAGTAGCCTTGGACATTTGGATAGGCTCTACTTTAGTGGTAAAGTATAACTTAAGTGGATACTTCTTTTGCGCTAAGGTGATAGTGGTCCTCACATATCATGCCAGACCGCTTTAGTGGTCGAGGATCCGCTTTAGTGGCAGTCTCTTTAACAACTGGGTGACTGTAATACCACGGGAAATTTTTCATTGAAATTTTGTGCGTAAACGTGTTGGGTTCTATCTTCTAGAATGAATTATAAATTTTTCATGCGGAATGTCTTAGATTATGACCCACCATTGCGTAGAGTATCAAATAAGATTTCCAACGATATGTGGATCATCCAAAACGGAAACCCGAGCGACGAGTTATGAACATTCCGATCGAACCGTGAATAGAAGTGAACAGTAAGACGTGCAGGAAAAAAAGTACTGAGGACTGGCGTATTTTGGCTCCAAATTTAAACGATCATAACTCCTTGTACATAATGATCTAGGTGATATACTATATATCAACGAAAAGCTCTGCGAGTCCTCTTTCCAATGAAATTGGTTTCATCCAATTTGTCTATCGTAGAAAAATGTTATGGTCGATCTAATTCAGCATATCAAAAGTGAATTTTTGGATCAACTTCAAATGATCATAACTCCTCGTACACAATGATCTGGGTGAGATACTATATATAAACGGAAAGATATGAGAGTCCTCTTTCTAATGAAATTAGTTTCATCCAATTTGGATAATGAAGTAAAACGTTATTGTTGATCTACTTCAGACTATCAAAACAGTCCACCAAAGGACTGATGTGAGAATTATTTGATTTTTAGGGGCGTTTTGGTCATTCCCCCTCACCCAAAATCCGTCCAAACCCTATATTAAAGACTATTAGAAGCATTATATGTTATATTTCATCAAATTCCCTCAAAAATAAAACCCTAAGCTCCTACATCCAACTTCAAGAACCTCCAAAGTTCACCATTAATTCTGCAAATTTATTCAAGATTCCATGTTCCTAGTTCAAGAAATCCAAGAACCATCATTCAAAGGCACAATTAATATCTCAAAAATGAGTATCGATCTAAAGTTCATCATTCAAGGTATGTGGGATTTTTCAACAAGAACTCTCTTTCGTTCTTGTGCCCAAATTGATTTTTCTTTTATGAATATACATGATTTTACATGTTTTGATATGAATTTGAAGCATGAATTTATACCCTATATGATTTTACATGAGATTATGATACTTTCTATGTTTTGAAAGTTGAATTGAATGAGAATGATGACATTTTTGTACATAAAACTGAATTTTCCAGATTTTAAAGTAAGTTATATATATTTATGATGAAAAGCATGAATCTTGAGAAAATTTAATATGATCTTGATGTATGAGACCTTGAGTCCTAATTGGAATTGTACTTTGAGAAATTATGTGCTATAAGCACAATGAGATTTGAATCCCAAAGCTAATTTTCTTTACCAAAATATATGATTATAAAGCTGAAATTTTAAGTTTTAAGTGATTATTTTTGTGCTTATGTCATAAAGTATGAAACTTTGGAAGGTTTTATGGTGATATTGATGTATGGGTTTTTGGAACTCTATTTGAGATTATTATTTTGAGAAAATCATATGTTATAAACACCTTGAGTTTAAATAATTTGAGATGTTTTGAATGATTTGACCTTTTGGTCGTGAAGGAGTTATTTTGAACTCGACTATGAAAGAAATCCACGTTTTTATTAATTATGATAAAGGGGTAGCAAATTGGCTCCCGATGAAAATTGTTGAAGTATTTATTGTGGATTTTCTTTAATGTGAGCCTGCGGCTGATTTAAATTTCTGAGCTAAGTCCGGGAGTAATCTTTAGCGCCGAGTGGGAGGTATAAAGTGACCTTCCTTTCCTAGAACTACGTGCCCCCATAGGATGTGGTCCTGAGGCTGATTTATATAGTGATCACTAGTGTTTTTAAATTGATACTGGAAGTCCTACTCCGATGCCAAGGATAGGACACTCTCCCCAATGTGGGTTTTATGTTGGACTCCATGTAGCTCACATGGTTTATGTCGGTTATAGGATCTCCCAATGTGTGTGTGTATACTCTTCTATTTGAGATGAAAATATGTTTGCTTAAAAGGTTGAGTTTGAGAAAGTCATTATTTTTAAAAGATTTAAGGAATATATTCTAATGAGAATTGACATGAGATTTGATTGTTTTGATGATTTGAAATTGAGATGAAAGTGAATTGAGAACGTATTGTAATGACTCACTTGTTTTACTTTACATGTATTATTCATCCATGATTTTGATGATTTAATTCGAGCTAAGTGAGTCATCTATATTAGCATGCATAATTTTGTAAACTGTGATGATATTAAGATATTATTTTATATATGCATTGCACCCCCATATGCTCGGTATTTTTCCACGGTGCTGACCTACATATTCGTATGTGGGCTACATTTTCTCGAAATATAGGTACAAGGTATAGTTGCACCTTCGGATCCAGTCAGTTCGTGGTATCCAGTCAGCAGGTGATTAGTCCTTTTGATTCAAGGGCTTGGGTTAGTTATTCAGAGTTATAGCATTGTATTTTCTTTATTCAGTCATATTGAGTTGGGGTAGTCGGGAGTCATGACCTGGCCACCTACAGTCAGTACTAGTAGAGGCTTCATAGACAGACAGTAGAAGTTGGTGTATTTTGTTTCAATTTTGGTTGTAAAGGCAGAATTGTAATCCTGTAAAATTCCATTTTTGTATCGATCAGATTCAGAAAAGAGTTAATTTCTGCTGATTTGTATGGATTTGTATTTTTATTCAGTTGCTTATGTGTTATGCCAGTAGAAAGGTTAGCTTGGGGTCACTTGTGACCCTAAGCACCGTGTGATGTCTCGGGACCCAATTTTGGGGCGTTACAGTGACAATTTTAGCAGCACCTGGGGATTTTTAAATCTCCTTTTGTTACTCAATTTTCCTTCATTTTCTTCACTATGTTTATACCATTTTGAGAGCTAAATGGATGACTTATGAGTTTTGGAACTAAAAATGATGTTATTGAAATTTGACTGAGATAGATTTTAGTCTATTATTTTACCACTACTATTTACTTCAATCATAAGAGATCCTGACCCTTTCTACCATATTATTATGATTTGGTCCTTGGGTGACCCCAAGTAATAGATTTATTGACTTACACTTTTAGCCATTGTTTGAGTTAGTGCATCTATTTATATATATATGGTACTAGATAAAGAAGATTTATTATGATAACGCTAATTATTAAAATCCTAGATCGAGACTAGGTCAGTGTATACGATTACTACTAAACCCTCTAGGGTCCCTTTTGTCCTTTGGCCATCGTGTTAGAGAAGAAATATTGTCATAGGTCCTACCTTTTCTAGGTGTTGAGCTGGAGGAGATGTATATACTGGGTATGTTATAGAACTTGGATTAGTTATGGTATTATTAATTTACTTTCCATTCATCCATATATATGTATCACCTATCACCGGTTTATTATTTGGTTCCTATATCTATCAGCCTTATGGGGGATTGCATAGGTATAAGTTGTGAGTACTATTTGTTATACGTTATTTTCTGATTGAATCTTTCTGTTAATAGGGCCCATTTAGGTATAGTTTATCCGATCTAACAATTACTGTATTATTTTTATTATGGTTGGTTCATGGTAGGATGATTATGGATTGGTAATGAGGTTTGAGGTATGATTCTGATTCTTTGATTTTATGAATATTAAAGTATGGATAATTATCTCATGGTTAGACATTATGATTAGGGGCTCAGATTATGGCAACACTAATTCCTACTTGATTAATAGACCTTAAGATGATAAAGGACTACCTTAGGCTATACCTTTGAGTTAGTCTTGTATACCTATATATATGTATAGATATGGTTTTACTGTATATCTCTCTCTTTATTTATTTATTCACATTATATATGCATGCCTTGGCCTTGTACACTACTACATACCCTTTTTATTCTCTTTATTTTTATATTGTCCAGTGATATATGGTATAGTGCTTTAATGCCTGAATAAGGCTAGAATAGGTTAGTCTATCCTTATTTCCTCTCTAGCTTTTTTAAGTTAGCTTCCTAGATAGTTACTTATAGTTTATAATCTTACTCTGTATGTTATTTATATTTGCATTATCCTTGGAGCTCAGTCATCAATTGTCTGCTTAGTACCATGTGTTTGGTAGTCATACTACAATTCTTTAGCGTATAGATCATAGTATGGGTTCTCTCCATTGTTGAGTTCATAATGTAGAGAAGCTATCAATTGGAAATTTGGGGTGATCGCCTAGCATTAAATGTACTACGATTCTCCCTCTTGTAGTTTAAATTAATCTCTATATGGTATTTAGAGAAGGGATTTATTTGTATATTTATTTATTCTCTTATTGTATTAGAATCTCTTGTGCTAATTCCAATAGATTGTGGGACTATCTTATATGTATTAGTCTTTTATTATATTTATTTTGTATTTCCCAATATTTTCTTAGATGTTCTGTTACTAATGATTTTGGAATATGAGTTGGCTTACCTATTTATGGGTTAAAGTAGGTGTCACTATGATTTGAGAAATCAGGTTGTGTCAAATTGGTATCAGGGGTTTACCAGTATGTTGGTACAAGAGCTAAGTGTCTTGTAGATTTCTGTGGATTGGTACAGAGACATCTGTATGCTATCTCTTAGAGGCTACAAGACATTTTTAGGAAATTATATCATTGACTCCTTATCGTGTGTCCATATTTTTATAAATCTTTGGCACACTCTTGACTCTATTCTGTCCTAGATAAATGATATGAGATTGTCAATACATGCGGATGAGACTTTAACTTGTGTTTATAGAGTTGCAGCATAATATCATACTAGGGAGTCAAACATGGATATAAGTGGTTTTCATCGTCAGCTGAATGATTTGGGGCTAGCCCAAGCTCCAGTAGGGTTTGTAACTACTTCAACCTTTCAAGACATTAGGAATTTTGAGTATTTTTATGGATACCTCATAGCTAGAGATGAGTTTCAGTTCATCGAGCAGTTTTCAGGCTAGAGTGGGTTCATCATTTTTCAGTAGGGTTCCTTGTTTATTTTAGAGTATGAGATTTGGTTTCTTGAGTGAGCCAGTCATACTTCTTTTCTATACCTTTCAGAGCATGAGATGGTGCATGTATTTATTAGGGGGTTAGCTTTGCTAGATTGTTTTGCATTAAAGCATTTGATAACTATTGGATCTTCTTTCCTTATGGTTATTGATCACACAAATACTATAGAATGGGCATGTATTGAGACTTATAGAGATAGATCACAAATCAATTATTGTGGTCATAGAGGAAAAAAGGTGTCACACCTCCTATCCTATTGAGACGGACAGGTACCCGATGCCCTAAAGTCTAGAGAGACCAACTTATGCCTTGGGATTACTATGCATGTAACCATAATAATTATAAGGCTCTACAAAGTATAAGTAAGACTTCTTAACAAAAGATCAACATAGATAGACCCATAATAGATATTTATGACTTGGTCGTTGGGGCCTTGATTACTAGAGAATAAGACACCACCATGCTTTACTTTAATAATTATCTACAAAACCTCTAAGAGATAGACAACATTAGCTTAGATAAGGACAAGACCCTTCTATGCCCTTAAATATAACACAATTTCTAATACATGCTAAAGACTCGGCAAGGCCCCGAATCAACCTGAAGCTCTCACCCATAGCCGCTGAGTAAAATATGCTCCTTTAAGAGAGATCTATTATCTAGAATACATATACCTATGACATGAAACATAGTGTCCCTCAGTACAAATGTTAGTACAAAAGAATATGTTGAATATGTAAGAAATAAAGTAACTATATGCAAAACAAGAGCCCAAGTGAAACTAGGTATAACTATATAGATAATGATAGAAGACCATCTTTACTTATACTTGTAGAATCATGTTCATTACATATTTTTCTTTGCTTTACTGTTCTTTGCATTAACAACTTTGTAAGATATTATAAATGACCAACTGATTAGTGGTAAATAGATAAATCAAGATTGGCCCATGCTGGGCTTATGCCCCTAAGCTTCCACCCATATATAAACATTGGGATCGACCCATTCTAGTCTTTTCCCCTAAACTGCCACCTACATATAAAGGTATCGCGATCAGCCCATGCTAGGCTATGACCCTGATCTACCACCCGTTCAATTCAGATTGTGTTACTTAGTTTATTTAACCTTTGAGCTTGTTTCTTTTTACGGTCATAACATTATTGAGCTTTAGAGATATGGACTAGTAGAAGAAGACATATGATTGAGACAAGAACAATAATATAGGAAATAAGTGTAACATCAATGTAGTAATACTTTGGAACTTATATGACACCATGAACCTCACTGTTCATAAAACACATTCACTAATGAGACAAGAAGACATATGATAAGTGAGGAGATGAAGACATGAAACAAATGAGTTGGTAAGGTGTATAACTAGTGAGAAAGTGACATTACATAGCATGTATGGGTTGGGGCTGATTCTAGTGATTTTACATAGCATATAACAATTATGAAAGATTCAAGTGTAGAAATATAGATGTTTCAAATGGGGGAATATATGCATACAAAGTGGAGACATGTAACTCCTCAATTAAAGAGGTTTGGACGGTACAATAAATACTTACTAGGTAATAATAGTTAGGAGGGTATGTGAGAATGGTACTATTGAGGCACGTGGGTAGATTCTAATTAGGAAAAATATGTATCCCATATAAGGACATATATACTATATGCTGAATAGGTAAGGACTCTATAAGGTCATTTTATACACAAACATGATGGGAATGATATTAAAAAAAGGAACATGTGTAGTCAAAAGAAGTATATGATGAATTAGACAATTAAGGCAATTTTGGACAGATTGTATATCTAGCACGTGACACTCTTAACTTGTATAATCTTGAATCGTAGTGACTCATATAAGAGGAACATATGACACTTTGACACATTTTTAGACCATGGACAGTAAATAAAATGTCGATTAACTATAGTGGGGTTTGTACCTTATCACAATGTATCTCTTACCATGAAAGATCATCTATGGAGGTCACTTTATTGTTACACGAGTATAAGACATCATGCCAAAGAATATGAACTTTAATAGACTTACATACCTTGTTGTGCAACCTGATTATTACAATGAATTAGCCTGCTTTTCTTTAAGGTGTTAATCTACAATATAAGCACATAATGGATCTAATATTAGCTACTAATCACAACGTCACCCTTGTAAAATAGTATCTAAACACTAGATGGGTGGAAAAACTATTTAGCCCCTCAAACACTTGGCGTATCACCACACCCTCCTTCTTTACTTTAATACAACTCCATTTTACCATTATATAAGGTGACCCACTGCCTCAACAATAACACCTATGGACATCACCTAAACAATCCAAAAATCTTTCAACACAATATAAGATATTGAATTCACGACTTCCAATCACCATCCCATGAGTTCTTAACAACAACATATATAAAATCCTCCATCAAGACCTATACATAAAGAGGGAAAAATTGGGGCAGTAACTTTACCTTTATTTTCTAAAATTTTCTTTCTTAAGGTGTAATCAATCAAGACTCAAAGTTTCCCTTCAAGTTGAACCAAATGCTATTATAAAATATCTTAGAGATTAAAGAGAAGTGGACTGCCAAGCTTGGAAAAAAGGGTTGTCCTACACTTAAAACAAAACAATAACTCAATTTCCATAACTTCCCATGATAAGATTAAAGATAAACCATAGTTATTTTCACTTACCTTTAATGGAAATAAGAAGGGTTTCCACAACAATCCTAGGGGGAATTAGGCGGCTATTTTTGGTTGAGAAGAACTTGAGAGAATTTGATTTTTCTCCAAGTGAAAATAATAGTGAAATAAACTTATATTTGTTATATAAAGAACCCTTCATGATCGTCTCTCTCTCTCTCTCTTTAATTTGGACCAGATATTTCTTTTTGGTGAAAAGGTCCAAGTAGGTGATGCACCTACTTGGTTCTTTAAGCTAGTCAAGTAATCAAGTAGCTAATTCACCTACTTGCTCTATTATGCTGGCCAAAAGGTCCATTTACCTTAAGTAGGTGACGCAACTACTTTATATCTTAATTTGGTCAAATAGTCTAAGTAGGTTATGCACTTTCTTGGCCATTGGACTTGAGACTTCGATACCCATTCTTCTCCTATTCTTTCTTTTAGTTTGGGCCAAATTAATTCAAGTAGGTGGTAGGGTATTTGGCCCAATAAGATAGTCAAGGGAGTCTTAGTTGGATACGTACATACTTTATTCTTAGATTGGTCAATAAGTCAAAGTAGGCGATGCACCTATATTTCACTTACTAGCTTAATTTGAGTCAACCAAGTAGATCGCATATTAATTCCATATCCTAAGTCTTAACATGTTAACATAATACTTATATGCACTAGGACACTTTTAATTATTTTATTTATACTTAACACTCACCTCTAACCTTTAAGCTTAAAAACCACCTTACTTTTTATGTTCAAATACCTTCATGATGCTAACTTAGTCATATATGTCCCGAAATATATTGGGTGTTAAAAAAAGTTCTCGTCAAACTTTGCAGAGTATTTAGGATGGATATTTAGGTTATGGTGGTCATTTGGATCAATGGGTGCAGTACCTTAGAGTATTCCAAGAGCTTTCCTTGGCTATGGTGAGATTGGTCATTAGTCTAAAGTGTGTTCCAGATACGAGTTAGTTGTTCAGATAGATCTAGCATATGTTACCTTACAATCTATAGTTTTTGAGGTATGTTATGATTGTAAGGAGGATTATAATTTTAGTAAGGAGTGTCCCGACATTGTTTGGTCATCCAGATAGTACCAACTCATGTTTCTCACTAGGCTAGGGGTTCAGTGGTTTGCTACGACTGTAAAAAGATCGGTCATTAGTCTAGAAAGTATCCAAATATAGGATTTTTAGTCACACAACTTATTTAAATAAGTCTCATAGAGATGTGGCAACTTTTATTAGAGGCAGTGTGATTAGTACTTCAATTAGTGATTCAGACGCTCAGTCTAAGCTTGGACTCGCTCAGATTCACACTTTTTTGGGAATATTGGGCTTATGATTTTAGATTTCCACCATGATAGATGTGCCTTTTATTTATGCCTTTACATTCTATTTTATCGAAAATTATGTTTTCATACCCATCAATGATTATGTGCCTTGGTAGGTTATTATTAGTTCTTGTATGCCTTGGTGTAGAGTTCATGATTATGTGACTACCCCCATAGATAATTTCTTATAGTAATGGATAAAATAGACTAGTATTGATATTTTCCTAGGGGTGTAGCACTCGTGTTCGAGTCTAATTTACCTTGGTATATTGGCCTTCTTATTTCCTAAAGTGGTACTTGTCATTGATTTTCACTTTTGATATCGCCTACTCCTTATACTAGTATTTCTATTATTGTTGCTATTATTGCCATAGTTTTATATTGATCGATCCTTGCTTGATAGATAAGTAGACTATCATTATCTGGTTAAAATTTCCTTTGTTGTGGTTCTTATTTGTTGGTCTAGGTGGCTAGCTTGGCTAGATGATTTTGTCTCTTTTAGCGAGGTAAGAAAATTTATTTTCCTCTTATGTTGGAGATTAGGGTGGCATAGCCTATTTTTGAGGTTGAATAGTTTAGAATTTGTTCTTTCGATTCAGCTAGTTCATTGCTCGGTAGAGATATTGATATTTATGTTGAGAGGTCTTAGGCTTGCCTTTAAAATTTTTTGAGTTCATCTCCTAGTGATAGCGTTGATCTTCGTATTGTATGGATTTGGATACTTTATTCTTGTCGTGATGTGGTTTTTGTTCTAGTAGAGTTAAGGGAGGTGGAGATAGGTTATCTTTTCTATGACCTCTTCTTGAGTCAACAAATTGGAAACTTATTGTTTTGAGTTTCTTAGTTTATTTTTTGGTTGTGGCCTTGACCTCAGTGTAGAAGGTAATATAGGTGCTCTATTTTGCTGCAGTGTGGTTCATGGTTTAATTGAGTAAAGTTTGAATAAAATGGGTAGACTTAGGAAATCCTTATTTTTGCATTTGTTTGGCCTAATAAGGCTTGTGGAGTGTTTTTCCTTAGTGATATGTGCCAATGGATATTAGTTGTCGATATGGGGTATTGGATTGACGATTTTCTTGCTAAGGTTTTATTTCACTGGCATGCTCGAGTTCTGGTCACCACTGATATTATTTCTAGCCTTAGTGAGTTATTGGGTATGCTTTGTGATTCATTCCCTCCAGCGGATATGTAGTCTATTATTGTATTTTATCCTGTGGTTTATCCTCTATCGTGATTTTGATTCTCAACTATGTCACATCTTTGGCTCTACTAGAATCCAGTGGGGATATACCTAATCTTAGGTAGTGAGGACGAGTTGGGTATTTGTACTTTTGGGGATATATTAGACTTTTAATCTTGTGATAGGATACTTGGAAGTTGTGATAGATATTTAGAGTATGGATGCTTAACCATATTCAGGGTTGATTAGATAGTTGAGATCGAGCCATTCAGCCTTAGTGTTGAGATTTCAGTTGTGAGTTGTAGCGCTTGAGTGCAATATTCATTTTTAGATTTGTTTCAGTTGGAGTTTCATCTGTAGGATGGCTAAACTGCTCTTTAGCTATCGATTTGGTCTTCTTCAGTTCAGATATATTATGGTTCATAGATACTCAGGCGATAGCCCATTGGCACTTGATGATGGTTTCTTCCACTCTTGACCTTGACTTTAATTTTTGTTAGAATTTTTGATTATCTACTCAGCAGGAGTAGTGTTATCAGGTTGATCTTATCATTATTTCATCTTTAATTAGTAAGACATCCTGGAGCGGATCATCTAGTGATGAGTGTTTATGCTTCAGACTCCTGACTATCAGATTTGATGGTCATCCAGACCAATTGTATCATTGGTGGTAAATTGCAGACATTGGTCATCACTATTTGTGTACTTAGGTAACACCTTTTGGGATTTTCGTTGTGCTCACCATTATGGACTTTGTGGATCCGCTTTAGTTCTTCAAGTTTAATATGACCGAATTGTACAAAAATGACTCAAATGATAATCTATGAGATTCAGAGAAAGGCATCTATTTTAGTGTGGCAAAGAAATGTTAGATTATGAATTTGGAGTTTGTTGTACAGTTCATGCCTTGTATTGCACTTTGGTGTGGAAGAATTTTTACTTAGATTTGGGTGGTATCAGTGTGGTATCAATGTGTTATGGCTTAGATTTGTTCAAATTCGCCGTCCTTGGTCCAGTTGGAGGCCAATTGGTCGTTGGGGTTTAGTTTTGGTTATCTAAGAAATAAAGAAAGCAAGTTTGGTTGAAAAATGGATACATATGGCAAAATCCCTTAGAAGCGTTATTTCTTCTCGGAGGTTATCTGGAGAGTCTTCCTTAAAGCATACGGGCTAGTACATTGAACCTTTGATCTTTCATGCTCTTTCTCTTTATTGATATCACATGCAAAAGTGCTTTTAGTAATGGATATTGAAATGACCCTCCAGCTCATTTCATTGATTTATGCAGTTTTTGGCAGTTTGAGCCTTCCCACAACAACTACAGGTCATTTATGACATACAAAAATGGTCAGTCTAACATTGAATAGTTTGTTAATGTTTTAGGCTCATTACTCAATTTTTGAGCTTTCACATTAAAATTTTGTTCTCGAACAAGAAACTCCTAGTGAACGACCTTGGATGAGAATTTCAACAGTGTCATCAGCTCTGTAACATTAATTTTAGGTTAGGGGTACCCTTGGTTTAGGTCATTAAGCATCCAAACTTGTACTCAACTACTAGTGGATTTTATGAAAACTAGAACTATAAATGTGAGCCCCACATTATGTTTAAATGATCTTTGATGAAGGTTTTGATGATTCCATTGAGTACAAAATGTTAAATTTTGTATGATAGCATTACTCATCTGCGTGTATGGGGCTCTTAATTAATCCCAAGCATCGGATCAAAGTCCATTTTGGACTTAGCAAAAATCTAGTGTCGGATAACTAGTATGACCTCTTTAGCAGTCATGGAGCCGCTATAGTGGTAAGTTCTTTAGCTCCCATGAGACACTTTAAAGGCCTTGGACATTGGGCTGGGGTCTGCTATACTGGTCATGGACCATTTAAGTGGATAGCGCTTTAGCGCCAATATGTCCATTTTAGTAGTACTTACGCCTTATGCCACACTGCTTTAACAATTGAAATATTTCTTTAGTAGAAACCGGTTAAGCGACTCGGTGACCAATTTAGTGGCACCTGGGGATTTTTAAATCCCCATCTTCACCGAATTTTCCATCATTTTCTTCCCTATTTATACACTATCTTGAGATCTTGAAGAGAAGAAAAAGTAGGGAATCATCCATTGATGCTAAGGTAAGTTAGACTAGCACTCTTTTGTCATTTCTCATAATTTTACCTTCAATATCCATTCTATTTCATAATCAAATTCTTATAAATTAGATCTTAAATCCCTAGACCTTAGGGGCTGATTTGGGACCCAATTTATGAACCATTTGTGCTCAACATTAGAGCACCCATTCCTTGTCCTTCGAGGGACATTGTGACAAATTCAATTTCAAATTCCTATTTGCGGGCCTCGTGAGTTCGTTCTTGATTTCAATTCTAACCTACCTTTTTATATAGAAATATTAGTCTCAATTTACTCATAATAATGTACAGATTAGTATTTTTCTAGATGACTCAAGACTTGCCATTTGATATCGATGAAGGCTTCAATCTACACTCTTCATGATATAGTGTATGATATATATTGCATGCTAGGTAAGAATGGTATATGATTGGAGGTAGAATACCATGACTTAGCCTAATTTAAGTATTTTGGGATAGAAGGGTGAATCAACCCTTAAATTGAAATACTTGTTAAAACTATATGATCCTATTACCCTAGGTTACTAGTATGTTAGACATACTTGCATTTAAGGACCCTTTTAGTATAAGGTGTACTACTTGACTCAGTCATGATTTGAGCTCGTGCATCTATTATATATATATCTCTCTCGAGTACTAGATGGAGAGGATTGATAATGGTGATGATGATTATTAGAAATCTTAGATCGGGACCATATCAGTGTATACGGGTACTCCCAAAACCCCTAGGGATCCCCTCATCAGTGAGCCATCGTACCAGAGAAGAAAGGTCGTTGTAGGTCCTTCCTTTATTAGTCATCGAGCCGGAGGAGGTTTATACACTGGGTTACTTTATAGCACTTGGATCAGTTATAATGTTATGGATTTACATTGCATTCATTCATGCATGCGCATTGCCTATCACCAGTATGTTCTTTGGTTCCTATAGTTATCAGCCTTATGGGGGTTGCATAGGTATAAGTTATGAGTGTTTTTTGTTATATGTTGTGTGCTGACTAAACCTTTTGGTTTATGGGGACCTTAGATGTTGTTTTTTCGGACTATCCAGTTACTATATTATTGTTAATATGGTTGGTTCGTGGCAGGCTAATTATGGAATGGGAATGATATTTGAGGTATGATTTATGATTCCTTTATTTTATGGTTATTATATTATGGATAATTAAATCATGGTTAGACATTATGATTAGGGACCCTGATTATGCCATCACTATTTCCTACTTGATTAGAAGGCCTTGGGATGTTAGAAGGACTACCTTAGGTTATACCTTTGAGTTAGTCTTTTATACTTATATATATATATGTATATATATACACACACACATATATATATACACATATATTTATTGTATGTATATATATAGATATGGTATTACTGTATATCCTTTTTTTATTCACATTATATACTACTAAATACCTTTCTTCTAATTTTTATTTATACATTGTCCAGTGATATATGACATAGTCCGTTAGTGCCTGAATAGGGATAGAATAGGTTAGTTTATCATTATTATCTCTATATCTTTATTAGGTTAGCTTCCTGGATAGTTACCTATTGTTTATATTTCTTCTCTACATGTTATTTATATTTGGATTATCTTTGGAGATCAATCGACAAATGCCTTCTAAGTAGAACATGTTTGGTACTCATACTACACTTTCGCATCCTACAGGTCATAGTATAGGTTCTTACCGTTGTTTCATGCATCGTGGGGAGCAACTATGGATTGGATATTAAGGGTAAGATCCTGGCGTCTGGAGTATACTATTCTCCCTCTTATGGTTTAGACTAGTCTCTTTATTATATTCAGAGATGAGTTGTACTTGTATATTTATTTAGTATTTGACTTTGTACTCTTATTATATTAAAAGAACTTGTACTGATTCCAGTAAGATTTGGAACTGCCTTATGTATTAGTAATTTATCATATTTGTTTGGCATTGTTTATGAATTTCTTTAGATGATCTGTTACTAATGATTTTGAACTATGGGTCGGCATACCTACTAGTGGGTTGTCGTAGGTTCCATTATGGATTGAGAAATTAGAGCATAATTGAATTTTATTGGACAACATTTTATCATTAAAACCATGAGTTATTACTATGTCATGAGCAATGCCAAAGGAAAGGGGGAATCTAAAGACAACACGAAATACCCTCACAACCAAGTCTGGATGTGGAATTTTTTGATGTATGTGTTTTGGACTATAAGGAACCCTTTGTTATCTCATATGGGAAATGCTACATCATGGTAGTGGGCGTTGATTATGTTTCCAAATGGGTTGAGCGATGACATTGCAAAAAAATGAAGCTAGAATTGTTACTTAGGTCACCCCATGCTATCATATGTGATAGACGTTCTCATTTTTGTAAATGGTCATTATGGTCTTTTCTTGCATAGAATAAAGAACAAGGTGGTTTATCCATACCATCCTTAAGCTAATGAGTTAGCAGAAGTGTCCAACCTTTAGATAAAAGGTATATTGGCTAAAACCGTGAATTCTAGTAGGACGAACTTGCCCTAAAAACTTTATGATTCTTTGTCGGCCTATCAAATCTCATTTAAAACTCCTATTGGCATGTCAACATATCATTTTGTGTTTGGCATGGCTTACCACCTACCCTTTGCACAATAACACAAGCCATTGTAGGCCTCTTGCAAGTTGAATATGAATTGGGAGGATGTTGCAAAATAAAGGGTGGAGCAACTTTAATAAATTGATGAATTCCATTTAAAAGCTTATGAGAGTTTCATCCTCTAAAATGAGCGTATGAGTGATGGCATGATGCAATATTTCTAAAAGGGAAGTTCAAAAGTGGCGATGATGTTCTCGTGTACAACTCAAGGTTAAAATTGTTTATGGGTAAGCTCAAAACTAGATGGTCAAATCTATTCTAGGTGGTTTAATGTTTTCCAGGTGAAACTATAGATTTGGAGAATGGCATGGGATCTCAATTTATAGTGAATAGGCAATGAGTTAAACAATATTATGGGATGTCACCAAAAGTGGATTTCTTGGAGGAGCTCTACCCCAATGATGCATGATTGATGATGAACAATAATATGGTACAATGATAACTAAGGCACTTCTAGGGAGGAACCTCAAATTTATATTTGTTATTCGAATAACATGTTAAGATATGTGCAGGTATATGATCGATTTGAAAGGTTGAAAAAATTGAATAACATAAGATGAAGGAGAAAAAATTGGGAGACAATCCATAAAGTTCCAGGTAGGAGGCTTTGGCGATGTGTTGAACCCATCGGTGCATCTCTAAAGACCCTTGCAGAAAAAAGTCTTCCAAACATAAATAATCTGTGAGATTCAATAATGGAAGTACCAATTGTTGAATCATTAAAAAATTGGCGAAGAGATAACTATCGCCAAATTTCTTCATAAATAAGGAGGCCTAGGCTTTAGAAACTTTTAGGTTCGGCGATAGAACTCCAAATTTGCACATCGCTGATAAGTAGGAGCGATAATGGGGCGGGGTCGTGTGGGTATGGGGCATGTTTTTTCTAAACCCACTAATTCAAAAATAGCCCCGTCCCACACCCGCATAACTTCTTAACCATCGTATCCCCACACCACACCATACCCATACAAAGCCACACTGCACCACCTCCTTTTTATTTTTGAGAAATTTATAATCCAACGCTGGTGAGAAAATTTACAAAAGTATAATTTTCCTATTTTATTTTAATCTTTCTACCAAAGTCTTGTTCGTCAGAAAAAATAAATATATAGGCTTCTTTCTAATGAAAACACCTTCCATGACATAATTCAAATTACTACTCATTCGGTTCAATAATACTTATTCACTATTGAATTGGCATACATGTCAATAAATAATAAATAATAGGTAATTTTACTATATCACCCTTTGAATATATTTAGTTCAATGTTTTGAAAAATGTATTGAGCAATGATTGCAATTAATAACTATGGATGAAACGGATAAAAATCGGTAAATTATTCATTAGTTTTTAAAACTGGACAATTATTGTTTGACATCTATTTTTAGTAACATGGACATGTATTATTGGATGGAGGGATTATGTACTATATTTATAATATATAGCCTTGTCTTACTGGTTGTTTTCGAATGGAGAATGCATTATTGTCATTTAGGACTTCCTTTCATTTGGTTTGAGGAATAGTTTATAATAGTTCCAGTATAAATTATAGGATAATTTTATTCCATGTTTTGTTGATTTGATAAGTTAGTTAAGGGATTACTTATCCCACCATTTGTACCTTAGTGATGAGATAAGTTATCCCATACATATGGTGGGATAACTAATTCTGGGATTAACTATCCTGAAATAACTTGTTCCCAACCAAACAATCCCTTAGTTATTGGCCAAAATAGATAAAACAAAGAATCTATTCAAAGTTCAAACCAATAAAGACATCATATACATCATCTTTTATCTTAAATTTTATCATATTATTATGATAAATAGAACAAAAAAGTTGAAACTTCAGTTATTAAAATTATATAATGTAATATTCATATCAACTTATGAAGGATGGATGATAGTGGAGAAAGAGAAAAAAATTCAATGTAAAAACTTACTTTATCCATTAAACTTAACCTGTAATTATTTACCCCCTAAACAACCTTTGTGCGTATTACATGCCACCCCAAAACTGTAATTTCACTCTCACAATGGAGGGTGCAACACACACTCCCCCAAGTTAGTGCCATATTGTTGCCACATTGGATTTACCTAAAAAAAATTAAAAATTATTCCACATATTTATAAACTAAACAAACAATTCCCCCCAACCCACACCCCCTCCCTCGTCTTTCTTCTTCACCACGTCAAATGCCACACCCCCTCACCCCATCTCTCTTATTCAGCCCGCCTCCCCACCCCCACCCTACCCAAACCTCTTTCCTTGTAACAATCTACAAATACTCCCTCCCCATGCCCCCTCCTCCCTCATTCTTTCTTCTTCAACTCTTTTTTATCCAAATCTTTAAAATTTTATCTTTTAAAAATCATAATTGTAATCCAAATCTTCTTCAATTCAATCTTAATACAAATTTTTCAGTGTTTTTCATACGAGTATTTTTTAATTTTTTCATCAAAACAAGAATCCAACCAATTTAAAATTAGTTTAGTATATAGCTATGGTATTACTGTATACCCTTCTCTTTCTTTTCTTATTCACACTGTATACTACTAAATACCTTTTTTCTTCTCTTTATTTGTATAATGGCCAGTGGTATATGTTATAGTTCGTTAGTGCCTGAATAGGTTAGTTTATCCTCGTTGGCTCACTAGCTTTGTTAGGTTGGCTTCCTTGATAGTTACCTATAATTTATATTTCTTCTATACAGATTATTTATATTTGCATTAACTTAGGAGCTCAAAAAACCGATGCCTACTAAGTGGAACATGTTTGGTACTCATACTACACTTCTGTATTCTACAGGTCATAGTACAAGTTCTCACCGTTGTTGCGTGCATCGTGCGGAGCAACTATGGATTGGAGAATTGAGGAAAGATCCTGGCATCTGGAGTATACTATTCTTTCTCTTATAGTTTAGACTAGTTTCTATATTATATTTAGAGATGGCTTGTACTCGAATATTTATTTATTATTTGACTTTGTACTCTTATTGTATTAGAAACACTTGTACTGATTCCACTAAGTTTTGGAACTGCCTTATATGTATTAGTAATTTATTATATTTGTTCGGAATTTTCTATCCATTTCTTTAGATGATCCGTTACTAATGGTTTTGAATTATGGGATGGCTTACCTATTAGTGGGTTGTCGTAGGTTCCATCATGGACTAAGAAATTAGATCGCAACTGAATTTTATTGGCCAACATTTTATCGTTATGAATATGAGTTAGTGCTGTCTCATAAGCAATGCCAAACACAAGGTGGAATCTCAAGACAACACGAAATGCTCTTGCAACCAAGTCTGGATGTGGAATTTTTTGATGTATGTGTTTTGGACTTCATGGAATCCTTTGTTAACTCGTATATGAAATGCTGCATCATGGTAGTCGGGGTTTATTATGTTTCCATATAGGTTGAGCGATCACATTGCAAATTAATAAATATAGAAGTTTTACTTGGGTCACCCCGTGCGATCATATGTGATGGATGTTCTCATTTTTGTAATTGGTCATTCTAGTCTTTGCTTTGTAATATAAAGTATAGCACAAGGTGGCCTCTTCATACCATCCTTAAGCCAATGAGTTAGAAAAAGTGTCCAACCTTGAGATAAAAGGTACTATGGCAAAAACTGTGAATTCTTGTAGGACAGACTGGGCCCAAAAACATTATAATGCATTTTGGGCCTATCAAACCGCATTTAAAACTTCTATTACCATGTCACCATATAAATTTGTGTTTTTCATAGCTTTCCACTTTCCCTTTGCATAATAACACAAACTATTGTGGACATTATGCAAGTTGAATATGAATTGGGAGGATTTTGCAAAATTAAGGGTGGAGCAACATCAGTAAATTAATGAATTCCATTTGAAAGATTATGAGAGATTCATCCTCTAAAAGGAGCTTATGAGAGATGAGATGATGCAATATTTATAAAAAGGGAGTTCAAGAGTGGCGATGATGTTCTCGTGTTCAAATCAAGGTTAAAGTTGTTTTCGGGAAAGCTAAAAACTAGATGGTCAGTCCATTCTAGGTGATTAAATATTTTCCTAGTCGAACTATAGATATGGAGAATAGCATAGGATCTCGATTTATGGTGAATGGACAATGAGTTAAACATTATCATGGGATGTCACCGAAAGTGGATTTCTTGGAGGTGCTTTACCTCGATGATGCATGATCGATGATGAACAATGCCATGGCACAATGATAACTAAGGCACTTTTTGGGAGGTAATTAAGTTTATTTTTCTTACTTCGAATAACATGTAAAGAGTTGTGTAGGTATGTGTTTGATTTGAATGGTGGAAAAAATAGAATAACACAAGACAAAGAAGAAAAATTTGGGAGACCATACACAAAGCTACAGGTAGGTGGCTTTGGCAATGTGTCAAACCCATCAGTGCATCACTAAAGTCCCTCACAGAAAAAGGTCTTCCAAACACAAATAATCTATGAGATTCATTAATGGAAGTACCAATAGTTCAATAACAAAAAAAATTGGTGAAGGGATACTGATCGCCAAATTTCTTCTCAAATAAGGAGGCCCTATGCTTCAGAAACTTTTAGGTTCAGTAATAGAATTCCAAATTGGCGATCACGAGGAGGTACATATTGCTCATAGTCACAATATCTATCTCTCAGATCATGATCATGTTTATGGTCCATCCAACCTTGATTCCTTCCTTCCCTTTGATAGGCGGGGTGGGACCTCTCGAATAGTTTTCCAAGTACTGAATCTCCTAATCGAGCATTTTAGCCTCTTCATCATCTTCATAGGATTTTTATGCCATGTCATTTACTGCTTTTTGTAAGGGTTCCCATCACATGTTTTGTCAAAAGCTCAAGTTGTGTCATTATCTTAGCCATGTTCTCTCACTCTTTGTCTTGTTTCCTTTGTTCTTTGTCAACCAAGGATGTAGTGGGATAAATCTTAGGAACCTCGGCATCTTGAGTAAACCATCTTATGTTGTTCTTGGTAACCTCCTCAAGTAAATTTATTGTGGCATGATAATGGAAATTTATAAGAGAGTTGCCCGCCACATTGTCTACCACAGTTTTGTTGAGTGGGTCAAAAGCAAGGTTGAAAATTTTGAGAAGCAAATTCTGCGGGACCTCGTGGTTTGGACATTGCATTAATTAATAGTTTAATCTCTCCCATACTTCATAAAATGTCTCTCCATTCAATTGGCTAAAGTTGATGATTTCATCCCTCAATTGAAGCATTTTGGACGATCGGAAATACCAGTAAATAAAGGCCGTGGTGAGTTCCTCCCGTGAAGTGATAAACCCGATCGAAAGAATTCAGTGCCATAATACTGCCTCTCCCATATAAGAAAAAGGGAAAAGGAAAAGTCGAATGGACTCTTGGGTTATGTGTATTATATAAAAGGGTGCACACACCTCTAGAAAATTCTTCAAATGAAGGTTGGGGTCCTCATAAGCTTGTCCCCCAAAAAGTCCTTTCACTTACAACATGTGGAACATGACACATATGACATGAAAGACACCCTCAACATGAGTCAGTGGGATCTGAATGGCACTTGAACGCCCAACGTGATTAAGTTTCCCCTCATCATCAAGAGGGCCTTCAAAAGACCCGGCTTGACTAGCATTGTCCCTTATGGTTCCGTGTATGCTACGTAAATCACCTAAAGCAAAAATCAAGAAAAACAAACAAAATAAAACACACCTATACTAGTATATCCTAAGTAAGAGCCAATACTGCACAAATGAAAATTAAATTTCACTTTTGAGAAACGACAACATTTTGATAACGCTTACCTATACCATATAAAGTTGTAGAGGACAGTCATTTTCAATTTACTAACTCACATTTAGGTCGAATCACCAACGAGTAAAAAATAGAGTTCTAGTATTGTGGGTAGTTAAATCTTACTAAGATAATACCCAAAGTGTTAGTAAAGTAAATGACATAATTGAACATTTAGAGGGGGAGGCTCTATGCTAAGGGTAAATGTATATTGCTAAGGACTTGATTTCACAAACTAGGCAACAAACTTTGATTTAACTTTAATATTTGAAGCATCTTGCGATCATGTCTACCTATGGGCAACTTGGGTGTCGGTGTGTGGGATTTGATGCACATGCTAGTAAACTTCTAATGTGGTAGGCTACGTCTATGGACCTTGAGGCTAATTTGTTAATAAAACCTTAAAGATTTCAATTGTTGATCCTTTAAAGTACTAAACAAGTGTGACAATCATATTCATCGACTACCACAATTAGGGCATCCCTATTTCTAGGATAATACCCAAGGCAAAATCAACCATAAAATCACCCTTATGTCTAAGATAGTTAAAATGAGTAGATTAAACCCAATAATTGTATACTATTTCCTTGGTTCCTGCATTCTACTTTTAAGGATGATGAAGGTTCCTAAACTTTACCCAAACACCACTTCAAGAATGGTTTAGGTTTTCAACAGCATGGAGTTTTCACTCACAAACCCATATGGGTATTTAGGGTTTTCACCCACAGATCCCAATCAATTTAATCAAGATATAGTATAACCCACTATTATATAACTAGCATGTACACAAATACATCACAACCCACAAGTAATTTGTACCTCAGTCAGCATAATCCGAATAATAAAAGATGTAGCTACTCTCTCGACGAAAAGAGAGAAACATATACCAAATGGGTAGTTCAAAGCATCTATTCTTCACAAATATCAAAATCAAAGTCTCCAAATCAACACTAAAATTCTTTCCCAATTTAGTGTTTCAATTCCAAATACAATGTATTGCTATACTCTAGAATGCACAAAATCGTCAAGGTTTTAAGATTTTAAAGGATTTGGGTTGGTCAGCTGAAAATTACAAAATGGCCCTAGATCTAAAGCCCGCGTGACCACGATTACACTAGATTTGCCGCTGCGATCATGGCTACTGGAACTGCATGTATATCAATGCAATCACAGCTGATGGCCATCTTGATTGGCCATGATCGCGGACCTCAGGGTGCGACCGCGATAACTGAGGCCTATTTTTGCTCTAGGTCTTCCAGCTGCACTATCTTTGTTTTTTTTTTTATCCTTTATAGCTCAAGTCCACATATTTCCATCGCATAACATGTATGCTTATAAAATATGGATATTAGTGCATTTAATCAGACATAGGTCTCTTTTCTTCATTTGAAACATGGTAATGTGCACAAATGTCAAGTTTAAATGAGTGGTAAATTCAATGCTCATCAATTTTCACAATTCAACTTACCTTGCACATTTAATAAAACTAGGAGTAAGACATAACCCTCTACCCTAATGTAGCAATTTTATTCACATGCAAAAGTTAGTTCTACACACACAAGATATTTCAATTCTTAAAGGAGCTAAAACTATGAAAGTATCCACTCTCTCTCGCAAAGAAATTCAAGTACAATAAGTAGAAAAATATGCTTGCCCTTTGTGTTATTCGCCACATATATGGACTTACCTAATTTAGAGTTACCAAGGTCTTGAGGGTCTATATTAAGGTTTAATATGCCAAACTAAATGTATGGGTCAAGTTACTAAAAGACTTCCATCATTGCAATTGCTTATAGCCTTCAACCCTAAATTTTCTCAAATTTTCCACATTATTTACATTCAAATCATTTCCCTTGATTCTCATAACCTTTAGATGAGCAATTACAAAAAATATCCAACACACCATTTTCTTTCTTCACTTCTTTGGCCCTTTCAAGAAATGTTCTAACTTTAAGCCGTTCACAACCCCTCATTTATCTAATTTCTCTTCAGTTTCTGTGGGGTAGGCTATTCACTTTGTCATCAAGGATATCTCGTCTCTTACTTACAACATTAGACAACCCAATATACTCACCTTAGCAAATGAAAATCATCCCCCAAGCTAAGAGTTTTAACTACCCTTAAATCAATCGGACTACACAACCTTCCTAATATGGGCTTTCACCTAAATTTCCTAGCTTAGACTCATGTGAATGCATGAAAGGAGGTCAAGTACTAAAAGGAATATTTTTCAAATGGTTTAGGTGTTATTGCATCGTTATCATAAAAACCAAGTAATAAAAATAGGCAGATGCTCAAAAGGGTTAACTAAGGAACAATGTTAAGGTGGGAATTTGGCCTTGTGACAAATCAATATGGACTAACGTCATCCTCCAAACTAAGATTGTCTTGGATTTTTCTTTTAATACACTCTGGGCAAGCTTTGTCATGACCCAAAATCTGAGGGTCATGATGACACTTGCCGCGAAAAACTGTGACAATTAATCCTATAACACAAATTGATACAATAAGGGAAATAACAATCCAAACCTAAGGCTAGGCTACTAGAACGAAGATGAACGATATAGAAAAAAATAGCAGAAAGTATAGACTCAAGTATAACATGCCAAACTCCCCAAAACTTTGTATCATAGTGTAAGAACTACTAATACAACACATGAATTAAATACATCAAAATATCAAATAGGAATAATCTTTGTCTCTGGGTATTAGTAAAGACATAGTCTAATAGAGAATGATAGAAGTGGACTCAAACTGCATGAAAATCTAACTACTACCTTGAATAACTCTAAAGTTGTCTGACTCAAACACCTTGTGGAACACTCAAACTAGAACCTATACCAAAAAGGCGCAGTAGAAGTAAGTATGGTCCACTTATACTAAGTAGGTATCATTGGCCGACTGAGCAAAATAGATTACAAGGCATACAAAAGTACACACTAAGGGAACACCACTTATAATAAAAAAATATCCCACAATGGTAGCCCTCACCTCTTGCACTAATAGTTCTTTCATATCCATATATAACCCAACAAAAAACCAGAAAGGTATACAAGTATACATGTATACCATATATAAGTAAAGAAAAGAAGAGAACAACATATACGAGAGCATCAAGTACAATTAATGGAAGATAGAATAATGGATAGGTAACAAATAGTAGAGTATACAATTACATCACAATCATAATAATGTAAATACAATAGGAATGATCATGATGATGATGTAATGCATGAGGTTGTCACACAACCTTTGAGATCATTGAACAGCATCCGAAACCATCGCACTATCCACAAATCTTAAATACTTAGGAACCATGGGGATTGTTCAACGCATAAACATATTAATATATATGACTCATATTTGGTACATTCCTCAGAGAAGGTCTATAAAATCCATTGTACTAGGTGTTTCTAGAATTTTCCAGTATTTTAAACATTTCTAGTGTTTCCAATATTTCCTGTGTTTAAAGTTCCTCCAGTCTTTCCTGAGCACATACATGACATAAGACATAAATCAAGCACAATATATAATAATAACATATATATGAAACATATAACAATAAAGGGAAATAATTTGTGTGATGTCATGAGAATGATGATGCAATGTTCACAACCAATCGACCAAGATAATATCCTATAACCCATCAATACACCAACACGTGAGCCCAGATATCCACTCAATATATCTAACCATCCATGAAAACCAACATGATTCATATGGCAATGGAGTATGTCCACATAAACATTCACAATTAATACAAAAATAGGCTTTTCATCCAACAAGATACCATTATTTTTATGTATATAGGCTATCAATATCACAGAGGAATCGACATGGCCACAGAAAGCACATAATATATCAAAGCACCAAATACATTACATATAAGCCTCCACATGGGCACAACACTGTAATACAATCAATTTTGATTATTTATTCCCACACCCTTAACATTCTTTGGTATCAAAATTTACTATCTAGCCCATTCTCTAAGAAGTTAAGCCATAGCCTACTTCAAAAGATGAAAATTGATTTGCAATACAACAAGCCCAAATCCCTACTCCTCATAAATGAACTTGGGATCAACTAAAAGATGGAAATGTAGAATCTATGTATCAAAGAAATCCAAAGATACACATGTTGCCTATTTTCAAGTCAGGGGTCAACGGTCCCCCGAAATGTGTTTTCGATAAAGAAGGCAAAATTCATAACTTTTTTTCAAAACATGTTCCCCATACCATTAGGAGTCTACAGCTGAAACCTAAGCAAAAATGAGTTAAAATGAGGTTCAAATAGAAGAAAAACTATTTTTAAATATTAGTAGGTAAAATCCCTTAAATCTATTTTAAAATCAAGAATCAAAGTTATTTTAAAGATGATATTGACGAAAAATATGATAATTATGAGGTTAGAAACTTATCCAAGTGAAAAAGATTTGAAATTGGTGTTTAAATTGGAGAAATATGGTTTTTAGGCCTTACGATCCAAAATCTCCAAATTCCATTCTTTAATCCATGTTAAATACAAGAATTATACGATAAGAATTGAAGAAAATAATTGAATTAGGTGTTATGGAGCTTAACAAATCTTAGAAGTGGAAGAAATAGATGAAAATCACATAACCCCAAGCTCCAAGTCATAAAAATTATGAAAATGGCGACAACCAGATATTTATATACCCAGGAATCGCGATTGCGGTCCTTGTGTCGCGATTGCAGTACCTCATTTATAAGGGTATTGCGATTACGGACTGTGTCTCGATTGTGACATATGTTTATAATCCCCAATAGTGATTGCGACGGGATCATCGCAATCGCAGGTGCACCAGCTGAGTAGTGCACCATCTGGGGACTTGGTGTATTCCAAGTCTTTGGGTTCCATCGGTATTCATCTGCAATTCTGTGAACGCAAATGAACTATGCTATCTTATCAAATTTGACGATCAAAGTCTATCCTAAATAATCCAAACTTTATCCAAAGAATCACGAAGCAAGTCCGTACCTCAAGCTCTATCCTTAGAAACCTCTAACCAACCCATTGGAGAGCGACAACGCCTACCATACAAAGCCTCAAAAAGTACCATATCGATACAAGAATGGTATTTATAATTATACACAAACTCTACCAAGGATAAATGCTACTCCCGCTGACCACCAAAATCCATCCACAACCGCAGAGTATATCCTCTAAAACGTGGATAGTCCACTCAGTTTGGGTTGTGAAATATGGTGCAAAGATCAACCTGAGTATGAAACTTATCTTGAAATGTATTCCAATAGTGACATATGAAAACAAAACCTAAATGTAAAATGATAGACACTGGAACACAATATAATCACATAATCTCTCAAATTTAGATATGAGCCAACGTCTCAACACTGAAAGATCCCTGCACCAAAATCAAATGAGAAGACATGGTCAATAAATTTAGGATGACCTAAACACTATCAAAACTATGAGAAGTGCAAGGCAATCCGTTCATGAAGTGATTAGTGATCCATTCCTATTTCAATATAGGAATGGGTAATCTCTAAAGAAGTCCACCAGGCTCACATTCTCGGCCTTCACCTGGTGTATACAAAGGTAACGAGCTATAAAATCTACTACATCCTTCCTCATACCACCCCACCAGTAATGTTGTCTCAAGTCATAATACATCTTAGACACTTTTGGGTGGATGGAATACCTAAAATAATGGGCCTCTTAAAAAATCAATCTAATCCAGTCACCCACTTTCGAAACACAAAGTCGGTCTTCAATTCTCAAAACCCCCTCTAAATAAAGTAAGGCTTCCTTAGCCATACTACTCAACACCTTATCCTGAATCAACCTCAATCCAACAACATCAAATTGATTAGCTTAAAAAATTTCCATCAAGGAAGACCTAGCCTTCATAAATGCCAAAGTACATCTGAGTGTCGAAATATCAAGACTAACCATCTGGTTAGATAAAAACTGAACCTCTAATTCCTTAGGCCTCTCCTTTCCTAGATGATAAATAATAATAAAGTCATAATACTTAAGCAACTCAAGCCAATAATGTTGCCTCCTATTACTATCTTTTTGGATGAAAAAGTACTGAAGGACATGAAGATTCGAGAAACTGTAACAGCAGACTCCATACAAAAGTGCATCCTCAACTTCAAAGCAAAAAAAATCGGGCAAAACTCCAAATCATCGGTAGGGTAATTTTGTTCTTGGTGTTTTAACTAACAAGAAGCTTACACAATTACCTTACCCTCACAAATCAACATAGAACCTAACCCAACACCTGAAACATCACAAAATTGGTGAAACCCACATCTTCTTTTTGTAAAGTCATGATAGGAGATAAAGTCTAGGAATCCTTGAGTTTTTCAAAGCTCTCCTCATAAGTATAAAACCACTAAAAGAAAACATTGTTCTAAGTCAACATAGTGAACAGATCTGCAATGGATGTGAAACCCTGAACAAACCACCAATAATAAATTTCCAATAAAAAAAACATGAATCTCAATAGGCGAAATAAGATTGGCCCAATAATGAATCGTTGTAATCTTTGTTGGATCAACCAAAATACCCTCCTAAGTTACCACATAACCAAAGAAAGAAAAAGACTCCAATCAAAACTCACACTTAGAGAACTTGGCATACAACTTTTCAACCCTCAATCTTTGAAGCATAATCCTTAAATTCTTCTCATGATCGGCCACACTCTTGGAATAAACAAGGATATCATCTATAAATATAATACAAAAGAGTTGAGATATGTTCAAAACACCCATTTTATCAACTACATGAACGCGGATAGGACATTGGTCAACCCAAAGGACATGACCAACAACTTATGTATACCATATTGAGTACAAAAAGTTGTATTTAAAATATTTGAAGCTCTAACCCTCAACTAGTGATACCAGAACCTCAAATCAATCTTTAAAAATATTGTAACACCCTGAAGATGATCGAATAGATCATCAGTACGAAGAAAAGGTTACTTATTCTTAACTTTCACCTTGTTCAACTTCCGATAATGTATACACATCCGCATAGACCAATCCTTCTTCATCATAAAAAAAGCATGTGTAATTGTTGGTGATATACTAGATCAGATAAATCTCTTATACAATAACTCTGGTAATTGATCTTTCAATTACTTCAACTCGGCTAGGTCCATCCTATAAGGCGGAATAAAAATGCTCTTGGCACTTGGCTAAATATAAATAGAAATATCAATATCATGATATGGAGGAATACTAGGAAAATACTTAGGGAACATCTATAAAATCATGAACAATACCAACAAAATCAATTGAAAGATGTGAAAGAACACTAGTATCACGAATATGAGCCAAATAAGACAAATATCCTCTCTCAGCCAATCGACAAGCCTGAACATAAGATATAACCCTTTTAAGAGACAAATGAAGCATACCCTTCAAAGCTATCCTTGGCACACCCAGAAAATCTAAAGTCACAATCTTAGCATAACAATCTAGAGCTGCATAGTAAGAAGCCAACAAATTCTTACCCAAGATTACATCAAAATAAACCATATCTAAAACAACAAATCTACCATAGCTTTTGCCCAGAAAAAATAACTATTCATGAATAGTATACGTAGTCTACCACTAAAGAATATCCTATAGAGGTAGATACATGACTAGGAATGGAAAAATTCTCACTAACAGAATTAAAACTTAATGAAAAATATGCAAACACAAAAAAGAAAGTTGATCTCAATCAAATAACATAGATGGAGTTATGAGATAAATGAGGATGATACTTATGAGTGAAACATTAGAAACCTCTACCTTTGATCTAGTGGGTATATCATAGCATTGTCCAAAATAACCAACTAGTTGTGTTTCCCTGTGATCAACACCAGGGGCTCCACTACCTCTACCTCTCAAACCTCTAGTAAAACCCTACCTCTCATAACTAAAATAGTAATAGCTCTGATCAGTTGGCAGGGATAGTCCTTGGCCAAATATCCAATCTCGTCACTCCTAAAGAAGGCTCTATGGCCCAACTCAATAAGAGAATGTATTACTAGTACAATACGTCAACCCTGAACTACTAGAGAAGAATAACCACTACTTGAACTCCCTTCCATGATATCTCGAGAACCTAAAATATCTCTTTTGGGATGTTTGGCCTCTGAATTCACCAAAATGGCACACCATCTTAGCATATCCCTGAGATCCTTAAAGAATACCTTCAGTCATCTTAGAATGATCCACTATACTCAAGAAAACCACTCCAAATACAACTATCAAAGATGTAGAAACTAAAGAGACACGTCCAACCCCTTTACAAACTTTTAAATCATCTTAGACTCAATGGATATGTTGTTATAAGTATATCTGGATAACGCATGAAAACATGTTTTATACTCTGCAACTGTAATGAAGCTCTTCTTTTGGCGATCAAACTCATCTCTCATTTAATCCATCAAACTATAAGGCACAAATCTTGAACCATCAATAAATTAATTCCACATGATATTAGAAGAATCAAGAGGTTTGAAACTAACTAGAAACCTCCACCAATCTATAGCAGTATATCTTAATGGATAAGTAGTACAAGCAACCCCATGCAACTCAAGCAAACCCAAATTTTGCAAAATCTCCCAAAAATCAATCAAGAACACTTAGGCATCCTCACCCACAATGATTGGTGGTAAATTTACCATGTAATGATGCCTAAATTCATGAACACTAATATGATTAAAGAGTTTTAATGAGATGAATTTGTCATTTGAATGCACTAATTCCCATATTTTGTTGATATATTAGTTAGGGGAAAAAAGAAGGGTACTAAGTTTAGAAAAGATCAAAAAGGAAGAGTTAGTGTGAAAGCTAGAAAAGTATAAGCAGGAGCTGACCCTCAGTTATAGTCATCGTAGTCTGAGGGTTACGATCGCGTTAAGTAAACAATATTCACTGTTGCGATCATTATGGGCTAACCTCAATCGCGGTAGTTGCAATCTCGGTCAATCATTAGATATTGCGAAGTGGAAAATATCCTATGGGTAGAAATTTAATTTCTCACATCTTGTTCCAATTTTCTATAGGATGAAAACCCATTAACTTTTTGGATATCACCTGCTAGATTTGATATTTTTGCTTTGTAAAGCCCTACTAAATTGTGAAAGAATATTAAGGTTAATTTACCAACTGAGTTTAGTTGTAATTGAAGTTAAAATGGATAATACCCTTGTTTGCATCATTAATTGAAGCATTGAATGATTATTTTCGTATATTTCTATCCTTAAACTTTATGAGTAGCTAAACATCTATCTTGGAAATATGTGGAAATAAGGTAAAAATATGTGTCGGTTTTTATTATTAGAATAGATCCTTGGTTAATGATGTTGTTTCTCAAATACTTGCTTGTTGAATTGGAATTTATGGGTGTAAACCCTAAATTCCAAACACCTTACATCATCCTCAAAAAAGAGATATGGGTATGCTTTGTGATACTATATCATTCTTTCAAGAGGGATATGGGTGACACGGTATTTATGAAAATTAACCGTTGGCTTATTCAATTACATTGTCTTAGAAATAGGGATGTATTATAAATTTGCTATGTCTTAAGCTTTTACCTAGAAATAGAGATGCCCTTTTGAGTTTTTGGGTGGATTTTTTTGCCACACCCATGAGGTATCCAAAAGGGTCCATGGGTGATATTTTTGGTGGTTTTTGAAAAAATAGAATAAAAAAACCCTAACCTAGCCTACCCATATAGTAATAGACTAGAATTCGCAGTTGATTATCCTGAAGCCATGCATTATTTTCCCCTAGGAAAATATAATCTAAAGACACTTATCCTATTGGAATCTTTTCTACATTTGTTTCTCTTAATTTGTAGCTTGAGAATTTTTAGTTAAACAGCCATCCAAACCATAAACCTTCTTTTTAATTTATTTTATTAAATTTTATTACTTTATGGGTATATCTTTAGAAACTTTCAACACACATAGGATTTTAATACTAAGTCAACTCCTTGAGGATTTGACCCAAATAAAGTTGGGTTATTATATTTTACAATGATCAACTTGCCCATAAATCATGAGTAAGTTGAGCACGATTAAAACATTACCATTATCGAGGACTGAAATTTAGTTTTTGCTTGTGCAGTGTGGATAGTAGCTTTGGGTTTACCAATAATGGCTATTATATTTTTGGTTGTTTTTTGTATTTTTAGGTGATTTTAACAGTGTCCATGACATAATGTTTGATCATGCAAGTAATGCCAGGAACTTTGTTGGACCTCTTCAAGATAAGGAGAATCTCCATGATATTTGACTTGTGAGTGCTATATGTATCCCACTTAATCAAGGAAATGGGTTAGTCCTCATCAAAAGTGTTATGTTATACATTGTTTAATTAAAAGGTCTCTTTGGGTGGAAAGCTCATGAAGAAACCCAATTTGTAATTAAAATTTTTTGTGGAAGTGTGTTCCTCTTTCGACATTGCTCATATCTCACAAAAATCAATATGGCTGCGTCTCTTCTCATTTTCTCTAACAAGTGAGGCGGTGGTGTGGCTATGATATCTTCCCACCGTGTAAATCACATAATGGGATGAACTTATCGAAGCTTTCTTAGATTGATACTTCCCATCATCAAAGATATTGCAATTGTGTGATGAATCACAAACTTTGATAAATTAAATAGAGAACCTCTATATGAGGTGTGGGATAGATTAATGGAGAGCTTATGAAGTTCCCCAATAATGACGTACCGAAGAATATGCTTCTCAAAATATTTTATCAGGCTTTGGATCAACTAAACAAACCTGTGGTCTATAATGTGGCCGGTGGGTAACTTGTGAAGTTGTCTTGTAGTGTGGCTACAAACTTGCTAGAGGAATTCACAAAACATAATAGGGGTGGAATACTCAAGACAACAAGGTATATAAAGTGTACCCTACCACCTCCTATATTTATAAACAGCAAAGGAAGAAAGATAAAGAGAGAGAGGAAAACATGGAAAAAATAATGACATAATTGCAACTACTTATAAAGTATGTGATGGGTGCAACCAAAAAATTGGTAAATGTTATGGTAAGAGATATGATGAAAAAGAGGCCAGGAGGCTTAATGAAGAAATTAGATACTTGGCTAACTATTAGGGGGGTTTCTACCCGACCTACCAAAGGAAAGGTGGGAACCAAGGTTGGATCGATCATGAAAGAGAATAGGAATGGTGTGATAGAGATAGATATTGTAATTTGATGAAAAATAAAGAGAGTATGGTAGATATGTTCCCCCAATGACTGAGTAAAGAGAAAAAAGTCAAACCCCATTGATCCCAAAAAATTAAGATCCAGGATGTGATAGAATGAATCTTGATGAGAGTGGAGGGGATTAAAAGATGATTCGAGAATTAAAAGATGACTTTTCAAAAATAAACTAAATGGTTGTATCATACTCTCCCTCAATCAAATAATTGGAGACTCAAATTGGCTAAATGTCGACTTAACTTAATGCTTGATAAAAAGGGGACTTCCTTGTAATCTCGTTGTCAATTTGAATAATGATTCCTAAGTTTAGGCAATAGTCAGTTGGAGTGGAAAAAATCTCAATGATCATGTGAGTGAAATTGAAAAATATACAAAGGTTGAGCAAGTAAATGTGAAGAAGAAGAATGTGATTGATAAAATGAGGAGGCTCTAAAGACTCAAGAAGGGATGAAAAAGAACCAATATTAATTGACGAAATGGTTTATGAGGAGGGAGATCCTAATGTAGTTGAGAATGATGAAGCACAAAGTTATACATTGCCTACAATGATGGTTCCTCCTCCATTCCTCCAAAGAATTAAAAAATGAGGATAATTTAAATTCAAGAAGTTTCTTGCTAAGCTTAGAAATCTTTCAGTTAATATCTCATTACTAGAGGTTGTTAAAGAGATTTTGAGATATGCTAAGCTAATAAAGAATTTGATTTCATGAAATATCTTGTTAATGGAGAGAACATAGATGTTACCCATGGGTATAACGCTATTATGACTAGTTCTATAGAGGAAAAAAGAAGAATCTCGAGGCCTTTACAATCCGTTGCATGTGTGAAGTTGAATACAAATAAAGTGGCCTATGGTCCAAAGTTTGATTTAATAGTGTGATGTAGATGTTCAATGATGGTGTATTCACTTTGTCCCAAATGATACCATACCTTTTCCTCGATCCTACATTACAAGCTTGAAAAAGTCCTTCGAGTTCACCAATCAAGTGTATTCATAGTAGTGGCGATTACAAATAAGGGAATGCATATGGTACGATGCTCATTCACATTGAGAGATCCTTTATTAGAGTGAGTGTTAGAAATTATATCCCTTGTTGCATAATAGATAATGAGGTGTGGTATTTTGGTGAGAAGGCATGTAAATTAATCCAGGCGGGTGAAATTGTCATCTTTTGAAAAATAAGGCAAAAGAGTATAATTGAGTTGGTATGATAACGAGTCACTTTTAGACACTTAGTGATTCTTGCATTGTTGTTATTTAAAGTCTTTTGCATATTTGAGATTGTGTATAATGTTCAGGGGAGCTGTGTAAATAGGTTTACCCATGCTTGAGAGGTACTTGTTAGTATTAATTAAGATCAAAGTCATTGTGATCATTTGGCCATTTTTATAGGCTTACATTTGTGTTGTCTCATTGAGTAGCAAGTGGTGTTGCTTGAGGACAAGAAAAGGTTTAATTGGGGTTTTTTATGAGTGGTAAATTTACCACTAATTGACGCCAAAATTCATGCACACTACAATGATTAAATAGTATTAGTGAGACGAATTTATCATTTGAATGCACTAATTCCCATGTTTTGCATGTATATAGGTGATGGGAAGATAATAAGTGAAATGAGCTGAAAAGATATAAAAAAGGGAAGAGTTAGTGCAAAATATGGAAAAGCATGAGTAGGAACTGACCCTCAGTTACCGCGATCACAGTCTGAGGGTCATGATTGCATTAAATCAGAAATAATAAAAGTGGCGATCGCGAGGGTGACACCGCGATCGTGGGATTCGCGATCATGATCAATAATTGGTGATCATGAAGGAGTAAAAAATAACAAGTTCCAATTCTCTATAGGATAAAAATCCTTTCACTTTTTTGATATCACCAACTAGATTTTGATGTTATGGGTTTGTAAAACCCTATTAAACTGGGAAAGAATACTGAGGTTAATTTTTCAATTGAGTTTAGTTGTAATTAAAGTTAAATTGGAGAATACTCTTTCTTGCATCTTCAATGAAAACATTAATGATCATTTTTGTATATTTCATTCCTTAAACATCATGAGTAGCCAAACATATATCTTGGGAATTTGTTCAAATAGTGTGCAAATATTTATGGGTTTTGATTATTAGTGTAGATCCTTGGTTAATACTGTTGGGTTTCACAAATAATTGCTTGTTGAATTGAAATTTATTTGTGAAAACTCCATATTCCCAAAACCTCTCATAATCCTTTAAAGAGGGATGTGGGTATGATTTTGGATCCAATATCTTATATGAAAGAGGTATATGGGTTACAAGGTATTTGTGAACAATATTTTGACATTAGCTTATTCCTTCACATTGTCATAGAAATAGAGATGGAATATGAGTTTTCTATGTCTTTGGCATCTTCCTAGAAAAAGGGATGACCAATTAAGGCTTTGGGTGGATTTGTTTGACACACCCATGAGGTATCCAAAAGGGTCCATGAGTGATATTTTTGGTGGTTGGTTGAAAAACTAGCATCACAAGCCCCTAACCTATCCTATCCATATAGTCATTGACTACAATTTGCATTTGATTTTCATGAATCCATGCATTATTTACCCCTAGGAAAACAAAATCCCTATACGCTTCTCCTATTGGAATATTATCTACATTTGTTGCTCTTAATTGGTAGTTTGAGAAGATTTTCTTAAACAACCTTCCAAACCATAAACGCCCTATTTTAATTTATGTCTTTCATTTTTCTTACATTAAGGGTATATCTTTAGTAGCTTTCAACACCAATAGGATTTGATTACTAATTTCACTCCTCGAGGATTCGACCCCAACTCAAGTTGGGTTGGTATATATAACAATGATTTCCTTGACCATAAATCATGGTGTAATTTAAGCATGATCTAACTACACTACTAAATCTAGGAGGACCAAAACCAGTAAATCTTTCAAACCTCTTCTTGATCCTCAAAAGAGATAATTGTACTAGAAGTAAGAGGAGGCATGGTTAATCAAGTAAGATGAGATCCCATCTGGGAGATAACATAGATGAAGGTCGAACACCCAACCTTGGAATACCATACTGAGATGTTGGTACTGAAATAGGAATAGTACTTGGGGTCTAAAGATTACTTTAGAATAGAAATAGGTGAAAGAGGATCCACACTTAGGACTGGAGAAACACCAAGAGCAATCAAAGGATTACCCTATAAATGGGTCAACAAGCGAACCAACAAGCCCTCCAACACTGGATTGAAGAACTTGATGGAACTGAAGTAGGACCCATACCTCCAACATGCTCAACACGAGGCTCAGGGTAAAGTTCTCTAGCACTAATTATGGATGGGACAGATCCATATGCCCGTTCACTACCTCAAGTCCATCTAGGACTCATAACTCCTCCTCTATACTAGGCTCTTTCCATGGATGAAGGATCCGCATCTCTAACCTCATGATATTTGGTCATCACTATCTGCGTAGAAAAGAGTGAAATATGACCTAGAACACAGTGTATGAAAGAATTTTGCATGATCTAGAACAAAATGAGGAAATTTCCTAAAGACATCATATAGCCTATCAAAGATAGATATGGACGTCTACGTGTCAATCCGCGAGACACTATTAGACATCCCATTCATACACCATAAAAAACAATGAACCTGGCAGCTTTGATACCAATTTTTCATGACCCAAAATTTGAGTTTCATGATACCACTATAGCGGAAAACCTTCACAAGTAAACCTATCACATAAACTAAAAGAAAATTGGAAATAACAATCGAAACCCAAGTCTAGGATCCTAGAACGAAGCCAAACCATTTTAAGTTAACAATAGTGAAAAGTATTATATCAAGGATCACATGCCAAAATCCCCAAAACCAAGTGTGACAGTGTAATAAATACTAATACAACCCATGAATCAAATACATAAGAAAATCCAATAGGAACAATCACTCTCTTTGTTCATAATTGATGTAGTTTGTTGTCTTTTTGATATCATAGCAATAAGGGTGAATAGAGAGTTGAATATATTTTGGGAATCTTCCTATAAATAGGGATTCCCAATTAACACACTCGTTAGATACTCGAAGGGTTCAACGAGTGACATCCTCTAGACTTTATTGACAAACTAGCCTCAAGGACTTACAACCTAGCCTACCACATTATTAACGAGTAGAATTTGAACCAAATCATCATGTTCCCATCCATAACTTTCCCTTAAGTAGGAATAATCCCAAGATCCTATTAAAATTTAATTTTCAAACACAAGTGTTTCCTTAGTATCTTGGTTCGAATATACCTTGATCAAACTTTGTTTAAAACAAATCTCCTTTTTTATATCATTTACTTTACTTTATTACAGCTTCAAGCATCTTTTTAGTAATTTTAACACCCATAGAACAAGAAATCTAATTTTGCTCCCTGTGTATTGGTCCTTAACATAAGTTGAGAAATTGACAATGACCATACTCTACTATTTTAATAGGTAGAGGTGAGCGTTATAAAAGGACCAAGTGGTAAGATGTTTAGTAAGTTTGGCCCAAGGAACTATCCTCATTATGACTTGAGGCCATGAGTTGTAAAATCTCATAACAAGTTGTTATTTCCTAACTGTAGGGTGTCCAGTGTGTCATTCTAAATTTGTTGTTGTCTTGAGTACAAGAAGTGGTTACAAGTCATTAAGTGTGGGTACGAGTCAGTTTTATGAATCATAGCCAGACCAGTATGGGGCCTTTGTTATTTTGTCTTGACTAAGACTCCATGTGATGAGTCTTAATGTATATTTACAAGTCGTATAGTGGCGCAAAGTCATTGGAAACTAAATTTTAGTTGTTAAAGTCAGGGCACTTTGGACAATTACATTTAAACCTAATTAAAGACCCCACATCCATAAAGAACTTAAGGCATTTATATTTTATCCTTAATGTACTCAAACACTTCCAAGCTCTCTCAAAATTCTCTTAAGAAGCCATACTTAGAATTTCTAAGAAAAAGGTTATCCGAGGGCTTAAGGATTAAATTATTTCCTTGAAACTTGGTATTTCATGCATGTTACTCTTCCCTCATTTATAATTTATAAAAAGTATATGTTTTAAAATATTGTTCATCAAGTAATTATGTTGGTTTGAAATCAAGAGTTGTTTTTAATACATATTGTTTGACATGTTTTCCCCATGGTTTACATATGCTTATTCGTGCTTGAATTTTTGTTTTGAACTGTGGGTGTATAGGTATGTTGAATAAACTAGGGGATTGAACTATTTTTAAACTATTGCATTATGATTTTAAATTAAACCTTATTAGGTTATGTAATTCCCCAAGCTAATGTATAGTTGAACATATGGGGTTATGAATTTCCCCTTATGATGATAATTAATTTGGCATTTTGATGTTACCTTGCATGTGTAGTTGGTATGACTATACCAATAATTTATGTTGTAATGTGTAATGTCGGCAAATGAATTGGAATATGTAATATTTATTTTACTTAGGCTTTATGAGGGTTGCAAAGCTGAGTTGTTAGAGTGGAGGTCTCGAGGAACTAATACTAGAAATCACTGTTTCTTACGCGGGGGTCTATATGAATGGTAAGTTTGAGTCCCTATTATTACTATTGTTATCATATGATTTATAGGTCCAAGTCCCCTATATTACATTAATTAATTTAGTTCTCATGTAACCTTTATATACTGGGAGGTTTGAGTACCCTATAGTGTATTTGTATACCCTCTAGTCTATGCGGCTACACGCACTAGGCCCTACCAACTGGGGGAGAGATAAACCCATATAGTGCATGGGTGCCTTTTTATGTTATGAGAGTTAATCTATAAAAATAAGGCTAAAATTTTAATGAGAATGTTAAGCCTTGTTCCCTATCCCAGCATGTGATACATATATATATACATATGTATATGGATTTGTTTTTTTGTATTGGTTTTGAATGATTTTGAATTTTTGATTATGACATTATGTTATCCTTATCCGTGAGTTACATGTTGGTGTTCACCACACTAACCATCTCCGGACATTGTATCCTCATGTGATGCAGGCATCGAAGCTACTTCTACATTTTTTGCACAAAGGAAGACCGATCAACTCGGTTCATCGGTTCATTACATTTTGGTAAAGTGGTGAGCTTTCATCACCCAAAAGGCTTAGGCATTTAACCATCTCTCGTTCTTAGATTTTAGTTGATAGTTACTTTTATATTAATTAACATTATAATTTTCATTAGCATATCATCTATCTGAGTCTTAGATATATCCCGACCAAGACTATTTTTAGTTCTTTGTTTAGAAGGATTTTTTTGGATTACTATTGATACTGGGTGATGATGGTTGGTTGTTTGGCCGATCATCGATCATTGGTTATCGACATGTTTTGACTTTCTATAAGTTTGTTGCATACAATCTTATTATATGTAAAGAATTCACCCAACACTGGGGGATGTTATGTTTGGTTTTGTTAGATGCAGTGGGTGATATTAAGTCTATGTGTGACTTGGGATACATGTGACGGCCAAGCCATGGTTCAGGGGTTAACAAAGATGGTACCAGAGTCTAGTTTTTGTGTCATTGGGTGTCTAATAATGTCGTGTAAAGATAAGTCAAGTTTATTAGTTAGTAGTATACCACACTTATAAGGGAGAGGCTATGAGACATTTTGGAATGTTTTCCTTTCTTGTTATTCTATTTTAAAGCTATAGAGTCCAAGGTCTTGAATTTTTTCTAATTTACGTATGCTTTCTTTTCAGATCATGCCTTCTAGAAGATCTGATAAATATGGGAACTGTCCTGTCCTCTGGTGGATGGAGATCGTCAAACTCTATGAGTTCTGACCCACTCTAGGGTTTCTTCTTTTGATTGCACTGATGTAACTCTACTGGTTTCCCTTATCTCTCTTCAGGATCCTTGGTTAGCATATCTAATACTGAGTTTTACCAATTGATTCAATTACATACCTAGTTGGTGGCCTCCCGAACGGGTTGCTTCTATTGCTCTATCATCTGTGGCCACTAGAATTGGAAAATTTATGAGGTTGATTTATATTATTTTCACAGGTTCTGAGGTTGAGGAAGATCCTTAAAATTTCATCGATAATATAGAAAAGATCTTTCGTGTGATTCATGCTACTATTGTAGAGGGTGCATAGTTTGCAATTTATTAGTTAAAGGATTAGCATACCAATGGTAGGAAAAACTTCTTTAGTACCTTTCTTGATCGCTTCTTTCCTTAGAAGTTGGGGGAGGTGAATGCCAAGTAGTTTAAAAATTTAAAGCATGGCAGGATGTTAATGAAGGATTATGACTTAAAGTTTCATAACTTTCACGTTATGCTCCTAAATTGATGTCTAGCATAAGGGATAGAATGAGGAAATTTGCCTTGGGGTTGTCCTGTGAGTTGATCATGAAGAACAGGGTTGCCTTATTGAACAAGGTTACAAATATCTCTAGACCTGTGGTGTATATACAATAAATAAAAGATGAAAAGAAGAAGCAAGCAGATATGAGTGAAAGACAAAATAAGAAGCTTTGCTATTCAGATCAGGGTGAAGGTCAGCAATAAAATGGCAAAGATGGTTGAAAGTTATCTAAGAAGAAGTGGGACAATTCTTCATCCTACTCCACGACTAGTGCTCTTTATTGAAAGTCATTGGGTGATCATCGTTCTTAGCATAATAGTGGTTTTAGAGCACTAGGAGCCCAACCTTAGGCTAGTGGGGCTCAGACAGCTCCATTTTATCCTCATTGTAGATCTTGTGGTCGAGGACACTATGGTGTTTGTTAAGAAAAGAAGAACAAGTGCTTTAAATATAGTCAGATTGATTATATGACAAGGTGTTGTCCTTATAAGGTTGCTTCTGGGGAAAATAAGAATCTAATTTCTACTTTATCAGCTCCCAAACCAAAGGGTGCTACTTCTATTTCTATATCTGGTACAGGTAAAAATTATCTGTACATTCTTGACACTCGATAAGATTCTATGGCATCCCTCAATGTTGTTACTGGTATGCTCAAACTATTTTCACGTGAAGTATATTGTCTACTTAACCCTAGGTCTACTATCTTTTACGTGATCCCTTATGTGGCAATCTATTTTGGTTTTGATCCTGAATGTATTTCAGACCTCCTTTTTCTTCCTACCCCTGTGGGTTACTTTATTATGGCTAGAAGAGTTTATGGGGGTTGTATGATGTCGGTCTATTATAGTGAGACCTTTGTAGATATGATAAAGTTGGACATGTTAGACTTTGATGTGATTTTAGGGATTGATTAGCTGCATTCATTCTAAGCATCTCTTTATTCTTAGACCCGAAGGGCTAGTTTTTCATTCCCTAATGACACGGTGATCGAAGGGGAAGGTAGTTCCCTAGTACCCAAGGGAAGGTTTATTTTGCATCTTAGAGCCTGAAAATTCATTTCTAAAGGGTACCTCTATCACTTAGTACATGTTAAAGATTCAAGATCTGAAGGACCTTCTTTGAAGACTTTTCCCGTGGTCTGTAAATTCCCCATGGTGTTTCTTGATGATTTTCCAAGTATTCCTACCAATAGGGATTTTGATTTTGGATTGATCATCTTTCGGACACTCATCATATCTCTAATACTCATTATAGGATGGCTCTGACTGAGTTGAAGGAACTCAAGGAGTAGTTGAATGATCTTGTTGACAAGGGTTGATTATCTGTTCGATCAGCTTTAGGGTGCTACATACTTTTCTAAGATTAATCTTCAGTCAGGTTACCATCAGTTGATAATTAGGGAGGCAGATATCACTAAGACTGCCTTCAGTACTCGGTATGGTTATTTTGAGTTTTTGCTGATGCCCTTTGGTTTGACTAATTCCACGCCAGCATTCATGGATCTTATGTCACGCCTCAAATCCTATTGGGGAAGACAGGCACCCGTAGACGTAAAGGCCCGAGAGAACCAATTCATAACCTTATACTTCCCATGCATGTAACTGTAACAACCAAATGTTCTGACAACATAATATTATGCATCGATGAAATTAACTACACATACACTCCCAAAACTGATATGTACAACACTTGGTCGGTGGGGCCACCATGTCTAAAATCAGGACACCACCATAACTTTACATTAGTCTACAAAGCCTCTAGAAGATACATAGACTTAGTCAGGGTTGGGACAAACCCCCGCCCTACTCTTGACTTACTATACAATACCAAAATATATGGAGCAGACTCGGAAAGCCCCGAATCAACCTGGAGCTCACCAATAGTCCTTGAACAACCTGCGCTCCTACTAGTGAGTTGTATTAGCTGAAGTGCCTCTGCCTGCAGCATGAAATGCAGGTCCCCCGTGAGGGACGTCAGTACGAAAATATGTACTGAATATGTAAGGCAGAAAATAGCAACACACTTGATACAAAAGCTCAATAGAAATATGATACAAGTGTATAAGGAGTACTAGTAGACCACCTTTATAAATACTTGTGGGACAATGTACATTACATTCGTTCTTCATTTTACCTTCTTACTTCATACTCTTTGTAATCCATATAATGCAAATGACCAGCTAATCAGTGGTAAAAAGATAAATTAGGATCGACCCATGCTAGGCTTACGCCCCTGAGCTGCCAACTATATAAAGATTGGGATCGGCCCATGCTAGGCTTATTCCCCTGAGCTGCCACCCACAAATAAAGGTATCGAGATCGGACCATGCTAGGAAAGTGCCCCTGAGCTGCCACTCATCTTTTTACTGATTTGCAATACTTAGTTTATTTGCCTTTGAGATTGTTATCTTGGTGGTCATCACATTATGGTACCTTGAACCAGTAATACGCTAATAAGAGACATGTAAATAGACACTTAATGCAACAACAATGAGGTAGGGAGCTTTTGGTACAAAAATAAAGTGTTTAGGAGCTGAAATAACACATGGGTCTTATTTTAACAAACATAGAACTCCTGAAATTTTCTATTGAAGATAGATGCGCAATTTAATAATAAGCACGTATTGAGGTGTTCTAATGCGTTAATGAGTGGGAACAAGGTCATTGGATACATGGAGTTTAATATACTACCATTAAGTATCACTTTGTTATAGGATATCCTCAGAAACTTGCTTGAGGGAACAATGGTACGACTTCATGCCAAAGAGTGTGAAATAAGTATGCCTTACATACCTGGTTATTTGACTCCGAAACTAGACCGACTTGACTTCTCGCCTCTTAGATTACTTATCTACAATAGAATATATGGTAAACTAGTATTAGTAACCAATAAACACATTTGAGGTACTTAATTTCACCCAAAACAGTAACCGGGCAGCAACTATTACTCTATCAAACAAGGGTGTTATTTTAACCCTTTTTCTTTCCTCCAATTACACCCACATACCATATAGGTTCTTATAAGGTTCACCAAAACCACCTCGACTTCATTACACATTCCAAACAATACGCAAAATAGACTGGACAGCAAACAATAGTTTGGTGGTGTATCACCACATCTTTCTTCTATAATTCATTACAAACTCATCACACCTTTATCCAACTTCAACCTGGCAGCCCATAACATACACATACAAAACAGTCCACAAAATAGTCCCAAACCACTTTTATTGTAGCAATCAATTATTGAACTCTTCATCTCTTGAGTTCTCAATAACAAGACATCCATAATCCCCTCTCAAATTCACATATAAGAGAAATAAAATGGGGCAGTCACCTTACCTCAATTCAGCTGCTCTTGTTGTTTTTGAGAGAGTAGAGAGATTTGCTGAAATATACTCCTTTTTTGTGAATTAAAAGTGAAGTAAAATGACCAGCAACTTGGCCTTTTAAAGGCCCTATCTTGTCTACCTCCTTAGCTGCATTTTGGACACATAAAATTGGTCAAATTGGTCCAAGTAGGTGATGCACCTACTTAAGGGTCCAAGCTGCTGAAACTTCAAAGTAGGTGATGCACCTACTTGCATAATTTCTTGTTGGGCTCAATTATATTTGGGCCTTGGCAAATTGGTGTGTTGGGTCACTTATCCATTTTCTTTTTTTTTGTTCAATTTGGCCCAAATGAGTATATTAGCATAGACCCAAATCTGATCCATAGCCATGGGTCCATTAATTTGGTTCAAACAACTTAAGTAGGTGACTCACCTACTAGCTTAAATAAATCAAGCAAGCACCTCAATATTTTGCTCCATTTTCAGCTTCTAATCCCTTTAGTCTAACCTTCAAATTATACACACTAGGTCACTTTAAACTTTAGATTCAAATACTAGCTTACGATTCTAAGTTTAAATAGTTATCTTAACGTTAACTTAGTCGCATCACACTAAACTATACGGGCAACCTCTATAATTCCATCTTCACCATTAATAATTGCATAACAAATCTGATCCGTTACCTATACCATATGACCATACCAGGTTCCATATAATTAGAATAAGTACAAGCAAGATACGGGATGTTACATCCTTCCCCCCTTAGAAACATTCGTCCTCGAATGTTAGCATAACTGTCCAACCAAAGCAAGTTCAAGACTAAGTTAATATCCTTATTACTATATAGTACCTATATATTTTACACTTACTTGTTATTGTTCCAATTTAGCATCTTGGACTTTTTCTTCGTCTTTGAACAAATGGGGGTACTTGGATTTCATCGCTTCTTCATCTTCCCACGTGATCTCTTCTACTTGTTGGTTCCTCCAAAGCACTTTTACTGAAGCTATTTCTTTATTCCTCAACTTCTTAACCTGTCGATCTAGAATAGCAATAGGTATTTCCTCATAAGTGAGATCTTCTGTAATTTGTACATCTTCAGTAGGGGTAGTATGAGATGAATCTCCAATGCACTTTTTAAGCATTGAGACGTGAAATACCGGATGAACTGTTGAGAGCTCTTGGGGTAGATCTAATTCATAAGCAACTTGTCCAAACCTCCGAGTAATATGGTATAGGCCTATATAACGTGGACTTAATTTTCCTTTCATACCAAATCTCATAACCCCCTTCATTGGTGATACCTTCAAGAATACCCAATCACCTATAACAAACTCTAGCCCCCTTCTCCTAACATTCGCATATGACTTATGTCTGCTTTGGGCTGTTTCTAGTCGCTGTTGGATCACCTTAACTTTTTCCATAGCTTGATGAACAAGATCTGGCCCAAATAAGGAAGTTTCACTCGCTTCAAACCATCCAATGGGCGATCTAAACTTTCTTCCATACAAAGCTTCATATGGTGCCATTTTGATACTTGAATAATAACTATTGTTGTTGGCGAACTCGATGAGAGGTAGATGATCATCCCAACTACCTTTAAAGTCTAATACACAAGCTCATAGCATATCTTCAAGTGTTTGAATGGTACGTTCTGCTTGTCCATCCATTTGAGGGTGAAAAGTTGTACTTAGATTCACTTGTGTCCCCAAATTTCTCTGAAAAGACTTTCAAAAATTTGCAGTAAATTGAGCTCGTCGATCCGATATAATAGATATTGGAACTCCATGTAGTCGAACTATATCCTTAATATATAACTTGGCATATTCTTCAACTGTGTAAGTGGTCCTAACCGGTAGAAAGTGTGCTGATTTGGTAAGCCTATCAACTATCACCCATATGGAATCAAACCTTTGAAATGTACGAGGCAAACCAGTGAAAAAATCCATGTTGATCATGTCCCACTTCCAGATTGAAAGATCCATACATTGCATATAACCCCCGGGCTTTTGGTGCTCTACTTTAACTCTTTGACAATTTGGACATTCGGCTACAAATTATGCAATGTTCTTCTTCATGTCACCCCACCAGTACATCCCTCTCAAATCATGATACATTTTTTGTGACCCTGGATGGATAGAATACCTTGAATGATGTGCTTCTGTCATAATCCTCTTTCTTAGCCCGTCTACATCAGGTACACACAATCTGTTTTGGCACCGCAGTACCCCTTCTTGCGTAAGCTCAAATGCCTTTATCATACCACATTGCACATTTTTCATAAGTCGTAATAAAATAGGATCTGCATATTTCTTCTTTTTTACTTCAGTTATTAGTGAAGATTCTTCTGTATTATGCACAATAAACCCTTCATCTGGAGTTTCAAGAAGACGAACCCCCAAATTGGCTAATTGGTGTAGATCCTTAGTCATCCCTTGTCTTTTTATAGATGGATCTATAGCTTTGCGACTTAACGCATCTTCCACCATATTTGCTTTTCCCGGATGATATAAGATATCAACATCATAGTCTTTTAATAATTCAAGCCATCTTCGCTGCCTCAAATTCAAGTCCTTCTGATTAAAGATATACTGCAAACTCTTGTGGTCAGTGTATATGTCAACATGAATCCCGTACAGGTAGTGACGCCATATCTTTAAGGCAAATATAACTGCTGCTAGCTCCAGATCATGTGTTGGATAAATTTTCTCATGTGGCCGCAATTGTCTCGAGGCATATGCTATGACTTTACCATGCTGCATCAATACACACCCTAACCCAATTCTTGAAGCATCACAATACACTGCATACCCCTCTGTGCCTTCTGGAAGCACCAATACGGGTGTAGAAGTCAACTTATTCTTCATATCTTGGAAACTTCTTTCGCATGCATTATTCCATTGAAACTTGGATGCTTTGTGTGTTAGCTTTGTTAATGGTGCAGAAATTGAAGAAAATCCTTCCACAAACCTTCTATAATAACCTGCCAACCCAAGGAAACTACGAACCTCTGTAGGCGTTATAGGTCTTGGACAGTTCTTCACGGCTTCTATCTTTTGAGTATCAACCTTTATTCCTTCATCAAATACAATATGACCAAAGAATGCCACAGATTTTAACCAAAACTCACATTTAGAGAACTTTGCAAATAGCTTACGATCACGAAGAATCTGCAACACCTGTCGTAAGTGATTGGCATGGTCCTCATTTGATCTCGAATAAACCAGAATATCATCTATAAAAACTATCACAAACACATCCAAGAATGGCTTGAACACCCTATTCATCAAATCCATAAAAGCTGCAGGTGCATTAGTTAGCCCAAAGGACATGACTAGGAACTTGTAATGACCGTACCATGTTCGAAAAGCTGTCTTGGGTATGTCATTCTCTTTGACCCTCATTTGGTGGTAACCAGATCTTAAATCAATCTTTGAAAACCACTTGGCGCCTTGCAACTGATCAAATAAGTCATTAATTCTCGGAAGGGGATATTTGTTCTTAATAGTCACCTTGTTCAGTTGTCTATAGTCAATACACATTCTTAACGAGCCATCCTTCTTACGCACAAATAACACTGGTGCGCCCCAAGGGGAGACACTAGGCCTTATGAATCCTTTTTCTAGCAAGTCTTTTAATTGCTCTTTCAACTCCCGTAATTCTGCCGGGGCCATTCTATACGGAGGAATTGAGATTGGTTGAGTACCTGGGATCACATCAATACTAAACTCCACTTCTCGTTCTGGAGGCAAACTCGGAAGATCTTCAGGAAGTACATCGGGAAATTCACTTACCACTTGAATAGTTTGAAGAGTTGGTGTCTCCGCATTTGTATCCTTCACTCTAACCAGATGACATATGTAACCCTTGGAAATGATCTTTTTTGCCTTAAAATAAGAAATAAATTTTCCTCTTGGCGCACCAATATTACCTCTCCATTCTAGGACTGCCTCCCTTGGGAAATGGAAACACACCCTCTTAGTTCGGCAATCTAATGTGGCATAACAAGAAGCCAACCAATCCATACCCATTATAGAATCAAAATCTACCATTTCTAACTCAACTAGGTCAGCCATTGTATCATGACCGCAAATAGTTATTATACAATTTCGATACACTCTCTTAGCTATAACAGATTCACCAATTGGCGTAGATACTTCAAATGGCTTAACTAGCAGTTCTGGTGTTCTTTTGAACTTTTCAGCAACCAATGGAGTGACATATGATATTGTAGAACCTGGATCAACTAATGCATAGACATCATGTGAAAATATGGATAATGTACCTGTAACCACATATGGAGAAGCCTCTGAATTTTGTCGATCTTCTAAAGCGTATGTACGATTCTGAACTCCACTAGAGCAAGTTGTTCCTTTACCACCTCTACCACGACCCATAGGTTGTACACCCCTACCTGAATAAGGCACCGATGATGATGATGCAATGGCTGATCCAGTAGGTCGTGCCACACCACCTATGCCCTTTTGAGGGCATTCTCTCATCATATGTCCTGACATACCACACCAAAAACAAGCATTTTTTCCGAACCGACATGCACCTAAATGAAGCTTTCCACATTGTCTACATGGCTGTCGAGGAGGCCTTAATTGGCTCATAATCCCTTACTCTTGATACCCTGTTGTTCGCGAACTCTGACTCTCATTTCTTTGACCAAATTGGTTACCTTTAGACCCTTGAAATTGTGATGGAGCACTAGCTGCAGAATAAGAAGATAATTTCCTAGGTGGTCTATTAGAAAACTGAGGCCTAAACTCTCCTTGGGATGCCATAAATTGCCCCATAGATCTAGACCTCTTCGAATACCCCCTTTCTAACTCTTGTGTTCTTCTTCTTTTCCTCTAATCCTCCATTTTTTGTGTGAATTCTTGTATCCTTGCTATGTCCATGTCCTTGTTCAAAGTAGCAATGGTACAATCTCTAACCAAATATAGATCCAATATATCCACATATCGATGAACTCTATCATCCATTGTAGCCACAACATTAGGAGCATACCTATCCAAAGAGTTAAACAGAAGGTTGTACTCCCTCACACTCATATTTCCTTGGCGAAGATTCAGGAACTGATCTGCACGGGCTTCTCGAATCTCATATGGAAGGTAATGATCAAGAAATGCCTCTTTGAACTCTTTCCAAGTAACTGGAGGTGCATCGATACCCCTAGATCATTTCCAGTCTTCATACCACAATATAGCCTCCCCCTTGAATCTATATGCTGCTAGCTCAACTGTTTCTTTACCCGACACATGCATAACATCTAGAGCCCTTTGGATTTGATCAATAAAGTCCTATGGGTCTTCATTAAGATCTGATCCGGTGAAGGTGGGAGGATCCAATTTGAGAAAATCCTGCGTTCGTAGGCGAGCTTCCTTATCTGTACCACTAGAACCTGTAGATGGAATGGCTTGTCCTTGAGCTTGTCCAGAAACTATACGAGCCAAAAATTGTACTGCACTCCTTAAATATTGATCTGCAGCATTGGTAGGTAGTTCTGAGGATAAGGTTCTTCTCCTTCTTAGCACTTCTGGAGATGGAAAGGTAGGAGAAGTTTGGGACACAAACTCAGCTTAAGCCTCACTTTGATTAGCTCGTCTAGGTGGAGATTTGCTGGTCCCCTCCCCAGCAGCCTCGTCTATCCGCCTACCTGTATTCTTATTCCTTCTTGTAACCGGCATCTTTACTATAATAAGAGGAAAAAAAATAGGTTTAATGGTTAAATATGACTTAACCTACAACATAGGCTCTATTGAACGATCTAAGATATGAAGAAAAAGAGAAAACCCCTAAATGTCACATAGCCTCCTATTTATAGATGTGGTGCCACCATGTCTAAAATCAGGACACTACCATAACTTTACATTAGTCTACAAAGCCTCTAGAAGATACATAGACTTAGTCAGGGTTGGGACAAAACCCCGCCCTACTCTTGACTTACTGTACAATACCAAAATATATGGAGAAGACTCGGAAGCCCCGAATCAACCTGGAGCTCACCAATAGTCCTTGAACAACTTGCGCTCCTACTAGTGAGTTGCATGAGCTGAAGTGCCTCTATCTACAGCATGAAATGCAGGTCCCCCGTGAGGGACGTCAGTACGAAAATATGTACTAAATATGTAAGGCAGAAAGTAGCAACACACTTGATACAAAAGCTCAATAGAAATCCGATACAAGTGTATAAGGAGTACTAGTAGACCACCTTTATAAATACTTGTGGGACAATGTACATTACATTCATTCTTCATTTTACCTTCTTACTTCATAATCTTTGTAATCCATATAATGTAAATGACCAGCTGATCAGTGGTAAAATGATAATTAGGATCGGCCCATGCTAGGCTTACGCCCCTGAGCTGCCACCTATATAAAGATTGGGATCGACCCATGCTAGGCTTATGCCCCTGAGCTGCCACCCATAAATAAAGGTATCAAGATCGGACCATGCTAGGCAAGTGCCCCTGAGCTGCAACTCATCATTTAACAGATTTGCAATACTTAGTTTATTAGCCTTTGAGATTGTTACCTTGGTGGTCATCACATTATGGTACCTTGAACCAGTAATACGCTAATAAGAGATATGTAAATAGACACTTAATGCAACAACAATGAGGTAGGGAGATTTTGGTACACAAATAAAGTGTTTAGGAGCTGAAATAACACATGGGTCTTATTTGAACAAACAGAGAACTCCTGAAATTTTCTAGTGAAGATAGATGCGCAGTTTAATAATAAGCACGTATTGAGGTATTCTAATGCGTTAGAGAGAGGGAACAAGGTCATTGGATACATGGAGTTTAATACGCTACCATTATGTATCACTTTGTTATAGGATAACCTCGGAAACTTTCTTGAGGGAACAATGGTACGACTTCATGCCAAAGAGTGTGAAATAAGTATGCCTTACATACCTGGTTATTTGACTCCGAAACTAGCCCGACTTGACTTCTCGCCTCTTAGATTACTTATCTACAATAGAATATATGGTAAACTAGTATTAGTAACCAATAAACACATTTGAGGTACTGAATTTCACCCAAAATAGTAACCGGGCAGCAACTATTACTCTATCAAACAAGGGTGTTATTTTAACCCTTTTTCTTTCCTCCAATTACACCCACATACCATATAGGTTCTTATAAGGTTCACCAAAACCACCTCGACTTCATTACACATTCCAAACAATACGTAAAATAGATTGGACAACAAAAATTAGTTCGGTGGTGTATCACCACATCTTTCTTCTATAATTCATTACAAACTCATCACACCTTTATCCAACTTCAACCTGGAAGCCCATAACATACACATACAAAACAGTCCACAAAATAGTCCCAAACCACTTTTATTGTAGCAATCAATTATTGAACTCTTCATCTCTTGAGTTCTCAATAACAAGACATCCATAATCCCCTCTCAAATTCACATATCAGAGAAATATAATGGGGCAGTCACCTTACCTCAATTCAGAAACTTATTCTTTTAATTGAACTCTTCAAGAGCTTGAACTTTACTTCACACTTAAACCAAACAAGAAGAAAAAAAGTTCCTCAATAACAAGGAAACATGAACAAACAACTTGTTCTATAATCAACCATATACTTATAGTCAAACACTTATAACTTGTTTCCCTAATCTCCCATGAGATAATTAAACAAAACCTTAAGTGTTTTTCACTTACCTTGGGCTGCAAAGGGGAGGGTTTCTTCAAGAACCCTAGAAGGAAAAATAGGCCTGCTGCTCTTGTTGTTTTTGAGAGAGTAGAGAGATTTGCTGAAATATACTCTTTTTTTGTGACTTAAAAGTTAAGTAAAATGACCAGCAACTTGTCCTTTTAAAGGCCCTATCTTGTCCACCTCCTTAGCTGCATTTTGGACCATAAAATTGGTCAAATTGGTCCAAGTAGGTGATGCACCTACTTAAGGGTCCAAGCTACTGAAACTTCAAAGTAGGTGATGCACCTACTTGCATAACTTTTTGTTGGGCTCAATTATATTTGGGACTTTGCAGATTGGTGTATTGGGTTACTTATCCTTTTTCTTTTTTTTTGTTCAATTTGGCCCAAATGAGTATATTAGCATAGACCCAAATCTGATCCATAGCCATGGGTCCATTAATTTGGTTCAAACAACTTAAGTAGGTGACTCACCTACTAGCTTAAATAAGTCAAGCAAGCACCTCAATATTTTGCTCCATTTTCAGCTTCTAATCCCTTTAGTCTAACCTTCAAATTATACACACTTGGTCACTTTAAACTTTAGATTCAGATACTAGCTTATGATTCCAAGTTTAAATAGTTATCTTAACGTTAACTTAGTCGCATCACACTAAACTATATGGGAAGCCTCTATAATTCCATCTACACCATTAATAATTGCATAACAAATCTCATCTGTTACCTATACCATATGACCATACCAGGTTCCATATAATTAGAATAAGTACAAGCAAGATACGGGATGTTACATCTTATGAATTGAGTTTTCTGTCAGTTCTTAGATCTATTTGTGATTGTGCTTATTGATGATATTTTGTTGTATTAAAAAAGTAAGGCAGATCTTTCCGATCACTTCCATCGTGTGTTGAAAACCTTGAAAAATTAATAACTGTATGTGAAATTCTCAAAGTTTGAGTTCTAGTTGAATATTATGTGATATCTGGGTCATGTTGATTCTAATAAAGGGATCATAGAGGATCCACGGAAGGTTGTGGTTGTTAAAATATGGCCTAGACCCATGAATCCATCCGACAATAGAGTTTTTTAGGTTTAGCAGGTTATTATAGATGGTTTGTGGAGATATTCTCTTCTATCTATTTCCTATTATCTTTGTTGACTCAAAAGTAGGTTAAATTCTTATGGTTTCATGCTTGCTAAGGTAGTTTCAAGAAGCTGAAGGATAAGTTGACTTTGGCTATGATCTTGACATTGCTTGAGGGCAGTGACAGTTTGTTGTCTCTTATGATGAGTCCCTAGTAGGGTTGGGTTGTTCATTAATGCAGCATGACAAGGTTATTGCATATTCTTCTAGACAGTTTAAAGTTCATGAGAAGAATTACCAACCCATGAATTGGAATTATTTTCCTTTGTGTTTGCATTGATGATTTGGTGGCATTATTTTTATGCGGACCATGTTGATATTTATTTTGATCATAAGAGCCTGCAATATATCTTCACTTAGAAAGAATTGAATATAAAGTAAATGAGATTTCTTGAGTTGCTCAAGGATTATGAAATGAGTCTTCACGGTCTTTCTGGTAACGCTAACATAGTTGTTGATGCTTTTGGAATATTGTACATGGGAGGCTTGTCTCTTGAGGATGTGAAGAAGAGGGACTAGGTGAAGGATATTCACTATTTGGCTAATCTTATAGTTCATTTTGTATACTACAAAAATGGTGGTGTGAGTATTCAAGAGGTGGCAAAGTCATCTCTTGGTGCTGAAGTAAATGAGAAACAAGTGTTGGATCCTATTATGATGAAAATAAAAAATGGTGTGGGTGGGAAGAAGGTGATGATTTTCAAAATTGGTGGTGATGGTATCTTGAGATAGAAAGGTAGATTATGTTCTCCCTATATTGATGGGCTTTGATGAAAATTTTTTGCTGAAGATCATGAGTCACGTTATACTATACATCCTAGTTAGACGAAGATGTATCATGATCTTAAGGAGACCTATTGGTTGAACAATATAATGTAGGATGTGGGCAATTTAGTGGCTAAGTGCATAGTGTGTCATCGAGTGAAGGTAGAGCACTTGAGGCTTAGTGGACTAACTCAAGATATCGAACCACTTGTATGGAAATGGGAGATAATTAATATTGATTTTTGTATGGGTTTTTGGCGGTCTCGCTAGTAGTTTGATTTTATTTGGGTCAACATGGATTGGATCACTAAGAATTCTCACTTCTTGCTAGTGAGTACTAATTTCCCTTCAGAAGATTATGCCTAGTTTTATATAGAGAAAGTCAAGATGTTGCATGATACTCCAGTTTCCATAGTATTTGATTAGGGTACCCAGTTCTTATCTCACTTTTATAGGTCACTCTAATAAGTCTTGGGGACTAAGGTAACCCTTAGTACCACTTTTCACCATATATAGATGCGCAAGCGGAAAGGACAATACATACCTTGGAGGATATGCTTTGGAATTATGTTTTTGATTTTGGTAATAGTCAAGGTTGACCACTTGCCTCTCATAGAATTTGTCAACAACAATATTTATCACTCTAACATTGGTATGGCTCCGTTTGAGGCCTTATATGCTCGGAGTATTAGGTCTCCTATCCGGTGGTTTGAGGTTGGTGAGAATAAGTTGTTTGGCCTTGATTTTGTTCTCAAAGACATGGAGAAGGTAAAGGTGATTTAGGATAGATTTAAGACCGCCCAAAGTCACAAAAAGTCCTACGCGGATGTGAGGAAAAGGGAGTCGTAGTTTAGTGTTAGTGATCAGGTGTTTTTAAGGATGTTCCCCATAAAAGGAGTGATGCGGTTTGGTAAGAATGAGAAACTCACTCCCCATTATGTCGGCCTATAGTTGATCATGAAGAGGGTTGGTAATGTTTCATACGAATTGGAGTTGCATTCCATCTTGAGCTCCATTTATCCACTATTTCATGTCTCAATATTTAGAAAGTGTGTGGGTGATCCTTTGACGGTTGTTCCTTTGGAAAAGGTGGGTGTTTCAGATTTTTTGTCTTATTAGAAGTCCCAACTGAGATTTTAGATCGACAAGTACATCGGTCGTGGACTAAGAATGTGGCTTCAATAAAGGTTCTTTGGAGAAACCAAAGGGTTGAGGAAGCACGTGGGAAGCCCAAGAGGACATAAAGTCCAAGCATCAATCTTGTTCTATATTCTAGATAATCGTTCTTAAGGTATGTGTATTCCTTGACATCATTGTTTTCTAGTTTTTAAAGGTAACAGTAGTGGTATGTGAGGTAAAATTATGCTAATAAATTCCTTGTCCTTTCATTCGAGGACGAATAAATCTAAGGGGGGAGTATTTATCGCCCCGAGTTTTTTTTTTGGTCATTGAAAATTTCTAAAATTTTATCCTCTCGGTCCTAAATGCGACTCCCCTGACGAGTCATAGGAAATCATGATGGGTCGTAGGGACTAGACCGTGACTTAATTAGAATATGTGGCTTAGTATTCTCATCTGACTATGAGTCGCTCTCAACTAGTCGTTAAGACTTCTTACGGGTCATCAGGACCAAGTCGTAAGGTGTCTAGTATGTTTCTCCCAAGGCACTGCCCTCATTACAATTAAGTCCATGAGTCATAAATATTCATGATGTGTCATTATTCCTTAATTGTGTCAAGTGTGTCATCCGCAAATTTATTATTGTTATGAGTGTGAGAAGTGGCTACTAGTCGTTAAGTGTTGAGATGAGTCAGTGGTATAAATCCAGACAAGTATAGGGCCTTGGTGGATGTATCTTGTCTATGAATCCTTGTGATGAGTCAAAATGTATGCTTATAAGTCATATAGTGACCCGTAGTCACTATTGACTAAATTTCAGTTGTTAAATTGAGGGCACATTGGACTATTCCCATCTCACCCAATTAAAAACCCCATGTCCATAAAGAATATAATAGGGTTATATTTCATTCTTAATGTACTCAAACACTTCCAAGCTCTCTAAAAATTCCCTCGAGCAGCCATACTTAGGGTTCAAAGAAGTAGGTTATATAAGGGCTCAACAGTGAAATTATTTTTGTGAAACTTGGTATTTGAGGCACGCTACTCTTCCCTCATTTTAAATTTGTAAAAAGTATATGTTTTAAAGTATTGTTCATGAGATAATTATCTTTGATTGAAATCAAGGGATGAGGATTTTTAATGTTTATTAATTGAATAATGTTTTCCCTATGGTTTACATGTGATTACTCATGCTTTAGTTAATGCTTTGAACTGTGGGTACATAGGTATGGTGAATGAACTAGGGAATTGTTGTTTTCCCCAAACTTGTGACTTTGAATCGGTTATGATCCCAACCACATATTGTAACATTGGTTTTTCATTATGAGAAATGTGGGAATTGAACTATTCTCGAACTATTGCATGATGATTTTGAAATGAACCTTACCGAGTTGTGTAATTACCCAAGTTAATGTATAATTGAACCAAAGGGGTTTTGATTCCCCCAAATGATGATAATTGATTTAGTATGCTGATGTTAGTATAGTTAGCATGATGATACCAACAATTATGCCTTAATGTGTAATGTGGTTTAATGAATGGGAATGTGTGGTACTTATTTTAATTGGTCGTTAGCGAGAGTTATGCAACTTTATGGTGAAAGTTGAGGTCCCAAGGGACCAACATTGAAAACTGTGGTTACCGATGTGGGGGTCTATATGACCGGAAGGTTTGTGTACCTCATAGTACATATATATACCCTCTGGTTCGGGCGGCCACAGACACTGGGGTCCTAGCAACAGGAATAGGGCTTGTCACATATAACCTATTGGTGCCTTCGTATGTTATGACATTTGAGATACACAATCCAGTCTAAAGTTATAAAGAGCAAGTTAAGCCTTTTTCCCCGTCCCGACCTGTGATAAATATATATATATACACATGCAATAAATTTGATTATCTTCATTGGTTTTGAATGATTTTGATCTGTTAATCACAATGTTATGTTGTATTGTATTGGGGTAGGGTGGTTGAAATGGAGGCTCGCTTCGGGAGTCTTATATGATAAGAAAGTGACCCCGAAGCTTAAAGGTAAGTTCTACTGAGAGGAAGTACAATAGGCTATGTTGTATGGATTAAAAAATTGGCAAGTTAAGTACTCCCACATCCAAAAGTTGAAGGTGGCGGAGATACAAATATTGCGAAAAATGTGTGGACATATCAAGAAAGATAGGGTGAGAAATGAGATTGTTAGGTAGAAGGAGGGAATTGCAGCGGTTGAGGATAAAATGAGAGAAGTGAGGTTATGTTTGTTCGGGTACGTGATGAGGAGGGCCTCAGATGCTCCAGTGCAGAGGTATGAGACTCTAGTTATGGATAGTTTTAGGCGGGGTAGAGGTAGACCGATGAAATATTAGAGGGAGGTGATTAGGAATATATGGAGAAGTTATAACTTATAAAGAACATGACCCTTTATAGGAAGGTGTGGAGGACGCAGATTAGGGTAAAGGGTTAAGGGGTTGGAGTGCATCGGTAACAATAAGGGAGCGTTCTTTTGTGAATGTAGTTTTCTATGCGTAGTGTTCTGTGAGGTCTATGATTTTTGTTGGATAGTTCTTATTTTAATCTTGTGGTGGTAGTAATATCTTTTTTTCTAGCGGTGTTAGTTTATTTTACACTTATCTTTTGTGTTTGTTATACTGTTATCGGTTCTAAGTCGGGGGTCTATCGGAAAATGTCTCTCTACTTTACATGAGGTAGTGGTATGGTTTGTGTGCACTTTACCCTCCCCGGACCTTACTATGTGGGAATATACTTTGTATGCTGTTGTTGTTGTTGTGATCATAGCATCATGTTACCCTTATCCTTGAGTTACATGCTAGTGTTCACCCCAATAACCATCTCCGGATGTTGTATCCCCATGCGATAAAGGCACTGGAGCTACTTCTACTTTTCTTGCACAGAGTTAGGTTGGTCAGCTCGGTTTGTCGGTTCATTGCTTTTTTGTGAAGTTGTAAGCTTCCCTTCCCCGAAAGTCTTAGGCATTTCACCCGGTCTCATTCTTAGATTTAAATAGATTGTTTCTTTCATTATAATTAACATTATCATTTTCACTCTCATTGTGATCTGTCAAAGTCGGGGTCATGTCGCGAACAAGATAGGGTTTGGTTCTTTATTTAGAAGACTTTGTTTGGAATACTGTGGATAATGGATGATGTTGGCCAATATTTTGGACAGTCATCGGTCGTTTGTTATTCACATGTTTTGACATTCCATAAGTTTTTTTCATGCTATCCTGTTATGCATTAAGATTTATCCGACATTGGGCGATGTTGTGTTCTGTTTGGTTAGGTGCAGGATGTGATATCAAGTCCACGTGGGACTTGAGAAACCTATCACAACCAGGCCCTGGTTCGGGTCATGAGAAAAATACACACAAGGGCATATCATCTGCAATTAGAAAATGTACTACAATGGTATCCCACACCACTTGCACTAACAGTTTTATAATATCCACATATAACACAACATAACACCAAAAAGAAATACAATACAAACATGTAAAAGACATATAAGCAATGAAAAGAAGAAAACAACATATATGAGAGCATCAAGTTCAAGTAAAGGAAGATATAATAATGGATAGGTAACAAGTCAAATAAAATATACAACAACATAATAAATTTAATAAATTAAATACAATAAGAATGATGAAGTTGACGATGATAATATAATGCACGAGGTTTTCGTACAACCTCCGAGACTGTTGCACAGCTTCCGACACTGTTGAACAATCCCTGTATACACCTAGAAAGCTTAATCTTCAAGATGTATGATACATGTGGGTTTCGTCAACCAATATACAACTCAATATCCATTACTCAACTCTGGAAAATCCCTCAAAAAAAGTTTATAAATTCAACGTACCCAGTGATTGCAAAATTTCCCACATAGCCACAATACAGTAAGATAGAAATTTTTCATGATTAGTTCCAACACCCTTAACATGCTTTTGAATAAAAATTAACTACCCAGCCCAGTTTGAAAGAAGTTTTTCCATAACCTGCGTTGAAGGCCAAAAACTAATTTTCAAGACTTCAATCCAAAAGCCTTACTCCCCACGAATAGACCCAGATTCAACTAAAACATGGAAATTAGAATTTATGCAACAAAAGAAAGATAACAATACCAATGTTACCTATTTTCAAGACAGGGACAAAAGGGACCACTAAAATGGGTTTCCAAAAAGAAAGGAAAAATTGTAACTTCATTTCAAAAACATCTACCCCTTATATTTAGGAGTTTAAATCATAAAACCCGAGCGAAATGAGTTATAAACAAGGTTCAAATTGATAAAAAACCATTTTAAAACTTTATAAGGTGAAATCCCCAACATCCATTTTAAATCAAGAATCAAAGTTATTTTGAAGATAAAATTGAGGGGAAACTGATAATAATGAGGTTAGAAACTTATCAAAAGTGAAAAAGGTTTGAAATTGGTGTTTAAATTGGTGAAATATGATTTTTAGGCCTTACGGGCTAAATTCCCCAAATTCCATTCTTTAATCCAAGTTTAAAACAAGAAATAGATGATAAAGATGGAAGAAAATAATTGAAATTGGTGTATGTAGCTTACCCAAGATTAGAAGAGGATGAAACAGATAATAATCACTAAACCTTATGCTCCAAGTCTAAAAAATGGAGAAAGAGGAAAAAATCTGGTATTTATATGCCCAAGTATCACAAAATCACGATTGCAGACAAATTGTCGCGATTGCAACATATGTCTGTAGGCTCCAATGGCGATTGCGATAAAAGAATCCTAATTGCGGATGCGGCAGCTAGGGATTTGGTGCAATAGAAGTCTTTAAAACCCCCAAATATTAATCTGTAATCCCGTGAAAGCAAACGAACTATGCTACCATATTAATTTCGACGCTCCAAACACAATGGTGATATCAGATTTTCAATAAAAATGTTGTTTTCACTAAGTTAACCCCACAACCCAAAATCATAACTTTTCAAACTGAGGGTCAAAATGAGATCTAAAAGACATAAAACCACATCACCCATGTTACCACCCTTAAATCAATATTTTGGATTTGTCGGCGTCGTATGTTCATCCATCCATCACACAAATCAAAATATATTAATAGTAGCAAACTATAATGGTCTCAAAGCCACAAAAAATCACAATATCACAGAAATAGCACAAAAATGCATCGAAAACCATGCCAATCTTCTCCACACACCAAAATACCACACACAACCACGATGAGGGGTAAAATGGTCAAATCACATAGAAATATATTTTTCACATATTTCATCAAAATTCAAATAGTTACATGTTATAGACTACACATATATGAGGATTATACAAAATCTTACCACACAAGGCATCATAACTCATAGAGCAAAAAGTAAGTCTTCCAACCAATTTGAGAAATTTGAGCATAGTAAGTTACTCCAAGAGAAAGACTCATCCTTGCAAAGAGAAAGCCAAAGATTGAATTTAATGGTCTCACTCAAGATAAAGTTCATAAGCATCCATGCCATTTTTCAAAATGAAAACATCTTTTTGGTTTTTTTAAAAAAATCATTAAATTTCTTGCCATTGCCATTTGAAAGAATTATTGAACTTTTTCCAACTCCAAATTGACTTAAAAGAATAAAAATTCACCTAAGAATGTTCCCTTATCATCCATCATGTGTTAAATACAACTTCGTTAAACATAGAAACTAAACTAAAACAAAGCCAAAAGATTAAAAAAAGAAAGAGAAAGAATAATTTTGCTCCTTGGAAAAAACTGAATTTCAAATATAACCTTTGGAGTTTATTGGACAGGTATATAGAAAAGGTGAGAAGAAAATGCGGAAAAAATTCTTTTTACATCACTTGAACTATCAAATCAATACCAAGACAATCACACTTAGGTACCAAATTTTATATCACGCTTGTAACAAGCCCAACAAGGGTAATATCCAACATCATCATCAATATGCCCAACAAGAGCCAAATACATATCAATGTCAATAATGAATAAACATCTCAATGAGGGAAAAATCTAAATCATCATCAAATACAATTGTGCAAGGGCAAAATTTGAATAAACATTAAAATATAAAATAAAGTATGTCTACGCGATCCATCCATCAAATGCCATCAAATGAATTTTATAAGTATAGACAATCAAATATATAATAAATATACGCAAACCCCATTAAAAACCATGTTGCGTTAAAACATGTTTAGATCACTTCCAAAACTCTAAATTTTTGTGGGTTAGTAAAAAATAAAATCCTATACTATTCTAAAAATTGAAATTCAAGAAATAGATGCAAAATTTTTTGAAATGATGGGTTGCCTCCCATCTATTGCTTGATTTAATGTCAAGGAATTCAGAAAAAAACCTTACCATTTATGATTTGAATCTTTGGCCCATTTTAGATCAACATATATTTGAGGCACTTGGAGAAAACGTAAGGAAACAATGAAGCTAACTCTATCTCGCTACTTCAATGAGTTGAACCTTTTACCCAACTTCATATGAAACTTTTGCGTAGGCTCATTTGGCATCATTAAGAGCATCAATATCCAAAATTTAGACACCTCATTTTGAGCTTCTTGGAATTCAAGTGAGAGACGTCATTTTGTCCTATTGGAATGAAAAACTCTATAATATAGGGATTTTGTTCCTCATCTCCATAATTCTTCATTTCCCTAGGTTGTTCGACTTTCATCACGTCCACCACACATAAAGTCGAGAAGGTATTTTAATAAGTTCGCCTCCACATTTCTGGATTTTCATTTTTCTTAACATTCTAACCATAAAATGAATTAGAGTCTTCACAAAGGATTAACTTAGCTTTTTCTTACAACTCTTATATCATTTCTTCAGTTTTGACATCCATTATTGTATTTGGTTAGGTTGTTTTGAAAATCACCATGAACTCCTCAAAACCTAGCTCAACTTCTTCTTTTTTGAAAAATGTCTTAACATAATCAGGCATGACCATTTGACATTAAATATCATATGCCTTAATTGTTGCATTCAATAGATTTTCAATTTTTGTGTAGCTCTTTTAACCTAAACCCACACTTGACATCGCTCAATATTAAATTTAAGAGATTCATCCACCATTAGTAACATACGATAAAGTTGACCCTCGAGGACTTTAAGTTTTTGAGTTTAATTCTCTAATCATTCTTGACTCCTACTTTCTTCCTTGTGAGACTCAATTGTCTCTTGCAACAATCACTCCATGAATAAATTAATGTTTTCAAAAACATCATCATCAGAATATTGAACTAGGTCCCACCATTTATCTATGATATTTTAATATTTTTCATTCTTAACCATTGTGTCTTTTAATGTTTCTTTATTTGCTTTCTTTGAGGGTACAAGATTTCTTTTTTCTTATGGTTGAGACATTTCTTCACTTTTTGAAACTTTCAGTTGAGTCATAACACATTTTTTTCTCAAGCACATGGCTTGAAATCTCTTCATTAACAACTTCATTTTGAGGCCTAGGCATATCCATGGCACTTGAAAGATTGGATTCGTCATAAATTTCTTTTTCTTTTTCACGTTTCATTCCAAATGACTCCATGGATGAGTGCAAGAGATGTACATCCTCACCCATTGTAGTCACCTAATTAATGATAGTTTAAAGTAGTGCAATCCATATCATCATATCTATTACATTATTCATCTTTTATAACATTGTGAGATCTATCAAACCCATAAAAAGAACTAGAATTTTCATTATCATACTAGGGGAAATTGTTCCAATAGCCATCCTGACCACCACATAAAGAACAATGATACTCCCTGTAGGATTGAGATTATGTATGAACCACCCTTCATCGAGAATATTTAAAACTTTTCCAAAAGTCGGGTCTACCATAATTAGGACATGAATTATCAAAATAAGATTTACAACCACCTAACATATTTTCATTCCATGATGCCATAGTGAAAAATATTTAAAAAACAAAAATCAACCTAACACATGAAATTAAAAAAATCATAAACATTTATTAACAAGTTGGAATCAAAGCAAGTAAGCTACAATTTTAAACTAACTCAATACACCAAATAATTTTCGGGCAACGACTCTATTTTTTATAATGTTTAGATTACAACCTTTACATGTAAGCGATAATTGTTAATATATTTTACAAATGATAAGTTAGGGTAAAATCCACAGTGAACAATATGAATGGCGATCGAGTATGTTCAAAATAAAAGCAACTCACAATATTCAAGTTTAAGATAGAAGTATTTTAGTTTTTTTGTTTGGACATTTCAAATTTAACAATTTTGTTTTCTTGAGAATACCATTTCAAAGGTAAAAATAATTAATTTCTAATCAAATATGAGGGTTTATGCCTTAATAGGTGCAGTTTCATGCATGGGCATTTGGATATTTGTTCAAATTTAGTTAAAAGTCAAGGTCAACAAGATTATAAAGTTTTAGATTTAATTTGTCAATCAAACACCAAATATCACAAATGTATTCTTTCGAACACCTTATTAGTGTAGCAATTTAACCAATCTATGGTCTCAACACGTCCCCTTACGTCTAAGAGATACTATTAAATAAACTAATTCAAGTTATTGTTCACACACATTCCTTACCCATATCTCTTTACCAAAAAAGATATATGTTCAAAGGTAACTGAGGTTTGCAACTCCATATTTGTAATACCCCTCATGTTTCTAAGCTAGGAAGTGAATAAGTATTCCTACGTATGAAATCTACTATCCTGTGATTCATACTTGAGTACATGACTTACAATGAACATCCTAGTGATATGATAGCTTATGATGCATTAAGCATGTTCATATGAGTCACTTAAGGTAATACAAGCGAAGAGTTTTTTAATCCATCAAGTTTTAGTATTCTATTTTGCAAGGGTAATCTTTGAACCAGTATAACTCGATGTTAATGCGGTATTTTGGATTATTTAGACCCACCAAATTTTTGATAATTGAATTAGCTTTCCAACGATACAAATTTCACCTTAATCCAATACCAGAGCAAAAAGTTATCCCCATTTTCATGAGAGACAGTAAGGATAGGCGATTGGTTAGGTGCTGCCCAACCCAAGCATAGGCGATTGGTTAGGCGCCGCCCAACCTAGATTAGGAAATCACTTCGGCGCCACTTAAGTCAGTTCCAGGTGCAAAAAACACTCCGTTTTGAGTTATTTTAAGGGTAATTAAATCTTTTAACACTTCTTACACGTCCCTAAACTTAACCCTACAAAATATATAGCTTCTAAACATATTACAACCCTATTATCACCTCAAAGCTCATCATCCAAGAGCACTAAAAGAGAAAAAAAACTAGGGATGCATAACTAAGCTTGAAGATCCGATTGCAAGGAAATTCCTCCGTCAATCATCAAAAATCTTCCTTCTAAGGTATGCGTGAGTTGATTCATAGACTCCTTTCATCCATGAAAATCAAGAACCATCTTCTAAATTATGTATTATGATGTTTATGTTGTTGGTGGTTGATGTTCATGTGGTTGGAGTTTGACGATGCCTAAGATGGGGTCTTTGTATGTTTTATATGAGGATATGGTGGTATTTAATGTATAAACATGTGAAATTGGTGGTTGAATGTTTGAAATCTTGATGAATCCACCTATCCCTAAGATGTGCATGTAAGGTGTTTCTAAAAATACCTAAGGGAATAGAAATCATGCTTTTATGACATAATAAGTCCTAAGTGACTATTCCATGTTCTAAGTTTATGTTCAACGTGATCCCCATGATATTGTCTTGAATTGAAGAAGTTGTATGAGATGCTCATGATATTGGTGTGATATGGAATGACCATGTTATGGAAGCCATGTAAGTATATAGATGTTGTGTTCATTCTCGATAATGTGATAGTTTGTTGAGAATCATTCTTATTATGAAATCCTTACTTATGATATTGTGAATTATGGACTCAAATCTTGTGATCAAGTCAGTCATGTGTGTCAGTTTCTTTCCATTGAGTTCTGGGGGTACTTGTACCCGAAAACTATAGTTGTGTTCCTAGAGCTAGTGTCATGTTTCAAGACATCCTCAGTCAAGCTATGTTCCATAGATTGCAGTTAGTCAGGTGACTCAGGAAAGACTCGGAAATCTCATGAAAACTCAGTACTCAGTAAGATCAGCAATCTTAGGACTTAGCTAGATATCAGATGTTAGTAGTGTTCCGTCAGTCCAAGGAACTCAGTAAACTCTGAATCAGTTCAGTTCAGTTTGTAAATTCAGCGCAGTTAATCTTTTCAGAGTCTTTCAGTGGGAGTAGGGACAAGCACCGAGCGAGTGCAGAGATGGCAGTTTTCCCGTTATAAAGGCAGAGTCGTTAGTATCAATCCCTGCATTCCATAACTGCGTAGCCAGCGCAGGATAGGAGTCAAACATCAGATTAAGGCTAAACTTTATTATTATATTGCCTTAGGCTTGATTTTCTATTCAGGGTCACCTGTTAGAGGGGCTTGACCATAGCAGAGCTCTCTACCCATGGCATGGTATTGACACCCTTCCAATCAGGGAAAAGATTGGACCCCACCAGTATAGTAGTGGGACATGTCGGTTATGTTACTACCTCCCATAGTCACAGTACAGTTACAATTTTAGTATCAGTCCTCAGAGTAGAAATCTAGAATCAGGACTGCCAGTTACAGTCATCGATCTCAGTAAGGAACTCAGGTAGTTTCATTGATTCCTGGACCATCCCATCAGATAGGCTTGGTCCCATATTCAGATTCTTATTATTATATCTAGAGGTCACCCAGCATACAGGCTTGATCTCAATCTCAGATTCAGTCGAGCATTCTTATTATCAGTTTCAGAGATCACTCGTCAGCTAGGACTAATCTCAAACTTAGATGTTTAGCTATAATTTGGAACTCAGATAGTTTTCCTCAGAATTAGGACTGTTAGGTAGAGTCATCCATGTCATCAGTCATTCAGTATCTCAGTATCACGAAACTCTCATTGTCAGAGTTCAAACTCAAGTACTCAGTATCTCCACGAGTTCTGTAGCAGTTACGTATATATGTATGTATGTATTATCACATTCATATTAATCAGAATGTTCATGCATACAAACCCTATGCATTCAGCCTACCCCCACGTATACTCAGTACTTTAGTTGTACTGACGCATTCTCGCTATGGTGCTTTATTTTTATGTTACACCATAGGTTCTTAGGTGCAGATTCCAGATCAGCAGTAGTAGTTCAGTAAGAAGTGAGTCCTCATATTTCAAGGACATGATCATTATATTTATTATTCCAGTATTTCAGTTTATTCTCAGTTTAGGGAGTTAGTTGGAGACTTGTTCCTTCAACTCCTTATTCAGACAATTTAGAGGATTTCAGACGATTATAGAGTTTTCAGATTTAGACTTTAGTATTTTCAGTTTTGTTTTGGTACTGTGATACCAACTTATTTTAGATATCTTATTATTCAAGATTGAACCTTACGCCCTATTTGTTCAGGTTTCCGTATTTTATATGAATATTATGCAGTTACAGGTACAGATATCAGTCATGGGTTAGCTATAAGAAATATCTTAGCCATAAACCATTAGTCATTATCTGGGGGGGAAATACCACGACTATTCGTTAACCATAAAGTAACCTTAAACTAAGTTTTACTAGCCTCAATTACTCCTAACAACTATAAATAAGTCCACAAAGTCTAACACAACTCTTGGCCTAAGGAGCGCTACTCAATCCATCTTTTAATCCACAATTTCCATACTTAGTCAATGTACTCCCCAAACTATTCAAAGGTATCTAGTTAAACTTCTATATGTCAAGGAAGCCATAACCAAGTCTATCATAGGGACTACATCTATGAACATGGGAATTTAAATCAACTTTACCTAAACTAAGGTTTAAAGTTCACAACAATAGCCAAAACAAGGTGAAACATACTAATCATCCAATACTAAAACCACATCTCAAACCAAGCATCATATCACATTCATTCTAAGAATTAGTACAATCTAGGTTGGAATAAATAGGATTCTAAAAGGGTATAAACATATCACCTTATAGGTCCAAAACCCTCATTAAATTCATAAACACAAATAATAAAGACTAAGTTGCTCTACTCATAATCAAGCCTAACATTCCTATTCACATGACGTATATAACACATCATCTTAAAAGAAGAGTAGGTAGAAGATAAAACAACAACAATCCATAGAAATCATTTATATCTATGCAGTTGTTACATACCAGCTGATAGACATAGACACGAACTAGTGATAGACGATGTGCATGCAAGCATGAATACAACAGATTCATAATACAATAACCATGATCATCATTATTATCATCATACTCATCATAATAATCCTTCGGTTTTTCTTGCTATAAATATCATAATCACATCATCCTCGGGTATTGGCGGGTATCATCAAATCATGATAGTATCCTTTGGCCTTGCTGGGTATCATCATATCATTATAATATCCTTCGCCTTGTCGGGTATCATTATATCATAATAATATCCAACTCAATATCAAAAATAGAGAGAGACCCCCACAAGGGGTAAAGTAAAGTGCAAGCCCCACGAGGCTAAAGTAAAATATAAGTATTACGGTGGCTAAGTAAATAACAAGCCCCACGAAGGCTAAAGTAGATAATCATGAAAGAGAAATAAGGTAGATTATATTTTCATAATTCATCTTTCGTCATCAGTATAACATTATCAATAAGTATGTTAATATATATATATATAATTGGTCCACAGACTCAAGCCTTGGATAAAAGTTAAAGTTTGTAATCCATTACTCAAAGTTATCTTCAAGACTAAATCATTTTAAAAGCATAAAGGACTGGAGAAATTGGTAGTAACAAATCATAGACCAGGACTTAACTCTCTTAGGTCATTAAAATATCACAATTAACCTCTTTTACCTATAGGTTATTCATTAAAGATTGACATTTATTATTATGAATTAATCTATTATTAAAGTAGAAAGTGGTATGTAAACTTTAGTTAGTCGCAAATGTAATAATATAATAATATAATTAAGATCGTATGAAACATCAATGCAACAATCATGAATGTACCAAGTCTAAGAATGCCATCGCTAGTATTCAAACATTGGAATCATAAACATCATACCGCATCTTCCTCCATCCAATATTGGAGAGATGAGTGTAAACATAATTTATATATAAATATTCATATACTAAAACCGAATCCTTTACATGGATAAGTAATTACCAGATATCGAACCAATATCATTACACAACCATTGGCCTAATAATGTGTCCTAAATAATCATAATATTTTAATCACGACTTTAGCCCCATATACGTACCTGTATCTCACATTAATAATCGTGTATATCTAAATTATATGTTAATAATAGGTCATAAAATATTCATGAGGCATAACATCTCAATAAGAAGTGAAGTATATCTATAATCATCTCACCTATAGGAGGAATCTCACTTCTAGAAGGCATAATGCATCAATAAGTGTAACTCATAACTCCTAGGCATAACACATGTCTGAGGTATCTCGTAGCTATAAGTCATGTATCATAACTATGAAGAATATCATCTCTATAGGACAATTATCATATCTATGAGGAATAATATCTCTAAAGGCCCAATATAATTTCTTTAAGGAATATCTTCACCATAAGCCATTAGTCTATATCTAGGGGAAAATACCATCACTATTCGTCAACCACAATGTAACCTTACCCTAATTTTTACTAACCTTAACTATTTTGTACATCCATAAATAAGTCCAAAAAGGTTGACAAAAGTCTTGGCCTAAGGTGGGACAGACGATCCCAATTCAAATCCTCCATTTCCATACGTAGTCAATCTACGCCCCAAACTAGGATAAGGTGTCTAGTTAAACTACTAGATATCAAGGAAGCCATAACCAAGTATAAGATAGGGACTACATCTAGGAACAAGGGCATTTAAGTCAACTTCACCCAAACTAAGGTTTTAATTTAATAACAATAGCCCAAATAAGGTGAAACATAGTAATCATACTTCCAATGCTAAAACCATTTCTTAAACCTAGCCTCATATCTCATTAATTCTTTGAATTAGTTCAATCTAGGTAGGAAGAAATATGATTCTAAAAGGGTATAAATACATCACCTTATCACTACAAAAAAATTCAACTAATTCAAAAACACAAATAATTAAGACTAAGTTATTCATAATCATAATCAATCCTATCATTCATATTCACATGCCATATATTGCACAAATCATATTTGAAGAAGAGTAGGTAGAAACCTACATCAAAGTCATACCACAAAACCTTACGTTATTCACCACATGTCCAACTTCACTTTACAATCCCCAAAATTCCATCACACTATAAAAATAGTAATCTACTCATCAGTTAGAGTTAAACGATACCCATATTGAACTATTGTGCTTTAGATCCAAAAATGATACCAAAAACTCCAAGTATGTCCCACTTATAAAAAATGTAGTTCCAAGGTAAACCCAACATTCATACATGTAGAGAAAATCATAACACTCAAGAATTGGGAGAAAACAAAGCTAATTTGGGGCTAAAACAAAGCCTTGAGCTATATTAGACTTTTGGGTTAAAACTAAGAAATTCAAGCATGAATTTGAAGGATTCATACCTTGAATCCAATAATATTCCCTATAATAGATATAATCAAGATCCTAAGTCACCCATAATGATCAATTTTGAGTTATCATACCCTGTTAGGGTTTTTGGCTCTCAAGGGTAAAGAGAAAATATATATTTTTACAATATTAGGGTCTATTTATAGACCCCCCTAGGATAGGAGATACAGTTCCATAAATGGTCTACCATCAATCTAGGAAGATCTCCATAAGGCGCATCCTGATCACGCTATCCTCTATCATCTTAAATAACAGCTGAAACTTTAAATTTTTAAAGTTTCAACCAATGCCTTAGGACTCGTTCGAAATTAATTTTTTTTCTAATGAACTATGTAACCACAATATGTTTGACTTCACGAATATATTGGCAAAGTCGAATTTTCAATACAAGGTCATTTTAACTAAATGTGGGTCCCACACCCATATTTCCAAATTTTCAACTTTCTGACCAATAGATCAAAATGATATCAAGTGCAATGGTACCTGAATCAAAGGTATACCCAACCTAAAATTGATATCCAGAGTGCTACCACAAATGAAATTCACATATGAGATCATTTTACTGAAGCTTTTGCCTAGTTGCTATTTGGAACTAGTTAAGACTTCTAAATAGGAAATTGGTTCTAAGAACCAAATGAACTGCTCGATAATCAAATAATCAGTCCCTACAACTCATAAATTACTTGGGGAAGCTATAGAAAAGCCCTAACTGTGAAGATAAGCAGAAATATGGAAAATTACCAGAAGGTACTTTAGCTTCATAGAGAAAGAAAGTATAGATAAACAAAAATTCTCTTCAAATTGATTCAGTGAAAAAAAAGATAATACAATAATCAAGCTTTGGACTCAATAAATATTGAGTTACAACCACTAATTTCTCAACTGAAAGTCACTCTATTATTTTGCACACTCACTATATCTATATACATCAAACTTTTTAGCCTTTCGAAAAAGCCTTAAGCATAAGAAAAAGTAAAAGAAGGGTGGAACTGAGTTGAGAAACCCATTTTTTTATTCCAAATTCATGGTTTCTTGAAATTAAAAAAATGCCACCACGTTGGAGACTGTCTATCACAGGTCCAGCATAGGTGACTGCCTATGCGTGCATATGTACATCACAGATGCCACTGGTTCCTCACTTAGTCTACCTTCATACATAGATGCCACATGTGTATGTGCAGTGACCTCCTGCCACTTCAGCGTGAAGTGTAATGTTTTTTTTCTTTTGTATTTAACTTCCTATTAACTTGAATGGCATGCTCATCTTTATTTTCAACCTTTTCCTACACAAATGAGCATAATACATGAGATTAACATTAAATTAGTGGAAAGGAATGATAATCCAAGTTTAAAAAGTTCAAACTAGTCATCAAATTGATGACTTATCAATTTTATGACATTACAGTAAGTCTCAAAATAAACCTTTAAGTTTCAAAGGATTAGTCAAAAGAATAAAATATTACTATATTGAGACAACAAATTATGGAAAGATTTTATATATTTATATTAATATAACTGAAGCTATTTATAAATATTTATGTGTATGGTTACTTGTCTTTTTATCCTGATCAGAGTGTCACAATCAAAACCAGGGACTGGCCGTGATGGGTATCTAAAGTCTGCTGAGTACTGGAGGCAACCCTATTTACCCTATCAACCAAAAAAAATACAAAAATCATCGGATGAATTCCAAACATGTAAAAAGATAGATGAATATCTGTAATACCCTGTATTTTCATACAAGAATACTAATCGCCATTCCTACGCGTCTAAGCTCTAATCCAAGTGATTCCCATGTGAATATAGATTTCATGATATTTATCCTAGTATGTGAACTGCTCTTGAGGTCAACATTGTTCATATAAATCATTTAGAGCCAAGTTGAGCTAAGATCATTTGATTTGTCTAACATTTGATATTCAATTCTAAAAAGGTCAACTTCAAATGTGTATAACTCTTAATATAAATGGAATTTTTCATCCCAAGACTTATCAAATTGTAGATAATTGAACTAGATTTCCAACGATACCAATTTCTCCTTAATCCAATACCCGAGTGAAAAGTTATGTCCATTTTCATAAGAGTCAGTAAGGGTGTGCGATTAGGAGTGCGAGGCACACTTACACATCTACCATAAGGTGAGTGATGCACACCTTAACATATTCCATGGGTTGTGCGCCGCATACCTCACTTCCAAGTTCCCAAAATCACCCATATATATGTCTATAACAAAGGATTTAACCCCAATTATCCAAAATCCTTTAACTTTCATAAAAAATTGGTCAAGAACACTCTTAAGGATTTCAACCTAAAGATCATTATATATCAAAATTTAACCATAGTTGTTCAATAATTCTTTAATAATTGAATTCCCAATTCGGAGGGCTACAAGAAACACCTATTATTTTCACGAATAGAGTCCCAAGATTAATAGTTCATCTAAAACTTCAACTTCAAGGTATGTGGGGTTTTCAACAAGAACACCCTTTTGTTCTTATGCCCAAAGTTTGTTTTCTTTTACAAAGATATATGATTTGATATGTTTTACTAAGAATTTGAATATATGAATTTATGAATTAGGATGTTTTTATGAGAATGTTGATATGGTTTCATATTAAGCTGAATTTTCAGATTTCTAATTGATTATTTTTATGATTATGATATAAAGGATGAATCTTGATGGTTTTATTATCATATTATTATATGGGCCTGTGAACTCTATTTGAAATTGATATTTTAAGAAGTTATGTGTCATAAGTATCTTGGGAATTGAATGATTTGACATGATGTAAAAAGATTTGACCTTTTTGGTTCGTGAAAGAGTTGATTTTGAATCCAAGTGGGAAAAGAAATACATATGTTTGATTGATTTATGATTATAGGGGTAGCATGGTGGCTCCGATGAAAATTGTTGAATTATTTATTGTGGATTTTCTTTAATGTGAGCCTGAGGCTAAGTTAAATTTCTGAGCTAAGTCCGGGAGTAGTCATTAGCATCGAGCGGGAGGTATAGCGGTTTGGTACTTCCCTAGAGCTATGTGCCCCCGTAGGATGTGAGCCTGAGACTGATATAGTAATCACTAGTGGATGAAAGATTAAGGTCCTTCTCTGATGGCAAGGATAGGACAGCTCTCCCTAACGTGGGTTAGACGTTGGACTCCATGTAGCTTACATGGTTTATGTCGGTTATGAGAAACTCCCAACGCATGTGCGTGTGTACCCTTTTATCTAAGGTGAATGTATATGTTTTGAAGGATTGGTTTTGAGAAAGTTATTATTTTGGAAAGATTGAGATGTTATGTTCTAAAGAGAATTGATTCGAAACTTGATTACTCTATATGTTTGAAATGAAGAAAGAAGTGAATTGAGAACTTATTGAAATGACTCATATGTTTTAGTTACATGTATCATTTACTTATGATTTTGATTATCTATTTCAAGCTAAGTGAGTCTTTCATATCAGCATGCATAAATTTATAAACTGTGATGATATTAAGATATTATTTTATATATATGCATTGCACTCCCATATGCTCGGTATATTTCCATGATACTGACCCATAAATACACCCGTGTGTGGGCTATATTTTATCAGAATGTAGGTACAAGGTATAGCATGCACCTTCAGATCCAGTCAGTTCGCGATATCCAGTCAACAGGTAATGATTCCTTTTGATTCATAGGCTCGAGTCAGTTATGCAGAATTAATAATGTTGTAGTTTCCTTATTCAGTCATATTGAGAGTGGGTAGTCGGGAGTCATAACCCGGATACCTTGAGTCAGTACTAGTAGAGGCTTCATAGACAGTCTGTAGAAAGTGATGTATTCAGTTTTAGTTTTGGTTGTAAAGTAAGAATTGTAATCTTGTAAAATTTGGGGTGTTACAAACTTGGTATCAGAGCACAGAGTTGAAGTGTCCTAGGGTGTCTATGAAGCCGTGTCTAGTAGAGTCTTGCTGAACGGTACGGAGAAGTCTGTACCTTACTTTGAGAGGCTACAGGGTATTTAGGAAATATTTCCATTTTTCAAGTCTTAGATCGTGCTATAGAAAGGTTCTCTAAGAAAATTTATACAAATTCTCATCTCACTTTATTCAGGCCATCTTAGCCTTATTTTTAATGTATCAGAAATAGTGAAGCTTAAATCTTTACAGATAATTTTGTTTTTGTAAGCGAGCTATAAAAATATCCCATCAGTGCTTTTGAGTTTCGAAGATTGAAGTGCTTTATTCATGTTCATAAAAGTCATGCATTAAGCCCAAGTTAGATGTGCTTTCAGATTAATCCTCAGAAACCATAATGTAAATCAATACTTCCTTATCTGTGTATTATTCTTGAGACAACATGATCAACAAGTTCTAGTTCCTCCCCAGATAATGCTCTTATATTTGCTAGCAGATGTTTCAGAACTTACAAAGCGGCTTGAGAGAAGCCTTCTAGTGTGTTATAAGTCCCTCAAATTTAAAGTTATGCCTTTGTTCTTTTGAGTTATTCAATTAAGATAGAGTTAGGTGTATTCTTAGATCATTGAATATTGTGTGTCATGTTTCTATCTCTTGTATTACATAATTTTGTTATCATAGTGGTTGTGAAAAATCAAAGTCTAGTGAAGCCGTGTGGGGGCCTATTTTGATTCACTAGCATAGTTTCTTTGTTATTCATCTAATTTTCTTGTTCAAAATACAAAAACAAAGTCTAGTGAAGCCGTGTGAGGCCTATTTTGATTCACTAGCAACTTGTTATTTATCTTGTTGTTCTTGTATTGGTTGGAAGTATGGGTTTAGAAGTGTTGTGACAAGAAATGTGGTAAGTGTAATTTATTGAATATGTATAGCTGAATTTTGTTTCTTATGCTTGAATTATTAATGAAGTGATATACTTTTTTTTGTTAGTTTAGTGAAGTTAGAGAAGGAGATTTTAGTTAAGGTGGATTGTTGTTAGCTTGAGGTAAGAAAAGGGTTATTGATGGAATTTGTTGTGCTAGGAAAGTATAGGTTTTGATAGAAGTACTTAGTGGTTGAGTATTGTTCATTTTGGCTTTCCTGAGATTATAAGAGGAATTTTAGTTGAAATTTATAGATCTATGGAAGTAATTTAGGTGTGAAGATGGGTAAATAGTAATGATGGGAAGAAGGAGAATGTGTTAACGGATTATGAATAAGATAGGCCATATGATTATGATCAATTGTCATTGTGTACTAGTCTTTCTTAATGTTGTGTTCTATAGTTTTGAAGGGAGAATTGTGTGTGAGATTGGGTTGTAAATCATGTTTAGCTCTAGACATTAAGTTTGAAAAGTTGATGGTTCGGTTGTTGATGCTAGTGATATGGAGGTGATCTAGTAGGACTGAACAGTGTATGCAAGAGTGTAAGATCATGTGTTCATAATTATGTATGATGTAGAGGTGTGACCAAGGTGCTATGGGGATGTATTATTTTTTGAGGATTATTGCATATTGTGTGGTTAGTAGTAATGTTGAGTTGATTGGTGTATAAGGGCTAGTTAGATAATTTATGAGGTTCTTGAATGCTAAGTTAAGGAGTTATGATTGAAGATGTTGAGCCTTTTAAGTATGATTATTATTCTCATGGTTTGGGAAAAATATAAGTATAGAAGTGTGATCTTGGTAGGCTATGATTATGTGATTAGAGATGTAGGTATGGTTGCAAATGAGAGTGTAAGTCTTTGATTATGATTATTGAAGCTAGAAAGTTAAGGATGGCATATGGATGGGTTGTTCAAGAATGAAGTAGGTAAGTTTGAAATTGGTTTACTCTTGTGAGTTTAGCATTTATGTATAGATATTAGAATGATGAAATTATGGCATAATCTCGAGGATATGGAGTAGACCATCATGCTTAGAATACTAGCTTTGAACTAAGGGGGAGATGGTTAGTGAAGAACCAAACCAAGTTTTGAGAATTAGATTGTGATACATGTCAATAATGAGTTATGCTGAGATAGTGATCCCTTCTTACTCTACAGTATTCCTTGGATTTCAGTCATTACAATACCAAATCCATCAATTGCATGATAAATTCATGCCACAAGCCTATGTTTATACCCATCATGCATGCTCAAACCCATTCTAAGCTTCTAGCAAGCATATAATAGCTTTACTCTGTGATACGAGTTATCTCTCATGAATCTATGAACTCCAGTCTTATGTTGAATAGCTCATGATAAGTATGAACTCATGTTTCAGAGTATGACCAATTTTTAAACTCATATACTAGTGAAGTACGCATTATATCATGCATGTACTCATCTTAGATCTCTTTGATGAATCCATGCCTTTGATATTTTATTCCTCAGGCCTAAGATAAGTGTTAATGTTATGTATTGTAGTTCCCGTGCTTCAGGTTCTTATGTGTTAGCGCTTTGGTGACCTCTTCCGATGTTAAGATAGTGGCGATGATAGTGGATAAGCAATGGTTTAGATGTGAGAGAGTTGATGACCCTCATTAAGAAAGATTATTTATGCTTTTCTATCTAAGGCCAAAAAGTGAAGTAAGATTGAGGCCAAGTCTTTGATACATGTTAAGGTTAGTTAGAGATCGTGTGTATGTTTCTAAGAATAGTGCAAGAATTTATTGTTAAAGGTTTAGAGATATACGGAGTATGATTTTAGGGGCATTTGCCTTAATGTTATATGTGATTTTAATGATAGGCTTTAATGTCATGTTGAGTGTAAGAGGATGAATGCAATATGCGCTAGTGAATCTAAATCAAGAGTTTTGAATTAGTCATTGAAGTGGTAAGGCATGTTATACTTAGGGTGTGAGATCTAAAAAGATATAGTTATTGAATCATCTGGTTTAGACTAGTATTGTGGAGTGGCATGTTGTATCTTATGATTTTTGAGTTAGTCTTGACCTTTGAGAGATGACTTACACTTTAGATCTTGCAGAAAGATTTATCAGTGGCCATGCGAGAATTATAAGTTGAATCAAATGAGTATGGTATTTAAGGGGAATAGTATAGTTGAGAGAGCATTTAAGAAGTGATTCTAAGCTTGAAAGTAGGAAGTTGCGTTGCCTGTGGCCTAGCAATCCTATCTTAGTTTATGAGTTATATATCTTTATTCCATGCTATGGATTTATATCAATGTTGTGATTCCTTAGTCAGATGTTTTGTTCAGATCAAGCCCAAATCCATTGCTCCGTAATGTTAATAGAATTTCATAGAAAAATGCTGATAAAATATTCCATTTGAATATGGGCAGTCAGTATGATATGGTCCATATAGTCTGCACTCCAGTTAACAAGCAAGCCGATAGCTCTTATAGAGTTCCAACTTCTCATCTAGTATTACTAGTTAATGTTTCATGAGTATTGCTATTCCATAAGATAATTCCATTCAATCCAAGCATCATGTTTCAGATTTGGTAATTTAATCATGACTCATTTCATAAGTGTTCAGCGCATAATCTTAATTTTCCAAGTGTTTTAGCCCAAATAGTGTATTACCCCTCGTATGATGTAAGTCTTGTTGTCTCATGATTCACACTTGCATAAGTTATCACTTATCAGTTCGATATGTTTTAATGGATCATGAACACTACAAGTGAATCCTCGACTCTCAACATGTAGCAGTTCCTTGAAGCAAGTAAAGTAGTGTCAGTTTAGATTTCAGTTTCATGATAGAAGTTTGAATGATTCAGCTCAGTTCATGCATCAGTTTCAGTTTCAGATATTAAGTAATGATTCAGTTCGTAAGAATCCTGTGTAGTGTCACAGTCTCTTCCTAGTATTTTCTAAAAATTATTATCATTCGGGGACGAACGATCCCAAGAGGGGGATGTTGTAATAACCCTAGTTTTCATGCCATAAATCTATCATCTTTTCTCATGAGATCAGATCCAGCGCAAAGTAATGCTTACTCATTAGTTGACACTCTCGTTTCTATCTTAGCGATATAGTTATTTGCATTAGCATTCATGCACATGCAGATCAGTTCAGTAGCTCATTATTCTTGAGATCCAGTGATACAGTTTCTATCAGTTGCACATGATAGCTTAAAGAAAAAGATTCCTCTGTGTTTCAGGTTAATTATCCACATTCGAGGACGAATGTTCCCAAGGGGGAGATAATGTAATACCCCATATTTTCATACTAGAATTCTAACCGTCATTCCTACGCATCTAAGCTGTAATCCAAGTTATTCCCATGTGAATATAGATTTCATGATCTTTATCCTAGTATGTGAAGTACTCTTGAGGTCAACAATGTTCACATAAATAATTTAGAGCCAAGTTGAGCTAAGATCATTTGATTTGTCTAACATTTGATATTCGATTCTACAAGGGTCAACTTCAAACGTTTATAACTCTTAATATACATGGAATTTTTCATCCCAAAACCTATCAAATTGTAGACAATTGAATTATGTTTCCACCGATACCAATTTCACCTTAATCCAATACTTGAGCGAAAGTTATTCCTATTTTCGTGAGAGTCGGTAAGGGTGTACAATTGGGAGTGAGAGGCACAGTTACAGGTCTTCCATAAGGTGTGCGACGCAGACGTTAAGCTATGCCATGGGTTTTTCGCCTCATACGTCACTACCAAGCACCAAAAATTACCCCTATATATATCTATAACACGGGATTTAACCCCAATTATCCAAAATCCTTTCACTTTCATCAAAAATTGGTCAAGAACACTCTTAAGGGTTTCAACCTAAAGATCAAGATATCTCAAAATTTAACCATAGTTATTCAATAATTCTTTAAGATTTGAATTCCCCATTCCGAGGGCTACAAGAAACACCTATTATTTTCACGAATAGAGTCCCAAGGTTAATAGTTCATCCAAAGCTTCAACTTCAAGGTATGTGGGGTTTTCAAAAACAACACCTTTTCGTTCTTGTACCCATTGTTTGTTATCTTTTACAAAGATATATGATTTGATATGTTTTTCTATGAATTTGAATATATGAATTTATGACTTAGGATGTTTTCTAGAGAATGTTGATATGGTTGCATATAAAGCTGAATTTTCAGATTTCTAAGTGATTATTTTTTTGCTTATGACATAAAGCATGAATCTTGATGGTTTTATAGTGATATTTTTATATGGGTCTGTGAACCCTATTTGAAATTTATATTTTGAGAAGTTATGTGTTATAAGTATCTTGGGAATAGAATGATTTGACATGATGTAAAAAGATTTGACCTTTTTGGGTCGTGAAAGAGTTGATTTTGAACCGAAGTGAGAAAAAAAATCCACACGCTTGATTGATTTATGATAATAGGGGTAGCATGGTGGCTCCCAATTAAAATTGTTAAATTGTTTATTGTGGATTTTCTTTAATGTGAGACTGAGGCTAATTTAAAATTTTGAGCTAAGTTCGGGAGTAGTCTTTAGCACTGAGCGGGAGGTATAGAGGTTTGGTACTTCCCTAGAACTACGTGCCCCTGTAGGATGTGAGCCTGAGGCTGATATAGTGATCACTAGTGGATGAAAGATTAAGGTCCTACTCCGATGGCAAGGATAGGACAGCTCTCCCCAACGTGGGTTAGACATTGGACTCCATGTAGCTCACATGGTTTATGTCAGTTATGAGAAACTCCCAATGGGTGCGTGTGTGTACCCTATTATCTAAGGTGAATGTATATGTTTTGAATTATTGGTTTTGCGAAAGTTATTGTTTCCAAAAGATTAAGATGTTATGTTCTAAAGAGAATTGTTTTGAAACATGATTACACTATATGTTTGAAACCAAGGAAGAAGTTAATTGAGAACTTATTGAAATGACTAACGTGTTTTAGTTACATGTATCATTTACTTATGATTTTGATTATCTATTTCGAGCTAAGTGATTCTTTCATATCAACATGCAAAATTTTATAAACTGTGATGATATTTAGATATTATTTTATATATATGCATTGCACCCCCATATGGTCAGTACATTTACATGGTACTGACCCACACACACACCCTTCTGTGGCCTATATTTTCTTGGAATGTAGGTACAAGATATAGCATGCAACTTCAGATCCAGTCAGTTCACGACATCCAGTCAGCAGGTGATGAGTCCTTAAAATTCATGGGCTCGAGTCAGTTTTGCAGAATTAATAATGTTGTATTTTGCTTATTCAGTCGTATTCACTGGGGGTAGTTGGGAGTCATGACCCGGCTACCTTGAGTCAGTACTAATAGAGACTTCATAGAAAGTCATTAGAAGTTGATGTATTCAGTTTAGTTTTGGTTGTAAAGGTAGAATTGTAATCTTGTAAAATTCAGTTTTGTATCGATCAGATTCAGAAAAGAGTTATTTTTTCGCAAATTTGTATAGATTTATACTTTTTATTCAGTTGCTCATGAGTTATGCCAGTAGGAGGGTTAGCTTGGGGTCACTTGTGAACCTAAGCACCGTGTGACATCTCGGGACCCGATTTTGGGGGCATTACAATATCTAACTCAAGATGAGTACTATGTATTGCAACGACAATCCCAATCCAAAGTATCCATAAAGACTCTACCATAAAAAATAATCTAAGTCAGGACATGACCCCAATGATAGAAAAAGAAACCATGAAAAATTATTTATGAGACAAAATAAACTAAGAAGTAACAGCCTTCCGGAAGAAGGGGGATCACCACATCAAGCTAACTCAAGAATGATATAATATCACCTATCACTTTGCAAGAAAAGCACAAGTGTCTCTGGTTATATTACATGGGGATATAGAATTCGGATATAGTTAGCGGGTCGGGCACTTCATGTAACTCAGGATAAAGATAAAATAATGTCAATTCAAAATCCAGTCCATACTTAGTGTATATGTTCACATAAATGAATGCATACATATATATCTATAATATTTTTGGATAGGTAACAAGGCTTAGTATGAAAGTAAAATATTAGCCTAGACTATGTTGCTTAACAATCATAAAAAAACACCTACAGGAATTATGGGGATCGACTCCCCCTACAAAAAGGGCCCCAGTACATGTTAGCCACATGAACCAGAGGTATCAAGGAAGACGGTGGAATTCCCCAACCGCACATCAACCCAGGAAACAAATAAATATTAATAGTATTAACCATGAACACGGTCATTAAGATCAACCGTCAAACTGACAAATACAAGTTTCTAGCATTGGTCCTTCGGGACCACCACCCTCACGGCTTAGCTACATAACCCTCATTAATCCTATTAAAATAAGTTTAACGCAATCCACTTATTTAACCAAGATGTTGTACCCATCACATGCAATATTAGACTACATTATAGTCAAAAAATTTAATGTTATCCCAGGTGAAATATAATTGTTTGCACTGTTTATCTTTTGCCACATGAGAAAACTAAGTCACACCATAGATACGGTCATACCTTTATGCTTGGAATCTTATAATTATCCCATCATAATTCCATTAACTTGGGGGAATGCCTCGACCCTTTTTTATTCAATAAATCAGCTTTTGGAAATGCCTCAACCCCTTTTGTTTATCAATTCAACCCGGGGGAAAGCCTCAAACCACAAGGTTCTATTTTTAAAAATCAAGCATGTCCAACGAGGTCTTCAAAATTCATGTTTATCAGTTTAGCCTTTTATATAATGTAATAGTATAGGTAAGTAAGTCAAATCATGTGACCATCTATCTTTCAAAACCAATTACACATGTAGGTTGAAGGAACACAATATCCATAATAAATTTTTAATCAAAAATCACCAATTTGGGGGAACACCTCAATCCCCTTTCCAATCCCCATACCCATGCACCTAATTTGTTCTAAAACCATTGATAAAGCACAAACAAACTCAAATAACATTTATTCAAACATCCTCAAACTTATATTCATAAACCACAATTAAATCACGTGAGTAATATTTTTATTTCTTGATTATAAAATAATAATTTTGGGGAGGAGTAACATTCCATGATATCATGAATTATGGACAAAAATTAACCCTTTCTCGCTCAAATTGCCAATTTGTTGGAAACCCTAAGTGTTCTTCACTTTGGGATTTGTGAGAGAAGTAAGTATGTTTCTAAATGTAAAAGTGATGTAAACAACCCTCTTTAGGTGTTTTATGGATGTGGGAACTAAGTGTGAAGAAAGGAAATGACATGAAAACTCCCTCTTAAATGTACAAAAAAAGTCACCAAGTCGTCACGGGTTACCTTATGAGGTGTGACGTCTGGCTGCGAGTTTTCACCATGACTCGTAGTCTAATAAGTAGATCAAGGACCCCTTAATATTGACCCTATGAGTGACACAATGCGAATCGTGTGGTGTAACTACAACATGTAGTATTTTAGTCATGGTCAAGGCAGAAACATCAGGCACCTTTTCTTGTTTTGCTATGAGGAGGACTACAAGACTCGTTTAGAGTCTTGAAGACTCATTGAGTCTAGTCATACTAAGAACACACACCATGGGAAATCTCACAAGTCATCTTAAAATTAGGGTCCTACGACCTATATGTTAACCTTTTGACTCTAAGGTAAGTCGTAGCAAGGGTAGTGTATTCAAAAACTGAGGAATATTCTAGGGCCAAAAATCTAGGGTGTTACATTCTCCTTCTTAGTATCATTCATCAAACAATTATGAGTGAAGGCATCCATTATCATGATTTAACACAAAAATGTGACCACAATTACCTTTAACAAGGATAGAAAACACAGATTTTAAGGAATACACATACCTTATGCACGATTATCCAAAGCGGGAAACAAAAATAGATATTTAGACTTTATGTCCTTTTCATCTTCCCAAGCGGCTTCTTCAACCTTATCATTTCTTCATAGAACTTTTACCAAAGCAACATCTTAGTTCTCAAACAACAAACATGCCTATCTAAAATCTCAACTGGGTCTTCCTCGTAAGACATGGAGTTCGAAATGCCAACACTCTCTATAGGAACAACCAAGGAAATATCACCCACACACTTCTTCAACCACAAAAAGTGTAACACAAGATTGACAGAACCCAGACTTTAAGGAAAATACAACATATAAGCCATATTGTTCACTTTTGTCAAGATCAAGCATGGGAAAACATTATGGGGGTTGAACTTATCTTTTTTTCCAGACCTCATTACCCCTTTCATGGAGACACCTTCAAGAACATCCAATCACTAATGAAAATTTCCAACACCCTATGACTCGCATCTACCAAAAGGGAGGTCATTATCCAATCCCTAATAACATTCACCTTCTTCATGGTTCGGTGAAATATGTTAGGACCAAACAATCTAGTCTTACGAACTTCGAATCACCCAATAGTAGAATGATATCTCCTACCATACAAATCCTCAAGTGGAGCCATCTGGATACTAACATGATAGTTGTTGTTATAAGCAAACTCAATGAGATGCAGATGATCAACCAAACTACCATCAAAGTCAATAATGTAGGACTTTATTATATCTTCCAAAGTATTAATTAACCTCACCACTTGTCAGTACATATGATAGTGGAAAGCGGTGCTAAAGTTAACCTTAGTTCCCAAACCCCTCTGAAATGACCACCAAAAGTGCGATAAGAATAGAGTACCATAATTAGATTTAATAGAAATAGATGCACCATACAAATTGATGACATCATACATAAAAATATTAGCATAATCCTCCAAAGAATAATTAGTCCTCAATAGCAAGAAGTGAGCGGACTTTGTCATCCTATCCATGATGACCCAAATTAAATCATACTGACTTTAAGATAGCAGAATGCCAGTAACAAAGTCCATGTTAATTACTTCCTACTTCCACACGAGAAACTACATATATTAAGAAAAACAAATAGGCCTCAAGTTCTCCACCTTCACTTGCTGACAAACCATACACTTGGCCACAAAATAGGCCACATCGCTTTTTATGTTATTTCACTAATAGATCTCTTTGAAATCATGGAACTTCTTCATCGAACCAAGATAGATAATATACCTTGACTCATGAGCCTTAGACAATATCCTCTCCCATATCACATTAACATCGAGAACACACAATCTACCTATGTACATCAAGATTTCATCTCCACCAATATCAAAATCAAGAAACTTCAACTGACCCACATCATCCTTAACCAACATCAAGATAAGATACTAATCCTACTTCTCCTTAACCTTAGTCCCAATAGATGACTCAAATACCTTTTTCACAACCATACCTCCATCTTCAGTGTCTAAAAGACAAACTCCAAGATTAGTCAAACAACAAATATCCTTTACCAGACCTCGCTTCTCTTCACCAATAAGTGATAAGCTTCCCATTGACAATCTGCTAAGAGGATTAACAACTATATTTGCTTTACCTGGTTATAATGAAAACTTATGTTATAATTCTTTAGTAACTCAGGAATCTCTTATGATTGAGATTTGACTCCTTCTGGGTGATACATAATATTGAAATATCCTGGATTTGGACCCTTACAAAATTTCTTGGAATTTTCATTCCCTAGACCCAATATGACACATGGGTATGAGCCATATGTTGGGGTACGAGTGCTATGGTCCTATTGTATGCTGAATAGTGTTAGTTGGTGGGATGATTTTTGTCATTAGAATGGGTACGACTTAGGGGTATGAGTCGTAGATCTTAGGATGAGTCATATCAGAGACTTATATAGTAGGATGTTCTTAATCCTCCAAGTATTTAACTCTGTTTGGGATACGGGTTATGCATATGGATCGTATGTTATGGTTACAACTTGGTTGGATGAGTCATATACTGGAGAGTTTCATCCAAGGGTTGAGGCTTGGATACGAGTTGTGGGTACCGATCGTATTGAAAGGCTACAACTTAGATGGGTCATTCGTTTTAATGTGACGAGATTTTGTGCCACTTAAGTGGGGGTATTCTAGATATTTCCCTACTTACCCTAATTAGGACCCATGACTTCTAATACACTATAATGCCCTAGTCTGCACCCTAGATGCCACATGGTGCATACGATCCCAAAGGAACAACCCATGACTGATATATGCTCTGAGCACTGTGTAATAATACTGTAATAAATATAGAAAAATAGGTTGAAATGCCATAAAGTTCAAAACCTGAATACTGATAAACAATAGCAACTGTAATAATAATTTGTACAACTGAATACTGTCTGAAAGACTATTCTAAAGCCTCTAACTATCTGAATATAGAGTTTATGGGACAAGTCCCTAACTAACTCTGACTAATGAAATAAACTTAATACTGAAAGAATGAAATAACAACTCTATCCTCGCACTATGAAAAATCAACACTAAGTTTGTTGCTGATAGATTGGGATGCTAAGTGCTGTAAGGTGCCCGTGCATTTGAACTTATGATATAAGATATCATAGCACAAAATAAAGGTATGCGTCAGTACTTTGAATATACTGGTATGCTAAGTGAGTTAGGCTGATATGAAAGGGTTCATATGCATGAACAATAACTGGATAAATAGCATGAATACAACTAAATAAGAGTACATGTATAACTGAAATTGATGAAACACTAATGATGCACTATTGTACACATATCTACATATACTGTGTCTGAGATCATAGTAACACTTGATATTAAGTTCTAATAACTGAATGATGGATATCTGAGTTTACTAATAACTGTATTACTGATAGCTGGGTGACTATTTCTGAAAGTCTTGATTCTATAGAACTAAACTAAGTTCTATACAGAGCTGGGTGACTATGTCTAATAGTCCTAATTCTGAAGAACTGAACTGAGTTCTATACTAAGATTGAAACTGAAACTGTAGGAGGTAATCATCTAACCGACATGCCCCTTTTTAAACTAATTGGGGTCCAACCTGTAACCCTAATTGGAAGGGTGTTAGTACCATGCCAGGGGTAAAGACAAGTGTTGAGTCAACATCTTCTGGCAGGTGCTCTAAATGAGAATGGTGGTACCCTCAACTGGCAGGTAAGACACCTCATCAACCCTCAACTGGCATATTGATGTCTCAACCTACGTTGGCTACGTAGTTCTTGAATGCAAGGACTGCTTCTAAGAAACACACCCTCTACTGGCAAGTGAGTCCCCATCCTTTGGTTCACTCGATAGTGAATCCTACTCCCAACTGAATAAACACCGAACTAATTTCTAAACTATACTAGGCTTGACTGAACTATTACTTATCGTGTTGTCTGACTAAACTAGACTGAGTTCACTGAGTTCTATTAGCAGACTGAGTACACTGAATTTTGTTAGCTAGGTGTATATACTAAGTTCAATTAACTGGTTGAATACTACTATACATAACATCCCTGAGACTATACTGAAGTTACTGTAATTCTAAGTAAACTTCTAGATTGTTTGGTATTAGATACCCCCAGGACTTGATAACATGGAAAGTAAAGCATAGCATGATCTTGAAATGTATTACAATGTTCATAACTCTTTCATAGAGATATCTTATCAAACATTTGTAAGATATAAGCTTGTACATATGCTAGCATGTCATGATTTCCTCATTTAATTCACATGAGCAATTTATCAAACACTTGGGGAACATAATCTATACACATGATACTAAAAAACATGTAGGCATCATGATTTCCAATACCAACCTACATATTCAAGGGCTTAAACATGAATTCATATAATACTACACACATGCCAAATAAATTTACATAAATCATGGATTAGAAACACAATTAATATCATAATCATGAATACTATCAAACCTAACATGGTATTCATAAAATCAATAAACTTAAAATTTTAACATATAATCTTGAACTCCAAGGGTGGAAGGAAACCCTTGAATGAACACCTAACATACCTTATTGCTTCAATTTGTGAAGATTGATGGTGTGTCCTTGAATCTTGAATTTGAAATTAGATCCTCTATGTTTTATTCTTGAGAAACTTTGAGAAAGTATGAAAGATTTTTCCTTTAGGAAGGCTTAATCTCGTGTTTTTGGGGGCTGATATAAGGTGGAAAAAGACCAATTTACCCCTCTAGACATGGAATTTTAATGACTAAAAGTGTTCCCAGTAACGTGCAGCCCGATATATCGCGTCGATGATATAAATGCGATGACCAATGCATCACATTGAGTTTGTGTTGGTTTACTGGAATTGGAATAAAAGTAGGGGAAAATTATATATCGACATAATGGGCAATGCGACGCATCGAGATTGCATAGACCCATTATTTTGGTCACCTAAACATGGTTCTAACGAGGTTCAAAAAATTGAAAACTCACCCAAAGTGACCTACTGGCATTCCTGATCATGAATCGACACAAAAATCGATATTTTAAGGTCATAAGGGTCATGAAATAGGATCGCCAACTTATGAAGGCTAAAATACTTCTAAGTATAAGCACTTGGCTGAAATTTTTAAGTCTGGGACCTCTTTTCAAGCTTTAATGGACTGAGTTAAGATTAAAATTTTATGGGGTCTTTCATATACTTAGGAGGTTATTTACGCTATTATTATATTTATTAACTCTTAGAAAACTATTACAAAACACTCCATATTTCTATCATGATATTTTACGGCAAGAAGGCTAGGGTATCATCTTGAGGATATCTTTAAGGCTTATCTTGTTGCATTAATTCATTGGTATAAGGAATGATTCTCTTCCCTCATTGTTATTTTAGCTAAATGCATGGTTTATATAATTGATTTCATGGTTTAATTATTTCATGATTTGGTTTTAACTATTATTTGGGGGTTTTGATATTAATTGCTTGGTTATGGATTTTTATGGTTTTAATTATTCTATTAAATTCATTAACGGTAGATTTGGACAATTGGATTGTGTTGTAGTGGTTTAATTATCTTTGGAATTGGTTTTGGTTATATTATACTCCCGATTTGTTTGATAAAATGCTTATAGAGATATGTTCATTGTATTGACTTCTTTTAATGGAACTATTGCTTGTTTTAAACTTGTTAAAGGAATCATACATAGTTTAAATGATTTTTAAAGGCCAAAGGATAAATGGTTATGTTTGTGGGGAACATGGATGACTCCCAAGAGGTTTAATATGGTATACGTAAGGGAACTTGAAATTCCCCTTAACCTAAATAGTTTGACTATGGATATTACTCTAACATCCCCAATTTTTCAAATAGAATTCAAACTATTGTTACTAAGTGTACAGACAAAAACCCAATGATTCTATGACAACATATGGGTAATTATCAGTTATGTAGAGTGTAAATGTCCTTTTATATCAATCGAGGTCAAAAATATCTCCCAACTCAAAGATGAGTTAAGGATGCTTCCATTGATAAAGTTTTAAGCGAACTTTTAATCTTAGGTCAACTTTAAATGACTATTACTCCTTTTACATAGTTATTTATGTTCCCTACATTATATCAAATTAAAGGTCTTTGAATTTTCTTTCCAATGCATTTTGTTTCACCTTAACATGATATCGGAGAAAAATGTTATGCTCATTTTACTTCAGCATGTCAGCCTGTCAACAAAGTGACAACCTGAGCTGACAGGCCGTCACCTAAGAGATTACTTATCAGCCCAAGTCATCATCTCTAAGCAAAATTCCACTAATTTCAGGTTCAAAGTGATGACCTGAGCTGATAGGTCGTCACTTGGGTGACGACTTATCAGCCTAAGTCATCAGCCTTAGGTCAAAACCCTCAATTTTAGATCCAAAGTGACGACTTGAGCTGATAGGCCATCACCTAAATGATGGTCCATCAACCTTGGTCGTCAGTTGAGAATTTCAAAAGTTTTGATTCAATTTTGTAGGGGTATTTTGGTCTTTTCCTTAGCCCTCCACAACTTAAATCATCAAAAACACGTACATGGCCATAATAAATAGGTTTTAAAAACCCTTAATCCTCTTTATCCTCAAGAACAAGATTGGGGTTTCTCCTTGAGATCATCTCCCAAGAGCTTCTAGATTTTATTACGTTCACTTCAAGATAATCAAGAACTTGAGATTTCTATGTCAAGAATTTCAAGAAAAACTTCCAAGAAAGTTCTCAAAGCTTCAAAAGTCAAATTATTCCATCAAATCAAGCCAAATAATATATGTGGGGTATGAAAGAGGGTTTTCATCCACTTTTGTTCCTAAATCTTGATTTTAAATTAAATTTTCCATAAATTAAAGTTAGGGTAGATACCCAATTCTTATAATTTTTAGTTTATGAATTTATTATGTTAATAAAAGCATAAATTGCAAAAGATATAAATATATCCATGTTTGAAATCATTAGATTCACATTATGAGTTATATTTCACTATCTTGATTGAGATTGTTGAAAGCTTTTAAGATGATTATTGTGCATGAAGTTCAAATATGATTATTGATGCGTTAAATTTGTATATTTTTAGTCCCAATTGCAAGTGATTAGTTTATAAGAAGATTGTGATCTCATGTTCTATTGATAAGTTTTGATAAGTTCTTTCAAAAGCAAGGATGGATCTTTTGATACCAAGCTAAATTTATGAAATCCACATTATTCATATTGTTTATAATTTAAAGAAAATAGAAGCATAATTGGTTTTCATTATATAAACCCTTATGCTATTTATAGGTGGATTTCCTAAAGTTTTAAGTAAAAGAATGGGACAAGTGTTTAGCATTGAGTTGGGTATGATTCCAAGGTCTCATGCCCTCAAACTACGTGCCACAATAGAATGGATATTAAGAGCTCATAGTGGGCTAAGATAGTAATCACTTAAGATATGGTTATACTCCTTGACCAAAGTCTAACACCTGTCCCCAAGGTGAGATTTTCCTCTTAAGGGAATATGATGTGGGACATCATGATAGCTCAAATAGTGTATGTAGGTTAGAAGAAGCTACAAAAGTCCCTAAGTCTTAAATCCAAATTTCAGAATAGTTTTGCAAAAACTAAGAGTAAGGGGTCACAAATGTAATCAAACATTATTTTACTGAAGATTTTAGTAATCAGATTTCAGCTTTAAGTTTTAAGATTGATAAAAGTGAGCCCTTTTCACATAGAATGTATGATTCGATGGAAAAAATAATAGTATAGTTTATTAGAACTAAGTGTGGTGGCTTACAAAAGTTTCTCTTATACTTCATTACTCATGTTTTATGATTTTTCAGTTTATATTAATCAAGTCAAGGTGAGTAACTCACATTTATCATGTTATTCTAAAAGTTTATCTGAATCATTGCATTTATTGTTTTACTTATGCATTTATCCCCACATACTCACTGCAATCTAAAAGTACTGATCCATATATAAGCCTATGTGGCTACATTTTTTAATAATGTAGGTTCAGGTGCTTAGTTCCAGCAGCATAATTAATCGTGGGCATCTAAATCTATATCTCCATAGTTGGTGAGTCTTTATAGTTTGAGGATCTATTTCTTTAGATTTTTAGCTTTCATAATATTTTATTAGTTATTTTCAGTTAAGTTTGAGTCAGCTGGGGGTCTTTCCCAACAATTTTCTAGTTATTAGAATTATAGGCTTGCCAGACTGTCAGTAATATTTAGATTTCCAGTATTGGATGTCTAGACTTTTAAGTTAAGCACTTTCAGACATTATATCCATCAAAACTCAAATTAGTTATGATAGTAAATACAGTATTTTAGTATTTCAGTAGTTTAAACTACCTAAATTACCTTTATTATAAGTTTAAAAATTTGTAGAAGGCTCAAAGGGTTATCTTGGGGCTACTCGTAGTCCTGAGCACCGTGTGACATCTAGAGATATGTTTTTGGACCGTTACAAACTTGGTATCAAAGCCTAAGGTTTAAAGATTCCTAGGGAGTTAGACAATCCATGTTATGTAGAGTCTTAATCATGGATGTAAAGCATTCCACATTTATGAGCTGGAGGCTCTGGGACTTTTAGGAAAACATTTTTTTCCTTTATTCTCTATCTTGCTTTTAGTTGTCTCTAAATTCTTTTAACTTGTGCTCTTACATGACATAATATGCCTCTTCGCTGAGTGAATATACGCTGAAATGATAACCAGCCACCCCAGCTTGCTGACCCTCTGAATGAGAATGTATCCTATATTCAATTTTGAGCTTCTTTTTAGGCATTGGCCAAGCTATGACTGTGAATTTTTAGGGTAACCATCAGGGTGTTTTCCCATTTCAGCAGAATGGTGATTTAGTTGCATCCAGGATTCATGATTTTATGAGAATGAATCCACCTTAATTCTTTGGGTCAAAAATAAGTGAGGACCCACAACTCTATCTTGATGAGGTGAAGAAGATCACTCAAATTATGCAAGTCACTAAGGAGGAGAGTGTGGAATAAGCATCCTACAGGCTTAAGTATGTTTCTTATGATTGAGTGGTGATATGGAAGAATGGTAGGGGAGAGAATGCAGCTCCCATAAGATTGCAGGTATTTTAGGATACGTTCTAGATAGATTCTTTTTGTGGGAGATAAGGGAAGCTAATATAGAGGATTTCATGAACTTTAGGTAGGGCTCGATGATAGTAAAGGAGTACTACCTTAAGTTCAACCAATTTTCTATGTATGCTCCAGATTTGATAGCTAGCCGAACATCTAGTACGAGTAAGTTTGTTACTGTAGTATCTGGATTGGTAGTCAAGAAATGAGGACATCCATGCTTATTAGGGACAAATATCTTACTAAGCTAATGATTTATGCTCAATAGATTGAGATGGAGAAGTTAAAGGGGAGAGAGAGTGGAAATAAGAAGGCTAGGACCAGGCAGTTTAACTTTAGTCAATCAAAGTTAGGAAGGGAAAATTATTCGCCATTTAAGGATTTCTCATCTATGCCAGAGCCATCTTCAGCCAGTGCTCCCGTGCCCAAAACTAGGTAAGAGCAGTGGGGTAGACCTTCTATGTTCAGATCTTGGAATAGTGTGAGTAGAAGGCCCAATTTTTTAGTATATGCTATTTGTGGTAAGAATTATCTTGTTGAGTATTTGTTGGGACAGAAAGGTTGTTATAGATGTGGTAGTTTGGGTCACGGGATCAAAGAGTGCCCGCATGCTAAGTAGGGAAGCAGATATATTTGTCCTCAGACTCAGAATACTAGTGCACCAGTCCCCCTAGGTTGCCCAGCCCCTCCTCAAGGTGCATCATCATGTACCAGTGGCGGTCAACGCCAGAATCAATTTTATGCTTTACCATCTCATCAGGAGTAGGAGAGTTCACTATATGTAGTTTGTAGTATGCTTTGTGTCTTTCATTTTGATTTTTATGTGTTGTTGGACCCAGGGTCAAATTTCACTTAAATGACTCCATTGGTTATAGTAAACTTTGGAATAGATCCTGAAAAGATTTCTAAGCCCTTCACAGTTTCTACCCCATTAGGTGAGTTAGTTATTGTATAAAAGATTTATAAAAAGTATCCTATCTTTGTCCTTCATAGGATCATGTTAGTAGATTTAATAGAATTAGATATGGTTGATTTTGACTTTATTCTGGGTGTGGATTGGCTTTATTCCTATTATGCATCTATAGATTGTCGCACCCGAGTGGTAAAGCTTAAGTTTCTCGATGAGCCAGTTTTAGAGTAGGGAGGAAATTCAGTATCTCACAAGAGTCATTTCATTTCCTATCTTAAGGCTAGAAAGTTGATATCCAAAGGGTGAATTTATCCTTTAGTTTGATTTAAGGACACTAAGTTTGAGACTCCAACTATTCATTTAGTCCGTGTAGTCAATGAGTTTCCTGAAGTCTTTCCCGAAGATCTGCCAGGGGTACCTCCTGATAGAGAAATAGAATTTGGTATTGAACTTATTCCCGATACTCAACCAATCTCTATTACTCCTTATTATATGGATTCGGCCTATTTTAAAAAGTTGAAAGAGCATCTTAAGGACCTCTTATATAAAGGTTTCATAAGGCCTAGTGTTTCACCATGGAGTGTTCCTATTCTATTAATGCGTAAGAAAGATGGTACTCTCTAAATGTACATTGACTACCATCAGTTTAATAAAGTCACAAGCAAAAACAAATATCCTCTTCCTAGGATTAATGACTTATTTGACCATCTCCAAGGTGTAAGTTACTTCTCTAAGATATACCATAGATCTGGCTATCACCAACTTAAAGTAAGGGAATGTGATGTTCCAAAAATAGCTTTCAGGACCCGTTACAATCACTTTAATTTTCTAATCATGTCCTTTAGGCTAACAAATACCCCGGTAGCCTTCATGAACTTGATGAACAAAGTATTCAAATAGTACCTAGAAATATTTTTCATAGTTTTTATCAATGATATTCTTGTCTATTCATTTAGTGAGTATGACCATGCAGACCATCTTAGAATCGTATTGCAAACTCTTGGAGAGCATCTGTTGTTCACCAAATTTAGCAAGTGTGAATTTTGACTGAGTTCTGTAGCTTTCTTCCATCATATTATTTCTAGTGATGGTATTAAAGTTGATCCTCAAAAGATCAAAGCAGTTAGAAACTGGCCTAGACCCATCTCTCCATTAGAGATCAGGAGTTTCTTGGGTTTAGCTGGATATTACTAAAGGTTTGTTGAGAGGTTTTCATCTATTGCATTCCCTATGTCTAGATTAACCAAAAAGAAAGTTAAGTTTCACTTGTTAGATTCTTATGAGAAGAGTTTTTAGGAGTTGAAGGCTCGACTCACTTCATCCCCAGTTTTGGCATTACCTAATGGTACAAACGAATTTGTTGTTTATTGTGGTGCTTCTAGAGTTGGTCTTGGTTGTGTTTTGATGCTGAGAGGTAAGGTCATAGCCTATTCCTCTAGACAACTTAAGCCTCACAAAATGAACTATCCTACCCGTGATGTTGAGTTAGTTGTTGTTGTATTTTTCTTGAAAATCTAGAGGCATTATCTTTATTTGGTGCATGTTGATGTGTTCATGGACCACAAGAGCTTGCAATATGTGTTTACACAGAAAGAGTTGAACCTCCATCAAAGAAGATGGTTAGAATTATTAAAAGACTACGACATGAGTGTATTATATCAACCGGGTTAGGCCAATGTTATTGCAGATGCCCTTAGTAAAATGTCTATGGGTAGTGTTGCTCATGTGGAGGATGATAAGGAAGAGTTAGTTTGGGAAGTTCATCAGTTGGCTAGATTAGGTATGGGGTTAGTTGACTCAGCTGAGGGGAACGTTTGGGTTCAGAGTATTGAAGAATTTTCCTTAGTTTCCAAAGTGAAAAAAAAGCAAGATAAAGACTCCAGTTTGGTTAAGCTGATGGAGTCAGTTAGGGCTTAGAAGGTTTAGGTTTTCTCCTAAGGGGGAGATAGTGGGTTGAGATACCAGAGTAGATTATGTGTGTTGTGCATCGATGGTTTGAGACAACGGATTATGGCTGAAGCGCATGGTGGGCGTTATTCCATTTACCCTAGTACCACTAAGATGTACCGAGATCTTCAAAAAATCTATTGGTGGAGTGGTATAAAGAAAGATATTGCCGAGTTTTTGGCTAAATGTGTTATTTGCCAATAGGTTAAGGTGTTTCAGCAAAGTCCTGGTGGCACCTTGCAGGAGTTTAATATTCCCACATGGAAGTGGGAAGCGGTGAACATGGATTTTGTACTAAGGTTACCCCATTTGCATCTTCAACATAATTCGATTTGGGTTATTGTAGATAGGTTAACCATGTCAGCCCATTTTTTGCGAGTTCACACATCCTACTCAGCTAAAGATTATGCTAAGATATATATTAGAGAGTTTGTCAGATTGCATGGAATTCCTATGTCTATCATTTCAAATAGGGGTACTTAATTTACCTCTCACTTCTGGATAGCCTTTTAGAAGGTTTTGGGTTACCAAGTTCACCTCAATTCATATTTTTACCCTAAAAAAATGGTCAGATAGAAAGGACCATTCAGACTCTTGAGGATATGATGAGGGCATATGTCCTTGACTTCAAAGGTAATTAGGATGATCACTTGTCATTGATTTAGTTAGCCTACAATAACAGTTACTATTTGAGCATTCAGATGGCTCCATTTGAGGATCTCTATAGAAGAAGGTGTAGATCACCAATAGGTTGTTTTGAAGTGGGTGAGGCCACTTTGATAGGGCCAGACATGGTGTTTGAATCCATAGAGAAAGTCCAACTGATTTGAGAAAGATTGAAATCTGCCCAAAGTTATCCGAAATCCCATGCAGATATGAGGAGAATGGATCTTGAGTTCGAAGTGGATGACTTAGTTTACTTGAAGGTTTCACCCATTAAATGGGTGAAGAAATTTTACAAGAAGGTGAAACTTATCCCCTGATATGTCGAACCTTAGAGAATATTGAGTCAAGTTAGGAAGCTGCAGAATTATCAGTCGTTCACCCAGTGTTTCATATCTCCATGTTAAAGAAGTGAATTGGTGACTCAGCCGTACTGGTTCCTTTGGAAAACAATGAAATTAAGGATAGTCTCTCTTATGAAGAAGTGCCAGTCAAGATCCTTGATCACGAGATTCGTAGGCAAAGAAACAATGAAGTTCCCTTGGTCAATGTCCTTTTGAAAAATCAGTCCGTTGAGAGTGCCACTTGGTAAGCATAAGCAGATATGTGATCCAAGTACCACCATCTTTTCTGTGCAAGTTCAGCTTCAACCTGAGGTAACGATTCTCCCCAAATTACTTCTTTTTAGTTCTTAATTTTCATTATGTAGTAATGTTATGTGTATAATTTTAGATCTCCTAGATTTCTCAACTAACTAGCCTCATTCGGGGACGAATGTTCCCAAGGGGGAGATAATGTAACATCCCCCATTTTTGGATTAGTATTCAAACCGTTGTTATGTTGTGTACAAGCCAAAACCCAATGATTCTATGTCTACATATGGTTAATAATCAGTTGTATAGTGTGAAAATGTCCTTTGATATCAATTGAGGTCATAAATATCTCACAACTCAAAGACGAGTTGAGGTGCTTCCATTGATTAAGTTTTAAGCGAATATTTCTTCTTAGGTTAACTTTAAACTACCATTTATCCTTGTACATAATGAGTTATGTACCCTACATTATATCAAATGAAAGGTCTTTGAATCTTTTTTCAAACGCATTTGGTTTCACCTTAATCCGCTAATGAAGCAAAAAGTTATGCTCATTTTAGTTCAGCATGTCAGCGTGTCAACAAAGTGATGACCTGAGATGACGGGCCATCACCTAAGTGACGACTTATCAGCCCAACTCATCAGCCCTATGTAGAATGCCATAAATTTTAGGTGCAAAGTGATGACCTAAGATAATGTGTCATCACCTGAGTGACGACTTATCAACCCAAGTCATCAGCCTTAGGCAGAAACCCTCTATTTCAGCTCCATAGTGATGACTTAAGCAGACGGGCAGTCACTTAAGTGATGGGCCATCATCCTTGGTCGTCAGCTTAGAATTTTAGAAGTTTAGATTCAGTTTTTAGGGGTATTTTGGTCTTTTACTTTGCCTCCCACGACTTAAATCATCAAAAACACGTACATGGCCTTCATAAATTAGTTTTAAAAACCCTAAATCCTCTTCATCCAAAAGAACATGATTAGGTTTTCTCCTTGATATCATCTCCCAAGAGTTTCTAGATTCCATTACGTTCTCTTCAAGATAATCAAGAACTTGAGATTTCTAAGTCTAGAACTTTAAGAAAGACCTCCAAGAACGTTCTCAAAGCTTCAAAAGCCAACTTGATCAATCGAAACAAGCGAAATAAGGTATATGGTGTGTGAACGAGGCTTTTCTTCCACCCTTGTTCCCAAATCTTGATATTAAGTTAAATTTTCCATAAATTGAAGTTAGGGTTGATACCTAATTCTTATTATTTTCATTTTACAAAATTATTATGTTAATTAAGGCTTCAATTGCAAAAGATTTACATATATCCATGTTTGAAATCATGAAATTCACATTATGAGTTATATTTCACAATCTTGATTGATATTATTCAAAGCTTTTAAGATGATTATTGAGCATGAATTTTAAATATGATTATTGATGGAATAAATCTTATATTTTGAGTCCCAATTGCAAGTAATGAGTTTATAAGAAGATTATGATGTTAAGTTCTATTGATAAGTTTTGATAAGTGCTTTCAAAAGCAAGGATGGATCTTTTGATCCCAAGATGAGATTATGAAATCCAAATTATTCATACTATTCATGATTTAAAGAAAAGAGAAACATAATTGGTTTTCGTTATATAAACCTTTGTGATATTTTAAGGTGGATTTCCTGAAGTTCTTAGCAAATGAATGAGAGTAGTATTTAGCACAGAGTTGGGTATGATTCCAAGGTCTTATGCCCTAGAACTAGGTACCATCGTAGAATTGATATTAAGTGCCCATAGTTGGCTATGATAGTGATCACTTAAGATAAGTTCATACTCCTTGGCAAGAGTCTAACACCTTTCCCCAATGTAAGGTTTTTCCCACCGGGTAACATGACGTGGGACATCATGATAGCTCATATGGTGTATGTCGATTAGTGAACCTCCCAGATTCCCTAAGTATTAAATCCAAATATCAGAATAATTTTACAAAAGGTAAGTTTAAAGGGTCACAAATGTACTCAGACATTATTTTACTCAAGATTTTAGTTATCAGATCTCATCTTTAAGTTTTAAGACTAATAAAAGTGAGCCCTTTTTCAGTTAGCTGCATGATTTGAAAGACAAAATAAGAGTATTTCTTATTAGAACTTAGTGTGGTGGATCACAAGAGTTTCTCTTACGCTTCATTAATCATATTTTATGATTTGTCAGTTTTTATTATGCAAGACAACGCGAGTCACTAACATTTCGCATGTTGTTTTGAAAGTTTATCTAAATAATTGCATAGGTTCAAGTGCTCAGTTCTAGGAGCATAATTGACAATGGGTATCTCTATCTACATCCTGACAGTTGGTGAGTCCTCATGGTTCGAGGACCCATATATTCAGATTATCATCTTTCGTAGTTTTTGATTCATTGTTTTCAGTTTAGTTCGAGTCAGCTGGAGGTCTGTCCCAGCGACTCTCTAGTTATTAGAATAAGAGGCTTGTCAGAATGTTAGTAATATTAAGATTTCCAGTATAGGTTGTCTAGACTTTTAAGTTAAGCAATTTGATATTTTATATCAATCAAAACTGATATCAGTTATGACATTAAATGTAGTATTTTAGTAGTTTCACATGACTACATTACCTTTATTATGAGTTTTAGAATTTGTAGAAGGCTCAAAGGGTTAGCTTGGGGCTACTCATAGTCCTGAGCACCGTGTGATGTCTCGGCTTATTGAGGCCTTATAATTACTTACAAGTACGGGGTGGTATACGATACCAGTAATATTGGCCTTGGTTATTAAAATGGTCAATAGACCGGTTGGTTATTTGAAATAGTTTTAATAAGGCATTAATGGTGAGATATTGAGCAAGGCCATGGAAACTGGCAGTCCCAAGGAGACCAAAACTATAAACTCATTTTCGTTGATATTAGGATTAGTCGTAGTGGACTGTGTGAATGATGTCACACTATTGGGGGATGTACTAGTTATCTTATAATATACTTTCCTATTCATGCGGCTACACGCTCTGGGGCCCTTTCATCAAGGGGAGCTAAACCCATATTACTCGTCGGTGGATTAGGAAGGCCAACCTACATAGCCCAGGTTAAGGTTTTTAAGGCATGCTAAACCCAAATACCATTTCTTTAAACTTATATATATGTATGGTTGTGTGCATTGGATGGTTTTACTTGGTTTTATAACTGACATTATTTTATCCATATCCTTAGATTCAAGCAAGCGGTCGCTCTCTAACCTTTTATTGGTGGATGTATGCACACACTATAAAAGAACAAGACATTCAACTCCTCCTACATAGTGATAGATTTGGGGACAATATTTGGACTGGAGTGGTGATCTTCAATCCTATTGGAAGGCATCATTTCATGTTATGGATATTGTTAGACATTTTAACTTTACTTTGGATATTTGTTTTGGACATGGTTGGGGGCATATCCCAAATAAATTTATTTACTCTTTTGAATAGAGGCTTTGTGGTACTTCTAGGGGTTTAAATAGATGGGTATCGATATTAGTGTTTGGTATGACACCCTTAGATAATATTATTGGTTGTTCTATCATATAATAATTTGGGATTGATTATCATAATATGTTTTGGTATTCTCTTTTGGTATGGCTTAGTTTATGGCTTATGGTTTGGTCAGTATGGTTGGGCGGTCGATTTGGTATAGGTGGACTAGGTTGGGTCGATCATGGTTGTGACCCTATACTAGATTCTTCCTGAGATCATTTATGTTATCTAGTTATATACTCTAAATTTAGCACATCTATGGTTGGATATAGGTAGTTAGGTTGGGTATAGGTGGTCCCCAGTACTGGTTGGACTTGTCAACTAGAATTCTACAGAGTCATGTAGAGTAGAGTCTCTCTTAGGGGTGTGAAGCATACCACACATATAAAAGAGAGGCTGGAAGAAATTTATGAATATTTCACTTTCTTGGTATTCTATCTTCAAGCTTGAGTTCTCATGCTTAGAATCTTCTCTAAACCTTTCATCTTTCAGATCATACCTCCTAGATCTGGAAAATAAGGAAATTCTTTCATTACATCCTGGGATAATACTTTAGGGTTACATCTTATAACTAGAGTACACTTTGATCTCATGGTCCTATCCCTAATGGTGCTGCAGTTCCTACTATTCTGGCAAGTTCTTCACAGGTCCATCCGATCAGCGTGATGTACGAAGAATTTTGTCAGTCTATTCATGTTATTGCCAAATTGGTTGCTGCTTAGGTGAGTAGGGGTGCGGCCGATGCTTTCTCTGATGAGGCCTGAAGGGTTTGTCAATTTATGAAGATGGGTCCTCCTACTTTTACTAGTGTAAAGGTAGAGGAGGATCCACTGGCTTTTTGGGTAAGATGGAAAAGATCTTTTGGGTAATGTGAATACAAATATAGAGGGGGTTAACCTTACAGCTTATCATCTTAAGGATATTTCTTATCAGTGGTATGAGGCGTAGGACATGGATAGAGGTGATATAGAAGTGGAAGGGTTGTGAGAGGCCTTTCCTATCGCCTTCTTAGATCTTTTATTACCTCAAGAGAAAAGAAAAGCTATGATGAAGAAATTTATAAACCTCAGGCAGGGGAGGATGTCAGTTAAGGAATATGTTTTGATGTTCCATCAACTATCAAGGTATGCTCTTGACTTGGTGGGTGATATGCAGTCAATAATAAGGAATTTTCATTCTAGGTTGCATAGAGATTTGATTTTTATGAGCAAGATTGCCTTCTTTTTTAAAGATACAGACATCTCAAGGTTGACTTTTCATTTGCAGTTGGTTAAATATGAGAAGAGAAGGTAGGTAGAGTTTGGTGATAGGCAGGGAAAGAGGATCAAGTTTTCTTGTCAGGGAGGTGCTCAGTCTTAGGGTGGTAGAGGTGGTAACAAGTGGCAAAAAAAGAAGTTAGGGAGTTATTGCTCCTTCTCTGCTAGTTCTTCTTACTGGTTAAGAGATAGAAGTCATCAAGGTGGTGATAATTCTCGGGAACATGTTGTCCAATCTTAGGTGACCGGAGGTCAGTTAGTTTCTTCGTGTCCTCCTTATAGATTCTACGATCGTCCCTATTGGTGTTATTGTGAAAAATTCAAGGAAAAGTTCTTCAAGTGTGTCTAGGAAGGTAACTGGCTCAAGTATTTTTTGGCCAATAAGGTTGCTACGAGGGCAATTAAAATTCCTATGGCTTCATCTTTTGATCCTACACTTGTTGGTATGGCCTCTGCTTTTGTAACTGCTCCTGGTTCTAGTGCTGGTCGGAATAGGTTGTATATTTTAGCGTCCTGACAAAAATCTGATGCATCACCTGATGTCATTACTGGTAAGTTATAGCCTTTCTATTTTGACGTATATTGTTTGCTTAATCTGAGGTCCGTTTTACTTATGTTACTCTATATGTGGCTGTATCTATTGGTTTTAACCCGAAAGTTATTTCAAATCCTTTTTCTATTTATACCCTGATTGGTGACACAATTATTTCTAAGAGAGTCTATAGGGTTGTGTGGTATTTTTTAGTGAAAAGAAGACCTTGGTGTATCTTTTTAAAGTTGATATGGTTGATTTTGATATAATTATGGGTATGGGTTGGTTACACTCTTATTACGCATACTTGGATTATCGGATGCGTAGGGTTATCTTTACGTTCCCTAATGAACCAATTAATGAATGAGAGGGTGTTTCTTTAGCTCCTAGGAGGAGGTTTATTTAATATCTTAGAGCTCGGAGGATAATCTCTAAAGGGTGTCTTTATCACTTGGTTCTGGTTAAAGATTCTAACTTAGAATGTGCTTCTTTGTCTTTCGCCCCTACGATTAATGAGTTTATGAAGGTCTTTCCATATGATCTTCCTGGATTTTCCCTAGATAGGAAATAGAGTTTGGTATTGATTTGCTTCCAAACACTTGTCCAATTTCTATTCCATATAGAATGTGTCTAGCTTAGTTGAGGGACCACAAGGAGAAACTTAAGGATCTTCTGTACAATGGGTTTATTCATCCTAGTGTTTATTCATTCTAGTGTATCTCCTTGGGGTGCACTAGTGTTGTTTATATGAGAGAATGATGGTTCCCTTTGGATGTGCATTTACTACAGGCAGTTGAATATGGTAACAGTCAGGCCCAAGTATCCTCTTCCTCGAATAAATGACTTGCTTGACCAGTTGTAAGGTGCCAAGTTCTTCTCTAAGATAGATCTTCGGTCTTGGTACCATCAACTTAAGATTAGGGAGGTGGATATCCATAAGAAGGCTTTTCATACTCAATATGGCCATTTTAAGTTCTTGGTGATGTCATTTGGGTTACCAATACTCTTGCAGAATTTATGGACTTGATGAATAGGGTGTTCAGGCAGTATTTGGATCTCTTCTTCATTGTGTTTATTCCTGAGATTCTTGTTTATTTAAGAGCAAGGTGGATCATGCTAATCACCTCTGTGTGGTGTTGCAGACCTTAAAGGAACAATAATTGTATGCCAACATCTCTAAGCATGACTTCTTGTTAAATGTTGTGACTTTAATGGGTCATATTATTTATAATAACAGGATAATAGTTCATCTGCAAAAGGTTATTTTGGTGAAGAAGCGGATTAGGCAAATGACTCCATCTGATATCTGGAGCTTCATGGGTATAGCCGAGTATTATAGATGGTTCGGGGAAAGAGTTTATTTGATAGCGGTTCCTTTGACTAAGTTTACTCAAAAGAAGGTTTTCTTGGTCGAATACTTGTGAAGGGAGTTTTGAGAAGGTGAAGGATAAGTTGACTTCAGCTCCAATCCTGACTTTGCCATAGGGAAATGATGGGTCAGTGGTTTATTGTGATGTATCTCCGGTAGGTCTTTGTTGTGTGTTGATGCAGCATGGTAAGGTGATTGCCTATGCTTCTAGGAAGTTGAAGGTACATAAAAGGAATTATCTTACTCATGATTTTGAATTATTGGTAGTTGTGTTTTCTTTAAAAATATAGTGTCATTATTTGTATGGTGTTCACATAGATATCTTTTCTGATCATAAGAGTCTTTAGTATGTGTTCACTCAGAAAAAGGTTAATCCCAGGCAGAGAAGATTACTTGAGATTCTCAAGGACTATGATAAGTGTCTTCACTACCACCCAGGTAAGCCTAACATGGTTGTTGATGCTCTTAGTAGGTTATCCATGGGGAGTTTGGCTTATGTAGAGGGAGAAAAATGGAAACTGGTGAAGGATATTCACCGCTCGGCCAATCGTGGAGTTCGTCTCTTGGACTCTAAGGATGGTAGTGTGATGATTCAAGAAGTAGTTGGATAATCTCTTTATGTGGAGATTAAGGTGAATCAAGTGTTAGATCCTATCTTGATGAAAATCAATAGTGATATTGATGGGCAAAAGGTTGCGGTGTTTGAGATCAGTGGTGATGCTATTTTATGGTACCAAGGGAGATTATGTGTTCCTGACACTAGCGGATTGCGACAAAGGGTTGTGGCTATGTTGTATGAGTCTCGCTATATTGTTCATCCCGGCTTGACTAAGATATCATGATCTCAAGGATATCTATTGATGTAATGGCATGAAAAGAGTTGTGGAAGATTTTGTGGCCAATTGTATATTGTGTCAATAGGTTAAAGTTCAGCTCATAAGTCTAGGAGGGTTGTATCAATAAATTAATTTTCCCTAATGGAAGAGGGAATTGATCAATATGAACTTTATCACCGGTTTTCATCAGTCTTTGAATCAATATGATTTGATTTTGGTCTTCGTAGATAGGATGAATAAGTCTTCTTAGTTTTTGCTAGTACGGACTACCTTTTCATTAGAGAATTATGTGAAGCTTTATCTTCAAGGAATATTGAAGATTTATGGGGTGCCTATTTTGATTATTTTTGATAATGGTATGGAGTTTGCATCACACTTCTGGCGGTCTTTCAAGAAATGGTTAGGGACTAAGGTTAGTCTAAGTACTACTTTTCACCCACAGTCGGATGGGCAAGCGAAGAGAACTATTTAGACATTGGAGAATATGCTTTGGGCCTGGGTGATTTACTATAGTGAAAATTAGGTTGATCATCTACCTTTTGTGTAGTTTACATACAACAATAGCCATCATTCGAGTATTAGTATGGCTTCTTTCGACGTGTTGTATGGTGGGAGGAGTAAATTCTTTATTGGTTGGTTTGATCTTTGGGAGGCAAACATATTTTGCCAGGATTTTGTTTATCAAGCGATGGAGAAGGTCAAGGTGATTCAGGAGCGACTTAAAGGTTCCCAAAGTTGCCAAAAGTCCTATATGGATGTTAGGAGTAGAGACTTGGAGTTTGAGGTCGGGGATATAATGTTCCTAAAGGTATCTCCTATGAAGGGAGTGGTGCGATTTAGAAAAAAGAGAAATCTCAGTCCTTTGTATGTTGGTCGTTATATGATTTTGTAGAGTGTTGGTAATGTTGCTCATGAGTTTGAGTTGTTATCCAGATAATGTTTGGTTCATCCGTCTTTCATGTTTCTATGTTGAGGAAGTGCATTGGTGATCCTTCTTTATTTTTTCCTTTGCAAGGATTGGGTACTTCGGATTCTCTGTCTTATGAAGTGGTCCCAGTTAAGATATTAGATAGGCAAGTTCATCAGTTGTGGACCAAGGAAGTGGCTTTGGTTAAGGTTCTATGATGGAACCATAAGGTATAAGAAGCTATTTAGGAAGCGGAAGAGGACATGATGTCTAAGTATCCGCATTCATTTTCTACTTCTTGAATTCATGCAGAAGGTATGTGTCTTTAAGACATCTTTATTTTCTGAGTTTGTTAACAGAAAGATTAACATCTTTGCCTTTTTGTTTTCAAACTTTTCTAAAAGGATGTTTGATAATGAAAATTACTATGTTTGTGGTTACCCTTACCTTGTACATCATTCGGGGATGAAGGTTCCAATTAGGGAAGGCTGAAAGATCCTGGGTTTTGACCCTTAGAAAATTTCCTAGAATTTATGTTCTCCGGACCCAATACGACTCATGGGTATGAGCCATGTGTTGGGGTACGAGTTGTATGGTCCTGTAAAATGCTAACCAGTGTTAGTTGGTGGGATGGATTTTATAACTAGAATGGGTACGACTTAGGGGTATGAGTAGTAGGGCTTGATAAGAGTCGTACTAGGGACTCGTATGATGGGCAGTGTTTGATCGTCTTTGTATTTACTTCTGCCAGGGATACGGGTTATGGAAACGGATCGTATGTTGTGGTTAGAACTTGGTTGATGAGTTGTATACTGTATAGTGTTTGATCCAAGGGTTGTGGCTTGTATATGAGTGGTGGTTACCGATCGTATTGGGAGGGTATGACTCTTATGGGTCAGTTGTATCCCTGTGATGGGATTTTGTGCAACTTAAGTGGGGGTATTCTGAACATTTCCCTACTTACCCAAATTAGGACCCACGACTTCTAAAACACTTAGGATGTTGTTTACCTATTTATTTTAATCATTAACATGTAGAAAACTATTCCAAAACACTCCATAATTCTCTCAAGAGCTTTTGGGGCAAGATAGCTAAGGTTTTATCTTGAGGATTGCTTTGGGTTTGGTCTTGGTGATTTCTTTCCAGCAATTATTCGGTATAACGGATAATTCTATTCCCTCATTGTAATTTCAGCTAAAGGCTTGGTTTATATGATTGATTTCATGATTTGGTTTTAACTATTATTTGGGGGTTTTGATATTAAATGCATGTTTATGGTTTCTTATGGTTTTAATTATTCTTTTATATGCATTACTGGTGGATTCAGACAATTGGATAGAATGCACGTTTTAATGGAACAATTGCATGTTTTAAACTTAGTAAAGGAATCTTATATTGTTTAAATGGTTTGAAAAGGCTAAATGGTTATGGTTCTGGGGAACAGGAAAGTCTCCCAAGTGGTTTAATATGGTATATAGAAGGGCACTTGTAAGTCCCCTTAACCTAAATGGTTTGGCTATAGATATTGCTTGCAAGTAAATGAGGGAGGGTATGACGATACCACTAATATTGGCTTTTGTTAATAAAATGGTAAATAGATTGGTTGGATATTTGACAATGTTTTCAATTCGGCATTAATGGCAGGATGTTTAGTAAAGTCATGGAAGGTGGCAGTCCCGAAGGGACAAAAACTAGAAACTCATATTTGCTGATATGAGGATTGGTCTTAGTGGACCATGTGAATGATGTCACATTATTAAGGAATGTGCTAGTCATACCATGGGATACTTCTCAAGTCATGCGGCTACACGTACTAGGGCCCTTTCAGTAGGGGATCTTAACCGATATATGTTGTGGGTGGTTTAGGACATCCAAGATACATAGCCCAGGTAATGGTTTTAAATGCATACTAAACCCGAATCCCCTTTCCCGTCACTTCTATATATGTATGGTTCTGTGCATTGAATGGTTTTACTTGGTTTTACAACTGACATTATTTTATCCATATCCTGAGATTCAAGCAAGTGGTCATTGTCTAACTCGTCTACTAGAGGCTATATACCCACACTATATAGGAATAGGTTGTTTGAGTCCTCCTACAAAGTGATTCATTCTTGGAAAGAATTTTGACTAATGTGGTGAGCTTCCATACTTTCGTAAGGCATCATTTCTTTTTATGGATATTGGTAGACGGTTTGACTTTACTTTGGATATTGGCTTTTTCCATGGTTGGGGACATGTCCCAGCCAAATTTATTTACACTCTTGGATAAAGGGTTTGTGGTACTTCTGGGGGTTGGAATGGGGTGGTATTGGTATTGGTGCTTGAGTTTACACCCTTGGATGATATTGTTGGCTGTTCTATCGTATTATATTTTTGGATTGATTATCATAAGATAATTTGGTATTCTCTTTTGTTATTTCTTGGTTTATGGTCTATGGTTTGGTTGGTATGGTAGGGTGGCCGATTTGATATGGGTGGACTCGGTTGGGTCGGTAATGGTTGTGACCCTATCCCCGTGTCTTCATGAGAGTTTTTATGCTATCTAGTTATATGCTCAAAATTTAGCCCATATAAGGCTGGTATAGATGGTTGGGTTAGGTAACATGGGGCAGTCCCTAGTCCTTGTTGGACTTGGGATGCCAATTATGACAAGACCTGTGGGTCGGGTCATGTCAATTGCAAGCCCTTATTGTATGAATATATACCTATGATGGAAGTACCATTTTGGGATTTAGCTTATATGAAACATGTATCCTGTCAGTGCTAGATACTACTCCTACAACATCTATATAATAATGTTTTCTCATACATAACTAAAAACTGTAGTAAGTATTTAGAGTAATGGAAATATATGGTAAGTATTATTAGGATGCTTCTATAAACTCTATTTCACCATTGATAATAACTGCACTTGTTCACTGGGTGGTTTCAACAACAACATACCTAGTGTAATCCCACAAAGTAGGGTCTGGGAGGATAAAGTGTACGCAGTCCATATCACTACCTTAGAGGAAGTAGAGAGGTTGTTTCCGATAGACCCCCTGCTCAGGATAGATAACAAATATAACAAACCAAAAACAAAAAAGTAACAACAAAAAAGGATATCACATAATTAGATAGTAAAGATTACAAAACACCCACAAAGTAATATTATATAATAGCTATACGAAATCATAGACATCACCAGAACAACATGAACAATAAGTTACAAGACACTGCAGGCACAAATACAAACAGAGCACTCTTCCCTACTATTATGAACGTATTCTTCTTAGGTCCTAGTTTAAAATATTTTGAAATTCAAAGAAAAACATAAATTAAAAAATATCAAATTATTTATGTTTTTGTTGTTGTTTTACACTATTCTCTAGTGTTTTTTGTGTATTGATCTACTATTTAAGGTTGTTTGAGTTGAAAAGAAGATTCACCATTAATAGAGTTTGAAGGCTTGATGACTTGAAAATTGGTTTTGAAGTTTAGGAGTGTTTTAAGCTAAAATAAGTGTTTGGGTTTGTTCTCTAGCTCTAGGAATAACTACTCCTAATATTTGATACAATCATAGGTTATATAAAAGGGGTTGAAAATTCTGGTGTATTTGAGAAACTTGAAGGATTGAAGAAGTTCATGAACTTGAAAATGAGTCTTGACAATTTAGTGTGATTTTAAGCATAAAAATTGTTTAGTTTTGTTCTCTGCAATAAAGGGAATCTACTAAAAATTTTTGGGGTAATTTTGTGAAGAATGAAAAAGTATAAAAAAATAAATATTCTTGGTGTTTTAGTGTGTTGATCAAGTGTTCTTTAAAGAGAAGAAGGTGAAAAGTTGTACATTTGATCTAAAATTCAAAAAAAAAGATGAAATGGTTTTGTTCTAAAAATTAGAGGAGTTGGGGGTCCAAAGGAATTTTATAATATCTGAAATTTGAATAAAGAATGTATTTTTGCATTTAATTCTGAATCTAATTAGAGAAGGCCAGCTATCTAGGGCCTTGTTTAGCTATCCATGCGTGAAGACAGTCCAACATTAGGAACATCTGACTAATTAAAGCCTTCCAGCTCAGTGCAAGCTATCCACTGAGTCGGTTGCAATGTAGATCAACGGATCTTCCTCTAGAATATGACTTCAACTTAAGCCATCAACTCTAACACCCATCAGCAACAACTTAAGGCCTATTTGGTAAACCAAACATGAGATTTTCAACAAAAAAAATCAAGTTTTGGGTAAATTTTCAGGCATTTAGTCCATGAATTTCAATCCAATGTCTTCCCAGATAATTTTCTAAGACCAAACCATGGTAAATTATTTTTTTTATTAAGTTTACCCTGTCTTTGTCTTCATAACTTGATTTACTTAGTAGATTACCCTACTATATATTATAAATTCTTTGTGTAGTATATTTTTTCTTGTGCTTTTCTTTGTGTACTTTTATAGTTTTATTTCATCATTAATTTCATTGATTTAAGACCATTAATTTTATTTAAGTCAACTTTCTATCAGGATTAAAAAAATCCATTCCTTCGAAAGAGTAGATAATCGTAAATTGATTGAGCAAAACTAGTAAGAATACTAATTTTGGGAAAAAGTCATCGAAGGTGAGTTCAGAGTTCATATAAAGAGTGGTGTAAGTATTTTATTACAAACTTGTTTTCTAATTTTATGGTCGTGAGAACTAGCACTCCAACGATGAATATGAAATAAAAAGGGCTTGCGTTTCTGATAATGAATATAAAGAAGTAAAAGTATCATTTAATGAATCCGATAGTAAAGATAAAGGGCATGGAGGTCTTGATATTAACACCATAGTGGTAAAGACAATGTGAGCTATAATGCTTTCTCACATATGTTTTATGAACCCCTTGTGGAGTATTATGATAGAAGGGAAAGTTATGGCAATGAATTACCTTCCTTGTCTTATGGTACTTCTATCCCAATCAAGGGATCATTAATGTGTGAGTGGAACCAATCTACATATGTCATATGGACCATAGGCAGAGAACATTCTTTACTTCATGGACACAAGAACTTGTACTTCTTATCCTTAGGTCAATGTGATTAATTCTACATATTATATTGATGTTGGAGGAGGTATGGAAGGATTAATAGTCCTTGAAAGTAATGTGAACTCAATGTTTTCTCCAACATTCCCTAATAAATTAGATGCATGTGAAAACATTATCAAATTAAGAAAAGGTTGGGCTTCTTTGAGGGAAGAGTTGGATTATTTCTTTGATGATTTCGTACAAAAAATTGAAATGATAAAGTTAATATTCCAAATGAGTAAAGCTACTCATCAAGAAAGTGAACCTAAGAGTACTCATTAAGAAAGTGAACCTAAGAGGTTTCGTTTGAAGGCAAAGAAAGTACTCCTTGTGAGCTTGGAACTATGTAGTTGAATATGAAAGTGTACACATCCACTCCTTCTGTGCCAAAGTCGAAGTTAGAGGTTAAAGGTTCTCCAAACACCTTCCTAAGGAAATCTTGTCATTTTTACTAGCTTCGATAAACTTACAAAAAAAATATTAAGAGGAGTAAATGTGTTAAAAGTTGAAACTCTAGAGAGGAAAAATAAGTGTTTGAGAGGAGTGATGAAAGAGGATTGTCACAACCTTGTCCTAACTAATGTAACTTTTCTTTCTCTAGTTGTTTTGATTGATGTGAAGATGTTCTTAGAAGAAAGCCTAGGAAAGCACCTCAAAATATTAAGAATCAATAGGCATTAAAAATCTTCCAAAAGGATAATTTGTGATCCAATATTGAAAATCAAGGTGAAGACAATTGTTCATGTAAGATATGAAATAACAAATATAAACCTTACATTTTTTTGATAGTAAAGACCATTATGTGACTAGTAGCCAATTAAGTTAAGTGATAACTTGTATTTGTGCGAGCTTAATGATAACTTTTCCACATAGCGATAATGTATTTATTGAGAGTGTTCATACACTTATTGCTTTTATTAATGACAAAAATGATTCTTCTTTTAAGATAAATTATTGCCCACTTAGTGTTGACTCTTATGCCTTGAATAAAAGCATATTGTCAAGTGCTTCTTTCCCATTTCTTCATAATGTGCATGTTGAGAATATGGATATACTTTTTAAACCGATTGGTGATTAAGTTAATTCTTTTTTTAAACTTAATTTGCATCCACCTAGAGTTGATACATGTGCTTTGAGTGATAGTTCATATTAAGTGATGTTGGTTTTGATTAACTTGTGTGTGATGATCATCCAAAAAATAAGGATTTTTGTGATTAACACAAGGAAACTCAATTTTGTAATGGCGTTTATATAGTTGGTCATATTAATAGTCATGTGAAGTTATTGCACCTAATTGTTGAATCCTTGAATTGTGATTCCATTCCTTGTTCTTCTTATGAGGATTTTGAGGTGGAATTTGTTTTTAAGGATAGTACATTGTTTAAATTTTACATTATTAATGAAGGTGGTATGAATAGTGGTGTGCCTTGGCATGAAGGAAGTGTATCCCCTCTTGAAGTCTACAAAGTGATTAAGAATCCACTATGGTATCATGACATACTTTTCGAAGATGGAAATCTCTTATTGGAAGATGAGAGTATGTATATTGGAAAGGATGTTTTTAAAAAAAAAGGTAGAGTATTTTCTACAGTTGTCCCTTCATCATTGTCTATTTGCATTCTTTTTCAAGTCTTTGACGTGCTTGAATCAATCAGTGAACCTCCTTATAAGGACACCTTGGATAAATTTTGACTTGTGTAACACCTTTCTATGTAATCTTTTTTGTATATAATGATACTCATGACTTTGAGTGAGGTATAGTCTGCTATGGTAAAAGTACCAATAGGTCAAATTTGTGCATACTTGACCAACATTCTTTGGATTTCCTTTACCTTTGACCCCGATGATGATTTAAATTGAGGCACTTGAAATGAGATATTTGGTCCAAATGACAACAAAGACTTAGGGGTTGTTGTTTTAATCCTCCCCATGATGGGAAGTTCTTCTTAGTTTTATGAGGGGTTTTGTAGAGTTCGGTGACTATTTTCCACAAGGCATCTTATCTACTTCTTGTGTATCAACATGTGATAATATGCTTGATATGAGTCGTGACTCTATTTGTGAGCTTCTATGTGAGGGCTCATTAGGGAAGGTTTGTCCTTGTAACACCTTTATGTACTACCATTTTGTATATAATGATGGCCGTAATTGTATTAGATTTTTTTTCGATAGAGGTATGGGTCACTTTTGGTGGTCGTTTTATTATTGTGACCAAGACTTATTTTTCTTCTACCATTTGAATATCGATAACCATTTGAATGATGATTTTTGTGCTATCCATTGTGCTAAGCCTCATACGATCAGGAATGTTTGGTTATTAGTCCTTTATGTGTTTTTGAAATATTTGGATTCGAAGAATAATCCTTTTAAAGAAAGGGAGGATAATACAAGCAATGTTAGATTAGTGAACACTCACCAAAGCTTCCCTATATAAATGATAGTTTAAGCCCTAGGATAGGCATGGAGCATCATGAGTGATCAAGATGACATTTGGGCTATAAATATGGCCCTTGTGGGTTATTTTTAAACTTGTCACTTGTGGACTACTTTTATAAATGCAATAAATATTAAATAGTTGCCTTATCCATTTTAAAAATATGATTTTGGATGATTGAATTTCCCTCAATAGACTTGATATTTTCTTTCTCTAGGTCAAGATAGTGATTGGGTTCAACTCCAATGTTAGCTTCGATTGAGTGGTCATATTGGATTCACAAAATTCTTGTGTTATATTCTTCACTTAATTGAGCATTGAGTTATCATATTATGGCTTCAATTTGGTTTCTCATGCATTGCATTTAGTTCGCTTGTTTCTTTGTCTAATTGTTGTTCAATTGAGCCTTTCTTTATTCACTTCTCATCTCTTATTTATCAACTATCCTGTAATTTGTGTTGTTAATTCCATATTTTTATATCAATTGGAGTTATCCAATTAGATCCTTATCACTTTAACCTCTCTATATTAGGACTAAAACAACATAATTTAGGAGTTTAAAAAGTGGTAAAAGATTAAAATACCCGGAGATACTGTTTCAAAATTTTGGGAAATGGTCCCCATAAGTCATAGTATTAATAGTAATAATAAACCATAGATCATGGTTTGGACTTGTGATTCTTAATACATTTTTGGGCTATTTATGTATTGATACAAGAGTCTATAGTATGACTCATACTTTGACTCCATGAGTCGTGGTTTGTCTTGTTTATTACTAAAGGCTATTTTTTTCCTTAGGACAATAATATCATACCATGACATGATATATGTCCACTAGTTGTCGTTTTGTCTCATGAGTTTTTAGAGAAATCTTCATCACTATAGTCTATATCAGTACAAGTCACTATACGACCCATACTTTCATTTCAAAACTTGTGGTCTCAAGTCGTGGTGACTGGAATTTTTGGAAAATATTATATTGCTTTCCACAAGTAATCTCACGACTTGTGGTCTAATTATATTACTTGTAGGTTGAGTTTTATTTGTCTAGAAACTTACTTTTCATTTAGTTTTTTGATCTAATATTGGGTTTAAGTATAGGTAGCTTTTTTGGTGTTAAAATATCTCCCTGGAACAATGTTGACTGAATATGAAAATAACTATTAACATAAAATAGAATTTATAAATTTAAAAAATTTACATGATAACTAATCTGATTGGGACTAATCTTCAATTATGCTAATGGAATATGAATTCTTACTGAAAATTGGTGAATTTCTAATTTGGTTATGAAACTAAACAACCACTACTTGAGGAAAACTATTACCTAAAATATTATGGCACATCGAGTGAAAAAATTGTGGTACTTGGTCGTTATGTCTACTTCTTCTTCCGAAGAATCCCCTCAACCAACTGGTTACTCAAAAGGACCTTCGCTGAAGATACTTCTTTATTCCATAACTTATGACCCTGCCAGATAAGTATCTCAACTGGGACCTCTTCATAAGACAGACTATCTTTTACTCCAATACTCTCTAAAAGAATTAATGATAAAAGATCACCAATACACTTCTTCAACAAAGAAACATGAAAATTTTGATGAACCTATGCTAACTATATGAGAAACTATAAATCATAGGTCACTCAACAATACCTATTGAAATCCTATAAGGACCAACATATCGCAAACTAATCAGTCATTACATAGGTCATTCTCGAGTGGTAAAGCACACTCATTTCATAATACTTAGAATGATCTATCCAGATTCTCTACCAAAGATTCAAATATTTTTAAATGTAAATGTACTGAATGATCTTATGATTGGTGAATAAATCAACCTGAATACCATACAATCCAAATCTTTAAGGCAAAACCTGCCATTGCTAGCTCAAGATCATTAATTGGGCAATGTTTTTAATAAACATTAAGCTGTATAGAAGCATAATAAATGACCTTTATATGATACATCAACACATACCCAAGGACAACTCTGGAAGCACACAATAAACTCTGAAATAATATAAACCCTCTGTCCTAGTCAAAATTAAAGAAGAAAAAAGTCAAGATTTTAACTCCTAAAATCTCTCTGTATAAACCTTGAATAACTAAAATTTAACATTTTTCTATCTAAGCCTGATCAATTGAGAATTAATAGTCAAGAGCACTAAAATGATCATCCTACAGTAACTATGTTAACTCAAAAAACTCCTAATGTCTGAAGGAGAAAAGGGTTAGGTCCAGTTCTTTACTACCTCTATGTTTTGAGAGTCTACCTAAACACCTTTACTAGAAAAAACATAACAAAATAAACAAATAGATTTTAACAAAAACTTGCTTTTACTAAACTTAGTAAACAACTAACAATCATTAAGAGTTTGCAATATAACTCTAACACGATGTACATGCTCCTCCTCAATTTAAGGATAGATAAGGATGTCGTATTTGTAGAGAATAAAAATCATATCAATGTATTTTTTAAACACCATTTTTATCAATTCTGTAAAGGGTGTAATAGTATTTGTCGGTCCAAAATACACAGCTATTAATTCATAGTAACTATACCAAGTTATGAATTGTGTATTTAGAATGTCACATGACTTAACTTTAAGATATTGAGAACCAGATTTGAGATCAATCCTAGATAAACAATTGGAACCTTGAAGATGGTTGAACAATCATCAATTCTAGGGATGTGATAGTTTTTCCTGATTGTGACCTTGTTAAATTGGTGGTAATTGATCCATATTTTATTAGAAATCATTTTTGTTGCATGAAAAGGATTGGAGCACCTAATAAGGAAATTATGGGATGGATAAAAAAATTTCTAAGAGGTTTTCAAACTCTTCTTTTAATTTTTTAATCTTAGATAGAGCCATTCTGAAAGAACAAATAAATATGTGTTTCGTATTTTGAAAAAGATCTATCCCAAAGTCTATCTCACTCTTAGGATAGACTTTGGGTTTTTCCTCAGGAAATTATTCAAGATACTTATAAACCACCAAAACTAAATGAGGTATGAGTTCTCGATCTTTGAGTCTTTAACGTTAACAAAGTGATAAATGAAACCCTTGGAGGTCATATTTCTAGGCTTATGGTTAGAGATAAACCACCTATAGGCACTATAGGACTATCTTTCCACTCTAGGATAGACTCACCTATAAACTGAAGTTTTACTACTCTAGCTCTAAGTCAATTGAAATATAACATAAATGTAGCTAATGCATGCCATGAACTACATTAAAGTATGTCATGTATAATTCTACTAGATTATCTTTAGTGTCTCAATGTCAGACTAACACAGGTCAATATCTATTTATTTATCTGTCTATGACTTATCCACCGACAACAGTGGAAATAGATAAAAGTAGTACGAGTTTTTCAAGACTAACCCTAAATTTAAAGTCAACATATTATCTTTAGTGACTCAATGTCAGACTAACACAGGTCAATATCTATATATTTATCTGTCTATGACTGATCCACCGACAAGAGTGGTAATAGAAAAAAGTAGTAAGAGTTTTTCAAGACTAACCCCAAATTTAAAGTCAACATATGGATTTATGAATGACAAAGAAGACCCTAGGTCCAATGAATCATACACATCATAGAAAATACCTATAATATACAAGTGATCACATTTGCTGATATCTCTATACTTTGCTTAGAAGGGAGTGCATTAAAGCAGTTCTTATGCTAACCACCACTTATTCTAGAAAATGCACCATATTGAATGGGACAACCTATTAGGGTTGTTAATGAAGTATGTTGCATTGGACCACTACTATTTTTTCCTTACCCACTGGAGTGAGAATATTTTAATTGGTGAACATTATGTTCATAACCAAACTATCAATCCCAGCCTAACAAGACCTCTTTTAAATGGTTCCTACCCTAGCTTTTTCATGAAGAATAATTACGACCCCCGGTAACACTTTATGTTCCTTAAAACCTAATGCTCTATCCTTCTACTCCTTTCCGAGTTTAGGATATAGAGCACTAGATGATAAAGATGCTGGAGAAAATTAATATTGTTGAAACTATGAACATCTCAAAATGCCAGACCTTTACTGATAAGAATCAAAGTTACCACTCCTTCTTCTCTTGTTCTCTTTGACACTCTCATTTTCTTTCAACTTAAATTTTTTCACTCATTTTGTGCTAATAGTCTGAGTTGGTTTCTAAAGCATTCCTTTGGTTTCACTCTTTCACAGATGTCTAGGACACGTGCTACACATGAAACAAAAGTATCAAGACTAAACCTAAGGATCCTATCACTATTTGTGGATGACCTATAAGTCATAGATAGCCTAGGGATATATACCCAGCTAACGGCTAAGATAAGGGGCCTTCACCAGACCATATTCCTGCGCTTGAGCCAGAGATTCTTCTTCTCCAGCCAACACTGGGATGTGGACCATCCTAGGATTCATCGCGGTTTATTTCTCGTTAATAGCTCTGGGATGCTTTGGTTTAGCTTTTGGGATTTGTTTGTGGTGCATTGTCAGATGGTGCATAGTCTATGGGTCAGACTGGTACTGAGGCAGAGATGTAGCCTATAGATTCGACTCCCATAGTTGAGTTCCATTATAACCTAGTGGTTGCCTAGTGAGTAGTTGCTTAATTGATGGTTGCCTAACCTACTATATCTGTTGAAGAGCAGAAGATGTTGGGTTGCTTGTTTACACTGGCTTTACTTTGGTTTCTGGTGCACTGGGAGTGGATGTGTATGAATTCTTGATTGCTTGAGAGGATAGGATCTGTAATTTGGTCCTAGTTGAGACTCGTGGTATGGATTACACTACTTTTAAGTTAGACTTGGCAGCTTGACATTGGTGGAGAGATCATCTTAATTCTAGGTCAGTTAGATCTTCCCCATTAACATGGACTTAATTCTCTGAGATATTCATGGAGAAGTACATGCCTCGTAGTCTTTAGGATCAATTGAGGGATCAATTCTTGAGGTTGGAGCAGGGCTTCATGACCATTGTAGAGTATGAGGCTCAAGGTCATTTTCTATATTTCTACTTATTTTCATCATTTAGAGTTTTCCTATAGCTGTCCTTAGTCAATTATGCTTGCTAAACTGACAGTTTGGTTACCAGACAGTTCATTTGTTTTTTAGAGCCTATTCCCCATCTTGATGCCTTCGTTGGTTCAAATTGGCAACAATAACTTTATCCAAATGACCTTATATGTGAATTCAAACTATTCCAACAACTCCAAAATGTTAATTTTATGTTTGATGGACCCTTGGTTTAGGTATCAAGGCTCCCATAATCATTTCAGGCTATTGGCCAAAGGTTAAGAAAAAATTACAAGTGGGTGTGAGGGCCACTTTTCATCAAAATGACTTTAGATAGAAATTTTGATTGAACCACTGAGTTTAGAATGCCAAAATTGATAGGGTAGCATAGTTCATTTACGTATGCAAGAATCTAGATGAATCCCAAGAGGCTTGTAAAAACCCAGATAAACTTTGATTTTTCAGTTGTTGCGCTCATCTGGTGTGGGTTGCTTAACTAGAGGTCCGCTAAAGGACATAGCTGACCGCTTAAGAGTTTAGGCTATCCCAGTGAGGTATCACTTAATTGGCACCCTTACAACTTAAGAGAAGGCCACTTAAGTGGCCAAGGGACCGCTTAAATGGTATGTGTGCAGATGCTAAAGTATCGCTAAACCAACACTAGGTCTCTAAATAAATGACCACTTAAGTGTTCCAATGTCCCCTTAAGCAACATCTGCATACTTGGGAAGGTTAAAAATACCCCTACTTATCTTGATTTTCACAATTCTCAAGAATATTGAGCCCAAAAAAGTGGGAATTCTTATGAAAATTAATTGTGGGTGATCGTGGACCCTTGAAATAGTTAATTATACGGTACATCATTGAATTTTTGGTAAGATTCCATTAATTTCATGTTTAATTACTCTATCTTTTTCTCAAATCCCTAAAGTATTTGTGGATTTTCTTTATCCCCATTAGATCTCAAAATTTACCCATTTTTAGTGTAAATATTCCTCCAGCATAGAGGGATGTTATGTTGGTTTAGAAAGTGTAATTTTATAAATGAGCCCCACATGGAATTTTTACGTAATTTTGGACCCTAAGTACAATAGTGAAATATGGGTATCATTGTTCTCATTTTAATGAGTAGATTATGATTTGTATAGCATGACATCTTGTGGAAGCTTCTTAGAAAAGGAAATCGGTGGTTAAGCAGATCCTTAGTGTTTTTCTTCGGTATTATGGTAGTCTATGTTTATCCTCATCAAAGATTTAGTTATTTCATAGCATGATTATGATATTATTTTAGATATAGGGTGGAATTTAGGTATCATATGTATGATTGAAAATATTTGGGTTAGTTGGACTGTTTAGACTATCTTAAAATCATAATTTAGTTGTAACTTACTTAGTTTCCCATATTTTAGGGATATTTGCTATCTTAGGGATAATTACAACTTAACTAACATCTAAAAATGCTTTTAAATACCTTAGCCTAGTCTGGGGTAGAACTTTTTTAAAAATGGATTTCGGGGACAAGAAGTGGGACCCTCTGGTCAACCTTAGGCCAAGACTTTTGTTAGCTATTGTAGACCTATTTATGTAGGATATACCCTTATTAATGCTTATTTTAGGACTTTGAAGATATTAGATGCTTATTGATTATGCTAGTTCAGTATTTGGGAAATGGTGCTAATTTCAGGTAAGTTTCAATGAATAATTATTGTGATTTAGTGATATGGATTATGATTATGGTTTATTCACATGGTCTATTTATATGGTCTAATGATAGTGAGTTCTTGTTTCAGTCAAGAAATTGGTGATGATTATCATGATATATTTGAGTCCCGATTCATGTCCCTAAGTACTTTGGTGCTGATTCTATGATCATAATGTACAACAATACCTTCACTACATGATCATTTACTCTAGTCATATGACGATATTTATTTTGATTACTTTTAGGGAACCCTTCTTGTACAGAAAGGTACGATCATACCTTCATTACATAATCATGGGAAGGGTTGTTTGATGATATTTCTTTACTTGTTTCAATCTATTCAAAACTGATCATATCTTTTATTCAATGTAGGTACGATGGCTCCTAAATCAAACAATGTATAGGATAGGCTAATCATTAAAGAAAGAGCCCTACCAACCTCCTTAGAGAGTGAGTTTGTCAACTATAGTAGAACTGAGGTGTATTTCTCTATTAGTTCATCTAATTCTAAAGAACACTCATCTCTGACAATAAGGGGCAAGGCTAAGGTACTCGAATAGGTAAGGGATAAGGAAACGAAATCGATGGACTTAGTAGAATCAGCCACCCTCAGAAACCTCCCCTAGTATGAAGAGGGAATGGAATACTCATACCAAAATGAGGGTGAGGATGATGTTGAGGAGATTAACTCCTCTAAGAAAGAGGGGAATCTAACCCCCAACTCCTTTGAGGGAGCTATTACCACTAACCTACTATAAAAGGGTATTAATCTATGATGTAGGGTGGTCCCAAACTCTAGGGACAACTACATTAATATAGTTACATTAAATTACCGGGTAAACCAAAAGAAGAGCATCTAGAAGGAGCAACAAATCTTAACAGAATCTCTCTAAAACATCTTAGAGTTGGCACGGTTCCTTAAAAGATATGAGTTGGGGTAGATGACCAGACCTCTCAGAACTTATGGGCTATAGTTGGTGCTTGAATTCTACGCTGACTATAAGGTAACACTAAGGAAGATAACTCATTCAGGTAAGGATAAGGACATAAAGAAGCAACCCCATCTTGATACTATTAGAGTGTGGGACACTGAAGTTGACATCTCCATTAAGGTAATAGAGAAGGCCTTATTTTTAAAAAAATTAATCTAGCAAAGGAGACAACAAAATATGATTTTTGGATTAATGATTTAATGAGACTAGAATGATTGAGTATGGATGACAAGTTGATACATTACTACTAGTTTGGTAGGTTATATTGTAACAATGGTGAGAATGCTTTGTGGGTCAATAGAGTGTCTATTTATAAGAAAACACTAAAGTTTGTATTTCAAGCTTGGTGGCCAACAGTGAAACATTGCATTTTACCCACAGCTAATGACAATACCTTAGCTGTGACTAATGTGGGAATAGTTGTTGTACTCATTCTTAGGTTGGAGTTGAATATCTCATGGTTTATTTCAAAGAAGATATAATATAGGGTGTTATGGTTCAGCACCACCTTACCATTCCTTGTATCATTACATAGTTATTGTTGAACTCGGGTGTTCCAACTATTAATGTTGGGGGCAGATTCATAAAGCCCACAAGTCTTGTAGATATAGCCTTGATTAAGTATTTGAGGAACCTGGTAGTGCAAGCTCGAGCTATAGAGATTGTTTATATAGATGGGGTGTCTCGACTATTAAGATCCTAGCATCTAATGTTGGTGTTACTTCGTTTATGTTACAACCGACCATAGAACCATTGGGTGCATATACACATATCCTAGTTGGTTAAACATTGATACAAATTTCCCTTCTGGAGAAGATTATGAGGACACATGTGTTACATAATGTGTGAACTATGATATTAGAGATAGGGGTCAAACCTTACGTGCCTAATAAGATCAAGGATGCAGTATGGGTAGTACAAACCGATTTGATAAATTAGAGGGTCAAAATTGACTAGAGTTAATACTATCTAGGCTACATACATAAGAGACCTTACAACTAACATCACCGCCTTAATAGATGCATTTTGGGTTCTTACTAATAGTACTAAGCCAGTTGCACCTCATTCGTCTCCATATGCCTTTATTTGAAAATCTTATGTGGATGTCGACTCCATGGTCCCAGACTTGTATACTAGACCCTCGCAGGTTAAAGGTGATGATATAGACCAAGAGGAGACTAGTGGGGACTTGAAAAATCAAAGAAAGAGGTCCCAAGAATAAGAAGAAAGGAAGAGAAAGGACAAGAAGAAGATGAAAAGAGTGAGAAATGATGCACAGGCCTCCTAGGCCGTGTTAACAGAGTGAGCTAAGACTCCACCAGAAGTCTAGGTGATGGATCGGGATTTTACAATTACCCGGACCACCCTCAGTGGTGACATATTGAGTGCACCAACCGTCATCAGTTCCCCCATAGATGAGAGTGAGTCGGACACAACAAGAATATATAAGGATCAGATCATAGAGGGGTCCCATATTAGACCCCCACTGATCAGAGTTTTGTAGGTGCCTAGAGTGCCATACGTTACCCTTGTGTCTGAATTTCAATAATTTTGTGCAATTGGGACATTGTATGATTTCCATATTAGGGTGGAGGTGTAGCATGGCTGAGGGTTTTTATTGCTATATTTCTTTCCGTCATTTATGCTATCATTGTTAGAACCAACATGTTTAGATATTTTTACTATGTGTATTATTGTTTTATTATTTTTTATGTAACTTTGAGTAAGTTGAGAAAACTCAGTGATGCCATATTTAATAAAGCATGTGAACCTATTTTTGAGTATTTTGAAAATGACACCCCTTCAAAACTTGTTTTGTGTATATGTCATATGTACTTTGTTGTAAGCAATGTTATGATCTATATATGGCATTGGTATCATAAATAGGATAACCTAGATGACATTACATAAACTTAGTAGCTAGTAACATAGACGGAAGCCTTAAACTATGAGTGAGTAAGGTTTCAATATAGTTAGTGTGTGTGTTCAATATAGAACTTGCTTGGTTAGTCTCCCTAACAACTGTAAGATAGGAGGTTTGAAAAGAATCATAGGTCGTGTTTGAAAATGTCTATTATAGCCTAAATGGACTACCAAAAGATAATCTTTAAGCCTTAATAGACTTTTTCTTTAAACTACCCAATTCATCTTTCCAATTAATTACAATGGACCTTCTTTGGAATTGGTCCCTCCTTGAAACTATGTACCTTAACTTAGGAAAATTGCCAAAGTTGAGGGTGGCTATTGTGTAGGGGTGCATAAAAACTGGGTATACAAGATTAGTAGTAATAGAAAAGGTTGTCGGGTGTGTTATGTGAAAAAGAATGAGAAAAAATAAGAAAAAAAGAAAAATAAACAGAAAAAAATAAAACATATGTATAGTGAGTTGTAAACAAAAATTGCACCTGAGGTCCAAAAGGAATTACGAATGTAAAAAAGGGAGAACTATGCGAGAACTAAATGCCACATACATGACCCAAAGCCTACACTACAAGTCCAAGAAAATATAAAAAATGATCCTAACTCAACTGTCTGAAAACTGAAAGCATAGAAAATAAGGGCAAGCCTATGGTATCAAATGCACATGACTTGACTTCTTTGTGAGAATGAGAGATTTTATTCAGTCCCCATTAACATATTTCATTGTATATACCTAATGATTAGTGATATTTTTTATGTGAGGGCATAGGGGTTATAGTTTAGTTATTGCTTGGCTAAGTAGTGCATTGGTCTAGGTGTTAGGTTATCTATTTATAATGTATTGCCATATCCTGATCCAGCTATGTTAGATTACTTGTTTTTCTTACACTCTGCACTCATTGATTTTAATGAAAGACGAGGGTGTTGAAAATAATTTTATAGGTTGCATGTGTGCAAACTGGTTTTATAATAGTGACTGCGGTAGTGATTTTGTTTTTTCTTTGAGAGAAGCATCTTAGTAAGTTTAGAATTTTATTTCCTTGAGGAAATGCAAATATTCTAAGTTAAGGGTGTTGATGTGTCGTGGATTTACAACACTTAAGATGCTTAAAACTATGAATATTTACAAGTATAAGGGTATTTTTCTATGGATATGATGGGTTTTTGCATGAATATAAAATTAGAGAAAAGTTATGAAAATAGGAATTAAAAAAGATTAAATAAATGAAGAAACAATTATGGAATCTAACCACGGTCGTACAAAGGTTTTCAGAGTTGTATCAGAGAAGGGGTCACCAAGAGTTAATAAGATGAATACATCCCATGATCGTATAGTTATCATATGATCGTACCTTTTTTTCATGAGAAGGAGGATATAATGACCTGATTTTTGGTGATTAGTGTGAAATATTTATTTCTGCATGATTTGATCATTTTACCTCTCTTCATAGTTGCATTATCATATTTCTAAGGTGTGGGATATTTGGCATGGTTCCTAATGCATTTCAATGTGATTTATGTGATATTGTGATTTTTGGTGGTCTACAAGTCTTATCAGTTGAGTTCAGTTAACATATTTTTATCTATGCATCGGATGGCAAAATAAAATGCACCGGTAGATCTGGATGTTGTGAAAATGGGTCTCGAGGGTCAATTTCGTAAAATCAATGTTTTTTCAAAATACAAATAATGTTATGGATTTTGATAGGGTAGTATAGTTAGGTTGTGCTATGAGATTTCGGATGAACCCCGAGGGATCCGCGGTGACTTGGAATTTTTAAAGTCTCCACAGTTGGTGCATCCTCTAAACCACCACTTTGACCACTTAAGTGGCAGTTGCTAAAGCACTACATGGCCTCCTAAGCGGGAGGCGCTAAAGCTTTACTTGGCTTCTATAGCAGCCGGCTACCAGTTGGGAAGGATCATTTTAACAGCCCTTGCCTACTTTAGTGAAGGGCTCTAAAGCATCCCTAGTTTTTTTTGGCGGCACTTGACACCTAGGTATATAATATACTTGTCTTATTTTCTTCACCATTTTTTAGACTTGAGGCTTTGAGTTTTAGGGTTTTTAGGAGATTTCCTCCATTTCAAAGCTTGGGTAATCTCCAAACTCCTTTAACTACTTTTCTTTGATTCTATCGTTTAAAAAAAGTTTAAACTTGAATTTTAAGGTGCAATTGGGGATATTGGCTTGGAAGGGCCAAATTAGCATTTCTTCAATTCAAACCCCGAATTCACCCTATTTTCATTTAAGTTCCTATGAGTTTCTTTAATCGTAAGAAATATTATTTTGGACAAAATTCTAGTTTTACCCTATCGAAAACTCATTTTGGGGGACATTTTGACGCTGAATTTGAAGTGGGAAATGTGGGTATTGTTAGCTTTCTTTTGATGCATGAATTCTATATTTGTGTGTTTTAGCTGATTCTGGTTCCATGCATGAGGTGGAAGATTGGTAATAAAGGCTTATTTGTTTTTATTTCAACATTCGAGGTTGGTTATGGTTTAACTTTCTTTAGACTGGGTTGGATAATAAATTATAATGTAAAATCATGCTATTGTTATGGGGTTGCAGAATGAAAAATGTTTTTAGGTGACTTATGTGCCCGTGTGTGGCCTATGTAGAAAATATTTGGTGGGTTTTGAGGCATTATTTGCTATGTGTTACCGTGTGGGGTCTTGTATGATATTATTGGTCTGGTGTTGATACATGTATGCTTGATTTCACCTTTTTTGGTGGGAAAAGCATTGATTTTAGGATTATGTGGTATCAATGACATTTTTCCTACTTGTTCCACTTGATGGTTATGGATTATATTGGATCATGGATGGTTGGTGGTTTTGAGTGAATTTTTGGCATAAATAGTTTGTATGTTGGTTAGATATTGAGTATTCTTATTTTTTCTGGTTGTGAGCATTATATCTTTATATCATATTCATTCATGAAATATTAGTACCACATGGAAATACTGGAAACACGTGCTTTTCCTAGTAGATAATGTGTCATCTTTAAAATCCTCTACAAATGTATTAGCCGGAGAGGAGTTATGGATATTTTTTTTATATGGGTTAATGAACCCCCCATGGGTTTTACCTCAGGAGTACAACTCGGTAAGTGTATACAAAGGTTGTGTGATGATCTCCTATATCAAATCATCATTATCTTTATTACATTTCATATATTGTGTTTATTCTGTGATTGTATTTCTGTTCTTGATTTGATATTTGTCCATTTGTTATTCCTTCTTATGCTTGTATTTGATGTATATGTATATTGGTTCTTCTTTCTCTTACCAATATTTGTTATATTTGTATATAATAGAATTGATTGTGGAGACAGTATGGGTAATAGTTTGGGATATTTTCTTATTATTTATGACTTGCCCATAGTTTGTGTTTATATGCTTTATTTCTACTTTACTGGGTCTGCCTATGATACCTACTGAGTATAAGTGGGCAATGCTCATCCCTACTATGCCCTTTAGTATATATCTAGGTACGATTATTGTAACAACCCGGGACTACCCCTAGTTGTTACATAGTTCGTACGACCACGAAGGACTACAAGCTAACCCATGAATAATATCTACTGTGAGCACTAAATAATAATACTGAAATTAGCGTGGAAAATAGGGTGAAATTCCATAAGGTTCAAAACATCTTAAATACTAATAAAATATAAGATCCGTAAAACTAAATATTGTCTGAAAAGCCTGTAACTGAATCTGTCTGAAAGTGGAGTTGATAGGACAATCCCCCAACTAACTCCATGTACTGAACTACTACATCTACTAAAAATATGAAATAATAGAATATTCTCAAATGATGAGGACTCGTTGATAAATCTATTATTGCTGGCTGAATTAGAATCTACTATACTTAATCGGGAACCTGAGAGTCCGAATCTATGATATGAAACATCACAGTGAAGGAAAGTATGCATCAGTACGTGGGAATGTACTGTTATGCTAGATGAGCTAAGGCGGAATGCAAGGGTTCATATGCATGAACAATAACTGACTAAATGATATAGAATAACTGACCATGAGAGTACATGGATAATCTGAACTAAGAAAAATACTGAGCTTACGATATTGTACGTTTATATAATATTGTAACTGATCTTTTCTGAAGCTATGTAATCACATCTAATAACTGAGTAAGTGATATCTGATTTACTGATAACTGATTTACTGGTTCTGAATAGTCTGTGTCTGACATTACTAATTTTGTATAACTGAACTGAGTTCCGTACTGAAGACCGAAACTGAAACTGAAACTATGGGATGTAATCATCTAACCGACATTCCCCAATTTGAGCCAATCGAGGTCCAACCTATAACCCAGTTGGAAGGGTGTTAATACCGTTTCATGGGTACTAATGATGGCTGTGTGGATCAACTAAATTAATTTAATGTCTAAAGGACTAAGGGTGTAGAGCCTGAAACTAACGGGTGACCCCTGCAAGATAGTCAAGCCTAATTTGATGGGTAACTTCTCATACCCTACACTGGCTATGTAGTTTTGGAGTATAGGGACTCCTAGTAACGACTCTGTCTATTTGACAAGGAAGCCTCCATCCCTACACTCGCTCGGTGCTAAATCCTTCTCCTAACTGAAAGACACTAAAATACTAGACTTTTCTAAGTTCATATGACTGGTAACTGACTGTTCTGATAATGCTCACAGTATGTTTTGAAGACTATTCTGTAATGCACTGATACTAGACTAAGTAAACAACTATGTATTTTCAGGATTCAATACCCCCAGGACTCAAAACAATAATAATAAATGACACCAAAACTTGAAGGACAAAACATGAAGGCTTTTACTTAAATCAATCACTTTTGTAGTCATTTTATCAAACAGTTGTAGTTCAGGGTTTAAAACAATCATAGGAATATCATGGAACTTCTAGGTATAGCATGAATTCAACATAATAGATCTAAATTTTGGTTTAATTAAATAAATAATGATTTAAAAGCATGGAGGGTTGAAGATTCACAATACTTTTAATGGTAACATGGTATAAAATCATCAGCACATATAGATTCATGGATGAAATCAGAATATAAAATCAAATAATTTGAATAGATCATAACTTGTATATTAAATAGGTTACATGGAATCCATGGACGGAAGAAATCCATGGATGAACATATAGCATACCTTAATTGGTGAGATTCTTGAAGGATTTAGTGGGCTTGACCTTAATTTCATAAACTAGGATTTCTGTCTCTTGAGAGAGAATGATTTTGTTCTTGAGAGAAAGTGAGGAAAAATGATATAATAGGATATTTAGGGCATAATTTCGTGTTTAAAGGTTGATTTGTGTTGTTGAAAAAGACCTTATTTCCCCTAGAAAGTTTTAAATTTTTGTCACTGAAAATCCAATTTGGGCTCCTGGCGCGATGCGGCGCTATCGCACCGTGTCACTAGAAACTGATAATTTGGAATAGGGATGATGGCACAATGTGGTTCCATCGCGGTGCCTCACTGGTTGCAATTTTTTACCTTTTGCGTGATGCGTCATGATCGCAGAGTCACACTAGAAAGTGACAATTGGGAAAAAGTTTGGTCACGCAACGTTGTGGTATCGTGTTGTCTCACTGGAAAAATGACAAATGCCATTTGGACTGCCTCCTCAATACACTAGAGTACCAGGTGGTACACTATCTTACTAAAATGGCTCTAATTCTTTCATCGGGTGTCGGATTTGGGATGAATTTAAGCTAGGTAAAAGTACGGGGTGTTACAATATCTCCCCCTTAGAAACATTCATCCATAAATGAGACTGATTAAGCCGAGGATTGCTGATTGACTAGATGGAATGTTGGAAAACTATAAGAGGATATCTGTCTGACTTCTAAACTAAATTATTGTATATACAGGCTAAATCATTCTGAAAGTTCATACTAAACTAAAGTATTTTTTCAAGACTCTTGATAAGAAGTGCTAGAAATATTAAGGAGCAAAGAATTCTTGGGCATGATCTGAGTAAGATATCTGAATAAGGAATCACAACATGCCTACAACTCTATAACATTGAATATACGCCTACAAAACATAGGCTAGGTTAGGATTACTATACCTTAAGCATTGCAACCGCTCACTTTTAAGCCTAGACACACTTATCAAATACTCCTTTAACTATACCTTTCCCCTTAGATACCATGCTCACTTGATACAACTTATAATTCTTACAAGGGTACATTTAACAATTCCCACCAAATTCTGAGTTGAACTACACACCCTCACCATGTTCAATCCTAACCTAAAATCACAAGATTCTACACATGTCACTATAATACTAGTATGAACCATGAATTCAATACCCAATGCGATTTTCATGTAATGCCATAACAAGATCCATAAAGGTACATAATAATCCACCATAACATAATTATATGCGAACTTTGTGTATCTTGTATGGCATTACAATTAGGGACATAAGAATTATTTCTAACAATTGCATGAACTGGATAGGTAGTAGCTTATGATGTTACTCTGTACCATGTGTATGTTAGATACTCTTAGCTCCCTTTGTGTGTTGAATTCATAACTTGCCTGGTTAGTTTTACCTAGGTTGTAGGATAGTTGGTTTGGAAAGGATCATAGGATATTTTTTATATTAGTACATTTTTAGCCTACAGAACCTTCCATGCGTGAAGTAGAATCCCTTGATCCATGGTTTTTAGCCTTATAGCTTCTTTCTTTATTTTAACCTTTCACCTTCACATTTATGTTACAATGAACTTGTTTTGGCCCTGGTCCTCCATAGATATTTTGGACCTCAACTGAGGAAAATCATTTAAGTGGAGGGTGGATATCATAGGGGTTCATAATGTAAAGTGGGTGTGAATAAGAGAAAAAGAAAGTAGGGTTGGGTGTGTAAGCCAAAATAAAAGAAAAAGAAAAATAAAAGATTTTGGAGCCTAGAGTGTCCCATGTATTTTCTCACCTCCCTATGTTTTACTTTGTTTTAGCACATTGAGGACAGTGAATAATTTTTAGTTGGAGTTGGGAACCATGCCTAAGTTGAAAAAGAATAAATAAGAAAATCACACCCAGCCTCAATGTGCATAAAAGAATAAAAAGGAGATATATATGTGGAATTAAAGAAAATTGGTTAATAAGTGAGACCCCAAGGTTAGTGTAGTTACAAGGAGGCTGAGTCACTTTAAAAGTTCACATGTATCATACAAACCCCAGGCCTACATTACACGCCGAGAAAAGTCCTATAGTGATCCTAACTTGTCTATTTGAATACTAAGGTAAAGAACATAAGGGTAAACTTATGATATTTGATGCACATTGATTGAAACTTCTCTTCCAAGTGTGAGTGTCTCTTGACAGTCCCTTCATTGACATGCATTCTTTCGTATGAGTGAGTGGGACATAATTTGTTGCGAGGGAACTTGAGTCATATTACTTGTTTTGTGCTTGTTTTGGGTAGTGTAAATTATACATATGCATGGTTGTCTATTTCTAATGTAATACCATATCTTGATCCCATTGTGTAACATTATTATACATATGCTAGTATAAGCTCATGTTGAAAACTTATACTTGATTGGATCACCTTTTGACACTCTTTCTATAGAGTTCTAGTGAATTTAGGGAGTAAGGTATATGGGCATGGTCTGAATAAGACATCTAAATCACAACATGGCTCCAATTCTGTAACATGGAGTAAGGCCTACAAAACACCTTCTAAGATAGAGTTGTTAAGCCTTGTGCACTGCAACTACAAATTTTCAAGCTTAGACACATTTTTCAAATGCTTTCTCAACTATACTCTCCACGTTAGCACAACATTTGACCTAAAACTACTTAAAATATTTACATGGGCGCTGAGCACGAATGCATAAACATACTAGCATACCTGATTTACTGAACGGCTGATAGCTGAATACTGGTCATGTAAGATTGAACTGTTCTTAACCTAAATAGCTGGATTGAAACTGTAGAGTAATATGCATATAAGGTAAAGACTGACTGAGGAACGTGAGGTAACTGAACATGAATTTATGGAAATGGTATTATCCGGGAATGCGTGACTAAATGCATGACATGATTTTGAAATACTGAGATACTGATAATTGAATAACTGATAAATGTATGCTTTGGTAAAACAAACCAGAAATTGGACTAAGTTTTGATAGCACCCGTTATAGGGACTGGCATAAATCGAGGATCTTAATGTACACTCACTCTCTACATTTTTCTCATCTTCTTATCTCATGAAGGATTATGATTTTTCCTCTAATAACTAAATATAACTTCTTTCTACCCATTTACATACATACTAACCTGACATCAAAGCCTATTTTTATAACTATAGCCACGGGTAGAACAAACATGCACCAATCTTTCCTTAATATGAAACATTTACCCTACTCTCCCCCTTCTAAGAAATCACTCATCACTACATCATCTTATCAGGGGAGTTCACTGAAAGGCTAAAACATAAAGACGTGAAGCATGAATGGACACTACACCAAGATTGATACTTAACTGAGGCTTGATAAATAGAATATCAATATCATGGATCTATCAAGAAGTCTAACTGAGGGTATACATGACATAATCTAAATTTAGCTGAGTATTAAGAGCGTAGCATGAGTACTGGAATTGAACATACTATCAGGAATGAGTACTGGAATTGAACATACTATAAAGCATAAGTACATGATTCGTGAGCTGCATGACCTGAGTTTGGAGTTTTGGTATTCATGGAACATGATTCGTAACACTAAGTTATCTGGAACTCCTTATACTAAGATTTGTAAGCGTACATGATTTTCGTTAATGTGCACAAATATGAACTATGATCATAGAGCTGACTTGTAAGGCACGAGTAGATTATCAGGATAGTTGAAGTACAAGACCTGGCACTGATGTAAAGATGGGTTAGACATCATCTCCTCCCACTTTTTTTCTACCCATACTGGCATTAATACTAATATCTGAATGCCTGCCTTGGTTACTTGTTCCACCATCTTTGCCTTAGCTTAAAGCCATTATTCTAAAGTTGTGAACCACTTAATCAACAACTCTAAACTGAACTGTCACCACTTTACTCTAAAGTCTAGGATATAACAATACTCAGAACCACTAAACTTATTCTGAAAGACCGTTCCTGATAACGTAAGGTCCGCTGCTAGTTCTTTATTTTGATACACAATTATTAGCTTTCTATAACTCCAACAATCATCATATAGCAACCTTAATACTGACAAGATTAGAATTCTTACTCTTCTTCCTATTAACTTAATCTTCAAAATTCAAACTCAAATCAACTAAAATTGAGGTACTACACCTTCATTTAATGTCTGGTCCCTCAGAAAATTGAAACGGAATGACTCTTTTACTGGAAATCAACTGAGTAATTTTTCTGTATACTGTCCTGGCTAGGATAGGTTTACCTATTGAGGTAGGCACTAAGAGAGGTTCTATTAATATTTTTTGTTTGACTATGATGTTTGACTACTATGTAAGGTGTTACAAAAGACAGAGAACCTGAATCTAATAAGACAAAAATATGTTAATGGAAGATCTATAACATGCCAGTGACCACATTAGGAGAATTTTCCTAATATTGTCTAGACTGAAGTTCAAAAAGCCTGTTTGGGAATTTCCAACTGGTGGCACTGTTAATGGCACCCTGTAGGGTCAGGCGACCAAACTGAGCTGAAGGACGGTTGGACTGACCCTGAGAACCTGGCTGAGGACAATCCATGACTCTGTGGCCTAGATTTCCACACCCTAAAGAAACATCACTGTCAGCTCTGCAGACACCTTGATGGTTACTACTACATTTCTGACAAAGACAGTGGGTACAATCTCTTTTCAAGCTACCCTGAGGCTTAAAGCCTGACGTGCTACCTCGAGTGTCATCTTGAAACTTTGTCCCTAGCGTACTAGATATAGAAGGATTTGGGGATGAGAATTTCTGGTGGAACTAGAAGCGGTTACCACCCTCTGACCTTTGCCTAAAACCACTATTTTTAACTCTCTTATTCTCTTTATCATCCCTATTATGCTTCCTCCTCTTGCTCTGCTGAGTATAAACCCCAAGCCTAGATAGGAAAACAACTGTAGGTTATTTTGAGCAACTACTGAATAGGCTAAAGTAGTGAAAGCTGTTTTGAATTCTGCATGAGAGGAATGCTTGTCCAGGGGATCTACATAAACAGGCTAAGGTGCAGACTGAATTTCATTTCTTTTTTCATAGGCTTTTCTAGAAGGCATATTCTAGAAGCATAAGGAAAAAATGAATTAGAATGAGAGTTCAACTTAAACTCATGCTCACTCGCATGACATGAATACTAAAAAAAGGGAAATTTTTGCTAAAACATCTCAAAAACTCCTATCCATAAGTATGGTGTGCTATATACCCATGCATAAGAATCTACTATATACGACTTTAAGACTTCCTAGGATACTATTGAATCATAGTCTTGGATACCAAGTTTTTAACGACCCGGGACTACACCCTAATCCTCACACAGTGCTTATGACCCTGAAAAACCACAAGCTAACCCATGAATGATATCTATTGTGAGCACTGAATAATAATCTAAAATTAATGCAAAAAATAAGATGAAATGCCATAAGGTTCAAAATATCTATAATAATAATAAAATATAACATCTGTAAAACTGAATACTATCTGAAAATCTAGTTTGAAAAGCCTCTAACTGAATCTGTCTAAAAGTGAAGTTGATAGGATAATCCCCCAACTAACTCCATCTACTGAACTACTACATCTACTAAAAATATGAAATAATACAATATCCTTGAATGATGAGCACTGACTGCTCGAATGATGAGCCCTCACTGCTAAATCTATTGCTGCTGGTTGAATCTGAATCTACTATGCATGGTCAGGAACCTGAGCGACCAAACCTATGATATGAGACATCATAGCGTAGAAAAGTATGAGTTAGTACGTGGTAATGTACTAGTATGCTAGATAAGGTAAGGCTGAATCCAAGGGTTCATATGCATGAACAATAACTAACTAAATAATATAGAATAACTAAACATGAGAGTACATGGATAATCTAAACTACGTAAAATACTACGTATGCAATACTCTGTGTTTATATAATATTATAACTGAGCTTTTCTAAAGCTAAGTATTGACATCTGATAACTGAGTAACTAATATCTGAGTTATTGATACCTGATTGACTGGTTCTGAATTGACAGTGTTTGATAGTCCTAATTTTGTAGAACTGAACTAAGTTCTGTACAGATGATCGAAATAGAAACTAAAACTATGGAAGGTAATCATCTAACCGACATTCCCCAATTTGAGCTAATTGAGGTCCAACCTGTGTCTCAAATTTGAAGGGTGTTAATATCGTGCCATGGGTACTAATGATTGTTGTGTGGATCAACTAAAGTGATTTAATTTCCAAAGTACTAAGGGTGTCAAGCCTGAACTGACGGGTAACCCCTACGAGAGTCAAGCCTAATTTGATGGAGACTTCTCATACCCTATGCTGGTTATGTAGTTCTGGAGTATAGGCACTCCTACTAAAGACTGCCTATCTGATGAGGAAGCTGCCATCCCTACCCTGACTCGGTGAAAAATCCTACTCTAAACTAAAAGACACAGAAATACTAGATTGTTCTAAGTTTATCTGACTGGTAACTGACTATTTTGATAATGATCATAGTATGTTCTAAGTTTATCTGACTGGTAACTGACTATTTTGATAATGATCATAGTATGTTCTGAAGACTATTATGTAATGTACTAATATGAGACTAAGTAAAAAGCTATGGATTTTGGGTATTCAATACCCCCAGGACTTAAAATAATAATAACAAATAGCACTAAAGCTTGAAGGACAAAACATGATGGTTTTTATTTAAATAAATCACTTTTGTAGGTATTTTATTAAACACTTGTAGTTCAGGGTCTAAAACAATCATAGAAATGTCCCGGTACTTATAGAAATATCTTGAATTCAGTATAATAGATCTAATTCATGGTTTAATTCAATAAATAATGATATAAAAGCATGGATGGTTGAACAATAACAATAATTTCATGCTAACATTATAGAAAATCATCAGTGCATGGATATTCATGGATGAAATCACAATTTAAAATCAAATAATTTGAATAGATCAAAACTTGTATATTAAATAGGTTACATGGACTCCATGGATGAAAGAAATCCATGGATGAACATCTAACATACCTTAATTTGTAAGATTCTTGATGTTCTTGAAGGATTTCTTAAACTAGGGTTTCTACCTCTTGAGAGAGAATTATTTTGTTCGTAAGAGAAAGTGAGGAAAAATTACATAATAAGGTATTTAGGGAATAATTTCATGTTTAAAGGTTTATTTGGGTTATGGAAAAAGACCCTATTGCCCCTAGAAAGTTTTTAATTTTCATCACTGAAAACCCAATTTGGGCACATGGCATGACTCGATGCTATCACGCCATGTCACTGGAAACTGATGATTGGGAACTGGAATGATGGCGTGATTCAGTTCCATCGCGGTGCCTAACTGTTTGTAAATTTTTCCCTTTGGAGCGACGCACCATGATCGCGACGTCACACAGGAAAGTAACAATCGGGAAAAAATGGTTGGTGGCGCAACACAGTGGTATCACATTGTCTCACTGAAAAAAAGACAAATGCCATTTAGACTACCTCTGCAACGCATTAGAGTACTAGGTGGTACATTGTCGTACTAAAATGGCTCTAACTCTTCGCCCGGGTGTTAGATTTGAGAGAATTTGGTATCGATGAAAATTCTACATATATAAAAGGGTATTCATCTTTAAAGAAAGTCTTTGACAATTTTGGGATGGATTTAAGCTAGGTAAAAGTACGAGGTGTTACAATTGTGCTGCACAAATAAATAATTTAGGTGATATTTAGAGTCTATTAGAGGTAGCAATTAATCTATGCATTCGGTGATGGCCATTACCTTTTCTTATCTAAATTATGTCTTATTGTATTTAGATACAAAGTTTGTTTCCTTTAAGATATCCTATGTATATTCTGACATCAAGTTGTATTAGTTATTTTACATTGTGTCACCAGGATTTAGGATTTGGTTTTGTATCTTGATTGTCTTTTTGCTAATATCATGTTTATATGTTTCTGTTTTTCTCTAGAAGCCTTGCCCTGGGTTTTCTAGTATTGATTTCCCTTTTTATATCAGTTTGGGTGGTAGGATTTCTTGTCAATCCATCATAACCCTTGGTTTTTGGGTTGTGACAAATTAGTATCAAAGTTGGAATTTTATTGGTTTCATAAGTGTAAGAACAGGTTATCTGGTAGAGTCTCATGCATTGATATGTAGGCATTTGTATCTATATTTTAGAGGCTATGAGATATCTTTAAGAAACTTCTCTTATCTCATTTTGTATCATATAGATCTTTCATACCTTATGTTCTAAGTCATATGTCAATCTTTTTTGCAAAGATGGTAAGGACTAGATCTAGTAAGTCTACATATGAAAATCAATTATATTAGGAGATAGCCCCATCTAGAGGATGAGTTGTGAGATGTGGTCATGCTTGAGGTAGAAAATGGACATGGGGATCTTTCCGGTCCATAGATAGCACAGGGGAATCTCCCCTAAGACTTAGCTTAAGCATGTCAGAGTTATAAGACCTACTCTGATCCCTCAAAGTTTTTCAACTCAAGTGTTTGAATGGTTGTTAATTCGAATATTGACCTATTTGGAGGGGCTTCTATGAGTGCACCTGGTTATCCTCATACTCTAAGTATGGTATCTCCATCTATAGTAGAGACTGCTTATGGACTTTCTATAGTCCTGAGTGTGGATCCTTTTATTGTACCTATATCTGCAAATGGTACTCTACGAAGTTCAACTATTGGTCCTCCTTTAGTGAATGTATCCGAGTATAATATTTTGAGATTTAGAGTTCAGCCTCCTTCTAGGTTACCACCTCAAGTGGGTTATCATCCAGCCAAATTTAAAATGTCTCCTATTATTTCAAGTATAGTTATGTCATTTGAGGACCAGAAGAGGTTTAAGAAATTTACTTATTTGGGTTCTCCAAGGGTCAATGATGTTGTAAGCAAGGATTCCTATGAGTTCTTGATGGATAAACATGAGAAGTTACAAAACCATGGATTGCTTGAGTCTCATAGGGTTGCATTTACTACTTATTACTTGAGAGATACAACCAGATATTGGTGGAGGTCACTTGTTGGTTTCTAACCTCTTGGTTCACTAGGGAGACTTAGGATCAATTTATTGAGGCCTTTTGGATAGGTTTGTGCCTTTTTACTTGGAGGGATTATATGAGAGATAATTTTGATCACTTGGAGTAGGGCTTTATGAATGTTGCAGAGTTTAAGGTATGTTTTCATCCCTTGTCTATATATTCTAATGTTAGTACTACCACCGAGTCTGAGAAGATTTAGAAGTTCATAAAGGGTTAAATGTTTCTCTTCAGCTTGCTATGACTCAAATGGCAGTTTATGGGGCATTATTTTAGAGTATTATGGATCATGCTAAGATGACTGCCTATTCTTCGAGTATGTCAAGGAAGCACCAAGAAGATACACAGTTAGGGTGCGTTTAGAGGTCACACTTCCCAAGGTAGAGATTTTAGAAACTTTTATAGGTATTATGGTAGACTAGTGTAGTCATTTTTTTAGAATTCAAGTAGTGGGGCTTCTGGTTCATCAGCTTTGGATGTCCATCCTAGTTTAGTCGTGCCTCTTTTCATTAAGTTAGGTTGTAAGGTTTGCTATGTGTGTGAGGACATTGGTTTTTTATCTAAGGACTATCCCCACCATATTTCAAGTGCTACCCCTATATTGGTATAATAGGTATAGGTTCTACTAGGGGTATGAGAGGTCGAGGTAATGGTTCCTATAGTAATGGTCGCAAGGTTACTCAGCCGGATGGTGGACATGGTTAGAGCTATGTTAGACCTGTAAGGCCAAAGGTAGAGGCCTCGAATGTTGTCTATCGTCCCTGTTTGTTTCAGATTTGTATCTATGTTATTTGATCTATGATTAACTTTCACCTATGTGTCTTCATATTGCTTTGATTCCATTTGTAAACCTCTTGATGCGTCTAGTCATGGTCTACCTCCAAAAGAGACTCTTTAGTGGTGGATTTGGTGAACCGATCTTATGTTATGACTTTTGTTGGGTGTATGACTTGGATAGATCTCATTATCCTTGATATGGTAGATTTTTATGTCATCTTAGGTTTGGATTGGTTATGTTCTTATTATGTTGTCCTACATTGTTATGCTAAGACCATGACTTTAGCTTCACTGGGTGTGCAAAAGATAGCTTAGAAGGGTGTGCTTCATTAGGGTCCTTAGAAAATTATATTTTTTCTTTAGTCTTATCATTTGTAGAGAGGGTATATTTATGTTATTTGTCCTATATTCTTGATACTAGCATTGCTTCCCCTCCTTCTTTAGATTTTGTTCTTGTTTTTTGTGAGTTCATTAATGATTTCCCTAGTATGCATCTGGATTGTGACATTGAATTTTCTATTAATGTCAAGCCAAGCACTAAGCCTATTTTTATTCCTCCTTATAGGATAGCCCCATCAATGTTAAAGGAATTGAAAGATCAATTATAAGAGTTGCTTGATATGGGATTTACCTTACCTAGTGTATCACTTTGGGGTATGTCTGTTTTGTTTGTAAATAAAAAAGATGGGCCTGTATGTGTATTTATTATTAGCAGTTGAACAAGGTAATGGTTAAGAATAAGTATCCGTTTCCTCTAATTGATGATGTGTTAAGGATTAGAGCTTTGGATATTCTAATGACAGATTTTCATACATGGTACAGTCATTATGAGTTCTTGGTTATGTCCTTTGGATTAACCAATGCCTATGCCACATTCATGAAATTGATGAACTCGGTATTTCGATAGTATCTTATCTCTTTCATCATTGTATTTATAGATGAAATGTTGGTTTATTCTAAGAGCGATGCCGATAATAATAAGCATTTTCAGATTGTACTTTAAAGATTGAGGGATAAGAAGTTGTATGCTAGGTTCTCCAAGTATGAGTTTTTCTTGGAGTTCGTTTCTTTCTTTGGTCATGTGGTGACAAAGAATGATATTATGGTTGATTTGGCCAAGAGTGTTGAGGTTTGTGATTGGTCTAGGCCTACTTCTCCTACCGAGATTTGGAGTTTTGTTGGTTTAGCAAACTTCTATCGGTGTTTTGCTAAGGGTTTTCATCTATTATAGCTCCATTGACCAAGTAGACTCAGAAGAAGATTTTCTTCCAGTATTCCAATGCTTGTCAAGTGAGCTTTCAGAAGCTCAAAGATTTGTTGACTTCTGCTCTTATCTTGGCTTTTCCCAAAAGGGTATGTGTTTTACCATCTTCTGTGAGGCTTATAGTAATGAATTTTGTGTTGTGTTGATATCGGAGGGTAAGGTTATTAGTTATACCTCTCATTAGTTAAAGCCCCATGAGAAGAATTACCCTACCTATGAATTGGAGTTGTGTGTAGTTGTTTTTCCTTTGAAGTTTTAAACACACTACTTGTATGGAGTCCATTGTTAGATTTTATTGGATCATTGTGGACTTTAGTATTTCTTCACCCAGTGAGATCTTAATATGAGGCAACTCCATTATCTTTAGTCTCTTAAGGATTATGACTTGACTAGTCTCTACCATCCAGGCAAGGCTAATATGGTTGTTAATACCTTAAGCTTGAAATTGACAAGCATGGGTATCTTGGTTCATCTTTTGACCTAGGAGAGGCTTTGACCTTAAAGGTGGAGTCTTTGGATAACCATATGGTTAGGCTTGATGTTTTGGCATTCTTATAGGCTAGGTTTTTCTTGATTGTGTAGATTCAGGCTCATCAGTTTGATGAAGTTGGGTTGAGAGTGATTCGGGATAAGGTGTTGAGTGGTGAGTCTAAGAAAGCCTCGCTTGATCCAAATGGTGAGTTGAGGATTGGAGGTTGAGTTTCTGTGCCGAGGGTGGGTGGTTTGATTAGATTGATTTTTCAAGAGTCTCATTGTTCCATGTATTCCATCCATCCAGGAGTGACTAAGATGTATCGAGATTTGAGACAGTATTACTGGAGGAGTGGTATGAGGAAGGATTTAGTAAAATTTCTAGCTCATTATCTAAATTTCTAGTAGATAAAGGACGAGCATTTGGGACCTAGTGGTTTTATTTAGAGGTTACTCATTCCTAAGTAGAAATGGTAATGCATCACAATGGACATTGTAACTGGGTTGCCTCATACTTCTCGTAGTTCTGGAAGTGTTTAGGTTATGTGGCTCAATTCACTAAATCTGCTCATTTCATTTTAGTTCAGGTTTCCTTCAATACTGAGATGTTGGCCCGTATATATATTCGTGAGGTAGTTTGTCTTCATAGTGTACCAGTGTCTATCATCTCAGATCGAGGTTTAGTGTTCACATCTCAGTTTTGGAATAATTTTCAAGAGGAGATAGGTACCCGGGTTAATCTTAGTATAGATTTTCACCCCATCCTGGCGGTCATTTGAAGTGAACTATCTAGATTTTTGAGGATATGCTCTGTGCTTGGGTCATGGACTTTGGAGGTTAGTAGAATCATTAACTAGCTTCGGTGGAGTTTGCATGTAATAATAGCAACCTTTCCAGTATTGAAATGGCTTTTTTTGAGGTTTTGTACGGTAGGCATTGTCGCTCTCTAGTTGGTTGGTTTGAGGTTTCTGAGATTAGGCCTCAAGGTATGAATTTGCTTTTTGAGTCTTCAAATAGAGTTTGGGTCATTCAAGATAGAATTCTAGTGGCACACAGTAGGTAGAAGTATTATTCAGATTGTAGACTTCATGCCTTAACCTTTACTGTTGGTAATAGTGTCTTCCTTCGTGTGTCACCTATTAAAGGCGGGATGAGGTTTGAGAAGAGAGGAAAGCTTAGCCCTAGGTATATTAGACCTTTTGAGACCTTTTGAGTATTAGGGATGTCGCTTATGAGTTAGCATTACATCAAATTTTATCTGTTGTTGATCCAGTTTATCATGTTTCTATGCTTCGGTATTACATTCTAGATGAGTCTTATTTCATTCGTTAGGATTTAGTTCAGTTAGTTAAGCGGTTGTCTTTTATTGAGAAACTTGTCTCCATTCTAGCTAGCAATGTTAGACAAATTCTTTCTATAGTTATTCATGTCGTTAAGGTCCAATAGAGGCATCAACCTGTAGATAAGGCTACTAGAGAGGTCAAGTCTGATATGCATAGTAGTTATCCCTTTTTTCACTGATTCATGTATTTCTATTACCCTTAGTTCGAGGACAAACTAGATTTGTAGTAGTGGATGATGTAATGACCTAATTTTTTGTGATTTGTGAGAATTATTTATTTCTGCGTGATTTGACTATTTTACCACTCCAGTGATTGCATTATGGTGTTTCAAAAGTGTGGGGATGTTTGGCATGGTTTGAAATGTATTTTTATGTGATTAAATGTGAGATTGTGATTTTTGGTGGTCTTAAATGCTAGTTGACTTAGATCAACATCTTTTGATCAGTGAGTCGGATGGAAAAATATAAGGGCTATTAGTTGACTTCGGTCAACATATTTTAATCTGTGCATGAAATGGCAAAACGGACTGCGCCAGCAAATCTGAAACGTCAAATTTTGATTGGTAACAAGGTTGGTATGGTTTTACGGCTTTATTATCTCATTTCGAAACTCGATTTGGGAAGTTCTTAAAATAGGACTTGGGGGTCAATTCTGTGAAAATAATGTTTTTTTTTAAATTCTGATATCACTACTTATTTTCATTAAGTATCATAGATTGTTTGTGTTCTCAGAATTCTGGATGAATCCCTGGGGTTTACGGAGACTTGAAGTTTTCCAAGTCTTCGTAGTTGGTGCACCACTCAGCTAGTGTTGTCGCTAAAGTGCCACTTTGGCTGCTTTAGCGGCAAGCACTAAAGCGCTACTTGGCCGCTTTAGCGGCAACTACCAGTTGGGTACGGGCATTTTAGCGGCCCTTGTCTACTTTAGCAGAGGGTGCTAAAATGATCCTTGTCTGTTTTAGCGGAGTTGAATGCATTTGCAGATACCGCTAAAATGGTACTTTACCACTTTAGTAATGACCGCTAAAGCACCTAGTTGACTGGTTTAGCGGCACCTGAGTATATAATATTCTTTTTTTATTTTATTTATCATTTTTGAGACTTGGTGCTTTGAATTTTAAGGGTTTTAGGCAATTTACTCAATTTTAAAAATTGGGAAAGCTCCAAACTCCTATTTCAACTACTTTTCTTTGATTCTATAATTTAAATCTAGTTTAAACTCGGATTTAAAGGTAGAATTTGGGAATTTTGGCCCGTAAGGCCTAAATTAGAATTTCTTTGATTCAAACCTCAATCGCACCCTATTTTCAGTTATTTTTTCTCTTATGTGTTCCTTTAATCTTAGGAAATATGTTTTTGGACAAAAATTTCAGTCTAACCCTTCTTTTTCAAAAATCAATTTTGGAGGTCCATTTTGACCCTGATTTAGAAGTGCGCAATATGGGTATCATTAGGTTTCTTTTGAAGCATAAATTTTATACATGTGTGTTTTAGTTCATTCTGAGTCCGCGCATGAGGTGTAAGCTTAGTGATAAAGACTTATTTATTTTTGTTTCGACATTCGAGTTAGGTTATGTCTTAACTTTCTTCAGACTGGGTTAGGTAGTTAATAATAATATAAAAGCATGCTATAGGTATGGGGTTGTATCATGGGAAATGTGCTTAGGTGACTTGTATGCCCATATAAGGGGCCTATGTGGATAATATTTGGTGGTTTTGAGACATTATTTGTTATGTAAGACTGTGCGGGGTCTTGTATGATGTTGTTGGTCTGGTATTGACATATATATGCTTGATTGCACTCTTTTTAGTGGGAAAATCCTAGATTTTGGGATTATGCGGTATCGATCACATTTTTCTTGTATGTTTAACTTTATGGTTATGGATTATATTTGATCATTGATGGCTGATGGATTTGAGTGGATTATTTGCTGACATGGTTGGTATATTAGTTAGATATTGGATATTTTCATTTTTGTTGGTTGTGAACATTACATCCTCATATCATATTAATTCACGAAACATTGGTACCACTACAGAAATATTAGAAGCACTAGCTTTTCCTTACAAATAATATGACATCTTTAAAATCCCTCTAGTAATGTATATACTGGAGAGGAGTTATGGATATTAGTTATATATGGGTTGACAAACCCCACATGGGTTATACTTTGGGAGCACAACTCATTAGGTGTTTATGTACATTGTGCGACGACCTCGTGCATCACATCATCATCATCATCTTTATTGCATTCCATATATTGTGCTTGTTCTATGATTTTATTTCTATTCTTGACTTGATATCAGTCCATTTGTTCTATCTTCTTATAGTTGTATTTGGTGTATGTGTATATTTGTTCTTCTTTCTCCAACCTGTATTTATTGTATGTGTATATAATAGAACTGTTAGTGGAGATGGTGTGGGCTGTTGTTTGGGATATTTTTTGACTGCGGGTGATGTGCCCATAGTTTGTGTTTATTTGATTTATTTTCTACTTACTCAGTCAGCCTATGATACCTACGAAGTACAAATGAACCATACTCATCCCTACTATGCCTTTTTGGTGCATATCTATGTACGAATGCGCCGCATGGATAGCTGATTCAGGAGATATTTGGGTCTATTTGAGGTAGTCGCTTATCTTTGCATCCAAAGTTTGCCACTACCTTTTTTTATCAAGACTATGTCTTATTGCATTTAGTGACAGAGTTTGTTTCTTTTTGGTTATTTTGACTTCAAAATATATTAGTGGTTCTTACACTGTGACACTCTAGAAGTCTTGCCTTGGGTTTTCTAGTATTGAATTCCATTTTATATCAGTTTAGGTAGTAGGCTTACCACGACAAGTTCCATCGTGACCCTTGATTTTTGGTTTGTGATAGAGGACTTAAGAATAGAGTTGCAGGAACTAAGTGTGAGAATCATTAGACGAGGGCTCATCACAATTGTGGAATAAACATATCATCGTACCTTGAGATTATAGGAAGAATGCCCAAATATGGAGGTTGTAGATGGGTGAAGTATATGAGGATCAACTTCAGCATAGTACAATCATAGTTTGATACCACGATGCCATACTAAGAACTTTACCGATAAAGATCCGAAGACGAAAATCCATGAGCCAAACAATGAGCACCAAAGGACGGTTGTGGGTTCTAACCATGATCCTACCTTCATATTGGTTGATGCCACTAATCCAAATTTCCTATTTTCTTTAGGATAGAATTAATTTTGTTACATTCTCGTATAGGGTTATTTTATGAGGTTACATACTGCTTTATATTTTTACAACATTATATTATGACAGTCTAAGGTATATTCTTGGATTTTTTACAAACATTGATTTTAGAGGTTTAACTCAAGTTGAAATTTTGGAGTTTTCTTATCATTATAGTAAGTTCATAATTATGTCTTTATCAATGGATTCTTCTTGTGTTTATGAAATTATGAGTAAGTAAACACCAAAATTATTTGGCAATTATGTGGACAAATACTAGATTGGATTTCGTCCTATTCCCAATGGGTTTGACCCCAAAACGGTTGAGTTTTAAATTTTATTCAGTGTTCGCTTTATACTTTTGGTGAGGTGTAATTTGGGCCTAATTAAGTTCACAACCCATATATTATCACAATCTCATCAATCAACCTTACTGGTGCATCACTTGGTTAAGACGTTTTATAAAGTGTCTCATTTTCTTATCAAATCAAAAGTGTCTCAACAGTAACAACTCCATGAATATTTTGAATCAAATTTGGATTCCTACTCATAACCAAATCAATATCATGATGAATCAACTTAATAATTGTAGCATTTTGAAAATCCAAGCTATGAATAGAACCACCCTAAAAGTATATTTAGAACCAAACTTAGTGATTTTGTATTATGAAAAGTGATTTAGACATGAATTAAGGCCACATCTAACTCCTAGCTCATAGCCAAGTTGAAATATTTCTTACCAATTAAATTCTTGTGTAAGATTTTACTAGGGTAAACATCAAATAGGTATAGCTCCTAGATTTTGATAAGTTTTAGAGATCAATACCCAACAAATAAAAGTTTTTTGAGTCTTATTTCCAACCCACTCAATTTTTTAAGAATTCATTGCTGGAGCTTGGTGATGTAGCCATTTTATAAAGCACTGTCCAACAGTGAGATACGAAGACCCAACAAATTATTTTGGTTGAAAGGACAATAGTCTCTTGATCTCATTTGATGAAAATATCCCCAAAAATAAAAAGTGTCATCAAAACTTCTCAAGTAATAACAAGCATAACCAACGATCATTGGTTGAAAGGACACTCATTGGTTTGTTTGTTTGTTGTGATACATAGTTTTTTAACATATATTTTTAAAGGGGTATTTTAGTCTTTTATCATTATTTAGAATCCTGAACTACATTATTTTAACTATCCTAAGGAAGCATATTAAACCTAAACAACCCCAAATTCCTCATAAATTAAAAATTCAAGCGGCACTTCAAAAATTTAGAGCAAACAGATGACTTTTCTTCATTAAGAAATAAATTTGGGTTCTTCATCATCGAGCTTCAAATTCAAAAACGTAGCAAGATTTTTCACATCAAGGTATATGGTATCCCATAAATGGTTTTATGTTCACCCATTGAGTCCTTAAGTGAATTCAATTCTCCAGTTAATTCATTCTACAAAGCTTATGGTTTTCATTAAGAGTATGGTTTCAATTGTATTTTAGTTCCACATAAAAATACTTAGTGAATACATGCTTTCCATGAAAATTCAGTACCTTGACATGTTTATATATCATGAACCCTCAGTATGTAGTTAATTTATTGTTTGGGATTTTTAAACTGTCATGAATAGTTGCAATTTTCAAATATGGCTAGTTGTGAACACTCGATTACGTAGGTTCTCATATATTCCTTAGGTTTCATCGGTATTTAGGATACTTTCTTATAAAGTATCTATATTTAATTCTAAGACTTTAATATAAATGAACGTATCAATTTATAAATATAATTTAATTCAGAGTAGAACTTAGCACTAGTTGATGTAGGAGTGAAGGCTCGCCCACCAATTAGGCTGAGACCTTTATTTGTAGTCCCTAAGTTCAAGAACTATAGTGCACCATAGGATCTAATACTCCACACATCAGATCAGTCTTTATACCTTAGTCCTTTTAGGCAACAATTTAGTAAATTCATGGCAGTCAGTGTTCATACCTTTGGTAAGGTACAAAGCAACCTTCCAGTTGGGTTACAGTTTGGCCAATTTAGCTCAGATGGATTATGTAGGTTAACAGTAGCTCCCGCAATTTATAATCAGATATTTCATGACCTTGTTTTTATTTTATTCAGTATATTTTCATTATACTTTATGTTTATTTACTTTTTCATTGCATCAGTAATATTTCTCAAATACATATTCAGTTCATGTTCTCATATTCAGTTATTTAATATAGTGCATATCTCAAATGCTCAGTACATTCAAAGTACTAACCGCATGCTCTTTTTGCACTATATTGTCTTATATTATAGGTTCAAACATTCATCATCTAGTTCGTGGTTAGTATGACCCTATATTACCTCAATAGTAGAGTTTGGTGAGACCTTATCTTTCAAAGATAAGATTTATAATTACTTTCTCATTCAGTCTTATAGTTTTTAGACACTTACAGTTAGTGGGGGCATGTCCTAGCAACTCATATTATTTAGATGCTTTCATACAGATAGATAGACTATTTTTTAATTTATTTTTTTAACATCAGTATTGAGTTCTTTTTTTATTTTATTTCTATATCATTTAGATTGTTAGCTTCCTCATAGTGATTCCAAGCTAATTTCAGTATCTATAGTGTCATGCCAGGTCATTACCTAGCTTGCATCACTTATGACACTAAGCATCATATTACGACTAGGAGATAGTCTTCGGTCATAAGAAACTTTGTATCACAGCTTTAGGTTTAAAGTATCCTAGGATGTTTGAAAGTCGGGTTAAGTAGAGTCTTAATCATATGTGTAAAGCATGAAATACTTTTGAATGAGGGGATGTGAAATGTTTTAGGAAAAGTTTCACTTCTTCCATATTAGTATCATGTGATCGAGTGTGAACTCTATTTTACACTCCTTATAACTAGTGCTCTGCGTATTTATAGAAAATGCCTCATAAAAGAGTGAATAAAAAGGGAAATAGAAATAAAAATTATAACAAGAATGGAAACCAGCAAGCACCACCAGCTCCCGAAGACCCATAGAATTAACAAGTCTCGCATACTAAGTATTTGGGTGTTATTCAAGTGCTATATCAGGTATTCCTACCCAAGTGAACCAACCTGCTATTGAATAGTTTAACCTAAATAGTGGTATGACAGTGGCTAGAGTCTAGAATTTCACTCGAATGAATCCTCCTTAATTTTATGGTTCTAATATAGATGATGATCAACAAAAGTTCAATGATGATATACAGAAAGTCCCTTAGATTATGGGAGTCACTCCAGTTGAGAGTTTAGACTTAGTCGCATACCATCTTAAAGAAATACCTCATACTTGGTACAAGCAGTGGAAGGAAGGTAGGGCTATGGATACATGTTTAGTTGAATTTGTAGAGTTTATAGATACATTTCTTGACAAGTTCTTTCCACTTGAGTTAAGGGAAGACAAGGCTTAATAATTTATTAATCTGAATAAGGTTGACACAGTGAAAGAGTATTCTCTCAAGTGTACTCACCTCTCTAATTATGCTCTAATGATGGGGGCAGATTCCATGTCCTATATGAGCAAGTTCATAGTGGGTGTTTCCAAGGATATGGTTAAAGAGTGCAGGACTGCAACACTGGTCAAAGAGATGGACATCTCCAGGTTGATGGTTCATGCTTAATAGATTGAGGAGGAAAAATCAAGGAGAAGGAAAGGCATAATAAGAGATCCATAAAAGATAGTTTTAAATTTTATCAGTAAAGGTTTGATGGTGGTAACCATTCTCTATTTTATTAAAAGTCTTATTCTTCAAAACTTATCCTTTGCTAGTGCCCCTATGCCCAAGTTTAGAAAGTATCATCTGGATAGGGCACCAGGCTCTATGTCCCAAGGCAGTGTCATTAGTGGACGTACTCATCCAGTTTGTAAGAAGTATGGTAATAACCACCAACATAAGAGTATGGCTGGTAGTGGTAGTTATTTTAGGTGTGGTAAGCTAGTTCACACAAATTAAATGAGTGACCAGTGACATCATAGAAAGGAAGAGACGCGTTCAAGTAGAATCAAACTAACTCTTCAATTGTCTATCTAGTTTCACAACTCAGTAGAGTGCCTTATCTAGTGCAGGAAGTGGTTAGGCTAGAATAGATTTTATGAACTTCAGACTAAGGATTAAGAGGGTTCCTATAATGTAATCACTGGTACATTATAGTTCTTTCAGATTAATATTTATGTTATATTAGATCTTAGCCACACTTTCTTTTGTAACTCTCTTTATAGAATTAGACTTTGGTGAAGTCCTAAAATCCTCTCATAACCTTTCTTAGTCTCTACTTTTGTTTGAAATTTAGTCATAGCTAGACAAGTATACAAAAAATAACCAGTCATAGTTTGTCAAAAAGGCACCTCAATTGATCTTGTAGAGTTATATATGACAGAATTTGATGTCATCCTTAGCATGGATTGGATATATTTATTTTGTGCCTAAGTTAATTGTAGAAATAGAGTAGTATAGTCTTTGTTTCCAAATAAACTAGTCTTAGAGTGGAAGAATAGTACGTCGATACCTATAGGTTGGTTTGCCTCTTACCTTAATATCAAAAAAATAATTTTCAAAGGGTGTATCAATCATCTTGTTCGAGTTAAGGATTCAAAGTCAAGGAACCCAATGCTTCAGTAAATTCCAGTGGTTAATAAATTCATAGAAGTGTTTCCCAAGGATCTTCTCGAAGTTTTTCTTGAGTGGAAAATTAACTTTAAGTAGGTCTCCTTCCATATACCCAGCCTATTCAATTCCACCTTATAGAATATCTCCAACTGAGGTTAAAGAAATTAACATAGAATTAAAATATCACATAGATAAAGGTTTTATTAGGCCCAACATCTCTCTATGGAGTGATCCAATTCTTTTCATATGAAATAAATACGTTTCTCTCAAAAACACATTAATTACTATCCGTTGAATAAAGTCACAATTAAGAATAAGTATCTCATTCCTAGGATTGATTACTTATTTTACAAGCTATAAGGTGCTAGTTTCTTTTTAAGTATAAACCTCAATTTCTTCTATTATCAACTTAAAGTTAGAGGATATGATTTTCCAAAGATAGCCTTCAGAACTTGGTATGGTCACTCAAAATTTATTGTCATATCTTTGGACAAACGAATGCTCCTACATATTTTATGGATTTGATAAATAGAGTATTTTAGTTGTACTTGGATAAGTTTGCCATTATTTTCCTAGATCATATCCTTATCTATTCTTGGAATTAGGATGAATATAATGTCTATTTGAGGATTATTTTGCAGACTCTGAAAGATCACCAGTTATTTACTAAGTTCCAAAAATATAAATATTGGTTGAAATCAATAGTATTCTTTTATCATATCCTTTCCAGAGAAGGCATTCAGGTTGATCCTCAAAAGACGAAGTAGTTTAGAAATCACTCAGGCCCATATCTCCATCAGACATCAGGAGTTTCTTGGGCTTAGCCCGCTACGATAATTAGTTTGTTGACAGATATTCCTTTATTACTTCTCTTATATCTAGATTGACTTAGTATGAAGTAAAGTTTCAATGGGTATATACTTGTGAGAAGAGTTTCATAGAATTAAAAACTCGACTCGCCTTTACTCTAGTTTTGACTCTGCCAAAGGGTCCAAATGGGTTCATAGTTTATTGTAATGCTTCTGGAGTCAGTCTTGGTTGTGTTTGATGTAACATGGTAAGATTATAGGATACACCTCTTGACAGATCAACCCTCATGATAGGAATTACTCTACTTATGATCTTGAGTTGGGAAAAAATGATTTTTCCTTGAAGTCATAGAGGCATTATATTTATGGGTTTTATGCAGATATGTTCACAGATCATAGAGCCTTCAATGTATAGTCGGTTAAAAAGATTTGAATCTTTTTCCAAGGAGGTCGCTAGAGTTTTTAAAGGATTATGATATAAGTTTCTTAAATTATCCATGTAAAGCCAATGTAGTAGTTGATACTCTTAGCAAGTTGTCTATGGAGAGTGTTGGTCATGTAGATGACAAGAAAAAAATTAATTTGCGAGGTTCACAAGCTTGCTAGATTGGGAGTTCTATTGGTTGATTCAACTAAAGATAGTATCTTGGTTAAGAAAGGTTCAGAATATTCTTTAATAGTGTAGGTGAAAGCAAAGAAATATATATTAATCCTATTTTGCATAAGTTTAAAGAACTTGTCCAAATTTAGAAAGTTGAGGTTTTATCCCAAGTGAGAGATGGTGTTCTTTATTGCCAGGCAAAATTTATGTTCTATGTATGGATGACTTTAGATAGTGGATTCTAACACAAGCTTATATTTCTCAGTAATATATTCATCCAAGAGACATTAAGATGTACCATGATCAATGGAAAGTTTATTGGAGGGCTGTCATGATAAAGGACATCGCAAAATTTGTGGCTAAGTGTCAAAATTGCTAGTAGGTTAAGATAGAGAACCAGAGACCTGGTGGTTTTACTCAGGTTATTAGTATTCCTACTTGGAAGTTGTAAGTAGTGAATATGGACTTCATTACAAGGTTGCCTTATACTCATCGATAGTATGATTTTATTTTGGTTATTGTAGACCGAATGAATTAGTTGGTGCATTTCCTTCTTGTTAACACTTCATATTTAACCCAGAATTATTCGAAACTCTACTTTAGGGATTTGGTGAAATTACATGGAGTCCCTTTGACAATCATCTCCAATAGGGGTACTCAGTTTACTTCTAAATTTTTGAAAACATTTTAGAAGGGTCTTGGCACCCAAGTTCATCTTAACATAACTTTTCATCTACAGATAGATTGTAAGATTAGTAGACCATTCAGAATTTAGAGGACATGTTGAAATCTTTTGTGATTTATTTTAAAGGTAGTTGGGATGATCAATTTTTTTTGATTGTGTAAGCCTATAGTAATAGCTATAACTCTAGTATTCAAATAGCCCCATTTGAAGAGCTTCAAGTTTTGAGGTGTAAATCTCCTATTAGTTAGTTTGAGGTTGATGAAGCTACTTTGATAGGTCCTGATTCAGTCCATGAAGCTATGGAGAAAGTTCAATTGCTTAGAAAAAGGCTAAAAATAGCTCAAAGTCATTAGAAATCCTATGAAGAGTAAAGAGAAGAGAGATTGAGTTTGCGATTGGTGAATTGATTTACTTGAAAGTTTCTCCCATAAATGAGGTGAAGAGATTTGGAAAGAAAGGGAAACTCAATCCTTGTAATATAGGTCCTTATAAGATTTTAAGGTGAATTAGCTTTGTCCTATAAGCTGCCTTACCTGCATACTTATCGTCAATGAATTTAGTTTTTCATGTGTCATTATTAAAGAAGTGCATTGGTGATCCATATTCAATTGTATCCTTGGGAGATTGTGGGTATAAAAGATAGTCTTTCTTACAAGGAGGCCCTAATTGAGATTTTCTACCATCAGGTTCATAGGTTGAGGAAAAAAGAAGTTTATTCAGTAAAGGTTCTTGTAGAATTTAGCTAGTTGAGAGAGCTAATTGGGAGGCAAGAAAAGATAGGATAACAAAGTATTCCCTGCCTTTTCTCTTTGAATTCGATTCCACAATGAGGTAAAAGTTCTATACATATTACTTCTCTCAGTTGCATGCCCCTCAGTTATTATTAGGTCTTAGATGAATGCAGGTTTTATGTGTTCAGATCTATTCATTTTTTTGAAAAAAAATTAGTTAACAAATTAGTATTCAACTCTTAGAAACTCAGTGTTGGGATTGCATACCTTTCCTTATCCTTTTATCTTACATAGTTTTCTTTTGGGGATGAATGATCTCTATGGAGGAGAAATTATAAGACCCCAAAAATTTAAGCTAAGATCAACACCATTCTTCATGTATATTGAGACAAACATAGTTATTTGGTAGTATGAGAAGTTATTTATATATGAGTTAAGGCCACATAAACTTCTAGCTCATTGCAAGTTGAAACCTTTCTTATCAATTGAATTCTTGTATAAGAACTTAAATAAGGTCAACTTCAAACATGTATAACTTCTAGATTCTAAACAGTTTTGGAGATCATTGCAAGTTGAAACCTTACTTATCAATCAAATTCTTGTATAAGAACTTAAATAAGGTCAACTTCAAACATGTATAACTTCTAGATTCTAAACAGTTTTGGAGACCAAGACCCACCAAATGAACGGTCCTTGAGTCTTTCTTGAAAAACATGTAATTTCTCGTTAATCCGATTCTGAAGCTAGGATATATGTCTATTTTGGTAAAGCCATGTCAAGTAGTGAGATATGATGACCCAAGCAACAATCCTTGGCTTGTTTGTTTGTTGTGAGATACAGATTTTTCAGCTACATTTTTAAAGGGGTATTTTAGTCTTTCCCAATATTTAGCCTCCTAAACTACATAGTTTTAACTATCCTAAGATAGCATTAAACCGAAACTACCCCAAATCACTTATAAACTCAAAATTTAAGCAACACTTTGAAAATTTAGTGCATACGGGTGACTTTTCTTCATCAAAAAATAAATTAGGGTTCTTTATCTTCAAGGTTATAATTTAAGAGCCTAACCAAAGAAAATTATTTTTTTCATTGAATCATCACACAAATGACAGATACTCTAGCAAGGTTTTTCACCTCCAGGTATGTTGGAATTCATCAATGGGTTTACTTTCACTCATTGAGTTCCTAAGTGAATTCAATTCTTTAATTAATTCATTCTATAGAGCTTAGGGTTTTCATGAAAAGTATGGGTTCCTTTATATTTTAGTTCCTCATTGATAATACTTCATGAATACATGTTTCCTATGAAAATTTATTACCTTTGCATTCTTATATTTTATTAACACTCACTATATAGTTAATTCATGATTGTGGATTTATTTGTATAAATTTGTATTTTATTTGGATTATAAAAACTAGCAAGAATAGGTACATTATTTATAGATGGTGGGTTATGAACAACCGTGACTTAGGTTCTCATGTATTGATAGTTGAATATTCAGTCCTTCATTTTCATATGTGTTAAGATGCTTTCTGATAAAGTGTCTATATCTCAGTCTTAGATTTTAGTATAAATAAGCCTATTAATTTATCAGTATAATTCATTTTGGATTAGTTCTTAAAATCTAGAAGATACAGGGATGAAGGATTACCTATCAGTTAGGCAGAGACCTTTAGTAGAAGTCCCTAAGTCCTATAACTACGGTGACACCATAGTTTCTAAAGGGTCACTCATCAGATCTATCTTGATACCTTAGTCCTTTCAAGTAATAGTTTAGTAGATCCACATCAGTTAGAGTTCATACTCATGGCAAGGTATAGAGAACCCTTCCAACTGGAGTTACAAGTTGCACTCCGTTTATCTCAAATGGAGTGGATCGGTTAACAATATCTCCTACATTCACATTCAGCTATTACATGACCTTGTATTAAGCTTATTTAGTATATTATTATTCAGTTACATGTTTATTTACTTGGTCATTGCATCAATTACATTTCTCAAATATATGTTCAGTTTATCCTCTTATATTTAGTTATTTAGCATAGTGCAGATCTCACATGCTTAGTACATTCAAAGTAATGATCGTATACTTTCATTTGCACTATATTGACTTATATTATAGGTTCAAACATCCAGCATCTAGCTTGCTGCATCACCTCAACAGAAACGTTTGGTCAGTCCTCATATTTTGAGGACGAGATTTGTCATTGCTTTCATATTTAGTCACATAGTTTTCGGACCGTAAGAGTTAGATGGGGGATTTTCTAGCAACTCATATTATTTAGAGGCTTTCAAACAGATAGATATACTCGTGTCACTAGTATTGAGTTGTATTGGAAATTATTTCTATATCATTAAGATATTTAGCTTCCTCTCAGTGATTCCCAAATTATTTCAGTATTTATGGGTTCATGCCAAGTCATATGATAGCTTAGGGTAACTTGTGACTCTAAGCATTGTGTAACAACTAGGGGTAATTTCATGTAGTGACAATAATGGTATAGATGCGCTCAAATCTCATCAAATCTGAATAGATAATGACATAAGACATCATATGGAAACACAGTAATAAAGGGTCATTTAAGATATCGATAATATCAATATGATCAAACAAGACCAATACTATACCCCACGTGGGCCTCACAAAATAAATAATCTCTCAAGTCAAAAATAAGGTTCACATAAGCACCCACATGGACCACAAGATATAATAAAAATCTCAAAAGATGAATCTTAAAATAAAATCCCCAACCCACAACATACTTTACATGAATGGTTTATTATCTGGCCCGGTCTGACAAAATCCATAACCTTCCTTGAAAGTTGAAACATGAGCCTAGACACTTCAACAAAGAGCTTTACCCTTGCATGCAATCTTAAAATGAACCCAATCTGTCAAAAACATAATTTACATGTCAAGAGGAGTCTAATGATATTCATATTAGCTAATCTCATTTTGGGTCCACAAATAATTCAAAAACCGACCCTAAAATAAAAAGGGATAAAAATTATCATTTTGTAAGGAATCATGTTACACATACTTTAAGGTTTCTAAATATGAAAACCCATAAAAAAAATAAGTTGAAATCAAGCTTAAAATCATTGAAAACCGAATTCTCATTTTTCCGATAAAACCCTAAAATTCCGAGTTTAAAATCAAGTTTTTGAAGTTATTTGCAACATAAAATCAATGAAAAATAATTTAAATCATATTTAGAAGCTTACCCAAACAATTTCGACGGAAGTTCCTCTTTAAAATTGCCTTTATCGAGGTCTCAAAATCCAAAAATGGTGAAAAATGAGAAATTTATATTGTCCAGGTGAAAAGTACCTCACGATTGTGGCCCCCAAACAACGATTGTGATGGTCAGTGTTAAATGACATTTATTTAGCCATCGCAATCACAAGTGGTTGGGCTCACGACCAATATGGGAAAACCCGACCCGACCCTTCTATTAGTCTTTACAAATTTCTCCCATTTGCAATGACCAAGGGAATTATTTCTTTCCAAATGTGATGGAACCCCCATGAATACGAAGAAAGAAATGGTCATGTACCAAATATTAGAATAACTGATCAAAAATCTTTTGAACGCACCCTCATGATTAATTCAAGATCCCATGAAAATAAACAAGGAATTCGACTAGGCTAATTTAAACATTCTAAACTCTATGGAACCCTAAAATTTATCAAAAGAGGTCATTATCAACAAGTTACATCCAGAGACCTCTTTTAGGATATTTTAACTAGTTTCTCGACTAAATTCTAAAATCTCTAAATAATGACTAGAAGACAAACTAACCACATTACTAACCCAAATACAACATTTTAGATGTCATGGAACTAACGGAATCACCATCCAATGCTCGAATCACAAAATATTGACAAAAGTCAAATATAACCTTTTAAGGCTACACAAAACCTCAAACTCATATAAATTAATATTGAATACTTTAGTAATCATACGAACTATACCCACAACTCATAAATGACATATAACAACTATGAGGAAGGTCAGAATAATTAAAACATAGAAAAAGGTAGAAAAAACACAACGAGGGTTGTTATATTACTTAGGGTATAAAGAGATTGTGGTAATAATTGAGAAAGTTAAAAAGATGAATTCTGACATGATTGCTATGTATGTGAAAATGAACTTCTGAATATGCTTGTTGATGAGTATAATTTCATTTTGATCATTTGAGTCTAATTATGTCATAATTGGGAAAAAGGTAGGAAACTTACCATAGGTCACGGCCTAATTTATGAGTCATGATGGAACCTACTCCATCGCTTTAGTAAGTAAGCTAAATTATAGCCCAGAGCTAAGGCAATGACTAACATGGTGGAAAATGGCCTAAAAGTTGGAAATTAATAATTAAATCTTCAAATAGGAATAATACAAACCTAAAGGTCTAATAGATAGTTAGAAAACCAACAAGCATCCCAACACATAGTAAAGCTGGTACAAGAGCTACTACATATGAACTAACGAGTACTGAACAGTCAAATACAATCCATATTAAAGATGAAAGGCAAGACATAGATAAATAAAGGAAAAAAGGGTAACTCCGACTCCAAGAGTTCACCCAATCTTTGAAATCAACTCAACAAGAACATTGAATTAGCGATGAAAACTAGTATTTGGATCTGCACCTAAAGGGTACAAAAGTGTAGTATGAGTACCAAAACCATGGGTACTCAGTAGGCATCGTTGTCCAACTGAGCTAAATTATGATATAAACATGATAAGAAGCAAGATAACATAAGCTAAGTCAAGATATATGTGCAAACCTGGAATTTAGCTTTGACTGTTGTACATAAATAAGACAATGCATAAGAGATAATAACATAAAGATCACGCCATCATAACTACAATATTGAACCACAACCCAACCCAGGCCCACATAAGCCTAAAGGATAAAATCAAGGAAATTAAGCAATCGAACAGCCGTACATATCCTAGCTAACATACCATAACAAAAAATCTAATCAAGTTGTACCATATAATACATGATTCCCTATGCCAGACTTGAATCAAAACTCAATAGTATCACTATCATTATCATCATTTGTCAGACTTGAATCAAAACTCTATATTATCATCATTATTTGCCAGACTTGAACTGATATTGACATCATTATCATTATTTCCCAGATTTTAACTGTAACACATATATCTAACCATAGCAACACACCATATCAAAAGATCATACTAATAAACTAATCCATTAGGTTGTACCAATACTACACCTATTATTTCACATTGTTAACCATGTCCTAAGCCATGTTACTAATCATACTAATAAGTTATTACAGTGATCACATCCATAAATATGAATCTTATCTATAAGCTCTTAATCATTTCTACAAGTTCTATCATACTTATAAGCCATATTGTATCTACAAGACACATCATATCTAAGATCCATAATATATCTATAAGTCATATCACATCTATAAGCCATATAATTAATCACGTTGATGTCTAAATTAGGAAGCTTATCAATAGGCCATATTAGTAATCTTACTCCAAAGCCATGTCGTTAATTGCATGTATCAGTCATTAATTATATCTGAAGGTCATATCAATAACCACCTACATAAGTAATTGATCATATACGAAAGCATTATTGATATTGCATATATAAGTCACTAATCATATCTAGATCCATATTATATATATTCATAAGCCATAGCATTTATATAAGTCGTTAACCTTTAATCAAGCCGATATCTATAACATTAAGAATATCAGTGGGCCATGATATTAATCATATTAAAAAATCCTACCAATAATTACATATATAAAACATAAATCATTCTTATGAATTATGCCCCTAATCATACATATAAGCAATGTCATTACCGATACTCGAAATTAGCATAAACCATTCCATATCCAACACTAATAAGAGTATAACATATGTAAATGTGTCTATAAGGTTATCACAAGACTTGGACTAAAGTGGCCCGGAGGGGCCAACTTCTAATCCTTAAAAGTCCTCTTACGCAACATCTAGACCGAATTAAGATAAGGTATCTTGGTTCACTCCTAGATATCAAGTAAGACATAATTATCCCTACGATGGTAGTACCTCCCAACCATGATTAATTAAGGCAATCCTACATAGAACAATTACAACTAAAGTAATTTCCTTAACATAAAAAATTAAGGACAATTCTACTCTAACATGAATAACTAGGGTGATTTCACCTACCTTGAGTAACTAAGTCATTTCTATTGTAAGTATATACCTCAAATCTCATTCCACCTAAGCCATGAATAACTATGCTAACGACTCCTAGTCTATGGTTTCATATTTTTCTAACGTCCCAATTAACCTAAATATTTTCATTCATATTTCAACACCTAAATTCCACCCTATATTTAGCATAATATCACAATTATACTATGATTTATCTAAATCTATGAAAAAGGTAAACCTAGCCTGCCGAGGCATCAAAGAAAGCTAGAAGATACCCACAATACGTATCTAGAATTTTCTAAGACTAGAATTTTTCAAAATATTAGAAAATTTGTAGGAGAAATACGTATCTAGTATTTTTCTAAGACCTAAATATACCCACAAATGTTATCCCAAGCTTTCCCACTTTTTAAGGTTTAGATATCTTGGAAAGGGATGAGAAATGGTGAAAATGGGCTAAATGGGGCATTTATACCCTTTCTAGGTTCCCTAATATAGCTTTTGCAAACTTTTGATTGCTAACACAACACTCGTTCTCTAGCACACAAATTGCTTACATGATATCTAGCTAGTTAAGATATTGTCGCGTACACGATAGATATGCACTATCGAGCCTTTCACTTTAGTAGCACCTTTTATTGCTAAAGAAATACTCGTTGGGGTTTGGAAGATAGTTTAGGCGATCAAAGGTATCGCTTATGTTATGCACCAACAACAGTTGAGACTTGGAATTCCCAAATCTCCCCCAGCCCCTGGATATTCATCCCTAATCCCATATACGCAAATAGACTATGCTACCCTATAAAATTTGATGTTCTGGACTCAATGGAGTAGTCGAAGTTTCCATATAAAGTCATCTCGCTAAAAAGTGAGTCCAACACCCACTAGCCATTTCTTAAAACTTTTAACCAATAGCTTAAAATAAGCTTGGGTATCTCAGGACTCAAACCAAGGGTCCACCTATGACCCGACCCAAACAAGGGCCTAGTCGTGTCGGGAATCTTGAGTCCAACCAGGTTCAGAGACACCCCTCCAATACCCAACTATAATTGCCTTGCACCCTATGTCAGATGAATTCCAAACATATAACAAGATAAAACAATAATAGTTTGAAGACATTAAATAAAGTATATAGTCATAATTCAACAACCTCAACCAATTATCTAACCGATGACAACCTCAATGCTAATACCAATACCAAGGCTGATGATTTTGACCAATGCTAGAACTAGTTGGTGCACCCTATGGTGCCGGAGCTGAACAAGAGGTAACTGGAAACTTATTTACCCCCAAAGCAACCTTGGCCACTGGACAGTTCATAATTATGTGCCTTAGATGAACACAGCCGAAGTACTTGTCCTTTCTTTCTTCATAGTAATCCTGACTCAATCGTCCACAAAACCTACAGGGATTATACGATAGATCTGATTGGCCCTGCTAGCCCGAGATTGGGAACCCTGTGCCCTAAATTTGTTACCACCAAGGAAACACCTATCTTCCGACGGCTTTGGGTAGGGAGCACTAACCGTCGAGTAAAATCTAGAATTTCCCTACTTTATTTTGGTCCACTTTTCACTATCCGTGCCACTCTGTTGTTGTCCATCACCCTGCTCAGAAAATCTAAATTTCTTACTTTGCCTCTCTGATATCTAAATCTACTTATTTTTCTCTTACTCTATATGTTGCATGTACAAAACCAATCTTGAGATATTCTTGTCCTTGTTCAACAAGGGAACCTTACTTTCCAATATTAAGTCTCTAGACAACCTGGAAGTGAACTTGCTCCTTCTAGACCACAAGCTAGAAACTAAATCCGGAGCATACCGAGATAACTAGTGAAACTTCAAGTCATACTACTAGACTGATATCTTAAGTTGCTTCAGATTAACAAACTCTTCCGTCTTTGCTTCCCTCGACTCTTGAAGAAAGAAGTGGTCCAGGAAAGCATTAAATCATCCTATAAGGCTAACTCAGCATCGTCACCCCTAGTCTTCTACCATTCCTCATAGCATTGGTATGCTACATCTTTCAGTTGATAGGAAGCAAATTCCACACCCTCCACATTAGTAGCATGCATAACATGGAAGATCTTTTCCATCTAATGTACAAAAGCTTAAGGATCCTCCTCAAACTTAACACCCGTAAAGATAGAAGGGTTCAACCTCATAAATTGGCCAACCCTTGTGGACTTAGAAAATGGAGTAACAGGAGTACCATGCTCAGCCTTGAAAGCTACCAACTCCGCCAAAATATGGATAGATTGAAGAAACTCAACATTTGTCACATTAGTTTGAGGGGCTCAAGAAGGGATAAAGGAAACTGGTAGAACTCCAGGAGGGCAATCATGGACTTAACCCTTAGACCTAGTCTGCACACCATAAGTGGAGAGGGTCCCATCAATATTGTCCTCGAGTGGGACAGATGAGATTTTGTTAGCTTCAGATCTTCGAAAGGCATGATAAGAAAAGTGAACAAACGCGAATTAGAAAAGATTTCAGGACCTTAGACTCTACATCTGAAAAATGGAACACAAGAAAGTGAAATATTTCTAAATGCCTTGTAGCCTCTCTCTAATGAGTATGGCATGCTACACATCCTTAAAAAAGACTTTACTCGACACATATTTGTCAGACACCTAATAGACCATGAACTTAGGTCTATGATTCCAGTCTGATAGGACCTGAACCAGGGCCTAGGCATGGCGGGCATCTCAAGTCCAACAAGTATCGGATACCACACCCAATACCCAACCATAACCACCCCACACCCAATGTCGGATGAATTCTGAACATATAACAAGATTAAAAAATAATAGTTTACAGGCATTAAATAAAGTCTATAGTCATAATCCAATAACCTCAACTAATTATCCAACTGGTGCCAACCCCAATGCCAATACCAATACCAGGGCTGGCACCAATACCAACATCGTCCATACCTATAGTAGTCTGACAAAGCCTCTATCCAAATTTAATAACATTTGGTAAGGACATTCCCAGGACATAGAAAAAACAAACCAAGGAAATATAAAAATAAAAGAAATTCATAGCATGAAATGGAGCCTTTGGGAGTATGGAAGCTCCCCACTTCAGTCTGACTCAAATGTGTCCCCAAATCTAAGTCAATGAGAGAAGGAATGGTAGTATGGCAGGTTCTTGAATAGCATGGGGATACAGTGCCCAAGGACAGTTACTGGAGTGAATGCTAGAATGTACTCAGTATCGAGATAAAATAATTCCATCATTTAAAACCAACTCAATTAACCATATGAAATCATATATATAAATATATATCATTCCTAGAAAGGGAACATGGTTTAGCATGCATTTAAAACCTTTACCTGGGTTGCGTAGCTTTGCCGTCCTAAAACCACCCACGGCCTATATGGGCTCAACCCCCCTGCTAAAAGGGTTCGATGCATGTTAGCCGCAAGAACCAGAATTAAAGCATGGGATGACTAGTAAATCTCCAAAAATATAAGTGTGACATCATACACACGGTCACCAAGACCAAACCTCACAACGACAAACATGAGTTTCCAGTATTGGTCCCCCAGGACCTCCACCTTCCATGTCTTTTCTATAGATCTCCCCTTTAATCCCTTATTAAAACCATTTACACATTCCAACCACTTACCAAGGAGTCTTTTACCATAATATATGACATATACCATCGAGTCGTCACCAAGACAGTGAGTTGGACACCCATACACTGTCCATCGTAGGACTCCTTAACCCCAACTTATGGCCAGACCATATGATTCATTTTGTCCAGTCATACCCAAGACATAATCCAAAGGGATTAAAACTAGACAACATACAACTTGTGAAAACGACTCGTAACCTATCCTCATGGCTCCTAGAGAGAGACTCATACTTAGAACCAAGTCAAGTTACTAAGTTTCTTATTAAGTGAAGGATTACCCTAACGACTCGTCACCACACCAAATGACCCATACCACAAAACCTTAACCAAAAGAGAAACCCAACCACCACTCACTGGAAACCTTATGAGTTGGGTCACCTGACCCGTACCCACATCATAAGACTCATATAATGAGTCATTACTGGGATAGTGAGCTCAATGCTCAGGAAATTTCAAAGTTCCAAAATCCAAAGTGTTTTAATTCTCCCACACTTGGATCATTCATCCTCGAATGATGAGACAAGGTTGTACAAGCACGATTTGGACTCCACACACCTCTACTCTTACATTTAACTAAGTTAGAAAACAAAGATGTAAAGAAAATCATTCTTTCCTTTATCTAAGTTAGAGAACAAAGATGTTAAGAACAACACATACCTTATGCATAAAGTTTTGGAGTAGAAAATAGGAATGGATGCTTGGACTTCATGTCCTCTTCATTTTCGCAAGTAGCCTCTTTGACCTTGTGGTTCCTCTATAGAACCCTTACTGAGGCCACGTCCTTAGTCCGCAACCGATGAACCTGCCATCTAAGATGTCTATTCGGATCTCCTTATCAGACAGGAAATTCAAAATACCAAAATCCTTGATAGGTACTATTTTTGATAGATCACCCATACATTTCCTCAACATAGAAACATAGAATATTGGGTGAATAGAACTCAAACTAGAAGGCAACTATAAATCATACGCAACATTTCCAACCTTCCTCAATATCAAGTACGTACCAATATATCAAGGACTGAGCTCCACCTTCTTCCCAAACCATATTATTCCCTTCGTGGGAGATACCTTCAAGAACACCCTATCCCCAACCTCAAACTCCAAATTTCTTTGCCAGATATCCCCATAGGACTTTTGGGAACTTAGGGCAGCCTTAAGTCTATCCCAAATTACCTTAACCTTCTTCATAGCTTGCTTAACCAAATCTTAGGAAAATATCTCTGCCTCACAAACCTTAAACCACCCAATAGGAGATCTACACCTCCTATAATACAATGCCTCAAAAAGAGTCATTCCAATGCAAGAGTGGTAGCTATTATTATAGGCAAACTCTATAAGAGGAGAATGCTTAACCCAACTACCACCATAGTCAATAACGCAAGCCCGAAGAAAATCATCCAATGTCGAGATAGTCCTTTCCACTTTCCCATCCGATTGTGGGTGAAAAGATGTAATAAGACTCACCTTGGTCCCCAAACCTTTCTAAAACAACCGCCTTAAGTGAGATAAAAATTGTGTAACACGTTCTGAGATGATAGAAATAGGCACCCTATGCAACCTCACAATCTCTTGGAGGTTCGACCTTGCATAATCTTCTGCCGAAACATTGGCCCTCACTGGCAAGAAATTAGCGAAGTTTATCATTCTATCCATGATAACCTAAACCAAATCAAACATATTCCAAGACCGAGAAAGACCGGTAACAAAATCCATGTTAAACATTTCCTATTTCCGCAAAGGCAACTCAATCTCTTAATCCAATCCTCCGGGCCTCATGTGTTCAACTTTCACTTATTTGCACACCACGCACTTAGCCACAAAACTAGCCACATCCCACTTAATATTGTTCCATCAATACTTCTCTTTAAGGTCATGATATATTTTTATCAAACAAGGATAAATACTGTAGCACTACTCATGCACCTCACCTAAGATCCTCTCTCGCAATCCATCTAATTAAGGACACATAATCTCCCTTAGTACTGCAAGATACCATCACCACTAATCTCAAAGGTCATCACCTTCCTCCAACCTATACCATCACCACTAATCTCAAAGGCCATCACCTTTTACCTACCTACATCACCCTTGATCCTCCTCAAAATATGATCCAACACTTACTTATTTTTTATTTCAGCACCAAAACACGACTGCGCCACCTTCTGCACAAATACACCACTATCATCAGAGTCCAAAATACGAACTCCAAGGTTAGCCAAACATTGAATATCTTACACCAACTCCCACTTCCCTTATCCACATGAGCCACACTGTCCATGGATAACCTGCTAAGAACATCATCAACCAGGTTAGCATTACCTGGGTGGTAGTGAAGATTCATGTCATAAAAGTTAAGTAGCTTAAGCAATCCTTTTTGCTTGAGGTTATGCTTTTTCTGAGTAAACACATATTGCAGATTTTATGATAAAAAAAGATATCCATATGTATTCCATTAAATAGTAATGCCAGATTTTCAACAGTCATGAGTCATATATTCTTCTCTTGCACCTTCAACTATATAGAGGCGTAAGCTAACACCTAGCCATGTTACATCAAAATGCAGCCAAGCCCCACACAAAATACATCACAATATGCCACAAATCCATTTGTTACTTAAGATAAAGTCAAGATTAAAGCCCAAGTTAGGTTACCCTTTAGCTTCACAAAACTACCCTCATAAGCACAGACTACAAGAACTTCACCTTTTTCTGAGTTAACTTAGTCAATAGGGCAGCTATAAAAGAGAAGCTTTCACGAACCTCTCGTTGTATCAAGCTAAACCCAAGAAACTCCGAATATAGGTTGGAGTCATGGGTCTAGGCCATTTCTTAATCAATGCAATCTTCTGCGGATCCACTATGATCTCTTCACTAGAAATTACATGACCCAAAAAAATGACAATGTTAAACCAAAACTCATAATTTGAAAATTTGGCATCAACTGTTGCTCTTTCAAGGTCTGCAACACAATGCGGAAGTAATCGACATAATCCACCTAACTATTGGAGTACAGAAAAATATCATCTATGAACACAATGATGAACAAATCTAGAAACTGATGGAAGAATTTTTTCGTCAAATCCTTGAATGTTGACGGGGCATTAGTAAACCCAAAAAACATAACCAAGAATTAAAAATTCCCATACCAGGTATGGAAGGTAGTCTTAGGGATATCTACCTCCTTAATCTTTAACTGATTATACTAGGATCAAAGATCAAACTTGTAGAAAAATTTAGAACCCTGTAATTGATCAAAAAATTCATTTATCCTTGGAAGAGAATACTTATTCTTTACCATCACCTTATTCAACTGCTGATAATATATACACATCCAAAGGGAAGGATCCTTCTTACACACGAAGAAAATAGTTGCACCCCATGGGACACAATAGGATGAATCAAACCCTTGTCTAAAAGATCCTTTAGTTGCTCCTGAAACTTCTTCAACTCAGTCGGAGCCTATCTAAATAGAGGAATAGAAATCAAATGAGTGTCCAGAACCAAATCAATCCCAAAATTAGTCTCCCTATCTGGAGGGACAACAAGAATGTAATTGGGGAAGACCTCAAGAAATTCATTCTCCACCAGGATGGAATGCAAAGAAAGACCTTCCAAGTTAGAATCTTTAACCCAGACCAGATGACAGATACCCCTTGAAGATTAATATTTAAGCTTTAGGACACGATATAAACTTTCCTCTAGGAACTAGAGAACCACCCTCACACTTATTAACCAGCTCGTTAAGGAATTTAAAGACAACCTAACGAGTTTGATAGTCTAACGAAGCATAGCACGAGTCCAACTAATCCATCCCCAATATGATATAAGAATCAAAAATATTTAATACAAATAGATCCACCAGAGTCTCCCAACAACCCACAGATACCACACAACCCCTATAGACTCTTCTAGCCACTATAGAGTCACCCATCCAGGTAGAAATAAAAAAAGGGTCTAAAACACACTCAGGACCAAAACCAAAATGTACAGCCACAAATGGGGGCACATAAGAGAGACTGGACTCCCAATCAAGTAAACAGTACAAATCATGGGAAAAGAGTTTCAATATACTAGTAAGACTATTAGGTAATTCCTAGAACTCCAGGCGGGTAGTGAGAGTATTGAAACAGTTTTGACCAGTGCCAAAACTAAATGGTGCACCTTTTGGTGCCAAAGATGAAAAAAGACAATTGCAACCTTATTTTACCCCAAAGAAACCTTGGCCACTTGAAAGTTCTTAATCGGTGGCCCTGGCTGACCATAGCTGAAGAACTTATCCCTTACTTCTCCATAGTAACCCTGATACAATCATCCATAAAACCTCTAGGGAGGATATGATAGAGCTAACTAGTCCCCGCTAGCCTAAGATTCGGCATCCTATGTCCTAAAGTTGTTGCCACTATGGAAACGTCTTTCTCCCGAAGGCTTTGGGTAAGGAACACTAGCCTTTAAGTAAGACCCAGAATTGACCCACTTTATTTTGGGACACTTTCCACCATTATTGCCACTGTTCTGTTGGCTACCACCTTGATAAAAAAATCTAAACTTCTTGTTTTGCCTCTCTACTATCTCAACCTGATTCTTCTTCTATTCCTCTACTTGTTGAATGTACACAACCAACTCAAAGATATCCATATCCTTATTTAATTAGGCATCCCTAGTTTCCAATATCATATCTCGAGACAAACCCAGAAGTAAACTACCTTATTCTAGCCCTCATGTTAGAAACTAACTCTGAAATCTTGCCTTTCTTTAGATTAACAAACTCTTTCACCTTCGCTTTCCTCAACTCTTGAGGAAAGACGTGGTCCAACAAAAGTATTAGAATAATCATCCCATAGGGCTGACTCAACACTATCACCCCTAGTCTGCTCCCATTCATCATACAATTGGTATGCCACATCTTTCATTTAATAGGCAGTACATTCCACACCCTCCACGTTAGTATCATGCATAACACAAAATATATTTTCCATATCATACACAAAATCTTGAGGATCTTCCTCAACCTGTGAAGACAAGAGGGTTCAACCTCATAAATTGGCCAACCCTTGTAACCTCAGAAGATAAAGTACATGCTCATCCTTTGAAACTACCAACTGTTCCAACATATGCATTGACTGACGTAACTTAGTATTCATCAGATTAGCCAGAGGGTATCGAGAAGGATTGGAGAAGATTGTTGGAACTCTAGGTGGGTAATTGGGGACTAGACCTCTAGACTGAGTCTGGACCCTATGAGTAGAGCGAGTCCTATCAACATTATCCTTTAGTGGGATAAAGGATCTTCCATGAGCTTCATATCTACGAGGAGGAATGATCTGAAAAGAAACAAATAAAATTAGATAAGATTTCAGGACCTTAGACTCTACAGTTCAAAAATAGAACACAAGAAATAGAAACATTCCTAAATGCCTTGTAACCTCTCCCTTATGAGTGTGGCATGATACACACCATGAAAGTGACTCTACTTGACAAGGCCTTGTCGGACACCCAATTGACCATGGACCTAGGGCTCTGATATTAATTTGATGCAATTTGAACCAGGTCCTAGTCGTGTCGGGTATCTCAAGTCCAGTAGGTCAAGAGACCATCCCCAATACCCAACCATAATTGCCCTACACCCTATATCGGATAAATTTTGAACATGTACAATATAAACCAATAATAGTTTAAAGACATTAAATAAAGTCTAAAGATATAATACAACAACTTCAACTAATTATCCAACCGGTGCCAACCTGAATGCCAATACTAATACCAAGGATGACACCAATACTGACACCACCCATACCTATAGTAGTCTGACAAAGCCTCTATCCAGAATCAATAACATTCGGTCGGGACATGCTCTTGACTATAGACTAAACTAAATTAATGAAATAAAAAAATAAAAGAAGTTCAAATCATTAATTGGAGGCTTCTAGAGTGTGGAAGCTCACCACTTCAGTTAAACTCAAAGTTGTCCCCGAATATAAGACACTGAGTATGAGAAATGGGGGTATTGTTGATTCCTGCATCACCTGGGGATACAGTGTCGAAAGAATGTTGGTGGAGTGAACTCTAGCATTTAATCAAGGATAAAAAAAGTCGTATAACCATATGCAATCATATAGATACATATATATCATGTCGAGGATGGGAACCGGGTTTAGCATGCATTTAAAACATTTGACTGGGTTGTATAGCTTTGCCATCCTAATACCATCGATGGGCTATATGGGTTTAGCTCCCCCTGCTTTAAAGGCCCCAGTGCATGTTAGCCACATAAATCAAAGAATAAAGCCTGAGATGACTAGTATATCTCCTAAAATATAAGTGCGATATCATGTACATGGTCACTAAGACAAAACCTCACATCGGCAAACATGAGTTTTTAGATTGGTCCCTCCGGGACCTCCACCTTCCAAAACTTTGCTATACACACCCACTTTAATCCCACATTAAAACCATTTACACATTCCAACCACTTACTAAGGAGTCATTTTTTTGCATTTAACCATTGGTATCTTCATACCAAAACTAGAGCTTGCAAGTCTATCCTTTTACACCATACGAAAGCCATTAAACCATGTTGATTGCAAATCTTCTAATTAAACCAAGGCCATGGCCACCACGGCGTTTCTAAACCATTAAAAAAAGACGGACCAATTTAAGTTCCATTAACTCTTATGCAATGCCAAGATTTCAACAATAGTCAAACTATGTGACAAAACTATTCACATAGGCATTTTAACAAATAGGTTGAGGTCACATCTGTTTTAAAACCATAACCAACTAATTTAATAGAATCCAAAGTACCCCTAAATCTAGTTACCATAACCATGCATTCCATAATGTCGAAATCATAGTAAAAGCATGAAAGAAACGTCATTAAACCATGAGAAACATTATTCTACCATCAACATCCAAAACCCCCAACAATTATTTCAAAACCCTAAGAATATTATGAAAATCATACATTAAAAACAAGTTATTTGTAAAATAACAATGAGGGATTAGTAACATTCCTTAGACACCAAGAAAGATTGATAGAATCACTCTTTTAAGCCCCTAATTGATTGTCTTGAAGGTACCCCGACATTTTCTTGAACCAAAAGTTTGAGAGAGTTTTTAAGAGTTTTTGATGAGAATGAAAGGTTAATGAAGTCCCAAAAGGTGTTTTATGTATCAAATGGAGTTACAAGGGGGAAAATATCAAGAATACCCCCAACATAAACTGTAAAAAGGTCGCAGTTGGTTATGAGTCGGCCTCTTAACTCATGACCACATGTTTGACACCCATTTACTCTCTAACATATGATTCTTTAACCCCTGTTTGTGACCAGACCATACGACTCATATGGTCCAGCCGTACCCAAAACAGAATCAAAAGGGATTGACACTGGACAACATACAACTTTTCAAAATAACTTGTAACCGATCCTCACAACTCATAGTGAGCCATTCTTACTCAAAGCCCACCTAAATGGCTTGTCACCACACCTAATGCCCTGTACCACCAAACCATAGCCACAATAGAAACCCAGCCACCACTCACTAGACACCATACGAGTAGGCTCACCTGACCCGTACCTACATCATATGACTCATATGATGAGTCATTACAATGACAGTGAGTTCAAGGCTCAAAAAATTTCAAAAGGCCAAAACCCAAGGTGTTTCAACCCAACCTAAAATCGATATTCCAGAGCTACTAGAACAGTTTGAATTGGCAAATGAGGTCGTGATAAAGTTTTCACCTAATAGCTAATTTAAACGAGCAAAAGCTTCAAAATAGATAATTAGCTCTAAAAACCAAAAATAATTACCCGATAACCGAATTTTCAGTTTCAACAAGTCATAAATGACTTAGTACAACTATAGAAATGCTTTAAACGGCTAAAATGAGTGAAAATATGAAAAATGAACTAAAGGGTATTTATAATATCCACTAATAAAAGAACTTTTTCTTGCTAAATTAAAGTATTAGGATATACTTGAAACCTCAAACAGGTGAGGATATTGGGTCTGTATGTCCCTCTCGATCACCTAATTAGCCTTCTCTATTGGGCGGTGCCTCCACTGAACCTTAACTATAGGAATCTCCCTAGTGTGTAACCGCTTGACATTACTAGCCAAAATAAGCATTGTCTCCTCCACAAAGGTCAAAAACTGATCCAACTAAACTGAGTCCCACCTAAGCACATGAGACAGGTCGGGAATGTATCATCACAACATGGAAACATTGAAAACTAGATCGACAACAACAAAATTTAGAGGTACGGCAAACTCATAGGCCACCTCACTAACTGTGTGAAGGATCTCAATGGGCCTAATATATCTAGGGTTGATCTTGCCTTTTCTTCCAAACCACATCACACCATTTATGGGAGATACATAGAGGAATACTTGATCACTAACTCCAAATCATAAGGCTTTCCTGCATAAGACCTGTGTAAGACTTCTACTTACTCTAAAATGCTCTCAACCTATCCAGAATCACCCTGACTCTAACCAATGGCTGTTGAAGCAAGTTGGTACCTGGGGCCTAATCTTAGAAGTCCCAAATATCCTATTAGAGAATGATATCTCCTCCTATATAAAACCTCAAAAGGGTTCATCTCAATATTCAAATGATTATTGTTGTTCTACTCAAACTCTTCTAAGTAAAATTGTTGCTCTCACTTGCCTCCAAAATCCATAACACATGCTCAAAGCATGTCCTTAAAAACCTGAATAGTCCTCTCTGACTGTCTATCTGTCTGAGGATAGAAGGTTGTTCTAAAATCCACTTAAGTATCCAACTCATTTAGAAATACCCTCTAGAAGTGAACACCAAACCTTGGTCTGAAATGGTAAATATAAGTACACCATAAAATGGATGATCTTATTTACAGAAATACAGACAACCTCTCAACACTGAAAGATATTTGAATATAAATAAAGTATGTTGACTTGGTTAATCGATCCATAATGACCCAAATACCATCAAAACCATGGAATGTATGAGTCAATCCATTACCAAAGTCCATGGTAATCCACTCCTATTTTCATTCGGGAATGGGTAACCTCTATATTAAACTGGTGGACCACTGATGCTCGTTCTTCACCTGCTGACAACATAGGAAATGGGCTACAAAGTTAGCTATATATTTCTTAATTCCACTCCACCAATAATGTTGTCTCAAATCTTTATGCATCTTAGTTGTACCAGGGTAAGTACAATATCTAGAAGTGTGAACCTCATGCAAAATTGACTGAATCAAGTTATCAATCACGAAATATAAATACATCTATAAAATCTCAAGATACTCTCAGGATCTAGGGCATTCCTTTTAGACTCACCACTCAACACCTGATCATGAATGATGTAAAGAGTTCTATTCTCAAATTATAGATCCCAAATCTGCTCAAATAGCGAGGACCTCCCATAACACTAACAAGGATCCTACTAGGATCTAAAATATCATGGAATACCATCAAGTTATCTAAGAACTAAATGTCCCATGAAAATATTCTCTGAGAATCTAATATAAAAGCCAAGCTACCCATACTCACATCCTTCTGGCTCAAGGCGTCCGCTACTATATTTGCCTTGCTCGAATGATACAAGATAGAGATATCATAATCCTTAAGTAACTCCATCCATCTACTTTCCTAGAATTAAGCTCTCTCTGGGTCATAAGATACTGAAGACTACGATGATCAATGAATAACTCACAGTGCACACCATAAAGATAATGCTTTCGAATCTTAAGCACAAAAACTATTATCGCCAACTCCAAATTATGATTGGGGTAGTTTCGATCGTGCACCTCTAGCTTTCTCAAATCATAATTAATAACATGACCCTACTGTATCAAGGCACAACCCAAACAAACACCAGAAGAATCACACTACATGGTGACTCCCTCACCCTCAATCGAAAGAGCCAAAATAGGAGTTGTAGTGAGAAATATCTTGATCTTTCAAAAGCTTGACTCACACTTATCGTACTATTATAAAAGAACCTCCTTTTAAGTCAATCTAGTCATACGTACTGAAATAGTAGCAAAACGCACAACAAATCATCTATAATAGCTGACCAAGCCTATGATGCTATGAACCTTCGTCAGAGACGTTGGTCTATCCCAATCAGGAATGGTCTCAATCTTTATTGGGTCTACCATATTTCCATCCTTAGACAACACATTCCCAAGGAATGTCACTGACTCAAGCCAAAACTCGCACTTAAAAAATTTGGCAAAAAGCAAATGATCTCTCAAGGTCTAAAGCATAATCCTCAAATAATGTGCATGCTCCTACTCCTCTTATAGGCAAAATGTAATCGTTGAACACAGTCATAAAGGAATCTAAATAAGGCCTTAACAAACAGTTCATCAAGTCCATAAACACAAGTGGGGCATTAGTCAACCCAAAAGACATTACTAGGAACTCATAATGACTATAATAGGTCCTAAAGGTGGTCTATGGGATATCCTCAATTGAAATCCTCAATTAATGGTAACCAAACATCAAATTAGTATTAGAGAACACCGTTTCTCCCTGAATCTAGTCAAATAAATCATCAATATGGGGCATAGGATAAGGGTTTGTCACCCGTCACCTTATTAAGTTGCCTATAATTAATACACATACGCATGGAGAAATCTTTCTTCTTTACAAACAATATAAAGCTCCCCAATGAGACACACTCGTTCTAATAAAACCCTTACCAAGAAGATTCTAAAGCTAAGAATTTAGATCCTTGATCTCAATAGGAGCCATATGGTAAGGTGCTATAGAAATAGGCCCAGTTCAGGATCGATAACAAACTCAATACTATGCTTAAGAGGATGTCTAGGTATATCGATAGGGAAATCATTAGGAAACTCACAAACTACCAGAACAGAGTCAAGCGGTGGACTCTCCATATTAACATCTAAAATATAAGAGAGATAAGACTCACAACCCCTCAAAATAAGCCTCTTAGCATATATAAATAAAATAATCCCCATTGGCTCGTGGCTAATAGATCCGTACCACTAGATCGGGGGTACACTAGGCATGGATATGGTAATTTTCTTGACATAACAATCAAGGACTGCATTATAGTGGGATAACTAGTTCATGCTCAGAATAATATCAAAATCTACCATGTATGATATAATAAGATCATCATAAGTATCAATAACTGTAAAAGTCGCCATTCATGACCTGCAAACTCGATCAAATACTAAAAGTCACCCATGGGAGTAGATATACATAATGGCATAAATAATAAATCCCAGACAACTCTAACCGTGGAGCATTATAAGAAGGCACATAAGAATAAGCGGATCCTAGATCAATCAAAGCAAAATTTAATAGATGGTACACTAAAATTGTACCTATAATAACTATATCCAAAGACTCAGTCTCAGGCCTAGCAAGTACTATATACAACTGACGACGTCTTCAACCTATCTAGGATCTTGATAAACATACTATCCTAACTCCTGAGAACCTTTATGAGCATTCTAGGGACCACTCTGTAGTTTTAAGTTATCCTAATGACCACACTGACTGCTTATGCTTATGAGAGTATTTAGTTTAATTAGGTTATTAGGAAGATAGTCCAAACAGTCCAACTATGCCAAATATTTTCAATCATACCTCCAATACCTAAATCCCACCCTATATCAAGCATAATATCATAAATATATTATGATATAGCTTAATATATGAATAAGGTAACCCTAAACTACCTGGGAGCCAAAGAAAGCCTAAAGAATCCACTAAATCACTTAGACTTTTTTGAGAAGCTCTTGAAAGGTTCTACGCTACAAAAATCACAATATACTCATCAAAGCAAGAACAATTGTACCCATATTTCACTATTGTACTTCTGATCCAAAATTATGTAAAAATCCAATATAGGGCCCGTTTATGAAAATTGCATTTCCAAACCCAACTCAGTGTTGCTCTATGCTCAAGGAATATTTAACCTAAAAATGTGTGATTTTAAGATATAATGGTGCTAAAATCAAGTCACCAAGCTTCTAGGGATTTTAAGAGAAGAAAGAGAATTGTAGAAAGAAATTAATGGAAACTCACCATAACTTTGAAGGAAAAATGTGTAACTAATCTTTATCCAATCCCCAAAATCACCCACAAATGCTATCCCAATGATTTCCCACTTTTTAGGGTTTAGATGAGAAATAGTGAAAAAAAGAAACATAGGGCATTTATACCCTTTCCAAGTGTCGGGGTATCACTTATGCAAACTTTGGGTCGCTTACGTAATACTCATTCTCTGGTACGTAGACCGCTTCCATGATCACATGATCGCTTACACGATATCTAGCTAGTTGAGATGTTGTTTCATATATGAAATTGGTATATTACATGATAATCAACCATTGTTGAGCCGTTCCTTTAAGCGACACCTTTTTTCACTTAAGCGATACTCATTGGGGTTTGGCAGAACACTTAGGCGATCAAAGTCATCATTTACGCAATGGACCAGCACAAACTTAAACTAGGAATTTTCCAAGTCTCTGCTAACCCCTCAGGTTTCATCCAGAATCCCTTTTACATAATGAACTATGGTACCTTATCAAATTCGACGTTGTAGACACAATGGATCTGTTGAAGTTCCCATTAAAGATGGTTTTGCTAAAAAGTGTATCGCATACCCAATTTTTATTCCTCTTAACTTTTGACCAATAGCTCAAAATGGGATTGAGTGTCTCGGGACCAAACCAAGGGTCCACCTAATCTTAAATCAACATTTTGGAGTTATTGGAATAGTCAAAAATGGCATACAAGGTCATTTGTCTAAAGCTTTCATCTAATTGCCAATTTTAACTAGCAAAGTCTTTTGTATAGGGAATTGTACCTAAAAACAAATGAATTTCATTGAAACTGAACTGTCAGTTCTAGCCAATCATAAATTATTTAGGTCGGCTATAGAAAAGCTCTAAATGGAAAAAATAGGCAAAAATATGAAAAATAACTTTCACGGTCACTACACCATGTAAAAAATATTTTGGGCTGGATAAATTCTTAATGTTTGCATTATTTGTTTTGATTATCACTATTGTGATGCTTATGCCGGGGCTTGTGTGATCCTTATTATTAATTTGGGAGATTATTGTCACTTTGATAACTATGTGGGGCCTTGTGTTGACCATATTATTTATTTGGGAGATGTGTCTATCTTATTATTGATTTAGCGAGATATTATTATTGTGATTCCCATGTGGGTGTCATAGCCCATACCTAATGCGAGTAGCACCCACACCTATACTCCAATGGGAGAACCATCTAATTCCAGATACCTAATACCAATAATTTACCAATTTTATGTTAGTGGGGCAATAGACCTAAATGAAATAATTCAAAAATAATTCTAAAACGCTACCATAAACTGAAAGTCATTGTACCAAATCAACTAAATAAAACAATATACATCTATCATCTACTAACTTAACTCTGACACACACACAAACATAAATAAAATATAAGTAAAGTAGCAATCAATCCATATCTTGTAATCTCAACTCGAACAACAACCTTCACAAATAGAGTATGTAAGAACAACCAATATCCTTAAGTAGACCACAATTTTCACCCAATCAAATATTTCACCACCACAAGTACAATGTTTATCATAAAGAGAATATATGCCCATTATAAATACACAAGTGCAAAATCAATACTAAATTATCAATGCAATTAACCATGTCACAAGAGTAGTCTAATGTTGCACCGATCACCATAATACATTATGCATGCTATATAAATAAGAAATAGTACAACATAGGTAAAAGATTGCATATCACTTACCAAATCAAATCTGTACACATATACTAAAGGGACTTATGTTTTCCTAATAGTCATGGCTTTTTGTGATCCATCTCCATCCATGTACCGTATAACACCCGATCCTCCAATATATTTTAAGTAAGTAACTTATACTGATGCAGTACCTAATCCTTTGAATAAGACAATATAAATGCAATCACCATCTTTTGAGGTGTAACCCGGTGCACTAATAATTCAAGTACACAATTTATCATCATAATAAACTCAATCAATTTCATGTTGTTTATCTCATTCCTACAAGCAATATCAACCAAGTTCCCCAATCACAAGCATGCCCTAAGGCTAATTCATAGACATTTAACTTATGAATAGGCATGGATTCTAAATTAAGTCTACAACTACAATGATACAATAATCTTACTCAAACACAAGCTCAAATGCAACTAATCTTCTAGAGTAATATCTTTCCTTGCAGCTTTGGGTTGTTTTGGTCTAGTGATAATAAATAATGAGTAATTAACAACTTAATCTTCAATTCTAGGCATTAAGGACTAAAACCACTAATTTTACCCTAGTTGAGAGACTAGATCATTCATTAGGGGATTTACTCCCATTAAATTATCCTAAATCACCATAATCTGGGTTAAAGGGAAGAAATTCTAAGCTAGAAAGTATAATCTAACAACCTAGAACAATTAATAAGTGACTTAGGACTACCTATATGAAATTCTCACTAGTTCACCAATTTAGGGATTAAATCCATGAATTTCACCATTACTATTTATTATAGTTTCTATAGATTAAATGGAATGATTTAGGTTGAAGTTGCATAATAATCTTTCTTAAAATAAAAATCATCCAAGCTATTAAGAAATTGCCTCTCTTAAGCCCTAGGTCAACAATTTGTATGTTTGAGAGAAATACGTCAAAATTCAATAACCAAGCATATTAACTTCTTGATGGATGTTATAGTGGTCCCCAATCCACAATAATAGTCTTGTAGTAGCTACTTAAGTCCCGCTACCATGGTCTATCCCTTAAGCTCATCAACCAATATAGTAGTCAGTTAACCGTCAGGGTGATAGCGCTATGCTGGTATTGAGACCATTATAATGGTACTAAACTAGTAGCTTGGGGGATTTTTTTGGAAATTCCTTCTTTTGCTAAACTCTTGATTATTGGAAAATAGAGATTTATCGCATCATTGAAAATACCTTAATTGTAGTTCTGGTAACTTGTTTCTCCTTTTGAAAGTTTCTATGGATCAAGACATCACCTCAAAATAATCAAAATCTCACCTCGAGATACATATAATCTCTAACAATACAACACTTGATTTTTATCTAGAATTAACCTAGCTTGAGATCTTAATAACCCTTATTATAAGTAAAACTATACCCAAGCATTTACACCATAAACAATGCTATAAATATGGGATAAGTAATTATAGATAGACGTCTAACTCATAATAATGGTAAAATGGTCCTTCTTATGAACAAAATAGTTCTAAGTTTAAGGGTTTGCTAGAAAAGATTTTGCATAAGTAAAAGGGGATTGATACCATATTTGGCACTATAGAGATTGTGAGTTTAATACTATCTTAATTTAGAAATAAGACATGTAAGTGAGAGACATATAAAAAGAGCACACCCATCCAATAAAGGTCCAAGATCAAATAAACTTCATTGAAAATCTAAAAGGGAGTGAAAGTGGATTTTTGTCTCTCTATATGTGATTACCACAAGAAAGGGAATGTTGCTCCGAGATAAAATTAAGGTTTTATACAAAAATAAATGTAGATACACCATTATATTTGTTGATAAGATTATTGTGAGGTGTCACAAAAACAAGAAAATGCAATACAGTAATTTCAAAAGAAAAAATTGAGGTGTCAAAGCCTTTACCATCTTTTTTTAAGAATGTTCCATTTCCACATACAGATTGATAGAAAGTTAGGAAAAAGATACATATGACAAATATATTAATATCCTAAAGTAAAAAGCATTGGATTTTCCATTCTTGGATGATATCCAGGAAATGTACAATTTGCTAAGTGTGTGAAGAACATGCTTACAAAGAAGAAAGAAATGCATGAAAAAGAGGTAAAAGTTACCTACTAGATTAGTTTTATCATTTTAGTTAAAGATATAAAGAAGATATAAAATCTAAGTGCCTTCACCATTCTTACACCATTGGCTATCATAATTATTAGAGCTCTTTATGATAATGAGCAAGACAAAATTAGATGTCATTGGTGATTCATATGTAATCTCAGAAGAGCAAGTCAAACCTATATGTATGAGGCTAAAAATGGTAGATAAGATTATGAAATTCCCTATAATGGTAGTTAATGATATACTTGTTGAGGTGGGCAAGTTCTCTATACCAACTGATTTGTCAAGTTGGACTATGCGATTGACAAAGAGATTCCAATTATTCTTGGGAGGCTCTTCCTAGGGGGAGCTTTCATGGATTTTGAAAATAGTGAAATTAATTTTGAGTCAAGGACAAGGAGATGAATTTTAAGGTTGGTAAGAGAATGGAGCAACTATTATCAAACACACTATCTTTGTGATTATTGTACCCAATGCTCAAATTATGATATATGCATCAATGAGTTTTCCCTATTGGTGAGACTTATTGTGTTGAATTTAAAGTGATGAATTTAACCATGTTTTTTCTCTATGAAAGATTTTTTGATTTGAAATATGATTTAATAGTGTAAAACATGATATTTAAATCTTGACCAACAATTTTATATACCTTTATTTATGATATAATAACTTTGAAAGAGTTTCAAATAATAAGTAATTACTGCTATTGTTTATGGCTGGGCAAGTCGTGCTATTCAAGAAACAAATAGTCATTAGGTATCATAACTAAATGCTTTAAAGAAGGTGTGTCAATCAAGAAAATTGACTGGCCACTAAGAATAGGTAGCCTTAATGAAACACATATCCTATCTATGGATCATATGAATTTATTAGCCGAAGCATATGGAAACTTGATTGACTCAAGTTACCTAAAGTATGGCACCCTTATTAACTAAATTACCCTTGAGTTTTCAAATGATTACTTATTGATGTTCCCTTTTATCTCACATGATTGATAAACTAGTTAACACAGCAGATTATGGATGGCAATATTGTATCAGTATTTAATTTATACAGCTTCCACAAAGATGTACCATGACTTGATGTCACCCAATTAGTATAAAGTGGTCATTGATCGAATATAAAACTCAACTAGGTTGGGATCGATCCAATGGGGAAAAAGTTGAAATATCAATCAATGTGTAGTTAAGGTAATAATAACAATCTCTAATAAAAGTGGGGATTATGAAAATAAATAATTTAGTAGTAACAACTGTTGATTTCTTGGATTTTTAGTTATTACGAGAGAGGAACTAAAATTGTGTTCAACAATAACTTCATAACTTTGTAGTTTCTTCGTACTTTAGAATCTCTCTCGGTGTTCGATATAAAGAATATATAGGTTATGTATACTTAGAGAATCTTTATGCTCCTATCTAAGAAATATCATCAAGTAAGTTTTCACTTGTCCTGAGTTTGTATTACTAACCCCTATCTTGGATCCCTAATTAGCTATCCTGGATTATTGGTTCAAGATATTAAGTAGAGGTTGGTAGATCCAAGTCTCTACTATTAAATCATTTCTTACCATTTGTTACTCATACTTTCATTCATAATAATACAATGTGAGTTATAACATTGTTCTCCACCATAAAGCAATCAAACCCAAGGAAACAATAATACATAGATGAACACCGGTTGGAAATCACTCTATACTCCAAAAACTATTTTGTTAATACATCATGATTTTCATAACACTAGTTGTTAATATTATCTACTTATTATTGTAATAATAGGAGAAGAATTTTGATAAGAAAGCATTATTATGAACTCACAATAATAATATGAAAAACTCTAAAATATCATGATGAATTAAAACCCTAAAAATTGATGTCCATAATTATAGGACCATAAATCTGCCTTAGAACCTTACAATAATGTAACAGAATGTCAACTTATACAAAATAATGAATAAGAGAACTTATAGATAAAATAAAACCTATCCCAAACATAACAAGATTTGTTAGGTCAGTCAGTTTGGATGAATGTAAGGTACGACCGTGGTTTGATTCCAGGATCGTCCTTGGTACTCATGGTTTATCCATGGACTTTTTCATATTTAAATCTTCAATGGTAGAATTCTCAATATGATCTCATATGTTCTACTTACGTCTATACAATATGGTCGTCTTATCTTTTGGCACTTCAACTCCTATAGACATTAATTCTGAACCGTCATTCCATGACACCTTGTTACGATCATGACCTTGAGAAATCATTGTGGGAAGGAACCATTTGATATTCTTCTAACTTAGATTCAACATCCATGCCTCGAGGACATTACATGATCAATTTGTAAGATTGTGACATAAATGCTCGATTGCGGAAGGCTTCCATCTAATCATCTCCTGAGGGCCATCCTCTAATTCACATCACGATGACAAGGTAAGACTACGGTCAGATCCCATAACTGTGGATTGAGTATGTTTGACATTTTATTGTCCAAAATACAGTACTCTACTTGTCTAAACATAGTTGACCAACAAACACCTCAAAAAACATCATATCTATGTAGAAATATCCTTTTACTTGCAAATACTCATAATTTTAAGCATCTAGAGTGTCATAGTTCATGGCACATCAACACCCTCAAGTTAGAAAATTGGCATGTCCTCAGGCAAACATAATATAACTACATTACCACGACACTTAACCAAGACAAAACTAAGAGTACTACAACAATTATAATTCCACATAATTAGTTTAAGCATGCACTATTAAAAACCCCATGTTACCCACAACCCAATACCATTAAACCTTGATAAATATTGAGTGTACATAAATTACTGACCATTACACAATGGGATCAAGAAATGACATCATATTATCAATAGACAATCTATCATTTAAACTAATCAAACAACCCATACAAGCAGCAACCATAATACAACCCCTATGCCCTTTGACAAAGAAGTCTGTTACATACAAGAATTTGAAATAGATGCCTACACAAGGTCTGAAAAAAACTCTCACTCCTACAAAGAGTTCAGGTCATGTGTGTTTGATACTATAGGATTGACCTTATTTTCTATTCCTTAGCTTATAGATAGTCATATTTAAATTACTATAGGGATTTTATTTGGTTGTAATGTAGGCATTGGAATGGGCATGGCACATATAGGTAAAGTGACTCATCCCTTCTTGGCACAATACAATATTTGGCTCTACTTTTTGTAATACCCCGTACTTCTACCTAGCTTAAAATCATCCCAAAAATATTAAAGACTTACTTTAAAAGATAAATACACTTTTATACATGTGAATTTTTCAAGATTTTGACTTTTTGTTGTATCAAAAATTGAATAAGATTTCCACCGATATCAAATTCACCTAAATCCAACACCAGGGCAAAGAGTTAGAGCCATTTTAGTAAGACAGTGTGCCACCTAAGCCATCTACGCGTCGTGGAGCATGCCAAAATGGCAATCATAACAATCCTGTGGGACTCTATGATTATGGCATGTCGCGCCAAGGCTTAAATCCAGAGTTGTCAATTTCTAGTGTATCAGCATGATACCATCACATCACGGTAAGATTCCAGGTCCCATCCAGTATTGCAACGCGATTTCACAACATCGCGCCGTCAGCCCAGTTCCCGGTTGGCAATTTCCAGTGGCATGACGTGAAAGTATTGCGTCGTGCTAGGTCCCCAAATCAGGTTTTCAGTGACAAAAAACAAAAACTTTCTAAGGGAAATTGGGTCTTTTTCCATAACCCAGATAAGCCTTTAACAAAAAAAATAATGCACTACAAACCCTATTATATCACTTTTCCTCACTTTCTCTCAAGAACAAAATCATTCTCTCTCAAGAGGAAAAAACTTTAGCTTAAGATATCTAGGTCAATTCCAGGAATTTTTCCAAGAAGTTCATGAATTTAGATTTCCTGGTATTTTAAAAGTTGATTCATGGGTCCCTTTCACCCATGAAGCTCTAGTATTCCTTTTCAATTCAAAGATTGTATATTTAAAAATGTTCATGATTTATTTGAATTTGAATTTATGTTCATGTTGTTATTGGATTTTGATCCATGTCATAGACTATTAATTTCAAGAATTGATCTTAGTGTGTGATGATTTATGTGGTATTCTTGATAAACCCTTAAAATTGAAAGTTGAATTATGTAGCCATGATAATTTGATTTAATGATTATTGTATAACCAAAGCATTCTCCCCATTTGTTTGATAAAATGCATATGTTAAGAAAATAGTGCCTTCATAGCATGTTATTATGAAATCCCCATTCATGTACAAGTCAATACATGTAAAGTGTTTAATGAAATATATTAGTCAATGAATTATAGATATATATAGCCATTGTTGTTCTTTCAAGAATTTTCCATGATTTACTTTTATGATATCGAGTCCTGAGGGTATTAAATACCTGACAATTTAGTTGTGTGCCTAGAGCTAGTGTCATGTTTTCATGATACTCTCATTCAAGCAATGATCAGTAGAATTCAGTCAGTCATATAACATAGGAAAACTCAGTAAACTCAGTATTAGTACAGTCCCATTCAGTAATCTCAGTAATCTCAGGACTCTCAGTCAGACATCATGTCTCAGTAGTATTTAGTTTAGACCTTATTAAACTCAGTCAACAAGTAAAACTCAGTAGTATTCTTTCAGTTAATAGAATTCAGTAGTATTTCGTAAGTCAACGAAAATCCAGTGAACTCATTTCAATCTAGTTAATCAGTAAAAAAATCACTAACAGATCAGTCCAGCCTAGTATAAACTAGGAAATCAGTTTTGTGACTATTCAGTTGTGAGTATGATTCAGCACCGAGTTAACCCAGGGATGAGGACACTAACTATCATCCAGTAAAGGGTGTGATCCTTATTAGCAATCCCTGCATTCCAAAACTACATAGCCAGCGTAGGTTGTGATGTACACCTACTAGTCTAGGGACTATACATCTTCTTTGAGTTTTCCTTTCAAGAGGGGTTGACGAAAGAGCTCCTTCTCAGAGTGTGTTTACTCATAACTTCTATTTACCCATGGCATGGTATTGACACCCTTCAGCTGGGATTAAAGGTTAGACCCCACCAGTTCAGATTCGAGGTATGTCAGTTAGATGATTACCTCCCACAGACTCAGTTTTAGATTTAGTCTCAGTAATAGAACTCAGTTAAGTTCTACAGTTATCCAGACTGTCAGATATAATCTCTTAGCTCAGTAAGGAACTCAACTGGTTCCATCAGAATTAGGACTTTCAGATACAGTCATCCAGCTCAGTCTAGAACTCATATAGTTCTTCAGATTCAGGACTTTCAGATATAGTCACCCTGTCCAGTAAAGAACTCAAATAGTTTTTCAGTATCAATATACTCTGTTATCAGTTACCTGCAATATAGTACTAGTAACCTTAGATATCAGTTACCAGTAAACTCTGTAATTCATATCATCAATAGACTCGGTTATTCAATATCCCAGTATTAGTAAACTCAGATGTCAGTACATCAGTATTTAGTATTGTCATGACCCCAGTCCCAGTTTATGTATTTATGCCTGTATTTCTCATGTGTTAATTTCCATGCCATCAGTTAGTTATTATTGTTCATGCATATGGACCCTTGCATTTAGCCTACCTCACTTGCATTCCAGTACATTCAATCGTACTGATGCATTTTTCTATGGTTTTTTATACCATAGGTTTAGAAGCACGATCTCTCGATTATCCTTAATAGATCAGACGTTAAGCATCCATATTAGCAGTGAGTCCTCATCATTCGAGGATAGAATAATTATTTTATTACTTTATTATTTTAGTTATTGGGAGTTAGTTAGGGACATGTCCCATCAACTTCAATGATTTCAGACAGTTTAGAGTCTTTTAGACTATAACACATTTCAGACAGTTTATTTCAGTTTGGGTATTGTTATACCCCATTACAAATATTATTTTACATTCAGAATTAGTTTATTTTTAACCTTACGGCCTTACTGCTTATATTCCGCATATTTACAGTATATTATTCAGTGCTCAGTTACAGATATCATTCATGGGTTAGCTTGTGGTCGTTCAGGGTCATGAGAACCGTTTAGCATTCCGAATACTAGATTTGGGGCATTAACTTTTTCTACCTTCATTTATTCTTTTCCCCTTTTTTTAACTATTAGGACCCCGAGTGCGGTTTTATTTTCAAAAAATTCTCTTTTTTCTTTAACTTTTTTATTTATTTTTCAAACAATACTTCAACTAAATCCTTTTTCGTCTTGCTAACATTTTCTTCACATTCATTATTTTATGCACCCTTACAATAGCCACCCTCAACTTAGGCAATTTTATTTAGTTAAGGTGCAAAGTATCTAAGAAAGAATTAGGGCTAAAGAAGTTTCGTTGTAAATAATTAGGAAGGTGAATAGGCTAGTTCAAATAATAGGTCGTTACAGGCTTAAATTCACAATCAAGGGATACTATATTTATTTGGTAGGCTTTTTAAGATTTTAGTAGACTATTTGAAGAATGGCCTATGATCTTTTCCTGACCTCCTATCCAACAACTTTAGTGAAACTAACTAATAAATTTTAGTTCACAGACACATGCCAACTAGGTAAAACTGCACACTTACTTGGCTCAGGTCAATGTATTCAGTTACTACCTATCTAGTTAAGAGAAGATAGGCTACACTTATAAATTCCTTAATTCTAAGGACATTACGAGATCTAACTTTGTTCATAGTTCAGATAAGTACATAGCAAAGCATAAGCACAAAAAAATTTGGAGAGGTATAATTTAAATCATTAAAAACAAAACTGCATACTTTTTTTATTCTTTTTATTTTGATTGACCAAGTTCTCCTATTTGTCTATAAGTTAAACACATAACACAAAAAACACCTAAGTATATCAATTCTAACTAGACAACATATCCGAGTTAAAGAAATACAGCAAAAAAATCCATCAATTGTGAGACACTCCACCCCCAACTTGGATATCATGCAATGCCCCAATTGCATGAAAACACACAAAAAAAATTAAAACTAGGGTAAAAGACATACTTGAGGTACAAAAAAACATCGCAGTACTTTGATCGTCAAGGGTCAAAAATAAGACTCTTATAGTATCCTCAACTCTTATCGAGTAGGTGGTTGCTGGGGCACTCTAAGATAAGTAGGCAACTGTGGCGATTGGTGCACTCAAAGATATGACTATTGAGGTAGTCCCTGTTGCATCTCTAATCTGAACAACCAACTAAGTAGTATATAGGATCTCAACACCCTCCATAGTATGTATCTAGGAGGTCTACTCGCTCACTTTCTCCTTTTGTTTATTCCCATTCTTTTATTTCTTCTTTCTCTCTCTTATTTTTTTCATCCTCTTTATATGAGGCTATAAATCTTTGCCCGTCACCTCAATCATTTATTTATCACACCCCTACTATCAAGGTTTGAGTATATAAATTGAGTACCAAAGAGTTCAATCCAATAGAAGATCTATCAAAAATGGCATTAGAAGTGGTACAATGAAGACAATCTGATCCATCAACTCTTTTATAGCTTGCTTCAATTCAGCCAAATATTTCGTGATTATGGTCATATGGGAGACTACTTCATTTATCTTAACTATTATCTATCATTCAAATCTATTAAAATAACTCTTAATCACCCGTTCAACTAGCTGCCTTTATCTCATTAGTTATGTAGGAAATTACCCCTACCTCTAACTTTCTGATCTATGGATCATGGAATAACTGATTTTGCAGTATTTTCTTCATCTAAGTTATGGTAATTAGTGTGTATTAGGTAGGCACTAACTATTGGTCACTCAATGGAATGGCACTGTAAAGAAGAAGAAGAAGAAGCACTAGTATTATACTCCAGGATCTCACAAGCTGGGGCACCCCTACTACCTCTTGAGGAATATTTTTTAAATGAACTTGAGTTGGAATCATCGGGTTCCTTACATCCTTTATCAATGTGATATATGCACTCTTTATTGGCTGGATGAATTTGTCAACCGTCGGAATAGATGGAACCTGGGAACTCAGACATGGAAATGGTACGTTGGTGTTAAACTATAATACACTATCTTGAATCTTTTTTCCAATTATGCATGGACTGTTAAGATCCATCACTGCCAAAAAAGTAGCTACCAGGAATGCATTGGTTGCACTTAGTGTGTTATTATTCACTGTCGATGCATTCAATATTGCACAATCGACCACCAAGTCTTGGCTGAGAATTTTAAAGTGTGTTTATAGATTATTTCTCTATTACCAAACTACATCCTCCCCATCTTATGCAATGTGATTCTCCAACAACTTATAATGCAGAACCTTGTCATTTGTGGGAAACTTTTTCACCTTTTTAAAATTATTCGTCCATTAATCATACTCTAGATTCTCTTCAACCGACCGAAAAAAGTTTTCTCGAACAAGGAATTTGAGATAGCCTTGATCAAAATATCAATCTCTCATTCTAGAGTCTACACCATGTCTAAACAGAGTTACTTTCTCAGGTCCTTGACTATTCCATAAAGGAGTCATGCTTTTTATCATTACCGCATAGTTGGCATAAGGCTAACTTATAACCTCTGGAGTATAGTTTGAGTTTCCTAGTTATCTACCCCAACTCAAACTTCTTAACTACCCAAACTACCTGCAACACTCTTTGTAGAAACTCAAGAATTGGGGCTCTTCCTATATACTCCACTTTTTGTTACCTATGTTGTTCAGTGAGACCCTATAAATATAGTAGTCATAGGAGTTAGCCACAATCCACCATCTCAAATTAATACCTTTTAAAGGAAAATTAGTAGTATATCCTTAAGAGGATTTGGGGTTGGACACTTTGCCTTACTTTAAACAAATAACCTCCTCAGAATCATCTCCTTGCTCACCCCTATCTAGATTTAAGTTTTAACCTACCTCTTCAGAGTAGAAAAGTTTGATTGGGGTGTTGCAGGCACCCAAGTGGTTGCAGATGTAGCTTTATCCTTTTCTATTTCAAGCTCCTTGGCCTTAGCCCTCGTGATCTAAGGTCCATGCTAGACATTAAAAGAGTTTGAAGAATATTTGACCGTAGTACTACTTGAGCTTTCATACTCACTCTCTAAGGTTGGAGGTGTGTTATTGTGTGCCCGGTTCTTTGAGATATATTTTTTCATCTTCTTGAGGGTTTTTGGAGGCCTTGTACCTGTACAATAAAATATTAGTCTCAATTTATAAACAAGAATAAGGGTATAAGAATTTCTCAAATGAGTTTTCCTATCATTGTGAAATAGAGGTATGATCATACCTTCAATCATAGGAAGTCTTCCACAAAAGTACTAGAGGGGTGACATATCAGATGAGCACATGATACAACCATACCATGAAAGGACTATTATGGTATGTGGTCATCTAATAAACTCCTGCAACTTTAAAAACTAACACCCCACAATGGTCAATCCTATAATCATACCTAGATACCTTAATTGTAGTGTGTTTTGTGAAGTTTACATTAAGCCTTATTAGTTCAAAACATAAAATTCAACCCTAATTTTAACCCTTATAGAGTATGTTCTTAAAAATGGGTACTCAAAGTTCCCCCTATTGTGATTTATTAAAATTGATGTACACACAACTATGATTTTAGACTTGTTTTGCCCTTCCACTTCTCATAAACTCAAGTTATCCCCCCTTATTCATTACTTGTTGATATATGGAGAGAATTATTAAAGGTGGTCAATGAATTTACAAATTTTTTTCTTAAAATAATTGGGTTTTTTGAGAGTTTTATGAGTTTGAAATCGAGGGGAGTATCCAAATTAGACCAATTATTGGTAAGAATTTGTAACTTTTGCTTATTTGACCGTTCAATATTTTGTGAGATGAGTTCAAATACTTATCGAGTTCAATTGAATCTTAGGTATAGGTTTTAACATGTTAAATTGTATGTTGGGTTAGGTAGGGTCGGATTAGGCCTCACTTAATTAGTTAGACCCAACAGATAATGCTTACCCATGATCGTAGGTTCTCAACATTATCGTCGTTTCTACTCATACTAGGAGAGTTTAATTAAACTAACCTAGGAACCTATGAAGCTTAAGGATGATCATGGTATGTAAACATGATTGTTCCATAAAATCATAGGTTCGATGACTTCCATATTGGTTTCCAGGAGTTTGATAAAATGATGGATACTACGATCGCAACATATAACTATGATCAAGGTGACCAATTGAAAGATAGCTCCTAAAATCCATCCCTCTAGACTTTGTGTAGATAAATGAACCCATAATCGTAGGACGCTCCTACGTTCCTTGATGTGTTATGGTTTTATGGAACTTTCTATGCTTTAAAGAATAAAATATGCCAGTACTTAGGACCGTTTGGTAGATATGATGTGTTTTTCTATCTAATTGAAGGAAACTAGGTTTTGGTGCTTAAACAAAGATAAAATTTGAAGTTGCTAAAAAGAGACCACTTACGAGCCTATTTACATAGCGTAAGTACTACTTACGACCATCATAAATGGCTTAGTGTGAAGGAACTTATGGAATGTAAGTACTACTTACGGTGCCATAAGTACCATCGTGGGTGTCATAGTGTGAAGTCCTAAGGTTCATAGTTCTTAAGTTTTTGCCTGAGATTCACAAGGCACTACTTATGGGGCGTAAGTACCACTTATTCCACTGTAAGTACAATCATAACTAGAAACAAGAAGACTAAATAGTATGGCTCACTTACAACGACCACTTATAGGGAGTAAGTTTCATTTATGGCCCGTAAGTGGTTCCGTAAGTAGCCACCAATCCAAGTTTCCCTATTTTTTTTGGTTTGAATTATTAGGATGATTATGTAATCTATAAATACTCCTTTGATGTTTTTGTACTAGTTTACGCAATTTATACATTCATAAACATATATTGATTTCATGATTTTACTTTTGATCTTGGGATCCAGTGTTCATGGTTTTACGATTGATTATTAATCAGATATTATTGGTTTTTTTCTTAATTCTTTATGAGATTCATCTTATGCTTTCTTTATTGATTTTTGTTGATATTCTCGCAAGCATGAGAGGATAAACCACCTAACTAGGGTCATGGGATCCCTGGCAGAATAATAAAGTAGAGGAAGTGCTAAGTCATTCTTGACAATATTCTTGTATGTATTGTGATTGTCTTTGGTTTAATAGTTTTTTAGCAATGGCCAATTTTGACAACCTACCTGTATTCAGTATTTATTTCCTAAGAGTGCTAGAGATTATTAAAATAAGATCACAATAGTAATTTGAAGTAAATTTATTTTTATCTGATTAACTTGATACTCAAAAGGTAATAGTTAACCTGGGGATCTAGGATAAATGTTAGTAAGGAGACACTCGGAGACTCAAAAGGTAAGGAGTGAAATTCACTAAAGGTGTTCACCTAATGGTTAGAGATACATAACTTATCAAATTCTACATACAAGGTATTGTGATAGTTCGATGAAGAACAAAAAATTTACGACGTTAGGAAACTAAGGGGATCACACTCCTAGTATTCGTCTATGATTGATTTCAACTAAAGAGCTTGTTGCTTCTTTACTATTTTCATAGAAAAACCCCCATTTAATTTTCTACACTTTCCGGCTACTTCAATAGATTTAGAGAGATATCCAACCTATTCCTTGTGGGTTCGACCCCAACCTCCGTTGGGTTACTATATTTGGAATCGACCGCATTATACTTCATTGAGGTGTAGTTTTGGGCGACATCAATTTTTTGCACCCTTGTCGAGGAATACGGTTATGGATTGGTTGATAGAGTTTATTGAGGCTGTTGGGTTTTCTTTTTCTATTCTTCTTGAGGTGTACACGGGTGTATACCCAATACAAGGAGTCAAGGTATATGCCCAGTACTAGGAGTCAAGGAAATCCTTTGATTCCATTTAATCTAGATCCTAGAAGAATCCTAAACATAATCATAGGATGCCGAAGCATAGTCATGAAATTCTATAGGATTCATGAGATAGCTATGCGAACCACTGCACAGCTACAAGAAGAAGCAAATACAAAGATGGATTATGAGGTTTCCTATCATACAACCCTAGAGGAGAGATAGAGATAGGAAGAAAATCATCGAGTAGAACTCGATAGTGGTAGAAGAAATAGAACTCCAATGCTTCTAACTTATCTGTACGTGCAGGCATATAATGATCCATAGAATGACCTGGGTATGTTGAGCCCACAGATATAGGATCTATCGTTTCTCTTGAGTTTCCTAGGGAATGAAGTTTTATATCACAAGTTTTATGGTTTAAATGTTAAATCTGAAGGGTATGTTTGCAGGTTTACCGACCGATGATGCAAACATGCATATCATAAATTTTATTGGAATTTGCACTTCATATAATATACCTGGGGTAAGTCAAGAAGTGATGAGACTCAGGTTGTTCCCATTCTCTCTAACTGGTGAAGCGATATTACAGTTAGGAGAACTACCTCGTGGGTCCATTTCTACTTGGAATGAGTTGCAAAAGCATTTCTTAGATCAATTTTTCCCTCCTACAAAAATGTTGTAATTGAAGGATGAGATCTATAATATCAGGAAACTATATTCTGAACCAATGTAAGATGGATGGTTTTGCTTTAAGTAAAAGTTGATGATGGTGCCTAATCACAGAATTTTAAGGAGATATTTGCTAGAAATTTTCTATCATGCCCTGAATTGCAGTTCCAAAGTTGTTGCAAACACTATTACAAATGGAGTGTTCATGAGCCTACATTGGGAAGCAGCATTGGAAATCTAAGATCGGATCTCTCTTACCAACCGATGGTGGCATACTCGGGAGGCAGAAAGAAGTGTCAGCACTTCTACTATTGGTTCTTTTAGCAAGCAGAGAATTGTAGAAGATACTGTGTCTTTGGAAGTTCCAGAACTAAGGATGGAGAGTGGGATTTTGAAAAAGCAATTCGCAACTATGAATTCCTAGAAGGTGAGAATTATGGGCACACAGGGTAAATCACCTAATTTGTATCATTTTGATATTGAATAAGAGGTAAAGTATCTGTGTTAGAACCCTTGAGGATGAACCACACAGTGAGGGACCAGGTACCGCAAAGTCAATCACATGCAATCAAACAATATAGTGCAGGAAAACTAAAGGTTGTGCTGGAAAATAACAACACCCAAGATTTAATGTTGAAATCCCCTTGCTCAAGGGAGGAAAAACCCCGGCTTACCCTTACAAGAACCTAAGAAATCCACTATAATCAACCTATTGATTACAGACTCGATTTTAGCCTAAATCTATGATCCTCTTGCTAGTAGTAACTCTACTATTGCCTTAACTTGGCAACTCTGCCAAGACTACTCAAAACTGATTAACTCTAATCATTATCAAACTTAGGAAACTCTACCTAAGGACTCTCTAAGAAAAGAGAAAATATCATTCCTCTTATATCATGAGTAATTCAATTACAAATCAGGTCTCACACAAGACACTGTCTAATTCAACACACAAGTATGGCAAAAGGTCTCGAGCAATATCATATATTGATTTTTTGCCTTTTTAACTCTTCAGCACTCTTTTTGTATTTGTAAAAACTACTTGATAAAGAAGTATCATTTTCTTTTAAAATATGAGTGATCATTGGGGATGAAATGTTATTGGACCAGGTGTCCTAATTAGTACAATCAACACCTGCCAGTTTGTTAGACAAACGGACAAAGTTGTGCAGACGAGTGCAAGCTGTGTTGTTGCCTCGAACATCTAGGGACCTGGTCCCTTGTAGTCATTTGGTCATCATCAAAACTTTTATAGAAATTTTCCCCCTTTTGACAAAGCAACCACTAAGATTTGAACATAAATGCACATACATCATATTTGAGCACTATGATTAACACTACTAAAAATGAATGGTCCCCCTATCATCATGCTTCCACCATCATGCAAAACAGGGAACTGGTCCCTTGTTGTTATTTGCTTACAACTTTCAATTTCTTCCCCCTTTCATCATTCATCATTATTCATTTATTACATTTGCATACTTCCCCCTATCAGCATGCCATATAAATCTGCAACTCAACTCATCATAGGCATCTTCATCAGTTGTATTACACCTGTACATAGTACCTGGTACATGGTCCCTACCCTACTACATGAACTTAATATTCACCTATTTTCATATCATTGAAAAGTGAGTACAGTAAACTAAGAGTAAAATAAGCACAAATTAGTTAACTTATGGCCACTGTAGCAATATTAACATGAAGAATAACTTTTCAATTCAAAGGAACAAATGTAACACACAAAGCAAAGATTTATTCATTAGTAAAGGATAAGTATAATTGTAGTTCATAATTTAAGTGTTCAATAGAAATTAGACAGAGGAATCAAGAAGGATTAACAAGTCAAGGACTAGGAAAAAGATTTTGAAAGAGTAGGGTCAGGTTATTTGTTGAGATGGCTTATCTCTACATTTAGGCTAAGGACCTCATTCGTTATGATTGATACCTTCTTCTTCAGTTAGACATTCTTTGTTTTAATCATTTCAGAGACACACGGGCTTCTTCATGAGAGATGTTGAATTGTCACCTAGAGCTTGCTAATTTCTTTATCCTTGGCAGCTAAGTTGAACTTCAGTTCCTCTATTTCCTTGCTGAGCTCTCTTTGAGAAATATTACCTGATTTAACATATTTATTTTTTACCAATATCTTCATTCCAAGCATTTGTAGTATAATTCCTTGGTTTCCATTTTCATAAAGAATACCAAAATGGTCAATACTTTTTTTAACCAATATCCATCAGGCATGCCATGTTTTCCATTTTTCCCAAGAACAACTTTGTGAATTTGTTCCATTATTAAAGCAGGTAGATTAATGAATGCAAAGCTACTAAGGTATTCCATCACATAGAAATCAGTGACTGAGGAAATGTTTTTCTTTTATGACCTAGGCAAAATAACCTTTTTCATCAAATCAAAGACCAATTAAAACTCAATCCAAAGTGATTTCCTATTCACTGCAGCCACAAATTTCCCTTATACCTTTGATGCATTTTCAAAGAAATCTATTGAAGGTTGCTCCTTTGAGATACAACTCACAAACAACTTCTAAGATTCTTCCCAATGATTTTTCTTTCAGCTTTATTTTCTTTCCTTAGACCTGTGCAATCAGATTCAACCCATTTTCTGAGAATTCTAAAATAAAATAGAATTCCCTCACTATCTTAATCAAAATAGTGGGAATAGGTCCTTCCATGAGATATAATGTTTAACTAGATAAACTAATTCCACCATACCAGGTTCTGTTAGCATATTTGAATAAAAAATCCTTCCAGTTAATACCATTTGATTCTTCAAGAACCCATTTCTAACTTTATTAGATACTATCTTACTTATCTCTCCATTTTTTTATCTAGTATATGTGATCACAAATTTTTTTCCAGCTACTTTCCTCTTCTTGGGACTAGGTCCCTCAAGTATCAGTTGCTTCTTAGTAAAATTTCAACACTATTTTCTAGAGATACTTTGTATTTTAATAAAATTGTTTACTTGTGATCAACAATACTCTTTCCTGGGTAATTTGACAATAAGATGAGGTTTTTAGAAAACCAAGTTCATCCACTAAAACACTATCAAAACAATTTTGAGAATTCAGGGATGATTCTTCATCAATAGGTTGAGTGATAAAAGAGTTAGGCTTTGGAAGAGTAAGAAAAGAAGGATGTTTTTAGGAAGGATTAAGAAGGGATTTTTAACTGTGCTAAGCTCAAAATCATTTGAAGGACATAAAAATAAAAAAGATGTAGCTATCAGGAAGGTGTTTTTCTTAGAGGGCTATTTGGGATTAGGATTTTTTTTCATTAAATAACAAGTGGGTGTAACAGGATTTAAGGGAGAAATAAGCTCCAGGGAGGGTTTTCTGTGAGAACGAGATAGGATCAATTTCAGATTTTAGGTGACTTACCTTCCTTTTAGTAATAGGACTACTTTTTCTGACACAAGGATACAGAAGATGTGGCTTTTTCTTGACAGAATAGTCAAAATTTACACTTATAAGATACTAACCTGAGAGATGGGACCAGGTCCCTCTCTAGTTTGAGTGAATCCTTAACTTTGTTCTTTTCATATTTGTCCACCTCCAAAGTTGTTCCCATGGGTGTATACTTGAAAAGGTATAGTACAGAGTTAGACCAACATACACCTAACTTACCAAGGATACATGCCTCCTGATCATAGCTAAATTTTGGAAGGGAAGGTGATCTATCTAGTAAGTAAGGTTGATTTGACCAATAGCAGCTATAACTTATTAGTTTTCACACACCATTTTATTATAGAAGTTTTCCTGAAAGTAGGTTTGCGGAACATTTCCCACACTTATCATCCTTTGAATTTTCAAGGTTCTTTCTATATTACTTTATACTAACCAGTATCTTTTAGAAACTTTTACACCTTTGTAAGCTCATCTTTGGGATAGGAATGCTGAAAAAGCCATGACATTTCTGACTTAGGCTTTCGTTTGCACTCTAGCCTCCAGATGTAAAGTTAGAATGTCTAGGTAGATAAGAAGATATGTGCTTCCAGTTTGATCATCTTAGATGAATTCCACTGGTACCAGGTTCCCTTGAAATCTTGACAAAACACTTATTGGAAGTCTTCTATTTAATTTGATGTTTATGATTGAGATCTTGGATCACCATTCATTATTTTCTTCTACATTATGAGGGTCTTGACCATTCCCATTAGTTGCATCCAATTTTGAACCTTTTAACCTAATCATATAAGACACCTTTACCTTGCAGTATCTCAGGAAAGAGAATGCAATCAGACCTTCCAGTCATAGCCTTGAGTAACTATATATCAAGAAGATTGTTATGACTAGAAATATTATCTCCTTCCAATACTAAAGATCATTTATTAGACTAGGGAACCTATTTGAGTTTGAGTTCCCAGTAGGAGGCCAGAGGTGTTATGAAATCCTTCTTAGTCCATATAGGTAGTGAGTTCTTCTTCATGCTGTTCAGGGACATGAAATTATTTGGATAGTAAATCTCTTGCTGGAAATATCTAACATTGAGTATTCTTGCTCCATTCTAACTTTGACAATATTCCTTCAAGTGTCCATCTCTTCCACAGTGAGTATACAAGGATTTATAGGCTTTGTTTTTGACATCTTGAACAACCTTGCCTTGTGACCCAGATGATTAAGTTTTGTACTGGTACCCAAGGCCCTTACTAATATTTACTCTTTGACCAGTTAGGTTAGAAGGATTTGTGAGGATAAAGACCACTGAAGAGGATTTTTGAGTTCTTTCCACAGATGGACCAGGTCCCTTTCTATCTACTAATTCTTCTAAAGTGCAATCATGAGAAGCCTTTGAGAATCCTCTAATTTATCTTCAAGATCAACCTCAAACTTTGAAGTTTGTTTCTTCCATTTACTCTCAGAAGTATCTACTTTCTCCAGTTGACTTACTAAACTAAGATTTCTAAATTTTAGCTTAGCAACCAACTTTTCAGTTTCAGATATCTAGAGAGTCAAAGCTATCAGCTCAAGCTCCTGATCTTTTATTTTGTTTCTCTAGAGCATTATTCTTTTCTTTATTACAAGCATAATCTCTTCTCTCCAATTGACTCACTAAATTCAAATTTTTAGATTTTAATTTAGTAACCTTCTCTTCAGTTTTGGATATTTAGAGAGTTGAAGTAATTAAATCAATCTCTTGACTTTCCACTTATCTTATAGAGTAAATTTTTTCTATGTCATTTCACAAAGAGAGACAATCAACACATTTGAAAGTTTTTTTATCTTTCTAGAAGAAAAGTTGTCCAAGTTTTCTTTAAGGTCGGAAAATGTTACCTCATTTTTCTTCTTCATTTTCAGTGTTTGCAATTAATGCAAATAAGGAATCAAAGGTCACTTCCACATCCTCCACTGCAAGTATGGAAACATCTACAGACTTATCATCTTGATCAGATTCACTGAAGGAGTCACCCCAATCAGCTAAAGCTTATTTAACTGCATAATCAGTTGCAACCTGTCTTCTTGATTTTATAAGGACATAGTCCCTGTTTTTTCTTGACATAGTCCCTGTTTTTTCTTTTGTCACCTCTAGTATTGTGATAATCTTGATAATCTATTTTATGCATTGGAAAATCCTTAATCAAATGTTCAAGACATCCGCATCGGTAACAAACTTCCATAGGGGCTCTTTTTCTGCAGCTAATTCCACTTCTTTTAAACTGGCCAGTTTTTCTCATAGCTCTAACAATTCTTTTTGCCAAGTAGGAAACATCAACGTCTTTTTTATTTGAACCTAATCTTAAAGCTTTTAATGCTAAGGATTTTTCTCTTTTGACTTCTGTAATGCCGGAGTCTGAACCACAAATGCTACAAGGTGCTTACGACCCCAAAGAACAACAAGCTAACCCATGACTAATGTCTGTTGTGAACACTAAAACATGATACTGTAATAAATATGCAAAATAGGTTGAAATTCTATAAGGTTCAAAATCTATAAATATTGATAAAGTGTATCAACTGAAATAATAATCTATAAAATTGAACACTGTCTAAAAACTAGTCGAAAAAGCCTCTAACTAAAACTGTCTCAAAGTGGAGTTGATGGGACAATACCTTAACAAACTCCATCAACTGAAATACTGAGTCTACTAAAATACTTAAATGAAAGAATATCCTCGACAGATGAGGACTTATTACTAAAGTTGATACTGCTGGCTGAACCTAAATCTGTCTATGCGCAGTCGGGAACCTGATCGTTCAAACCTATGATATGACACATCACAACATAAAGAAAGAGTATGCATCAGTACGTTGAATGTATTGGTAAGCTAGATAAGGTAAGGCTGAATGCAAGGGTTCAGATGCATGAACAATAACAAACTGTATGATATAGAGTAACTAAACATGAGAGTACATAGATAACTGATACTACAGTAAATACTGAGTATGCACTAATGTGCATGTAAATAAATATTGTGACTAAGCTTATCTGAAGCTATGTTCTGAATTCTAAAATTGAGTAACTGATATCTAAAGTTACTGATAACTGATTTAATGATATTGGTTGACTGCATCTGATAGTCCTGATTCTTTAGAACTAAACTACGTTCTATTATCAAGACTGAGGATGAGATTGTGAGAGGTAATCATCTAATCCACATTTCCCAAATAAGATAACTGAGTTAAGGTCCAACCTGTGACCCCGGTTTGAAGGGTGTCTGTATAGTGCCACGGGTAAAGACACTGAAGAGTTACCCTCATCTAACAGGTACTCTAATGAGAATGGTGGAACCCTCATCTGGCAGGTTAAAACACACCATTAACTCTGAACTGGCAGGTTTGATGTCTCAACCTATGTTGGCTACGTAGTCTTAGAATAAAAGGATTACTTCTAGGGATCACACTCTCTACATGAAGGTAAGCCCCAATCGTTGGGTTCACTCGGTGCTGAATCATACTCCTAATGGAAAGACACTAAACTGAGAATACTGACCTAGACTGGACTGATACTGATCTTACTGAGTTTTCCTGAGTTTGGTAACTAACTGAGTTCTACTGAGTTCTGTGACTGAATGAGAGTACTACTAATCGTGCATGACTGAGATTCTGTAACTGATACTAACTCTTGGGACATATCTAAATTATCAGAAATTAAATACCCCCTGGACTCGATAGCATTAAAAATAAAGCATAATATACTATTGAAAATCATAACAATGTATACATGTCCATAGTTCACTCATAGAGGCATTTAATAAAACATGTGTAATACATCTACTTATGCAAGAATGGGGAATACATGCTATCATGTTATAATGGCACTATTTTATTGACATAGTCTTTTTATCAAACACATGGGGAGCATGCTTAGGTTATACAGTAATCAAAACATATAGTTATCATGGCTACATCAATCAACTTGAAAATTGAATGGTTTATCATCCCTTGGATATCATTTTCTCGCTCTAAGGAATGAAATCAACTAACCCTTAAGTGTTGTGGTACTACCCCTCCATTCAAGGATAGGTTCATTGGAAACTAAAAATGAACTATTCTAATTCAACAATCAACTGAGTCATAGCATGAATGGATCCAATCTATGCGAAGAATGACATCATAATCTGCCATCTCTAGCTCTACAAAGTCTGTTGAAGTAACTTTGTGAGATATCATAACCTGACAGTTCCTGTATACCTGTCGGGCTATGATAGATTTACCCACTCGGGTAGAAACTGAGAAAGGCTCTGCTAGGATTTCTGGACTGACTCCAAAGTTAATATCTATATAAGGAGTTACGTAAAATAAAGAAGCTCCAGGATCTCGCAAGGCATAAACATCTAAATAGAAAATTTGTAATGTATCAATCACCACATCAGGAGAATTTTCCTAATCTTGTCTGGACTGAAGTGCATAAAGCCTGTTTGGGGGTTGCCCACTAGTTGTACTAGAAGCAGCACCCTGCTGATTTGGGTAAACTGAGAGAGATGAAGAACAAGTATGCTGACCCTGAGAACCTAACTGAGGATAATCTTTGACTCTTTGTCCTGGCTTTCCACACCTAAAACAAAAATCATTGTCAGCTCTGCAGATACCCTTATGGTTTCTACCACATATCTGACAAAGAGGATTTGTTCGAGAACTGCTGACACTACCCTAAGACTTAGAGACAGGTGACCTATCACTGTTACCATTTTTGAACTTAGGTTCTAGAGCGCTGGTTGAGGACGGAGCAAGAACTAATGATTTTGGACTAAACTAGGAACGATTACTTCTCTCTGACTTAGGATGATTGAAATTGAAGCTACCTATTCTTGCTCTCTTATTTTGCCTCTCTCTCTCTCTCATCTTAGCCTCTTCTATCTTCTGATTATGGACCATGATCCTAGATATCTCCATCTCCTTAATCGATATCACTGTCCTGCACTCCATCACCATACTATCTAATACCCCAGATATAAACTTGCTCATTTTGTACCTACTGTCTGCTACTATATGGGGAGCATACCTGGCTAACTAAGTAATCTTGAGGGAATACTCTTTCACACTCATTCTCCCCTGCATGAGATTGAAGAACTCCAACACCTTGGCTTCTCTCATCTATAAAGGAAAGAATCTCTCGAGGAAAGCAGTACAAAATTTTTCTCAATATATGGGCTCTGCATCTGTTCCCCTGTCTACCTTCCACTACTTAAACCACGTATGAGATACATCTTGTAGTTTATAGGAAGCTAACTCTGTACTCTCGCTTGAAGTTACTCCCATAATATCTGTGACTTTCTGAACCTGATAGATGAACTTTTATGGATTCTTTTCTGGCTTAGATCCTGAGAATAGGGGAAGATTTATTTGGGTAAAGTCCTGAATCCTTGCTGCAGTAGTATTGGCCACTGGATTGGCCGGAATAGTAGTTGGCTATTCATTCAAAGATGCTACGGAGTTGGAGTAGGTGAGCCCCCATCCCTAGGTTTCCTGAGTTTGTTAACTAACTGAATTCTACTGAGTTCTTTAACTGACTGAGAGTACTACTGATCGTGACATGACTGAGATTCTATAACTGACACTGGCTCTAGACAAACAACTAAATTTTTGGGTATTAAATACCCCTAGGACTTGATAGAATGAAAAATAAAGCATAATATACTCTTGAAAATTATAACAATGTATACTTGTCCAAAGTTCACTCATAGAGGCATTTAATCAAACACTTGTAATGCATCTACTTATACATGAATAGGGAATGCATGCTATCATGTTATAATGACACTATTTCATTCTCATAGGCATTTAATCAAACACATGGGGAGAATGTTTAGGTTATACAATAATCAAAACATATAGTTACCATGGCTACATCAATCAACTTGAAAATTGAAGGGTTTATCATGAATATCATGTAATACAACACATAGAATGATTAATTTCACAAAAGCATGTAATTTAATCATGGACTAAAACACAACAATAACATCAACATGAATTCAATTAAATTCAAGCATGGAAGTACATAATTCAACAATCTTGTATTTTGAAAATGGATTCGTGGACTCTATGGGTGAAAGAGACCCATAGATGAACATCTAAAATACCTTAATTTGTGAGCTTTTTGAAGTTCTTGGTGAATCCTTTGAGATTTCTCTTGGTTTCTTGAAGCTAGGCTTTGTTGTTTTGAGAGAGAATGCTTTTAATTTGGGGATAAATTGAGCACGTAATCACTTAAAATGTTTTTAGGGATTAAATCCCATATTTGGGCATGTTAAAATATGGGAAAAGACTGTTTTAATCCAGGAAAAAACATTAAATTTCTATTGAAATTTTCCAAAATATTCACCTGGCGCGACGCGGTGCTATCACACCGTGTCTTTGGAAATTGCTAAATGGAAAAATGCATGGTGGCGCGATTCGGTGGTATTGCTCTTCCACCTTGATTGGGACCTGGAAGTTCACCGCGAAATGGTGGTATTTCATTGGTACACTAAAAATGGACAATTTTGAAAGTAAGCTATGGCGCAATGCACCGGTTTCACGGTAGTTTACTGGAAACTGACAATTGCCATTTTGACAGACACCACGATGCACTACTGGCCTGAATGATTGTATTTAATGACTAAAACTTAAGATACACATAACTTCTTACCCGATTATTGAATTTAGGAGAATTTTATATCGTTGGAAAACTTATTCAATTTCCTACGAGTGTTTCAAAAATTTTATATTGTTTAACTCGTGAATTGAGAGTTAATATTAAGAAATATGGGGTATTAAAACTTCCATCTTTTCTTCTCCTTATTGCTTCTTAAGTTCATGGGTTTTCTGGTTCCTAATTAGTTCATCCATAGTGAAGGTATTCAGATTTCTTACCTCAGTTATGGCATCCTCTTTCATTTTGCATTACTTGAAATGAAAAAACAAGATCTTCGTCACTTGCTTATACAATGGAATCACTTATCCTAAGCAATGTAGTTCATTTGTAATAGAAGTGAATCTTGTATGTATTTCATATATTATCTCTCCATCTTTAATAAAGAAGGTTTCATATTGTGTTGTCATCATGTCAAATTTAGAACCCTTCTCACTAGTAGTTCCCTCATGAGCAATTTTTAAGAAGTCCTAAATTTATTTAGCATTTTCACATCAAGAAATCCTTTTGTACTCATTTGGACTTATACCACACATTAGCAGTTTCTTTGCCTTGTAATTCTTCTCAATTCTTTTTCTATCTTCATCATTAAACTCCCTCTTTCTTTTAATAACCATTCTTGATACATCTCCTTCTTTGACTTCTCTTAGAGGTACATGATGACAATAAAGAATTATATCCATCGGCTCATGGTCCTCAGACGTAATGAAGTCAAACATCCTTCTTTCAACCACCCATAGAACTATACATTAAATCTAGCTGCTCTAGTGGTTGATTTCCTTTCTTCCAACTTTGGTGGAGCAACCATGATAACCAAAACACTCTAGGTGTGAACTTTTTAGAGTGAACTTAGCTTTGATACCAATTTTTGGAACCTTTTAGGGTTGCACCACACAGTGAGGGACTAGGTCCCTCAAATTTAATCACAAGCAATCAAACAATATAGTGTAGGAAAACTAAAGGTTGTGTAGGAAAATAACAACACAAAAGATTTAACGTGGAAACCCCCTTGCTCAAGGGATTAAAAACCATGGCTTGCCCTCACAAGAACCTATTAAATCCACCATAATTAACCTCTTCATTACAGACTCGATTTCAGCCTAACTCTAGGCTCCTTCTTCGAGTAGTAACTCTACTACACCCTCAACTGGCAACTCTGCCAAGACTACTGAAAACTAATAACTCTAATCAGTATCAAACTTAGGCAACTCTACCTAAGCACTCTCTAAGAAAATATAAAAGATCATTACTCTTATATCATGAGTAATTTTATTACAAATTAGGACTCATTTAAGAAACTCTCTAATTCAGCACATATATATGGCAAAAAAGCTTGAGCAATATGGAGTTTTTGCCTTTTTCTCTCTTCAGTACTTTTTTGTATTTTCAAAAACTGCTCGATGAAAAAACATTTTTTTCTTTTATAGATGAGTGATTATTAGGGATAAAATGTCATTGGACTAGGTTTCCTAATTAGTACAAGAATCACCTACAAGTTTGTTACACAAATGGACAAAGTTATGCAGATGCGTGGCAGCTGTGCTGCTGCCTCAAACATCCAGGTACCTGGTCCCTTATAGTTATATACTGATCATCAAAACTACATATAGAAACTTAGCTAGAGAATTAGTAGGTTTCCTAGCCAAGGGCCAGGGGATTTCTCAAGACACTTGGAACTGAGGTCTTGGAACCAAGGTCAAAACTATTATATGGATAGATATAGGAATTGAAGCAAAGAGAAAGATGGTGATTGAAGGCATAAAGATGATTATAATGAGAATAGTGATGCATATGTTCCACTTGGGAACCATGACACAGAGTCAAGGAATGAGGCATTGCTCACTAAATTTGTGAAGGGTTCATAAAATCAAGAAAGTTGACTTAAGAAGATTACGACAGATATTTTAGGTTTTAGCCAGAAAGTGGGACTGCATGAAACTGCAATCAAACAACTTGAGTAGCAATTTTCTCAAATATCGATGACCTTGAATCAATATCAATCGACACTCTTATGAGTAATACTGTGTAGAATCCTATGAATAATAGTCATTGTTTATCCATCAACACTCAAAGTGGTAAGGTTACCATTAATCCCCCAATGCCTGTAGTTGATGAAGTTTGAAATGATGTTGTAGATATTGATGATGCACCTGAAGTGGAATTTGAAAAATTGGTGAGTAGTAGTCAATCATCATAAAAAATAATGGGTGTTGATAGAATTATTATGAATTATAAAGGAAAAGAGAAAGAAGTCGAGCCTATAGTGAAGACTAATCCACGACCTCCCCCAACCTTTTCCTCAGATATTGAAGAAAAACAAAGAAGAAGGGAAGTATAAAAGGTTCTTTGTTATGCTGAAAGAGTTGAGTTTGAATATCCTTCTTCTTAAACCTCTTGAGAAGATGTTTGGGTACACAAAATGTTTGAAGGATTTGGTAACAAAAATGAGAGTTTTAACTTATGAGGAAATTGGTGGTCTACATCATTATAGTGTGATTATATATCGATCTCTGGCACAAAAGAAAGGTGATCCTAAAGCTTTCACAATTCTTTGCTCCATTAGAACATCTAAATTTGCCAGAGCTTTGTGTGACATAGGGGCCAGCATTAACTTAATGACATTGGTAGTGTTCAAACTGTTGGGCTTGAAACCTCTAGAACCCATAATGATGGAAAATCCTATGGTGAAAAAGCCCATAGGCATATTATTTGATGTTTTAGTAAAGGTAGATAACTTCATCTATCAGGCCAACTTTGTTTTCTAGGATTGTGAAGTTGATTTTAAGATGCCAATAATCTTGAGGAGACCATTTTTTTCTATGGGTAGAGCATTGGTGGATAAAAAAAAGGTAAGCTTAAGTTCAGGTTGAATAATGAGAAGGTCATGCTCAATGTTTGTAGAACAGTGAAGCAGCCGACTAGCATGATGGTGATTTTTGTTATAAGTTATGTCATGACTGTAGATTTTAAGCCTTTGTCTACCTTGATACATTCTAAGTAACCAAGGTAATAACATTATGCCGCAATATTAAATTAGGCACTGATTGGGAGGCAACCCAAGGTATCTTATTATTTTTGCAAATATGATAATATATGTTTATCATGATTGACGTTTGATCTACGCACGTAAGATCCATAGGTATGTTCCTAATTCTCTTTCTTTGTACCAACCCAACATATTAGGGATAATGCATGTCTATTCGATAGGGGTGGGGCAACTTGTGGGTCTAGATGTTCACTTAGGGTTCTTATTGTCGTATCTATTTTCCCAGAGTTTGTTCTTGCTAGAGCCAGCATGTTTATGTCATATTGTGTTTTGTTTTATGTTGTTATGTTTTGTTTTTGTTTTAAAAGGAGAAAAATAAGTAACCTAAGGATAGTTGATGTACTTCAATTTTGATTAAATGTTTTGAGAAAAGGATACACCGCCAAAAAGTTTGTGTTGAACTATGTGAAGGGTTTATATTTGTGACTATTGTAAATCTTACTATGGCATTAGTATTAGGGACATAATAATAATAGAAAGCATTTGCATAACCTAGATAGGTAGTAGTTTGTGGTATAACCATGTACTATTTGGGTGAGAGATTACTTAGCCGATTTCCTTTGTGCATTTAATCCAGAACGTGCTCGGTGAGTCTTGCCTAGGTTGTAGGATAGTCAGTTAGTAAAAGATCATAGGCAATTCTTAAATTAGTCCACTTATAACCTAAATAGCCTTCTAAATGAGAATAAATATCCTTTGAACCAATTTTTAGCCTACATAGACTTTTTCTTGTTTTCACCATTCATTTCCTAGTCTTTTTATATAAGCCTATTTTAGCCCTGACCCTTCTTGGATATTGTACACCTCAACTCAAGAAAATTGCCTAAGTTGAGTGTAGTTGTCATATAGGTACGTGGTTAGAATTGGGTATGAAATAATTTTTTGAATAAGATAAACGAAAGTAAGTTTGGGTGTGGTAAGAGAAAAAAACAAAGAAAAAAAAAGGAAAAAGAGAAAATTGAAAGAGAAAAATAAATAATAAAAGAAACTGCGTGCAACTTGAATAAAAAATAAGGAAGAAATAAAATAAAAGTTTGTTGATAAGTGGATCCCAAACGTAATTTAGTACCAAAGAGTCTTAGTCACTAAATTCCAAAATGTACCATACTAGCCCCTAAGCCTATGTTACAAGCCGAATAAACTCCTATAGTGATCCTAGTCTGGCGGTCTGAAAGACTAAGGTAAAGAAAATAAAGGCAAGCCAATGTTACTCTATGCACAATGATTGTAACTTATTTTTTGAGTGTAAGTGTCTCGTGGTCGTCCTTGCATTGAGATGCATGAATCTATTAAGTAAGCGGGACTTTTTTGTTGTGAGGGTACATGGTTTGTATTGCTAGCTGCTTATCTATTCTTTTAGTGTAATTCTTACATATGTTTGATTCTTTGTTTCTAATATAATGACATAGATTATTTCCCTTGTGTAACATTATTGTGCTACATAAATTCATACAGTTGGTTGTGAAAAGTTAAAAATAGGAAGGGTGATGTTTATGAGCTGAAATTTAGATTAGTTGTCGTAGGTATCTTAGGTTTCTCTTAGTTAATAATTATGTTGTGTTTTGTTATGTTTCTCTTACTTGACAACATGCAGATGTTCTAAGTTGGGGGTGTTGATGTGCCATAGTTTCATGGCACTTTCAATGCTTAAAACTAGAAACTATGCAAGTGTTTAGGTCTGTTTTGGTATATTTGATATGTTTTTTATCTATTTTATTAGATAATAGTTTTTGGAGCTTAAACAAAGATAACATTTTAAGTTACTGAAAAGACTCCACTTTCGAGCCCACTTACATGGCATAAGTACTACTTGCAGCCAACGTAAGTGTCTCAGCAAGTCTCATTAATTTTAAGTTCAGAGGAACTGCAAAATTAATTTTTACCTGATACTGATGAGGAGGAACTTACGACACATAAGTACTACTTAAGGTGCCGTAAGTACCATCGTAGGTGTCAGGGTGTGAAGTCCTGAGATTTATAATTCTGAAGATTTTGTCTAAGAAGCATGAAGAAACTAATTATAGGGTGTAAGCACCACTTACACCTCCATAAGTACCATCATAACTAGTAGCGTAAAGACTGAAGAATATGGGTCATATACAATACCCACTTAAGGGGTGTAAGTGCCACTTATGGCCTGTAAGTGGGTCTGTAAGTGGTCATCAACCCAACTTTTCCTTTTTAGTTTTGTTTGGACTTTTAGGATTTTTATGTAATCTATAAATACTCTTTTGATATTTTGGTACTAGTTTATGCACTCCATACATTCACAAACATATATTAATGTCAGGATTTGACTTTTGATCTTAGGATCCTGTGTTCTTGGTTTTATGATTGATTATTAATCTGAGATTATTGGTTTTGTTGTTAAATCATTGTGTGATTCATCTTATGCTTACATTATTGATTTCCATGGATATTTTTGCAAGCGTGAGTGGATAAACCACCTAATTAGGGTTATGGGAATCCTAGAGAAATAACAAAGTAGAGGAAGTGTTAAGTCGTTCTTGATCGATATTCTTGCATGTATTGTGATTTTCTTTGGTTTAATATTTTTCTTAGTAGTGGCCAATGTTGATAACCTTTCTATATTCATTACTTTCTTCACAAGAGAGGTAAAAGAGGTTCACAATAGTAATTTAAAGCTAATTCATCTTATCTAATTAACTTGAAACTCAAAAGGTAATAGTTAATATTAGATCTATTATAAGGGTTAGTAAGGTGACACTTTGAGACTCAAAAGGTAATGAATGAAATTAACTAAAGGCATTCACAAGATGGTTAGTGAGACAAACTTATCAGATTCTGCATGCAAGGTATTTTGACAGTTCGATAAAGCACAACAAATATATGAAGTTAGGAGACCATGGAGATCACAAACCTAGTAGTCATCTCACATTGATTTCAACTAAAGCAACCAAGACATGTTTATACTTTACTGTTTTCATAGAAAAATCCCTCATTTACTTTCCTACACTTTCTAGCTACTTCAACAGATTCAGAGAGATATTTGACCAATTCCCTATAGGTTAGACTCAACCTCTATTGGGTTACTATATTAGGCATCAATGGCATGATACTTCTTGGAGTTGCTGATTTGGGCGACATCAGTCATCTAATCACTTCGTTGGTTCGGTGTAGATTCTAGTTTTGTTGTGTATTTTGCTGAACAATCCCTACATAAGTAACACATAGAATCCTTTAAGACAAAAGGCACAAAATCATGGTTGCCTCTCAAGAAGTGATTGATTTAATGTCGTGGAACATTGTGGCTAAGATAGTGAATCAAACTCACAAACTAGCCAATGGTATGCCTCCTATGAAGTGCCTAATTTAACGTCGTGGCACATCCCGGGTATGCTTAACTTCTCAAACTCTCTCTATATCCATTTCACATGTAACTTTTACTTCATCAATGTTACCATGATAATAATTTACCCTTTGGTTATCCACCTTAAACCTCTAGCCTTCTTTATTTTATAGCTCAATTGCACCATAGAGGAACACTCTAGTTACTCTATACGGTTCCCTCTATTTTTACTTTAGCTATCCCAAAAATGACTTTGTCGTAGAATCAAATAGAAATACCATATTGCCTATAGTAAATTATCTCTTCTCAATCTTACAGTCATGGTATAATTTAATCTTCTCCTTGTACAAAGATAAATGTACATAGGCACAGAGATGGAATTAATCCATCTTATTCAACTACTCTAGTGTAGATTTACCCACATCACTCTATTACAGATATGTAAGACCCCATAAAAGTTCAAGTTTAATTCAGTCCCATATAGCTTGTAATAAGGGGTCCCAAACTTAAGAAAATTTATCTAGGTGTCAAGACTTAGTATCATTTTTATCCTTTGTAATTGGATGATCTTATTTAAGATCTTTCTGACCTTAGATTGATTATTTTTAATTTTATTCATGGTCAGGGTTATCTATAGGTTATCTCAGGTGAGTTTTAGAATTTTTGGACATCATTTGAGTCATATTTGGATGATAAAAATAGCAAGCCAATGCGATCATGATGCGTCATATTGGTTCTCACGTCAATAGCATCAACGTGGTACGTTGAAAATCATGTCGACACCATCGATGCGGCACGATGGTTTTTTCATCATTGGTCATAGTTTTCACATTTAGTTATGAGTTATGGGGTAATTAAGTAATTTTCCTCCCATATTAAACCCCTATAACAATAAATTCAGCACCTCAATAGGCAAAATACATTCACTCATTCACAAAATTCTCTAAATAAATAAACCCTAATTCATCAAGCTCAAGATCAAGTTCCATGAAATCCCCAACAATCTTCGCGAATTCTGTCACTCAGGTATGTTAGGTGTTCATCCTTAGGTTTCCTTCCACCTCTGGAGTTCAAGAACCCTTTTCAAAACTTGAATTATGATTTCCATGTTTTGAAATGAATTATGCTCATGTTTGTGTTGTTGTATGGGTTTCAAGTTAAGATTTTTAATGAGTTCCATGAAATTAAGTTAGCATGTGTGTTGGATTATGATCTCTCATATCAAAACCCTTGAATGTGCAAGTTGTATGTTATAACTATGATACCTTATGTGGTTAGTTCTCATGTATAACAATCATGATCCTCAAGTGTTTTATAAAATGTCCATATGAGTAAAATTATGCATGGTAACCTATTGTTGTGTTGCCAAAGTTGTGATATGAGTTTATCAATTATGCTATTGAGTCCTGTGGGTGTTTGTTACCCAAAATTTAGTTGTTTACTTAGTTGCAATAGTTATAGAATAGTCCCAGTAAAGTTCAAGAATAGTAGTACTCAGTCAGTTAACAGAACTCAGTGAACTCAGTCCAGTTCAGTCAGTCAACATGATCAGTCTGTTTAGTCAAGATTAGTACAGTCTAGAGATCAGTGTCTTTTACTTGGGAGTAGGATTCACCACCGAGCGAACCTAGGGATGTGGGAATTTCTTCCAGTTAGGGTTTGACCCTTTGTAGCAATCCCTAAGTTATAGAACTATGTAGCCAGCGTAAGATAGGTCGTCCTCCTTCCAGAGTAGGGTTGACGCAATCATAATATATTTCATGAATCTTCATGCCTGATTAGGGTTTACAAAACATTGTTAGTATCCTATGGCAAGGTTCTAACACCCTTCTAACAAGGGTCATAGGTTGGACCACAAATCCATCTAGATCATGGTAAGTCAATTAGATGAACACTCCTACAGTTACAGTTTCAATCTCAGTATTCAGTAAAGAACTCAATCAGTTCTATAGACCCATGGCTATTAGTTATTAGTTACTCAGCCATCAAAATTTAGTACTCAATTTTAGTATAATCTCAAATACACAATGTATAACTATATGCATAACATTGCACGTTCAGTATGTTCAGTAGTTACAGTTTTGCATGTACTATCATCCAGTTACTTCATGATGTTCATTCAGTCAGTTATCATCACATGCATATGAAGCCATTTATATCATCCTTACCTCACTTAGCATACCAATACATTCCACATACTAATCGTACACTCTATTTTACGCTATAATCTCTGATATCATAGGTTCGGACGCTCAAGTTCCTGACCGTACTTAGAAGCTCAGGCTATCAACAGAATATATAGTAGTAAATCTTCATATTTTGAGGACAAAGTTTATCTATTTTAGTATTCCAGTAGTTCGGTAGTTATTTCAGTCAAAGTTAGTTAGGGGTTTGTGCCATCAACTCTATATTAAGATAGTTAGAGGTTTCCAGACTAGCATAGTCAGTTATTCACTTTTCAAATGTTATTATTAGTTATACTCAGTTATTATTTTAGTATTTTTAGAACCTTATGGAATATTCAAATTTCTTTCGCATATATATTCCAGTATTATATTAAGTGCTCACAGCAGGTACTAGTCATGGGTTAGCTTGTGGCCCTTCGGGGTCGTCATCATTGTGTGACGCCTAGGGTGTACTCTCAGGGAATTTAAAAATTGGTATCAGAGCCTAAAGTTCTAAAGTGTCCTAGGGAGTCTAAAATCCATGTCAGGTAAAGTAGGGTATTGAGCATGGGTGTGTAGCGCGCCACACTTATGCATAAGAGGCTTTAAGACACTTTTAGGAAAAAATTTCCATCTTTCAGTGTTAATGTCGTGCAAAAGTGAATGAGCTCTATTTAAAAATCTTTTCCTAACTCATCCATCTTTCTATATAGAGAAAATGCCTCCCAAAAAGAACAATGAAAGAAGAAATAGGAATCAGCCTGCATCTCCACCCATTTAGGATGATTCCCTAAATGAGAATGTCTCTCATATAGAATTCAGAGCTTCTTTTACTACCTTAGCTTATTCAGTAGTTGCTCATATCAATCTTCCAATTGTAATCCTATCTAGGCATTTGATTCATGCTCAGCAGAGTAAGAAGGGGAAGCATAGGAAAAAAAGAGAAAGTATAAGAGGCCCAAAACAGGTAGTTTTAAGCCAAGGTCAAGAGGTAGTAACCGCTCTCGATTTCATCAGAAATTCTCAGCCCCAGCTTCACCTTCAGCCAGTGTTCCAGTGCCTATGTTTAAGAATGACCGTACAAATAGAGCACTAGGTTCTAAATCAAAGGGTAGTGGGAAGGATGTTTGTACTTATCCGCGATTTTAGTATCCCAGAAAATCACTTCAGATGATTTAAGAAATAGAGTCGTTCAATTTTAGTTTCTGAATGAACCTGTTAGTGAATGAAGGGATAGTACCTTAGTGCTTAGGAGTTAGACATGTCTTCAGATTCTTTATCCAAATCCTCTGATAGCATACGATCTAGAATTCGAGGCGTGAAACCCAGAGTCTAGCTACAGTAGTAGAGTTGGGATAGTGTTATCTAAATTTGAGCAGAATATACTTCATTGAACTAGTTAAATGAAAGGTGAACCAGTAATCTTGAAGTAGTGTATGCAAAATTTAGGTTTATTCATTCGAAACATATGTTGTGGATATTATGATTGTCGGCTATGATGAAAGTAGTATGGTTATTACAGATTTGGGGATATCTAGGACATGTGTTAGAGTCTAAGTTTGAATCTTTAAAGATTGAGCTAATAGAAAGAAGAGTTGAGAATCTAAGTTAGCCAGTGTTTAAGTGGTTCTATGATGATTATTGTTTCTATATAAAGTTAAGAGTGCATCTCAGAAGGAAGTATCAGCCATAGGGTTTTACACTTTCAAGTGTAGTCTTTAAAGGAGATTTTAATGTTATTGAGTATTGTTATATCTCGGACTCTATAGTAAAGTGGTTTCAGTTCAGTTTATAGATTGTTAAGTGGTCCACAGACTTAGAATGATGGATTTAATCTAAGGGAGAGATGGTAGAACAAGTGACCAAGTCAGTCTCTCAGATTCTAGTAGTGATGCCAGTGTGTTATAGAACAACACTAGGGAGGGAGATTCCCAACCCATGCTTATTTTAGTATTTGTACTTATGTTATTATGATTTATACTCATGCCTTACATATTATCTCTATGATCATAGCTCATATTTATGCACTTTTTATAGAATCAAGTATGTTCCCAGTCCTCCGTATGAGGAGTTCCAGTTTGCTCAGCAGTACGAATTATGTTCAATGAATTAAAAAAAATTCCAAACTCAGGTCATGTAGCTCATGACTCATGTGCTCATTCTTTATAGTATGTTCAGTTCCAATACTCATGCTACATTCTTAATGATCAGTGAAATTTAGATTATTTCATGTATATCCTCAGTTTAGGTCTCTTGATGAATCCATGATGTTGATATTCTATTCTTCAGGCCACTTTTAAATTTCAAGATCTATATAGTGTCCATTAATTCTTCAGTTCCTTATGTTTTAGACTTTTAGTGATCTCTCCTTATGAAATGATGTAGTGATGAGCAATTGCTTAGATGGGAGAGAGGAAATGTTCCATGTTAAGGAGATATTATTGCATGCTTGTTTTACTCTAGGTTGTAGTTATGAAGATAGGCTAGAATTTCATGCTGGTGGATAAATACATTACGCATCGGTGTGTAATTTGTAGTCATTGATTAGTTTCTGGTTCTTTGGGGTTGTAAGCACCGTGTGACGCCCATGGTGCACTCTCTGGGCGTTACAAGATAAAACCTATTTAGTGCCGACAATGCGTTATGCTCAAGTTTAATAGACAAGTGGCACATTTTTCTATAAATAAGATTATATGGAGAAACATGAATAGGAGTCTTGAATGTTGTCCACTAGTCTCATAATGCATCATCTAAACTTTTAGCCTAATATGTCCTATTAACATTCACAGTCTTTGCCGAAATAGACTTGATATAGACTTGATCTCATGATTGGAGACCTCAGCTTTCCCACTTGTCTGAGGATGGTAAGGTGTTGTCATATTATGGTTCACATCATATTTCTAAAGTAATACTTTTAATAGAAAATTGCAAAAATGTGTGCCTTCATCACAAAAGGTAACCTTTGTTGTCCCAAATTTTGAAAATATGTTCTTTCTCAGGAATGTTATGACACTCTTCCATTTGTTATTTAAGAGTGCAATTGCTCCTCCCCTTTTGAACCATAATAAAAAACTAAAAGAACATACTTCATACTATGTGAGGTCATATTGGTACCAATGAAATCAATACCCCATACATCAAATAGCTCAAGCTCAAAGATAATGGTCATTGGAAGCTCTTTTCTTCACTAGATATTCCCTTGCTATTGGCATTGGTGATAATACTCTACATAGTTATGTGCATCTCTATAATTGGTGGGACCAAAGTATCCATATTTCAAGATCTTATGTGCAATCTGCACACAATCATGATAATCTCCAACTAGTGACTAATGACATGCCTCTAAGATCCTCATCATCTCAACTTAGGAAAACACATCTGAATCACTCTATCTACAAAACTTTGTAATATATATGGATCAACCCAAATGAACTTCCTTACACCATGCATAAACTTCTTATATTGTTGAAATTATAGGTCTTAAGGAACCATATCACTCACTAAATAATTTACAAAGTTTGCAAACCACTAAATCAAATCTTGTGATACAGCCAACACATACTCATCTATAAAAGCATCATCAAACTCAAGCTTATCTTACAGTATCAGTAAGGTCTCTTCCTTAAGGAATGATAAGTGGTCACCCACTTCCTTGTCGGTCCTCTTTCAGTCCTTGTCCATAAAGTCAAATTCCTCTAATAAAAGTAACTAATGAATCAATCTTGGTTTTGAATCCTTCTTTTCCATAAGGTACCTAAGACTTGGGTGTCCAGTATGCACAATCACCTTTGTTATAAGAATAAGATAAAAATATTCCAAACACAAATACCATAGCAAGCAACTCTTGTCCAATCATAGTGTAATTTTTTGGTGCAGGATTAAGTGTTTTGCTAACATAGTAGATGAGATTTAAAATTTTCTCTCACCTTTGGACTAGGACTTCACTTACAACCATTCCACTAGCATCATACATAACCTCAAATGGTATGGACCAATCGGGAGACACAATAATTATGGTTAAAATCAACTTCTTTTTTAGGCACTCAAATTCCTTTAGACATGCATCATAAAACATAAATTTGTCCTCCTTCTATAATAACTTGCACAAAGGATTTGCAATTTTAGACAAAACCCTTAATGAATCTCTAATAGAAACGTACATACCTTAAAAAACTACAAATACTGTTCATTGAAATTGGTGGATGCAACTTTTTAATCACCAAAATATTTGCCTTGTCAACTTCAATGCCCTTTTTGAAATCTTATGACTAAGCATGATTCTTTCTTTAACTATGAAGTGGCACTTCTCCCATTTTAGGACCAAGTACAGTTATCACATCACCTTAGAACATTAGCGAGATGTGCCAAATAAACTTCAAATGAGTCACCAACAATAGATAAGTCATCCTTAAACACCTCAATAGGTTCCTTAACTATGTTAGATAAAATATTCATCATTAAATGTTGAAAGGTTGCGGGTGCATTACATAGACCACAAGGCATCCTCTTGAATGCAAAAGTCCCATATAAATAAGTGAAAATAGTATTGTTTTAGTATTTAGTAGAAATATAAATTTGATTATAACATGAATAATTTATCAATAAAATAATATCATCCTCTACCAGTAAGACAATTTACCATATGATCTATGAAAGGCATCGAAAAGTGATCCTTCACAGTCCATGTATTTAATTTTCTATAATCCATGCAAACAAGCTACTCAATAACAGGCTTCAAAGGAATAAGATCACTTTCTTATTAGGAACCATAGTGATTCCAACCTTCTTCGGCACACATTGGATCTAATCATCCACTTGTTATCAATAATCAGATAAACCACACCAACATCCAATAATGTGATGATTTCTTTCTTCACCACCACTTGAATAGGTAATTTCAATCTTCATTGATGTTTAATACTAGTCGCATAATTTGTATCAAGTTGGATTATGTACGTGCAAATTCCATGTGAAATCCCAATGATATTTGTAACGGGACCATCCAATAGCCCTCTTGAGTCTCTTCAAAATAAAAAACAAAGCCTCCACTTTTTGTTCTACCATCAAGTGCAATAATAATCAACAAAGTATTATTGTCTCACCAAAATACATAATGAAGATGAGATGGAGGTGCTTTGAGCTCCAAGACCCTAGACTCCTTAATAGATAGCCATGATGGTAGGGTTAGTCTTTTATTCAAATAAAGATCTAAATTCTTTGGTGCATAACTATATATATCATCATAACTCTTACTATTATCTCTCTTAAAATTTATAATTTCCATTGCAAGGTCCTCAACTCCAATCCTTTCCTCAATATGAGATACCAAATCATCTTTGTCAACAGTATCTATCACAAAAATAACATATACATAGCCTTTCTCTACTTTATGGACTGGTCTAAATTAAAGGTAATATGTTTGTTATTCAACCCAAACATCATCTACCCAGTCTATATATCAACCAAAGCATGCCCAATCGTAAGAAATGGTCTTCAAAAATAATGGAAACCTCAAAGTCAAGGATGAAAAAATTTATTTTGAAGATAAAGGATGCAATCCTCACCAAAACATCGCACAGAATTTCGACCGACTTCTTCATAGTATGGTCCGCTCTAAGAAGTCTCATCAAATTTAGTTTGGGTGACCCCAAACCCCAACAATCTATAAACTAGTAGCGGTATCAAATTAATTCTAGAACCTAAATCACATAAAGCTTTTACAAAGTTTAAACACCCAATAGTGTATTGTATCATGAATTCTCTAGGATTTTCTTTCTTCTCAACCAAAGATTTAGAGGTTATTGTACTACAAATGCACATGTCAATGGATCAAAGCTCACTGTCCTTTTGTTAGACACTAAATCCATTATAAACTTATCATAACCTGGCATTTGTTAAAGGGACTCAACTAGAAGGACATTCATTGTCAACTCCTTCAGTATAAAAATAAACTTTTGGTACTTTCTCTCTTCAATCTTTGCATAAAAGGAAAATGAGGTTGTAGAATAGGAGTCAATAGTTTTCGGACCATCTAGTCTTTCTTCTTTGTTGCTTTGTCCTCATGTTTATTAACTAGAGATTTTTCAGGTACCTTGTCATCCACCACCAAATCTTTAGATTCAACAACCTTCTCATCATCAACGACCATTGATTCTACCTCATTATCAATAATCATGGGCATAGATAAATTTGTGGTCATCTAACCACTCCTAGTAGTAATAGTCAAGCAATGGTCATTGTTATTTGAATTCTAGATGGTGTTGTTGAGATATTTACATTGTTGATGCTAATTCAATATAGTAGAAATATAACAAAACTGTTGCTCAAGCTATTTTATAGTGGTGGCATGTGATTCAACCTTTTGATTCATTCTCAAAATATCCATCATAATCTCCTTAAGGTAGTTTTCTTTTTTATCTACCCTTTTTAAAACCTTTGAAGATAGGTCTTTTATCCTTGAATTGCTCGAACCAACATCATGGTTCTGAGGTGGAACTTAAAGGCCACTCTTATCATTGTAGTCATCCTTTCTCCTCTAATCACTATTTTAATCCCATTATCTATATACCTAAACTTATTGTAATTATTATCTCCTTTGGAGTTTTGACCATGATTTGCTTGTCGAGAGTTCCAATTGTCTTGATTTAACCCTTGTCCCTTAGCTCAAAAACTTGCCACCTCTCTGTCAAGATATTTTGGCTCCTCTTCTAAATATAAATCTTTATACCTAGGTGCCATACCTTGTAAATCAACTGCATTAATCTTTTCTACTCCCACTACAGTGGATTATTTACTAAGCAACCAAATTTAGTCCTTAGTTATGCTACCTTTTAAGCTATCAACTCATCTAATGCTCTCTACTCTATAAATGATCTAACCACATAAGTATTTGCGGGTCTGTCCGTATCTTGAGTATGACAACATTAATCAATTTTTGTGATCTGATCTAAGATATCAAACGCGTGATTCAAATACAGACTCATAAATGCCCCACTAGTATTAATGTCTTTTATAGCCTTAGTGTTTGAATTCAAGACTCTATAGAAGATCTCAATAAAGTTTTTACCAGTTGTCCTGTGATTTGGAACATTCTGCATCTTCCTTTTGATAGTTAAATAAGACTCATATAGTTCCTTTAAATGCAACTACTTCAAGTTATAGATCTTGTCTTTCAGCTGCATCATTTTGGAAGGTGGGAAGAATCTTTCCAAAAACTAAGTCCTCAACTCAGTCCAAGTAGTAATCAATCCATGTGGTAACTCAACTAACAATAATGTAGCCTCTCTCATTAGTGAGAAAGTAAATAAATGCAACTTAATTGCCTCTTGACTTACTCCAGGTAGATTATAAGAAGCACAAATCCCCTTAAAGTTTATCACATATATATTTGTATCATCATTAGAAAGGACTGAGAAACATCCACTTCAAGTTCTGCAATTGGATCATGGCTCTAGTTATGTGAAACATAGTGCCTGGAGGTAATTTTGGTGGGATAATAACACCTATTTCAACCGGCTCTAAATAATCCAAATATTATTTTGAATCTTCATAGTGATGGAGATATTGTTGTGGAGGTTGTTTCAACCTAATCCTTCTCTGTATTTTCCTCTTATTAAGTACATCTAGATAATTTGTGGCATCTTACCTGGCCCTTACTTCCCTAGCTACTCGCCTGGTAGTTTCTTGTCTAACATTCTCCTTAGTCAGTAATCAATAGAGCAGTGATCTATTCTATAGTCTCCTAAATATAATTCTAAGGTAGTGGTTGATTCAAGATTGCATCACTATCATGAATGACCTAGAGCAGGGATCATTTATTATGAACTCCTTTGTTCATTATTCTTCGATTAGTTCTTATAGTGATCTCAAGTTCAATCTAAAATAGAATCAGGGGATTTCCTTGACTCCAAATATTAAGCATACACCAATGTATTCCCTAAAAACAAAAAAAAATAAAAATTAGAAAATAGCAACCAACAATACCAATAAAAAAATCAAATCAACACCATAATAATATTTCCTAACAATGGTGCCAAAATTTGATGTCACTCAAATTACCTTTCTAAATAAAATATAAAACGATCATTGATCAAATATATATCTAACTAGATTGGGTTGATCTCATGGGGAATAAGTTAAAATATTAATTAATATGTAGTCAAGGTAATTAATAACAATCTTCAATAAAATATGGGGTTTTGTAAATAAAGAATTTAGTAGTAATAGGTGTTGATTTGTTGGATTTGTAATCACTATGAGAGAGAGACTAGGACTGTGTTTCCTAATAACTTTATAACTGTGTGGGTTCTTTTTAATTTGCAATCTCTCTCAATGTTTGATATGAAAAATAAATAGGTTATGTATTTTTAGAACAACTTGACACTCTTGTTTAAGAAAAATCCTCAAGTAATTTTTCTCTTCACTTGAGTTTGCATTACTAACACCTATCTTTGATCTCAAATTAGGAATCATAGCTTATCAGCTCAAGCTATTAAGTGGAGGTTGGTCGCTCTAACCCTCTTTGTTTACTTTCTTCTTCCCATTTGTTGCACATCATTTCATACAGAGTAAAGATAAGGAAAGTTCTAACGTTGCACTACTAGAAAGCAATTAAACCCAAGGAAACAAAAATACACGGATGAACAAGGATTAAAAATCACTCTATACTCTGAAAACTACTTTTTTAATCCATCATGGTTCCCATAACCCTAGTTGTAGTGTTTAGCTACTCATAATTGAAATAACACAAAATGAATTCTTATAAAAAGCATAATTACGAACTCATAATAATAAAATGAAAAACTTCAAATTTCACACTGAATTTAAATCTTAAAATTGATATATATAATTCCAAGATGAAGAATGTTCCTTAGAACCTTACAATTCTATAATAGAACATAAATTCATACAAAATAATGAATAAGAGTATTTATAGCCAAAATAAACTTATCCTAAATATAACAGGATTTGTTGAGTCTGTGATATCAAATGAATGGATGGTACGATCGTTATTTGATTCCATGATCGTCTTGGTACTCGTGGTTTGTCCAAGGACCTTGTCCCCTTCAGATCTTCCATTGTACAATTCTAAGTTCGACCCATTATCTTCTACCTATTACCATACAATATGCTCATCTAATCCTCTTACACTTCAACTTCTTCAGACTTCAATTCTGAACCTTCCTCCCATGACACATTGTTATGATTATAACTTTGACAAACGGTCATGGTAGTCAATCGCCTAATATTTTTCTCACTTATCTTCTGTAGCCATGCTTCTAAGACTTTATTATCATGATCAAGTTGTACTATTGTGACATAGATGCACGATCGTGAGAGGCTTCCATTTGATCATCTCCTAAGGAACATTAACTGATTCACATCATATCCATATAGAAATACCTTCATAATTGGAAATATTCATAGTTTTAAGCATCTAAAGTGTCGTAAGTTCATGGAATATCAACCTTAAAAATGTCTACTAATGCTATGACTAAAAAGATATACAGCAAGATATGTTTCATAATGCTCTAATTATAAATATGCCAAAATAGAACATTGGAGGCCTTGTGACCTAACTCAGTTTATGGATATTGTAATAAGGAAATGAGAGGCTATCAATATAGACTTTGTATTAAGTTTGAATTTCTCATTCCATAAGTATGAATCTATTTGGATAATAGTTTATCATGTGCAAATGACTGACAAGACTATGAAGAGACCCATAAGGGTGGTTAATGATGTACTAGTTAAGGTTGGGAAGTTCTCTTTCCGACTGATTTTATCATCATGAACTGTGCGGTTGAAAAAGATATCCCAATCATTCTTTAGAGATCCTTTATTGTTATAGGGAGAACCCTCATGTATTTAGAAAATAATAAGATAAAATTTTGAGTTAAGGGTAAGGTGCTGAATTTTAAGGTTTGTAATAGAATGGAGTTAGCAAGAGAAAATATTGCAGTCTTTGTGATTATTGTGCTCGATGCTCAAATTATGATGTATTTATAAATGTGTTTTTGAGACTTATCGAGTTGATTTTAAAGTGATGATTTTGATATTTTTTTACTCTTTAACAAACTATTGTTTGAAAAAATGATATAGTGGCTTAAACTTTGTCGTTTTAAACTTAAGAAATGATTCAATATACCTCTATTTATGATATGATGATTTTGAAAGAATTTCAACTAATAAGTCATAATTGCTATTATGTGTAGTTGTGTCTATATGTGCAACTAATCAACAATGCTGGAGAAAAATTTGGGGGCCTACCAATCACAGATGTAAAGGTGAGAGACTTCAACTATTTCATGAATATGTGCTTATTAGAAGATATGGGATATAAGGGAAGCAAGTATACTTTGTGAAGTGGTAGAACTGATAAAGATTGTATCTTTAAAAGATAAAATAGAGTGTTATGTAATGAGAAAATGATCAGCTCGTATCCAGTCTTGGAGGTAGAGAATTTGATCAAAAGTGGTTCACAGCATGGCCCACCTTGGATCAATCTTAAAAGCAGCAGTGAAAAAATAGTCAAATCATTTAGATTTTTGATTTTTTAGATCAAGGAAAATTCTTTTAAGGAGATAGTTAGACAAACTTAGATGGCATAATTTGAAAGGAACCCATTTATGTTATTCTAATATAAAATGAAGAAGGTGAAGAAATCTCTAAACAATGGTGTATGGAGACATTTAGGAATATTTTTCAAGAAGTAGAAACACTAGTAAATACCATAAAGGTAATGGAATTAAAATTTGAGAATGATCATACAAGGGAGAATAGGGAACAGTTGCACAAAGTGCAAGCTAAACTAAGTAGATATTTACATTTGTTGAAAGAATTCAGGAAATAGAAAGCAGGAACAAAGGTGGAGAAAAAACACCATGTTTTTTCTTGTAGTGGTTAATGGGAGAAAAATCAGGTTAAAGGTAAGAATAATTCAAAATGATGAAGGACAATGGTTAAGGGAAACAGTAAGAAATAGCAGAAGCAGCAATAGAATTCTATAGAAAAAAATTCACAAGACAAGAAGAAGTGAATAATTTACATAAATGATGAACTACCAGATGTGATCATTGAGAATCAAAATAGGGATTTACAACAAATGCCCGATAAAAAAGAGGTTAAAGAATTAGTCATGGTTTGAATAGATATTGTGTTGGGCTCCGAATGGTATAACAGGAGCTTTTTTCCTGGAGGCATGGGATATAGTAGGAGAAGATATTTATAGGATGGTGTAGGTTTTTCACAATGTACAGAATTACCAAGAATCATTACTTATAAAAATCTAAGCTTCAACCTAAGATGGTAAATATTGCCATTTTCTTAGATCTAAGGCCCATATCCCTCAGTAATTTCATAAATAAAATTTCTCAGAAATTACTCATGAAAGAATAAAAAAAAATGTTAACTTTATTATTTCATCTAAGTCGACAGGTTTTTTGTATAGGGGAGAAGCATACTAGAAAAGATGGAAGAATAGTAACCTCTAGATATGGTCATTATGCTAGACATGATGAAAGCTTATGATAGGGTGGAATGGGTGTTTTTGATGATGGAGTTAAGAAAGATAGGGCTTGGAATAAGAATCATTTACATGATTTTCAAACTAGTTAGCAATAACTGGTACTCCATCCTTCTAAATAGGTAGCCTAAAGGTTTTTTCAAATCTACAAGAGGGGTCAAACAAGGTGACCCCCTTTCTCCACATTATTCATCATAGCAGCAGAAGTCTTGTCAAAAGCATTGAATAAATTAATGATAATTAAAGATTTTTAGAGATTTGGAATTCCTAGGTGAAGCCCATTGATCAATCATCATGCATTTGCAGATGATATGATTATTTTATATAAGGCAGGGGACAGAACTATGCATCTTGTAGCCATAGCATTAGACAAGCATGAGAATTTTTCAGGAAAAAAGTTAAATAAAGAATAAAGTTCCATTTATCTATAGCAAAGTGTAGTTAAAGCGGAATTGATTACAACAAAAGCAAAAACAAGAATACTTAGGAAAGAATTTCCTTTTACATGTCTGGGATGTCCTATATTTTATAAGAGGAAGAAAAAAACTTATAATCTATAGTTTATTCAAAATATAGGTGCAAAACTTAAGACAAGGATAGGAAAACTATTATACTATGGGGGTAGACCTATTTGAATCAAGCATGTATTACAAACCATCCGAATACACTCCTTACCTATCATGAACCCTTCATTGAATGTCTTGAATCACATTTATAAAATGATTTTTCAAATCTTTGGAGCAATTGCATAGGGGGGAAAGAAAGGCATTGGACAAGATAGAAGAATTTATGTATACTAGAGTTTGAATAGAGATTGGGTTTTAGATGGTTACAGGATATGACAATGGCACTCGTTTGTAAATTATGGTGGAACTTTAGGACCAAACCTTTAATTTGGAGTGAATAGATGAACAATAAGTACTGCAAAAACGAGAGTCATAATTAAGTGGTGTGGAAGTCATGGAATAAAGGGTCTCATGTGTGGAAAAATGATACAAGCAAGGGATTTAATAGAACATCAAATTGGAAGGAAGCTAAAAGGAGGATCTTCATTGATATGACTTGATAATTAAACTTGATTAGGGATTTGGTATACTAATAGTGGGAAAATATTGCATGGGATCATAGCTATAAGTATGTTAATGAATAAGTCAAAGAAAGAGGATGAGATAAAGGGGTAATGAGGGATATTATTCCAAAAGAGTATGCCAATTACATATTTGTTAATATTAGAGCTCCTGAGGTAGGTAAAGGGATTTATAAACCAAGATAGATATTGGACATGAAAGGAAAGTTCACAGTAAAATATGTCTAGGAGTACATCAGGCAAAGAAAACCAACCAAGCAACATTTACAGTAGAATATGGGTGAAAGGTTTGCTTTTTAAAATATCACTCCTTATGTGGAGGAAAATTTTGATGTCGCCCAAAACTAGAGCTCTAAGAAATATAAAGTGGTCGATGTCAAAATATAGAAATGCAACTAGGTTGGGGTTCAACCCATAGGAAATAGGGCAGAAATACCTCCCAAACTTAATGAAACCACCGAGCAATGCAGAAAAGTAAATAGAGGGATTTGCCATTCCTTACCACTCGTCACCATGAGTTGTAACCAAAGCAGTACCACCAAGGAACCTTACATTGTTGAACTTATGAATCAACCGTAGGAATTATAATGAGACCCTATGACTCATAGGGTCCAGTTGTAGTCAACACAGAACCCTAATTAGGGTATACACTGGACACCCTTCGATTAAACCTAATGACTTATGACATATCCTTATGACTCTTAGTGAGTCACTTATACTCAGAGAAAAATCTCACCAAAAACTTATTAGTTTGGTTACATCTCATCCTAACGACTCGTTAGGACACCCTACGACCCACTCATAGGTCAAGTCGTAACCAGGGGTGAGTACAAAATTCCTAGAAATTTCTAAGGACCGAAAACCTAGGGCATTACACAACACCTAGAAAACATCATTAATCTAACACAATATCATAAAAATACTATGAACTAGCTCAATCTAACAAGGGCTAAAACCTAACCTACCTCAACACCGAAGAAAGCTCAAAGATCTGCAAAATCTCTGTTTTTCCCTTCTGAGAAGCTTACATAAGATGCCAAGCTATAAAAACTATATTTTTCACATTAATACAGGAATAATGATACTTATATTGCACTATATTTTTGGGTCCAAAAATCACCCAAAATCTCATGTGGGTCTCATTTATGAAAAATTATATTTATGAAACAAACCCAATGTTCCCTCATGCTTAAGGAATCATTACCCTCTATAATGGATGAAATCCGAGCTAATTTGGGGCTAAAATCAAGCTTATAAGATTTTAGAATTTTTGAACCAGAAATAGAAAATCTACTATGAAATAAGAGGAATATTTCCTTAAGTTTGAAGGAAAATTACACAATTAATAAATATCTAATCTCCCAAATCACCCACAAGAGTTACTCTCAAGCTTTCTCATTAATTAATGTTTTAGCTCTCAAGAAAATGGATGAAGAATGAACAAAGTCGATCCAAAATGGGGTATTTATACCCCTACTAATATTGCATTCGCGACTTGAAATGTCTCAATCGCGACACCTACTGGTGCTGCTAGACCGCGATCATAATTTGTGTTATGTGATCGCGGGTGCACCAGATTACAGTTGAGACATGGAAAATTTCCAAGTCTCTGCCAAGCTTTTGAGATTCCTCAAGAATCCCATATACGTAAATAAACTATCTAACAACACCTAATTCGATGTTCCATACATAATGGCGCAGTTGAATTTTCATCTAAGTTCATTTTAGCAAAATATAGGTCCCACACCTAATTTCTATTTTCTTAACTTTCTGGCCAATAGGTTGAAATGATACCAAGTTCCTTGGGACCGAAACCAAAGGTCCTCCTAGCCTAAATTAATATTCTGGAGCTTCTACAACTGTCAGAATTTGTATTCGAGGTCATTTGACTAAAGTTTTTCCCTGGTGGCCATTTCGAACCAGCGAAGACTTTAAAATAGGAAAATAACTCTAAAAACCAACAAACTATCCTTGTCAGTTCCAGCAAGTCATAAATGTCTTGGAGAAGCTATTGAGAAGCTCTAACAATGAAAATAAGCAGAAATATGGAAAATGACATGAAGGGTCATTGCAATATCCACTACTGAAGGAACTTTTGTCCGTGAAAGTTAAGGATTAAAATGTACCTAAAATCTCAAATAGGTGAGGATACTGGGTATACATTTCTCTCTTGATCTTCTCAGTGGCCTTCTCCACTGGGCGGAGCCTCCACTAAACCTTAACTATAAAAATATACCTAGTGCACAACTGTCTATCATCAGTTGCCAAAATACGAAATAGCTCCTCCACGAAGGTCAAGAACTCATCTAACTAGTCTGAGTCCCATCTAAGAAAATGACATGGATCAGGAATGTATAGCCGCAACATAGAAAAATAGAACACTAAATAGGTTACAATAAAATTTAGAGGTAAAACTAACTCATATGCTACCTCACCAATCATGCAAAGAATATGGAAAGGTCCAATATACCTAGGGAAAGATTTCCTTTCCTCCTAAACCTCAGCATACCCTTTGTAGAAAATACACAAACAAATACTTAATTACTAACTCTAAATCTCAAGGCACAAAGCCTACAATATACATATTCCTTCTACCTACTCTAAAATTCTCTCAACCTATCCTGAATCACCCCGACTCCATCCAATGACTCCTGATCTAAATAAGTATCACAGGGTTAAATCTCGTAAGTCTCAAACCAGCCAATTAGAAAATAGTATCTCCTACCATATAAATCCTTAAAAGGCATTATCTTAATACTCGTATAGTAACTGTTGTTATAAGCCAACTTTACCAAGGCTAAGTGATCCTCCCACTAGCCTCGAAAATTAATAACATAGGCTCTGAGCATATTACAAGTCAAATAGGTGTTAACTCTTTTGATCACACAACTCGATGCCAACATGAAGAGGTCCAAGCCTTGATCGCCCTAAGAATCTAAGAATGTGCCAGGAGGTCCTTCTTCAAGTTCCTAATAAATCAATATTATGTTTGAAAGTTATCTTGGAGATGAGGAAATCCATGGCACAGGAATAAAGAAAGACCTTCGAGTTCCTAATAAATCAAGATCATGTTTGGAAGATAGCTTGGAGACAAGAAAATCCATGGAACAGGAATAAAGAGGGCCCTTATGGTTTTTTTTCAAAATAGCCACTTTTGGGTTATTTTTATACTAGGCTAGCTGAGCAAAATTAAATAACATAAATAGGCGCCTTAGATATTTTATTATTCAATTTTTGTTGATTAATTTGCATGATGTATTCATGAGAACCCCATAGGAGTCTTTGAGTGCTTGGAAAAGCATATGTTGAACCTTGTTTAGAAACATTGGTTGTAAGGAGGATCTAATCCCATTTGAGGTCAAGTAAGAGGTAGGTGCTCATTGATAATCCATTAAGGGAGGTTTTAGGGTTTGACATACCCTTAGATTTCCCTTTTGTTATGAATTTTGTGACTATCTTTATATCATCATTATCTTATCCTTCTATCTTTACTTTTCATATTTTTATTTTGAGTCCTCATAGTTTGAATCAAATCATTTGGTATCAAAGCCAAGATTAGGATCATTCCCAAGATTCTAATTTTGGGTTCATTATCTCTAAAATTTTAAAAAATGTTTTTAAGAAAAGCTCCTAAAAATATTGTGTTTTGGGTCCTTTTTATTGTTTCTGCACTAGATTTGTTTCCTCTAGTGTTATTGGGGTCTGATCCCTGAGATTTATGGCTTGATTGTGTGCATTTGAGATGTTCCAACACTTTTCATCTTGATATTTTAGGTTTAATAAGTTAAAAAAGTATTTCCAACGTTCAGAGAAGCTTAGGGTTAAAAGAAGGTGAAATTAGGAGAAGTTTGAAAAATTCACCATTTTTACGGTTTTAAAGGTTGGAGAAAATACAAGTGGGATTGAAAATATGGAAATTTTTGTGATGTTTTGAGGGATAAAGATTTTTGTAATGTGTTCTTTATGTTTATGGGAGCCTACGTTTAAGATTACGTGGAATTCCAAGCCAAATCGAAGAAGTTATGCATTTTAAATTTTCAAAATTTATCTTGGTGTTCTTGAGAAGATTCGTATCTTCATGTTGAATATTCATCAAAAGTTTGTTGTTTAATCCAATAAAGATAAGTAAAATGTGTACAAAAGTATTGGTACAAATCCTATCCAAGGTACCGAAGAATATTCCAAGAGAAGAGGACAAAAGAGGGACCACAAAGGGGCATTTTCGCCCATTCAAGAGGATGGTTTGACAGATCTGCCTCTGAGATGTCTTGGATCTGAATCTAAACTTCCTAAATCAGGTCCAAAGAATCCCAAAATAGTTTCTCCTATGCCCCACCTGCTCTAGAGGTGCGTTGGGTCTACTCTTGATCCGCTATAACTTGTTTCAAGCACATATGAATCCTTCCTACTAACTTTTTGCAAGTTTCCATCAATATAACTTCATTTATTGATTCATAACTTCATCCTTTGATTACTAAAAACTAATTAACACTAATAATTGATCTATTAGTTGATTAATTAGTTCTTGAGTCCTATTCCATTCTTGTCCGTTCTTATGTGCTTTTATCTTTTGTTTTCATTTAATCTCCTTGATTTAACTACAATTGTTTGTTTTTGATTTTTCTTTTAAATTTGAAAAAATAATACACTTTGGTTGCAAACAAGAGATTGAAACTGAAAAACCTAGGTATTGAACCATTGAAGAACAACTTCATTTTGGTGCCTCTGAGTTGGGTACGACTACAGACTTGAGTCATACCATTGGTCACAACTCGTACCCACCTGGACCTCCCGTTTGGTACCTTGATCATTCCATGAGGGTATCATACTATTTACTATATGACATGACCTCTCCTTGATCATAACCAATACATACGAGTCCTATACTACTCAACCGTATAGAAGGAAGCCTCAAACCAGTGGACTATTTTTGTCACAAGTAAAGCTTACGAGTTAGGGGTGAGTCATACCCTTCATATACGAATTAAGGGTGTGCACTCATACCCATAATAGTGTGTGTCACCTAGGAGAAGCCTAGGTTATGAATTGGGGTACCACTCATACCTGAGGGTACGATCACTAAGGGAATTCTACGAGGGAGTCGTACCCCTACATGATCTCACTTTTCAGCTTTTAACTAAGGAACTTTAGGTCATTTTCCTTTCCTAAAACCCTAAACCCTCTCACTATATAAGGAAATGTATCCCCCTAAGTCTTCATTCTACAAGACTCAAGCACTTCTAAACACTCTAAAGGCTTCTTGAAGAAAGATTGGAGGCTAGGGTTTGGAGGGAGCTCATCTAGTGGCAAGAAAAAGCCAAGATTATTGGTGTTTCATGTTGTTTAAGGCTTGTATCTATTACCCACTTTAAATATCTATAAACCCATGTATTTCACACTAGAATTAGTAAATGTAAATGGTGGTTTTGAAATAAAATGAAAAGGGTTTTATTGCCTAATGATATATGATGTTAAATCTTTCTTAGACTTACGTTTATATGTGATATTTCTGATGAATTATATGTCTGGGTTCTTTATGTATGTGGATTAATCTGAGGGTCTTGAGTAACCCTAATCTTTATAATAAATACCATGGAAATAGCCTTTTTGAAGGTATGCACCCAAGGTATTTGTGAAAATGTCTAAGTGAGTTGTCTAGTCCTTGTTATTGATGAATTAAACTAGTGAAATGGCCTAAATGAACATCGATGAATGATAAATGATGTGTTAAGGGAATTATGAGCCATGTGTAACAAAATTGATAACCTTGGTAGTTGGGTAATGAAAGAGTAAAGTCCATAGATACAAAAATAAACTTAAATTTATGGATTGAACCCAAGTGCGATGAGAATGTGGCATAGAATTGTTGTAAGGGTCTTGGTAACCATAACTTTCTTTGTATGTTGAATTAAGTGAAGACAATGGCCTATTGGGATGGTTGGGCAAAGAAGGCTCTCATAAGAGACATTTGGTAATGTATAGTGTTGAATTGGCTAAAGTAGTTAAAGTCCTTAAATATTGTAGTGAATGAATGTTGATGCATGGTGAAAAGGTTAAAGTCCCAAATGCCAACTAATGGTAGTTGTGATGGCTTGAAGTCAAAGTCCATTGCCTTGTGTGATGATTTCAGGTTGAAGTCCCTTGCCTTATGAATGGCTTGAGGTTGAAGTCCCTAGCCTAATAATATTTCGTGAGGTTAAAGTCCCTTGCTTAAATAGATCTCTTGAGGTTAGATAACCTCGCTGAATGGAATAACTTATGGTTAGAGTCCAAAGGGTAGAATGAGGTTATAGTCCTTAACCTAATGTGAGAGCATGAGGTCAAAGTCCAATGCCCAATTGAACGTGTGGGCATGTGGTTGAAGTCCTATGTCTAATTCGATGGGTGTATGTCTAGAGCCCCCTTGTTTGAATAATTGTGTATACGGTTAAATTCCTTGGATAATGAATGAGTAAGTATGGTTAAATTCCCTTGTCTAAGGTCATGTAAATGTGGTTAAAGTCCTATGAATAAAGTGAATTGGTCAACCTATAGTCGCGGTGGGCCAGAGTCCCCTATTTTATGTCTAATGATTGAATGATTGAGAATGAAGATGAGCCTTGATATCTTGATTAGCATGTGATATATCTATATGTATGGATTAGTATGTGAATGATATAAAATATGATATATTGACTTGATATTAACATATGATGATATTTTATCACTTATCCTTAAGTTATATGCTAGCGTTCTAACTGTTATCCATCTCCGGACTCTATGTCCCCATGAGACATAGGGGCCTAAGCAACTTCTTCTTTTCCTTCATAGTGATTTGTAGATCAAAACGGTTAGTACATTGACTTGAAGTGGTGAGCTTCCTTGTTCCGGAAGATCTTCATCTATTGGTATATTATGATTAGACTTAGATTTATTTAGACTTGGCTTGTCTATCATCGAGGGCTTATCTTGATATATACATTTGTTAACTTTGGATTTTTATAGAGGTATTGTGAACAATAGTGAACTCGGGTGTGAGTTAGTTATTATGAATCTAATGTTTACTTATGATATAATTTTGGCAATCTTAAATTGTGAATTAGAGTTTCTTTGACTCCTATTGTATGATGAGATGTTGGTTTGGATTATTGGGGCAACCTTCGATTCATGTGAGCTTAGGGTACCAATGCGATATGGCTCAAGGTTTGGGTCATGTCAAGTTTGTAGCAGAGCCTAGGTTCATGGTCAGTTGGGTGTTTACAATGTCGTGTCAAGTAAAGTCTCTTTTATAATGGGTATTAAGCGCACCACATTTATAAAAGAGGGGCCATGAGACATCTTATGATTATTTCCCTTTCTTCTGTTTCAATCTCAAGATATAACTTCTAAGGTTTTGAATTCCCCTAATTCTAATTTCTAACTTTTAGATCATGCCTCCAAGTAGATCCGAGATTCAGGTAGACACTTTGGCCCCAACTAATGGTCCTGTGGATGAAGCTCATCCAACTTCTAGAGTTTAGACCTACGCTAGGGTTACGACTTTTGTTGATCCTCATGGGGTTCCACCCACTAACCCTACTTATGAGAAAGACTCTTCTCCCTAGTCCTCTTAAGGTAGTGATTCTAATGTGGAGTTGTATTGCTCTATCAACCTCTTGACTCAATTGGTGGCCTCTCAAAAAGAGTATGGTGATTCGGCTATCAATTCATCTAAGGCCAGAAGAATTAGCCAATTTATGAGGTTGATCCCTCTAGTTTACATGGGTACGAAGATTGAGGATAATTCTAAAAGCTTTGTTGATGAAATGAAGAAGATTTTCTGAATCATGCATGCTTCAAAAGTTGAGGGTGTTGATTTTACTTCCTCTCAATTGAAAGATGTAGCATACCAATGGTACAAAGGGTGGGAGTTGTCTAGAGGTGTTGATACTAATTCGGTTTCATGGGTGGATTGCTCCATGGCTTTCTTAGATCCCTTTTTTCCTCAAGAGTTGAGTGAAGCAAAGGCGGAAAAGTTTGTGAACATAAAGAAAAGGAGGATATCCGTTCAACAATATGCCTTGAAATTTGATCAATTGTCAAGGTATACTCCCAAGATAATTGCTAGAAGGAAGGATAGGATGCTCTAGTTTATCTCAGGATTGTCTAATAATTTAGTTCTTAAGAGCAAGAAAGCCTTGTTGATTAAGAACACATATATTTATAGGATGATTGTGTATTTGCAACAAGTAAAAGAAGAGAAAAAAAAGCAAGTTGAGCCTTGCGAGAGGCAAGGTAAGAAGTTTAGGCCTTCTGAGAGTAGTGGTGGAGATGGTGGCAAGTGGCCATGAAACAAGTGGGGAATTTCGGGTTTGTTTTCCTCGGATAGTGTTCGCTCTCTTTGCCTGAATTTTTTGGGTTATCATTGATCTCAGTTTAGTGGTGGGTCCAGGTCATAAGGTGCCTAATTCTAAACTAGTGGTGCTCAGTTGGCTTCACCTCACCCTCTATGTAGAATTTATGGTCAGTGTGAGAAGGGGAGAAACTAGTGTTTTCATTGTGGTCATGTTGGGAACAACCAACGTGAGTGCCCCTCTCTAGAAAATTCATGAGCCAACAGGGCCCCTATTGCTACTCCACCTGCTCCAATACCAAAGGGTTCTATGTCTGTCTCTACTTCTATTTGTGGCACTAGTGTTGGCTGGAACCACATGTATGCGCTTGCTACTCGCCAGGATTCTGAATCATCTCCCAATGTTGTCATAAGTAAGTTGATACTTTTCTCCCACGATGTGTATTATTTTCTTGATGCAGGGTCTACTTTTTTCTATGTGACCCCGTATGTAGCAGTGTATCTTGATTGTGGTCCCATGAGCCTGTCGGTTCCTTTTTCTATTTCTACCTTTGTATTAGACTCGGTGGTTGTTCACAAGGTTTGTAGGGAGTGTGTGGTATCTATTAGTTGAAGGGATACTATTGTTCACTTGAGTGGGTTAGAAATGGTTTATTTTGATGTTATTTCAGGGATGGATTGGTTGCACTCTTGCTATGCATCCTTAGATTTTCAGACTCGTAAGGTCATGTTAAAATTCCCTATTGAGCCAATTATTGTATGGGAAGGTTGTTCTCTAGTTCCTAAGGGAAGGTTCATTTCTTATCTGAAATCCTAAAGGTTGATTTTGAAGGGGTGTTTGTATCATTTACCCCGAGTTAAAGATTCTAACTCAAAAGAGTCTTCTCTTGAATCCATTCACGTGGTTAATGAGTTTCCCGATGTGTTTCTCGATGATCTTCCCAATAGGGAAATTGATTTTTGCATTGATCTTGTTTCGAACACTCATCCAATTTCCAACCTTCATTATAGAATGGCTCCAGTGGAGCTAAAAAGGATTAAGGATCAATTGAGACACCTCTTAGATAAAGGTTTTATCTGCCCTAGTATGTCTCCGTGGAGTGCTCCCATGTTGTTCATGAGCAAGAAGGATGGTTCCCTTTATATGTGCATTGATTATTGTCAGTTGAACAAAGTGACTGTAATTCTTAAGAATCATTTTCCTAGGATTGATGATTTGTTTGGTTAACTTCTAGGAGAGATATGTTTCTCTAAAATTAATCTTAGATCGGGTTATCATCAGCTTAAGATTAGGGATACGAATGTCCCAAAGACTTCCTTTAGAACTCGGTATGTTCATTATTATTTTCTTGTCATGTCTTTTGGGTTGACCAATGCCCCAAAGATATTCATGGATTTGGTGAATAGGGCCTTCCGTCAATTCTTGGACATGTTTTTCATTGTCTTTATTTAATATATCTTAGTGTATTCTAAGAGAGAGGCAGATCATGTAGATCACCTTCATGCCTTGTTGCAAACTTTGAAGGATCATTGTTTGTATGCCAAGTTATCCAAGTGCGAGTTTTGGTTTGAAAGCCATAGCTTTTCTTGGTCATGTAATCTCCTATGAAGTGATTATGGTAGATCCCCAAAAGGTTTCTATGGTTAAAAAATGGCCTAAACCTACGACTCCAACTGATATTCGAAGCTTCATGGGTCTAGCCGGTTATTATAGAAGGGTTGTGGAATGTTTTTCCACTATAGCTGACCTGTTGACCTAGTTTCCCCAAAAGAAGGTGAAGTTTATGTGGTCCAATGCGTGTGGGTGTAGTTTCAAGAAGTTCAAAGATAAATTGACTTCGACTCCAGTTTTGACCTTTCCTGAAGGTAGTGATGGTTTTTTGGTATATTGTGATGCTTCTCATGTCGGTCTTGGTTGCGTGTTGATGCAACATAGTAGGGTGGTGGCCTATGTTCTAGGCAATTGAAAGTTCATGAGAAGAACAACCACACCCATGACTTAGAGTTATTAGCCATGGTCTTTGCTTTGAAGATTTGGCGGCATTATCTTTATGGTTTCCATGTTGATATCTTTTCCAACCATAAGATCCTTCAATATGTGTTTACTCAAAAGGAGTTGAATCTCCGGCAAAGAAGGTGGATTGATCTATTGAAACACTATGATATAAGTCTTCATGACCATCCCGATAAGGGAAATGTAGTCGCGGATGCTCTTAGTAGTTGTCTAGGGGATGTTTGGCCCATGTTGATGAGGATAAGTGGGAATTAGTGATGGATATTCACCGTTTGGCTAGTCTTGGAATTCGTCTTGTAGACTCTAAGGGTGGTGGTGTTTTTATGTATCTGGTATCTCAATCATCTCTTGTGGTTGAGATAAAGGAGAAGCAAGTATTGGACCCCGACTTGATGAAGATCTAGAGTAATGTCGGTCAACACAAAGCTGTGGACTTTGTGGTTGGTGGTGATGGTATTATGAGGTACCAAGGTAGGCTATGTGTTCCTGACGTCTATGGATTGATGGAAAAGGTCATGGCCGAGGTTCATGGAGCCCATTATGCTATTTATCCCAGCCCCACCAAGAAGTATCATGACCATAGAGAGTTCTATTTGTGGAGTAATATGAAACGAGGTATGGCTAACTACGTGGCTAAGTGTATGGTGTGTCAACAAGTAAAAGTTGAGCACATGAGACCCGGTGGTTTGTACCAAGAAATTATGTTGTCCGAATGGTAGTGGGAGGCAATTAATATTGATTTAATTACCAATCTTCCTAGATCTGGACTCAATGTGATTCTATTTGGGTAATTGTGGATAGAATGACCAAGTCCACCCATTTGTTGCCCGTAAGAACTAATTTCTTGATGGAAGATTATGCTAAGTTGTATCTTGCGGAGATCTTAAAGCTGCACGGTGGTTTGGTGTCTATTATCTCTGATTGTGGTCGTTTTTTTATTACAATTTTGGAAGTCGTTCCAAAGAGGTTTAGGAACTAATGTGTGCCTTAGTACCGCATTCCACCAGCAAACAGATGGACAAGCAGAGAGGACTATCCAAGAATTGAAGGATATGTTGCGAACTTATGTTACTGATTATGGTAGTAGTTGGTATGACCACTTGCATTTAATTGAGTTTGCTTACAATAATAGCTACCACTCTAGTATTGGCATGGCTGAACTAAAGCATCTTTGAGTACCGAAGAAGAAATAAACCCTGGTAGATCCTGGACTGGTCCGTAACCCATCATTGGTAGGGGAAAAAGAATCTCTAGCTCAGTAACGGGAATAGGGTCTAAATAAGGCCCCCTATCTTGACCCCTAGCTGAGGACACATATCTAGGCTTTCCATGAACTTTGGGTCATCCATGAATAGGAGTAGGATCCCTAGTCTTGGATCGGGACCCTCATCTCATATAGAAGTAGCACATATCCTGACTATCTGCATAAAGAGTGAAATCAAAGAAATGTTTTATAAACCAACTAAGAATCTTAGCACGATATGAGTGAAAGAAGTGAAGAAATCCTAAGAATCTCCCATATTATCTCAAAGAGAGAAAATGGACATCATCATTCTAATCCACACGACTCTACTAGACATTTGCTCTTATACCAACAATACCGGTGTAACCTGGCTCTAATACCAATTTATCATTTATGACTCATTATGGAAACTATTAAATCCCGCTATTAGGTAGGCCGAAACATAACCCAAAACTAAATGCAATGGGTTAACTTAGTGGAAATTCCCTAAAAAGGACACATAGGAAATCAAATAAAAGTAATAACCAAGGAAACAGAAGTAGTGTAAAGGTAGTCACTACATAAATACCATCCCATGACTTAGTAGAACCAATACAAGAGAAACTATAAATACAACCCAAGTATAAAAAATAGTCAATACAATTTGTCTTGAAACTAATGACTAAACATAAGAAAGATAGAAGGAAATAGGCAACTCCTACTCCAAGAGCTCACCCTATCTCCGGATATCAACATGACACTAATGTTGATGAACAATGATAACTAGTACTCAAATCTACAACAAAAAGGTATAGAATTGTAGTATAAGTACCAAAACTTGGGTACTCAGTCGGCATCTTCGGCCGGCAAAGCTAAATCATGATATAAATATGATAAAATACAAGATAACATAACTAAGTCAAGGTAGTAACGAACCTGAATCATCTCCAACATTGTTGTGCATAAATAGGTAAATATTTTGAAAAAATAGCATAACATAACGTAAAGCATAAACAAAATCAATCACACCATACACCAATTAGTGCAGAAAAAGTAAATAACCCATCGCAAGCCCCCATAAGCCTAGAAGGTAAAAACAAGATAGAATAACCCACCACCATTATTAATTAACTCTCATAATACAATTGGAATTCATCTAAGTCATTCCACACCATAGCCATCGCTTTTCCATATTCATCATTTATCAATAAATCAATGCTTATCAACTTATCATTATTTCACTAGAATCTATTTATATCATACCACATAATCATTTCCTCATTTTTGACTTAGCTAGAATATTAATATCATACCCCAATGTCATTATATCATAAAAGTATATCATCATAGCATAATATGCATATCTGGACTCGAACTGGTATATATGCATAGTCAAATAGCCAAATTTGAATGGGTAAATATAATCAATAGCTGGACTCAAACCCATAAATATATATCAATAAGCGGACTTGAGTTGGTAAATATAATCAATAGAAAGACTCAAACTAGTAAATATATCATCAATGTCATATTCATCCTCTGGACTTGAACATGTAATTATAATTCTATCATTATAATCAATAGTATCATCAATAGCATAAGTAATAACATAATCATTAAGCATCAACCCTCGCATCAACCACCATATCCATCAAGTTTCAAGGTTTCTTAATATTACCTCAATAAGCATTTCCAAGAGTCAAATAAGTGTATAAAGGTCTACACAAGCTAGCATGCATCTTTGCCTAAGGTGGATCAAGGGCCCACTTTAAATCCTCAAAGGTACATTCTAGGACAATTCTACCCGAACTAGGCTTAAGGTATCTAAATCCAATTTTAGATGTTAAAAAACCCCAATTATCCCTAAGCTATGAAATTCACCTAAAATATGAGCAACTACATCGATTATGCTGAAATTATGATTTTCAATTAGCCAAAACAGTCTAACTAACCCAAGAAATTAAAATTACTAAACCAATACCTAAAACCCATCCAAAACCTAACACAATATCATGAACAAACTATAAACTAGCTCAATCAATCAAGGGTAAAAATTAGCCTACCTCGATGCAAAAACAAGATTAAAGATCCCTTAAATCACTATTTCTTCCGTTTGAGAATCTTTCGCAAGTTGCCAAGCTATCAAAACTATATTCTACACATCAATACAATAATAATGATACCCATATTGCACTATTGTGCTCAGGTCTAAAAATAACCCAAAATCTCGTGTGGGTCCCATTTATGGAAAATCACATTTCCAAAACAAACCTAATGTTCCTTCATGCTCAAGGAATCATTACCCTCTAAAATGGATAAAATTCAAGCTAATTTGGGCTAAAATCAAGTCTCTAAGATTTTGGGATTTTTGAACAAGAAATGGAAAATCTACCATGAAATTAAAGGAATCTTACCTCAAATTCAAATGAAAATTGAATAATCAATCAATATCTATGCTCCCAAATCACCCATAAGAGTTACTCTAAAACTTTTTTACTAATTAGGGTTTCAACTCTCAAAAAAATGGATGAAGAATGAGCAAAGTCGGGATAAAATAGGATATTTATACCCTTACTAGGTTCTCGGGTCTTACTATCGTGACTCGACCTTCACGATAGGGATGCAAGGCACCACAAGAGGATGCCATGATCGCAACTCTAACCCACCTTGATCGCAATTTTTTGGCCTACCAAAAGAGTTGCATTTATGACTTGAAGTTTCATGATCATGACACTTGCTGGTGCTATCAGACCGTAGTTGCAATCCCTGTTCTAAGTTCGCAGAGAACCAGATTATAGTTGAGACTTGGAAAACCAAGCACTCAGGATTTATCAAGAATCTTGTATACACAAATAAACTCTGTAACCTTACCAAATTTGATATTCCAGACTCAATGGCACAGTAAAAATTTCCATCCAATATAGTTTCGATGAAATATGGATCCCACACTCAATTTCTATTTTTTTAACTTTTAAACTAATAGGTCGAAATAAACCCTGATGCCTCGGGACCCTAACGGTCTTCCTATACTAATATTGATATTCAAGAGCTACTTAAGTTTTTACCTAGTGGACATTTGGAACCAACAAAGATTCACAATAGAAAAATGATTCTAAAATCCAAATGAATTGTCTGATAAGTAAACTAACCATTTCAACAAGTCATAAATAATATGGGGAAGCTATAGAGGAACTCTAAAAGCAAAAATAAGTCAAAATATGGAAAATCACCTAAAAGGTCATTATAAAACCATAGCCCAGAGCTACTTACAATGGGCTAAATTGGTAAAAAATGGCCTAAAAGCCAAAAATAGGAATTTAAAGAGTTGAAAGAATAATAAAGAAGTCATAACATTCTAATAGATAGATAAAGCATCAACAACTATCCCAAGACTCAGTAATGTTGGTACAAGAGCTACTATAATGAACCATAGGTACTGAACAGTCAGATACAATCTATCTCAAAAAAATGAAAGACTAGACATAGAAAAGTAGAATAAAAAAGGAAACTCCAACTCTAAGAACTTACTCTATCTTTGAATTCAACCTAAAATGAGCGTCATATCAATTACGGCAACTATTATTCGAATCTACATCAAAAAGGTACAATAGTGTTGTATGAATACCAAAACCGTGGGTACTTAGTAGGCGTTATTCGTTGACTGAGCCAAATCATGATATAAATATGATATGATATGATACAAGATAAAATAAACTAAGTCAAGGTAATGAGGTAAACCTAAAAATTAACTCCAACACCGTTGTTCATAAGTAGATAGATAAACACGGAAAGTAATGTAAGGATCACACTATTATGAATACTAAATTCCCCCCCATAAATTAATAAGTGCAGAAAAGTAAATAACTCAATGCAGGCCCTCATAAGCTGGAGTGTACAATCAAGGAAAGTAAATGACCCAATAACCATAAATTATCAATTATAATTCCATAACCAAGAATCCATATGAACTATATAATGTCATAAATAACTTACAAAATTCCGTACTTGAACTAGAACTCAATAGTAGAATCATCATTAACATCATTTGTCAGACTTTAACAAGAACTCAGGTTATCAACATTATCATTAAATGTCAAACTTGAATTAGGACTCATATATATCATTATCATCTTTAATTTTTGGACTCGAACCAGAATTCAATATCATTCGACCATATAAATATACCATGTAAGTAAAATACAATCATAAGCCATATCAATAAATAACAATAATTACCCATCAAAACTTAGTCAGAATTAACACTAACTCCCAACTAATGAACTAGCATAATCAATAAGCATCTAATATTTTAAAATTCCCAAATCATGCATATTTAAGGGTATATCATGTGTAAATAGGTCTACAAAAGCCAACACACATCTTGGACTAAGGTGGGCCAGAGGGGCCAACTTTTAGTTTTCGAAATACACTTTTAAGAAAATTCTATCCCTACCTAGGCTAAGGTATCTAATTTTATTTCTAGATTTATATAATCTCTAATTATACCTAAGATAGAAACTCTTCCTAAAACATGGGAAACTAAGTTAGTTATTCCTAAATTACAGTTTTAGGATAGTCCAAATAGTCCAACTAACCCAAATCTTTTCAAGCATACCCCTGACACCTAAATCCTATACCATATCTAGCATAATATCATAATCATACTATGAAATATCACAATCTATGAAGAGGGTAAACCTATCCAACCTGGATGCCAAAAAAACTCAGAGAACACGCTAAACGACCCATTTCCCTTTTCGAGAAGCTTCTGCATGATACCATACTATTACAATCATAATTTACCCATCAAATGAGAAGAATGATACCCATATTACATTATTGTGCACTGGTTCCAAAATTACATAAATATTCACATGGGGCCCATTTATAAAATCACACTTTCAAAACCAACACAACGTCTCTATTTGTTAAGGAACATTTATCCTAAAAAAATGGGTGAATTTTTTGCTCTAAGGTTCTATAATCAAGCCACTAATACGTTTTGTATTTCAGGAAAACTGTAGGAATTACCCATGAAATTAATGGAATCTTACAACAAATTTGATGACGAACCACATAAATTAACTATACCAAAGCTCCATGATCACCTACAATTAATTCTCCAAAGAATTCCCACTTTTTAAAGCTCAATATTCTAGAGAATGGCGAAAATCGGGCTAAGTGGGGTATTTATACCTTTCCCAGGTATACGAATACTACTTAAGAGGGCACTAGGCTGCTTAAGTGACCTAGTGTCTCTTTGGCAACACTTCGGCATCTTACACGTCCCCTTAAGCGGCCCCTTAGTTGTTTAAGAGTCCATCACTTAAGCGGTAATAGGTTAGCTGACCACTTAAGAGGTTAGCTGGCACTCTAGCGGACCTTTTCTTAAGAGACCCAAATGGCAGATTAAGCAGTACACCAGCTGAAGTATCAAAGTTTATTCGAGTTTCTTCAAACCTTTAGGGTTTCATCCAAAATCTCTATACGTAAAAGAACTATTCTACCCTATGAAATTCGATGTTTTGGACTCAATCGTATAGTTAAAAATTTGCATCCGATATTGTTTTGATGAAAAGAGGGTCCTACACCTACTTTCTATTTTTCTTAATTTCTGGCCAATAGTTTAAACTAAGTCCAAGAGCCTAAAAATCCGTACCAAGAGTCCACTTAACCTAATCAATGTTCTAAAGCTATTGAAATAGTCAGAATTAGCATATGAGGTTGTTTAACTTATGATTTCTCCCGAGAGATAATTTGAACTAACAAAGGCTTAAATATAAGGAATAGGCTCTAAAAACCAAATGAACTATCCGGTAACCTAACTGTCATTTTCAGTAAGTCATAAATAACTTGGTGCAGCTATAGGAAAACTCTAAATAGTGAAAATGAATAGAAATATAGAAAGTTACTTGGATGGTCATTACATTAGATGAGTCTTAGGTCTAAGGTTTAAGTTTTAGTGTTTTAGATTTGAGTCGGGTCAAGTCGGGATTTCATTTAACTAAAGGACCCAACAAATGACTTAATTGTATGATCATGGTAACGAACCACGATTGTGTATTCCTATTGTACCTAAGGTATTTAAGGAAACTCATCTAAGAACCTACAAAGCTTAAGGACAATCGTGATATCAAGATATGATATTCCCTAAAACTCATAGGTTTGATGCCTATAGTGATGACTTGTAGAAGTTTGATCAGATGATTGGTACCACAATCTTGACATCTAAGTACGATCATTATGACCAGTCGTATGATAACTCCCAATTTCGAAATCAGCAAGACTTTTATCTATGTTGCTCAGAGGACTAAACCCATAATCATGGGATCTTCCCATGGTCGTTCCATCCTCTCATGGTTCTGTCCACATCAAATTTAGTATCTTTTCTTTTTTGCATAATATTCACATCAATAGAAAACATTACATTATAAAATGAAAGAAGAAAATATGGGTTTATTTCCAAAAAGCACTTGATTTAACATCACAACACTAAGTGGAAAAGTTGGTTACTCAGTCTTCGCCAACTAAATCATGGGTTACCTCCCATGAAACACCTAATTTAAAATCACAGCACGATTTGGGTTGGTTTAATTACTCCAGACTCCTTTATATCAAATTCACAAACCAATGTTAATTTCTTATTTTCACCTAAGTAGTGCTTTACCCTTTGACCGTTGACCTTAAATTTTGGCCCCTTTTTGTTTTCAAGTTTGATTACACCATAGAGAAATATTGTAACCACTCAGTATGGGCCTTTCCATTTTGATTTCAACTTCATAGGGAATAGATTTAGCCTTGAGCCAAACAATAGTACCGCATAATCTATAGTAAATTCTCATTTTTCAATCGTGTGATCACGATACAACATTATTTTTTCATTATATAAGGATGATCTCTTATTAGTGTGGAGAAAAATTCATCCATCTCTTACATATTCTCCAATATCATTTTTGACACATTATTCCATTCAAGATTCATCCTCTTCAATGCCCACAGTGCCTTATGCTTAAGTTCGACAAAAAAGTGGCATGATTTACCATACATAAGATTACATAGGGATACATGGGTTTTAAGTGTTTTCCAATATGCCCACAATGCATTATCTAACATTCTTGCCCAATCATCCTATTGGCATTAACAATTTTTGCCAAATTGCTTGATCGCCATATTGGGGACCTCAACTTGCTCCCTTGTTTGGGGATGGTAAGGCACCACCACCTTGTGTTTCACACTGTATTTATCAAGTGAGGCCTTGAATAGGCAATTGCAAAAATGGTATCCTCCATCACTAATGATAGCCATAGGTGTCCCAAATCTGGAGAATATGGTTTTTTTAAGAAAGATGTGATACTTTTAGCTTCATTGTTGGGAAGTGCTATTACCTCCACCCACTTTGAAACATAGTCGACATCGACCAATATATTTTTCATGCCATGAAACTTACAAATAGACACATAAAGTCAATACCCTAAACAACAAATAATTCGAGCTCAAGGATAAGGGTTATCGAAAGTTCATGTCTTCACGTGATGTTTCCTTGACTTTGACATTGGTCACACGCCCTTGCATACTCATGGGAATATTTGTGAATGGTGGGCCAATAATATCCATATCACAAATTTTGTGTGCAGTTTACGCACCTCCATGATGAACCCCAACTGGTGAGGCATGACATGATTTTAAGATGCTTATCATCTCTACCTCAGGAACAAATCCTCAAACCACTACATTTATAAAAATATAATACAAGTATGACCCATCCCCAAATAACTTCCTTACCTCATGCATGAACTGCTTTTGTTGCTGAAATGACATATCTTCTGGAACTAAATCACTTACCAAATAATTGGTAAAATTTACAAACCAAGGTATTAAGTTTTGTGTTGTTATCAAGACCTACTCATATAGAAAAGTCTCATCAATTTTAAGCTCATCCCTTTATTTTAGCATTGCCTTCTCGTTAAGGTGTGTTAAATGGATAGCTACTTCGTTCTCAGTCCTCTTTCAATCCTTAACCTTAAATTCAAATTCCTAAAACAAAATTACCAATCTACTTAACCTTTTGTTTGAAACTTTGTTTGACATAAGGTATCTAATAGATAAATGGTAAATATGAACAATGACTTCCATGCCTATCAAGTAGGATCAAAATTTATCTAATGAAAACACAACAATAGGCAACACTTGTTCGGTAGTGTAATCCATGTGAGCAGGATTATGTGCTTTAATAGCATTTTAGATGGGATATAAGATCTTCTCTTGATTTTGGCCAAAAACTGCACCTAGCGCCACACCATTAGCATCCCACATAACCTCAAATGGCAAGGCTCAATTAAAAGACACAATGATGGGGAATGAAATCAGCTACTATGTTAGACAAATGAATGCTTTTTGAAATACTTCATCAAACAAAAATTTTATATCTTCCTATAACAACTTACTCAATGAATTCATAGTTTTTGAGAAGTTCTTGATGAATCGTCTGTAGAAACTTACATTTCCCCAAAAACATATGAATGCCCTTCACAGAAATTTGTGGAGGAAATTTCTCAATCACTTTAATTGCTGGTTTTTTAATCTCAATTCACTTATTGAAAATCTTATTACCAAACACAATTCCTTCCTTAACGATGAAATAACACTTCTCCTAGTTTAGCACAAAGTTATATCCCTCACATCTTCTCAAATCTATGGCAAGATACACCAATCAATCATTAAACAAGTCATAAACAACTAAAAAGTCATCCATGAAAACCTCAATGTTGTCCTCCACTATGTTAGAAAAGATAGACATCATACAATGCTGAATAATGGAGGGGGCATTACATAGAAAAAAAAAAGGCATTCTCTTAAATACAAATGTCCTATATGGAAAGTAAAAGTGGTATTCTCTTGGTATTTTGGGGAATTAAAAATTTCTTTATACCCCTAATACCCATATAGAAAACAATACCATCTTTTACTCGTAAGATTGTTAAGCATCTGGTCCATAGGGGGCATAGAAAAGTTATCCTTCTTGGTCCATGAGTTCAACTTCCTATAGTCCATGCAAACTAACCATCCAATTATTGGTCTTATATGAATTATCTCATTCTTCGTATTGGGAACCACAATAATTCCACCTTTATTTGACATACATTCAATTGGGCTTACCTATTTGCTAACAACAATAGGATAAACCCCACCAACATCTAACCACTTAATGATATCTTTCTCTACAACCTCCTGCATAGATTGATTTAATATCTATAAGTGCTAAATGTTGGTTATATATTATAACTTAATTTGGATTTTGTGAGTACAAATTCTTCATGTAATTCCAATAATATCAGAAATGGACCATCCATTTTTGAAGCTCTGTAATATAAAAACTAAGGCCTCAACCTGCCACTCTAATAAATCAGTTGCAATAATAACCAACAAGGTATTATTTGCCTCTAAAAACACATAATACAATAAGAAAGTTGGGTCTTGAGCCCTAAAATAGGAGGCTCTTCAGTAGATAGTTTAGACACTAGGGTTACTTTATTATTTAGATCAAGATCCAATCTCTTGGTGCATAACTTTATGAGTACCTACCCAAAAATGTTCACCATATCATCATACTCGTCAATAATATTGTTGTCAAAATTCAATATTACTGTTGCAAGTTCCTCAATATTTAGTCTTTCCACAATAGGAACTACCAACTCATCTCCATCTATGGTATCTATTATAGAGATAATATGCATATCTTTTGGATGCTTCATGGACTGGAATACATTAAAAGTAACTTGCTTATTATTCATCAAAAACTTTACCTGCCCCATCTTAATGTCAACCAATTCTTAACTATCATGAGAAAAGGTCTTCCCAATATGATGGGAACCTTAAAGTCAACCTCACAACCAAGAATCACAAAGTCAGCTGGAAATATGAAAGATGCTAACTTTACCAAAACATAACACAAGATTCCCATGGTCTTTTTCATATTGTGATTCACCATCAAAAGTCTCATAGAGGTCAATTTAGGCGACTCCAACCCTAACTACTTGTAAACGACTAGTGGCATCAGGTTAATACTAACACCCAAGACATATAAGACCCTTGCAAAATCCAAAAAACTGATAGTAAAAGGAATTATGAATGCTCCCAAATCTTTATTCTTATAAACTAGAGAGTGAGAAGCAATTTTAGTACAATGGTACACATTATCCACAAGCTCAAAACTCATTGTCCTCTCTTACCAAGTCCTTTATAAAATTTTCATAGCTCAACATTTATTCTAGCCCCTCCATAAGTAGGATGCTCACCAACAACTTCTTTATCATCACAATAAACTTTTGATATTTTCCCTCTTTGACTTTCTTCTTTAATTTTTGAGAAAAGGAGGAGAAGGTCATAGAATGGGCTTCAATATTGGTGTGACCTCCTTACCATTTTCTTTGACAACCTTAGCCCTTTTTATAGCACCTAGAGGAATTTGAGATGCATATTTATTTACCATAAAATTATCTTTTTCATTCTCATTCACTTCATGAGTGATCACAGGGTTATTCCTCTTGTCATCAACTACAAGCATAGGTGGATCAGTAGTAGACTGAACATCCGAGTTGTCGTTGCTAGGCAATGACTATTATTCTTAGGATTTTCGATGATGTTGCTCGAAAGTGTCCCCAATTAATAATGGCTTAGTGTGGACTAAATTATTGCTCAAGATGCTTAATGGCGGTCGCATGAGACAACTTTTTGGATCATCCCAGAAATATCTACCCTAATCTCTTTAAGATAATTCTCTTGAATCTCCGACCCCTTAACAATTTCATGAGCAAAGCTTCCATCCTTGAATTTCAAGACTTAGTATCATAGTTCCTCAATAGAACATACATGTCATTATTTTTTGCATAATTATCTATCCTTTTCCAATCACCATCTTTATCCTTACTTTTGACTCTATACCCAAACCTATTGTAGTTGTCTCAATAATAGTTCTGACCTTGATTTCTTTTCCCAAAGTTCTAATTGTCTTTATTAGATACTTAGACCTTGTCCTGGAAAACCACCACCTCTCTATCAAGATATTTATATTTTTCCTCAAAATATGAATCTTTATATATAAAAGCCTTAACTTGAGTACCCACTGCATTGACCTTTTTTTCTCCAATTATATCAAAATGCTTAGTAAGAAAGAAATATCGGTCCTTTGCTATGACATCTCTTAAGCTACTATTTCTTCTAGAAATCACTTTTCAGTGTAGGCTCTAATTGCATAAGTTCCAGCTGATTAATTGGTATCTCAAGTTGTTAAGACCCAATTTATGACTCATGATGAAACCTACTTTTTTTTAGCAGTAGGTAATCCAAACCATAACTAAAAGCTAGATGCAATGGGCTAACTTAGTGAAAATATCATAAAATCTAAAAATTAGCAATTAAAGACTTAAGTAGCAATAAAATAGTCATAATAGTCGAAAAGATAGATAGAAAATCAACAACCATCCCAAGACTAAGCAATGTTGGTACAATAGCTACTACAATTAAACTGTGAGTACTAAATAGTCAAATATAATCCATCTTGAAGACGAAATACAAAGAATAGATAAGTGAAAGAAAAAGGGGTAACTCTAACTCCAAGAGCTCAACCAATCTCCGAAATCAACCCTAAACATGGTCGAATCAACTGAGGGAACTAGTTTATGGATCTGCACCAAAAGGGTACAGAAGTATAGTATGAGTACCAAAGAACATGTACTCAGTAGGCATCATTGACTAACTTAGCTAAATCATGATATAAATATGATATGATACAAGATAAATAATCTAAGTCAAGGTAAAAAAATAAAACATAGAAATAAGCTCCAACACTACTATACAGAAATAAATAAATAAATAAATACAAAATAGTAACATAAAGGTCACAAAACTATAACAACAAAATTGGCCCCCATAAGCCAATAAGTGAGGAAAACTAAATAACCCAATGCAGGGGGTCCCATAAGCCTAGAAGGTACAATCAAGGAAACTAAGCAACTAAATAACCATAAAGTACCAAATTATCATACTATAACCAAGAATCCATCAAAATTCTATCATCTCAAACAAAATCCCCGTTACCAGACTTAATTGGAACTCAATAGTATCATTACCATTATCAATATTAGTCAAACTAAAACCGAAACTCATACTTCAATATTCTTATAAACTGCCGAACTTGAATCGGAAATTATATTACCAATATCATCATCAACTGATGGACTTGAACCAAAACTCAATTTTATAAACTGAATCAATGAACCATCTCAAAAATCCATATCAATAAACTAACTCAATAGAATATACCAATAAACTATAACTCTAGATAACCATTTTTACTCATATTTATACACCATACCAAGAATCACAACCATAAGTCATATCAGTTCCCACACTCATAAATCATACCAACATCGTATCTACAAAGTTATTCCAATAACCATGCCTATAGGCCATGTCAATAGCCATTTCCATAAATTATATCATTAATCATATACATGATCATTGATCATATTTATAAGCCATTAATCATATTTATACACCATATCATTACACATATCTATAACTATATCATTAAGTATATTGATAGGCCATATAATTAATCATATCTAAAAGTTATATCAATAATTATTTATATGTATATATATAAGCCATATCATTAGCATACCCAAAATTAACATCAATAATAATTTGATATTTTGTGATTTTTGTGAAATATTTATTTTTATATGACTTGACCATTTTACCCCTCCTCATAGTTGCTTTGTGATATTTGTGGGATTTGGGGATAATTGACATGGTTCTCAATGTATTTTGGCGTGATTTTTGTGAGTTTGTGGTTTTTGGTAGATTGAAAAGCCTTATAGTTGACTTTGATCAATATTTACTGATCTATATGTCGGATGGCGAAACAAACTACTTGTATATCTAGAACATTAATGTTAGGTTGGTAACATGGTTGGTGTGGTTTTATGGCTTTTATATCTTATTTTGACCCCCGGTTCAAAAAGTTGTGTAATTGAATCTCGAGGGTCAATTTTGTGAAAATGATATTTTTCTAAAATAAGATTTGACTGTTGAGTCTAGAATGTCAAATTTTGGTTAGTAGTAGGTTAGTTTGATTTTGTTGCCTTTAGATCCCATTTCGATTTATTATTCTAAAATAGTGTAAATGGGGTCTCAGGAGTCAATTTTATTATAATGTCCATTTTTTATAAATTTGATGAATCCATTAGATTAAGAACATGTTTTACAATCAAATTTCACTATTGGATTATGTTCATCAGGTTCCAAATGAGTTTCGGAGGTCAAAAATAAGTTTTAAAGATAACTAGATATGGTTTAGGAACTAGTGCGGCTGGTCAACTACTTTAGCAGCCTTTGACTATTTAACTAAGATGCTTTAATGGCAATCGCTGATGGTACAGACCAAAATCGACCCCATTTCGTATTTTTAACATTTTTGAAGCTAGGAAGCTTCGATTTTGATGATTTTTGATGCATTTTCTCATATAGTCATTTTGTATCAATTTATAACTCTATTTCTCCAATTTTGAAGAACTTCCATTTTAGTTTTCATTCTTTCTACCCAAGATGAGAATCAACCCCTATTTTCAATAGTGTTGGGGCTTGGGAGCTCGAATTTTGGCAATTCAAAAGATATTTTTGAAATTTCTCCATGGGTAAGTTCCTAATCATATAATTATCATATTTATTTTTGATTTCATCTTTAAAACAACTTCAAATTCTTGATTTATTAGATGGATTTTTTTCATGGGGGGGGGGGGGGGGCGTATCGATAAAGATTAAAAATGGTTTTTCTTTGATTTGAACCATGTTTTAAACTCATTTTTGCATGGATTTTCTGTTGTAGACTCCTATGATTATGGAGAACATGTTTCTAAAGTAAAACAATGTTTTTACCCTTCTTTTTCAAAAAGCCATTTTGGAGGTTTGTTAATATGAATATTGTTGGACTTCTTTTGATATAGATTATGTATTTGTATGTTTTAGTTGATTCTGAGTCCTTTTGTGAGGGGAATGCTCCAAATTAATGGCTTTTTGGACTAAGATTTGGTATTCAAGGTAGGTTATGGCTTAACTTTCTTTACACTAAGTTTGGTAGTTAATAATAATGTAAAAACGTGCTATGGATCTTGGGTTGTATCTTGGAAAATGTGTTTTAGGTGATTCATATGCCCATGTGGGGGCCTATGTGGATGATATTTTGTGGTTTTGTGGAATATTTTGTAATTTTATTGGCCTGATATTGATATATGTACATTTGGTTTATTTTTTTTGGTGGAAAAGCCTATATTTTGGGATTTATATGGTATTAATGACCTCCACCTTGAATATTTCTCTAGATGGTTTCTACAGTATATTGAATCATTGATGGTTAGTTGAGTTGAGTGTATTTTTAGCTCACATGTTTGATATAGTGGAAGCTCTCATTTTGGGTTGTTGTGAGTATTACATCCTCATAGAATACTCATTCATGAAACATTGGCACCACCATGGAAATACTAAAAATACTAGCTTTTTCTAAAAGAAATGTGAAATCTTTAAAAACCCTCTATCGATTTATGTATCGTAGGGGAGTTATGGATATTGGTATTGGATTGGATTGTGTATGGGTTGATGAACCCCCCATTGGTCCTACCTAGGAGTAGATCTCAGTAGGTGTATATGGAGGTTGTGCGATGACTTCATGAGTCACATCATCATCATTATTGCATTCCATGTATTGTGCTTCTTCTTTTATTGTATTTTTGTTCTTGACTGGATATTTATCTATGTATTCTATCTTTTTGTACTGGCATTTGGTGTATGTTTATATTTGTTTTTCTTTGGCCAACTTGTATTTTTTACATGTATATAGAACTGTTAGTAGAGATGTTGTGGGCTACTGTTCGGGAAATTTTCTAATTACAGGTGATGTGCCTATAATTTGTCCTTATATGCTTCATTAACTAATTTTCTTAGTCGGCCTATGATACCTGCTGAGTAAAAATGGACCATACTCATCCCTATTGCACCCTATCAATAAAGATCCAGGCCCAAGTACGCCGCACGAATAGCTGATTCAAGAGGCATTTGGAGTCTATTCGAGGTAGAGCTTGATCTATGCATCCAGAGTTGCCATTACCTTGTTATATATGTTTTATAACATTCAGAGAGTAAGTTTGTTCCCTTTTTCATATCCTATGTATATTTTGAGTTTGAGTTTTATTACTGGTTCATACACTGTGACACTAGGTTTTGGGATTTGGTTTGGTATCTTTGATTATATTTCAGTTATTATAATTTTTGAGTGGATTGGATTTGCTCTAAAAACTTTTCTTGGGTTTTGGTATTGATTTCCCTTGTTTTATTAGTTTAGGTGATAGGCTTAATTATCTAGGATTGACGCAATAAGTTTCATCATGACCCTTGGTTTTTAGGTCAAGACAAATTAGTATCAGAGCAAGCAAGTTCGTAGGTCTCATCAGTGTAAGACCAAGGTACCTAGTAGAGTCTCGCATATTGGTATGTAAACGTCCATATCTATCTTCAAGAGGCTATAAGATATCCTTAGAAAAGTTTAATTATTTCATTCTACATCCTGCAGGTCCTTCATTTCTTGTGTTTTAAATAGTATTTCACTCATGTGAGTGTACGTTGTATTATTCTAATTTTAAGTAGTGACCTTCCAGTGGTATGCCATCTATTTATGGTACTCCATAGACTCTGTGTGTTGTTCCTCATTAATGCCTATATCCTAGTATGGTATTCCAAAGAATGGAGTTCAACTATCTTCAATGTTGACTTTAGTTATGTCTTCTAAAAATTAGAAGATGTCTTGAGAAAATCAGTAGTGTTGTAGGTGAGGAGGCCTATGAGTTATTATTAGATTATAGAGAGAAGTTACATAATCTTGGATTACTTGAGTTTTATGGGATTGATTATACTACTTACTAATTGAGACATTAAACTATGGATTGGTAGAGGTTACTTGTTAGTTGCAGACTTCTTGATTCTCTGGAGATGACTTGGGATTAGTTTGTTTAGGCCTTTTTTGACAGGTTATGCCCTTCAATTTGAGGGATTATGTGAGAGATTATTTTGATCACCTGGAGTAGTGCATCATGATCGTTATAGAGTATGAGGCACATTTCCATGCGTTGTTTAGATACTCTTAAGCCAGCATTGACATCGACCATGAGAAGATTTAAAAGTTTATGAAGGGGTTGGATATTTTTCTTTAGCTTGCTACTTCTTCGATATAGTGTATGAGGCATAATTTCAGAGTAAAATGAATTATGCTAAGATGACTGAGACTTTTCTTTAAGCATCAAAGAGAGGCTCCAAGAGGGTTCACTATTTGGGCGAGTTTAGAGATAGCACTTCTTTAGATAGATATTCTAAAGGTTTTAATGGATATCTTGGTAGACCAGTGTAGGCAGCTTTGTAGGGTTCAAGTAGTGGGCCTTTTAGTTCAGCAGCTATGGGTTTTGATTCTACTAGTGGGTCTCTTGAGGTGCCTTTACATGTATCTACCCCCATAGGAGATTCTTTAGTGGTTGATCAGATATACCAATCTTATATTGTGACCTTCGTTGGACGTGAGTCTTGGGTAGATTTGATTGTGCTTTATATTATAGATTTTAATGTTATCTTGGATATGGATTGGTTAGCTCCTTATCATGTGTCCTAGTTTGATAGGCTAAGATCGTAACCTTAGCTTCGTCAGGTGTGCCAAGGATAGCTTAGAAGGGTATGTTTTATTTTGGTCTCAAGAGAGTTATATCTTTCCTTTAAGCTCATCATTTGGTTGAGAGATGATATTTATCTTCTTGGATCATATTCATATACTAGTGTTGCTTTCCCTCATTATTTGGATTTCATTTATGTTGTTCATGAGTTTATGGATATTTTCCCTATGGATTTTCCTGGTATACCTCCAGATCGTGATATTGACATTGCTATTAATGTTGAGCCACATACCAAGTCTATTTCTATTCCTCCTTATAGGATGACCCTAGCAGAGTTGAAGGCATTAAAGGATAAATTACAAGAGTTGTTAGATATGGATTTATTTAACTTAGTATATCACCTTGGAGTGTACCTATCTTGTTTATGAAGAAAAAGAATGGTTCATGCCTATGTGTATTGATTATTGGCAGTTGAACCAGGTGACAATTAAGAATAAGTATCATTTTCCTCGTATTGATGATTTATTTGATAAGCTTCAAGGTGATTTAGTGTTTTTGAAGATTAATTTGATGTTTGAGTACCATCTATCGAGGATTAGAGTGTTAGATATTCCAAAGACTAGTTTTTGGACACAGTATGGTTATTATGAGTTCTTGGTCATGTCCTTTGGGTTGAAAAATTTCCCAGCCACATTCATAAAGTTGATCAAATGGGTATTTTAATTTTATCGCAACTCCTTTATTATAGTATATATAGATGATATGTTGGTTTATTCCATGACTGAGGCCAATCATGATGAGCACTTGCAAATTGTACTTCATAGATTAAGGAATGAGAAGTTATATGTTATGATCTCCATGTGTGAGTTTTTGTTGGAGTCTGTCTCATTTCTGGGGCCATGTGGTGTCTAGGAATGGTATTATTGTTAATTCGTCCAAGATTATTGTGGTTTGTTATAAGGATTGGCCTACTTGTTAGGTTGGTAGGTTACTCTTGGTGTTTTGTTAAGGATTTTTCATCTATTGTAGCTCTATTGACCTAGTTGACTCAAAGGAAGATTTCCTTTTAATGGTCCGATGCGTGTGAGGTGAGTTTTCAAAAGTTAAAGGAATTATTACCATCAACTCATATCCTGAATTTTCCTAAGAAGGATGAGCCTTTTACCGTCTTCTGTGATGCTTCAGATATTAGTTTAGATATTGTATTGATATAGGAGGAGGGTAAGGTGATTATGTATTATTCTCATAAGTTGAATCCCCATCAAAGGAATTACCCAAACCATGATTTAGAGTTGTGTGTCGTTGTGTTCTCTTTAAGGTTGTGGAGGTACTACTTGTATGAAGTCCATTGTGAAATTTTCTTAAATCACCATAGTCGCCAGTATTTCTTCACCCAATAAGCTTTTAATATGAGGGAACTCTGTTGGCTAGAGTTGCTTACAGATTATGATCTTACTATTCTCTATCATCGAGAAAGGCTAATATGGTTATGGATTACCTTGAGTTGAAAGTCGACTAATATGATATGGTTCATCTTTTGACTAAAGAGAGAGATTTGGCCATAGATGTTTAGTCTTTGGCTAACCAGATGGTTAGGCTTGATATTTTGACACTCGGATGTTTTTTGGCATTTTCTTAGGCTAGGTCTTTTATGATGGAGCAAATTCAGGCTCATCTGTTTGATGATGTAGGGTTTAGAGTATTTTAGGATAGAGTGTTGAGTAGTGAGTCTAAAGAAGACACACTACATCTAGATTGTATTTTGAGGATCGATGGCTGAGTTTGTGTGCCTAGAGTAGGTGATTGGATTAGGTTGATCTTGGAGGATGCTTATTGTTCCAAGTATTCCATCCATCTAGGAGTGACTAAGATGTATCGTGTTTTGAGACAACATTACTGGTGGGATGGTATAAGGAAGAAAATAGTGGATTTTATGGCTCGTTACCTGTGGTGCCAATAAGTGAAGGTCAGGCATTTCAGTCCTGGTGGTTTGCTTTAGAGGTTACCTATTCTCTAGTGGAAAAGAGAATGGACTTTCTAACTAAATTGCCTTGTACTTCTCATGGTTTTAATAGTGTTTGGGTAATCATTGATTTATTGACCAAATTTACTCATTTAATTTGTATCCAGGTTTCCTTCAATACTAAGAGGTTGGTCCATATTTATATTTGTGAGATATTTTGTCTTCATGGTGTGTCATTGTCTTATATCTCGGATGAATGTATTATACTCACATCTCACTTTTGGAAGACTTTTCAAGGGGAGTTAGGCACTCGAGTTTATATTAGCACAACCTTTCTCTCCCAGAAAAATTGTCATTCAAAGAGGACTATTCATGTTTAGGAGGATATGCACCAAACTTGTGTGATGGACTTTGGTGGTTAGTGGGAGCAGCATCTAACTTTGGAAGAATTTACGTATAATAATAGTTACCATACCAGTATTGAGATAGCTCTTTTTGAGGCTTTGTATGGTAGGCATTATCTCTCTCTAGTTAGATAGTTTAACGTTTTTGAGGTTAGACCTTGAGGTACGAACTTGCTTCATGAGTAGTTAGATAGAGTTTGGGTCATTCAGGATAGACTTCGAGCGACTTAGAGTAGGAAAACAGGCAATGCGGATCGTAGACTTCATGCCTTTTGATTTAGTGTAGAAGATCGTGTCTTTCTCTGTGTACACCAATGAAGGGTGTGATAAGGTTTGGAAAGAGGGGAAAACTTATACCTAGGTATATTGGACCTTTTACGATTCTTTAGACTATTGAGGATGTGGATTATGAGTTAGCATTACCCCAGATTTGTCAGATGTTCATCCAATTTTTCATGTTTCTATGCTTCGGTGTTATATTCCAGATGTGTCTTATGACATTTGTTGGTATTCAATTCCATTAGATGAGAGGTTGTCTTTTTTTGAGGAGCTCGTCTCTATTTTAGCCAGGGATGTTAGATGGTTGTGTTCTAGAGTTTTTCCTATGGTTAAGGTCCAGTAGATACATCAACCTATAGATAAGGCTACTTGGTAAGTCGAGTCAGATGTCCGTGGTAGTTATCCTCAGGTTTTTGCTGATTCAAGAATTTCCCTTGACTTTAGTTCGAGAATAAACTAGATTTTGTTGGATTATGTAGTAATTTCATTTTGGTGATTTTTGTGAAATATTCTTTTTTATTTGATTTTACTATTTTACCCCTCCCCGTGGTTGTTTGTGGTATTTGTGAGGTGCAGGGATAATTGGCACATTTCTCAATGCATTTCAGTTTGATTTGTGTGAGTTTGTTATTTTTGGTGGCTTGAAAATCCCTATAGTTAATTTTAGTCAATATTGATTGATATGTGCATCTGATGGCAAAACAGACTATGCTAGCAGATCTGAAACAATGATTTTAGGTTGGTAACATGGTTGGTGCGATTTTATGGCTTTTATATCTCATTTTGGCCCTTGATTTGGAAAATTGTGAAATTGGGTTTCGAGGGTCAATTTTGTGAAAATGACATTTTTTTTCTAAAATCTGATATATCCATTGAGTTCGGAAGGTCGAATTCAGGATAGTTTCAAGACTGGTTCGGTTTTGTGGCCTTTAGATCCCTTTCCGATCCATGGTTCAAAAATGGTGAAAATAGGGTCCTGGGGTCATTTTTGTGATAATGACCCTTTTTGTAAATTTAACGATTCCATTGGATCCATAATGTGTTTTACAATCAAATTTCACTATTGGGTCATGTTAATAAGGTTCTGAATGAGTTCAAAGGGTCAAAAATAAGTTTTTAAGATTTTTGGTACTAGGGTAGGCACTTAAGTGGCTGGTCAATGGATTTAGCGGTCGTTGACCATTTGACCAGGCCACTTTAGGAGCCAAAATGCTGCTTTAGCGGTGATTGCTAATGGTTAAGACTAAAGTCGACCTCATTTCAGATTTTTGACATTTTTAGAGCTAGAAAGCTCCACTTTTGACGATCTTTGATGAGTTCTTCTCATATAATTACTGTCTATCAATTTATAACTCCATTTCTCCCATCTACCAAGAACTTATATTTTATTTTTAGTGATTTCTACGTAAGATGAGAATCAAAAACCTATTTTCACCATTGTTGGGTCTTGGAAGCTCGAATTTGGACGATTTAAAAGGGGTTTTTGAGATTTCTTCCATGGGTAAGTTTCTAACCATATAAATATCCTTTTCCTCTCGATTTCATCTTCAAAAGAACTTCAAATTCTTGATTTTTAAAATGGGTTTTAGACGGTTTTTATCGGTAAAGCTTGAAAATGGTTTTTTTCTTGATTTGGACCTCGTTTTTAACTCGTTTTCACATGGTTTTTCATTGTAGACTACTATGAGTATGAGGAACATATTTCTAAAATAAAATTAGGATTTTATCCTTATTTTATAAAAAATCATTTTGGGATTCCATTTAGACCCCGACATGAAAATAGGCAATATGGGTATCGTTGGCTTTCTTTTGATGCATAGATTCTATATCTATAAGTTTTAGTTGATTCTGGATCCATCCATGATGAGAAAGCTCCATATTGAAGGCTTTTTGGATGGATTCTTTGCATTCAAGGTAGGCTATGGGTATGGGGTTTATCATGGAAAACATGTTTAGGTGATTCATGTGCCCGTGTGGAGGCCTATGTGGATAATATTTTGTGATTTTGAGACATTAGTTACTTTGTCCGATCGTGTGGGGTCTTTTATGATTTTGTTGGCCTGATATTGATATATATACATTTCGTTATAAACTTTTTAGTGAAAAAATCCTATATGTTGGGATTTATATGGTATCAATGACCTTTTCCTGGAATATTTCTTTTGATGGCGTCTGCACTATATTGAATTATGGATGGTTGGTTGACTTAAATGGATTTTTTGCTCACATGGTTGATATATTTTATTGGATATTGAAAACTCTTATTTTTCTTGGTTGTGAGCATAATATCCTCATATCATACTCATTTATGAAACATTGGTACCACCATAGAAATACTGGCTTTTATGATAGAAAATGTTGTATCTTTAAAAACTCTTTACCGGTGTATTTGTTGGAGAGAAGTTATGGATATTAGTATTGGATATTGAATTGTATATCAGTTTACCAACCTCGATAGGTCCTACTTAGGAGCAGAGCTTAGTCGGTGATTACCGAGGTCGTGTTACCACCTCGTGCATCACATCATCATCTTAATTGCATTCCATATAATTTTCTTATTTTGTGATTGTATTATTGTTCTTGACTATCAGTCCATTTGTTCCATCTTCTTGTAGATGTATTTAGTGTATGTATATATTTGTTCTTCTTTCCTCTACATGTATTTGTTATATGTGTATATAGTAGAAATATTAGTGGAGACAACGTGGGCTACTATTTAGGACATTTTCGAATTGTAGGTGACATGCCCATGGTTTGTGTTTATTTGCTTTATATCTACATTACTCAGTTGGCCTATAATACCTACTGAGTACATATGGATCTTACTCATCCCTACTGTGCCCTTTCGGTGCAGATCCAGGCACTAGTACACCGCACGGATATTTAATTAATGCGACATTTGGAGTCTTTTTGATGTAGTGGTTGATCTATGCATCCTGAATTGACCACTATCCTTTCATATCTATATTGTGTCTTATTGTATTCAGAGACAGAGTTTGTTCCTTTTTGGATATCCTATGCATCTTTTGACATCGAGTTGTATTAGTTGTTCTTAGACTATAACACCAACTTTTGGGATTTGATTTGGTATCTTTGATTATATTTCTGCTATTATCATGTTGGTGTGGCTCGGCTTTGCTCTAGAAGCCTTGTCTGGGGCTTTGGCATTGATTTCCCTTGTTATATCAGGTTGGGTGATAGACTTACTTGTCAAGGTTTTCCGTGATAAGTTCCATCATGACCCTTGATTTTTGGGTCATGACAACATCAATCACATACTCATTATATATATATTAAATCTCCTCAAGTCCGGAACTAAACATTAATAAGGGTATATCATACGTAAATAAGTCTACAAGGTTAACACAAGTCTTAACCTAAGATGGCCGTTGGGGCACACTTCTAATACTCGAAATCCATTATAGACAAATTCTATATGGACTAGGCTAAAGTATATAAATTCATTACTAGATGTCGAGTAAGCCATAAATAGCCCTAAGATAGAAATTCATCCCAAACATGAACAACTAAGTAAATACCACCTAAAATAATAGCAGTTAAGGAAACTCCCTTAACTTAAGCTACTAAGGCTAATTCCATTATAAACATTTTCCACAAAGCGAAATTCACCTAAGACATGAGTCATAAGCTAATTTTGAATAATCAACACTTTTGAGATAGCTTAAACAGTCCAATTAACCCAATTGTTGACAAACTTAACCTCAACACCTAAATCCCATCCCATATCTAGCGTATTATCATAATCACACTACGAAATATTTCAATCTATGTAGAGGGTAAACCTAACATACCTGGACCCCGAATAAAATCTAGAAGAATTCACTAAACCACTGATTTTTCTTTTTAACAAGCTTTCGAATGGTGCAACGCTATAAAAATCACAATCTATTTATCAAAATGAGAACAAAGATACCTATATTGCACTATTATGCTTCGGGCCCAAAATTACATAAAAATCCCATGTGGGGCCTATTTATGGAATCACACTATCGTGACCAACACAACATCCCACTATGTTCAAGGAACATTTACCCCTAAAAACGGGTGAATTCAGAACTCTAATAGTTCTATAATCAAGCCACTAAGATTCTAGGGATTTTAGAAAACGAAGAAAGATTCTATCAAGAGATTAATGGAAGCTTACCATGAATTCGCTGGATAAATGCATAAATACTTGACCCAAGCTCCAACACTCTCCACAATTGTTTCTTCCCAGAATTCTCTCTTTTTAGGGTTCAAAACTTTAGAGAATGGAAGAAGAATGGTGAAACTTGGGCAAAGTGGGGGTATTTATACCCTGGGATTTTAGAAAACAAAAAAATATTCTATCAAGAGATTAATGGAATCTTACCACGAATTTGCTGGAGAACACGTAAATACTTTACCCAGGCTCCAAAACTATCCATAATTCTTTCTGCCCAGAATTCCCTCTTTTTAGGGTTCAAAACATTAGTGAATGGAAGAAGAATAGTGAAAATTAGGCTAAGTGGGGGTATTTTTACCCTTCCCAGGCCCATGGGTATTGCTTAAGCGAACACCGGGTCGCTTAAGCGACCATCGCTTAATCGACCAAGTGTTTCTTATGCGATATGGCCACTCCTAGAGGAGGTTGCGAAAGCAAAAAATCCTCTACTTACGCGATACCCGATTCTGCCAAACCTATCCCTTAAGAAACTAAAGGAACCACGTTAGCGATACTTATTGGGGCATTGGCAATCACTTAAGCGATACTTTCTGTGCTTTGGTAGATCACTTAAGAGATCAAAGGCATAGCTTAAGTGATGAACCAACACCAACTGATACTTGGAATTTGTAACCCCTCAGGATTCATCCGAAATCCCGTATACTCAAATTACTGTTTTCCTAACAAATTTGACATTTTGGACTGAATAGTTCAGTCAAAATTTCCATTCGAGGTTATTTCAAATAGAAGTGGGTCCTTCAGCTACTTTCCATTTTTTTTAACTTTCTACCAATAGCCCAAACTGAGTGTGGGAGCTTTGGGACCCAAACCAAGGGTCCACCTAACCTTATATTGATGTTCCAGAGCTATTAGAACGGTCAAAATTGGCAAAAAAGGACATTTGACAGAAATTTTTACCCGGTAGCCAAATTCAACAAACAAATATTTCAAAATAATGAATTGTATCTAAACACCAAACAAACTGCTCGATAACCACACTATAAGTCCTAACAAGTCAAAAATGACTTGGGGAAGCTATAGGAAAGCTCCAAATGAAAAAAATGAGCAGAAATACAGAAAATGACTTGGAGGGACATTACAATATCTACTTCTAAAATAAATTTCATTCACAAAAGTAAATGATTAGGAGGTACTTGAAGCCTTGAACAGTTGAGGATATTTGGTCCATATCTCGCTCTTGATATCCCAAGTAGCTCCTCTACTGGGTGATTCCACCACTAAACCTTAACTATTGGAATATCTCTAGTGTGCAACCACCTGACATCATCTACCAATACGAGCACATGCTCCCACATAAAGGTCAACCTCTTATCCAACTGAACTGAGTCTCTTCTAAGAATATGATACGGGTCAGGAATGTATCTCCACAACTTAGAAACATAGAAAACTAGATGGAAAACATAAAAATCTAGGGGTAAGGATAACTTATAAGCCACCTCATTAATTGTGATAAGAATCTCAAAGGGTCTAATATATCTGGGGCTGAGCTTTTCTTTCCTCCAAAATTTCATTACACCCTTCATAGTCGATACAAGAAGAAATACTCAGTCACTAAAACCAAATCTTACGTCAGAAAGTCTATAATTCGCATAAGACTTTTGCCTACTCTAAGCTGCCCTCAACCGGTCCTGAATTAACCTGACTCTATCTACCGACTCCTATAGCAAGTTGGTACCACGAGGTTTAATCTTGGAATTCTCAAACCGTCCAATTAGGGAATAAAATAACCTACCATATAAAGCCTCAAAAGGTGCCATCCTAATACTCGACTGGTAGTTATTATCATACGCGAACTCTTCCTAGACTAAATGTTGTTTCTACTAACCTCCAAAATCCATCACATAGGCTTGGAGAAAATCCACGAGAACCCTAATAGTATGCTTCAACTGCCCATCACTATAAGGGTGGAATGTTATACTAAGATCAACCTATGTACCCAACTCCTCCTGAATAGCCCTCCAAAAGCTAGAAGAGAACACTGAACCCAAGTCTTAAATGATAGATATAGGCACATCATGCAAACATACTATCTCAATGACATAGATAAGGGCCAACACCTTGGTACTGAAAGACATCTGAATAGGAATAAAGTGTGCCAACTTGGTCAACAGATCAATAATGGCCCATATAGCATTGAAACCGTAGGAAGTAAGAGATAACCCACTAATAAAGGCCATGGTAATCTTATTCTCTTTCAACTGGGGAATGGACAACCACTAAATCAAGTCACCTGGTCTTTGATACTCGACCTTAACCTATGGACAACATAGGCAATGAGCTATAAAGTCTTCCATATCTCTCTTCATTCCACCCCACCAATAATGTTGCCTCAAATCTCTATAAATCTTAGTTGTACCAGGGTTATTAGAATATCTGGACCTATGAACCTCACACAAGATCTACTTAATCGAGTCATCAAATCTTGGAATACAAATTTGGCTATCAAATCTCAAAACATCCTCAGAATCTATGGTAGCCCTCTTAAACTCATCACTCAAAACCTGATCATGGATGATTCAAAGTCTCTTATTATCAAACTGGTGATCTCGAATATGCTTAATTAGTAAGTACCTTACCTCAACACTAGTAAGAATCCTCCTACGGTCTGAAATCTCAAGTCGTACCATCAAGTTGGCTAAGGACTGAATTCCCCATGACAACTGTCTTTGAGAAATTGAAATGCAACCCAAGCTACCTGTGCTCACTGCCTTCCAGATCAAGGCATTTGCTACCACATTCTCTTTGCCCAGATGATACAATATAGAGATATCATAGTCCTTAAAAAATTCCATCCATCTACACTGCCTAAAATTAAGCTCTCTCTAGGTCATATGATGCTAAAGATTATAATGATCGCAAAGATCACATAATGCACAACATAAGAATAATGCCTCCAAATCTTACGGCAAAAACTACCATTACCAACTCCAAATCATGAGTGGGGTAATTGTGTTTGTGCTCCTTTACTGCCTCGATGTATAAGCAATAACACATTCCTTCTACATCATTACTCTACCCAAACTAACACCAGAAGCATCATAATATATTGTGAATACATCACCTTAATAAGAAGAGCTAAAATAGGAGTTGAAGTGAGAATCACTTGAGCTTTCAAAAACTCTACTCACACTCCTTAGACCATAAAAAGGGAATTTTCTTCCTAGTCAATCTAGCCATCAGTACTGCAATAGTAGCAATGCTCTCTATGAACCATCTATAGTAATCTGCCAAACCAATAAAGCTACAAACCTCCATTGGAGATGTAGGTCTGGCCAATCATAAATAGCCTCAATCTTCATTGGGTTACTGACTCAAGATAAAACATACATTAGAGAACTTGGCGAAAAACATATGATGTCTTAAAGTCTAGAGCATAATTCTTAAATGTTGTATATGGTCCTTTCTACTACTGAAATATACAAGAATGTCATCGATGTGTAGCATGTCAAAGGAATCCAAAAAGTCCTGAATACACGGTTCATCAAATCTACCAATTTAATTATGGCATTAGTCAACCCAAAAGATATCACTAGGAACTCATAATGACCATAACGGGTCCTAAAGACTACCTTTGGGATATTCTTAGTTCAATCCTCAACTAATGTAACTGGACCTCAAATCAATCTTAGTGAACACCACTGCACCCTAAAGTTGGTTAAACAAACCATCAATACGAGCCATAGGATAATGGTTCTTCCCTATCATTTTATTAGGCTACCTATAATCAATACACATATTCATGGAACTTTTTTTCTTCATCATAAACAACACATAAGCTCCCTAAGGAGATACTCGGTTAAATGAAACCCTTATTAAAAATATCCTAACGCTGAGAATTTAACTTAGCTTAGCAGGAGCCATATGTTAATATGCCTAGAAATAGGTTAGGTGCCTGGCTCAAGATCAATAACAAACTCAATATCATGCTCAGGAGGAATGCCAGGTAGATCGGTAGGAAAAACATTAGGAAGCCCATAAACTACAAGAATAAAGTCAAACGATGGAATCTTTACACTAACATCATGAATTTAAGTAAGATAAGACTCACAACCACTTGAAATAATCCTATTAGCATGAATATGAGAAATAATCCCCATTGGCTTACGACTAACGGCTCCCTTCCACACGGTCAAGGATATGCCAAGCATAGCTAAGGTAACTGTCTTAACAAAATAATACAGGAGCATATGATAGTGGGATAACTAGTCCATGCCAAGGATCACATAAAATTCCACCATGTCTAACATAATAGGATCAACATGAGTATCAAAGTCTTGAATAGTCACAACACATGATCTAAAATCCCAATCCATTACTAAAGAATCACCTACAGAAGTAGATACATGTAAAGAAATATAAAATGAATCCAAAAAAATCTCTAACCATGAGGCATAGTAAGTAGAAACATAAGAATATGTGGATCTAAAATTAAATAAAGAAAAATCCTAGTGACGGCACACTAAGATTATACCTGTGATAACCTGTAATACCCCGTATATTTCTATGCTAGAAAATGAACCATTGTTCCTACGCATGAAACCTCCTATCCTGTGATTCATATTTGAGTACATGAATTTAGGTTGAGTATACTAGTGACAATAGAGCTTATTATTTGTTAAGCATATTCATAAGAGTCACTTAGAGTAATCCAAGAAAAGAACTTTTGAATCCACCAAATTTTCATGTGTGATTTCATATAGGTCATCTTTGAACGATAATAACTTAGTTTATAGATGGTAATTTGGCATATTTATAACCTCCACATTGTAGATAATTGAATAAGCTTTCCTTTGATACCAAATTTGCCCAAAACGGACACCTGGTGAAGACGTTATGGCGATTTAAAGTTTTAGCAGTGTCATTTCAGTCAGTAGAGCGTCGCTCTGTAAGACAAAATGACGTTTGTCAATTTAAAGTGTCTCTCCGGGATTCCAACGCATCGCAGTGAGTTTCCAGGTAATAAACAAGTGGCAATGTGATGTCTTCGCGTCGCGTCGGGGGCCCAAATTGAGAAATTTTCACAGAAATTAAAAGACGCATCTAGAGGGGCATTTGGGTCATCTTCCCACCACTATATATATTCCATAAACATGGAATTAAGCCATTATTTCATGAAAACATACTCTTTTTCATCAAAATACTCTCAAGAACACATTAGGATTTTTCATAGAAGATTCTAGTTCAAGCAAATTCATCCTTAGACTTGGTGTAAAGGTCCTCATCTTGTGTAATAATAGCATGTTTCATAACTATTTGCGAAAGAATAAAGCCAATGAAATGATTTAGAAATCAACTCAAACTCGTAGCACTAAATGATTGAAAGAATTAAAGAACTCCTAAGAATGTCCTATAGCCTCCTAAAGAGAAGAAAATGGCATTATCATTTCAATCCACATGACTCTACAAGACACTAGCTCTTGTAACAATAATATCGGTGTAACCTAAGCTCTGATATCAATTTGTCAAGACCCGATTTATGAGTCATGATGGAACCTACTTTATGCTACTATTAGGTAAGTCGGACCATATCTTAGACCTAGATGCAATGGTCTAACTAGGTGGAAATGGTCTAAAAGTCGATAATTAACAATTAAAAACATAAGAAACTATAAAACAATCATAATAGTCTAATAGATAGATAGTAAATCAATAACTATCCCAAGACTCAGTAATGTCGGTACAAAAGTTATTACAATTAAATTATGAGTAATAAATAGTCAAATACAATCCATCTTAAAGATGAAATACTAGACATAGATAATTGAAAGGAAAGAAGGTAAGTTCAACTCCAAGAACTCAGCTAGACTTCAAAATCAATCTTGCACGAGTGTCGAATCAGTGGCAACAAATAGTAATCAAATTTGTACCAAAAATATAAAGAAGTCTAGTATGAGTACCAAAACCACGATTACTCAATAGGCACCTGTAACACCACGATATACCATCCTGAGATGTCACACGGTGCTTATAACCCTGAAGGACCACAAGATAATTCTTTTCTTATATTTGTACCTATACACTACTTAATATCTGAAATAAATTTGGAAACTGTCCATAAAGTTCAACACAACTATACATACTCAAAACTAAAAACTGAATACTAATACATCTGTCTGAGAAGCCTCTAAACTCTCTGAACTGTGGAGTTGATGGGACGTGTCCCCAACTAACACCGTCTAGTAAAAATATAAACAAAGTCTTATGCCATGATAGTAAACTGATATTCATCCTCGAAAGAATATGACTCACTGCTACGATTACTGCTGCTGACTGGGACTGAACTGCTGAGGAAACTTTGGGTCCTGTGCCTCTAAACCTATGGTGCCAAATAAAATACCATAGCGCAAATGCAATAGTACAGGAATATGCTGAGTATGTAGACGGGGTAAGGCTAAATTCAAGGGATCATGCATGGACAATATCTAAACTGAATGATCATGAAAATGTCGCATAAGAACACACACATGAATGCACAGACCATAGTCACAATCATCATAACTCTAGAGACTGAAACTTGGGTACTTCCTTACTGCAGACTAAACTCACTACTAACACTGAGATACTGAGATACTGACTCATCTTATACTGATGACTGAGAAACTGGATGTACTTAGATTAATGACCTAATTCTGAGTTTACTACTCTCAACTGACAAGATTAAAGATCAACCTCTCTAATGGATGATTAAGGAAGGTATTATCTATAGTAAGGAAATGATCATATCTGAATCTGACAACAAGAATACTCAATAGAATCTGAAACTTTGATTAAGCCTGTCTAACGGCATATATCTGAATATGATATATAATAACTGTATATGAGACCAAGCCTATCTGATAGGATGGTCCATGAATCAATAGAACTATCTGAGTTCCTCATAATGATAGATGACTGTAACTGATAGTCCTGATTTCTGAAGATTGATACTGAAACAAAAAATGTAACTGAAACTTGGGAAGTAGTTACTTAACCAACATGCCCCAACCTACCACAGTTGGGGTCTAACCTGTAACCCCAGTTGGAAGGCTGTCAAATCGTGCCATGGGTAAAGACCTCTCTCTGGTGAATCCTCTCTGATTGATGACCCTTACCAGGCAGTCAAGCTAAGGCAATATAATAGTCAAATACTCTTTTTCTGGAGGTGACAGCCTTATTTTTTTGGTGACTCCTATATCCTATGCTAGCTACGCAGTTCTGGAGGTCAGGGATTTCTACTAACGTCTCCAGCCTCTCTCACCGATAGGAAGAGACGCCATCCCTTCCTCGCTCGGTGCTAGTTTCTACTCCCAACTGAAAGACTCTGATTGAATTCTTAACTGAACAAAACTGAACTTAATCTGATACTGATCTTGTTTATAAAAAGATCTGACTGAGTTACGCTGAAATCACTTGGTTTTATATCTGATAGAATGTTATTAGATCATGGTATCTGACTGACGATACCGAGCTTGAATAAATTAGTTAAATTGCTTTGTAAATTAGAATTGAACACTTGAATATTATTATCTCTAAGTTGATTACAGGACTGAGGCTTGATTACTAGCGGTAAGGAGATTACAAAGATAATTGAGATTATTGAGCTTTCTTAAGTTCTACAATTGTCTGAGGATACAGAGTTCTATAGTTCATTGAGTTCTGAGAATCATGGCTCGATTGGAATTATCATGAAACTGACATAGGCTCTAGACAACAGCTAAATTGTCGGGTAGAAATACCCCCAGGACTCGATAACATAAAATAAAGCATAATCATTCCTCCATCATCACAACCATTAAAGCATCTTCACAATTATTAGGGCATCTCATAATCATTAAAGCATATCTTCAAGTAATTAGGAATCATGTCATATGTTCATTCCCATAATCATTAAGACATCACCTCAAGCATTTAAGGATAGCAAACATTTGTTTATCTTTAAGTCGACAAAGGGTCACTTAAAGCATTTCGGAATCATAATCACATAATAACATAGGGGATACATGCTACTAGATCATACTCCATTCAACAAAGTCTTCCCCAGGTACTTCATACTTATATCAATCTTGATATGTATTTGGATATAACATGGTTTGGGGAAACATCATACTATCACGTCACAACTTACCTGCAAACCACTTGGCATGTATTAAAAGCTTAGCAAATATAAAAGAGCACATAATTGGGGGAATTTACCACTATCTTGTCTCAACTTACTTGCTAAGGTCTTTCAACAACCACTAGACATGTACATTTTTACACCTACTTGGTGATTTCACAATATCATAGCACTATTCATTCACTAAGGAATTTTATCAAACACTAGGCATGCATGGACTAACTAAGAACTTGGGGTTTTATCTTCAACATACTACACTAGTCCTTATACTTCACCTAAGATTTTATCAAACCTATGGGAGACATGATTCTCTTATTCAACTATTTCTACACCCAAATGTCATAAACACATCACATAGAAAGCAACGCAAGGAATGTTCATCATAAACACCACATGGATTCCACATACTAGGGTAAAATCTAATGAATCTTGTAAACAAACATGAATCAAAACTCAACAACACATGGAACATCAATTTCAACTCATAAAATTCTTGGAATCTCACAAACATACAAATATTTAAGTTTTGAAAAGGGTTCTTGAGCTTCTTGGATGAAAGGGATCAAAGAATCATAATCTAAATACCAGGGAAAACTCTTTTCTTGAAGGTTCTTGAAAAGATTTCTTGATTCCTCATGATTATCTCTTGATTTTAGTTGAAGAAAGATGGAGGATTTGGCTTTGGAAAACCCTAATTTTTGGAGTGGAAAGAGAGAAAATGAGGCCAAATCCTGTGTAAAGTGGGTATATATAGTGTTTGGGAAAATACCCTTTTCATCCTTGGAATTAACTGAAAAATTCCAATTTTTCATGTTGGCGCGATGCGCCATAATCGCGCCAGTTCACTAGAAAATGGATAATTGGGAAACTGCACGACGGCGCGACGCGGTGGAAATCACATTGCCATCTTGGTTGGGAACTGGAACTATACCGCGACGCGGTGGATTCACGGAGTTTCACTGGATTTTGACAATTGCCATTTTGGTTGGCTCCGCAACGCGCTAAGGTGGCAGGTGGCACACTTTCTTTCAAAAATGGCTCTAACTCTTCACCCGAGTGTCCGATTTGGACGAATTTGGTATCGATGGAAAGCTTATTCAATGCTCTACATGAAAAAAATATGATATTAAGGAAATTATACATGGTTAAAAATATTTCACATTTGGAAAGATACTTCTCAATCTTTTGGGACCGGATTTATGCATTACTTAATAGCTCTAAGGCTCAGACTTGAAGAGGATTTTTTGAGGTATTACAATATCTCCCCCTTGGGAATATTCATCCTCGAATATCGCTTAATAGACTAAGAATAAGGATCAACTGAACTTACTCAAGGAATAGGAACATCTCAGAACATAACTACGCAACTTGAATAACTGACATACATTGTTCTCATACTGGCCATGCATATATGATGCATGGAATACTCAACTGAAGATACTCATAACTGAATTATCATGAAACACATGCATATCTGATGCATGGACTCATAACCGGGCTGATCTCATGAATTCATAACTGAACACACATGGACAAGCTGAACTCTTTATACTGAACGTGCATATCTAATGCATGAGTGTCTGACTGAACTGACTTTTAAAGGCACAACCGATAATGAAATAGCAACTGATGCTAACTTCATAAAGAAGATTTGAACATGCATCTGAATAAGCCTAAGGACATGCAAAAATTGTAAAACTATGGGGTATCTCCCCCTTGAGATTCGATGTCTCTCTAAACCCACTTCGCTAAAATACTGGGGCGGTGCACGGGGCACCCACAGATTGGGTCATGATTGACCAATGGAGATATGAAACTCATGGATGACTCATGCTAACAGATAAGCTCATAATGAAAGAAAATTATCTAATAATACATTTCACAAAGATGAAGGGCTTATAACATACCCGGGTCAATTTCAGAGAGTCTTTCCCGATCAAGGTGAGCCTGAATTGCATAGAGTTTACCGCTTTGAGTCAGCACTCTACATTCTCGCATTTTATATGCTAGCTCACCATACCTAAAGCACACATCACTACCATCTCTACACACACCTTGGTGCCGCCTGCCACACTCTCCACAACGCGGATGGGTACGAACACCACTATCACTACTCTAGGCTTTGGAGCTTGGCACTCCATCAGAACTGACACCCATAAACACAGGTGTGGGTACGCTATCTAAAGATGGAGCTGGGACTAAAAATCTCCGACCATGTTGAGAACTACTACAACCCTGGGACCCTAACTGTGAGAAACCACGACTACCTATCTTGGCTCTCTTGCTCAGTCTTTCTCTTTCTTTTATCTTATCTACCTCGATCTACTGCACATGCATCATTAGCCTAGAAAGATCCATGTCTTTTTTGAGCATAGAAGCTCTACAATCCTCAATACATATCTCGATACCCTAGACAAAAACTTACTCATACTCGCTCTAGGGTTAGCTACCAAGTTATGAGCATACTTAGATAATTGGTTGAACTTAAGACAATACTCTTTCACGGTCATGGAACCTTGCCTTCAGTTCATGAACTCTTCTACCTTAGCCTCCCTCATCTCTAGCGGGAAAACCTATCTAGAAAGGCACTCTGAAACTCTAGCCAAGTCACAGGAGATGCATTCTCCCCTCTACTCTTCTCCCAATCATGAGAAATATCCTTCAACCTATAAGATACTAACTCAACACTCTCCTCCTTAAAAATATGCATAATCGGGGTGATCTTCTTCACCTTTTCAAGATACAACTATGGGTTCTCACCAACCACTGACCCAATGAATTCTGGCGGGTTCATTTTCATGAAATTTCTAACCCTGGATACGGTAGAATTCCCATCATGCTTAGGTGGGACTGCAACCTCATGATTACTCTGAACATTAGTCATGGCTTTGGCTAGCACCTTAAAATTTTCCCAAAACTCTGCATGTGACACACTCTCATTCTCAGGATCTACTAGTTGTGGGGGCTAGTGATCAACCCCATTGACAAAGTCTCTACGAGAAGACATACTCTGTATTTGAAAGAAAGAAGTGGATTAGATTGTGGATCAACTTGAGCTCATGCTCACTTGCACGACCTGAATACTGAAAGAAGGAAAACTGCTCCTAAAATATCCTATAGACTCTTGTACATAAATTTAGCACGCAATAAACCCATGCACAAGACTCTACTAAATGCAACTTTTCAGACTCCCTAGGACACTTTTGAACCTTAGGCTTTGATACAAAGTTTGTAATGCCCCGAGATCCTATCTCGAGATGTCAGACGGTGCTTATAACCCCGAAGTACCACAAGCTAACCCTTTTATGATATCTGTACCTGTACACTGCTTAATATATGAAATAAATACGGAAACTGGACATAAGGTTCTACACAACTATAAATACTCAAAACTGAAAACTGAATACTAATACATCTGTCTGAGAAGCCTCTAAACTCTCTAAACTGTGGAGTTGATGGGATATGTCCCCAACTAACTCCGTCTACTAAAAATATAAACAATGTCTGATGCCATAATAGTAAACTGAGATTCGTCCACAAAAAAAAGACTCACTGCTATGACTACTGCTACTGACTGGGACTGAACTGCTGAGGAAACTCTGGGTCCTATGCCTCTAAACCTATGGTGCCAAATAAAACACCATAGCGCAAATGCGTCAGTACAGGAATGTACTGAGTATGTAGATGGGGTAAGGGTAAATGGAAGGGCTCATGCATGCACAATATCTAAACTGAATGATCATGAAAATTTCACACGAGAACACATACATAAATTCACATACCATTGTCACAATCATTATAACTCTAGAGACTAAAAATCGGGTACTGCCTTACTGCAAACTGAACTCACTACTGACGCTGAGATACTGAGATAATGACTCATCTATGACTGAATTATGAGCTTACTGCTCTAGACTAACAAGATTAAAGATCAACCTCTCTAATGGATGATTAAGGAAGCTATTATCAATGGTAAGGAAATGATCTGATATGAATCTGACAGCAAGAATACTCAATAGAATCTGAGATTGTGATCAAGCCTATCTGAGGGAATATCTCTGAATATGATATCAAATAACTATATATAAGACCAAGCCTATCTGACGGGATGATCCATGAATCGATGGAACTATCTAAGTCCCTTATAATGATAGATGACTATATCTGACAGTTCTGATTTCTGAAGATTGATAGTGAAAGTGAAACTGTAACTGAAACTGTGTGAAGTAGTTACTTAACCGGCATGCCCATAACCTACCACAGGTGGGGTCCAACCTATAACCCTAGCTAGAAGGGTGTCAATACCGTTCCATGGGTAAAGACCTCTTTCTTGTCAATCCTCTCTGATGGATGACCTTTACTAGAAAATTAACCTCAGGCAATATAATAGTTAAATACTCTCTCTCTAGAGGTGACAGTTTTTTTTTATGGTGACTCCTGTATCTTGCACTGGCTATACAGTTCTGGAGGTTAGGATTGCTACTAATGACTCCGGCCTTTCTCTCTAAAGGAAAGAGCCGCCATCCCTTCCCTCGCTCGGTGCTTATTTCTACTCCCAACTGAATGACTCTGACTGAATTCTTTACTAAACACAACTGAACTGAATCTTATACTGATCATGTTTCTGAAAAGATCTGACTGAGTTATACTGAGATCACTTGGTTCTATATCTGATAGAATGCTATTAGATAACGGTATATAACTGACGATACAGAGCTTGAATAGATTTTTTGAATTGATTCTAAAATTAGAATTGAATAATTGAATATTATAAGCTCTGAGATGATTACAGGACTAAGGGTAAATTACTAGAGATACGGAGATTACAGAGATAACTAAGATTACTGAGCTTTCTTAAGTTCTACAATTGTCTTAGGATACAGAGTTCTATAGTTCACTGAGTTCTGAGAATCATGGATCGACTAGAATTATCGTGAAACTGACATGGGCTCTAGACAACAGCTAAATTGTTGGGTATAAATACCACTAGGACTAGATAGCATAAAATAAAGCATAATCATTCTTCCATCATCACAACCATTAAAGCATCTTCACAATCATTAAAGAATCTCATAATCATTAAAGTATCTCTTCAAGTAATTAGTAATCATGTCATATGTTTATTCCCACAATCATTAAGACATCACCTCAAGCATTTAAGGATAGCAAACATTTGTTTATCATCACAGTCGCCAAATGTTCACTTAAAGAATTTTGGAATCATAATCGCATAAAAACATAGGGGAAATATGCCACTAAACCATACTCCATTCAACAAAGTCTTACCCCGGTACTTCATACTTATATCAATATTGACATGTATTTGGATATCACATGGTTTGGGAAAATTTCATACTATCACGTTACAACTTACCTGCTAAACACTTGGTATGTATTAAAAGATTAGAATATATCAAAGAGAACATATTTGGGGGAATTTACCACTATCTTGTCTCAACTTACTCGCTAAGGTCTTTCAACAACCACTAGATATGTACGGTTTTATACCTACTTGGGGATTTTGCACTATCATAGCATCATTCATTCACTAAGGAATTTTATCAAACACTAGGCATGCATGGACTAAATCACAACTTGGGGTTTCATCTTCAACATACTAAACTAGTCCTTATACTTCACCTATCCTTTTATCAAACTTATGGGGGACATGCTTCTCTTATTCAACCATTTCTACTCCTAAATTTCATGAACACATCACATAGAAAGCAACATAAGGAAGGTTCATCACAAACATCACATGGATTCCACATACTAGGGTCAAAGATCATGAATCTTGTAAACAAACATGAATCAAAATTCAGCAACACATGGAACATCAATTTCAACTCATACAATTCTTGGATTCTCACAAGCATACAAATCTTTAAGTTTTGAAAAGGGTTCTTGAGCTTCTTGGATTAAAGGGATCCAAGTATCAACATCTACATACCTGGGGAAACTCTTTTCTTAAAGGTTCTTGGAAAGATTTCTTGATTCCTCTTGATTCTCTCTTGATTTTTGTTAAAGAAAATGGAGGATTTGGTTTTGGAAAACCCTAATTTTTAGAGTGGAAAAAGAGAAAATGAGGCCAAATCCCGTGTAAAGATGGTATATATAGGGGTGGGAAAAAGTCAATTTTTTTTCCTTGGAATTAAACTAAAAATTTCCGATTTTTCATGTTGGCGCGACGAGCCATAATCACGCCAGTTCACTAGAAAGTGGACAATTGAGAAACTGCACGACTGCGGGACGCAGTGGAAATTGCATTGCCATCTTGGTTAGGAACTGAAACTATACCGCGACACGGTGGAATTGCATAGTTTTACTGGATTTTGACAATTTCCATTTTGGTTGGCTCCACGACGCGCTAAGGTGCCAGGTGGTACACTGTCTCACTAAAATGGCTCTAACTCTTCATCCGAGTGTCCGATTTTGGCAAATTTGGTATCGATGGAAATCTTATTCAATGCTCTACATGACAAAAAATTGATATTAGGGAAATTATAAATGGTTCAAAATATTTCATATTTGGAAAGACACTTCTCAATATTTTTGGACCAAATTTATGCATTACTGAATACGCTCTAAGGCTCAGACTGGAAGAGGATTTTGTGGGGTATTACAGCACCATCTGTCGACTGAGTCAAATCATGATATAAATATGATAGGATACAAGATAAAATAAGATAAGTCAAGGTAAAAAAATCAAATCTAGAAATAAGGTTCAATACTACTGTACATAAATAAATAAATGTATACGAAATAGTAACATAAAGGTCACACAACTATAACTAAAAAAATGACCCCATTAGCCAATAAGTGCGGAAAAGTAAATAACCCACCATAGTCCCCGTAAGCCTTGAGGGTATCAAGGTAACTAAGCAGCTGAATAGAAATAAATTACAAAATTATCATACCATAACCAAGAATCCATCCAAATTGAATCTTCTCGTACAAAATCCCCAATATTGGACTTAAATCAGAACTCAATAGTATCATTATCATTATCATCATTTGCCATACTTGAACCAAAATTCATATTATCAATATCATCATCAACTGTCGAACTTGAAATTGGAAATCATATTGCCAATATCATTATCAACTATTGGACTTGAACTGAAACTCATATTTATAAACTGTATCAACGAACTATCACAACAAGCTATATCGATAAACTTAGTAGACTATACCAATGAACTATAACTATTTACCACCCCTTATACTCATATCTATACATCAAACCACGAATCACAACCATAAGTCATATCAGTTCCTATACCAATAAACCCTACCAATACAGTATCTACTAAGTCATGCCAATAACCATCCCCATAATCCATGTAAATAGCCAAATCCATAAATTATATAAGTGATCATATCTATGAGACATTAGTCATATTTATAAGCCATTAGTCGTATTTATAATCCATATCATTATGCACATCTACAACTATATCATTGATAATATGGATAGGCCATATCATTAATCATATCCAAAAGTCCTATCAATAATCATATATATGTAAGCCATATAATTATCACTACCTAAAATTAGCATCAATCACTCAATATCCAACTAACATACTCATTGCATAAATTCAATCTCCTTAATTCTTGAACCAAACATTAATAAGGGTATATCTTGCCTAAATAAGTTTGCAATGCAAAGATAATTCTTTGCCTAAGGTTGTCCAAAAGGTCCCACTTCTAATCCACAAAATACATTTAGACAAATTCTATCTAGACTAGGCTAAGGTATCTAAATTCATTACTAGATGTCGAGTAAGTTATAAATAGCCCTAAGATAGTAATTCTTCCCAAATATGAACAACTAAGTAAATCATACCTAAAATAATAACAACTATGGAAAATTCTCTTAACTTAAGAAACTAAGGCCAATTTCATTTTAAACATGATCCACGAAGGCAAATTCACCCAAGACATGAGTACATGAGCTAATTTTACTTAATTAGTGATTTTGAGATAGCCTAAACGGTACAACTAACCTAATTATTATCAAAACTACCATCAAAACCTAAATTTCATCCCATAGGTAGCATATATATTAACATAATCATACTATAAAATAACTCAATCTATGAAAAAGGTAAACCTAACTTACCTGGACCTCAAAGAAAAGCTTAAAGAATTTACTAAACCACTAATTTATCATTTTTAGAAGCTTTCGTACGGTGCAACTCTATCAAAATCACAATATACTCATCAAAATAAGAACAAGGATACCCATATTTCTCTTTTGTGCTTTGGGTCCAAAATTACATAAAAACCCATATGGGGCCCATCTATGGAATCACACTATCGAGACCAACACAATTTCATTCAATGTTCAAGGAATATTTACCCCTAAAAATGGGTGAATCTTAAGCTCTAATGGTGCTATAATAAGCCACCAAGATTCTAGGGATTTTAGAAAAATAAGAAATATTCTATCAAGATATTAATGGAAGCTTACCATAAATTCAAAGGTGAAATGCCTAAATAAACTTTACCCAAGCTCCAAAACCCCGTACAATTGTTTCTCCCAAGAGTTTCCAGTTTTTAGGTTCTAAAATTTAATAGAATTGAAGAAGAATTATGACAATTAAGTTAAGTGGGATATCTATACCCTTTCCAGGACCATAGGGGTCCTTAAGAGAACACCGGGTCATTTAAGAGACCAAGTGTCTCTTATGTGATACTGGACACTCACCGAAGATTTCATATTAGCGACAAAGATTTTTCTTATGCAATACATAGCTCTTCCGCACCTATCGCTTAAGCGATACCTGCTGGGGACTTGGTAGATTACATAAGTGATCAAAGTCATCACTTAAGCAATACTTTTTTGGGTTTAGTAGATAACTTAAGTGATCCAAGGCATCACTTTGTCAATGCATGAGTACCAGCTGAGACTTGGAATTTTTCTAAGTTTCCACTAACCGCTCAAGATTCATTTAAAATCTTGTATATGTAAACAAACTCTGCTACCCTTTCAAATTCAATGTTCTAGACTGGATGGTACAGTGAAAATTTCCAAGGTCATTTCAATAAAAAGTGGATCCCACACCCACTTGTCCTTTTTCATAACTTTTGGCCAATAGCTCAAAATAAGCCTGGGAGCTTCAGGACCCAAACCAAGGGTCCACCTAACCTAAAATAGAAATTCCACATCTATTAGAATAGTCAGAGCTAGTATATATGGTTGTTTGCCTAAATTTTATTCCTGGTAACCAATTTAAACTAGTGAAGGCCTTAAAAAGAGAATTGGCTCTAAAAACCAAACAAATTATAGGTAATTACACTGTCAATCTCAGCAAGTCATAAATGACTTGGGTATGTTTTAGAAAAGCTCTAAATAGGGTGAAATAAAGAAAATAACCTAGAGGGTCATTATTCGAGAATGATACCTTCATTTTTTAAAATCCAATCTAAGATCTCATAAGCATACTCCTATCATAGAATCATAAAGGACCTATAAGTGGAAGTATCTATTAAAACCTTAGTATTAGCATTGAAGGCTCTATAGATGATCTTTAACAAGTTTCTACTAGTAATCCTATGATTGTGGCAGACTCTGTAGCTTCTTCTTCAACCTAAACCATGTCCCGTATGGTGCCTCTAACCTATATAAAGTTATATATCTCATATTTCAATTGCAAAATTATAGTTAAAGGAAAAAATTGGTCCATGAACTTAGTCCTCAACTAATTCCATGATGTTATAGATCCACGGGGAAGCTCACCTAGCCATTGAGTAGATTTTCCCATCTTAGAGAATGGAAATAACCTTATTAAAATATCTTTTTATCTCACTCCAAGTAGATTATATGAAGTTTAGATTCCACAAAGTTCATGATATAGATGTTTGCATTATTAGTAGGAACAAAAACAAATACTCCCTTCAGATTCAGTTGCTGGATCATCAAACTCGTGATGTCAAACTTAGTACCTTGAGACAATTCTACTGGAATGATTGCACTTATATCAATTGGCTTTCCATACCCAAAATCTTTCTTTAGGTTATCATATACAAGAATATATTAGTGGATGGTAATTTTTCCCCTATTTTTTCTTAATTTGTCCCTCTCATAAAGTGTATCTAAATGATTTGCTTCTTCTTGTCTAGCCCTCTCTCCCTCTGCTGATCATTGAGTGACCATTATGCTAGCATTTTTCTCAGCCATTAACCGAGTAGTGACTTTTTCCACAGTTTCATAAACATCATGTTGAAGTGGCCGATTCAAATCTAATGGGTCATCATGAACCTAAAACACCCCACGCTTTTGCCAATGAAAAATTTCTTGAGTCGTGAAATTTCTAATCATCATACGACTCACATCATGAATCGTATGGTGTGGTTATAGATATAGGTTCTCTATTCATATCTTGGTCAGTGTAATATTATCAATGTTCTATTCAATATGCTAAAATAATCCATACAAGTCATATGTTCAAGTGATGATATGTAGGGTCCAAATCATATGTTGTCCAGTGTCTAGCCTTTGATGATCTACCTAGGATAAGACTTGATGATACTAGTCATATGGTGTTGATATGAGTTAGTCAAGTGAGTCATATATTTGTCAAAATGGGTGTTGAACTTTGTATCAAGTGACGAGTTAAAGGTACCACTCATATATTGTGGTAATAAGTTTAAGGGTCCAATCGTACCCACCTGCGTTCTTTTTATAGCTTTTAAGCTGAGGGTACTTTTGATATTTCCCACACTAAGACCTTAAGACTCCACTTTTTATAACACTTATTTGGCTTTTATTCTACACTTAGGAAGAATAAAACACTCTCTAAAAACCTCTCTAGAAGATTGGGCTAGGGTTTCTTTAAAGTGGTCATCTAGAGTCTAAAGGATCAAAATCTCTCTATGAATCTTCATATCTAAGGTATATGGTTGTTCCTTCATTGTTAATTCACAAAAATCATGTGTTTTAAATATTGTTCCTATTTAATTAATGGTGGTTCTTAAAGTCATGGTTGAGGGTTTGAATGCATATGTTTAGTATTAGTTTCTCATGTTTCCAATTATGATTATACATGTTTAAATAATTGTTGTACCCCCACCTGTGGGTGCATGGGAATTATGTTTTAATGAAAAGGGTCATGTTTAACCCTAGACTTGATTGTTTCGAGCTTGAATAATGGTCCGATTATGGTATGCCCTCAACTTGTTTGTGAAAATGTCAATGCGAAGAATCTTGTCACATATGAATTGTATTTTGAACTATGGAATTGGCCTATGAACGTTGATGATTGGTAAATAGTTTATGAAAGTCTTGATGACCATAAATTGATTTGAATTTCAAACTTTGTGGTTTAATTAGCTAAATAGATTTGAGTCCCTAAATGTTGAATTGAATTTTTGTCTTTGCTTAGACAATGGGTTTGTGTCCTAAAGTTTACAATAATGATTATGTCATGTTTTATGCTTGTGAGTGGGGTTGGTATGACGATTCAAATGGGATGCCTTTGTAAAGTGTATTAATGGTTGTGTATATGTGTAAAGAATGTTTTAATTAGTCTTTAAAGTAATATGTACAGCTGGACCATCAAAGTGGAGTTTGAAAAACTAGAATTGAAAATCGTGCTAGCCAGTGTGGGTGTCTATATGACCAGGAGGTGCGAGTCGCCTGAATAAATATATAAATAGAAGGTTCGAGTACCCCATATTGTGTACATTTGTGCTTAAGTCACGTTTATTATGTCAGGAGGTTCGAGTCCCCATAATGGCTTATATACTTATGGATATTCTTTGGTTCATGTGGAAAGACGTACTGGGGCCTTTCCTTCTAGGGGAGAGATGCAACCATATAGCTTATGGGTACCTTGTTATATGACAGTTATGCTAACCAACCTAGGTTAATATTTTAAAAGTTTATGTAAAGCCTTGCTCCCTATCCTGATACTATAAAAACGTATATATGTATACATATGATTACATATGATGATTTGACTTGGTTTTGAATGATGGCATTATTTTATTCCTCTATTCCAGAGTTATATGCTAGTGTTCCAACTACTAACCATCTCTGGATGTTGTATTCCCACGCAATTCAGGGACTAAAGTTTCTTCTAACATTCCTGCACAGTGATCTGGTGTTTGGGTTGGTTTGTCAGTTAACATTGATGTGGTGATCTTCCATACTTCAAAATGCCTCATTTCATAGTCTTTATATTCTATGTTTCAGACTTTGTTTAAACTTGGTTTTGTCTATGGTCAGGGGTATGTCCCGACTGGATACTCTTTGGATTTAATTAGAGTCTTTGTCAGACTACTATTGGTATGGACGGTGTTAGTAGTAGTATCAAAATTGGTATTGGTATTGGAATTGGCGCCGATACCCGTTAGTATTAGTTATGATTGTACTTGATGTTTTTATATAATAAAAATCATATCATGATGTTCGGACATCATCTGCCTCTGAAGGGGTTGTATTGACTAGGTTTAGTGAAAGGGTTGATCTTTGATTCACGTAGGACATGGGATACCTATCAAGGACAAGCCCTGGTTAGGGTCATGATAAATTTGGTATCAGAACCTAGGTTTGGTGTCATTCGCTGGTTGATAAATCCGTGTTAAGTAGAGTCTATTTTATAAGTGTGTAGCACACTACACTTATAAGAGAGAGGCTATGAGAAATTTAAGAATGCTTTTCTTTCTTGTTTTCTTAATTTTGAGTTATATAGTCTATCGTTTAGGATTCTTCTGATATTGTATTTGCTTATTTTTTAGATCATGACACCAAGAAGATCTAATGTTCATGAAAAATCTTCTGTCCTGTAAGAGGACAATGTAGACGGAGCTCATCCAACTTTTAAGTCCAGACCCAGTCAAGGGTTGCTGTATTTGACTATGCTCGTAGGGTCCCTCTTATTCCCACTAATCCTACTTCCGAGGGTGACACTTATACTCAGTCTCCTCTTAGGGAGGTTACTAAAGTTGAGTTTTGTTGCTCTATTACCCTATTGACTCAGTTGGTGACATCTCTTCACAATAGTATGGTTCGGTGGTGATTCTATTGGTTCGTCTAAGGCCTCTAGAGTTGTCCAATTCATGATATTTCATCCTCCAATGATTACTGGTACAAAGTTTGAGGAGGGTCCTTACACTTTTTTAATGAGATGGAAAAGATCTTCTGGTTTTACATGCTTCAGAGGTTGAAGGTGTGGAGTTTTCTATCTACCAATTAAAAGATGTGGCGTACCAGTGGTACGAAGAGTGGGAATAGTTGAGAGGTGAGGATGTTGGTTATGCCTTATGGGATAATTTATCCAGTGTATTTCTAGATAACTTCTTTCCCTAGGAATTGGGGGAGGAGAAAGCAGAGGAATTTGTTAGCTTGAAGCAAGGAAGAAGATAGTCGAGAAGTATGGTTTGAAATTCCATTAGTTGTCCTGGTATGCTCTAAAATTTGTATCTAATATGAGGGTCTGGCTGAGAAAGTTTGCTTATGGATTGTCTCGTGCGTTGATTCTTGAGTGTACGACTACCTTGTTGATCAAGGACATAGACATCTCTAGATTGGTTGTGTGCATATAATAGGTTAAAAAGGAGAAAAAGAAATAGGCTGAGATTAGTAAGAGGTACAGTAAAAATTTTTTGTATTTAGAGCAAAGTAGGAGACAACAATAGAGTGGTAAGTAGTTGTTTGTGGGGAAAACTAGTTTAGTATTGCCTCTTCATCATCTTCGGCACTGAAGGGTGCTACTTCTGGCTCTGGAACTAGTCGAAACCATCTTTATGCACTCACTACTCGTCAGGAGTCCAAGGAATCTCTGAATATTGTTAATGGTATATTGAAAATCTTTTCCTGTGATGCGTACTGTTTACTTGATCAGGGGTCCACTCTCTCTTATGGGACCTCATTTATGGCTGTGTATTTTTTTTTTGGTCTTGAGTATCTGTCTGACCCTTACTCTATTTCTACCCCGGTAGGAGACTCTATGGTAGTGAGAAGAGTCTATAGGGGATGTGTGGTATCTGTTGGTAGAAAAAAAACTCTGATAGTCTTGATAGAGTTAGACATGGTTGACTTTAATGTTATCTAGGGATGGACTGGTTACACTCATACTATACTTTTTTATATTGTCGGACCCATAAGGTCATGTATAAATTACCAAATAAGCCAATTATTTAATAGGAGGGTGGATCCCTATCTCCTAAGAGAAAATTCATTTCATATCCTAGATCTCAAAGATTAATCTCTAAAGGGTGTCTCTATCATCTGGTCCTGGTTAAAGATTTTAACTTGAAGGGTCCTTCATTATATTCTATCCCGGTGGTGAATGAATTTCCTGAGGTCTTTCCTAATGAATTTCCTGGTGTCCCACCCGATAAAGAGATTGATTTTAGGATATATCTTTGTTCAGACACTTGTCCTATATCTATTCCCCCATATAAAATGTCTTCGGTTGAGTTGAAGGTGCTTAAGGAGTAATGAAGGGATCCTTTAGACAAAGGTTTCATCTGTCCTAGTGTGTCCCTGTGGGGTGCACCGATGTTATTCGTGTGTTAGAAGGATGGTTCCCTTCAAATATGTATTGATTACCGTTAGTTGAACAAGGTGATGGTAAATAATAAGTAACCTCTTTAGAGAATTGATGATCTCTTTTATGGTGCCAAAATTTTCTCTAAGATTGAGCTTCGGTCGGGGTATCATCAGTTAAAGATTAGGGAGGTGGATATCCTTAAAACAACTTTTTGTACCCGGTATGGGTATTTTGAGTTATTGGTGATGTCTTTTGGCTTGACCAATTCCCCTGCAGTATTCATGGATTTGATAAATAGGATCTTTTATCAGTTTTTGGTCAATTTGTAATTGTCTTCATTGATGGCATTTTGACATACTCTAAGAGTAAGGAGGATCTACAAATCACCTTCTTCTTGTGTTCTAGACTTTAATACATCAACAATTGTTTGCTAAGTTCTCTAAATTTGAATTTTGGTTGAATACCATAACTTTTCTAGGTTATGTCGTGTCTAGTGAAAGGATTATGGTGGATCCTCAAAAAGTGGCTATGGTTATGAAGTGGCTTAGACCCATGACTCCAATTAATATTAAGAGCTTCTTCGGTTTAGCTGGGTATTATAGGAGGTTTATGGAGAGCTTTTCTTCTATTTCTAATCTGTTGACTAAGTTGACTTAGAAGAAGGTGAAGTTCTTATAATATGAGTCTTGCAAGGGTAGTTTTGAGAAGTTAAAAGAAAAGTTGACTTCTACTCTAGTCTTGACTCTACCTGAGGGTACATCGATATTTGTGGTCTATTATGATGCGTCTCGAGTTGGTTTGGGTTTTATTTTGATGCAGCATGGTAAGGTGGTTGCCTATGCCTCTATACAATTAAAGGTTCATGATAAGAACTATCCAACTCATCACTGTAGTTGTTTGTTGTGGTGTTTGCATTATAAATTTGGCATCACTATCTGTATGGGGTCCATATTGATGTCTTTTTTTATCATAAGAGTCATCAGTATATGTTTACTTAGAAAGAGCTTAATCTAAGGCAAAAGAGGTGGCTTGATTTACTGAAGGACTATGATATGAGTCTTTACTACCATCCAAGAAAAGCTAATGTGGTTGTTGATGCTCTTAGCAGGTTGTCCATGGGTAGCTTATCGCATATGGATAAAGATAAGTGGGAATTAGTGAAGGATATTTACTATTTGGATAACCTTAGAGTTCGTCTCTTGGACTGTGAGGATAGTGGTATATTGGTGCAACAGGTGGTGCAGTCATCTCTTAGTTCAAAAATAAAGGAGTGATCTTTTTTTATAAACATTAAAGATGATGTAGGTAGGCAAAAGGTGATGTCCTTCAAAATCAGTGGAGATGGTATCTTGATCTACCAAGGAAGGTTTTGTGATATCAATGTTTATAGATTACGAGGTAGGATCTTATCTTAGGCTCATGAATTGTGTGTACGGTTCATCCCAGATCAACAAAGATATATCATGACCTTAAGGAGATGTATTGGTGGAACAACATGAAATGGGATGTAGCTAACTTTGTGGCTAAGTGTATGGTATATCAGCATGCAAAGGTGGAGCATATGAGGCCCGATGGGCTACTCCAAGAGATTTATCTACCTATGTGGAAATGGGAGGTAATTAATATGGATTTCATGATTGGTCTTTTGTGGTCGTGCAATTAGTGTGACTCCATTTGAGTCATTATGGATAGGATGACTAAGTTTGCTCACTTCTTGTCATTGAGGACTACTTATTCTGCTTAGGATTATGAGAAGTTGTTCATTCAGGAAGTTGTAAAGTTGTATGGTGCAACTGTTTCAATTATTTTTTATCATGGTACTAAGTTGTTTTCGCATTTCTAGCACTCTTTGTAGCGTGGTTTGGGGACTAAAATAAGTCTTAGTGCAACTTTTCACCCCCAGTCGAATGGGCAAGCGGAAAGGACTATTCAGATTTTAGAAGAGATGCCATGATCCTGTGAGATTGACTATGGTGGTACTTTGTACCACTATTTGCCTTTGATTGAATTTATTATAATAGTAGTTACCATTCTAGAATTGGTATGGCCCTGTTTGAGGCATAGGATGGTAGGAGGTGTAGGTCTCCTATTGGGTGGTTCGAGGTTGGTAAAGCAGAGATTTTGGGTCTTAATTTGGTTCACCAAGCAATGGAGAAGGTGAAGGTAATTTAGTATAGGATGAAGATCTTCCAAAGTCACAAAAAGTCCTATATGGATGTGAGGCAAAGGGACTTAGAGTTTGAGAATGGAATTGGCTTTTCTTGTAGGAGTCTCTCGTGAAAGGAGTAATGTGGTTTGAAAAGAAAGGAAATCTCATTCCCCGATTTGTTGGACTGTATGTGGTTTTGGGAAGGGTTGGTAATGTTGTGGTTGACTTGGATTTTCCCTCTAGAATGAGTTCCATTCATTCGGTAATTCCTGTGTATACGTAACAAAAATACGTGGGTGATCCTTCGTTGGTTGTTCCCTTGGAAACCATTGGTATTTTAAATTCTTTGTCCTATGAGAAGGTCCTGGTGGTGATCCTAAATTAACAAGTTCGTCCGTTGTGAATGAAAGATGTGGCTTCAGTGAAGGTTCTATAGAAAAAACAAAAGTTTGAGGAAGCTACTTGGGAAGCTGAGGAGGACATGAAGTCCAAGTACCCATTCCTATTCCTGATTTTGAAAAATCATGCTTGAGGAATTTGTTTTTCTTAATATCTTGGTTTTCTATCTTTGCTAATGATAGAATGTGAATTCCTCGGTATTTTATTTTCTGTCTTAAATTTAAGAGTATTGACGTTTAAGGTTTAATCATTCTTGTATTTCTTTGTCCATCATTCGAGGATGAATGATCCTGGGGGGTAGAATGAAACACCCCAAACTTTGGCCTTTGCAAAATTTCTTGAGTCTTGAACCTTCTAATTATCATACGACTCACATCATGACTCGTATGGTGTTGTTACAAGTATAGGGACCCTAGTCTTATAAAACTCAGCGTAATATTTTCCATATTCTGTTCTAGATACGAGAAGACTCCATAGGAGTCGTATGATCAAGTGAAGAGAGATAGGGTCCAAACCGTATGTTGTCTAGTTTCTATCATTTAATGATCTGCCTAGGGTATGACTTGATGATACTAGTTCTATGGTGAAGTTACGAGTTAGGCAAGGGAGTTGTATATTTTACAGAATATGGTGTCCAACTTTTGGATCAAGTGATGAGTTGAGGGCACCACTCATATGATGTGATTATGACTTGAAGGGTCCAATCGTACCCACCTTCGTTCTTTTTAAAGATTTTAAGCTGAGGGTATTTTTGACATTTCCACCACAAGACCTTAAGACTCCATGTCTTATAACACTTATTTTTCTTTCATTCTACATTTGGGAAGGTTAAAACACTCTCTGAAAACCTCTTTAAAAGATTGGGCTAGAGTTTCTTCAAGGTGGTAATCTAGAGGATAAAGGATCGAAATCTCTCGGTGAATCATCATAACTATGACATGTGACTCTTCCTTCATTGTTAGTTCACAAAAATCATATGTTTTAAACATTATTTATGATACATTAATTGTGGTTTTGAAAGTCATGGTTGAGGGTTTGAATGCATAATGTTGAGTATTGTTTTCTCATGTTTCCAATTATGATTATACATGTTTTAAGAATGGTTGTGCTCCAGTGGGTGCATGGGAATTATGGTTTAATGAAAAGGGTCATGTTTATCCCTAGACTTGATTATTTTTGGCATGAATAATGGTTCTATTATTGTATCCCTCAACTAGTTTGTGAAAATGTTAATGAGAAAAATCCTGTCATATATGAGTTGTGTTTTGAACTATGGCATTGCCCTATGAATTTTGATGATTGGTAAATAGTTTATGAAGGTCTTGATGACCATAAATTGATTTGATTTTCAACCTTTGTGGTTTAATTGGTTAAATAGGTTCGAGTCCCTAAATGTTTAATTAATTTTTTCTATTTGCTTAGACAATGGGTTCGAGTCCCAAAGTTGACTAATAATGATTATGACATGTTGTACGCTTGCAAGTGGGGTTGGTATGATGATACCAATGTGATGTCTTTGGTAACTAAGAAGATTAATGGTCGTGTATCTGTGTAAAGAATATTTTATTTGGGCCTTAAAGTTGGTGCGGGTGTCTATATGACCAGGAGGTATGAGTCCCCCAAATAGATATATGAATGGGAGGTTCGAGTCCCCCATATTGTATATATTGGTTCTTAATTCACCTTGATTATTCTGAGAGGTTTGAGTCACCCATAATTGTATATAGGGTCAAGGATATTCTCTGTTTCGTGCGGCTACATGCCCTGGGGCCTTTCCAGCTAGGGAGAGCTTGGACCATATAGGCCATGGGTGCCTTGTTATATGATAGTTATGCTACACAACCCAGGTTAATATTTTAAAAATTTATGCTAAGCCATGCTCCCAATCCTGGCTCTCTACATATATGTATACATGTGATTACATATGATGATTTGACTTAGTTTTGAATAATGGAATTATTTTATTCCCTTATCCCTGAATTACATGCAAACGTTCCGATCGCTAACTTTCTATGGATGATGTATTCTCACATGATTCAGTGATCAGATGTTTAAGTTGATTCATGAGTTGACATTGAAGCTAGTTTCCATACTTCGGAAGGCCTCATTTCATAGTCTTTATATTTTATGTTTCTGACTTTATTTAGACTTGGTTTTGGCTATGGTCGGGGGCATGTACTGACCGAATACTCATTGGATTTTATTAGAGGCTTTGTCAGACTACTCTTTCTATGGGTAGTGTCAGTAGTTTTATTATAATTGGTATTGGTAGTGGCATTGACGCTGATACCCGTTAGTATTGGTTATGATTATACTTTGATGTTCTTTTCCAGTTAAATTCGTATCATGTTATGTGTTCGAAATCCATATGACTCTAAGTTTATTGTGTTAACTAGGTTAGGTAAAGGGGGTGATCTTCGGTCCATGTGGGAGTTGGGATACCTGTCATGGCCAGGCCCTGGTTCGGGTCATCAAAAAACCCTTTGAGATGGGATCCTTGATCATGAACTCCTTCTCTCTCCATACTTCAATTTTTGTCTCATAGTTCTCTCAGGTATAAGATCAAATGGAATCAGGAGATTCCCTTGACTATGAGTTTGGGCCTACACCACTGTGTGCCCTAGAAATAGTGGAAATTTAAAATCAGCAAATAAAATGAATAACACGACAAATAAAATCAATCCACTCCATTGTTTTATGTCCAAGCAACAATGCTAAAATTTGATGATTCTCAAATTACACCTCCCAAAAAGTACAAAGTGGCCACTAAATTAAATTTAGAACCCAACCAGGTTGGGGTCGAACACAAAGGAAATATAATGAAATCAAATCTAGTATATGTCTAGGTAATTGTCAAATAAGTAAAAGAGATGGGGGGGTTGTGAAACTAAACTGTAGAAGTAATAAGTTTTGATTTATTCATTTGTAATCAATATGAGAAAGGCACTAAGACTCTATTCCCCGATAACTTCATAACTCCATAGATTTTTCATACTTTAGTGATCTCTTTTAGGATTCAACATGTAGAATTGCTAGGTTACGTATCATCTAACTGACTAAATTGCACCCATTGTAGATGAATATCCCTAAGAATGAAGTTTTTGTGTCATGGGTTTTTCATTACTAACCCCTATATATGATCCCAATATCATCTTTCCCATTTACTAGATGAAGGGTAATTAAATTAAGTTAACACAAAATATTATTATTGATTCACTATCCCTATCCAATTACTTTTTATAAAGTCCATGGTAGAGGTAGAACATGTTCCTCTATGTGCACCCATTAGAAAGAAACCACAATACATGCTCAACTACCCTTTGAGAATCTCTTTGTACTTCAAAAACTATGTCGTTACTTTTTTATGGTTCCCACAACCCTAGTTGTGGTGTTTATCTACTCATAATTGCAAGCACACACGAAGAATCCATAATTAAAGATATAACTATGAACTTACAATAATTACAAGAAAACTCCAAAATATTAGTATGATTTAAAACACTAAAATCAATGTTCGTGAAAAGTCCCACGAATATGCCTTACGATCTCACAATACAATATTGTAAAAAATATAAAGTAGTGGCTAACCTCGTTAAAATAATTCTATAATGTTTTTATAGATAAGATAAATCCTGTCCTAAAAAAATAGAAAATTTGAGTGGGTGGTATTGGATGACAGGAAGGTATGATCATGATTAGAATCAACAATCATCTTATGGTGCTCATGGGTTGTCTAATGGATTTTCATCTCTAGATATTCATTGGTACGGCTCTCAGCATGGCTCCATGGTATCGACCTACAATTGTACTATACTGTTGTCTTATCATCATACGCTCCACTAATATTCAACTTTTATATATGGTTCTTCTTCCTATGACCTCAAGGTATTATCATATGTTCATTACAAAATCATGATTAACCCTTATCTGATGATTCTCACCCTTAGTTCCTACAACTTTTTTTAGGTCCTCCTTCCCACATTCAAAAGGTACTATCAAATGATCATCAGATGGTTATGGTATTTGCTTGTATGATCACCTCTTGGGGACCCCTTCACTAATTTAACTCACGATAGCCTTTATATGTTTGTGGTGAGATCCTATAGTTGTTCCTTTATTCGTCTGATCCTTTTTAAGTCCTATTTTAAGAACTTTCCTTCTCTGAGCCCTTTTATCTTTTATTCATGCATAAACCCATCATATCCATAGAAAAATACTCTCGTACTTTCAAATATTCATAGTTTTATGTGTATTAAGTGCAGTAAATCCACAACACATCAGAACCCCTCATGGGTCCTCTTCTGGAATATTATACTCAGTATATGTATATGAGATGATATTCAAACATTCCGTCCCTCTCATATCATTCATTGCATTTCTCTTATGTGTTTGTAAACTAGTAATTTAGTCTTTGTTACATATACTCGTGAGTTGTTACTTTTATATTATTATTGCAGATGTATCATTTATAATGGTAGGAGATACAACTTGAGCCACGTTGGGATTTTTTTTGTGTGTAAGTAGAAGGGTGCTCATAGTATCCATTAAATGCTTGGTTCCCTACTTTTCTCAGTCGGCCTATGATGTATACTAAGTACAAGTGGCCAATACTCACTCCTACATTTTGTACCCTTTCAACACAGTTCTCCGTTCAAATGTGACTCGCTTAGCTTAAGTTAGTGTTGAATTAAGGTTGTTTTGGAATATTAGTGAGCTCTTTGTTTGGAAAATATTTCTAGACGTCATCATATCTTTCTTTTTATTTAAATTTTCTTTAAACTTAAAATGGGTTGTGGCCCTTTATTAAATAAAAAAGGGTTTACATCTGGGCCTCAAATGATCCGGTCAGTCCAAAAATGAAGTACACCTATTAAATATTTTAGAAACATCAATTAGAAAAGGAACGTAAATCATAATGCAAAATTTACCGTCTTTATCATTTATGATCTTGGTTCATCATATCGATATGTTGATTTTATTTTACATTTCAGAGACAAAGTTGTGTATTTCCATATTTTTTATTAATTATTCATGTACTTTACTCGTGTACAAGATTTTTGAATTTTATTTGTATTTTATTTTAGTTTTGGTGTTGTTTTTATATATCTGGCCCAACTTTATTTTAAAGTTTTGTATTTGGGTGTTACTTATTTTTTTCCACAATTCTATCTCTTTTGGGTGTTCGACTTACCTACCATGTTTGGGATAGGGTAGGTTCCATCATGACCTTGAATTGTGGATCATGACAATTAATTACTAAATCCTAATTTTTCCAACAATTTTTGCTGAGCACTAATTCAAACAAAAAAGTAGATACTTATTCATGATTAGTAAGTCATATATCAACACAATTTATCATAACCATATCACAAGTAGAGGTTACAATCAAGATTCTCAATTTATCACTTTTAACCTTTGAATAAACACCAATACCTGCATAGATACTCGGTATCTCATTTATATTGGACCCTCAAATCCCCAGTTACTTACGATATACAAGATACTAGTACATAGACTATAAATAACTCAAACAGGGTCATGGTAAATTACAACTTGTGTTAAAATAAGACCTGCAAAGCCAAACCATAGCCTAAAGAATCAGATGGAAGCTTTACTCTTTTGAATGTCATCCCGGGAGACCAATATGTACAAATATGATATCTGCATGAGAAAAGGGAACCATCAATATCATATCACCATATTTAGAATTTGTGTTAAGAAATCCAATCCAAAAATCAACCTCGAGACCACAAGGGCAAACTTAACTTTTTGTAGAAAATCACTTTATCCAATATTTGAGAATCTTAAATAAGAAATACCATTAAACTTAATTCAAAGCGAGTTCGAAATCATTGAAATTTCAATTTTTTATTTATTATGAAAACTCCAGATTCTCAAATTTAAAAACTATGATTTAAAGATGATTTCATAATTTAATCAACGGGTAATGATAAAAATATAAGTTTAGAACCTTACAAAATTGATAAATTATGAAATTTCCTCATAGATTCCTCCACAAACATGCTGCCAAATAGGATAATTTGCTTGGGACATTTCGAAAATAAACCAGTAACATTACAAAGATAATTTTGACATTTTGGATTAAATAAAATCATTATAATCTCTAATGGAGGTCGTTATCTGTAACACCCCATACCTTATAACACACATACTACTAAGCAAACTTGACAAAAATTATTTAAACTTAAGATAGTCATGTAACACATTTATTCTACGTATACTAGTTCTAGGAATATGGAACTTGATGTAACCTCGTTATCTTGGATAGGTGCTAAGTTTCTTAAGTTACTATTAGTGGTTTAACTAGATTTGGAGTTTACTATAATGCTCCATACATTTCAACATGTATTTGACCAAGTTAACTCGATAGAAGTATTTGAACATAAGATAGTAAGGTGGTATTCTATCTTAAGATTTAAAGTGGTCGAGTATATATTAGTGTGAAGTTAAAGTAAATGAGTCGAGATGTGAAATATGGAACAAAATAAGTGAGCTGTTTTTTGACTTAAATTTAGCTAGTAGGTGACAAGTAGGTGCATCAATTTCTTTGGCTTATTGACCAACCTAAGAATTAAGTAGGTATATCACCTACTAAGATTATTTTGAATAGTTTATAGGCCAAAGTACACCCATAACCTTCTTGAGGATTTTGGCCCAAAATAAGTGAAGAAAAATGAAAAAAAAAAATGGGCACCCCAACACTCCAAAATCTGCTCCTAATCCTAATAAGGTCAAAGACCATAAAGATACATAATTTAAGGACAAGTAGGTGTATCATCGACTTTGACATTTAACCAGCTTAAAATTAAAAAGTAAGTGCATCGCCTACTTGACCAAAATATGGGTGAAAATGGGCAATGAAAAAGAGGCAATTCAGCTGGTCCTTTTAAGGTCCAAATCAGCACATTATCCACTATTCCCTTGCAAAAAAAAATATATTTCTCTTAAGCTCTCTCTCTTTCTCTTAAACCTTCATATAGTAGTCCCAAAAATCCTATTAAGGTTTTTGAGATTCCCTCTCTTTCCAAGGTCACAGCAAGTAAATTTGTTTATGGTTTTAGTTTGGTTGTGTTATATAAGGTTATGTAATTATTTTCCTTATGTTTAAAGTGTAGGAAAACCCTTCAAGCTTGGCAGTTTTTTGAAATTTAACTTATATTATATTTCTTCTCTTGTTTAGTTCAAGTTGAAGGAAAGCTTGTGTTTTTGATGGATTAGACAGTGATAGTATAATAATCTTCACCGAAAAAGGTAAGGTTACTACTCATTTTTATCTCTCCTTGCTTATGATTGTGAACAAAAAATTTTAGGTGTGCTTTTGTTTGAACTCATGGGATAGTGATTGGAAGCCGTGAATTCAATTTTTCCTACTATATAATAGGATATATGAACTATTTTAGGGTTTTTTTAAGTTTGTGATTGTTTTAGGAAGTTTGGTGACATTTTAGGATACAATGGAGTTGGATTAAAGTAAAAATTAAGGGTGTGATGATACACCAAGAATTCAGGGGCCAAACATTCTTACTGCCCAACATAGTATTTAGCTACGATTTTGCAAGGGTTACAATATGATTAGCTACTAATATTAGTTCCATTATGTACTTATATTGTAGATTAACACCTTAAAGGAAAGAAGGCTAATTCATTGTAATATTTGAGTTACGCAACAAGGTATATAAGGCTATTCTAGTTCATATTCTTTGGCATGATGTCTTATACTCATGTACAAATAAAGTGAGATTCATATATGATCCTTTATGGTAAAAAATACATTGTAATGGTGTACAATCCCACTATAGTTAATCAACATTTTATTTACTGCCCATGGTCTAAAAGTGTGACAAAGTGTAACATGTTTCTCTTATATGAGTCAATAAGATCAAAGATTAGACAAGTTAAGAGTGTCACATGCTGGATATTTTAGATACATATGTTCTTTATTTTGAATATCATTCCCATCATGTTTGGGTATAAGGTGACCTTATAGGTTTCTTACCTATTCAATATATTGGTTTTATGTCCTTATGTGAGATACCCATTTGTTCCTAATTAGAATCTTCCCACGTGCCTCAATAGTACCCTTTCTCATGTACCCTTCTAATTTTTATTACCTAGTATACATTGATTGTACAATCCAAACCTTTTTAGTTGAGGAGTTGCATGTCTTCCCTTGGTATCACATATTCCCCCATTTGAAACATCTAAATTTCTACACTTGAATCTATCATAATTTCTATATGCTATGTTAGATCACTGGAATTTTTCACAACCCATATATTCTATGTAATGTCACTTTCCCACTATTTATACACTCTACTAGCTCATTTGTTTCATCTCTTCATCTTCTCACCTGTCATATGTCTTCTTGGCTCATTAGTGAATGTATTTTATGCCCACAAAGGTTATTGGTGTCATATAAGTTCTAAAGTATTACTACATTGATATTACACTTATTTTCTATATCATTTTTCTTGTCTCAATCATATATCTTCTTTTACTGGTCCATAGCTCCAAAGCTCAATAATGTTATGACCACCAAAGAACAATCTCAAAATATAAAGAAACAAGGTAAAGTGAATTCATACATATGTGGGTGGTAGCGTAGGGGCAAAAGCCTAACATGGGCCAATCCCAATACATGGATTTATGGGTGGTATTCCAGGGGTAAAAGGAACATCTACCATGGGTCGATCCCATTATCGGGTGGTATCCCAGCGGTAAAAGGAAATCCTAGCATGGGTCGATCCCGATTTGTGTATTGATGAGAAATGTATCCCAGGGGTATAATTCCTATCATGGGCCATCCATTTTTACCACTGATTAACTGTTCATATGTAATATCCTACAATGTTAGTAATCCAAAGAATAGTATAGAAAAGTAAGGAATGTAATGTACATGATTCTACAAGTATAATCAAAGGTGGTATTCTATCATTATTCATATAGTTGTACCTGGTTTCAATTGAATTCTTATTTTACATATGGTTACTTTATTCCTTACATATTCAGTACATTCTTTCGTATTTACGTCCATCATGGGGTACACTATTTTAGGTTGCAGGTATATGTATTCCAGCTAATAGATCTCTCTAAAATAAGCATATTTTACTCAGCGGTTGTTTGTGAGCTCCAGGTTGATTCAGGACTTTGTCGAGTCTTTAACATTTATTTTATATTATATTATATTTAAGTGTATGGTGGGTTCCTGTCCCAATCTAAGGTAATGTTGTTTATCTCTTAGAGGCTTTGCAGACTATTGTTACAGTAAATCGCAGTGGTGTCTTATTCTCTAGTAATCAAGGACCTAAATACTAAGTCGTGTATATCTATTATGGGCCTATTTATGTTGGTATTTTATCAAGGAGTATTACCTATACTTGTCAGAGCCTTATGATTATTACAGTTACATACATGGTAATCACCAGGTATAAGCTGGTTCTATCAATCCTTTAAGGCATTTGGAGCCTATTCGTCTCAACTGAATAGGAGGTGTGATAGAAGTGGTATCACAACTGTTCATCCTAGGGAGTCTAAAAAGTCATGTCTAGTATATCCTTACTTATGAATGTGTTGCACGCCATATTTATCATTCAGGTACTACTTGTACATTTAGGAAATGTGCATTCTTTCATAATCTAAATCGTGCGATAGAGTTGAGTTTAGAAATTTATCACTATTTATGCCATAATCTATGTCATCCGGGTTCTACCCATTATGATTAATCTCCAGAGAAATGTGTCATGTTATTAAGAATTCAGAGGAAAGCTTGTTGTGGCTTCTGCATTACTTGCATCTACATCTATATTTGTTCCACTTGCATTATTTTGGTTCATCTGAGCTGGATATAATAAGATTATTCATGTGCTATTTAGTAAATGGTTACCTAGTCACAAGGATAGGCTACAAAATTTCCTAGTACAACCTCTTAGGAGGATGTGACCAATTCATGGGATCAAAATTTCATCATACATGACTCTTCTAGTAGTTATAGTATCTGATCCTATAAAGGGAAATTTAGCACTTTGTTAGTAATATTTACATAGAATCTTAATGCATGTAGAGATAGAGGTAGTTGAACTAGCTTTATATTAGTTAAAAGATGCATTAGTAGGATTGTTCGATGGGTGAACCACAAATGGTAGGCTGCAAATACTCTCATTGCTCGATAGAGCCCATGCACTTATTCATAATCTCGGGTATGTTAGCAGTTGAAATTATAAGATATGTACATATGAAAACTCTAAATAGGTTAAAACATATGATCTTTTATGTGGTTAGAAAACTCATGGGATAATTGTTTCAATTGTTTCATGCAAGAGTATCTGTATAATAGTTTCCTATTGTGATCTATATTTTTGTTATAGAAGCGAATGCGACTAAAGATTTAGGTTGAAAATGTTTAGGGGTTAGATGTAAGTTAAAATATGCTAGACTATTCGAAGTAAAGGAAAGCTCAGTGTTAGTAAATCACTAGTATGAAAGTATATGATTATTGATATAAAGGAGAACAACATTGTATACCATAGAATGGAGAGATGAGTTGGTGAAGTTCCCTAATAGTATAGGAGTATAGGAATACAATAGTATGATTAATAAAAAGGTGATATAGGTGGTACCCTTATTATAAAAAAATGCTTATTAAGCATATATTGTTATAAGGAGATGTTGATGATTCAGTCTTATCCAAATAATCTACTTTAGATAACCATGTATCTGCTAGGCAGCATGTGGAGTGGCTGAGAGCGAACCTTTTGAATATATTTTAAAGGAACAATAGAAGAACACCCTAAAAAATTCTCAAACTCTCATTAGACGAATAAATCAATTTAGTATTGTTGTGAATTTTGGTACCCAATTTTAATATCTAAGACAATAAATTAGGCAATTAAAAATATCACCTCAATAGATATACATTGACCAATTTGGTACCCTATGGTACGCATTCATTATTCGTGTAAAATAAAGGTTATTTATTATGCATATGTATCATAGAGTCAACTAAATAAAGTCGTATTGAAAGGTTCATTTGACGTATGCCTATAGTAGAGAAATTATATTTTAACTAAAAGAGAGGATAGTTAATTATAGATTAGTTATTCTTATTGGTTCCTTTACCTAGAAAGGGAATGAAACACTTTCACATGTTATATTATAGGATGGTAAATTTGTTAGCATGGACAACATAACTTGTAAAGCCAAAGTGGCTACTTCTTATGTGCTACAAAATTAGAAGATAAGTTTATATGTACTTAATATTACATGTAATAGGCAATGGGTAAAAGATCATTGGTTATGATTCCCTCAAGATTCATTTGTTTATTTGCCTATTTTCTCTTTAACATATGAATTAGATATTAGCCTCAATCCCCTATTTCTCTCATAATCTTGTTCCAAATGTTTGGATATACTTAGAGAGCTTCTCGATTTTAATGGTCGGAAAACTTGTGAGAATAATTCTCAGAATCTAAGAACAAAACATCATGGAAAATCAATTAAATATCTTATAAGGTGAGTAAGGAACTCGCACAGAACTACACTACTTGTAATTTAGGACTAGTGGAAGTGTGCTTGCACTTAAGATATTGCAAAGAGGTTCTATAGGATGTCTTTAGTTTTTAAAGGTTCTGGTTGTTTATACATTTATACATGCTACATGTAATACAACTTATCTATTTGCAGGCCATGTGCCCTTTGTGGATTACTTTCATTACATATTTCATTTGTCATAGCCAAACACTTTCATAAAGGTGTTATTTGCTCAATATAACTCTCACTTATTTCTATATGTTTGATAGGATGTTCTATTTCATCAATCACTTGCCATAGATCACTTGGTCATATTTTATATGCATAGAAAATTAATTCTTCATGAGTTGTAGGGAGTACAAATTACTTGATCATTGATAATATGTATCATAAGTCACTTATCTATATGTCATGTGCTTCATAAACTATCTCCCCATATGTTATCTGTCGCATAGACTACTTGTTTAAGTGACATACCCCATAGATTCCATGTATCATATGCTCACTTTCTTATATTTCATAACGTACACTTATACATATTTTGGTCCACTTATGCACAAGATATCATCTTCCCACGTGATTAATATTTCATATTTCTTTTATTATGTAGTCGACTACATGTCTAGTCTACTTGATTATATGTAACCTTTTAAGCTTTAGGTACTCCCGCCCACATGTTATGTGCTCATTTATTCCATTCGCTCAATGTCTTTTACAGTCCACTAAATCAGGTACCAAAATTTTTTAATTTATTTTCCCTTATTTATATGTTTATAATTCATTTTCTTACATGGTCCTTAGTACACATGTTGTATTGTCGGTTATTGCAACTTACTTGTATATCGATCGTATGTGCCCTGTAGCTGAAATGTTTATATGTAGTATGCCTCGTATACATTCATATGCTAAATATGCTTCCTCGTGCTTCATCAATCAATTATATATAACATAACCTTTATGTAGAGTTTATGTGTCAATAGACATTACATGACTTATATTTTCATATATTATATGACCCTCCATGCCTATAGATTTAAGTATTAAACATATTGGGATAAAGTTCCCCCATTTCATGATGAAGTAAGGATTTGATAGAAAAGGTTGGGAACCTAGTAAGTGTAATGTACTTAGATGTAGCATCCATCTGAGTATTATGAAGGAGTTAAAGCATAAAAAGGCTACATGGAAATAGGACGATCCCATTAAGTCTAAGTATTCATATTTTCTCCAAGAACATGTATAAGTTTTCTACATTATATGTCTTTCTTAAACAATTGTAAGTCCCATGTGTTGATTCACTTGTATATAGGTTTGTAACTCATTAGATAACTTTTTGTCTTTCTCACATGTCATAGGTTTGGATATATACTTCATACTTATGATTCCTAAATTTTAAGTGGTACCTTAGACTGGTATAAAAAAGGAGGGAGAGAAAGGTAAGGTATAGCATATAGAATTGTTTCACTTGATTATATACACAAGAGGAGCCTTACTGATTATTTTATTTTTTCATGTGCTTTACTTGCAGAAATGCCCTATAAGACATATTTATACGTGCTTCAAGTAAGTTGAAATATTTTGGATAGTCTTATTTATGAAGTTTATCTAGAAAAAATCTTGGAGAGTATCCAAAGTTAAGCTTGTTTGAGCGATACCTCTTATTCGAGGACGAATGATCCAAATGGGGGGATGATGTAACACCCCATACCTTACAACATATATACGACTAAGAAAACTTGACAAATTTTTTTTAAATTTGAGATAGTCAGGTAATACCTGTATTCTGCGTATACTAGTTCTATACATATGGAATTTGATGTAACTTTGTTATATAGGAAAGGTACTAAGTTTCTTAAGTGACTAGTAGTGGTTAACTATATTTGGAGGTTACTATAATGCCCCATACTTTTCAAAATATCTTTGACCAAGTTAACTTTATAGATATATTTAAATGTGAGATAGTAAGGTTGTATTCTATCTTAAGATTTAATGTGGCCAAGTATATATTAGTGTGAAGTTAAAGTAAATGAGTCGAGATGTAAAATATGGAACAAAATAAGTGACCTGTTTTTTGACTTAAATTAAGCTAGTAGGTGACAAGTAGGTGCATCACCTCCTTTGACATATTGACTAACCTAAGAACTAACTAGGTATATCACCTACTAAGACTATTTAGACTAGTTTATAGGCCAAAGTACACCCATCACCTACTTGAAAATTTTGGCCTAAACTAAGTGAAGAAAACTGGAAAAAAAAAATGGGCAGCCAAACACTCCCAAATCTTCCACGAATCCTAATAAGGTCAAAGCTCAAAAAGATACATAATTTAAGGTCAATTATGAGTATCTTCTACTTTGACATTTGACCAACTTAAAATGGTGAGGTAGGTGCATCACCTACTTGACCAAAATATGGCTAAAAATGGGCAATGAAAAAGAAGTGGTTCAACCGATCCATTTAAGGTCCAAAATCATCTCATTTTCCACTATTCCCTTGACAAAAAATAGATTTCTCTTAAGCTCTCTCTCTTTCTCTCAAACCTTCATATACCAGTCCCAAAATTGTCATTAGGGTTCTTCGGATTCCCTCTCTTTCCAAGTTCAAGGCAAGTAAGTTTGTTTATGGTTTTAGTTTGATTGTGCTGTGGAAGGTTATGAAATTATTTTCTTTATGGTTAAAGTGCAGGAAAACCCTCTTCTAGCTTAGTAGTTCCTCCTTATTTAACTTCTATTAGATTTCTTCTTTTATTTGGTTAAAGTTGAAGGAAAGTATGTGTTTTTTATGGATAAGAGAGTGATATTATATTAATCTTCACCAACAAAGGTAAGGTTACTGTTCCTTTTTATCTCTCCTTGGTCATGATTGTGAATAAGAGATTTTAGATGCACTTTTGTTATGAAAACACAGGATGGTGATTGAAAGCTGTGAATTTAAGTTTTGCTACTATATAATGAGATATATGAACTATTTTGGGGTTGTTTTAGGTGTGTGATTGTTTTAAGGAAGTTTGGTGGCATTTTAGGATGCAATGGAGTTGGATTAAAGTGGAAAAAATGGGTGTGATGATACACCAAGTAATCGGGGCTTGAACATTCTTACTGCCCATCATAGTATTTAGTTACTATTTTTCAAGGGTTACACTATGATTAGCTGCTACTATTAGCTCCATTATGTACTTATATTGTATATTAACACCTTAAAGGGCAGAAGGCTAATTTGTTATAATATTTGAGTTACGCAGCAAAGTATGTAAGGCTATTCCAGTTCATTTTCTTTGGCATGATATCTAATACTCGTGTACAAATAAAGTGAGCTTTGTAGATGATCCTTCATGGTAAAAGATACATTATGATTGTTTACAATCCCCACTATAGTTAATCGACCTTTTATTTACTGTCCATGGTCTAAAACTGTGTCAAAGTGTCACATGTTTCTCTTATATGAGTCAGTAAGATCTAAGATTAGACAAATTAATAGTGTCATATTCTGGATATTTTGGCTACATATGTTCTTTATTCTGAATATCATTCCTGTCATGTTTGGGTATAAAGTGACCTTATAGGTTCCTTACCTATTCAATATATAGTTTTATGTCCTTACGTGGGATCCACATTTGTTCCAAATTAGAATCTGCCCACGTGCCTTAATAGTACACATTCTCATGTACCTTTCTAATTGTCATTTCCTAGTAAGCATTGATTGTACATTCAAAACCTCTTTAGTTGAGCAGTTACAAGTCTCCACTTGGTATGCACATATTCCCTTATTTGAAACATCTAAATTTCTACACTTGAATCTGTCACAGTTGCTTTATGCTATGTAAGAACACTGAAATCTGCCACAACCCATATATGATATGTAATGTCACTTACCCACTGGTTATTAACCATACTAGCTCATTTGTTGCATATTTTTATCTCCTCACCTGTCACATGTCTTCTTGGCTCATTAGTGAATGCGTTTTATGCCCAGAAAGGCTCATGGTGTCATATAAGTTCCAAAGTATTACTATATTAATGATATGCTTATTTCTAATATCATTGTTCTTGTATCTATCATATTCCTTCTTCTATTGGTCCATAGCTCCAAAGCTCAATATATTTATGACCACCAAAGAGCAATCTCAAAAATTAAAGAAATAAGGTAAAGTGAATTCATGCATATGTAGGTGATAGCTTATGGGCAAAATCCTAGCATGGAACGATCCCAATACATGGATTTATAGGTGGTATCCCAGGGGTGTAAGGAACACCTATCATGGGTAGATCCCATTATAGGGTGGTATCTCAGGGGTGAAAGTAAAGCCTAGCATGGGTCGATCCCTATTTATGTATTGATAAAGAACGTATCCCAGGGGTATAATGCCTAGCATGGGTCATCCTCTTTTACAAATGATCAGTAGGTCATTTGTAATATCATACATAGTTAGTAATGCAAAGAACAGTAAAGCAAAGAAAATAATGTAAAGTACATGATTCTACAATCATAAGAAAAGGTGGTTTTCTATCATTATTCATGCAGTTGTAACTGGTTTCTCTTGAATTCTTGTTTTACATATGGTTACTTTATGACTTACATATTAGTACATTCTATCATATTGACATCCCTTATGGGGGACACTATGTTTTATGTTGCAGATATATGTATTCCAGCAAATAGATGACTCTAAAATAAGCACATTTTACTCAGCGTTGTTGGTGATCTCCATGTTGATTTGGGGCTTTGCCAAGTCTTTAGCATGTATTTGATATTGTATTATATTTAAGTGTATGGCGGGGTCCTATCCCGATCTAAGCTGATGTTGATTATCTCTTAGAGGCTTTGTAGATTATTCTTAAAGTAAAGCACAGTGGTGTCTTATTCTCTAGTAATCAAGGCCCCAACGGCCAAATCATGTATATCTATTATAGGCCTATCTATGTTAATCTTTTATCAAGGAGTCTTACCTATACTTGACAGAGCCTTATGATTATTAATGTTACATGCATGGTAATCCCCAGGTATAAGTTGTTTCTCTTGAGCCTTTAGGGTATCAGTTGCCTGTTCGTCTTAACCAGATAAGAGGCGTGCTATTTTCAACAAGGTTTACCCAAAAAAAACTTTAGGAAAATAAAACTTGGTTTTTGCCCAAACACTCAAAAAATACAAAGGGGCCTCAAAATCCAAATCAACCATGCTACAAATCCAATATTGAGATTCTACAACTGGTAGAATGACAGGATTTTTATCTGACACTTGGTTCATCGAATTTTTACTAAAGACAACTTTAACAACTCAAAAACCTTTCAAAACTAAAAACTCACATAAAACTCTCCAGAACACTTTAGGAATCATGTCACTGACTCCGGCGATGCACAAATTCTATAACGAAATTATGGAAAGGTAAAATAGTCAAAATATAGAAAAGCCTAAAAATTACCATGAGGGTTGCTACATCAAGACTATACCATAAATTTCAACTGTGGCAACTTTCCTTGTCTTATTCTACATAACCAACTTACATTCTTCTTGCCAAACCTATACTCCACTACATACCCCTAGCTAGTAAGCATCCTTCTATAAAATAGTAGAAAACTATCAGGACCAATCGGTCATTATTGGAAAGCACCCTAATCTATTGTGGGAGATCCGTGCTTAACCCAACTCTTAATTAACCAAGGGTTATATTCATATTTATCTTACACTAATTCTTTATTAACTAGTTCTAAAATATCTTTATTCAATTAATAAGTAATAGTGTCAAAGAACGGAATTATCAACATCACTAATACAGTGAAAAACTCTCTATTTATTACATCTCCAAGACCTGAAGTCACCATATAAGAACATCTATAAAATACTCAACTCTATAACTAAAGATTGTCAAAAACATAGAAATAAATAAGGAGTGTCTTAGTACTGAAATATGGGACATGAACAATAAGATGGAGTTCTAAAAGATGGTCGGTCATGGTGCTCATCCTTCAATAAAAATTTGGAATTACAAGCTAGAGCTGAGGTATCGTCTTAACCGCTGAAATACGCTCTACAATCAATAAAAATAAGAGCATAAGTAGCATCAGTTCATCAATAAGTACTGGTAGGCATCATAGGTTGACTTAACTCGATACCATAAAAATAAGTAAACCAAATAAATGCAATGCAATTATCACAGAACTCATAATCAAAGGCAACAACACAATTTTAATATTTCACTTTCAAAGACTACAAACTCATGTATAAGTAAGTTTATGCTTATCCAATTTTAACAACAAGTTGTGTCAAAATATATTATTATAACTGAATATTAAATTCGTATGAATGTATGTATGGATGCATAGCGTGCACACCAGCTCTTTTTATTTTCAGTCTTATCAAAAACATCAACAACATCATGAAGACCATGCTTCCAATAATATCATCATCTTATCAATATCATCATCATCAACAACATCATGCACATCTTGATTTGTATGTCATCATCCTCATTACCTCAAGAATATCCATATGTAAGAATATGTAATGCGTTCAATCATCTCATATAGATCTCGAAAAAAATTACAATAACTTAATTAATGTTAAAGTATAGAGTAAAACAAGTCTAATTACTATAATAATTCACAACCTACCTCGATTCCTTGCTCAAAGAAATTTCTTGGAAACAAGCTTTCCTTTTCTTTTCCTTTCAACTTGTTCTTGATATATAACAAAAAGACCATACACTTATTTTAATAAATTCATCCCTTTTAACTACTACGGATTCATAATAACCATTTTAACCATATAATTGCCTTAATTCTTTACCTTTGGGTCTTCTACCCCTTAAATGTCATGAACCCTACTTCATTTAGCATAAACAACTATGATTATTCTCCCTTTAGTTTTTTTAAAACACTTGAATCATTACCTACTAATTTTATACTCATTCCCACAAAATTGCATCAAGTTCATAAATTAGGGCTAAACCTAAATTTCACCATGGTTAAGTTTTCTATTGGTTTTTAAGGATTCTAAGAAGTAATTCAAGTTTAGAATATAAAAAAAATTACTTCTAAAGATGAAAACCCCCAAAACCTTATAGACAATTATTTTGCCAGTATCTTGGTTCATTTTTCAGATAGTAAGGAATGAAAATATGTTCGTAGTTTAACTATAAGAACATTGTGTGTTATCGCTGCACTGGTTTTATTTTTCTATTGTAGTAGCCCTGAGGTAGAATATCGGGGGCCTATTCTAGTTATGCTCATTTTACAACACATTCCTCAAAATATGACATTACTAACCAACCCTTTCATGGTAACTATAATAGAAGTTGTATAACTTCGTTTGACATGCCAAAAGTTATTGCAACTTTCTAAACTCATCAGCTATCTAGAAATCAAACCAAATATCTCCAATAATGTTCTTATTAACATCAGATTTCCTTAGACTAGTACATCCTCAAAAATCCTCCAACACTAGGCTAGCCCAGAATTTCTCTAAAATTGTCTAAGGGGGGACTAGATAATGGGAAGAAAAGGTTTCATATTTCATCAGGAATAATACACAACAAGAATCACTTGTTACTCCCTATTTTAGCAACTCATCATTTGTTGTAAGGTGGACTTACAGTTGATCTCAAGATGTATATTCATTTTAGGAACCTTAAGTTCTTCCTTATTTTTTCCTCCAATGTACTTTAGTAAAGTCATATTTAAGAAAGAGTACATATAAGATGATGATTCCTTTAATACCTCTTTAGAAAACTACACCACATAAGGGATACAAAAATACATCAAAGGCTTATATGTATAGTTTATAAATACTTCACCCATTAATTCACATGAATTTATCTAGAAAACACCTCTTTTCCCTTGTTACAAACTCATTAGGAATAATAAAACTCAAAAGATCTACGAGTATCTCTTTTATAAGACGCGAAAGTCATAACTCCTACAATAAAAGAATCATGCTAATAGAGAAAGGATATCCTTAACATACATGTAGTATTCTCAAAGTTATATGATGAAATTCTTAAGAATCCACTTTAGCTACAACCAAGGAATAATAATTCAACACTGTCAAGACTCGAGGCTACCCCTTTGTCGCAAAAATGGTGCTTACGGTCACAATTGACTACATGCTAACCCATGAGCTGCTACCTGCTGTGAGCTGTAACGACCCAATTTTCTGAACCGGAATGCTACACGGTGCTCATGACCTCGAAGGACCACAAGCTAACCCATGATTGATATCTGTAACTGTATACTGAATAAAAGATTGAAAAATATGGAAACATGAACTAAAAGGCCATAAGGTTCAAACGGGATAAACATCTGATAAGAACTATGTCTGAAAGTGGTATAACAATACCAAAATAACAGAGATAATTGAATGAACATACTATAGTCTGAAAGCCTCTAAACTGTCTGAATAAGGAGTTAATAGGACATTTCCCCAACTAACTCCATATACAAAAATAAAATAAAAACTGAAATAGTAATATAATCATCATGTCCTCGAAGGATAAGGACTTATAGTTGACTCTAACTATTAAACTCGGATGCTACTGATACTCTGGAGCTCGTACTTCTAAGCTTACGGTATAAGACACCATAGCACAAATGTGTCAGTACTTTGAATATACTGGTATACAAGTGAGGTAGGCTAAATGCATGGGGTTCATATGCAAGAACAATAATAACTGACTAACTAATAGGAATGTGAGATTGCATGCATTATTACGTAACTGTAACTAAGTTCATGATTGGATTAAATGCTGAGTTCTGACTACTGAGTTTACTGATATTCACATCTGAATCACTGATAAGTGAGAAAGACTAATACTTTATTACTGAATACTGAGGGACTGATACTATGTTCCTAATACATAAATAACTGTGTCTGACAGTTCTGATCATGAAGAACTAGTCTGGTTGACTGTATCTGATAGTCCTAAAGTTGAATACTGATAAAATAAGTTCTGATAACTGATATAACTAATAACATAAGTTAGGAGAACTATTATAACTGATAACATGAGTGACTGTATCTGACAGTCCTGAATCTGATGGAACTAGCTAAGTTTTGTATTGTATCTGAATTGACTGTATCTGATAGACCTAAAATCTGAAGAATTGTCTAAGTTCTTTTACTGAGACTGAGACTGTAACTGAGATTGTGGGAAGTAGTCATCTAACCTACATGCCCCAAATATGCTATAATAGATAAGAAGGGGTCCAATTTGTGTCCTGATTGGAAGGGTCTTAATACCGCACCACAGGTAAGGACAACATGCGAGTAACCCTCATATAATAGGAACTCTAATGAGAATGGTGGGAACTCTCATATAATAAGTTAATCCACCTCATCTACCCTCATATAGCAGGCTACGATGTCTCAATCTATGCTCGCTACATAGTTTTGGAATGGAAGGATTGCTTCTAGGAATCACACCCTCATATAATAGGTAAGTCCCCATCCTTGGGTTCACTTGGTGCTAATATCTACTCCCATATGGATAGACACTAAACATGATTTACTGAACTAAACATGGACTGAGTTATTGGATATCTATTGACTGACGAAATACTACTAATATCTGATAACTGACTGAGTTCATGAGATTACTGATCTTACTGAGTACTGAGTTCATGAGATTTCTGAGAGTACTGAATTATAGAGATTACTGAAGTTACTGAGTACTAATATTACTGAAGTTAACTGAGATCATTGAGATTACTGAACTACTGAGATTACTGAGATTTTTGAGACTTTTTGAGTCACATGACTGACTGTGTTCTATGGATCATAGCTTGACTGAGACTATCGTGAAAACATGACATGGCTCTAGGCACACAACTAAATGTTCGGCTATAAGTACCCCTAAGATTCGATGGAAAGAAACTAACACAACATGACTTTCTGTAATACATTACCATCAATAATTATACATAATACATGAGTGAGGGATTTCATGAAGTACATGGTTATCATAATATCTAATATGAATGGAAATTCTTGTAATCAAGTCATAAACATCATGTTCTAATATCATGTGCATTCCGACAGCATATATATTACACAATAACAATATGTGAGCCCTTTGAACGTAATAGATTCGCATGAATATATCATATAGTTCATCCCTAATCTATAATACCTGATTTCTATCATTCTAGGCATTTTATCAAACACCTTACATGCATAACTTTGGGCATAGGTATACTTATCCATTTAACAATCTTAAGCCACCCAAATTCATGGATTTCAACTAAAATTCTCACATACTTCATGAAAAAACATCAAGATACCAAATAGCAACCATCAACATACACAAAATCATACCACAATAATATAATCACAATTTATGATTTTAAAACTTGATTCTTGAGCTTTATGGATGAAAGTTATCCATGGATGAACACTACACATACTTAGATGGAAGATTCTTGAAGATTAATGGTGAAATCCTTTGAATCTTGAAGCTCATATGAAAACCCTATGGAGTTCTTCAGAGAATTTTTCAAAAAAGAGAGTATAATGTGGTTAGATTAGGGCTAAATTTTGTGTTTATGGAATATATATAGGGGTGGGAAAATGACCCAAATACCCCTCTAGATGTGTCATTAAATTTTTGTGAAAATTTCCCAATTAGGTCCCCTGGCGCGATGCGGAGATATCGCGTTGCACTTGTTTGCGACCTGGAAACTCACCGCAATATGGTGGAATCACGGAGAGACACTGAAAATTGACAAACATCATTTTGGCTTATGGCGGAACGCACCACTGACTGAAATGAAGCTGCTGAAACTTTAAATCTCCATAACTTCTTCACCGGGTGTCTGTTTTAGTTGAATTTGGTATCGACAGAAAGCTTATTCAATTCTCTAAAATTTGAAGGGTATAAATCTTCCAAAATACCACCTATAAACCATGTTATACTCGTTCAAAGATGACCTTTGTGAAATCAGACGCAAAAACATTGTGGATTTAAAAGTTCTTAGCTTGGCTTACTCTAAGTGACTCTTATGAACATGATTAACACATCATAAGATCTATTATCACTAGGATACTCAACCTAATTAATGTACTCAAATATAAATCATAGGATAGGAGGCTTCATGCGTAGGAACAATGGTTTATTTTCTAGCTTAGAAATATATGGGGTATTACAATATCTGACTTGGGAACATTCATCTTCGAATGAGACTGAGTAGGAGGAAGAAATGATAAAATAAAGTATGTACAAGACATACACTGTTGAAACATAATTTCTTGACTAACATGACATATAAGATGAATACATATCATACTAAACTTACATATCTGATGTATTGATAACGAATTCATGAATGCACGACTGAGCAATATAATAGACTGAGTTTTCTCAAAATGAGAATGCATATCTGATGCATAACTGATAAGCTGAATCAATGCATATCTGATGCATGATTATACGACTGACATAATACATGAATGCATGACAGAAAGTACTGATTAGCTGATCACGCATATCTGACGCGTGAATATCTGAATGAACAGGCTCAGGAACATGCGAATGAGCATGCAATGGTAAAGGTACCAAGTTTGAACTGAAAACTAAGTATGGAACTGAATACAAAGTTTTGTACTAAAATTTAAACATGGGAACAAGTAAGTTCAAAGAATACTATTACCTTGAACTAAAAATATCGATGATTTTGATATTAATTACTCAATATGCATGAGCGAAAATATAAGAACATAACTGAGTCTAGAACGTGATACATAAATTGAACTGGGTTTTTAATGCATAACATGGATAGAGTATCGTATCTTGGACTAAACTGAGTCATTGAGTAGATATCTTACTGCTGAGTTTTTGAGCTAGAGGTTTGGCTCATAAGTAACATTTCCTCTAAGATAGATTCATCAAAGAAAATGACATGTTTAAATCATGAAAGTTTAGGGGCTATAGTGTATCTCCCCCTTGAGACATTATGTCCCTTGAAGGATGTTGGACTGACTTTGCTGAGATATTGAGGATGTTGAGGCGATGCACAAGGTACCTAGGGATGAAATTGTGACTGATTATCTGAGATCTGAAACTGAAGAGTGATGTATGAATGCATAGACATACTGACTTATCTGATTAACTGAGTAACTGGTAACTGAATGCTGGGTATGCAAGACTGAATTATACTTAATCTGAATAGCTGGGCTAATGCCATAAAGTATTATGCATATGAGAAGGGACTGACTGAGTAACATGAGGTAACGGATTATAGATTTTATAGAAGCTATATTGTTTGAAAATGCAGGACCAAGCATATTACATTATTTGGAAACACTCCATAGAATGAGGTATTGAAATACCTATAACTGAGCAATTGATTCTGTACGATATGGTCAAGCAAGTCTAAAACTAAACTAACTTTCTGAGCTGAATACTGATCTAAAACTGACACTATGATTTGAGACTGTAACTGGGATCCATACTGGAACTAAAAGCTGGGTCCTGATAACTGAATACTAAAACTGAGGTTTAGACTAATACTGAAATGTTTAATTCTAAGACTAAACACTAATTACTGAGTACTGACTACTGAACTATAACTGGGATGGAAACTGAGTTATGATAGTTGCACCATGAAGACTGGTATATGTCAAGGCTTTGAATGTACACTCACACTCTTAAATTTCCCAGTTTCTAAGTACTACCTCTTGCTAGCCATTTACTTACATACTTATCATGACATTCAATTCTATCTTCATAACTACACCCTCGTGTAAAGAAAGCATGCAACAACCTTCTCTTAACATAAATAATTCACCCTCTTATTTAAGCAACTACTCATCGCTACACTACTCTGTTTTCACAAAGAGAGCTCACTGAAGGGGCTAAGTTAGGAGGATTTGAAACATGAATAGACACTTAACTGAACTTGGCACTTGCTTAAAGTTTGAGGGATAGAATATAAATTCCATGTGAGTACTAAAAGGTCTAAACTGAGGATATGCATGACATAGCCTGAATTTAACTGATCGGTAGGGACGTAGCATGAGTCATGGAAGCTGAGTATAATGTAAAACATGATATGCGTACATGAGTCATGAGCTGCATGACCTGAATTTAGAGTTTCTATTTTTGTGGGACATGATCTACATTACTTAGGGGAATAGAACTGAACCCTTTATGCTAGGAATTGGATTCGTATATGATTCTATGAATAGCATGTAAATATAAGCTAGGTTCATGGAACAGAGACATGAAGCATGCATAAGCATCATGCTGACTGAAGTACAAAACTATACACTAAGATAAGGATGGGTCGGGAATCGTCTTCCCTAACTACTTTTCTGTACATACTGGCACTACTAGTGATATCTGAGAGCCTGACTTAGGTACTTGATTTACCATCTCCCCCTTGGATTTAAGCCATTATCATAAGTCTGCTAACACTAAACTAATGTATGAACTGAACTGCAATCATCGTCACATACTTACACTCTGATCGACACATGCTTGCCTTACTAAACACATCATCTAGTTCTATTTACTTACATACTACTAAGATCACATTCACACCTTCATTCTTAATTTTAAGTCAATAAACTTAAATTTCTAACTCACACTATTTACGCCTATTGATTCATTCTGCCATAACCATCCCCTTGAATACATTGTTTGATCAATCCATATAACATTATCCCAACTTCAATACTGGTAAACCCCTGGGTTCATACTTCTAACTCTAGTCATATGCTATCATAGGATTCTGAGAAGGGATCTGAGGGCATATCTAAATATGGGCTTAAGAATGAGTTCTCATGTTCATGAATAAAATCTGTACAACTTTGGGACATAACTAAACAGATCGGATATTGTTGTGCATGTGGGAAATACCATAGCTGTCTATAGGGACTTTCTAAGAAAGCCCTATCTTTAGTACTTGATCATCACTATTTCCATTACCTTGAAAGTAATGTAAGGTTAATATGAGGGGAGCATGATGTGAATCTACATGGGTTTCTTAGAAAACCTTACTATAGCATGATCTGAAACATGAAAGAAGGTAAATTGTTCCTAAAACATCTCATAGCCTCCTGCACATAAGTGTGGTGCACAACACACGCATGTACAAGACTCTACTAGATGCGGCTTTTCGACTTCCTAGGACTCTATTGAACCTTAGGCTCTGATACCAAGTTTGTAATGACCTAATTTTTTAAATCGGAATGCTACAAAGTGCTCATGAACCTGAAGGACCACAAGCTAACCAATGACTAATTTTGTACTTGTATACTGCATAAAAGACTGGAAAATGTAGAAACATGAACTAAAAGGCCATAAGGTTCAAAATGGATAAACATCTGATAAGAACAATGTCTGAAAATATTATAACAATACCAAAATAACTGAGATAACTGTCTGAACATACTATAGTCTGAAAGCCTCTAAACTATCTGAATAAGGAGTTGATGGGACATGTCCCAAACTAACTCCATCTACAGAAATAAACTAAAAACTGAAATAGTAATATAATCATCATATTCTCAAAGGATCAGGACTCATAGCTGACTTTGACTGCTGAACTGGGATGCTACTGATACTCTAGAGCTCGTACTTCTAAACCTATCGTATAAGACACCATAGTGCAAATACATCAGCACTTTAAATATATTGGTATGCAAGTGAGGTAGGCTAAATACATGGGGTTCATATGCTTGAACAATAATAACTCACTGACTAACATGAGTGATTTGTCGATGATTTTAGATTGCGATTTGGACATAAGGTAGGCTTCGGTATACTTCTATTTAGTATTGTGTATTGTATAAATTGAATGTTAGGTAGGGATTATAAGATAGTTTTACATCTAGAAATATCATGAATTGGCCTTTTTAGATAATTTAAAATAGGAAAGTGACCTGAACCTTAGTCTATAATACTTGTTACTGTTGTATGATCCTTTTACATCGAATTATGGAATTGTTTGACCAAATATTAAAATGAAGGACTCTATAATTGAACAATTACCATAGTGACTTTGATGGTATTTCCCCGATTGGATCTTTCCAGTGTTTTTATGTCTTATTTTCTTAGTTTTCTAAATTATGGTGTTGAAATATGTTAATTTATATATATTATTGGGACTGTGGCCTTGGTTACAATATTTTTAGACTCTAAGTATGTATTTTATCCTTCAAAAGGACATGATTCTAGTTTACATAAGCTAGGTACTTATGGTGGTAATGTTTGGATACTAGTGATGGAATACATATGTTTAGGCGCATTTACCCTTAGTAGTGGTATGATTCTAGTTAAAACCTTGTTTTTAAAACTATTTTTTTAAAAAGGATTTATTCACACTTTTTACTTTTAAAACAAATTCTTTTACAATGGGAAATCGTACCACCTTATTTAATGAACTATAAGCTTTTTGAAACTAAATATGCTATTTTAAAATTATGAGGTTGAGTTTGATCCATTATTAATCCACTTTTTACCATTAGTACTTACTTTGGTTGAGGGAGATTCTAACCCATTTACACTATTATAGTGATTTTGTGCCGATCTTGATCTCGATCAATGGATTTATAGATTTATAGTATTTTAATCTCAGTAAGAGTCCTAGAACTTATTATATTTATATATATCTTATATAATGTACATAACATATTGATTATGATGGTTATAAGAAGTCCTAGTATAGGACCAGGCAACTTATATGAATATCTCGAGTCTTCTATGGGCGCCTTTATTCTTGAGACTCAATGCAAGAGAAGGATGGTCGTCGTAGGTCCTGCCTTTGAAAGCTTTTAAGCTAGAGGAGGTGTATACACTTGTTGTGTTATGGAACTTAGATTGGATATGGTATTATTAATTTATCTCATATTCATTCATTCATATGCATCGCCTATCATTAGTATAACTATTTAGAACTTATATCTATTAGTATTATATGGGGCTGTATAGACATAAGTTATGGTTGTTACATATTGAATGCTTGCTGGACCTTTCCGGCCTTATAGGGGCTTGAGGGCTTATTAATGTTATTGTTTATCTGGACTAGCTGGTTACTTCATTATTAGTTATTATGGTTGGTACGTGGAAAGATAATTTTAGAATGGTAGACGAGATTGTTGGTATGCTTTTAATTTCCATTTTTCTATGATGGTAAGATGCATTGTTCTTAATTTAGCTCATCATTACTCACACTTTGGTTAGACACTTTGATTATGCTAGTATTAGCGCCCTTACTTGGATATAATCTTCGAGAGAGGTTATTATTGTGGAGTTTAGTCTTATATATGTTACATATAGTATTATTGTATATCCCATTCTTTCCTTATCTACTCATATTATATATGTATCCTTTGACGTTGTATTATTATTCTATATCCTTCTATCACTCTTTAGTTATATATTGGCTAGTGATATGCGGTATTGCACTTTAGTTCCTAAATATTGTTAGAATAGGATAGTTCATCCTTATTACTCCATTAGCATTATTATTTTTAGTTTCTTGGATAATTGCACGTAGTTTATATTCATGCTTTACATGTTACTTTAATTTGCATTATTTTTAAAGCTCAGTCGATCGATGACTATCGAGTACTATGTGTTTGGTACTTATACTACACTTCTGCTACCTGCAGATTATAGTATGAGTTCTCATAATTAACATGTGCATCATGCGGAGCAGCCATGGATCTACGATTTGGGTTTTGATCCTGACATTTAGAGTGTTTCTACTCTCCCTATTATCGTTAGATTGATCTCTATTTTTGTATTTAGAGAAATCTTTATATCCTGTATTTCACTTGTACTTCTATTTTAGTAGAAGCTATTATAATGACTCACCAGGTTATGTGATTTCATCTTTATATTCATCTCTATATTTGATTCTTCTCCGTTGCTTTCTTCATTTCTCTTAATTCTTTATTACTAGTTGTTAAAGACTTTAGGTTGGCTTGCCTATAAATGAGTTATCGTAGGTGTAATCATGAACTAAGAAATCAATTCATGACATACCTCCATTATTATAGCTTATGATTGGTCCCAACCTTTTTAAATCACGTGTGATATGAGTGGGGTTTCACTTGGGGCTGTCCTTGTGTAGAAATGAAAGAAGATTTTTCACCACTTTTGTTATGCTAAAAAGGCACAAAATAGGGTGCAGAAAAATTATAGTGTTATAGAGTAGGAGTTACTTCCAGTTGTCCTATGCCTTTGGAAAGTTTCGGGCATACTTAATTGGCACTAGATTTATTGTGCACATGGATCATGTTGCCTTAAGATATCTCATGGAAGAGAAAGATGCCAATCCTTGGTTGATTTGATGGGTATTTGTAATACAGGTGTTTGACTTTAAAGTCAAAGATCATAAAATTTGTGATAACCAGGTAGCAGATCATTTGTCTAAACTTAAGAATGAAGGAAAGAGACAAGATGAATTGGAGGTTGATGATTCATTTCCAGATAAATAGGTATTAGCCACATCTTTTGATCTTGTGCCATGGTATACTGATTTTTCTAATTACATTGTTAGTGATATGATACCGAAAGAATTGACTCCATTAGAGAGAAATTTCTCCATGATATAAGAAACTACCTTTGGGATGAGCCATGCCTATTCTATTTATGTTTTGACAACATAATTAGGAGATGTGTACCAAAAGCGGAGATATTGATCATTATGCAAGATTGTGATTTTTCTCAGGGGACATCATATGGGAGATCAAACAACCCGAAAGATACTATAATATTTGTATTACGATCCCACCATCTACAAAGATGCCCAAGACTTTTTCAAGACATGTGATCATGCCAAAGTCAAAGATTTGTTTCTCGAAAGTAGGAATTGCCTATGCACTCAGTTCTAGAGGTTGAGTTATAATGAATGGAGCATTATGTTTTTGGGTCAATTGTGAGTTCTATTTACACAATTGCATCTTGGTGGAAGTGGATTATGTATTTAAATGGGTGGTAGCCATGTCCTTGGCTGAAATAAAGGTAGGAGTGTGGTTGAATTCTAGAGAAAGAACATTTTCTCTCGATTTGGGAATCTATGCACGATCATAAGTAATGGGGGTTATTGTTTTTCAATAAGGTGTTCTACATAACATAAGCCAAGTACAGAGTGAAGCAACACAAGGTAGATACTCCCTACCATTTTTAAACTAGTGACCAAGTAGAGGTATCAAATATAAAAATCAGGATAATATTGGCAAAGCCAATGAATACTAACTTTAGTGATTGGTCTTAGAAACATGATGATGCACTATAGGCTTATTAAATGGCCTTCAAAAACATATAGGTATGTATACTTACCAATATTTTTTTATAATGCTTGTCACTTTCTTACGGAGAATGAGCACAAGGCCCTTTGCAAGCTCAAAAAACTAAATTTGAGTTGGAATAATGTTATAGATTTGTGGTTAAAACAACTGAATGAGATGGATGAATTTCGAGCATGATATTATGAGTGGGCTCCCCTATATAAGGACAAAAATTTATTCATACCATGATAAGAGAATCAATAAAAGAGAGTTCAAGGGATACTTGGTATTGTTGTTCAATTTAAGGTTCAAGTTGTTTCGAGTAAGCTCAAATCTAAATTGTTAGGGGCAGTTAAAGTCACTCAGGTGCTTTCATCCAGATTTATCGAACTGGAAAAAAAATATGGAACACTATTTAAAGTGAATGGTCAATGGGAAAAATAATACATTGGAGTTCCACAAGAAGTAAAGGAAGTATTATTGGTGTATCTTGATAAAGTCTGAGTAGTCAGACACCCTAGTCGTTCTGCGATCTTCAATAAAGTGCTAATCGGAGGAAACCCATCATATTTTATTTGTGCCATAACTTTTAGAGTAATTTTCATATTTGAACATGGCTTATAGGTATGTTGAAATGTGCAGGTCAAAAGAAAAGAAGAACTAGAGATAACTATTTGATATTACAATGAGAGTGACATGTGGTAACTCCTGTGACAAGCCATCATATTATGTCATCAACTTGAATACTAGACAGGGTACATTCGAGGTAAGTGTGATGACCTAACTGATGTATTATCAAGTAGCTGATTAGTTTTCACCCTTTTTCATCACTTGATAGATCAAAACAAGTCACACTGCCTAAGGCTGATGGCCTCACTAATAAGCCGTCAACTATGTGACAAGCCGTCACTTGAATTTTTGGCACAAATAATCATTCTTTATAGAATTAACCACCTTATATCATCCACCACATCATCTCTAAACTCATGAATCCTAACTACAAAATTCTAACCCAACCAAATTGACCCAAATCGAACGAATCCAAACCTTAAACCTTATTCGCCTAATTGGTTAATTGAGGCATAGTTTACTCTCTCCCATAACCTTACCCCTACTAATGCCCTCTTATAAACCCAATAATTTTGTTTTACCCCCTTATAACTTATCAGTTAATCCCAATATTTATCAATACCAACCATTCCCATCAAACTTGTGCATATCATGTGAATGAAAAAGTTGGAAATTATTTGTATTTCTAATTATTATCCGTCAGTGCAACTTTAGAAAAGTATGTTATGTCTTTAACATCTCATAACTGATTGAAGATTAAGGTGATATGAGTGTGATTAGTTTTAAAAGAGTAATCAAATTATGGAAATGGAGGGAAACACATTCTCCATCACCTCAGTCACAAAGATATAAAAAATTAAGGTATAAACTTCCTGACAACGAAGACTAATGAGTCATCACACTTGTGATAAGCTATAACTATGTCATTATCTATAAAAGTAATTTAGGTACATTTTTCTTAGGTTGATGATGAAGATTGATGAGCTATCATATTTGTGACAAGCCATCACCTCAAGTTATCACTTAGGAGTTTAATCTACTAAGCCCAATGATGAAAGTTGATGAGATAGCATAATTGTGATGAGTTGTCTCTTTATGTCATCAGGCATGTATATACATTGTGAAGTTTGATACTTCATTTATGTTATTTATTTATTTTTTAATGTTAACATCACTCTACTATAAGTACAAGTGCCTCAAAAGTTCCAACCAACTCGTGGTGGGGAAACTAAGAGATCAAGAAAAGCCACCTCGACCTATCAACTAATTGATAAATCAGAGCATAAGATAAAGGATACAAAATACATAGTGTAATAAATGAGGCGAAGTGCGAGACAACAAACACCAGCTCCCTAATTTGATGAGGGAGCTATGCCGGTAAAATGTGAGTCTAGCTCACAAAGTATGAGTTTTAAGGATAAAGTTAAGGGTGGAATTGAGACTAAAATCAGCTTAAAGGGAGACCCTAAACAAGTCTAGATGGTTTGGTTACAAGAAAAATACTAGGAATTAGACATAATGTCCCATGGCAAGAAAAATGGGAAGAGAAAATCTATTAGGATTATCACTCCTCAACTGGAAAGCATAACAAGAAGAGACCATTGGCTGAAGAGGTGAAGATAATTGCTTTAGGGCTATCATAATACCTTGATATTGGGAGATAGTTCAATTTGTATAAATTGGGATATGCTAGCACAGATCTTAGAACATGTTATCCAGCTATGGTGAGAATGTTCTAATCAAATTATGCACCTATTTTGGAGATTAATTGAAATAAAGGGAAAAAATCACAGAGTTACCAAACATGAACAAAATTCCAATTTATAATGTCCTAATAAATATTTCAGACTAGATGATCAAATGGTTTTACATGGAATGAATTTTTTTGCCTGCAACTAGCATTCTAGATTTTTACGATAAGATAAATGACCGAGTACACCAACATCCATAGTTATCACAAGTTTTGAGAGAAGAGGAACCTGAGTGGTTGACAAATTAGAGTGCCAACATTTATAGGTCCATCTTGTCTTTAATTGAAAAATTTTATTGGGGGACTAGTGAGATTTAGATTGATGCCTATTGGAGGTTACACCAATTTAGATGAGGATTGGAAGGTGTTAATAGCAAACATGATGTGTTGTTTGAAGCTCAACTTTGGGAAATTATGGAGGATAAGATTAGAATAAAGGCTATAAGGTTTGATATCTCGTACCCATTTCCATGCCTTATCACACAACTTTATAAAAAGGCTTATTTCTAGTGCTAAAAGGTATTGATATTGAAAAATGACTACCATGACACATAATTTTAAGAAATTAAAGGATGAGAGTAGTTTTGCATTATAACTTAGGATAAATATTGATTTGGAATTTAATTCTCAACCCATAGAGGTCCCAACAATAATTACAGAGCTCTCATGCTCTACGTCAGGTATAAAAATAGATTTATCTACATCTCCACCCACTACCTTCATTTTGGGAAATACTCTAATAACTAAAACTATTGACATGGCACTGCTATAAACTATATATTAGAGTATATACTTACTTTCCATAGTTTCAAGAAATGGGTTAAACAGGGTCAAAGGTTTGACAAGCAACTGAAAGTTTTTTATGGAGCAGTTTGAACCATTTGTAAATCAAGCAATAAAATTTACCTTGATGCTATATATTATACTTCATGGTTGTATTGATGATATGTATAGTTGGATTTGTGAGAGACTAAAGTCCACGCTATACAAAATATGGCTTAATTTGAAGTGGAATTGGATAAGGCCCAAATGATATCACTGCACTGAAAATGAACCTGCCTTAGTGTTCCTATATCAAGAGGATAGGGAGTTGAAAGAGGAGGAAAAAGTCTTATATGATATGACAAGTAAGCCTCTCAAAAGCCAAGTGCAAGAGTAACAAGAAAAGAAGAGCCACAATGTGAGAAAATAGCTTAGGTTATTACCATGATTAGCAAATTATGCGTGATGCGGATGCAAACAAACCACCCCCTCCATCTGAAAACTTTTATAAAATTTGAAGGCATTGACTTAAGCAATCTTGTAACAAAACTTTACCTTTTTTTTATGACTCTTAAAAGTGATTTGAAAAAAATTGGTACTCCATATTTGTCTAGAGCGGGCGGAACATTTAAACCCCTTTGAAAATCTTTGTATGCCATGTGTGTGAGCTTAGTTCTCTACATCTCATGTGTACTTGTACCATCTAGAACTTTCCCCATTAGTCTCTCAAGGCTAAATTTTGATTGTACTTGGTTGGGAAAATGATCATAGACTATCTTGTGACATTTGAAGCCCACTTTAGCCTAAAAAGCATACCAATACATAGGAGTTACCCCTAGTCACCCTCTTTGAACCTTTGTAATTTTCTTTAGCAATCACATTACAAACCTTGACCCTTATATTGTTTCTATTTTTAACCCTACCCTCCTTGAACTTAAGAATACAATTTGAGGCTAAAAGCCTAAGTTAGGGGTGGTGGAAATTGAAAAGGGTATAGTTAGGCCATGAAATCTTAAGAAAGTGCCTACAAACTTAAGCTAATAAAGCAAAATGATTAGAAGAAAGAAAACATTCAACAAAGGAAAGAAAGACAAGATTTATACACCCAAAAAATGAGAAAGAAGCAATTGGGAAAACCAAGAAGAGGCAAAGTAGGCACAATAGTAAAGAAAATTAAGTGGCCAAATAGCAAAAAGTGAAATGAGTCTGATATAGAATTTCAAGGAGGGTTTAGCCTTGTTGTCCTAAGTTGATATAATACCCTACCTTAAACCTACATTACAAGATAAAAAAGTCTTTTGTGACTACCAATCAAGTATGATAATTATAGTGGCAATAGAAAATAGGGGCAAGCCTATGGCATGGTACTTGTTAACATTGAGAATTTATTAAGAGAGAGTGTTTGTACTTAAACTCCTTATTGTAGTATTGGTAACTAGGTGTGTGAAATTTTCTTTCTTGTGAGAAGGCATGCAAACAAGTTGAGGTGGGTGATTTTGTCATCTTCCTCACAATGAAATAAAAGAAAAAATATTATGGTTGAGTTCAACAAGTGAGTCATTTCTAGAATGAGTAGTAATTGTCATACGGTTGCTCCTCAAAGTCAATTGTGTCCTCCACTATCCCATTTTATGATGAGGGGCATCGTTAAAAATGATTTTCCCATTTGTGAAGAAATTTTTGTGGTAATAATCAAGTTGGATTCATCATGATCATTGGGTAATAGAGTATGGGCATATATGTGAAGTTGTCTCATAGAAAATGGTGGTGTTGCTTGAGGACAAGAAATGTTTTAAAATGGGGTGTTGATGAGTGCTGATTTTACCACTCATTTGCACCAAATATTTGTGCACACTACCATATTTCCTATTAGAAAATGAGGCATTTCCATGATTTAAATGCATTAATATCCATATTTTACAGGTATATAGTTGATTAGATGAAAGGTTGTGGATTAGAGCTAAAAGAGATCAAATGTAAGCAAAAGAAGTGCAGTTGAAGGTCTGGAATAGTTTATCCTCAGTTACCATGATTGCAGTCCTTAAACCACGATCGGTGTCAGACAAATCTAGTCAGGATAGTGTAATCATAAAGCACTACCACGATCGCATTAGCTGCGATTGTAGATAACTTCACATGATGAAGCAGGAGTATGACCCAGGGCAATTTATAATTTCTCTTGGACGAATCCCAAACCAAATATAGGTAAAAAACATTTCTTCTTTGAGTATTGCTTACTTCATAGACATTTTTTGAATTGAAAGAATGAACCCTAATTTGGGAAGGTTGTAACTAATTTTAAAGAGCTGAATTCTTAGTGTTTTGTGAAGAATGAATGCCTTTGATAATCCTTATGGTATATATCTCTTTACTTTCTTCATGAGTAGCTAAGTATAATACCCTGTATTTCTTAAGCTTAACTTTACTCTCAATTCATGAGTTATCCAATATAATTTTTTTTGAAATGTTTAGTATTTTTTAGTTTAGATCCTACCATTGCATATGGAATTGAATTAGTTTTACAATGATATAAAATTCACCTAAATCCGATAATAGGGTAAGAAGTTATGGCTATTTTAAGTATCAGCCGTTAAACACCGTCATTCTGGCCTGTAGCGTGTCCGGAGTATGTCAAAATGACAATTGTCAGTTTCCAATAAAGTACTGTGATACTGACACATCGCGCCATAACTTATTTTCACAATGGTCCATTTCAAGTGTATTAACGCGATTCCACCGCATCACGATGAACTTTCAGGTCCCAACCAAAGTGGCAACGTGATACCACCGCGTCACACCACCATGCATTTTCCCAGTTAGCAATTTCCAGAGACATGGCGCGATAGCGCCTCATCGCACCAGGTGCCTATTTCGGAAAATTTTGAAGGAAACTAAATGTTTTGTCCAGGGTTAAAACAGTCTTTTCCCATGATTTTAGCATCCCCAGATATGGGATTTAATTCCTAAAGACATTTTAAGTCATTACTCAATTTATCCCCAAACTAAAAGCATTCTCTCTCGAAACTACAAACCCTAGCTTCAAGAAACAAAGAGCAATCTCAAAGCATTCACTAAGAACTTCAAGAAACTCACAAATTAAGGTATGTAGATGTTCATCTATGGGTCCCTTTTACCCATAGAGTCCACAAATCCATTTTCAAAATACAAAATTGTTGAATTATGAACTTCCATGCTTGAATTGAATCGAATTCATGTTCATGTTATTGTTGGGTTTTAGTCCATGATTAAATTATATGCTTTTGTGAAATTAATTATTGTATGTTTAAATTACATAATCTTCATGATAAACCCTTCTTGATAAGATGCCTATGTGAATGAAATAGTGCAATTATATCTTGATAGCATATATTCTCCATTCATGTAAATGTATATGCATTACAAGTATTTGTTTAAATGCCTCTATGAGTGAACTATAGATAAGTATAAATTGTTATGATTTTCAAGAGTATATTATTCTTTATATTTCATGCTATCGAGTCCTGGGGGTATTTAATACCCAAAAAATTTAGTTGTTTGCCTAGAGCTAGTGTCAGTTATAGAATCTCAATCATGTCACGATCAGTAGTACTCTCATCCAGTTACAGAACTTAGTAGAACTCAGTTGGTTATGGAACTCAAGAAAACTCAGTATTCAGTCCAGTCCAGTCCAGTATACTTACTTCAGTGTCTTTTAGTTGGAAGTAAGATTCAACACCGAGTGAACCCAAAGATGGGGGATCACCTGCCAGTAAAGGGTGTGATCCTTAGAAGCAATCCTTACGTTCCATAAATATGTAGCTAGTGTAGGTTGAGATATCAATCCTGGCAGTTGAGGGTTGATGAGGTGTTTTAACCTGCCAGATGAGGGTTCTACCATTCTTATTAGAGTACCTTCCAAATGAGGGTAACTCTTCAGTGTCTTTACCCATGGAATGGTACTAACACCTTTCCAACTGGAGTCACAGGTTGGAACCTAACTCAGTTATCTTATCTTATTTGGGGCATGTCAGTTAGATGATTACCTCCCACAGTCTCAGTCTCAGTCTTCAGAATAGAACTCAATTCAGTTCTACAGAAATAAGACTGTCAGATATAGTTAATCAGTCTCAGTAACTCAATTAATAGTAACTTAAGATATCATTTACTCAGTATCAGAACTCAGGACTTCGCTTCAAACAAGCTTAGTCATAGTATTTATTTATATGTACATTAGTGCATACTCAGTTTTTACAGTAGGATTAGTTATCCATGTACTCTCATGTTTAGTTACTCTATATCATGCAGTTAGTTATTGTTCATGCATATGAACCCTTGAATTTAGCATTACATCATCTAGAATACCAATACATTCCACGTACTGACGCATAATTTTTCTTTGGCCTATTATGTCTCATATCATATGTTCAGACGCTCAGGTTCCTGATCGCGCATAGATAGACTCAGATTCAGCCAGCAACAGTAAATTAGAAGTTATTCCTTATCATTTGAGGATATTCTTTTATTTCATTATTTCAGTAAACTTAGTATTTCAATAGATGGAGTTAGTTGGGGGATTATCCTATCAACTCCACTTTCAGACAGTTTTAGTTAGAGGCTTTTCATATAAGTTTTTAGATAATGTTCAGTTTTAGAAATGGTTATTTTAGATGATATAATTTATCAGTATTTTAGATGTTTTGAACCTTATGGCATTTCAGCCTATTATTCAGTATTTATTACAATATCTTGTTTCAATGCTGACAGCAGATATCAGTAATGGGTTAGCTTGTGGTCCTTTGGGGTCATAAGAACCGTGTAACGTAAAAGGTACACACTCAAGGCATTGCAAACTTGATATCAGAGCCTAAGGTTCAACAGTGTCCTAGGAAGTCTAAAACCACATCTAGTAGAGTCTTGTGCATGAGTGTATAGCACGCAACACTTATGGACAGGAGGCTATGAGATGTTTTAGAAAAAAATTTCTCTTCTTTCTGTGTTCATGTCGTGTGAGTGAGCATATGAGTTTCTAATTTCTTATAAGGATATTCTCTACAATTTGGTCCTTATTGAGACTCGTGGTGTGGATTCACCACATTTTAAATGGATTTGGCTGGTCAACATTGGTAGAGAGGATTTATGAATTTTAGACCAATTAGATCCTCTTCTTTCACTTGGACATAGTTCTCCGACATATTCATATAGAAGTTTATGCCTCACATCCTTAGAGATTATTTGAGGGACCAGTTCTCTAGATTGGATAGGGGATTTATAATAATTGCAGAGTATGAGGCTCATTTTCATGAGTTGGATAGACATACAACTTCTATTTTGGATATTTAGTATGAGAGGGTTCACTATTTTGTTAGAGGGTTGAGACTTACCATTCATATGTCTACTCAGAGTTTAGTTATTGCGAGTAGGTCTTTTGCTGAGTGTTAGATCACACTTGAGTTATAGAGGAGACGCATCATGAGGCCCAATGGAGTAATGAAAAGAGGCCTAGATATCAGGGCAATATAAGTGGAATCCTTAGTAATTCTTAATTTAGGGGTAGTAGTTCTCATGGTCAGTATTCTCTACATCTATCCTAGAAGCCTCAAATTTTTCCTAGTTTGATAGGCTTAGATTTGATAATGGCATGCCCTCAACCTGTTTGTTAAATTATCAATGGGAATGATTTTTGTCACATAGTTTAATTATTCTTGGAGTCCTTGCATTTCATAAATGGTGAACATGAATTAGTTTTGGTTGTTTTCATATGGTTTTGTAAAGGCCTAGGTGTCCATGGTTTTATTATAAATCATTTTAGTTAATTTAAAATGATGGAGTCTTATTTGGTCTAACAGTTTATATGGCATAAAGTAATTTACTTTCAAGATCTAATTTTTGTATGCCAATACAATTGGTTAATGCCTAATTAAAATACTCATTGGCAAATTGTTTGGAATTTTTATATGATTTAATATGGCTTAAAAAAGGGGTTGGGTATCGAAGTTGTAGAAGGTGGGGGTCCAGGAGGGCCAGACACTGGAAACTCACGTTTACCAATTTGAGGATGGTCTTAGTGACCGTTTCCATGATGTCACACTTTATATTTTTAATATGTACTAGCCTTTTCAAGTTCTTTTCTCCGGTCGTGTGGCTAACACGAATTGGGGCTCTTTCAGTAGGGGGAGATGAACCCATATACCCCATGGGTGGTTTTAGGATGGTCAAGCTACACAACCCAGGTTAAGGATTTAAATTCATGCTAAACCTTGTTTCTTATCTTGATACAATGTCTTTCTCTGTATATAAATAGGTATATGTGTGATTGCATATGGTTATTAATTTGGTTTTAAAAGAATGACATTATCTTATTTTTTTCCCTGAGTTATATTCTAGCGTTCACTCAAAACCATCTTTGGGCGTTGTATCCCCGTGCGATGCAAGAACCGATAATACTACCATTCCTCTTATTTAGTACTTGTATCCGAGGACAACTTTGAGTCATATTAAAGTGGTGAGCTTCCATACTTCGAAAGGCCCTAATTAATGTAATGGACTTCTTTGTGTCATTTCTATCTATTTGGTTATGGTTTTGGCTATAATCGAGGGGTATAACCCGATCAGATGTTCTTTGCTTTTGGTTAGAGGATTTTTTAAACTACTATAGGCATGGGGAGTATCGGTATTATTGTTAGAATTGGTAGAAATATTGACATTGGGATTGGTATTGGTTGGATATCTTACTGTGAATATTTGGTTATGGTTATAGACTTACCTTATTGTCTTATATCATTATTTTTTTATCTTATTATATGCTCAAAATTTATCTGACATGGGGTGTAGGGTGTTAATAGTGGGGTATTGGGGGTGGTCTCTAGTCCTAGCTTGACTTGAGATACCTGGCACGACTAGAACTCAGTTTGGGTCATGTCAGATTGGTATCAAAGACCTAGGTTCATGATCAACTAGGTTTCCGACAAACTCATGTCGAGTAGACTCTCTTTTAAGGATATGTAACACACCATACTCACAAGGGAGAGGCTACACGGGATTTAGGATTGTTTCTTTTTCTTGTGTTCTATTTTTGAGCTGTAAAGTCTAAGTTTCAAAAATCTTCTTAATACTCATTTGTTTGCTTTTCAAATCATGTCTACAAAACCATTTGAAGTTCACGAAAAATCCTCTATCCCAAAGGAGGATAATATTAATGGAATCCGTCCTACTTATAATGTCCAGACTTAGTCTAGGGGTCCAATTCTTGATTTCCCTCTTGGAGTTCCACCGGTAACCTTAAGTCCTTCTTGATCTCCTCATGCTAACATGGCGAATTCTAAGTTTCATTAGTCTTTTCAAATGTTCGTACAGTTGGTTGCTTCTCAGGCTAAGTATTATGCTTCTGTTACACCATCTTATGAGGCTACACGGGTTGGCTAGTTTTTGAGGTAGAATCTTCCAACCTTTACTGGTGTTAGGGTTGAGGAGAATCCTCGAGGTTTTATTGATTAGATGGAAAAAATATTCTGCATTATTCATGCTACTAACATGGAGGGTGTGAAATTTGCTGCCTACCAACTGAAAGATGTAGCCTACTAATGGTATGAGGAATGGATATAGACTAGGGGTGACAATGCTAAGTCAGCCCTATGGGATAATGTCTATAGTGCTTTTATGGACCGTTTCACTCCTCAGGAGTTGAAAGAGGTAAAAGTGGATGATTTTGTTAAGTCAAAGCAAGGCAATATGTTAGTCCAGGAGTATCCCTTAAAGTTTCATTAGTTGTCTCGGTATGCTCCAGAGTTGGATTCTAGCATACGAGATAGAATTAGAAAGTTTGCTTATGGGTTATCTCAAGACTTGATTTTGGAGAGTAAGGCTAATTTTCTAAATAAGGACATTGACATCTCCATGTTAGTAGTGTATATGCAGCAGGATTTGGAAGAGAAGAAGATATAGAAGGAGATAGGGAGAAGGTAAAGAAAGAAGTTTAGATTTTCTGAGCAGGGTGGTAGACAACAACATAGTGGCAGGGATTGTGGAAAGTGGTAAAGTAAAAAGTGGGGAAATTCTGGATCTTACTTAATGGCTAGTGATCCCTGCCCAAATCCCGAGGGTGATAGGTATTTTTAAGGTAGCGGTAATTATAGGGTACAGGATGCCCAATCTTAAGCTGGTGGGGCCTAATCAGCTCGATCATATCCTTCTTATAAATTTTTTAGTCAATTGCATAGGGGTTACTGTGATCAAGGAAAGGACAAGTGTTTCTACTATGGTTAGCCAGGGCATATGCTTAAAAGTCCCCCTGTTGGTAAGGTTGCCTCTAGACCAAACAAGGTTCCTGTTGCCTCTTTATCAACTTTGACAACAAAGGGTGCACTATCTGGCTCTGGCACTGGTCGAAACTGACTCAATGATCTCACTACCCAATAGGTGTTTGAGTCATCGCCTAATGTCATTACTGGTATATTAAAACTCTTTTCCTGTGATGTGTACTATTTACTTGATCTGGTGTCCACTATTTTATATGTAACCCTATTTGTGGCTGTGCATTTTATTTTTTAACCCCGAATATATTTCAGAACTTTATTCTATTTCTACCTAGGTGGTTGACTCTGTGCTGGATAGAAGAGTCTGTAGGAGTTGTGTGGTGACTATGGGTGGTTTGGAGACTTTGGTGGATCTATTTGAATTAGACACAGTTGATTTTGATGTCATATTAGAAATGGATTGGTTGCACTCGTTTTATGCTTCTCTAGATTCTTGGACCAGTAAGGTCATCTTTAAATTCTCTAATGAACTAGTTATTGAGGGGAAAGGTGGTTCTCTAGCTCCTAAGGGGAGGTTCATATAATATCTTAGAGCTCGAAGATTAATTTTCAACTGGTGTCTCTATCATCTGGTCTAGTTTAAGATTCTAAATTAAAGGGTCCTTTTTTATATTTCATCTCAGTGGTGAATGAATTTCTTGAGGTTTTCCCTGATGACCTTCCTTGTGTTCTTCCTAATAGGGAGATTGATTCTAGGATTGATCTTGTTCTGGACACTCTTCCTATTTCTATTCCCTCGTATAGAATGGCTCCAGCTGAGTTAAATGAGCTTAAGGAGAATCTAAAGGATCTTTTAGACAAGGGTTTCATCCATCCTAGTGTGTCTCTATGGGGTGCACCGGTGTTATTCATCTGTAAGAAGGATGGTTCCCTTCGAATTTGTATTGAATACCGATAGTTGAATAAGGTAACGGTAAAGAATAAGTACCCTCTTCAAAGGATAGATGATTTGTTTGTTCAGCTTCAGGGTGCTATGTTTTTCTCCAAGATTGATCTTCGACGTGGGTATCATCATCTAAAGATTAGGGATGTGGATATTTCTAATACTGTCTTTCATTCCTGGTACGGGCATTTCAAGTTTTTGGTTATGTCTTTTGGGTTGACTAATGCCCCGACAACATCATGGACTTAATGAATAGAGTCTTTTGTCAATTTTTGTATTTTTTTATTCATTGTCTTCATAGAAGATATTCTGGTATACTCTAAGAGTGAGGTGCATTATTCCAATCACCTCCGCATTATACTGAAGACCCTGAAAGAGCAAAAATTGTATGCCAAATTTTGAAAATGTGAATTCTGGTTGAACGTTGTCACTTTTCTAGGTCATGTTATTTCTATTAAAGGAATCATGGTGGATCCACAAAAAAGTTACAGTGGTTAAGAGGTCTCCTAGACCAATGACTCGAACTGATATCTGACGCTTCTTAGGTTTAGCTATTTACTATAGGAGGTTTGTGGAATTTTTTTTTACTATAGCTGCCCCATTGACTAAATTAACCCAGAACAAGGTAAAGTTCATATGGTTTGATACTTGTTAGGGTAGTTTTGAGAAACTAAAGGGTAAGCTAACTTCAGCATCGTCTTGACTTTTCCTGAAGGCACTGATGGGTTTATAGTCTATCGTCATGTATCTCATTTGGGGATTTGTTGCTTCTTGATGCATCATGGAATAGTGATATATTATTTCACTAAATAGTTGAAGGTGCATGAGAATAATTATCCAACTCAAGACTTGGAGCTACTAGTTGTGGTGTTCGCATTGAAAATCTAGCATCACTATTTTCTTGGAGTGCAAGCGGATATCATTTCAGATCTTAAGATCTTGCAATATGTGTTTACTCATAAAGAGCTGAACCTTATAAAAAGGAGATATCTTGAGCTACTCAAGGATTATGACATGAGTCTTTACTACCATTCAGGTAAAGCTAATGTAGTTGTTGATGCTCTTAGCAGGTTATCCGTTGGAGTCTAGCTCATGTGGATGAGGGAAAGTGAGAATTTCTGAAAGATGTTCACCGTTTGTCTAACCTTGGAGTTCACCTCTTGGACTCTGAGGATGGTGGTGTATTTGTGTAGAAGGTGGCACATTCGTCCCTAGGTGTTGAGGTATAAGAAAAACAAGTATTAGATCCTATATTGATGAGAATCAGGAGTTATGTAGGTGGGAAAAAAGTAATGGCTTTTGAGGTTAATGGTGATGGTACCTTGTGGTACCAAGGGAGATTGTGCATTCTAGATGTTTATATATTGCTAGAAAGTATCATTCTTGAGGTGTATAAGTCACGCTATGCTATCTATCATGACTCGATGATATTGTATCATGACCTTAAGGAGATGTTGTAATACCCCATACCTTTTTTAGCTAGAATCCGTTCCTAGAATGTTAAGGGATAGCTTCTAAGATGAATATTATTTATTTTTTGTGGAATTCTGTAGATTTGCACTTTCCATGACATAGGAAATTGAATTATATTTCCAACGATATAATATTCGCCTAAATCTGATAATCGGATAAGAAGTTATTGCTATTTTAAGCTCCAGTCGTAAAAATACCATCATTTGGGTCCTTAGCGCATCACGGAGAAGCGTAATATCATAATTGTCAATTTTCAGTGAGGCCCCGCAATCTTGGTGCATCGTGGAGAGGCCCAATTTCCCATGTGGCAATTTTCAGTGAGACCTCGCGATACTGGTGCGTCGCGCTAGTGGTCAAAATGACAAACATAAGGGCTCCGCGATTGTGGAACATCGCGGAGGGAGCCCATTTACCTTTTTTCCAATTTCCAGTGAAACATCATGATAGTGGCACGTCATGGTGGCCACCTAGTTCTCAAAACAATGCATTTTTCAGTTTCATTTGGGACTTTAAAGACGGCATTTTGGTCATTCTCCCAACCCCCAATCCGTCCAAAATCATAAGATTAAGCATATTTCAAAACACATTATGCTTTATTCATCATTCTCTCTCAAAGTAAAACCCCAGTTCATCAACATCCTTCCCAAAAATCCCAAATTTCTCCATTAATTCTCCAAGATAATTTAAGATTGAGATTTCCCAATACAAGGGCACTAAGAATTCATCCCTTTAGCATCAATAGGAATCCAAGATCCCAGTTTTCATTAAAGATGACAATTTAAGGTATGTGGGGTTTGAACAATGATAATTCTTTCATCCATGTGCCCAAAACATTACTTTAATTACAAATTTACTATAATTTATATGATTTTCCATGAAATTCAAGTTAGGGTTTACACCCATTATTGTTAATCATAAGCTTATGATATTTTCAATGATTCAGAAGTTGAATTTTATGATTTTGTTCATATTTTCATGCATAATGCTGAAATTTATTGATTTTTAGTTTTTCTATCAATATATACATTACCTAGCATGAATATTATGATTCTTTAACATGAGATTGATACATGGGTTACTACCCTAAGATTGAATATTATTATTTCAACAAAGATGATGCTTTAAGAATCTTATGATCAGATTATCCTTAATTTTTAGAAAAAGCTTTGATCTTTTGATCATTGGTTTAGCTTTGGAATCCACAAAAGATTTTACAGTTTACAAAAACTCAGAACAATTTTATTTACAGACTTGCTAAAGTCAATGCATAAATGGTTTTTCATATAAATCCTTATGCTAGTTATAAAAAGTGGAATTCCAATGATTTTGAGCATACCAATCTTAAAGGGAGTAGTATTTAGAACCGAGCGGGAAATGTGAGATTAGTGTACCCTATCTTCCACAGAACTACATATCCAATGTAAGTACAGGCTCAAATTATTCCCATTCATATGGATGACAGATTTATCTTGTGATCGATCACCTAGATTAGGTTATACTCCCTGGCAAGAGTATGACACCTTTCCCCAACATGAGGTTTCCTCCTTAGGAGGTCAAGACGTTGGACTCCATGTAGATGATATTATTTATGTCGGTTAAGAGAACCTCCCTGCTAGTACAATATATGCATTTTTTTATATAAAGTATTTTTCCCTAAAGTTTAAAAGCCTAACAGTAAAGATTTTCAAAATAGTTTTAAAAGTATCCTCCCTATAGTCTAACAGTTAATAATATATATTTCCTAAAGCTTTGAAAGAATCCCCTTGCAGAATAAATTTTCAGATATGATTTAAGAATAAAGAACAAAATACAGATTTTAGAACTAAGTGTTATGGATCGCAAGATTTTGACTATATGTGTTACTATTCTTGATTATAATCTTCAGCTTTTAGATTTGCACAATCCTACGTGAGTCATTTACATTTAAAATTCTTTGATTTATATACTGTGATTATATTGATTACTTATTGCTTACACCCCCATATACTCAGTACATCCTAAAAGTACTGATCCACATATATGTCTATGTGTTATATCATCTCATAATGTAGGTTCAGGTACTTAGTCTCAGCAGCAATAATGATTTTCAAGTATCTCATCTATATCCCTGTAGTTGGTGAGTCCTCATAGTTTGTGGACTGTAACGCATCAATTTTCTAAACTGGAATGCTACACAATACTCATTACCCCGAGGGACCACAAGCTAACCCATGACTGATATCTGTACCTGTGCACAATATAATATATGAATATAAATATGGAAACATGAACTAAAAGTCCATAAGGTTCAATACTGAACATAATCTGAATAATAACAATGTCTGAATAAAGTGGTATCACAATACCAAAAATAAAACCGAAATACTGATGTTTGAATGTAGTCTGTAATCTAGTCTGAAAGCCTCTAACTGTTTGAAGTAGGGATTGGAAGGAACATTTCTCCAACTAACTCCCGACTACTGAAAGCCAAACTGAAATACTGAAGTAATAAAGTAGTAATCATGTCCTCGGAGAATGAGGACTCACTACTAACTCTGACTGCTAAAATCTGTAATGCTACTGTTGCTCTGTAACTCGTACCTCTGAACCTAAGGTGTAACATAAGAGAAAGGACCATGGAGAAAATGTGTCAGTACATCTGAATGTACTGAGTATACAAGTGAGGTAGGCTAAATACAAAGGGGTTTATATGCATGAACAATGCATACTAATATGAATATGATAATACATATATGTGTAAGTAACTAAAACTGAGCTCGTGGAGATACTAACTATCGAGTCTGAATACTGACAACATGAGTTTACTGATACTGAGATACTAAATAGATAAATGACTATGCCTGATAGTTTGAATTATGAAGAACTGGTCTGATTGACGGTGTCTAACAGTCTTGAATTTAATACTGATAATGTAAGCTATGATGACTGATATAACTGATATAATTGTGATAACCGGCCTAACTGATGTAACTAATACTGAGCAACTGTATTTGACAGTTTAAATCTTCGAATAATGATTAAGAGTGACTAAGCTTGAGATAAGGCCTAACTAATGGGTGATCTCTGGAACTTATATTGAGAATACTCAAAAGAATCTGAGACTGAGATCAAGCCTATTTGATGGGTGACCTCTGTAAGTACAGATACTGAATAAATTTATGGTAGGACCAAGCCAAACTAGTGTGTGGTCTATGAATATGTGGAACTATCTGAGTTCCATACTGATATTGATGCCTGTATTTGACTGTCCTGATTTCTGAGTTCTACTCTTAAGACTGATACTGAAACTGTAACTGTGGAAGTTCTCACTTAACCTATATGCCTCGAATCTTAACTGGTCGTGTCAAACCTGTAACCCCAGCTGGAAGTATGTCAATACCATGCCACGGGTAAATACCTCTCTGGCCAAGCCTATCTAACGGGTGACCCTCGTAGGAAGTAAAGCTTAAGGCAGTATAATAGTCAAGCCTTTCTGATGGGTGACAAGCCTTTTTATGATGGGTGACTCATACATGCTATGTTGGCTACGCAGTTCTGGAGTTCAGGGATTGCTCCTAACTACTATGCCTCTCTGATGGGGAGCGGTTATCCCTGCACTTGCTCGGTGCTAGCTCCTACTCCTAACTGAAAGACTCTGAACTGATTCTTAGAACTTATAATTAAACTGAACAGAAGTTGTTACTAAGTTTCTTACTTGACTGAGCTGACTGAGTTCACTTAGTTTCGTTATCTGATGGAACACTACTGAATCTATTATCTGACTGAATGATACTAAGTTCTGAATTGATTTCTTGAATGCTACTAAGATCTGAGTTAAGTACTGAATTGAAGCTAGAATGATAACAATACTTAGATTACTGAGATTTCTTAAGTTCTATAACTTTTTGGCAGTTCTAAATTCTGTAACTGACTGAGTTCTACTGATCATAGCATGACTGAGATTATCGTGAGACTGACTTGGCTCTAGGCACACTATTATATTTTTCAGGTACAAGTACCCCCAGGACTCGATGGAAGGAAACTGACACACATGATACTTCTTGATCATAGGAATAACATCCACAATTTATAATACCATAAGTAGGGGATTTCATACTATACATGGTTCTCAATACCTTATACATGAAAGGGAATACATATAACATGGGTATACTTGCATACCTCAATATCATGGACATTACATATCACAACAACAACTCATAACAACAACACACATCAATAACATGAAATTCATGTGGAAACATAAGGAATAGAACATGGACTTGTCATTTAAGCACTATTAAGACATAAAAAAATGGATTCTATCATTCTTGGAATTTTATGAAACACCTTACATGCACAACTTTGGGCATAGGTGTAACTATCAATTTGACAATCTTAATCCATCAAAAATTCATGGGTTTCAACTAACCTACTCACCTACTTCATGAAAAACACATCAAGATACAACCTTTAATCCAAACAACAATCATCAACATGAATATAGTCATAACACAATAAGGAAATCACAATTTATAATTTAAAACATGATTCTTCATCTCCATGGATGAAAGAGATCCATGGATGAACACTACACATACCTTAGAAAGGAAACTTTGATGAGTTACTGGAGAGTTCTTGGATTGGGAAACTTAATTCTTGATTATCTTGGAAAAAGGGCTTGAATCTTTCTTTTGGGAGATGATTTTAATAAAAATCCTAATCTTGTAGTTGAAAGTGTAAGAGAGGGTTTTTGAGATGTTTAACTAAAGAAAAATAAGAGAAATTTACATCACTTGAGGTTTATAAGTCATGGGAGGTAAAGGAAAAGACCAAAATACCCTTACAAAACCACTTCCCAATTGCAGAAAATCTCAGCGGACGACCAAGGCTGAAATGTCGTCGGATTTGTAATAAGTCATCACAAATGTCGTCACTTGGGAGCTGGTTTCTGCCTAAGGATGACGACTTTCATGATAAGTCATCACACTTGTGATAACTTATCAAAAATTTCATCACTGGGGGCTGGATTCTGCCTAAGGCTGACGATGTTTGTGATTAGTCGTCACACTTGTGATAAGTTATCACGAATATCGTCACTCAGTTTTCTAGGCTGACATGCTGAAGTAATATGGGTATAACTTTTTTCTTCGGTATTAGATTTTGGAAAAATTGGTATCGTTGGAAAGATAATTCAAAGATATTTTATTTGACATATAGTAGGTCCTCTAATTCTATATCTAAAAGGAGTTATGGTTGATTGAAGTTGACCTAAGTTTTGATGCTCACTAAAACTTGAAAGATAGGAATGCTTTTAACTTTTCATTGAGTTAGGGGACCTCTATGATCTAAATTCATGCTCAAATAGATTCCCACACTACATAATTGATTAAAATACTAAATTTACATGAGATTCGAGTCTTTTGGAACATCTACGCATATGAATAACGAATTTTCATTCTTGTCCGAAATGTGGGGAGTTACATGGACTTAGCTATTCGTGTTTTAGTTTACTAGTAGATGTTCCTTTATTTAGTTCAACCAGTTTAAGTCAGCTTAGGCCTATCCCAGTGACTCTCTCGACTCAGCTAGTAGAGGCTTGTCGGACTTCCAGGTTCAGTCTTGGATCTCTGTTGTCTTATCCAGACATTTCTGTATTTGTTTAATCAAATTGATAAGATTAGTAATTTCAGATATATTAAGATAGTTTTCCATATTTTATCATGATTTTATACTTATATTTCCCTATGATGAGATACAGATGTGTTAGAAGGCTTCCAGGGATAACTCTGGGCTACTTGTAGTTCGAAGCACCTTGGGGCATCCTGAGAACAAGATTTTGGGGCGTTTACAAACTTAGTATCAGAGCCTAAGGTTTAGAGAGTCCTAGGGAGTTAGACAAGCCGTGAAACATAGAGTCTTGATCATCGGTGTGAAGCGCGCCACATCTATGAGTAAGAGGCTATGGAGCATTTTAGGAAAATCCTCTCTTTCTTTCATAATCCATCATGCTTATAGTTGTCTCTAGATGCTATTAACTCATGCTTTTTTATGTTATAAAATGCCTCCTCATCGAGCTAATGCCCGCAAAAACATTAACGAGCAACCTCAGCCCGCAGATTCTTTAAATAAAAATGTGTCATATGCAAAGTTTAGGGTAGCTTTTCAGGCACTCGCCCAAGCTAAGACTGCTAATGTTCAAGGTAATCGTCAAGCTACAGTCCCTCCTTAGCAGGATGGGGATTTAGCTGCAACCAGAATTCAAGACTTTATGAGAATGAATTCACAAAAATTCTTTGGGTCGAAGGCAGGTGAGGACCCACAACTATATCTTGATGAGGTAAACAAGATCACCTGAATTATGTATGTTTTGGAAGAAAAGAGTGTTGAATTGGAATCATATAGGCTGAAGGATGTTGCCTATGACTGTGTGGTGATGTGGAAGAAGAATAGAGGGGAGAATGCAGACCCTCTAACTTGGTAGATATTTCAAGATGCATTCCTGGACTAATTCTTCCTACTTGAGATGAGGGAAGATAAGATAGAAGATTTCATAAACCTGAGAGCAGGGCTCCATGACAGTGAAAAAGTATTTCCTCCAGTACAACGAGTTGTCTAAGTATGCCCCTAATAAGATGCTTGACCCTAGGTTAAGCATGACTAAGTTTGTGACCAGTGTGTCTAGATTGGTGGTTAAGGAGTGTAGTACTGCTACACTTCTTAGAGACATGGATCTTTATAGATTGATGATGCATGCTCAACTGATTAAGGCAGAAAAGATGAAAGAAAAAGAGAGAGTAAATAAGAGGGCTAGAATAGGGTAGTTTGATCATGCTCAAAATAGGTCTAGGGGAGGAAATCATTCATAGTTTTAGAATCCTTCATCTATGCCTGCACCTTCTTCATCTAGTGCTCTTGAACCAAGAAGTAGGCAAGAACAGTGGGGTAAGTTTTAGATGTCCAGATCTCAAAATAGTATGAGTGGTAGGCCCAGTTATCCTCAGTGTGCTAGGTGTGGAAAAAATTATCCTGGTGAGTGTCTTGTGGGATGGAGAGGTTGTTATGGGTGTGGCTAGAAAGGCCATAGAATCAAAGAGTGCCCGTATTCTAGGCAGGGAAATAAGGATATTCATCCTTAGACTCAGGCTAACAGTGCACTAGCTCCTCTAGGTCGCCCAACTCCTCCTCAGGGCGTATCATCCAGTACTGCTGGCAGTCAGTGCTAAAATCGATTTTATACTTTACCCTCACGCCAAAACTAGGAAAATTCCCCAGATATTGTTACTGGTATGCTTTGTGTCTTCCATTTTGATGTTTATGTGTTGTTAGACCCTAGGTTATGTTTTTGTTATGTGACCCCATTAGTTGCTGTGAATTTTAAGATAAATTCTGAAAAGATTCCTGAGCCTTTCTTGGTTTCTACCCCAGTAGGTTAGTAAGTTGTTGCTAAGAAAATCTATAAGAAGTTTCCTATTATTGTTCTTCATAAAGTCATGTTAGCAGACTTGAAAGAGTTAGACATGGTTGATTTTGATCTTATCCTTTGTATGGATTGGCTCCATTCCTATTATGCTTCTATAGATTCTCGCACCCGAGTGGTGAAGTTTTTGTTTCCAAATAAGCTAACCTTTGAGTGGTTCAATGATTCAGTGTCTCCAAAAAGTCATTTCATATCTTATATTAAGGACAGAAAGTTGATATCCACAGGTTGCATTTATCACCTAGTTCGAGTTAAAGACACTAAGTTCATGACCCCAATAGTTCAGTCAGTCAATGTAGTAAATGAGTTTCCAGATGTCTTTCCAGAAGATCTCCCAAGGGTACCTCCTGCTAGAGATATAGAATTTGGTATTGACCTTTTACCAGATACTCAGCCTATTTCTATTCCTCCATATCATATGGCTCTCACTAAGCTTAAGGAGTTGAAGGAGAAAGTCAAAGATCTTTAATATAAAAGTTTCATAAGGCCTAGTGTTTAACCATATGGCACACCCGTCTTAGTCGTTCAAAAGAAAGATGGTTCTTCGCGTATGTGCATTGACTATCATCATCTAAATAAAGTCACAGTTAAGAACAAATATCCTCTTCCTAGAATTGATGACCTGTTTGATGAATTGCAAGGTGCAATTTATTTCTCAAAGAAAGACCACGGATCTGGCTATCATCATCTTAAAGTTAGGGAATGTGATATTCCGAAGACTACCTTTAGAACCCGCTATGGTTATTTTGAGTTTCTAGTCATGTCTTTTGGGATAACCAATGCTCCAGCAAATTTCATGGTCCTTATGAAACGAGTGTTCAAGTAGTATCTAGATATGTTTGTCAAAGTGTTCATAGATAATATCCTCGTATACTCTCGTAGAGAGGATGACGATGCAGACCATCTTAGGATTGTCTTGGAAACTCTTAGAGATCACCAATTGTTCACCAAATTCAGAAAGTATGAGTTTTTTCTAAGATCAATAGCCTTTCTAGGTCATGTTGTTTCTTCCGATGGCATTAGAGTTTATCCCCAAAAGATAGAAGCTATGAGAAATTAGCCTAGAACTATCTCTCCATCAGATATTAGTAGTTTCTTGGGTCTAGCTAGCTATTACTGCTGTTTAGTTGAAGGTTTCTAGTCTATTACATTACCTATGTCTACATTGAACCAAAAGAGAGTTAAGTTCCTATGGTCAGATTCCTGCAAGAAGAGTTTTAAGGAGTTGAAAACTCGACTCATTTCAACTCTACTGTTAGCATTACCTGATGGTACTGATGGTTTTATGGTGTATTGTGATGCCTCTAGAGTTTGTTTGGGTTATGTGTTGATGTAAAGAGGTAAGGTCATAGCCTATGCCTCCAGACAGTTGATGCCTCATGAAAAGAATTACCCAACTCATGGTCTAGAATTAGCTGCTGTGGTTTTTACTTTAAAAATCTGGAGACACTATCTGTATAGTGTTCATGTTGATGTATTCATAGAACACAGAAGCTTGAGGTATGTGTTTACTCTGAGAGAGTTGAATCTCTATTAGAGAAGTCCGTTAGAGTTGCTAAAAGACTATGATATGAGTGTGTTGTACCATCCGGGCAAGGCTAATGTAGTGGCAGACGCCCTTAGCAGGTTGTCTATGGGCAGTGTCGCTCATGAGGAAAATGGTAAGAAAGAATTAGCTCAAAAAGTTCATTGTTTAACTAGATTGGGTGGTATATTGGTTGATTCATCTAAAGGGAATGTTTGGATTCAGAACAGTTCCGAATTTTCCCTAGTTTTGAAAGTAAAGGAAAAACAAGATATGGATTCTAGTTTTGTCAAACTAAAGTAGTCAGTCAAAGACCAAAATGTAGGGATTTTCTCCCAAAGGGCATATGGTGTGTTTAGACACCAAAGTAGATTGTATGTGCTTTGAGTTGATGATTTGAGGTAGAGAATTATGGCTAAAGTTCATGGCACGTGTTATTCTATTTATCCCGATGCTACAAAGATGTACCGTAATTTGTGGGAAATCTATTGGTGGAGTGGTATAAAGAAAGATATAGTAGAGTTTGTAGCAAAGTGTATTTTTTAAAACAGGTTAAGTAGAGCACCAAGGACTTGGTGGTACGTTTCAAGAGTTTGGTATCCCCACTTGGAAGTGGGAAGAGGTGAATATGGATTTTGTGACTGGTTTACCCCAATTGCGTCGTCATCATGATTGGATTTGGGTTATTATAGACTGATTGACTAAGTCAGTGCATTTTTACCAATAGAAATATCTTATACAACTGGGGATTATGCTAAGTTGAATATCTGAGAGTTAGTCAGATTGCAAGGAGTTCCCTCGTCTATCACCTCAGATAAGGATACTAAGTTCACTTCCCAATTTTGGAAAGCCTTTCAGAGAGGTCTTGGTATCCAGATCCATCTTAGTTCATCCTTTCATCCGCAGACAGATGGTTATGTAGAGAGGTTCATTCATACTTTAGAAGATATGTTGAGGGCATGTGCTCTTGATTTCAAGGAAAGTTGGGATAATCATTTTCCAATGATTGAATTCGCTTGTAATAACAGTTATCATGATAGCATTCAGATGGCTCCATTCGAAGCTCTTTATGGTAGAAGATATAAATCACCCATTAGGTGGTTTGAAGTGGGTGAGGCCGCTTTGCTTGGGATGGATTAATTTTTTGAAGCTATGGAGAAAGTTAAGCTGATTAGATAGCTATTGAAAACATCCCAGATTCATCAAAAATCCTTTGAAAATGTGAGAAGAAAGGAACTCGAGTATAAAGTTGGTGATTTGGTGTATTTGCAGATTTCACCCATAAAAGGGGTGAAGAGATTTGGAAAGAAGGGGAAACTAAATCACCGGTATATTGGCCCTTTCAAAATTTTGAGTCATGTTGGGAAAGTAGATTATGATCTTGAGTTGCCCACAAACTTGTCAGCAATTCATCCGATCTTCCATGTCTCTATGCTTAAGAAGTGCATCGGTAACTCCAATGTTGTAGTTCCTTTAAAAAGCTCAGAAATTCATACAAAGATATACCAGTTGAGATTTTAGATCATCAGATCCTTAGACTATGGAACAAAGAAGTCCCCTTGGTCAAAGATCTTTGGTGGAATCAGTCTGTTGTGGGTGTTACTTGGGAAGCAGCAGCAGACATGCAAGCCAAGTACCCTCCCCTCTTCTTCGCAACCTCAGATTTAGCCGAAGGTAATACTTTTCCTTGATTCATTTCTTTTCTAATCATATATTCATATATATAGTTGTCTTCATGTAAGTTCATGCACTAACAGAGTTACTCAGAAGCTCTGAATGATTTAGATTTAGTTATTCAGTTCACTTCAGTTGTGAATACTATCTTATATTCTCAAATTCCTTAAAATTTTCAGCTTAACTAACTACATTCGAGGATGAATGTTTCCAACGGGGAGATAGTGTAATACCCCGTACCTTTTCTAGCTAGAATCCATCACTAGAATTTTAAGGGATAGCTTCCAAGATAAATATTATTTATTTTGTGTGGAATTCTTTAGATTTGAACTTTCCATGACGTAGAAAATTTAATTAGCTTTCCAACGATTTAATATTCACCTAAATCCAATAATCGGGTAAGAAGTTGTGGCTGTTTTAAGTTCCAATCATAAAAACACCGTTATTTAGGTCCTTAGCACACCACAGAGAAGCGTAATATCACAATTGTCAATTTCAAGTAACTCCCCGCAATATTGGCAAGTTGTGGAGAGGCCCAATTTCCCGTTTGGCAATATCTAGTGAGACCTCACGATACTGGCGCGTCGTGCCAGTGGTCAAAGTGACAAACATAAGGGTTCCGCGATTGTGGCTCATCGTGGAGGGAGCCCATTTCCCATTCGTCCGATTTCCAGTGAGACATCGCAATAGTGGTGCATCGCGGTGGCCATCCAGTTCGCAAAACATTGTGTTTTTTTTGTTTTGTTTGGGAATTTAAAAAGGGCATTTTTTTCATTCTACCAACCCCCTATCCGTCCAAAAATAAAAGATTAAGAATATTTCAAGGCACTTTATGCTTTATTCATCATTCCCTCTCAAAGAAAAATCCTAGTTAATCAACTTCCTCCCAAGAAATCCAAGATTACTCCATTAATTCTTCAAGATAATTTAAGATTGTGATTTCCTAATACAAAGGCGCTAAGAATTCATCCTCTAAGTATCAATAGGAATCTAAGATCCTAGTTTTCATCAAAGATCATCAATTTAAGGTATGTGGGGTTTGAATACGGATAATTCTTTCATCCTTGTGCCCAAAAATTTACTTTAATTATAAATTTACTGCAATTTATATGATTTTTCATGAAATTCAAGTTAGGGTTTACACCCATTCTTGTTAATCACAAGCTTATGATATTTTTAATGATTTAGAAGTTGAATTCCATGATTTTGTTCACATTTTCATGCATACTGCTGAAATTTATAGATTTTGAGTTGTTCTATCAATATTTACATTACCTAGCATGAATATTATGATGCTTTAACATTAGATTTATACATGGGTTACTACCCTAAGATTGAATATTATTTTTTCAATAAAGACGATTCTTTAAGTATATTATGAGCAGATTATCCTCAATTTTCAAAAAAAGCTTTGATCTTCTGATCATTGGTTTAGCTTTGGAATCCACTACAGATTTTATAGTTTATAGAAACTCAAAATAGTTTTGTTTACACACTTACTAAACTCAGTGCATAAATGTTTTTTCATATAAATCTGTATGCTAGTTTTAAGAAGTGGATTTCCAATGGTTTTGATAAAGATCTTAAAGGGAGTAGTATTTAGCACCGAGTGGGAAGTATGAGATTAGCATTCCCTATCTTCCATAGAACTACGTAGCCAATGTAGGAACAGACTAAGATTATTCCTATTTATATGGATGATAGATTTAGCTTGTGATCGATCACTTAGATTAGGTTATACTCCCTAGCAAGATTATGACACCTCTCCCCAACATGAGGTTTCCTCCTAAGGAGGTTAAGATGTTGGACTCCATGTAGCTCACATGGTTTATGTCGGTTAAGAGAACCTCCCTGCTAGTAAAAGATATACAACTTGTTAGATAAAGTATTTTTCTCTATATTTTAATATCCTAACAGTAAAGATTTTTAGAATAGTTTTAATAGTATCCTTCCTACAGTCTAACAGTTAAGAATATATATTTCCTAAAGCTTTGAAAGAATACCCTTTCAAAGATGATTTAAGAATAAAGAACAGAATATAGATTTTAAACAAAGTGTTATGGATCACAAGATTTTTACTATATGTTTTACTATTCTTGATTATGATCTTCATCTTTTAGATTTAATCAAGCCTACGTGAGTCATTTACATTTAGCATGCTTAGATTCATATAATGTGATGATATTGTTTAATTATTGCATACACCCCTATGTACTCAGTACATCCTCAAAGTACTAATCTACAGAAATGTTTATGTGCTACATCGTCTCATAATGTAGGTTTAGGTGCTCTCTCCCAGTAGTGACACTATTTTTCGAGCATCTCTTCTATATCCTTGCATTTGGTGAGTCCTCATAGTTCATGGACATATATATTCATGTTTCAGTTTACTAGTTGATTTTTCTTTATTTATTTCAGTCAGAGTAAGTCAGCTCAGGTCAGTCCCAGTGACTCTTTAGATTCAGCTAGTAGAGGATTGTCGAACTTCCATATTCAGTCTTAGATCTCAGTTATCTTATTCAAACTTTACTTTATTTTTTTAATCAAATTGATGAGATAGTACTTTCAGATATATTTAGATAGTTTTCTATACTTTATCATGATTTTATACTTATATTTCCCTATGATGAGATTTAAATGTGTTAGAAGGCAGCCATGGATAGCTTTGGACTACTTGTAGTTTGGAGCACCGTGTAGCATCTGGGAACTAAATTTTGGGGCATTACAAACTTGGTATCAGAGCCTAAGGTTTAGAGAGTCCATAGAAATCACACAAGCTGCATTTCATTGAGTCTTGATCATCGGTGTAAAGCATGCCACATCTATGAGTAAGAGGCTATGGAGCATTTTAGGAAAATCCTCTCTTTCTTTCATAATCCATCATGCTTAAAGTTGTCTCTATCTGCTATTAACTCATGCTCTTTTATGTTAGAAAATGCCCCCTCGTCGAGCTAATGCCCACTGAAATAATAATGAGCTACCTCAGCCCACAGATCCTTTAAATAAGAATTTATCAGATGCAAAGTTTTGGACAACTTTTCAGGTGCTAGCCCAATCTATGACTGCTAATGTTCAAGGTAATCATTAGGCTACAATCCCACCTCAGTAGGATGGGGATTTAGCCGCAGCCAGAATTTGAGACTTTATGAGAATAAATTCACCAAAATTCTCTGGGTCAAAGGCAGGTGAGGACCCACATCTATATCTTGATAAGGTGAACAAGATCACCTGAATTATGCATGTTTCTAAAGAAAAAAGTGTAGAATTGGGATCCTACAGGTTGAAAGATGTTGTCTATGGCTGGATGGTGATGTGGAAGAAGAGTAGAGGGAAGAATGCAACCCCTATGCCTTGGCAGATATTTTAGGATGTGTTCCTAGACTAATTCTTCACACTTGAGATAAGGGAATCTAAGATAGAAGAGTTCATGAACCTGAGGAAGGGCTCCATGACAGTGAAGGAGTATTTCCTCAAGTTCAACCAGTTGTCTAAGTATACCGCTGATCAGATGCCTAACCCTAGTCAAGCATGAGTAAGTTTATGACCAGTGTGTCTAGGTTAGTGGTTAAGAAGTGTAGGACTACTATGCTCAATAGAGACATAGATATTTATTGATTGATGATGTATGCTCAGCAGATTAAGGCAAAAAAGATGAAAGAAAGAGAGAGAGAAAATAATAGGGCTAGAACAAGGCATTTTGATCATAATCAAAAAAGGTTTGGGGGAGGAAATCATTCGTAGTTTTAGAATTGTTCATCTATGTTTGCACCTTCTTCATCTAGTACTCTTGCACCCAGAAATAGGAAAGAATAGTGGGGTAAGTTTTCTATGTTGAGATTTCAAAATAGTGTGAGTGGTAGACCCAGTTATCCTTAGTGTGCTAGGTGTGGCAAGAATCATCCTGGTGAGTGTCTAGTAGGACGAAGAGGTTGTTATGGGTATGTCTAGCCAGGCCATGGAATCAAAGAGTTCCTGCATGCTAGATAGGAAAATAAGGATGTTCGTCCTCAGACTCAGGTTAATAGTGCACTAGCTCCTCTAGGTCGCCAAGCTCCTCCTCAAGGCGCATCATCCAGTAATGCTGGCGGTCAGTTCTAGAATCAATTTTATGCTTTACCATCATGCCAAGAGTAGGAAATTCCCCAGATGTTGTTATTGGTATGCTTTGTGTCTTCTATTTTGATGTTTATGTGTTGTTAGACCCTGGGTCAAGTTTTTCTTATGTGACCTCATTAGTTGATGTGAATTTTGAGATTAATTCTGAAAAGATTCCTGACCCTTTCTTGGTTTCTACCCTAGTAGGTGAGTAAGTTATTGCTAAGAAAATCTATAAAAAGTATCCTATCACTATTCTTCATAAAGTCATGTTAGCATACTTGATAGAGTTAGACATGGTTAATTTTGATATCATCCTTGGTGTGGATTGGATCCATTTCTGTTATGCTTTTATAGATTGTCGCACCCGAGTGGTGAAGTTTTAGTTTCCAGATGAGCCAACCTTTGAGTGGTCCGATGATTCAGTGTCTCCCAAGAGTCATTTCATAGTTTATATTAAGGACAGAATGTTGATATCCAAATGTTGCATTTATCACCTAGTTCTAGTTAAAGACACTAAGTCTGAGACCCCAACAAATCAGTCAGTTAATATAGTAAATGAGTTTCCAGATGTCTTTCCAAAAGATCTCCCAGGGGTACCTCCTACTAGAGATATAGAATTTAGTATTGACCTTCTCCCAGATACTCATCCTATTTTTATTCCTCCATATTTTATTGCTCCCACTAGGCTTAAGGAGGTAAAGGATAAACTCAAAGTCGGATGCTTGTGAGGGAAGTTTTGAGAATCTGAAGGATAAGCTAATTTCGTCTTCAGTCTTGAAATTACCTAAAGGCACGAATGGATTTATGGTATATTGTGATGCATCCCGTGGGGGGATTGCTTACATTTTTGATATAGCATGGCAAGGTGATATCTTATGCCTCTAGACAGTTGAAGGCGCATGCGAATAATTATCTCACCCATTAGTTGGAATTGTTGGTTGTGGTATTCACATTGAAGATCTAGCGTCACTATCTATATGGCGTTCATGTGGACATCTTTTCTTATCATAAGAGCCTATAGTAGGTGTTTACTTAGAAAGAGCTTAACCTCAGGCAATGGAGATGTCTTGAGCTTCTCAAGGACTATGATATAAGTCTTTACTACCACACAGGTAAGGCTAATGTAGTTGCTGATGCTCTTAGCCGGTTATCCATGAGAAGTCTGGATTATCTGGATGAAAAAAAGTGGGAGCTGGTGAAAGATATTCACCTTTTGGATAACCTTAGAGTTTACCTCTTGGACTCCGAGGATGGTGGCACATATGTACAAGAGGTGATATAATTATTTCTTAGTGCTGAAAATAAGGAGAAACATATGTTAGATACTATCTTGATGAGAATCAAAAGAGATGTAGGTGGGTACAAGGTGATGGACCTTGAGATTTATGGTGATAGCACCTTACGGTACCAAGAGACGTTATGTGTTCTTGATATAGATGGTTCATGAGAAAGGATCTTGGTTGAGTCACATGAGTCGTGCTATGTTGTTCATCCTAGTTCGACAAAAATGTATCATTACCTTAAGGAGATGTATTAGTGGAACAATATGAAGTGGGATGTGGTTAGTTTAGTGGTTAAGTGCATGGTGTGCCAACAAGTGAAAGTTGAGCACATAAGGCTTGGAGGATTGTATTAAGAAATTGAGTTGCTAGAATGGAAGTGGGAAGTGATCAACATAGATTTCATTACCATTCTTCCTTAGTGTCAAAATTAGTTTGATTCGATTAGGGTCATCGTGGATAGGATGATAAAGTCGGCTCATATTTTGCCAGTAAGGAGTAATTTTTTGATCGAGGAATAAGTGAGGTTGTACCTCCATGAGATTGTGAAGCTGAATAGCATGCCTATTTTTATCATCTTGAATTGTGGTACCCAATTTTCGTTGGACTTTTGGTTATCATTTCAAAAAAGTTCGACTATGAGTACTGCTTTCCTCCTTCGGTTTGATGGGCAAGCAGAAAGGACTATTTAGATATTGAAGTATATTCTTCGTGCTTGCATGATTGAATATGGTGGCAGTTGGGTTGAGCACTTATTTCTTATAGATTTTACGTACAACAATAGCTACCACTCTAGCATTGGGATGGATCCATTTGAAGCCTTGTATGGTAGGAGGTATATGTCTCTAATTGGCTGGTTTAAAGTTGGTGAGGTGGATATGTTTGGCTTGGATTTGGTTCACAAAGCTATGGACAAGGTGAAGGTAATTTGGGATAGGCTCAAGGATGCCCAAGGTTGCCAAAATTACTATGTGGATGTGAGATGAAGGAACTTAGAGTTTGAGGATGTGGATAAGGTATTCTTGAAGGTACTCCCATGAAGGGGGAAATGTGGTTTAGGATAAAGAGAAAGCTCAGTCCACACCATGTTGGTCTGTATTTGATTTTGAAGAAGGTTGGCAATGTTGCGTATGAGTTAGAATTACCTTCTAGTTTGAGCTTCATTCACCCGGTATTCCATGTTTCAATGTTGAGAAATTGTATGGGTGATCCGTTGAAAATTGTGCCTATCAAGGATATTGGTATTTTGAATTCTTTGTCTTATGAGGAGGTCCCTATTTAAATCTTAGATCGACAAGTTCGTTGATTGTGGACGAAAGACATAGCTTCGGTAAAGGTTCTATGGAGGAGCCACAAGGTCGAAGAGGCTACTTAGGAAGCTGAAGTGGACATAAATTCCAAGTATCCATTCCAATATTCTACTCGGAAAATTCATGCTTAAGGTATGTGTTGATCTTACCATCTTTGTATTCTAACTTTGTTAAAGGAAAGATTGCTTTCCTTGGTATTTTTATTTTCTAACTCAGTTAAAGGTAAGAGTGGATTGTGAATTCCTTGGTAATGTGTTTACTATCTTAAAGGGAAGCGTAGGGGTGTTTAATCGTGCTTGTATTGCCTTTATCCATCATTCGGGGATGAATGATACATGTGGGGGAGAATTGAAATACCTTGGGTTTTGGACCACATAAATTTCCTGAGTTTTGAACTCACTGTCCTTTTAGTAACTCATCATATGAGTTGTATGGTATGGGTATGGTTCTAGGGACCCTAGTAATATGTTGTGCAGTGTGTTTCTGGCCAAGTTCTATCCTAGCTATGAGAGACTCCCTATGAGTTGTATGGTCTTATGACGTGAAGTTTAGGGTCCAATCATAGGTTGTCTAGTGTGTAGCCCTAGATGTTCTTCCTTGGATACAACATGATGGTACTAGTCGTATGATATGGTGATGGGTTGGTCAGGGGAGTCGTATGTTAGACAAAATGTGGTGTCCAACTTTTAGACCTAGTGATGAGTTGAGGGTACAACTCGTATGTTGTGGTGACGAGTTAGAGGGTCTACTCGTACCTACCTGCGAGTTTTCTACAATTTTAAGTTGGGGTATTCTGGACATTTCCCCTCTTAACTCCTTGTGACCCCATAACATAAAGCATTTTTTGGGACTTCATTAACCTATTATTCTCAATCAAGAACTCTTAAAAATCTCTTAAAATCTCTCTCAAGCTCTTGGATCAAGAAAGGCTAGGGTTTCTTCAAGGCAATCAATTAAGGCTCTACAGGGTGGTTTCTCTCCATCTTCCTTGGTGTCTAATGTATGTTCCTCCTCCCTCATTGTTTGTTCAACTAAAATCATGTTTTAATGAATGGTTTTCATGGTACTATTCTGGTATTATTTTGGTTTTGAAATAGATGTTGGAGATTCTTGTTGTTTATGGTGGGATAATATTTTCCTATGTTTTACATATGGTTGCTTATGTTATTATTATGGTTTTAACATGTGGTTGAATGATAATGGTCAATTGATATTTGGTTTTGGTTTAAGAAATTATATGCCCTCAACGTGTTTGTTAAAATGCCAATGAAATGATTTTGTCACATAGTTTGACTATTCTTTAAATCTTTGCATTGCATAAAAGGGTAAAGAAACTTAAATTGATTTGGTTGATTTTAAATGGTTTGGAAAGGCCTTGGTGACCACGACTTTGTTCTAATTTTAAATCATGTGGGATACATGGGAATCCCCTAAGTGTTGGCTAGTGACATCGCTTGCAAGCTATATTGGTAGTTTGGTTATGTGCTAAATGTTTTAATTGGGAAATAATGAAGGGTTGTGATATCTAACTATGAAGGTGTAAGTTCGATGGGCGGATGTTGGAAACTCATGTTTTCCAACATGAGGGTTGGTCTCGGTGACTGTATACTTGTGGGTACACGGAAATCCCCCAAGTTTATACTTGTATATATGTATCATAGAGGGAAAAGGGTACATGGGAATCCTCCACCCCTTTGTTATCTCCGGTTTGTGCAGCTACACGCACTAGGTCCTGTTCAGGGTGTAACACTAGACCCATATAGCCCGTGAGTGGATTATGACAACCAAGTTGCACAACCCAGGTAAAAGGTTTTAAATACATTCTAAACCCAATTACTTTTCCCGACATGATATATAAGAATATATTTAATTGCATATGGTTATTTGATTTTGTTTTGTATGATGGCATTATTTTGTCATTATGCCTAAGTACATGGTAGCGTTCACTTCGCTAATTGTCATCGGGTCCTTTATCACCACACGATGTAGGAACCAACCATACTACCATTCCTCCTTCTCAGTGACTTGGATTCGGGGACAACTTTGAGTCAGACTGAAGTGGTGAGCTTCCATACTAATACAAACCAACTATCAAACACACGAGAAGGATAAAAAAATAGACAACAACCCAAACTAAGATTACAACACAAACACAAGAATAAGATGAACAAACAATAATAATGAAATGATTGATATATAACTTGACATACAAATGCACAAATACTAAAAACCATAATGTGTATCAAACATTAAGACTCAAAGATTTATACAAGTAACACCAAGTTCTTATGGAGACCTCAAGGGAACTGGAAAACCCAAGCAACCACCATTTCTAAATAGGTAACCAATGCAAAACGAATCCACGTTTGACAAAGAGTGAATCCACAGTTGTCAAGTGATTCCACACTTGTTTAGACACTCAAAGAGTATTCTCATAAATATGTTCAAAGTTTCTGGGAATTAACCTAAAGAAATCTATTTAAAGACTTAGGCTAACTATTACAAAGTAAAAAGACCAAAAGGCCCTTAATCAAAGCCACAAAGAGGCGACCTTGAAGTTTAGACTTGGGTGGCTTTGGAGTGTTTTGAAAGCCTTCTTCACACTTCAAAACTTGTTCTCTTGTTTGGTCAGCCCCCAAGCTCGAGTCTTTACGTATTGGCCTCCAATAATTGGCTGAGAAACCCAAGCTCGAGTCTTTATGTATTGGCCTCCAATCATGTCCTTGAATGCTAAGATTCCCATCTTGACGTATCATCCTCCCCTTCTTCAAAAGGATTCAACCTCAAATCCACACCTTGCAAAGACCAATAAAAGGACAAACAAACACAAGTTCCTTATGTTATGAGGGTTAGGGTTAGTGTAATCAATCATAACATCTTGTCAATGTTTCACATACTTAAGATATATCCAAACATCTTTCAAGACATTGGGAGAAAAATAGACATTTAAAGTGCGAAGGAGTTGCCTATCACAATCATCAAGAAGTTTCCCTAAGTTAGTCCCATAAACAAAATTAACAAGCAAATCATAACATGTGGGACAAACTACGGGAAAAAGGAAGGAGTCTTTAGGGAGTTAAATTGTAAGACCCTGCAAAATTCTCTCATAGAATGAGCCATAGGCCATGTCAAGGAGGCATGATTCCGAATCTAAAAGATTGAGAAGTGACTTTCTATGTATGTATCGTGTTAACCATATATAATTTCCCTAATTTCTACTTTTTATTTCATGGAAAATTTGATAAGCTTTCTGTCAATATAAGATTTGCCCAAATCTAATACCCGAGTAAGAAGTTATGGCTAATTTAAGTCCTAGTCGTAAAATAACATCATTTTAGTTCTTGTCACATCGCGGAGAGGGTCTATTTAAAAACTGTCAAATTCCAGTGGAACTCCGCGATAGTGGTACGTCATGGAGGAACCCAATTTCTCAATAGTTAATTTCCAGTGGCCTAGGGCGATTGTGATGCATTGCCCTGAAGTTCCAGGTCCCAACTAGTGGAACAACGTGAACTCTCCGTGTCGCGGTGACTACCAATTTCCCATTTGTCAATTTCCAGTGAGCCACCATGATAGTGGCACATCGTGGTGGCCTATGAAATCGGGTTCCCAGTTCAATTTTTTTATCTTTGTACAGAAGTTAAAATGGGCACTTTGGACTTTTTCCAAGCCTCTTAAACCATGAAAAAACCAAATCAAGGTCATTTACAAGGATTCTATGAAGTCTCTCTCATGTTTTCTCTCAACAAAAACCCAAAGTATCCAAAACCACTTCCAATAATCTCAAGAATCCACCATAGATTTTCTAAATTGAGTCAAGATTCAAGGTTCCCAAGTCAAGGGATTCAATAACCCTCTCCCAAGAGTAAGAAGAGGAAGTTTAGAGCATGCTTGTTCATCCAATTCCATAATCTAAGGTATCTGGGGTTTTGAACAAGGGTAACCCTTTCACCCTTATGCCCAAAGTCTTATTTAAATCATGATTTTCCTGAAATCTATAAGGTTTTACATGAATTTGAAATAGGGTTTTTCACACATTATTATGAATGCATTATCTTGATATTTCCCATGAATTGAGAGTTAAATGGCATGATTTCTACATGTTTTCTTGAGAAATTACTGCTGGGTCTATACCCCATGATTTTAATCCTTGAGAAATAAATAGTTGAAATGTTTGAGATATTGAAGTATTTGAGTCTTTTGAGATTGTTGAGAAATGATTTGACCTAATGGTCATAGAGTTTTGAAATCCACTTCCTACGTGAGATTACATATTTGATTATTGGGTTTGTGGTGAACCATGAGATTATTTCTAAAAATGGATTTTTATAAGATGAGCACAGATAGTCTAAAGGGAGTAGTATTTAGCACCAAGTGGGAAAGTTACTACGATTTCTTACCCCAAAACTATGTGCCACCGTAGGATGGGACTGTGAATGAGTTTATGATTTTTATTAGGCCTAAGGCCGAGTTGATATTGGGCCTGAGGCCGAGTTCATTTAGTGATCACTAGACCTAGGTTATACTCCCTGGCAAAGAGTATAACGATCCTCCACAACATGGGGTCTCTTCCTTAGGAGGAAAAAACATTGGACTCCATGTAGCTCACATGGTTTATGTCGGTTAAGAGAATCTCCCTTGCCCTTTAAACTATGATATCAATACTTCCTTGAAAACTAAAGTATTTTCCCTTCCTATGAGCTATTTTCCGAATGGTAAAGTTGCAAAATGGTTCCCTAACTAAAGCATTTCCTTGATATAAGTTGTTTTTCTAAACGAAAGTATTCTTCCTTTATATGGTATTTTCCATGAAGCTTTGAGATAAGTTATTTCCTTAAACTAGAGTATCTTTCCATTGAGATTGAATGATTTTCCTAAATCTTGAAATGAGATACTTTCCTAAAGTGAACGAAATGCCTTTAAGTATGTTTCAAAGTTATATGATTCCAAATTCCAAGTATTTGAGTTCAAACGAGTTATAAGATCTTGAGAGTTAAAGAATTTCTACTCTCCATGAGACATATGAATGATTTGAAAGTACTGTTTAAAGTTCCTTTAGCCTTGAGGATTGAGAATAAGAGAGGATTTCTGATTTCAATATTAAAGTATGATGACTGACGAGATTTGTGTTGCATGCTTCTTCTTGAATGACTTATGAACTTTAAATTTTATACTTGTTCAAGCCATGTGAGCCATCCCATATTGCATGCATGATTTGATTGAAGAAGATTGATACTATTTTATACTTATGTATTCACCCCCATATACTCAGTACATTCCCAAGTGCTGATCCATATATACATCTATGTGCTACATTGTCTCATAATGTAGGTGCAAAGATTTGTAGTGTATGCACTATATCCAGTCAGTTCGTAACTTCCAGTCAGTAGGTGATGGGTACACTTTTTATTCAAGGGCTCAACTCAGTGATACAGTTGAATTGTGTCGTATTTTCTTTATTCTATCGTATTGAGTTGGGGTGGTTGGCAGTCATGACCCAGCTACCTATAGTCAGTACTACTTGATGCATTAAGTTTTAGTTTTATTGTAAAAGCAGAGTTGTAACCTTATGACTTCAATTTTTTTTACTGAGCCAATTCATAATAGAGTTATTTTTGCCGTATTCTTTCATATTTATGCACTTTGTTAAGTTACTTATGAGTTATGCCAATAGAAGAGTCAGGTTGGGGTCACTTGTGACCCTAGGCACCGTGTGGCGTCCCGAGGGGTGATTTCCTGTCATTCCAAGAATATCCTTCCAATCACAGGAAACCAGAATTGCATACAAAATATGTTTAGTATCAACATGGATGTCATCAAATGCAAAAAGGTAGTGAAGAAAGATATAAAGAAGATAAGTTCCGTCCAAGGTGTTTCCATATCTAAGTGTATCAAGGTACTCAAGAAATCCAGTTACCAGTTCAGTAGAAGTTGGAATAACCAAGGATTCAGTCAATTCATTAGGATGCACAACACTTTTCCTTCCCAGACAACCCATGTTTACACAAAATACATTTTTAACAACAACATGGTCGTCATCATAAGCAGAAAGATATAAAACAAATGTGTTAAGGCCTACAAGTTCTCTCTCAAAAAAATACATGTCATTCATCAAAACATTTCCATCTACATGATTTTTATGAGGAAAACCAATAGTAGAGCCTTCAAAAAACAAGATACTCAAAGAGTCATCTACATTATCATGATCAACTCTATAAACACCATAACTAACTTGAGACTTCAAACACACCATACACATGCTAAGTAGTTGACTACATTCATGAGTAAGTTTATCATTATACCCAACCTCACTAGTTGTTGGCAACTCACATACCTACATAGACTCACCTTGGTTTACAAAAGGGTCAACTAGTCTGAGACTTCTCTCTTCACTTGGCAATGGGACTTTATTCGAGTAACAAGTGCTAGAACTAGGTGGACAAAAATCATTATTATGAGAAGAATCCATTTTGTCATCTATAGGATCAACTAGTGCATGCAAACTTACAACAAGAATTTGTTCTTCATGGAATGTAACAACATCAAGAGTATCACAAAGGAAAGACTCATGTCGTTCTCTTCTAGGCAAACCACCAACTACATCCACTTGGCTACTACTAGCCACATCACAACATTTTAAGTCTATAGGAGCGTAAGAGCTAGCATTGTTTCCTTGTAGCTAATTTGGAGCATGCTTAATCAAGTTTTCCAACTTCTTGAAAAGAGAACATCCCATCCCTTCCATTCTTTCCATTTTCATTTAAAAGGATCCCAATCGGCTATCCATGGTAATGGCAATCTTTTCCATGAAAGAACTAGACCAACTAGGAATTTTCCCTTCATCCGCCATTTCACCTATCAACAAATAGTAAACAAAACAATAAATAAACAATAAGTTACGGTTAGAAAACAAAAATCAGCCTCACAATCTCTCAAGCTAACCCTTTTGAAATATCACTCAATAGGAATTGTAAGTATTGGTATCCCGTTTATACTCCAATGAGGTTACTTGGTTCCAATTACGGCATAAGGTTAGAATAAATTAATGTTTCAAATGACTCAAGGAAAATATGTATGGACTTGAATAAAAAAACTACAACGAATTACAAAAAGATAAAAGAACACAACAAAAAGATGACAAAAAAGAAATAGACTCAAAACAACTAATTCACACCCTAGTAGATGATTACTAGTTTCTAATTAGTTTTAGAATCAAACAATGCAACCAAAGAAACAAAGAAAGAAACTAAGAATCCAAAACGGATTTAGTTACGTGGCATCCTTTGGTTGATTGAAAAATTTTAAAAAAATTTCTTGTTTCAATTTTTATTGCTCAATTTTTAGGTTGGATGAGTGAAAAATATGCTTTGGAGGGAATAACAACAAGTTTTGGATCCTTTGTCAAATTCAAAAAGTGCTTGAATTTCTTTGCATCTTTTCGGCAAAACACCTTTTTGAAGGGTGGTTGGCTCTTCCACTTTTGGTTAGTCTTGAAAAACCACTTTTCTTCCTTTTGGTAACAAATCTTTTTGAGGTCTTTTTTGTCCTCTTACTTCTTTGGTATACTTTGGGACTTGTTTCAAGAGAAACAAAAAGACTACACTCTGTTCCTCCTTGTTTTAAGATCAAACCACCACTTTTTTGTTCCACAAGTTATGAAGATGGTGAAGAACACCAAGAACACAACTTTGAAAACTTGGAGTTCTAAGGTTCACGTTGGGATCTCCAGCATCAAAAACACATGTTCAACCTTAAATTTTCAACAACAAGTATCAACTACTTGTTTTCAAGCCACCATTCTTCAAAACCAACATCAACAAAACACATTTTTCAACCTCAAGATATTAGATCAACCCTCAAAGAGTGTTAGTGAAGAAATACCTAACACTAGAAACAATAAAATTACACAAAAAACTCCTAGATCTAAGTTCAAACTTTATTCCTAGAAACAATAACAAGAACAACTATAGTTTTGGCCAAGACACACAACAACAAGAACAACTATTTTTGTGAGATTTTTGGATTTTAAAATCAACAACCCCAAGAGTGATTTTGTTGGAACAAAATAAATCCTTGCTATTTATACCAAATGATACAAACCAACTATCAAACATACGAGAAATATACAAAAATAGCCAACAACAAAGCTAAGATTACAACACAAATATGAGAATAAGATGAACAAATAAAAATAATGAAAGGATAGATAGATAACTTGACATACAAATGCACAAATACTAAGAACCAAAATGTGTATTAAACATTAAGACGCAAATATTCATACAAGTAACACCAAGTTCTTACGGAGACCTCAAGGGAACTAAAATCCCCAAGCACCCACCGTTTCTAAACGGGTAACCAATGCCCAACGAATCCATGTTTGACCATAAGTGAATCCACTCTTGTCAAGTGATTCCACACTTTCTTAGACGATCAAAGATTATTCTCAAAAATATGTTCAAAGTTTCTAAAAAATAACCTAAAGAAAGTTATTTAGAGACTTAGGCTAACTATTACATAGTTAAAAGACTAAAAGACCCTTATTAAAAGCCATAAAAGGGGTGGCCTTGGAGTGTAGACTTGGGTGGATTTGGATTGTTTTGAAATCCTTCTTCAGACTATGGGAATGAAAAGTTTCGGTATTACTGTCAGCATTGGTATTGGTATAAGCATTGGGGTTAACATCTATTGGAAATTTTGTCGAATATTTGGTTGGTTATGGTTTTTGAATTTATATAATTTCTTTTAATTACTATTAATTTATCTTGTTATATGTTTGGAATTCATCCAACATAGGCTATAGAGAAGTTATGATTGGGTATAGGGGGTGGTCTCTAATCCTAGTTGGACTTGATATGCCCAACACAACTAGGCCGTGGTTTGGGTCTGTCATCTTGTAATTGAATTATTTTATCACTACCACTAATCTACATGCTAGTTCTCACCCTACTAACTATCCCTAGACGCTAAATCATTTCATGATGTAGGGCTCAAAGGGTTTATTATTGCGCCTATGCAGTGTTGGTGATTTGGTGTTCCTGTGAATTAGTTGTGAAGTGGAGATCCTCTATCTTTTAAAGACCCAGTTGTTTTATTATTTTAGGTATTTATTTTGTATTTTATTTTGGATTTCTTTGTTCATAGTCGGGGGCATGTCCTGACTTAGGTTGGTATTATGGTTTTAAAAGCTTTGTGGAAAGTGTTGTGATGTTTTGGTCATTGTGTTTTGACTCTTTGAACTTGATCAGACTTATCTATTCTACTTATCATCATGTTTGATTATCTTTCTCTATATTTTTTTATTTTATTCTGGATACTCGGTTAAGGGGCTAGTCTCCAGCTCAGGGTGGGCTTGAGATAGCTATAATGACTAGGACCTAGTCAAGTCATTACAACTGTCCATAATTACCTGCAAAATCAATATCATACATTCAAATTATGTCTTCTAACACCTGAATGGTCCGCTCTTACTAGCTATCCATTTGAAGGTGAAACGTTGTATCATATATGAGTACCAAAATCTCTCTACACAAAAAACCAAAAAATCATAGTAAACTCTATAAAAATAATAGAGATAGGTACTCCATGCATAAAAATAATCTCTCAAACGTAAATCTTGGTCAGCTTCTTCACGTATAGCTTACCCTCACAGGTATGAACACCATAGACTTAATCAACCTATCCACAATAACCTAAATTAAGTCAATATCCCCAATGTTGGGCGTAGACTAAACATGTGGTCTATCGTGATCCGCTCTCTCTTCTACTTAGAAATAGGCATCCTTTGCAACACCTAATCATTGATGATCATACTTCACTTTATGATAATTCAAACAATTAGTCATTATAACCCCCTCAAATTTGAGGTATTTTATTTTTGGTCTTCCCATGCTTGAAATATCAATTTTTGACTTAAATTATGTTAAGGGATGTTAAAAGGGTATCATGGAAGATTTTAGAATTTTTAGATGGGGTTTAGGTAGGTTTTTATCATAGAGGTAGTAAGCCTACACGATACGATTCATGCCACAGAGGCTAGCCACAGTGATAAGGTCCATGTCACTGAGGTTATACTCCACGATAAGGTTTATGACACGGATCTTTATTATTTTGCAGCTATTTTGTTTAATTAAAAAGGGAATAATGTTGGTAAGGTCTTTTCACCTAAACACGACTTTTAAACATACAAGGATCAATTATCATAAGTTTTTCATTACATAAAGGTCATTATTCACTCTTAAACATCTTTTCTCTCAAATTCCCCTTTTTGACTTAAGGCTAGGGTTAAAGAAGGTGATCATCTAGGGTCCTAAGGGTATGGTTTTTTTTTGAATTTCAGGGAAATTAAGGCATGTACCTCTTTCCCTATACTTATATTATATTTGTATCTTGAATTAGTTATTATTATTCATGGTTCTATGTTAGGCTTTTAACTATGGGTTGAGGGTTTTGGGTATAAATTGATTGAATATTTTTCCATGTCTTCTATTGATTTATTATGCATAAATTATTGGTTTGCAAACTCATTGGGGTGCATGGGAATTGTGAATGAAATTAGGGGTACAATGGATTCACCAAATAAATGGTTTTTGTATGGAAATTAGTAATAACCTTAACTCATTTGCATAATTGGTTTTGGAATTTGGATTATCATTAGTTTTTCCTATTCTATTTGAAACTAATGTATGGCATAAATGGATAATTGGGAAATAATAATCGTGATCTTGAAAACCTTGTGGGGTATGAAGGAATCCCCCAAGTGTTTTAATAATAGAGTCTGCGAGGTACAAAAGATTCCCCAAAGTGTTGGCTAATGACATTGCTTGAAAGATATAGTCGGTATGACGATACCACTTAATAATGTCTTAATGAATGAATCCTAGAATTGGTTGATGGGTTAAGTGAAAAATGTTTTAATTGGGTATTCATGGGTTTTGTGTTAGCTAGATGTGAAAATGTGAGTCAGAAGGGTTGATACTTGAAACTCATGTTTGCCGATGTGAGAATTCATCTTAATGACCACGTTCTTGCGGTGTGCAAGAGAATCCCCCTAGTGGATAGGTTTATATATGTATCATGGAGGGAGAAGGGTAAAAGAAAATCCTTGGCCTTCTATGATATCTCTAGTTCATGCACGTACTGGGGCCTATCCAGGGGGTGACACTTGACCCATATAAACCGTGGGTGGATTTTATGATGGACAAGCTATACAATCTAGGTTAAGTTTTTATAGATCATGCAAAGCCTTTTCCTTACCCCCAGCATGTTATATTATATATATATATATATATATATTTATTCATAGCGTGTATATGGAATTTACTATGGTTTTGACATGACATTACTTGTTCCCTTATCCTTGAGTTACATGATGGTGGTCCAACCACCAAACTTCTTCAAACGTTATATCCCTATGTAAAGTAGGGTTGAAAGTTAAGTCTACTTTTCCTACGCAGTGATCAGGTGTTCATAATTATTCATGAGGTTACTTGAATTAGTGATCTTCCATTCTTTGAAAGACTTCATTTCATGTTTTGTTTTTTCTATGTCTTGGACTTTATTTCAAATTTATTTTGCCTATGGTCGGGGGTATGTCCCAATACTTTATTGGTACTCGAATTTTGTTAAAGGCTTTGTCGGTACTATGGACTAGGGTATTATGGATTTATCCAGATGTTGATCCAATACAGATTCTTTTCAGATTTCTTATTACATTTTGTCTTATATTAGTATTCATCCTTTGCTAAGTGTTCTTAGTTGTATTAGAATAAGCTTAGAGGGCATTCTCTGGTCCTTGTGGACTTAGGATTATCATCATGGCTAGGCCCTATTTTGGGTCTTGAAAAAAATGGTATTATAGCCTAGGTTCCAATATCATTGAGTATCCAAAAAGTCGTGTCAACTAGAGTCATATGCCACACTTATAATAGAGAGGCTACGAGCAATTTAGGAATGTTTTCTTTTTTTGTTGTCATATTTTTTGGCTAGTCTAAGGTTTTCAATTCCTCTAACTCCCATTTATTCGCCTTTAACATCACGTTTCCAGACGATCTGAAACTAGTGGAAACTTATTTGTCCTACTTGAGGATAAAGTGGATGAAGTTTGTCCTACTCATATGGTAAAAACCCGGTCTAAGGTCACTGCTTCTGATTGACCTCGTGGTGTTCCACCTATATCTACTAATCTTTCTTTATCTAGTGGCACTCATATGCAACCACCTCAATGAGCTATTACTAATGCTGTGTTTTGCTAATCCATTCATCTATTAACTCAGTTGGTGATATGTTAGTCATGTTAGTCATGTTTTGTTGGTATTACTGAGAGTTCATTTGAGCCCACTAAAGGTTACCAGTTTATAAGGTTAAGCCCTCCGAATTTTATTGGTACTAAGGTTTAGAAGGATCCTCAATGTTGTATAGATGAGATGGAGAAAATATTCTGGGTTATGCATGCTACTGAGGTAGAGGGTGTGGAATTTACTTCTTATCAGTTGAGGATGTGGCATACCAATGGTACGAAGAGTGGGAACAACTTAGGTGTGATGGTACAAAGTCTGCTGTGTGGGAGGATTTCTCTAGTTCCTTTCTTGACCGCTTCTTTCCTCAAGAGTATAGGGAGGTAAAAATGGAGGAGTTTATGAATTTGAAGTAAGAGAGGATGTTAGTAAAGGAGTATGGTTTGAAATTCCACCATTTGTATCTATATGCTCATGAACTAGTTTCTAGCATGAGGGTTATAAGGAGGAAATTTGCATCTGGTTTGTCTCATGGGTTGATTTTAGAGAGCAAGGTTGCCTTTTTGAACAAGGATATGGACATCTCTCGACTTATAGTGTATATACAGTAGGTTCATAAGGAAAAAGCTAGCAAGAAGATACAGGGGAGAGACAAGTAAGAAATCTTGGTATTTAGATCAGCATGAAAGTTAGCAACAAAGTTAAAGTGATGGTGAGAAGTTGTCCAAAACGAAGTGGATTAACTCGGGTTTATATTCAATGGCTAGTTCTCCCTATCCGATGCCAACCGTGGATCGTCATTTATAAAATAGTGATGGCTATAAGTCACACGGTTCCCAATCTTAGGCGAGTGGGGACCATCCAACTCCGTCATATCCTTCCTACCAATTTTTTGGTTGCTTGCATCGTGGTTTCTATAATGAGAGAAGGGACAGGTGTTTCAATTATGGTAAGCTGAGAGATATGCTAAGAAACTATCTCATGGTTAAGGTTTCTTCGGGGGCTAATAAGGTTCCTATTGCTACTTTATCAGCTCCTGCACCAAGGGTTCCACTTTTGGCTCTGGCACTGGTCGAAACTTTCTCTATGATCTTACTACTCATCACGAGTCCAAGGCATCTCCATATGTCGTCAGTAGTATGTTAAAACTCTTCACTCATGATATGTACTGCTTACTTGATCAAGGGTCTACTCTTTCTTATGTGACTCCATTTGTGGTTGTGTATTTTAGTTTCTGCCTTGAGCGTATTTTGGACCCTTTATCTCTTTTTATCATGATGTGTGACTCAGTGGTTTATCGAAGGGTCTATAGGGATTATGTGGTATCTATTGGTGGAAGGGAAACTTTGGTGGATATGATTGAATAAGACATGCTAGATTTTGATGTTATCTTGGGGATGGGATGGTTACACTCGTCCTATGCCTCAATAGTCTTTCGGACTCGTATGGTCATTTTTAAATTCCCTAATGAGCTGGTTATTAATTGGGATGGGAGTTCCCTAGTGCCTAAGGAAAGTTTAATACATATCTGAGAGCTCAAAAATTGATTTCTAAGGGATGTCATTATCATTTGGTTTGGGTTAAAGATTCTAACTCAGAGGGTCCTTCTTTATAATTTGTTCACGGGGTTAGTGAATGTTCTGAGGTTTTCCCTGATAATCTTCCTGGTGTTACTCATAGGGAAATTGATTTTGGGATTGATCTTCTTTTGGACACTCATCCTATTTCTATCCCTCCTTATAGAATGACTCCAGTTGAGTTGAAGGAACTTAAGAAGTAGTTAGAGAATCTTCTTGAGAAGGGTTTTATCCGCCCTAGTATGTCTTTCTGGGGTGTTCCCATTATTTTCATGCGTAAGAAGGATGGTTCTGTTTTGGATGTGTATTGATTACCGTAAGTTAAACACGATAATTATGAAGAATAATTACCTTCTTCATAGGATTGATGATATGGTTGACAAACTTTAGGGTGATAAGTATTTCTCTAAGATTTACCTCTGATCGGGTTATTATCATCTTAAGATTAGGGAGGAGGATATCCCTATGACTATCTTTCATACTCGATATGGATATTTTGTGTTCTTGGTTATGTCTTTCGGGCTTACCAATGCCCCTGCGGTATTTATGGATCTCATTAAATTTCTATTCCATTAGTTTTTGGACTTATAGTGATTATGTGAATAGATGATATTATGGTATATTCAAAATGTGATGTCGATTATGCCAATCACCTCTGTGTTGTTTTGTAGACCCTAAAAGATCAACAGTTGTATACTATGTTTTTGAAGTGTGAGTTTTGGTTGAATATTTTGTTACTTTTTTGGGTCATGTTATTTCTAGTGAAGGAATCATGGTGGATCTATTGAAGGTTATGGTAGTTAGTAGAGGAGGTTTATGGATTACTTTTCGTCAATTACTGCACCTTTGTACAGGTTGACTTAGAAAAAAGTGAAGTTTCTACTGGTTGATGCTTGTGAAGGGAGTTTTGGGAAGCTGAAAGATAAATTGACTTTTGCTTTGGTTCTGAATTTGCTCGAGGGTAGTGGTTGCTTCCTGGTTTATTTTGATGCATCTTGTATGGGACTTAGTTGTGTATTGATTGATGTGCTATTGAAATATAGCACTTTCAATGCTTAAAACGAGAAAAATATGCAGGTTTCTAAGGCTATTTTGTTAGATAGGATCTGTTTTGGGTATGTTTTGTAGGAAAAAATAATTTGAGTGATAAGTTTGTGAAAATGGTGAAAAAAGGTGTTGTTGGCAACTTTTGGAGAGATTATGGATGATTGGGATGTTTTATAGCTTGATCAGGATCAATGCTTGTTCACGATTCAAAGTAGAGCTAAAAAAACTGACTCCCGACATCTACAAAGTCAACCTAAGGACTGCATGATGACCAATGAACCGCAGGTAGACAAAGCACAAAAAGTCTAAAATCTTGAAAGTAAACCGACTAGAAAATTTCTGTTGGGTACCTGTGGTTAGTTTCTGTGCCCGGAGAAGACTACAAGTATAATATGCGGCACTGACCAAACCACTTGTACAGACCATGGGTAGGTTACCTACTCCCGGGTCAGGAAGCTAGTGGCCACCGACCCTGTTTCCTCCTATTTCATTTGAGCTTTGTTTTTATGTTTTTCTCTTGTATTATAAATACCTCTTATGTACATTTTAGTAGAGGTAAGCAACTTTTAACACTTAGAAACATATTTTGATGTCAAGATCCATCTTCGATCATGGGATTCTATTGTATTAACTTTACTTGATTATTCAGTTTATGGTTGTGGGTTTGTTTTCTCTTATCATTGTGAATTAATCTTTGCTTTCCAAAATAAATGTTATTGATTTATCTATAAGCATGAGAAACTAAAACCCATATCTAGGGTTGTGGAAACCCTAGAAAATTGACAAAGTAGCAAAGTGTGATTGCTGATAGGAAACCCATACCCATGGCATACATTTCTTTATCTTTGAATGATTTATTTCTTAATGGATGCATAGATTAAAATACCACCTATATATTACTGCTTTCTCTAACAAAGGATTACTAACTAGGAAAAGTAATGACAATAGTAATTTAGAAAGTTAATAGTCGATCCATTGCAGCATAATGGTATATGTTAATGATTATTAGCCTTCATCTAATAACTTGAGACTCAAAAGGTGATAGTTAATTGGGACCAGGGTAAGGTGTAGTAATGTGAAATCCCAAGACTCAATAGGTAAAAAGTGAAATCCTTCTACTTGTCCAAAAAAATGTAGGAGGTACATAACTTATCAGTTCTACACACAAGGCATTGGGTTGGTTAAACAATGCATGATAAACCTTTGGAGTTGAGATGCCATAGGGAAAAAAATCCTAGTGTTCTCTTACAACTGATTTTTAACCCAGTTAATATTGTTTTGTGTTTGATACGATGACAAACAAAATCATTTATTTACTTTCCCATTATAACCATAAATTACAACAACTGAGATTTAACAAAACACATGTTCCTTTGAGATTCGACCCCAACCTTAATTGGGTTACTATATCTTGGCAGCGATCATACCATCATCTAAAAAGAGATATTGCTTGGACGTTATCAATAAATTAGTGTCATCAATAAAAGAAAGAGGATACTATAGCAGTCACCATTCTGGGTTCTATTAGGCCTTTAAATTTAAATCAAGATTTATGTGATTTAGGTTTAGAAGTAAATGTGATACCACTGGGTGTGTACCAACTATTGTGGATGGGGGAACTCAAACTTACATGTATAAAAAAGTTGATAGTTGACTCATCTTTTCAAAGACTGGTGGATGTCTTGTGTGATGTAGAAGTAAGTGTGGCATTATTTATGTTCCCCACTGATTTCATGGTTGTTGATTTTGAGGTAAATTGTTAAGCCTCCATTATATTGGGTAGACCCTTCCTATCCACTGGTAGGATGTTGATTGATATGGATTTGAGGAAAATCAACTTCAAATTGAATGATGAGAAAGTAGTGTTTGATGTATGTACGAGTAGTGTCTATAGGAGACACTATTTATGAGGTTGTTATTGTAGATTCCAGTGTAGAAAATGCACCATGTGTTGATATGAGATGTGTGGCAGACCGGTTTGAAGAGACTGAGACATCGAATCTTAGACATTTGACAAAGGAGTTGGATAACTTGCGAGTAGAGGTGTGCACTCTCACTGAGATCCACATAGTAGTCATCCCTCCAATTATATCCCCAAGTATTCAACCATTATCTTCGTGTGGTCCTAGACACTATGATTTATTAACAAAGAATGATGAAGAAGTTCCCGTAGTTGGGGCCAAGAGAGGCCGAGTAGGGGAATTATAAAATCTAAATAGGCAATATGAACAAGCCCTAAAAAAGGCAACCCTTGATTCAATGGAGATTGTGTTTGTTGATAGAAAGAGGCGTGTCGAGCTAGCTGTGGGTGCATCTTCTCATAGTTTACCACCACTACCATGTCCTTTGGCTTGGTTTATACCCCTATCTGAGGAGGCTCCTGACTTGGGCGCTTAGTGCGTCCCAGGTATATTCTTACTTTCCTCTATTATATCGTGGCACATTGGGGACAATTCATAATTTTTAGTTGGGGGTGGACACACCATGTTTCCATGAGTTTTTGTTGTCGTGCTCCTTTTTCTGTCGGCCGCGGTATAATTATAGAATCGACATTTCTAGGTTAATTTTTGTGTCATATTGTGTTTTGTTTTGTATTGTGATATATTGTGTAAATAAGAGATTTTTTAGTATTCAGGGTAGTAATCATGTTTTTTATGGATCTTGTTATGGCATTACAATTAGGTACATAATAATTATTGCTAACAATTGCATGAACCGGATAGGTAGTAGCTTATTATGTGACTCTGTGCCATGTGTATGTTAGATGTTACTTAGCTCCCTTTGTGTGTTGAATTCAGAACCTGCCTGGTTAGTCTTGCCTAGATTGTAGGATAGTTGGTTAGCAAAGGATCATAGGCTATTTTTTATATTAGTCCATTTTTAACCTACAGAACCTTCCATGCGTGAAGTAGAATCCCCTGATCCATGTTTTTGAGCCTTATAGCCTCTTTCTTTATTTTAACCTTTCACATTCACATTTATGTTACAATAAACTTGTTTTGGCCCTGGTCCTCCTTAGATATTGTGGACCTCAACTGAGGAAAATCATTTAAGTTGAGGGTGGCTATCATAGGGGTGCGTAATGTAATTGGGTGTGAATAAGAGAAAAAAAAGTAGGGTTGGGTGTGGAAGACAAAATAAAAGAAAAAAGAAAAGAAAAGATTTTAGAGCCTAAAGCATCCCATGTATGTTCTCACCTCCCTATGTTTTACTTTGTTTTAGCTCATTGAGGACAGTGCACAATTTTTAGTTGGGGTTGTGAAACCATGACTAAGTTGAAAAAGAAAGAATAAGAAAATCACACCAACCCTCAATGTGCATAAAAGAATAAAAATGAGATATAAATGTGGAATTAAAGAAAATTGTTTAATAAGTGAGACCCCAAGGTTAGTGTAGTGCGAAGGAGGTTGAGCCACTTTAAAAGTCCACATGTATTATACAAACCCCAAGCCTACATTACAAACCAAGAAAAGTCCTATAGTGATCCTAACTTGACTATTCAAATACTAAGATAAAGAAAATAAGGGTAAACTTATGATATTTGATGCACATTGATTGGAACTTCTCTTCCGAGTGTGAGTGTCTCTTGACAGCCCCTGCATTGATATGCATTCTTTTATATGAGTGAGTGGGACATAATTTTTTGCGATGGAACTTGAGTCATATTACTTGTTTTGTGCTTGTTTTGGGTAGTGTAAATTATACATATGCAAGGTTGTCTATTTCTAATGTTATACCATATCTTGATCCCATTGTGTAACATTGTTGTGCATCATATTTATACATGGTTTTGAAAAGTGAGATTGGATGAGGTGTCATGATTTGAACTTAATGTGATGACTGACTGCCTTGAATAGCTTAGATTCTCCTAGTTAAGCGTCGTTTGTTTTTTTTGAGTTTTGTTTCTTGAGGACATGCAAACGTTCTAAGTTGAGGGTGTTGATGTGCAATAGAAATATAGAACTTTAGATCCTTAAAATGAGGAAAATATGCAAGTTTCTGAGGCTATTTTGTTAGATATGATCTGTTTTAGGTATGTTGTGTAGGAAACCATGATTTGAATGATAAGTTCATAAAAATCGTGAAAAAAGGTGTTTTGGTTACTTTTGGAGCAATTATGTATGATTAGGATGTTTTTCATCTTGATCGTGATCAATGCATGATCAAAATCCTAAGTAGAGATAAAAATACTGACTCCCGGCACATACTAAGTTAACCTACAGACCACATGTTGACCTACGGACCACATGTAGACAAAGAGGGTGCCAGAAAGTCCAAAATCACGAGAGGAAACTTGAATGAAAAATTACATCTTGTGCATGAAATCGGTACCTGCGTCATAGCATACCCCACATACAACATATGGCCATGACCAAATCGTAGGTAGGCTACCTGCTCCCGGGTCAGGAAGCGAGTGCAGGAAGCAAGTGGCCACTGACCTTTTTTTCTTCTATTTCATTCGGGCTTTGTTTTTAGGGATTTCTCTTGGACTGTAAATACACATTATGTACTTTTTAGTAGAGGTAAGACCTTTTTAACACTAAGAAACATATTTTTATTTCAAGATCCATCTTTTATTTTGGGATTCCATTATATTGACTTTGATTGATTATTTAGTTTACGGTTGTGAGTTTTCTTTCATCTTATCGTTGCGAATTCAACTTTGCTTTCCAACACGAATGTTATTAATTTCATCACAAGCATGAGCAACTAAAACCCATAGCTAGGGTTATGGAAACCCTGGCAAATTAATGAAGTAGGGAAATGCAATTGTTGTCACGACCTGAGGTTACCCCCCGGTCGCATCACGCTGCTTAGAACTAAAAGTGATCCCAAACTAATCCATGTACTGGTATGATACTTTAGCAACTGATTTATAATAAAAATAAATGCAAAATTTGTTGAGCGGAAACGTAATCATGAGAAAGTATGAATAAATATAATATTGATAAAGTTTACAATATGATAAAACTGAAGAAACAAACTTGAGCTGCATGTAATGGCATTGATAGACTATCTATGAAGCCTCTACTATACTAACTGTTGATAGTTGGGACATGACTCCAACTACGACTTATCAATACATATGAATATCAAAATAAAATACAATTCATGAACTACAACAGACTGGAGTTCCCAAAATAGGAGAATTCATCATGTACTGGCTGAAAACTGAGAATTGTCTGACCCTAGTGCGTTTACTACATCTGGTACCTACATTATAAAGGATTTAAACACAAATGCATATATGTGTTCAGTATGTTATAATGTACTTAGTATATGGAGACATGCATTAAATCATGGAAATATTTAAAATGTGCTTTAAAATTGAGGATATAAGTTATTTGGTGAAACATAAATTTAAAACATGGTTATACATGAAAACGGTAAGTCATAGTTATATTTATAAGTCATGAGTGGAAAATAATTCTGTAAACTGGGAAGTGGTAGAAACATGAATATTATATGTAAATCTCATGTAAAGTTGAATATGCTGTAAAAATAAACTGAGGATCATGTATGGATACTGAGCATAAAAACTTAAACAGGTAAAATTGAGAGTACAAGACCAAGTATAGCATGTACTGACATGAGCTTAATTACATGAATAATTTTTAAAACTAACTAAATAATTACAGAAATCCAATTACTTGGTCAAGCAAACCTGAACTGAAATAGACTGATTGGTCAATGAAACTTTGGGAGTTATCATGTAACCGACATGTTCAAATCTGAGTAAATCAGGGTCTAACCTGTAACCTCAGTTGGAAGGATGTCAATACCTTGCCAAGGGACTAGGGAGTCAATGATAAACAGGTGGGTGACACCTCATAATCCTATGCTGGCTATGCAGTTCTAGAACTTAGGGACTACTACTAAGGACCCAGTCCTCACTGGCATTTGAGCCCCCATCCCTAGGTTTTCTTAGTGATAAATCCTACTCCAAACTGAATGACACTGGTGTTATTAAATGTTTAACATGACATGGTACTGTACTGATAAGTGCTCAACATAAACATGGTAGTCCTAATATAGTAATAAAAATAATGACATGCCTGACTTGAAATTTGATAAACAAAGACCTGTATAAACAAATAGGTATCGTGTGGTCATAATCCTCCAGCACTGAATGATGACAAAATACATAAATAACACTTTAAATAGTGGTATAAAATCATAGTTCATATACCCAACAAATATGAAATTTCAATAATTGAGTGATATACATGAACTTGAAATGGGGATGAGTTAAGTTTAAGATATCAATATATTCACATGATATAATTCATAACTTAAAGATTTGAAATGGAATCATTTGAATAGAACATGAGTAATTGAAATATAAAGCGTGAAATAAACTATTTTACATAAGAACACATGTTGACATGGCTTGAATTCAAATTACTAAGAAATACATGGATTCAGTTCATAAGTTGCAGGGATAATTTCATTAAATAGGATATAATTCACACATTAAATAAAAAGAGGGGTTTTTTCGCTCAATGGGTGAAAGGAAATCATTGAGGAATACCCTATGTAATACCCCGCATGTTTCTAAGCTAGGAAGTGAATAAGTTTTGCTATGTATGAAACCCCCTAACCTGTGAGTAGAATTTTAGTTCATGACTTACAATGAATAGCCTAGAGATAGGATAGATTGCGATGTCTTAAGCATGCTCATATGAGTCGCTTAGAGTGATGCTAGATAAGGGTTTTTGAATCCATCAAGTCTTAGTGTTCGATTTTGCAAGGGTCATATTTGAACAAGAAAAAAGTGATTGATATGTGAAATTTTGGCTGATTTAGACCCACAAAATTGTAGAGAATCAAATTATCTTTCCAACAATACCAATTTCATATAAATCCGACACCCGAGCAAGGAGTTATGGCCTTTCAAAGTAGAATGCATCGCCTAACCAATCGTACATGGCCACTGAAAAGCATAGGCGATATCATATGTGGCGCCTATATAAAGCATAGGTAAAATCATATGCGGCGCCTCTGTAAGCATAGGCAATTTCATATGTGGCGCCTATGTAAATATAGGCGATATCATATGCGGTGCCTATGTATGATTTCAGCCACGAAAACACTTAGTTTTTGAGTTATTTCGAGGGTAGTTAAGTTTTTTAACACTACTTACATGTACCTAAACCTAACCTCACAAAATTTATAGCTTCTAAACACATTAAAACCCTATTAACATATCAAAGCTCATTATCCAAGAGCACCATAGGAGAAAAACAAGAAGGGTTGCACAATCAAGATTGAAGATCAAATTTCAAGGAAATTCCTCCGTCAATCATCAAGAACCTCCCTTCCAAGGTATGCATAGTGTTTATCCACGGATTCCTTTCGCCTGTAGAGTTCAATAATCAATCTTTAAAATACAAAATCTTGGTTGGTTGTGGTGATATAATCATACCCATGTTGATGTTTGTTTGTTTTACTATATAATAGTATCGTGACTGTACATCTCATGAAAGGTTAAGTCATGTATAGTCAGTTATTCATGTCTAGTCCCTCAAGATGGTACTAGAGGTTATCACCGAGTGAATCTAAGGATGGGAACTCACCCGCAATTTCAGGGTTTGATTCTTAGAACAAGTCCTTGTGTACCAGAACAACATAGCCAGCGTAGGTTGAGACATCTTAACCTGTCAGATTAGGGTTGATGAGGTAGTTTAACCTGTCAGTTTAGGGTTATCACCGTTCTTATTGAGTACCTTCCAGATAAGGGTCACTCACAAGCTGTCCTTAGCCGTGGCACGTTATTGACACCCCTCCAGTCGGGGCAGAGATTGGACCACAGCTTAGCCATAACGGCATACATAAGGCATGTCGGTTAAACACTACCTCCCATAGTTTCAGTATCAGTCTCAGTAAAAGAACTCAGGGTATTTTTCATATTTTAATATATACAGGACTGTCAGATACAGTCGTTATGTTTTTCAGATTTCAGTATATACAAGACTGTCAGATACAGTCGTCCATGTTATCATCTTGAAGTATAAGTTATGACAGTTATCAGTAAATCATGTATTAGATTACAGGTCTTGCTATCACGCATTCACTGTCCCAGTTTCTATATATGCATGTTTGCACTCCCACGTTCATATTAGTCAGTCAGTGTTGTTCATGCATGACACCCTTTATGTTTAGCCTACCTTCCTCGTATACTCAGTACTCCAGTTGTACTAATGCAGTTGCGCTATGATGATTTCTTTTCATGTTACACCTTAGGTTCCGAGACACGAGCTCCAGCCCAGCAGTAACGGTAGCATTACAGTCATAGAGACACAGCGAGTCCTCATTGATTCGAGGACAATATGATTTGATACATTTATTTATTTCTTCAGTTCAGTTTTACAGAGTTATTTGGAGACATGTTCCTTCAACTCCTTATTCAGATAGTTTAGAGGCTTTCAGATTTATGCTCAGATTTACGTTCAGACTTAGCTTTCAGATTGAGTTGTTTTGGGTATTTTCACCCATATGGATGTTATGATTTTCAGACATGGTTTTATTCAGTTAAACCTTATGGCCTTATAGTATTATGTATTCCGCATTATTACGTCATGATTTGCAGTATACAGGTACAAATATCAGTCATGGGTTAGCTTGTGGTCCCTCGGGGTCATGAGCATCGTGTAGCATTCTGGTTAAGCAAATCGGGGTGTTACAAACTTGGTATCAGAGCCTAAGGTTCAATAGAGTCCTAGGAAGTTTGAAAGCCGCATCTAGTAGAGTCTTGTACATGGGTGTGTTGCACGCCATATTTATGTATAGGAGTCTATAAGATGTTTTAGGAACAATCCCCTTTCTTCAGTATTCATGTCATGCTAGTGAGTATAATCACAAGTTAAACTCTCAATCTAATTCATTCTTCTATTATTCCAGACCATGCCCCAAAGAGAAGAAACTAGCCAGCTCCTCAGCCCAAAAATCCTTTGAGCGAACATGTTTCCCATGCGGAGTTTAGAGCCGTATTTACCACACTTGCTCAGACCGTGGCTGCACAGAATGAATGGCCACCAGTCATTCCGTCCAATCTAGTGGCCAATCCTATAGTAGCTAGGGTTCGGGACTTCATCCGGATGAACCCTCCATGTTTCCATGGGCCTAAGTCTGATGAGGACCCTCAGGAGTTCGTCGACCAAGTCCAGAAGGTCATTGACATTATGGGTGTTACTTCTATTGAGAGTGCCAAGTTAGCCACCTACCAGTTACAGGATGTTGGTCATGATTGGTACAAACAGTGGAAGTCATAGAGGTTAGATGATGCAGGTCCTATTGAATGGGAGGAATTTTTCACGGCTTTTTTAGACAGATTCTTTCCCCAAGAGCTGAGATAAGCCAAAGTTCTTAAGTTCATAAACCTTAGTAAGGGTAATATGATGGTTAGGGAGTATTCTCTCAGATTTACTCAGCTATCCAGGTATGCTCCTCATGTGGTTTCAGACAATAGGGCTAAGATAAGAAAGTTCGTGTCAGGGGTCAACGATTGCGTGGTAAATGAGTGTAGGTCTGCAATGCTGATCGGTGATATGACCTTAGCTAGACTCATGACCCATGCCCAGCAAGTAGAAGAGCAGAAGGTTAAGACTAGGGAGAGGAAGAATAAGAGAGCAAGGTCAGGTAACTTCAACTTTGCTCACTCCAAGTAAGATAGAGGAAACCGTTCACAGTTTTTCTCTAAGTCAGCCGTTCCAGCCCCTTCCTCTGCCAGCGCTCTAATGCCGAAGTTTAGAGATGGTAACAAAGACAAAGCACCAGGCTATAAATCTCAGGGAAGTGTTAGCAGTGCTCGAATGAATCCACTTTGTCAGACTTATGGTAACAACCATAAGGGCAATTGCAGAGCCGGTAGTGATATCTGTTTTGGTTTGGCAAGCCAAGCACACAGGATTAGGGAGTGTCTGTAGTCAAGTCTTTATGGTTAACAAAATTATTCTGCAACTCAGTCCGGTCTTCCGAACCAGCAGGGTGCCATTTCCAGTGCTACCAGTGGGCAAGGCCCAAACAAACTCTATGCTCTTCAGTCCCGACAGGATCAGGAAAATTCTCCTAATGTCGTTACTAGTACGTTACAGATTTTCCATGTTCATGTTTATGCTTTGTTAAACCCAGGTGCATCCGTGTCTTTTGTTACTCCATACATAGCAGGAGATTTTGGAATCAGTCCCAAAATTCTAGTAGATCCCTTTTCAGTCTCTACCCTAGTGGGTAAAACCATCATAGCCCAGCGGGTATACAGGAACTGCCCGATTATGATATCTTAAGAATCCATGTCAGCAGATTTAGTTGAGTTAGAGATGACTGATTTTGATGTCATTCTCAGCATAGACTGGCTTAATTCCTGCTATGCCACAGTCGACTGCAGAAATAGGATAGTTCAGTTTTAGTTCCCGAAAAAGCCCATCCTAGAGTAGAATGGTAGCATTTTAGCGTTCAGGGGTCAACTTGTTTCCAACCTTCGGGCAAGGAAAATAATTTCTAAGAGGTGTGTGTATCATCTCGTACATGTTAAAGATTCTAGTTTTGAATCTCCCAGTCTCGAAATAGTCCCAGTTGTTGATGAATACTCAAATATCTTTCCCAAAGATCTTCTAGGAATTCCTCTCGAAAGGGAAATAGACTTCGGCATAGACCTTCTTTCGGATACTCAACCTATTTCTATTCCACCATATAGAATGGCACCAGTAGAACTCAAGAAACTGAAAGATCAGTTAAAGGATCTCTTAGATAAGGGATTCATCAGACCTAGTGTTTCCCCATGGGGTGCGCCAGTATTATTCGTGTGCAAGAAAGACGATTCTCTCAGGATGTGTATTGATTACCGTCAACTCAATAAGGTCACGGTCAAGAATAGATATCCTCTTCCCAGGATTGATGATCTATTCGACCAACTTTAGGGTGCCAGTTACTTCTCCAAGATAGATCTCAGATCAGGATGTCATCAGCTTAGAGTTAAAGAATGTGACATTTCGAAGACATCTTTTCGTACTCGGTATGGTCACTTCGAATTTTTAGTCATGTCATTTGGTCTTACCAATGCCCCTGTAACTTTCATGGATTTGATGAACCGTGTGTTCAAGAAGTACATGGACATGTTTGTCATAGTCATTATAGATGATATTTTTGTCTATTCTCGCACAGAGCGTGATCATGCAGACCATCTCAGGATTGTTCTTTAGACTCTCAGGAATCACCAGTTATTCGCTAAGTTTAGCTAGTATGAATTTTGTCTAAGATCAATAGCATTCCTTGGACATATTGTTTCTGGTGATGGAATTAGAGTAGATCCTCAGAAAACTGAGGCAGTAAGAAATTGGCCCAGACCCGTATCTCTATCAGATATCAGGTGTTTCTTGGGTTTGGCTGGATATTGAGATGGTTTGTTGAGGGATTTTCTTCTATTGTATCTCCCATGTCCAGATTGACTCAGAAGAAGATTAAGTTTCAGTGGTCAGATTCATACGAGAAGAGCTTTCAAGAGTTGAAGACTAGACTCACCTCAGCTCCAGTTCTAGCTCTTCCAGATGGTTCAGACGGTTTTGTAGTCTATTGCGATGCATCCAGAGTGGGTTTAGGTTGTGTCCTCATGCAGCATGGTAAGGTCATAGCCTACTCCTCCAGACAGTTAAAGCCACATGAGAAGAATTATCCTACTCATGATCTTGAGTTATCAGCGGTAGTTATTGCCTTGAAGATTTGGAGGAATTATCTATATAGAGTTCATGTAGATGTCTTCATAGACCATAAAAGCATCCACTATTTTTTTTCCCAGAGAAGGTGGTTAGATCTCTTGAAGGATTACGACATGAGTGTTCTTTATCATCCGGGCAAGGCCAATGTTGTGGCCGAATCTCTCAGTAGACTCTTCATGGGTAGTATTTCTCACGTTGATGGTAGCAAGAAAAAGATGGCTCAGGAGATCCATCATCTTGCCATACTAGGCGTTCACTTAGTCGATTCTTCAAAGGGTTCTGTATGTGTTCACAGTAGTTCAGAGTCATCTCTAGTTTTCGAGGTAAAAGAGAAGAATGACAGGGATCCTCGCCTTGTCAAGCTCAAAGAGTCAATTCAAAATCAGAAAGTCGAGGTTTTCTCCCAAGGGGGAGATGGTGTTCTTCGTTGTCAGGGTCGTCTATGTGTTCCATGTGTATATGAATTAAGGCAGTGAATTCTTGAAGAAGCGCATGGTGTGCGATACTCTATTCATACAGGGGTCACTAAGATGTACCAAAACATGCGGGAGATCTATTGGTGGAGTGGGATGAAGATAGATGTTGCAGAGTTTATGGCTAAGTGCTCTACATGTCAGCAGGTTAAGATAGAGCATAAAAAACCTAGTGGTTCCTTGCAAGAGTTCACCATTCCTACTTTGAAGTGGGAAGAAGTGAACATGGACTTCGTGATGGGTTTGCCTAAAACTCGTCATCAGCATGATTCAGTCTGGGTCATTATAGATAGAATGACCAAGTCAGCTCATTTCCTTCCTATTCGTACTTCTTATTCCACCGAGGATTATGCCAAACTCTATATCAGGGAGTTAGTCAGGTTAGATGGTGTTCCACTATCTATCATCTCAGATAGAGGTACCTATTTTACCTTTCACTTTTGGAAAGCGTTCCAAAAGGGTCTCGATACCCAAGTCCATCTCAGCACAGCGTTTTATCCTCATACAGATAGTCAATAAGAGAGGACCATTTAGACTCTTGAAGATATGCTAATTACGTATGTAATTGACTTAAAGGGAAGTTGGGATGACCACTTGCCTTTGATTGAGTTTGCATACAACAATAGCTATCATTCTAGTATTCAGATGTCTCCATTCGAAGCTCTCTATGGTAGTATATGTAGATATCTGATTGGTTGGTTCAAAGTTAGTGAGGCCTCAGTCATAGGTCCTGACTTAGTATTCGACACCTTAGAGAAAGTTCAGTTGATCAGAGAGAGACTCCGGGCTGCTCAGAGCCGACAGAAGTCCTATGTAGATGTTCGTAGAAAGGATCTCGAGTTCGAGGTCAATGACTATGTCTATCTTAAGATCTCTGTCATGAAGGGAGTGAAGAGGTTCGGCAAGAAAGGAAAACTTAGTCCCCGGTATGTCGGTCCCTTCAGAATTCTCTGTTGCTTCGGCAAGGTAGCTTATGAGCTTGAGTTGCCTTCAGATATAGCCTCAGTCTATCCAGTCTTCCATGTCTCTTTGCTCAAGAAGTGCATAGGTGACCCAACAGTTGTTGTCCATATTCAAAGCATTGACATTTAGAACAGCCTCTCTTATGAAGAGATTCCAGTCAAAATCTTAGATTGTCAGACTCATAGATTGAGGAAAAAAAATTCCCTCTAGTCAAGGTTCTTTGGCAAAATCAGTCTCATGAGGGAGCTACTTCGGAAACAGAAGAATATATGTGTACCAAGTATCCTCACCTCTTCCCCTCCAATTCAAATCAATCTCAAGGTAACAGTTCTCCTTAAGATTATTCAGTTTCATGTTCATGGTTCAAATATAAACTTGGTACCTATTAACCGTTGCATACTCAGTCATGCATTCATGTATCAGTTGTCCGTGCATCAGATATGAACGAGTTCAGTATGTTTAGCATGTCATTCATGAGATCAAGTTCAGTTCTTCATGTTCAGTTCAGGTTCTGTTGTCTTGTATCCCTTCTTAGTAAATTCTTATTTGAGAACGAATGTTCCCAAGGGGGAGATATTGAAATACCCCACATATTTCTAAGATAGGAAATGCATAAGTTTTCCTACATATGAAACCTCCTATCCTGTGAGTAGAATTTTAGTGAAGGACTTAAAATAAATATCCTAGCGATAGGATAGCTTGCGATGTCTTAAGCATGCTCATATGAGTCTCTTAGAGTGATGCTAGCTAAGAGTTTTTGAATCCATCAAGTCTTAGCATTTAATTTTTCATGGGTCATCTTTCAACAAGAATAATGTGATTTATATATGACATTTTGGCAAATTTAGATCCACCAAAATGTATAGAATCGAATTAGCTTTCCAATGATACCAATTTCATCAAAATCCGACACCCGAGCAAGGAATTATGGCCTTTCAAAATAGAATGCATCGCCTAATCAATCGCACATGGCCACTGGAAAGCATAGGCGATATCATACGCGGCGCCTATGTAAATCATAGGAGATATCATATGCAGAACCTATGTAAGCAAAGACGATATCATATGCGGCGCCTATGTAAATATAGGTGATATCATATGCGGCGTCTATGTATGATTTCAGCCAAGAAAATACTTAGTTTTTGAGTTATTTCGAGGGTAGTTAAGTCTTTTAACACTCCTTACATTTCCCTAAACCTATTAACATCTCAAAGCTCATTATCCAAGAGCACCATAGGAGAAAAACAACTAGGGTTGGACAATCAAGCTTGAAGATCAAATTTCAAGGAAATTCCTCCGTCAATCATCTAGAACTTCCCTTCCAAGGTAGGTGTAGTATTTATCCACGGATTCCTTTCATCCGTGGAGTTCAAGAATCAATCTTTAAAATACAAAAGTTTGGTTGGTTGTGGTGATATGATAATACCCATGTTGATGCTTGTTTGTTTTTCTATATAATAGTATCGTGACTGTATATCTCATGAAAGTTATGTTGTTAGTTGAAAAACATAATCTTTAGGTGGATTGATAGAATGCAAGTATGAAATACACTTATTCCTTATAGAATGCATGCAAGGTGTTCATAAAATGCCTAGTATGTTAGAACTTCATATTTACATGATTTCATGATAACTAAATAACAAGTTCATGTTAGCCATACACTCAACTATGAAATTCCATGCAAATTATGTTTTGTTATTGTTGTGGTATAAATCATGTATGATAATGGAGATATAAATCATGTACACAAAATATATCCATTCTTTTCCTATCATGTTTGAAATGTTGAATAAATACATGAAGTATGCTATCCCATGCTTATGATATTGTGAATTGTGGACTCAAATCTGGTGATCAAGTCATATCATGTGTGTCATTTTCCTCCTATCGAGTCCTGGGGGTATTTGTACCCAAAAACTATAGTTGTGTTCCTAGAGCCATGTCATGTTTCACGATATGCGAACTCCAGCTATGATTCCATAGACTTCAGTCAGTCATGTGACGCAGGAAAACCTCATGATCTCAGTCAGTTGTCAGATATCAGTAATATTCCGCCAGTCAATGGAATTCAGTAAGGTTAAGTCATGTATAGTCAGTTATTCATGTCCAATCCCTCCAGATGGGAGTAGAGGTTAGCACCGAGTGAACCCAGGGATGGGAACTCACCCGCCAGTTCAGGGTGTGATTCTTAGAAGTAGTCCTTGTGTTCTAGAAGTACGTAGCCAGCGTAGGTTGTGACATCTTAACCTGTCAGATTAGGGTTGATGAGGTGGTTTAACCTGTCAGTTTAGGGTTCCCACCATTTTCATTGATTACCTGCCAGATAAGGGTCACTCACAAGTTATCCTTACTCGTGGCACGGTATTGACACCCCTCCAGTCGGGGAAGAGATTGGACCCCAGCTTATCCATGTTGGTATACATGGGGAATGTCAGTTAAACACTACCTCTCACAGTTTCAGTATCAGTCCATGTAAAAGAGCTTAAGGCATTCTTCAGATTTCAGTATATACAGGACTGTCAGATACAGTCGTTATGTTCTTCAGATTTCAGTATATACAGGACTATCAGATACAATCGTCCATGTTATAATCTTGCAGTATCAGTCATGACAGTTATCAGTAAACTATGTATTAGCTTACACCTCTTGCTATCACACATTCACGGTCTCAGTTTCTATATATGCATGTTTGCACTCCCACGTTCATATTAGTCAGTCAGTGTTATTCATGCATAAAACTCTTTATGTTCATCCTACCTTCCTCGTATACTCAGTACTCTAGTTATACTGATGAATTTGCTCAATGGTGATTTCTTTTCATGTTATACCATAGGTTCCGAGACCCAAGCTCCAGTCCAGCAGTAGCGGTAGAATTCCATTCGCAGAGACACAGTGAGTCCTCATTGATTTGAGGAAAATATGATTTGATACGTTTATTTATTTCTTCAGTTAATTTTTACGGAGTTAGTTGGAGACAAGTTCCTTCAACTCCTTATTCAGATAGTTTAGAGGCTTTCAAATTTATGCTCAAATTTACGTTCTGACTTAGCTTTCAGATTGAGTTGTTTTGGGTATTTTCACCTACATGGACGTTATGATTTTCAGACATGGTTTTATTCAGTTGAACCTTATGGCCTTAGAGTTTTACGTATTCCACATTATTATGTCATGATTTGCAGTATACAGGTACAAATATCAGTCATGGGTTATCTTGTGGTCCCTCGGGGTTATGAGCACCGTGTAGCATTCCGGTTCAACAAATCGAGGAGTTACACCCTACATATCTCAATTGGATAAATTCTTGGAGAAAGATTGAAATAGCAACTTAAATTCTTGAGTTATTGAGAGATGAAACTTGAATTTTGTTCTCAGGAAGAGGGAAGGGTTTTAAGTCTTATATTGGACCATTAGGGTTAAGAGAGTGGAAATAATTTTTGTAAGACCCCTGAATTGGTTTAAGAATTGTTTGATACGGTTAAGGGGTGTGAAAAGACTTCAACGCCATTAATATAAGTCAAAATAAAGCAAATTTTGGCACTTTGCTTTTACTTGGTGACTCACAGCTAAAGCACACCTAGGTTTGTGTGGCACATTCCAATAGCACACCTCATCCGATGGTTATTAGCGATTGCCATATGACACATGACCTTAGTATGGTCATAACTTTTCGTTCGTGTATCGAATTAAAGAAAAATTTATATCATTAGAAAGTTAATTCAATTATGTAAAATTTGGTGGGTTTTGAGATACAAAATTACACATATGTAAAAAAGTTATACACGTTTAAATTTTACCCTTGTAGTATCAAATACAAAATATTGGCTGAATCAAAGGCTCTTAGTTCAATTTTTCTCTAAGTGCTTCCTCTGAACATTTTTCACCTCGATATTAGTTTCCACACTAGGATAATGATCATGACATATATATTAATATACAAATCTTGGGATCAAATTTAAACTTCTCCCTCTTAGAATAATTCATCCAAGAATGATGGGTAAGAAGTTATTGAAACTTTAGAAGTATGGAATAACGTAAACATGACATGTATGCTATGAAGGATGTAGATGAGCTAAAACATTAAAACTCCTATCATGAAACTGATTTCTAAGTGACTTGACTCTATTGACTATAGAGAGTTGACTTATGCTTAGAGATTAGAACTCACTTGAAGTTTTCATGATATCATCATACATATAGAACTGCGAAGTGATAACTGATACAACAAAATCCCAAGAGTTACTGAGGATGGTATAAATTACATAAGTTCTCATTAGGAATAGTCCCTCTACAAAACACATATAGTGATCAAAAGAAAAAGGGCTTCATGTCATCACCAAGTACATTATATAAGCGTAAATCATGAGATAATAAGACTAATGTTGTAAAATGGCTATTGCAATGTCTGAGCTGAAATACTTGAAAAACTGAGATCATTCACTAAACACTTATGAACTGAATGGTAACTAAATATCTAAATCGTAGACATGATGCATTATCTAAACTGAATTCACAATTTGGATGGGTTGAATGAATTACCTCATGGATTAGCCGTACTAATGGAACTTTGTATAGTCAGACTAGATGGAATGTTGGAAAACTATAAGAGGATATCTGTCTGACTTCTAAACTATATTATTGTATATACAGGCTAAATCATTCTGAATGTTCATACTAAACTAAAGTATTTTTTCAAGACTCTTGATAAGAAGTGCTAGAAATATTAAGGAGCAAAGAATTCTTGGGCATGATCTGAGTAAGATATCTGAATAAGGAATCACAACATGCCTACAACTCTATAACATTGAATATACGCCTACAAAACATAGGCTAGGTTAGGATTACTATACCTTAAGCATTGCAACCGCTCACTTTTAAGCCTAGACACACTTATCAAATACTCCTTTAACTATACCTTCCCCCTTAGATACCATGCTCACTTGATACAACTTATAATTCTTACAAGGGTACATTTAACAATTCCCACCAAATTCTGAGCTGAACTACACACCCTCACCATGTTCAATCCTAACCTAAAATCACAAGATTCTACACATGTCACTATAATACTAGTATGAACCATGAATTCAATACCCAATGCGATTTTCATGTAATGCCCTAACAAGATCCATAAAGGGACATAATAATCCACCATAACATAATTATATGCGAACTTTGTGTATCTTGTATGACATTACAATTAGGGACATAAGAATTATTTCTAACAATTGCATGAACTGGATAGGTAGTAGCTTATGATGTTACTCTGTACCATGTGTATGTTAGATACTCTTAGCTCCCTTTGTGTGTTGAATTCATAACTTTCCTGGTTAGTTTTACCTAGGTTGTAGGATAGTTGGTTTGGAAAGGATCATAGGATATTTTTTATATTAGTACATTTTTAGCCTACAGAACCTTCCATGCGTGAAGTAGAATCCCTTGATCCATGGTTTTTAGCCTTATAGCTTATTTCTTTATTTTAACCTTTCACCTTCACATTTATGTTACAATGAACTTGTTTTGGCCCTGGTCCTCCATAGATATTTTGGACCTCAACTGAGGAAAATCATTTAAGTGGAGGGTGGATATCATAGGGGTTCATAATGTAAAGTGGGTGTGAATAAGAGAAAAAGAAAGTAAGGTTGGGTGTGTAAGCCAAAATAAAAGAAAAAGAAAAATAAAAGATTTTGGAGCCTAGAGTGTCCCATGTATGTTCTCACCTCCCTATGTTTTACTTTGTTTTAGCACATTGAGGACAGTGAATAATTTTTAGTTGGAGTTGGGAACCATGCCTAAGTTGAAAAAGAATAAATAAGAAAATCACACCCAGCCTCAATGTGCATAAAAGAATAAAAAGGAGATATATATGTGGAATTAAAGAAAATTGGTTAATAAGTGAGACCCCAAGATTAGTGTAGTTACAAGGAGGCTGAGTCACTTTAAAAGTTCACATGTATCATACAAACCCCAGGCCTACATTACAAGCCGAGAAAAGTCCTATAGTGATCCTAACTTGTCTATTTGAATACTAAGGTAAAGAACATAAGGGTAAACTTATGATATTTGATGCACATTGATTGAAACTTCTCTTCCAAGTGTGAGTGTCTCTTGACAGTCCCTTCATTGACATGCATTCTTTCGTATGAGTGAGTGGGACATAATTTATTGCGAGGGAACTTGAGTCATATTACTTGTTTTGTGCTTGTTTTGGGTAGTGTAAATTATACATATGCATGGTTGTCTATTTCTAATGTAATACCATATCTTGATCCCATTGTGTAACATTATTGTGCTTCATATTTATACATGGTTTTGAAAAGTAAGATTGGATGGGTTGTCGTGATTTTAACTTAATGTGATTACTGACTGCCTTGAATAGCTTAGATTCTCCTAGTTAAGCATTGTTTTTTTTTTGAGTTTTGTTTCTTGAGGATATGAAAATGTTCTAAGTTGAGGGTGTTGATGTGAAATAGAAATATAGAACTTTAGATACTTAAAACGAGGAAAATATGCAATTTTTGAGGCTATTTTGTTAGATATGATCTGTTTTAGGTATGTTTTGTAGCAAACCATGATTTAAATGATAATTTCATAAAAATCATGAAAAAAGGTGTTTTGGCTAATTTTGGAGTGATTATGTATGATTGGGATGGTTTTCATCTTGATCGTGATCAATGCATGATCAAAATCCTAAGTAGAGCTTAAAAGACTAACTCCCGACATATACTAAGTTAACCTACAGACCACATGTTGACCTACGGACCGCATGTAGACAAATAGGGTGCCAAAAAGTCCAAAATCCCGAGAGAAAACTTTAAGGAAAAATTCCATCTTGCACCTACAACCGTTACCTGTGCCGGAGCAGACCCCAGGTACCACCTATGGCCATGACCAAATTGTAGGTAGGCTATCTACTCTAGGGTCAGGAAGCGAGTATAGGAAGCAGGTAGCCACCGACCATGTTTTCTTCTATTTCATTTGGGCATTATTTATAGGGATTTCTCTTGGACTATAAATACACATTATGTACTTTTTAGTTGAGATAAGACCCTTTTAACACTAAGAAACACATTTTGATTTCAAGATCCATCTTTGATCTTGGGATTCCATTGTATTGACTCTGCTTGATTATTTAGTTTACGGCTGTGGATTTTCTTTCATCTTATCATTGTGAATTCAACTTTTCTTTCCAACACGAATGTTATTAATTTCTTCACAAGCATGAGAAACTAAAACCGATAGCTAGGGTTACGGAAACCCTGGCAAATTAATGAAGTAGGGAAATACAATTATTGTCATGACCGGAGGTTATCCCCCGATCGTAACACGGTACTTAGAAGCAAAAGTGATCCCAAAATAATCCGTGTACTGGGATGATACTTGAGCTACTGATTTATAATGAAAATAAATGCAAAATTTATTGAGCAGAAACATTATCATGAGAAAGTCTGAATAAATGTAATATTGATAAAGTTTAGAGTATGACAAAACTAAAGAAAGAAACTTAAACTGCATGTAATGACATGGACAGACTATCTATGAAGCCTCTACTATACTGACTGTTGATAATTGGGACATGCCTCCAACTGCGACTTATCAATACATATGAATATCAAAATAAAATACAATACATGAACTACAACTGACTGGAGATCCCGAAATAGGAGAACTTATCATATACTGGCTGAAAACTGAGAATTGTCTGACCCTAGTGTTTTTGCTACATCTGGTACCTACATTATGAAGGATTTAACCACAAATGCATATATGTGGTCAGTACGTTAGAATGTACTGAGTATATGGAGACATGCATTAAATAATGGAAATATTTAAAATATGCCTTAAAATTGAGGATATAAGTTATTTGCTGAAACATAAATTTAAAACATGGCTATACATGAAAACGGTAAGTCATAGTTATATTTACAAGTCATGAGTTGAAAATAATTCTATAAACTGGGAAGTGGTAGAAACATGAATAATGTATGTAAATCTCATGTAAAGTTAAATATGCTGTAAAACTGAACTTAGGATCATGTATGGATACTGAGCATGAAAACATACACAAGTAAAATTGAGAGTACAAGACCAAGTATAGCATGTACTGACATGATCTGAATAATATGAATAATTTGTAAAACTGACTAAATAATTACTGAAGTTTAATTACTTGGTCAAGCAAACCTGAACTGAAATAGGTATGTAGTTATGGAACTTTGGGACTACTACTAATGACCCAGTCCTAATTGGCATATGAGCCCCCATCCTTAGGTTTGCTCAGTGATAAATCCTACTCCTAAATGAATGACACTGGTATTATTAAATGTTTAACATGGCATGGTACTATACTAATAAGTGCTCAGCATGAACATGATAGTCCAAATATAGCAATAAAAATAATGACATGCCTAACTTGTAACTTGATAACAAAGACACGTATAAACAAATAGGTATCGTGTGGTCATAATCCTTCAGCACTGAATGATGACAAAATACATAAACCATACTTAAAACGGTGGTATAAAATCATAGTTCATATACCTAGAAAATAAGACATCTCAATAATTGAGTGAAATACATGAACTTGAAATAGGGATGAATTAAGTTTTAGAAATCAACATATTCACATGATATAATTCATAACTTAAAGATTTGGCATGAAATAATTTGAATAGAACATGAGTAATTGAAATATAACGCATGAAATAAACTAGTTTACATGAGAACACATATTGACATGGATTGAATTCAAATTACTAAGAAATACATGGATTAAGTTCATAAGTTGCAGGGATAATTTCATTAAATAGGATATAATTCACACTTTAAATAAAAAGAAGGGTTTTTGCGCTCAATGGGTGAAAGGAACTCATTGATGAATACCCCATATACCTCAATTAGATGAATTCTTTGAGAAAGATTGAAATAGGAACTTAAATTCTTGAGAGATGAAACTTGAATTTTGTTCTTAGGAAGAGGGGAAGCGTTTTAAGTCTTGTATTGAACCATTAGGGTTAAGAGAGTGGAAATATTTTTTTACGACCCCTGAATACGTTTAAGAATTGTTGGATACGGTTTAGGGGTGTGAAAAGACTTCAACGCCATTAATATAAGTCAAAATAGAGAAACTTTTGGCACTTTTCTTTTACTGGGTGACGCATAGCCAAAGTAAACCTGGGGGTGTGTGGCACATTCCAATAGCACACCTCATCCGGTGGTTATTAGCGATTGCTATATGACGCACGACTTTAGCATGGTCATAAATTTACACTTGTGTATCGAATTAAGGCAAAATTTGTATCGTTAGAAAGCTAATTTAATTATCTAAAATTTGGTAGGTCTGGAGATGCAAAATTACACATGTAAAAAAGTTATACATGTTTAAATTTGACCCTTGTAGTATCAAATACTAAATTTTGACTGAATCAAAGGATCTTAGCTCAATTTTGCTCTAAGTGATTCCTATGAACTTTTTTTATTTCGATAGTACTTTACACACTAGGATAATGATCATGACTATATATTAATATCCAAATCATGGGATCAGATTTTACACACGTAGGAATGACGGTTCAATTTTCAGCTAAAAAATGTGGGGTGTTACATTTTCTCCCTCTTGGAATAATTCATCCTAGAATGATGGGTAGGAACTTATTGAAACTTTAGAAGTATGGAATTACATACATATGACATGTATGCTATGAAGGATGTAGATGAGCTAAAACATTAAAACTCCTATCATGACTATTGACTTGTTGCTAAAACATTAAAACTCCGTTTTCAAAACACGTATAGTGATCAAAAGAAAAAAGGCTTCCTGTCATCACCAAGTATATTATATAAGCATAAATCATGAGATAATGAAACTAATGTTATATAATGGGTATTGCAACGTCTGAGCTGTAATACTTAGACAACTGAGATCATTCACTAAACACTTATGAACTGAATGGTAATTAAATATCTAAATGGTAGACATGATTCATGATCTAAACTGAATTCACAATTTTGATGGGTGTGAATGAATTACCTCATGGATTAGCCGTACTCATGGAACTTCGGATAGTCAGACTATTTGGAATGTTGGAAAAATATAGGAGGATATTTGTCTGACATCTAAACTAATTATTGTATATATGGACTAAATCATTCTAAAAGTTCATACTAAACTAGAGTATTTCTTCAACACTCTTGATAAGAAGTGCTAGTAACATTAGGGAGCAAAGAATTCGTGGGCATGATCTGAGTAAGATATCTAAATAAGGAATCGTAACATGCTTAAAACTCTATAACATTGAATATTGGCCTACAAAACATAGGCTAGGTTAGGATTACTATACCTTAAGCATTGTAACTGCTCACTTTTAAGCCTAGACACACTTATCAAATACTCCCTCAACTATACCTTTCCCCTTAGGTACCATGCTCATTTGATACAACTTATAAATCTTACATGGGTACATTCAGAAATTCCCGCCAAAGTTTGAGTTGAACTACACACCCTCACCATGTTCAATTCTAACCCAAAATCACAAGATTCTACACATGTCACCATAACACTAGTCTGAACCATGAATTCAATACCCAATGCGATTTTCACAGCTCTCATCTCAAGTCTAATTCTTCTTACTATTTCAACAACTAAATTCAAGCTCTTACTAGGAATTCACTAGTTCCCAATGCATCAATCCTCTTATACAACAACATAACATTCAAGCCTATAGTTATAACCACATATGAAATTCTAATTAACCAACCCTCCTAGGAAATTTTCTCATATTCTCAATAACCTCTATCAATAACAACTTCCATACACTATCCCCAAGAAAACACACATAAATTTTCAACTAACCGTGGCATATATCAAAAGCCTTACCTCAATATTCCTTCAAACCTCTAGCCTTACATAGAACAACCCTACAATGATTTTTTTCTAATATAGAACATTTACTCTATTCTATCTAAACAATTATTCATCATCACTATCTTGACATAAGAAGAGGTCACTTAAAGGTTAGTACATGAGGACCTAAAGCATGAACGAATACTAAGCATAACTTGGAAACTAAATTGAGGTGTGAGGAATAGAGTATCCACGACATGGATTCATTAAAGAGATCTAAACTGATGACATACATGACATAATCTGACTTTTACAGATTATTAAGGGTGTTGCATGAGTACCTAGAACTGAACATACTCTAAAGAATGAGTACATGAGTCATGAGTTGTATGATCTGAGTTTGGAGTTCATAAATTCATAGAATATGATTCTTACTGCTGAGTGAAGATGAACTCCTTATACTAGGAATTGGGAGCATACATGATTCTATGGAAAGTGCATTAATATGAGCTATGATCATGGAGCCGACATGTAAGGCATATGTATATGTCATGATGACTTAAGTACAAAAATTTGTACTGAGGTAAGAATGGGTCAGGCATCTTCCTCCCTTACTATTATTCTATAACACACTGGCATCACTACTAGAATTTGAGAGCCTGACTTGGTCCTTTTTCTATCATCTCCCCCTTAGCTTTAAGTCATCATTCTAAGTCTATGGGACCCTTTTAAATAAAATCTAAATTAAACTACAACCACTGTATTCTAGAGTCTAATATATAACAATACACATAAAGAAGAAACTCATCCTGAAAGTGTAAAACCCAATGCTAGTACTTCATTTTGAAATAGAACTCTCAACTTTCTATAGCCTCAATAGTCATCATACAATAACTTAAACACTTACTGCTTAGAATCTTTAGGAGTATCACCATACCATGAGTTCACACCATATAGAATTTCAACTCTTCTTTCTATTAGCTCAATCATTCAAGATTAAAACTTAGATTCTAACACTTAACATGGATATTCCTTAACTTTTAATGAACTATACTAACATCATCCTTAAACACTCCCTTAATTTAGAATATCAATAAATTTCTAAGCTTTATCAACCATCACATACTTACATTTTTCATGACGACATAATTGCCTTACTAAACGCATAATCTGCCTCTTTTTCATTATAGATTACTAATATCACATCTCAAAACTTATATTTTTTCCCTAAATCATGAGAATTACCATTAAACCAACATACCCAACATCATTAACCTATAATCCATAACATAGCTGGTAAGAACATAATATATTGCATGACCTCATTTGCACTTAACAACTCAAGGGTACTATCTAAGCACACACACTATTAAAACTTTAAAATAATACAATCCTATATCACCTTTGGTACACCTCTAGATCATAACCATACCATACTAATTAACATCAATCAATAAACTTAAATTCTTGCATACACTATTTCAAGCCTACTAATTCACCTTTCATATAACTAGCCCCATAGATACATAGTATACTAAATCCAGATAAACACCATCCCCACTTTACTGCTGCTAAACTTCTGGGTTCATGTTTTTAACTCCAGACCATATGCTATCATGGGATTCTAAGAATGGATCCAAGGGAATATTTGACTTCGACTTAATGCAAGGTTTTTCATGACCAAGAATGAAATCTTTCAATTTTTTCATGATCATGAATGAAATCTTTCATACTTTGGAACATGAAGGCACTAGTGGGATTCTCTTTAAGCCAACATACAATCCCATAACTATCTATGGGGACTGTTTGAGAAAAACTCTATCTATAAGAGCTTAAGATTAACTATTTCTGTTACCTCAAAAATAAGATAGAGTTGGCATGAATGGAGCAAGAGGAGAATCTATATAAATTTCTTAGAGAACACAACTATTGCATGATCAGAGATATTAAAGAAAGGAAATATTTCATAAATGCCCTATAGCCTCTCAAAGAAAAGTACAGATGTCTCCATACCATTCCGCAAGACTCTACTAGACACGACTTCATAGACAGCCTTGGAGACTTGAAATCTGTGCTCTGAATACCAAGTTTTTTCACGACCTAAGGATTTCCCTTAGTCGTAACACGGTGCTTAAAACCACAAGTCATACTAAGTAACCCATGTAGTAGCATGATTCTTGAGCAACTGATTTATAATGTAAATAAAAGCTAAATTTACTGAACTAAAACATAATCATGAGAAAGTCTGAATAAATGTAATACTAATAAAATAATATGATAAAACTGAATAAAGAAACTTGAATTAAATGTTATAACTCTGGCTGACTATCTATGAAACCTATACTATACTGACTGTAGATAGCTGAGACATGCCTCCAACTCCCACTAATCAATACATATGAATAATTAAAGTACAACATAGTACATGAACTACAACTGACTGGAGTTCCCAAAATAAGAGAACTCATTACCTGTTGGCTGAAAACTGAGAGCTGTCTGACCCTGGTGTGTGAGCTATATCTAGTACCTACATTATGAATGATGTATCCAGAAATACATATATGTGGTCAGTATGTTGGAATGTAGTAAGTATATGAAGGCACGTACTAAATCATGGAAATACTTAAAACATGTTATTATATTTGGGATATAAGTTATTTCCAAAAACATACTTTAAAACATTGTTATACATGAAAACGATAAGTCATAGTTAAATTTCTAAGTCATGAACCAAAAATAATTTAGTAAACTGGGAAGCGTTAGAAACATGAATACTGTATTCAATATCTCAGATAATATTGAACATGTTGTTAAACTGAATAGAGAATCATGTATGGATACAGAGCATGAAAACATGAACATGTAAGACTGAGAATGCAAGAACAAGAATAACATATACTGACATGATCTAAATAACATGAATAGTCTATAAAACTGATTGAATAATTACTGAAATCTAATTACTTAGTCAAGAAACTTGAACTTAAATAAACTGATTGTTTACTGAGCTACCATATAACCAACATGCCCTAGTTTGATCAAATCAGGATCCAACCTATAACCCCAGTTGGAAGGGTGTCAGTACCTTTCCAAGGATAATAACACATGAATGACGATGTGGATCCACAAGGCTAATGTCCCGAGGGACTAGGTAGTCAGTCCTAAACTGGCGGGTCACTGATAAGAGAGTGTCAATCCTAAACAAGAAGGTGACACCTCATAATCCTACACTAGCTACGTAGTTCTAGAACTTAGGGACATCTACTAAGGACCAAGTCCTAACTGGCTGGTGAGCCCCCAACCCTAGGTTTGCTTGGTGATAATTCCTACTCCCAACTAAATAACACTAATGTTATTAAATGCTTAATATGCCACGGTACTATACTGATATGTGCGCAACATTAACATGGTATTCTTAATATAGTAATAAAAATCATGACCTATCTGACTTGTAACTTGATAACAAACACATGTATAAACAGATAGGTATCGTGTGTTCATAACCCTCAAGCACTAAATAATCACAAAATATATAAACAACACTTAAAATAGTGGCATAAAATCATAGTTGAAAGACCCAAGAAATAAGACATTTCAATAATTGAGTGAAATACATGAACTTGAATACGGGGATGAGTTAAACTTCAGAAATCAACATATTCACATGATATAATTCATAACTTGAAGATTTGGCATGGAATAGCTTGAATAGAACATGATTAACCGAAATTTAAAGCATCAAATAATCTATTTTACATAGGAACACATGTTGACATGGCTTGAATTCAAATTACAAAGAAATGCATGGAATAAATTCATGAGTTGTAGGGATAATTTCATGAAATAGGATACAATTCATACTTTAAATCAAAAAGAGAGTTTTTGGGCCTAATGGGTGAAAGGAACCCATTGATGAATACCCCACATACCTCAATTGGACCAATTTATGAAGAAAGCTTGAAGTCAGAACTTAAATTCTTGAGTTCTTGAGAAATGAAACTTGAATTTTTCTCATGGGTAGAAGTGAAGGGTTTTGAGTTTTGTATTGGACTATTAGGGTTAAGACAGTGGAAATAATGTGTTTTAAGACCCAATAATATGTTTAACAATGATTAGGGACGGTTTAGGGGTGTGAAAGTCTTCAATGCCCTTAATATAAGTCAAAATGGAGCAACTTTTGGCACTTTGCTTTTGCTGGGAAACGCACATCTTAAGAACACCTGGGGTGTGCGGTGCACGCCAAAGAACACTTCATCCAGTGGCTATTTGCAATTTCCATGTGATGCATGACCTTAACATGGTCATAACTTTTCCCTCGGTTATTAGATTAAGGAGAAATTTGTGTAGTTGGAAAGATAATTCAATTATCTACAATTCGGTGGGTATTGGGATGCAAAATTCCACATATGTAAAAAGTTATACAGGTTCAAAGTTGACCCTTGAAGTATCAAACACCAAATTTTGGGCGAATCAAAGGCTCTTTACTCAATTTTCCTCTATGTGATTCCCATGAAAATTTATAACCTCGATCGCACTTTACACACGGGGATAATGATAATGAAATGTATATTATTAATATTCAAATCATGGGATTTGAGTTTACACATGTAGGAACAGCAATTCGATTTCTAGCTAAAAATTGTGGGTGTTACAATTATTGACGGGAAACCCATACACACAGGATTCATTGATATATCTTCAATATTATTGATTTATTAATGTATTCAAACATTAGGATCCCGCCTAGATATTACTACTTGCTCTAACAAAGAGGTAGTAACTAGGAAAAGATAAAGACAACAATAATTTTCAGAGTTAATAGTCGATCCATTATAGGACAATGGTATATGTGAATGATTCTTACCCTTCATCTAATAATTTGAGACTCAAAAGGTGATAGTTAACTATGACCAGGGTAAGGATTAGTAATGCGACATTCTGAGACTCAATAGGTAAAGGGTGAAATCCTCCTACTCATCTATAAGTGACATAACCCGCCCTGGAGCCTTGTCATAATGGGTATCTCAAGTTCGACCAGGACCTGAGACCACCCAAGTTTCCCAATCCAACCTCCATCCGCCTACCCTGAGTCGGCTGAATTTTGAGCATATAATAAGATAGTGTAATAGCTCACAGGAAAACTCTGGAATATGATCACAACCGTGACCGAAACAACCGAGTCCAACCATCATATACCAATAATCAAACCATAACAAATCATACCGAAACAAGGGCCATAAACCAGGCAATAACCAAGGATGTTTTAAACCATAATATAATTAATCCCAAAATGAAATTGGATGGAACTTCCAACAATATCATCCAATTATTTCATCCCTTCAACTTATTCTAATGCCAAGATTGACACCAGTATCGATCCCGCCCATTCCAACCCATAGAAGTACCACAAAGCCTCTAACTAAAAGAATAATGAAATCTGATTGGGACATGCCCCCAACCATAGCTAAAAATAATATCCAAAATAAAATCAAAGTGTCTAGAAATATCCATAACATAAAATGGAGCTTTCCGAAAGGATGGAAGCTCATAACTTTAGTCCAAATGATAATCCCCGATTCAATCACTAGGTAAGAGAAGTAGAACGGAAGATTCCTACATAGCATGGGTATACATCATCCTATTGACGGGGTTAGCAAGTGACCACTAACATGATATCAGGGTATGGATAAAATAATGCCATTTATAAAACCAAGTAAAACCATCCATATGCACTCAACCATACATACATATATATAACCATGTCGGGAAAAAGGACCAGTTTTAGCATGCCTTCAAAACGTTTACCTAGGCTGTGTAGCTTTGCATCCCTAAACCAGCCACGGGCTATATGAGTTCAGCTTTCCTTGTTGAAAGGGCCCAGTGTGTGTAGCCGCACGACCAGGGAAGAAAATTTGGGATAACTAGCACATCCCCCAAACTATAGTGTGACATCATTCATATGTTACCAAGACTAACCTTACATCGGCAACTATGAGTTCCAGTTTTGGTCCCCCCGGGACCTCCACCTTCCATGGCTTACCTACAAGTCCTGCCATTATTGCCCAATTAAAACCAATATCCAAATAACCAAACCATTATCCTTTTATTAATCAAGTCCTTTAATATTGGTATCATCATACCAATCCTTACTTAAAATATTATCCATAGCCAACCATATATAGTTTTAAGGGGACTTTTAAGTACCCTTCCATTTACAATATTAAACCACTTGGGGGATTCCATGTGACCCTTCAGCATAACCAGTAGCCATTTACCATTCCAAGACATTTAAACCATGCATAATTCCTTTACTAAGTTTTAAAAAAAGTAAGAGTTCCATTAAAAGTAGTCAATGCAATGAACATATCTTTATAAGCATTTTGTCAAACACATTGTTGGCATAATATGTCCAAAACCAATTCCAATTACCATTAAAACGTTCCCATGCAATCCAATCACCCAAAACCACCATTAATGCATATAAAATCATAACTAAAATCATAGAAAACCATAAACAACCATTTAATATCAAAACCCCCAAATTATATTTGAAAACCAAAATCATACAATGAATGAATCATGAAAACATTAGTAAAAACCATGCCTTTAGTTAGAATTAACATTGAGGGAAAAGAATATAACTTAAATAAAGATGATAAACGAAGGAAATAACTAAGACAAGCCCCAAATTGATCCTTTAGTTGAAACTCTAGCTTCCCTTTCCCAAAAGCTCTTGAGATAATTATGGTGTGTTTTAGAATAGTGTCTAAGTTTTAATGAAAGGAATAATAGGTTAAATAACCTTACAAGTAGGTTAAAAGTCGTGGGACCTTATTAGAATAAGTGGGGAAATATCTAGAATACCTCCACTTAAGTTGCACCAAAATCCTATCACAGAGGTTAGACTGACCCACAAGAGTCGTACCCTCCAATAAGATTGGTAAATTCCATCTGGACTCAACCATTGGATCCAACATTGTCCAACATACTACTCATCCAACCAAGTCATATTGAAAATATACAATCTTTATCCTTTATCCATACCCCTGGCAGATTTAATCTCAAGGAAGTTTCAGACAGTGTTCACTATACGAGTCTATGGTACAACTCGTACCCTGGCATACAGCTCATGATGGGCCACTCATACATAGACAAAACCTAAGTAACCAAGTCTAAGATTAAGTTAAGGAACCAAACAATCTGTATCCACCAATATGACTCATACCCCTAAGTCGTATCTATTCCAGTAACAAAAATCCATCCCACCAACCAACACTGGTAAGTATACGACTAGACCGTACCATTCATACCCTAACATATGGCTCATACCATTAAATTCTTTTAGATATAGAGAACAAAATTCAAGGAAATTTTCTAAGGGTCAATACCCAGGGTGTTATAGTCTCCCCTACTAGGAACATTCATCCTCGAATGATAGACAAAGTAGCGGTAACCATACGCATAGGTCAATTACATTATAAAAGATATTATGATCTTTAAAAAAGTTTTAAAACAAAGAGGCAAAGATATTATTATTTCCTTTAACAAACTTAGAAAATAAAGTTATGTCAAAGACACATACCTTCGGCCTAAATCCCAAGAGAGAAAAAAATGCAGTTAGTTGAACTTCATGTCCTCCTCATCTTCTCATATAGCTTCTTCCACCTTATGGTTCCACCACAAAACCTTAACCAAAGCCACATCCTTAGTTTATAACTAATGAACTTGTCTATCAAAGTTCACAACCAGGACTTCCTAACACAAAGAATCTATGAGACCCAATCCTTCCAAAAGAACAACCGAAGAAGGATCACCAATGAACTTCCTCATCAAAGAAACATGAAAGACCTAATAAACAAAGCTCAAGCTAAAAGGAATGTCCATCTCATAAGCAACATTGCCAACTCTCCATAAAATCTCATAAGGACCCACATAGCAGGGATTGAGCTTCCCCTTCTTGCTAAACTGCATTACTCTATTCATAGGTGATACCTTGAGGAAAACCTTATCCATATCCTCAAATTCCAAGTCTCTACGCCTAACTTCCAAATCAGACTTTTGGTGACTTTGGGAATCCTTAAGCCTATCCCAATCACCTTCACCTTTTCCATAGCCTGGAAAACCAAATCAGGACCAAGCATGTCCACCTCACCAAGCTCAAACCAACCAATAGGAGATCTGCACCTCCTACCATACAATGCCTCAAAAGAGGCCATACCAATACCAGAATGATGGCTATTATTGCAAACAAACTCTACTAAAGGTAAATGCTCAACCCAATTTCAACCATAATCAATCCACAGGCCTGAAGCATATCCTCCAATGTTTGAATAGTTCTCTTTGCTTTCCCATCCATCTATAGATGGAAAGAAGTACTCACACTCACCTTGGTCCCCAACTTTCTCTAAAAAGACTGCCAGAAGTGAAACGTAAATTCTATGCCACAATAAGAAATAATCAAAACAGGCACCCCATGCAACTTCAAAATCACCTGAAGATACAAGTTAGCATAATCCTCCACTGTGAAGGTAGCCCGTACTAGTAAAAAGTGCGCAGACTTAGTCATCCTATCCATGATTACCCAAATCAAATCATATTGATTCCAAGATCGAGGAAGATCGATAATGAAGTCCATATTGATCACTTTCCACTTCCATTTGGGCTAATCAATTTCTTGACACAACCTTTTTGGCCTCATATTCTCAACCTTAACATGTTGAAATACCATGCACTTGGCTACAAAATCAGCCACATCCCTCTTTATGCCATTCTACCAATAGATCTCCTTCAGATTATAATACATATTAGTTGAACTGGGATGAACAACATAGTGCGACTCATGAGCCTTATCCAAATTCCTTTGTTGTAACCCATCGACATTAGGAACATACAACTTCTCTTGGTACCATAAAGAACCATCACCACTGATCTCAAACACCACTACCTTTTTCCCACCAATGTCACTCTTGATTTTCATCAAGATAGGATCTAGCACTTGTTTCTCCTAAATCTCCACATCAAGTGATGATCGAACCACTTCTTCCACCATCACACCACCATCCTTGAAGGCCAAGAGGCGAACTCTAAGATTAGCAAAGAAGTGAATAGCCTTCACTAATTCCCTTTTTCCTTCCTCTACATGAGTCAAACTCCTAATAGATTACCTTTTAAGAGGATCAACAACCACATTAGCCTTTCCAAGATGATAGTAAAGACTCATATCCTAACCCTTGATAATATCAAGCTATCTTCTGTGCCTGAGATTAAGCTTTTTTTGGTTGAACACATATTATGGACTCTTATGATCAGAAAAGATATCCACGTGAACATCAAACAAATAATTCCACCATAGTTTTAAAGAAAACACAAATGCTAACAACTCCAAATCATGAGTAGGATAATTCCTCTCATGTACCTTCAACTGCCTGAAAGTATAGGCAATCACCTTCCCATGCTGCATCAACACACGAACAAGACCTACCCGAGATGCATTGCAATAAACATGAACCCATCATTGCCTTTCGGTAAAGTCAGAACTGGAACTGAACTTAACTTATCCTTCAACTTCTCAAAACTCCCTTCAGTAGAATCTGACCATGAAAACTTAACCTTCGTCTAAGTTAAATTAGTCAAAGGAGAAGCTATCAACAAAAAGCTTTCCACAAACCACCTATAATACCCGACAAAACCAAAAAACTCTGAATGTTTGATAGATTCATAGTTGTAGGCCTTTTCTTCACCAAACAACCTTCTGCGAATCCACCATGATCTCTTCACTAGAAATAATATGAACCAAGAAAGTTACAGCGTTCAACCAAAACTCACACTTGGAGAACTAGGCATATAATTGTTGTTCCTTTAAGGTATGCAACATCATATAGATATAATTAGCATGATCGACCTCACTCCTCAAATAAACTAGAATGTCATTAATGAACACACTAATGAAGAGATCTAAATACTGATGAAAACACTGTTTATCAGATCCATAAATGCCGCCGGAGCATTAGTCAATCCAAATGACATTACCAAAAACTCAAAGTGTGTATACCGAGTCTGAAAAACCATCTTAGGGATATCCACCTCCCTAATCTTTAGCTGATTGTACCCAGACCAAAGATCTATCTTAGAAAAAACATGGGACCTTTCAACTGGTCAAATAGATCATCTATCATTGGAAGAGGATACTTATTGTTGATCGTCACCTTGTTCAAATGCCTATATTCAATGCACATCCAATGAGAACCATCCTTCTTGCGCACAAAAAACAGTGGTGCATCCTAAGGAGATATACAAGGATGAATAAACCCCTTATCAAGAAGAACCTTAAATTTCTCCTTGAGTTCCCCCAACTCAGCTGGAGCCATTCTATATAGGGGAATAGCAATTGGATGAGTGTCCAAAATTAGATCAATGCCAAACTCTATTTCCCAATCCAAAGGAAAACCAGAAAGATCATTTGGAAAGATATTAACTGCTAGAATTGGCTAGAAAGAAGAACCTTCTAAGTTAGAATCTTTGACCCAGACCATGTGATAATAACAACCATTAGAGATTAACCTCTAAGCTTTAAAATAAGATATAAGCCTCCCCCTAGGAGTTAAAGAAACACCCTCTCACTCTATACCCGATTCACCAGGGAACTTATAGATAACCTAATGGCTATGACAATCCATGTCGTAAAACAAGAGTGAAACCAATCCATACCCAGAATGACATCAAAATCCACTATATCCAACTCAAATAGATCCACCAAGGTCTTCTTTCCACCAAAAAATACCACACACCCCTTCTAGACTTTTATAGAAATAACAGAGTTACTTATTGGGGTAGAAATAGAAAAAGTATCCAAAATAAATTTAGGATAAAAAACAAAATGTACAGCTACATAAAGAGTCACATAGGAGAGCATAGACTTTATATCAAGCAAAAAATATATGTTATAACAGAAAAGTTATAATGTACCAGTAATGACATCAGTTGAGGCCTCAAATTCTTGTTAAGACGCCAAAGCATACAACCTGTTCCAACCAATACTAGCACCAGGAGTAGTAAAAAAAGTAGATAAAGCACCACCAGATGTAGGAGCAGAAGATGAAGCCACGAGAATTTTACTTTCCACTGTAGCAACCTGATTAACTGGACAATCCCAGAGTTGATGGCCTTCTTGGCCATAATTAAAGCATTTATCCCTTCATTCCTCGTAATAACCTAATGAAGATAACCATAGAAAAAATAGAGAGGGCATGAAGAAACTGATAGACCTTTGCTTGCCGGAGATTGGGAACCCTACGCTCAGAAAATTTTACCACCATGATGACGCATGTTGCCCGACTTGTAAGGAACACTAGTCAAAAAGTAGGTAGAAGAACTCTACTATTTCTTTTTTTGCCATTTACCACCAATCGACCACCCAGAGACTGAGCACCTCCCTTGTAAGAAAACTTATTTTTCTTATCCTACCTCTCTCCAAACTCTACTTATTTCCTCTTCTCATCCTCTACCTACTACATATGAACAGTTAACCTAGAGATATCCATTTCTTTAATAAGCAAGGCATTTTTTTTCTCCAAAATCAAATCCTGATTCAACCCATAAGTGAGCTTCCTTATCCATGCCCGCATGTTAGTCACTAAATCAGGAGCATACCGTGACAATTGATGTATCTTCAAGGAATATTCCTTGACAGAAATTCCCTCCTGCTTGAGGTTCACAAACTCCTCCATCTTTGTTTCCCTCAACTCTTTGGTAAGGAAATTATCTAATAATGTAATACCCTTTACTTTCTTTAAGTCAAATCTAGTGTCTAGAAGAGTTAGTGATGACTTCCTAAATTATTAATGTTTAAATCAGGTGTAGATGACTTGAGGCAACGAATTCTTGTAGAAGTGCATGGTGCGTGCTACTCTATTAATCCAAAGGCCACTAAGATGTATCGCGACTTATGGGAGATCTATTGGTAGAGTGGGATGAAGAGAGATATTGCAGAGTTTGCGGCTAAATGATCTATATGTCAGCGGGTTAAGATAGAGCATCAGAAGCCTAGTGGGTCCATGTAGGAATTTAGTATTCCTACTTGGAAGTGGGAAGAAGTGAACTTGGACTTTGTAATGGGTTTTCCTCGTACTCATCATCAGAATGATTCAGTTTTGGTAATTGTAGATAAGATGACCAAATCAGATCATTTCCTTCTAGTCCATACCTCTTATTCAGTTGAGGTTTATGCTAGACTCTATATCAGATAGTTGGTAAGATTGCACAGTGTTCCATTGTCTATTATCTTAGATAGAGGTACCTAGTTTATATCTCACTTCTGTAAAATGTTCCAAAAGGGTCTTGGTACCCTAGTTAACCTTTGTACAACCTTTCATCCTCAGACAGATGGTCAAGAAGAAAGGACCATTCAGACCTTGGGGGATATGCTAAGGGTGTGTGCAATTTATTTCTAGGGGAGTTGGGATGACCACTTTCCTTTGATTGAGTTTGCATATAACAACAGCTATCATTCCAATATTCAGATGGCGTTATTTGAAGCTCTCTATGCTAGGAGGTGTAGATCTTCAATCGGTTGGTTCAAAGTGGGTGAGGCCATAGTAGTATGGTTGTACTTGGTATTCGACACCTTAGAAAAGGTTTAGTTGATCAGAGAATGGCTCAAGATAGCTCCGAACCGATAGAAATCGTATGCAGATATGCCCAAAAAGGATCAGGAGTTCGAGATTGGTGATTATATGTACTTAAAAATCTCTCCCATGAAGGGAGTGAAGAGATTCGTCAAGAAGGTAAACTTCAGTACCCAATATGTCGGTCCCTTCGAAATTCTTAGTCTTTTCGGCAAGGTATCTTATGAGCTTGAATTGCCTTCAGATCTAGCCTCAGTTTATCTAGTGTTTCATGTCTCCTTGCTAAAGTAGTGCAAAGGTGACCCAGCAGTTGTAGTCCCGGTAGAGGGATTAGACATTCAGAACATCCTTTCTTTCAAAGAGATCCCAGTTGAAATTCTTGACTACCAGACTCGCAGACTGAGGAACAAAAAAGTGCCTCTAGTCAAAGTCTTTGGCAGAATCAGTCCGTTGAGGGAGCTACTTGGGAAGTAGAAGAAGACATGTAGACTAAGTATTTTCACTTCTTCTCTGCAAACTTAGACTCAGCCCAAGGTAATAGCTTTCCTTAAGCTAAATCAGTTTCATGTTCAGATTTTTAGTTATAAACTTGCTATGAAAAAACATTGCACGTCCAGTCATATGTTCATGTATCATGTCAGTGATGTATTCATGAATCAAATATGCATTCTCATCATGAGAAACTCATCTTCTCAGTAATTTCAATCATCCATTCATGAAAACTATCCATCATATATCCATGCATCAGACATGCATATTCAGTATGGGATTTTAGTATAGCAGAAGTTTCAGTCATATAGACAAGTTCAAATGTTCACGACCCTTAAGTAAGATCAGTCTATCGTCTTTTTAAATCTAGTTAGTCACATTCGAGGATGAATATTCCAAAGGGGGAGATATTGCAATACCCTAAACTTTCTTTAAGTCAAATCTAGTATCCAAAAGAGTTAGTGATGACTTCCTAAAAGATTTTTATATCAAATAGAATTTCCCAAATTTCTACATTTTATCATGTGGGAAGTTGAATTAGCTTTCCAACGATACTAATTTTGTCCAAATCCGGAATAGGAGTAAAACGTTATGGACGTTTTACAGAGAACTGTCGGAACTGCCCAGAAGCGACGGTCAGGCCGGCGGACCGTCGAGCTAGCGATGGACCATTGCCCAAGCCATCGCGACTATGGTAGTGAACCCATCTTCTGGTCAAGTGAGATGGTAAGGACTGATGGACCATCGAGCTAGCGACGGATCATTGCCCAACCATCACAGACGAGGCAGGAAGTTCAGGTTCTGGACAACTACATCGGGATAGACCGACGAACCATCGCCCAAGCCATCGTCACTTTCGATCAGTGATTTCAAGTCATTTTTAAAAGGGTATTTGGATCTTTCTCCACCCGTTTTGACTCCTAATTATACCAGACTAGAGCTCATAATTTCATTATTTATCCACAACACAAAATTACGGTTTCTCTCAAAGATCAATCCCCAAGAACAAGAAACCCTAGGTGTCTAATCTTAAGGCAAGAAATCAAGATTTCCTCCACTAATCTTCAAAAAATAATCCACCCAGGTATGTAAAGTGTTGATTCATGGGTTTCTTTCCCCCACAAAGCTCAAGAATCCCATTTTAAACTCATGAATTATGATTTCCATATGGTGAATTGATTTTAATTTTGTTAATGTGGTTGTATGAATCCCAAGTTGGAGTCTTTATGTAAATTTCGTGAAATTATGCTAGTTTATGGTTTTGTGATAGCCTAAAGGAAGGCTATACACTAAATTGGTACTAAGATAACAAAAAACAGCAAGCACAAAGAGAAAACAACACATAGAATGGAGATGAAGAAGAGGAATACTTGAAATTTAAAGATAGATAGAAAGACCCTTACTTCCACCAATGAATAGCACTAGAAGGTGTATCAAACCTTCAAACACACATCACCAATGTAGGATCAAACCTTTCTCTTAGTTGACCCAAAGAACTCACACTTCCTCAAGAACACCTTTCTTGCCAAATAATCCAATACAAGTGAAAAGCCAATTCTAAATGTATTAGGATTCAAGTTTTGGATTCCTTCTCTTAAGGAGAAGAGAAAGACTACAAACTAACATTAAGATTACAATCTAAAAGTTAGTCAATTCATTATCTCAAAACTAAGGAAAATAAGAGCGAAGGTGCCTATTTATAATTATTACCAATAATGACAAAAATACCCTTAATGATGGGTGGTCCTTTGGAGTGTAAAAAGAGGCCATTAAAAGACCATAATATCCCTAACTTTAGGCGCCTCTTGGGTGTTGAAATATAAGGAAAAAAGTCCTTTTTGCCCTTAAAGTGAGGCGCCTCTTGAGTGAATGGATTCCATTCTCCTCCTTCAACTTGACAAGACTTTAAAAGGCACCAAACACTTGCCAAATCCAAAGCTTTAGCCTTTGACCATGCCTTGTATCCTTTTGTACTCTTCATGCTTGTATAATCCTCTCCATCTTGAAAGGAATTTGTCCTCAAATTCACACATTGCTAAACCAAAGAGAGGGAAAAAAACACACAATCCTCATGATAGAAGGGTTAGCATTAGTACCATTAGTGAGGTAAATATTTCAAGGGAGTACACTCTTAGAATACAACCAACCATCCTTTATGAGGAGTAATAAAATCCGAACACTAATATCACAAAGGAGACACTTAAAGAAAACATCAATGAGTGGAGAATACAATCTGAAATAAACACATATGTCACTTATTTTCAAGGGAAGGCAAACATTCACAATTAGACATCTACGGCTAAGAAAGGTTCCCTTAACAACACATATTTCATCACTCCAAGGTTGTTCACACTTGACATATACCCACATATCCTTGGTATTCGACATGAATATCTTAAAATAAATGATAACAAGGAAGTGAATAGAATCAATATTAAAAGATAATGAGAATGAACCAAAACTACACCTTTCACAACTCAAAAATATTTCGGGGTCAAATGGGAGTAGAATGCAAAGGGTTACTTAGAGGTGACCCACTCCTTTCACTAGGCTACCAAAATCACAATCATCATCATTCAAGAAAGGAAAAAATCCACCAAACTTACTACCTCTACATAATACCAATTCAAAATTAATATGGTTATGATCATTGGCAAAGAGGTAGTATAGGAAGGAATCAAGTGTGAAGACATCACCCAAGGTGCTATCATATAAACGAGGGTCATGTAGTGTGTGAATACTATTTTCACATGATAATGGAACCTCATTCAAGTTATAACTGCTAGCACTAGACGGACAAAAATCATTCTTACAAAAAGAATTGATTTTGTCATCTAAAGGATCAACTAGTGCTTGTGTACTCACAACAAGAGTTTGGTAATTATGCAACCTATCAATACCAATAGTATCACAAAAGGGATATTCATACACTTCTTCACTAATACAATCCGAAACTACACTACTTTGGCTACTACTAGCCACATCACAACAATTCAAGATTTTAGGAGTGTAGAAAATAGCTTTATTATATTGTAGATTATGATAAGTGTTTTATTCACTTGGTTTTACATCATGGAATCCCTCATTCTCCAAATTACAAAGGAATATGTCAATGTTTCCCTTTGGGTTCACTTCTTGAACACTTATCCCAAAATTTGGACTTTCGGCTAAGGGCTTGAAGGGAATTTCCTTGGGCTTCTCCTTAGGGATTCTCGGGTCTTGAACCTGAACATGAGAAGATAAAATACTAGGAAAAATTATAGTATTTGGGTTAGTGAGTAATAAGGATTCTTTGTGGACAAGATCCACAATCAAGTATTTCTTTTCCCTTCCAACTTTACTATCCATGGTTTCCCTTTCTCTTAACCTCTTTTCTTCACACTCTTCTTGTACGTCACCATCCATTTTCCCTCTATTTTGAGGCTTGAACTCATTATCCTTGGATTCTAACTTGGGGAGAGGAGGCATTGGATTTGGTTGATGATGGGTTTTGAATTGGTGGTTTGAATTTTGTGGAGGTTTTGGTGGACATAGTTTATCAACCCCTGCTTTAATTCTAATTATGTCATCCCTCATGGATCCTAAATCATATTTTATAATGTCAAACCCAACCATCAAGTCTCTTCTCAAGGCATCATTATTATCCTCCATTTTTCGAGCAAAGGCCTCAAAGTGAGCCTTCAAGGCTCCCATTATATCATTTCCCAAGGATTGGGATGAAGAATCCTCGGCTTCCATGGTCAATTTCACCTAAAAAAGGAAAAAAAACCAGAAAGAAAACAACCTGCAAAACTAGCAAACAAGTTAGTTCAAAAGCCTCACTTCACTCACACTGAACCTCACCTCATACTTGACTTCACAAGTGTTGGAGAATCGGCAATACTTGGCAAGTTACTTGAGAGGTGAGAAGATTTGAATCCGAATGGTATTTGTTTTAAATAACTCAAATAAAGTGATGCATGAACTTGAACCAACAAAATACTATGACTTAAAAATGAGAAAAGCACTCAAAAATCGAAGACACAAAATAAATGAACTCTAGACTAATTACCAAGCACTCAAAAATCGAAGACACAAAATAAATGAACTCTAGACTAATTACCAACCTAGTAGGTACTTTCTAGTTTGTTAATTAGTGATAGAATTAGCTTAAAAGAAACTTGAATCAAAAATTAAAAACTAGGAAATCTAATTTTAGAGTCGAATTTTGGTTGAGCAAAAGTGATGATGTGGCACTACGTGGTTGGTTGTCACTTTTTGAAATTTTCAAATTTCCCAAAACCTAATTTCGGCCAAACACCACTTTGGGATGAAGAGAGTTTCAGATTTTGAGGGAGTAACTAGGCAATTTAGGGTTCTTTCAAGTCTCAAATGAAAATGGAACGAAATGATCCCCCCCTAATAATTGCACTTGTACTTTGTTTGTCCCCTTGTCCCCTCCTCCTTTTGGAAGAATGGAATATTCTTTGAATATGCTCTTAGACAAAAAAAAATTCCACTCCCTTTATTCCCTCTTTAGGATCAAAAAACACCTTTGAATATTCTTCTGCACTAAGATATGAAGATCATGGATGAACAATATGAATATTCAAGTGTTTACCAAGTTTGCCCCCCAAGCAAATGAGCTCCAAATCTGATTTTTTTTATGGATCTAGGTTCCTTATGTCAAAAAAAACCCAACCCACTAAGAATCATCCACAAATAAAGTCATCAACGAAATCCCAAAACGTCACCTTCTCCAAAAAGCTTCAAACAAGCCACAACAATGGTGGATCTAGCATAAAATCAACCAAACTTCACTCTAAAAGTAGATCTAGACTCCCTATGTGCTAGAGAGAAAGCATATATCACTATAAACCTTCCAAACACAATAGAAACATATATATATAACTTGGAAAATTCGGATCTGCAACAAACACACAAGACACACTTTTTTTTTTTTGTATTTTCTTATTTTTTGACTCTTTTTTTATGAGATTTTCTATATAAGAACTCTAAAACCAAGATTTAGGGATGTTGGAACAACCCTAACCAAGGCTTCGATACAAAATAATTGCCTAAAGGAAGGCTATACACGACATTGGTACTAATATAACAAAAACCAGCAAGAACACAAAGAGAAAACAACACATAGAATGGAGATGAAAAAGAGGAATACTTGAAATTTAAAGATAGATAGAAAGACCCTTACTTCCACCAATGAATAGCACAATAAGGTGTATCAAACATTCAAACACACATCACCAATGTAGTAACAAAACTTTCTCATAGGTTAACCAAAGGACTCACACTTCCTCAAGCACACCTTTCTTACCAAATAATCCAATACAAGTGAAAAACCAATTCAAAATGTATTAGGATTCAAGATTAAAATTCCTTCTCTTAAGGAGAAGAGAAAGACTACAAACTAACACTAAGATTACAATCTAAAAGTCACTCAATTCATTACCTCAAAACTAAGGAAAATAAGTTCTAAGGTGCCTATTCATAATTATTACAAACAATGACAAAAATACCCTTAATGAAGGGTGATCCTTTTGAGTGTAAAGGGAGGCTATTGAAAGACCATAATAGACCAAACTTTGGGCGCCTCTTGGGTGTTGAAATATAAGCCAAAAAGTATTTTTTCCCTTCAAGTGAGGCACCTATTGAGTGTATGGATTCCCTTCTCCTCTTTCAACTTGACAAGACTTTAAAAGGCTCTAAACACTTGCCAAATCCAAATCTTAAGCCTTTGACAATGCCTTGTATCATTTTGTGCTCTTCATGTTTGTATCAGTTTGGAAACTTTTAAATTGAGTTGATTAAAGTAACCATGATGTATGGACTGGTGTATATGCCTAAGCCTAAGGTTGTGCATGAAATATGTTTGATAAAATTTCTAAGAGAATAAGAATCATGCTTTAGGAATAAATTAAGACCAAATTAATGAACCCATGTTTTACCTTATGTTCAAAATGACTTCTATGTTATTGTTATGCATTGAAATTGTTAGATGGATTGTTTAGGAGATTAGCCCTATCAAATTATGACATTTTTATATGCATTCCTATTCATGTACCAAAATATGATAATCAAGTGCCACATGAAATTCCCTAATGATTGTATTATGGATTTTTTATAATAGTCGTTAGTCCAGGGAGTGTCACGTCTTGTTAGTTTCATACTATCGAATCCTGGGGGTACTTGTACCCGACAATTTAGTTGTGTTCCTAGAGCCAATATCAATTTTCAAGATACTATCAGTCAATCCATGTTCAGTAGAATTCAGTTAGTCTCATGACTCAAGAAAACTCAGTAATATCCGTAATGTCAGTAATCACAGTCACTTATCAGATATCATTAATATTCCATCAGTCAACGGAACTCAGTCCTATCAGTTCAGTATAATTAATTTAGTGTCTAATCAGATGGGAGTAGGATTCAGCACCGAGTGAGCCCAAGGATGGGAACTTACCTGTGATTAGAGAATATGATTCTTATAAGAATTTTTGAGCTCCAAAACTACGTAGTCAAAGTAGGTTGAGACATTTAACCTGTTAGATGAGGGTTGATAAGTTTACTTAACCTGTTAGATAAGGGTCTCACCATTCTCCTTAAATACCTATTAGATAAGGGATTACTCACAACTTGTCCTTACCAGTGGCGCGGTATTATCACCCTTCTAATTGGGGTTACTAATTAGACCCCAACTAAATTATACTATTTTATTTAGGGCATGTCGGTTAGATAACTATTCCCACAATTATAGTCTCAATCTCAGTCTAAGTAATAGAACTCAGATAGTTCTATAAAATTTAGGACTGTCAGATATAGTCACCCAGCTTAGTACGGAACTCAGCTAGTTCCATCAGAAATAAGACTGTTAGACACATTCATTCAGATAATAGTATATCAGTTATACGAAAACTTATGTTATAGTATTCAAATTTAGTGATACCATGAACTCAGTTATTGTTCACGTATTCATGCTTATGTTCTCACGTTCTTTTTATTCAGTCAGTTAGTATTGTTCATGCATATAAACCCCTTGCATTCAGCCTACCTCACTTGCATACCAGTACATTCAATCGTACTGATGCATTGGCGCTATGGTGTTTTTATACCATAGGTTCAGAAGCACGAACTCTAGAGCATTCTTTGTATATCAGACATTTAGTGGCCAGACTAGTAGTGAGTCCTCATCATTTGAGGATAGCATGATTATTTTATTAATTTATTATTTCAGTAGTCCAGAGTTAGTTTAGGATATGTCCCATCAACTGCATAGTTTTTATACAGTTTAGAGGCTTCTGGACTATAGCATGTTCGGATAGTTATTTCAATTTTGTTTTGGTATTTATATACCGTATTTCTAGATGTTATGTTTTATCAGATATTTGAACCTTATGGCCTTCAGCTTTTTTCCACATTTATACAGTATATTATGCAGTTCCTAGTTACAGATATCAGACATGGGTTAACTTGTGATCCTTTGGGGTCATGAGCACCGCGTAGCATTCCGAGTACCAGATTTGAGGCATTTCAAATAAGGCATTAGAAAAAGTATCCTAAAGGAATAATTCTTCTACATCACCGCTATTTTTGTCCCACTCTTTATACAAAACAGTATGTCATACAAATCATCCAACCAAGTCATATTAAATCATATGATATGTACCCTTTATTCAAACCACTAGAAGATTTAAGCTCAAAGAAGATTCAGAGATTGTCCACCATAAGATCCATGGTATGAATCGTACCCTGGATTATGGCTCATAATGGGCCATTTGTACTCAGACCCAAACTAAGGAACCATGTCTAAGATTAAGTTAATGAACCAAATGATTTATATCCACCAATATGACTCGTACCCCTAAGTTGTATCTATTTTAGTAACAAAAATCCATCCTACCAAACAATACTGGACAGTATATGACTGGACCTTACTATCTGTTCCCCAATATACGTCTTGTCACTCAAGTCATAATGTGTCCAGAGATAAGAATTCTAGGAAATTTTCTAAGGGTCAAAGCCTAAGGTGTTATAAAAAGACTATAGAAAGTACAGAACTTATTGATTCTACATGTAAGGTATTGGGTTGGTTTAATAACACATGATAAACCTACCGAGTTGAGATGCCAGAGGGAACACAGTCCTAGTGTTCACTTACAACTGATTTTCAACCAAGTTAATATTGTTTTGTGTTCGTGATGACTATGAACAAAATACCCTATTTACTTTTATATTTTTACCATAAATTACAACAACTAAGATCTAACAAAACCATATGTTAATTTGGGATTCAACCCCAACCTTAGTTGGGTTACTATATCTTGACAACGACCGTACCATCATTTAAAAAGAGGTATTTCTTGGACGTCATCATTGGTGCATCATGCAAAGGTGGTATCATATGCTCTAGAAAGTTGAAAGTTTATGAGAGAAATTATCTGACTCTTGATTTGGAATTGTTACTTATGGTGCTCATTTTAATGATTTGGAGGCATTATCTATATGGGGTTCATGTTGACATATTTTCCAATCATGAGATCCTGCAGTATGTTTTCACCAAGAAAGAGTTGAATCTCAGGTAGAAGAAATATCTTGAGTTGCTCAAAGACTATGAAATAAGTTCCACTATCATCTATGTAAGGCTAACATAGTTACTAATGCTCTCAGTAGGTCATCAATGAGGAGTTTTTCTCATGCAGAAGAGGGAAAGAGAGACTTAGTGAGGGATGCTCACCAATTTGCTAATCTTGGAGTTTGTCTCTTAGATTCTGAGGATGGTGTTGTATTTGTGAAAGAGATGACTTGGAAAAGTCATCTTTCGGTGCTGAGGTGAAAGAGGAACAGGTGTTAGACCCTATCATGATGCAAATCATGAATAATGTGGGTAGATAGAAGGTAATGGATTTTGAGATTAGTGTGGATGGTATCTTAAGGTACCAAGAAAGGTGTGTGTGTTCCCGATGTGGATGGGATATGAGGTAGGATTTTGGTCAAAGATCATGAGTCTCGTGATTCAATTTATATTGGTTTGAAAATGATGTATCAAGATCTTATGGAGATTGTTTGGTGGAATAACATGAAGAGGGATGTACCTAATTTTGTGGCTAAGTGCATGGTGTGTCAACAAGTGAAAATGGAACACTTGAGGTATGGTGTGTTATCTTAAGAAATAGAGTTTCCTATATGTAAATAGGAAGTGATAAATATTGATTTTGTTACTGGTCTTCCTTAGTCTTGAAACCAGTTTGATTCTATTTATGTCATCGTATATCGGATGACTAAGTCCGCTCACTTCTTGCCAGTGGGGACTAATTATTCTGTTGAGGACTATGGAAGGTATTTATTAAGGAAATTATGAATTTTTATGTTTCTCCAGTTTCCATTATTTCTTATCCTGATACTAGGTTCTTATCTCATTTTTAGTGGTTATTTTAGCAAGGTTTGGGGTCTAAAGCGACCCTAAGTACTACTTTCCACCTGCAGATGGATGGACAAGCATAAAGGACCATTCAGACATTAGAATATATTCTTCAATCCTATGTAATTAATCATGGTGGTAGTGGGGTTGACCACATACCTCTTGTAGAGTTTGCATAAATAATTGCTATCATTAGAGCATTGGTATGGCACTGTTTAAGGCATTGTATAGTAGGAGGTGTAGTTTCACTATTGGGTAGTTTAAAGTTGGTGAGGCAAGGTTGTTCGGTCCTAATTTAGTTTATCAAGCTATGGAGAAGGTTAAGGTTATCTGAGATAGGTTTAAGGCTACCCAAAGTCTCCAAAAGTTTATATAGATGTTAGTCAAGAACAGTTAAAGTTCGATATGGGTGATTGGGTGTTCTTGAAGTTGTCCTCCATGAAGGGTGTGATGGGTTTTGGAAAGTAAGGGAACCTCAATCCCTATTATATTTGTCCTTACTTGATTCTGAAGAGAGTTAGAAGTGTTGCTTATGAGTTAGAATTGCCCAAGAGTTTGGGTTCTAATCATCCTGTGTTTCATAGGTCCATGTCGAGGAAATGTGTGGGTGATCCTTTCTTGGTGGTACCTATTGAGAATGTTGGATTCTAGGATTCCTTGTCTTAATAAGAGGTCCTGGTAGAGAAATTTGATAGATAAGTTCATAGGTTTAGGACTAAATATGTATCATTGGTGAGGGTCCTTTGGAGGAACCATAAAGTGGAAGAGGCCTCTTGGTAAGCGAAAGAGAATATGAAGGCTAAGTATCCCTTTCTATTCCATTTTACGAATGAAGAAGCTTTAGGCATGAATTTTTTTCTTTCTTGTTATTATTCGAGTTTATCCTTTGATTCTAGTGCATTGTTATTATTCTCGTATATAACGTATTCTAACTCATCATTCAAGGACGAATTATCCTAAGGAGGGGGTAATCTCACACCCTCAAATTTTGGGTATTTTATTTTTGGCCTTTTCGTTCTTGAAATATCGATTTTTGACTCAAATTATATTTGTGGATGCTAAAAGGGTATCCCAGAAGAGGTTTGGAACTTTGAACTGGTTTTGAGGTAGTTTTGGGTCATGGAGGCAGTAAGCCTCTGTGAAAGCCCCATGTCATGAAGGATAATCTCCGTGATATGGTATGTGTTGCAAAGGCTAGCTTTCGCAATAAGGTCTGTTCATGGAGGTTAGCCTTTATGATAATGTCCGTGACATGGACCTATGTTATTTTTTGGCTGTTTTGTTTAATTAAAAAGGGAAGAAGGGTAGTGAGGTATTTTCACCTATACATTACTTTTAAAGATACAAGGGCTAACTCTTATTAGTTTTTCATTACACGAAGGTCAATATTAACTTTTAAACATCTTCTCTCATAAATTCCCCTTTTCATATCAAGGCTAGGGTTCAAGGAGGTGATCATCTAGGGTACTAAGGATGTGGTTTTCTAAGAATTTCTTGGAAATTAAGAAATTTAACTCTTTCCCTATACTTATATTTTCTTTGTGGCTTGAATTGGTTATTATTATACATGGTTTGATGTTGGGATTTCAACTATGGGGTGAGGGTTTGGGGTGTAAATTAATCAAATATTTTTCCATGGTTTCTATTGATTTATTATTTATAAATATTTGATTTGAACAATCATTGGGCTGTGTGGTAATGGTTAATGAAATTTGAGGTAAAATGCATTCCCCAAATAAATAGTTTTGTAATGGAAATTGGTAATAACCTCAACCCATTTGCATAATTGGTTTTAAATTTGGATGATATTCGGTTTGGCTTATTCTCTTTGAAACTAAGGCATAGATAAATGGCTAATTGGGAATCCCCCCAAGTATTTTATTAATGGAGTCTGTGGGGTATGAAGGAATCCCCAAAGTGTTGGCTAATGACATTGCTTGAAAGTTATAGTTGGTATGACAATACTAATTAATGATTTCTTAATAATTGACTCCCGGAATAGGTGGATGGGTTATGTGTTTAATATATTAATTGGGCATTAATGGGGGTTGTGTTTACTAGCCATAAATGTGTGAGTCCAAAGGCCTGATACTAGAAACTCATATTTGCCGACGTAAGGATTAGTCTTAATGATCGTATTCTTATGGGGTACAAGGGACTCCCCCAAGTGGACATGTGTATATATGTATCATGGTGGGTGAAGGGTACAAGGGAATCCCCGACCTTCTATGATATCTTCGATTCGTGTTGCTAACACGCACGGGGCCTGTCCAAGGGGTGATGCTGGACCTATGTATCCCATGGGTGGATTTTATGATACACAAGCAACACTGTCGAGGTTAAGGTTTTAAAGATCATGCTAAGCCTTGTTCCCTATCACCAACATGCTATATTATATTTATGTATGTGTACATGGTGTGTATGTGGATTTCACTGTGTTTTTGAAACAACATTACTTATTCCTTTATCCCTTAGTTACATGCTAGCACTCTAAATGCTAACCGTCTTCAGACACTATATCTCCATGAAATGCAGGGTCAGAAGGCAAGTCTACCTTTCCTACGCAGTGATTAGGTTTTCGTGGTTAGTTTGTGAGTTGACTTGAAGTGGTAATCTCTCATCCTTCGGAAGATATCATATCATGTTTTGGTTTTCTTATGTCTTAGACTTTATTTATGATTTTTCTTGGCTATGGTCGGGGGCATTTCCCGATAATTTATTGGTACTCAATTTTTTTGTTAGAGGCTTTGTGGATATTGTGGACTTAGGTATTGTGGATGTTTTTGGATGTTTATCCAATACAGATTCTGTTTGGATTTCTTATTACATTGTGTCTTATATTGGTATTCATCCATAGCTAGGTGTTCTTAGTTGTATTGGAGTAGGATTAGGGGCGGTCTCTGGTCCTCAGTGGACTTGGGATGGCCATCACAACCCGGCCCTAGTTTGGGTCATGACAGTCATAAACTCAATAATGTCTTTTTACATACCTCACCGCCAACAGTGTTTTTTCAAATCCTGAAACATTTTGGCCACTCTTGAATGAATAAATTACTTTAAACAATGAGCCTCCTCTAAGATTAGTTGAACCCATCTATCATCTCAACATACAAACATGACAACCAATCCTCAAAACACCATCTGGATCAATAAATGTAGTCTTCGCCTCACCATTTAACTCTTTATCATGAGTCACTCTTAACTTCTTATCATCAAACTGACAAGCTCAAATCTCCTTCATCAGTGAAGATCTAGCCTAAACAAAGGCCAAAATATTCCTTGGTATTTAAATATCAAGTCAAACCAACTGGTTAGCTAGGGACTAAACGTCTAATCTAAAGGCAGCTCCCCTACCAATAGATAAGCAAAACACCCCATGCTCACTACCTTTTGACTCAAGGCATCCACTACTACATTAGCCTTGGTCGAATGATAAAAAAATTATGTGATCATAATCCTTAAGAACTCTAACCATATATGTAATGTCGTATTAAGATCTCGCTGAGTGATGAAGTACTGAAGGTTATAATGGTCAAAGAAAGTCTCCCAATGAACCCTATACAAGTAGTGCCACCATAATATAAACACACGACAACTAAATAAATTATGAGTAAGGTAGATCTTCTTATGAGGCATCAACTGTTGAGAATAATAAGCAATCACCTTACCCTTTTTCATCAACACACCACCCAAGACAATTCAAGAAGCATCACAAAACATGGTAAAACCCACACCTTCGTCAAACATATTAAAAAAAGAATCTAAAGTCAATAACTCCTTGAAATTTTAAAATATCTCCTTACAAGCATCTTACCACTGAAAAACAATCATTTTCTAAGACAACTTGGTCAAAGGAGTCTCAATAGAAGATAAAACCTACACAAAGCATCGATAATAACCAGCTAACCCAATAAAACTACAAAGCTCAATAGGATAAGAGGGTCTAGCCCAGTCACTAATTGTTGTTACCTTAGCCAGATCGACCATAGTACTATCATTGGTCACAATATGACCCAAGAAAGAAATAGAATCCAACCAAAACTTGTACTTGGATAATTGACATATAACTGCTTATCCCTTAATTTCTAATACGGTCCTCAAATATCGCATATGGTAAGCCTCATTCTCTCAATAAACCAAGATACCATCAATGAATAAAATCACAAAGGATATAGATAAGTCCAAAATACACAATTTATCAACTCCATAAATGCTAAAAAACAGATAAAGCCATAAGGTTTAAATACTAAAAATGTAAGTGAATTAGCAAGTCTAAAATATCTATGAAAAATACTGAAATTCGACTAATAAGACAGATAAACTAACTCACTGTTTGAATGTCTAAAAAGCCTCTAACTGAATGACTGTGGATTTGATGGAACAAACCCCCAACTAACTCCAACTAACTAAGTAAAAGAAATGCTGAAATAACTGAATAAAAGATAACTCATCCTTAAAGGAAGAGGACTCACCACTACTGCTGCTACTGTAATGCTGGACTATCTAATCACGGTTAGGACAATGAGCTTCCAAACCTATGTTATTAAACATCATAGCGCAAAGAAGATTTTGCGATTAGTACTTTGAATGTAATGGTATATGAGATGAGGTTAGGCTGAAATGCATGGTTTAATTGTGCATGAAATAATGAGTGACTGAATAGCACGAGATAACTGAGTGTGTATGCATGAAAACTAAAATATCTTAGAATGCAAGATGAAGCATATAATATTTCTAAAATAATCTGCAAGATGAAATACTGAAATTTGATAACTGAATAACTCAGAGTCTATATGCTTTGGTTAAATGAACTAGAACTAAAACTATACTGAATACTGTATTGATACTATGGGAGGTATCATCTAACCGATATGCCCCAATCAAAGCTAATTTGGTTCCAACCTATAACCCAGTTGGAAGGGTGTCAGCCCCATTCCATGGGTATTAACACTAGTTGACAATGTGAACCCAAAAGGCTGATGTCCCGAAGAACTAAGTAGTCACCCAATAATGGTAGGTTCTCTCATTAGATATGTGTCAACCCTAAACTAGCAGGAAGATATCTCAAAACTATGTTGGCTATGTAGTTCTGTAACTCTGGGATTGCTACTAAGGGTCAAACCCTAAACTGGCATGAATTCTGCCATCCCAGGGTACGCTCGGTGCTGAATCCTACTTCCAACTGAACTGACATGGATTACTGACTGAACTAAACTTAACTAGACAAACAACTGATCTTGGTGACTAACTAAATGACAATTCACATGGTTTATCTAAAAATCATTCTAAAGAAACTGAAATTATGCAAACAACTAGGTATTGGGTGTTCATAACCCACCAACACTTATTCAAAATAACAATGATGACATATAAAGCTTTAAAAATCATAATAGGGGATCATTGATAAAAACCCATCATATAGACATTTCATCAATCATATGAGAGTCATAAGATTTAAACATGAGAATGGTTAAAGCATGTGTGACTAACATGATCACAAGACTTCAATCAAAATTTAGGGATTTAACATGAAGGTTTTAAACATTAAAAATATGTAAAGGCTCATTCAATTGAAAACATTATAAACATAGCTTGTAATGAAAATCAATAAGGGCTTCATGGAGATAATTTAACATAATCATGTAAGACTCATAATTTAAAAACAAAAAGGGGTTCTTAGAATCCATGGGGGGAAAGTTCCCATGGATGAACATCACACATACCTCACTAGATGAACTCTTGAAGATTCCATGAGGATTCCTTGAACTTGAAGCTTGAATTTCTTAGTTTTTTCAGAAAGAGCTTGATTTTGTTCTTTGTAGATGATGTTGAGAGGAAACCCTAATCTTGTTTTTGAGAGTGGGTAAGGAGTTTATGTTTTTTAAGTTGATGGAAATTATGGAAAAGTAATGCCCCTTGGGGGTTAAATATCGTGACTTAGGAGTTATAAGTGGGTAAAAGACTAAAAAGCCCTTAAACTAAACTTTACAGACAGTTCTTGGCAGTCCTTATGAGTCTATGATATGACTCGTATGGTCTAGGTATAAGTTATACTTGACAACCCATATGCTGGACAATGAGTTACGAAGCTTGATGGTGCTTCAGAATTTAGGACAAAACCTTTCACCCCGACGTCGGATTAAGGCAAAATTGGTATCGTTGGAAAGTTAATTCAATTATTTATTTGTTGGTCAGTCTTTATCACAATAATTGATAATAAAACATATATTATGATAGATTAAAGGTGCCTATATTTATGTACATACCGAGAATTTAATCTCTAAGGGGGATTTTGACGTGTTCATAAGCTAGGAGATATCTGATGACGTAATATATATCCAAGTAACTTATAAATCTATCAAAACCTGAGGCTTGATTTTTAGATTGTCAACTAGTTAGGGTACGAGTCACAACTTATGACTCGTGCCTTAGCATTCGATAAGTATCTTGCACAGAATCTCAAGGAGTCTCCACTGATGTCCTTATGACTTGGGTTTATACGACTCGTACCCCTCTATATAATTCTCAGGGGTCAAGTCGTATCTGGGGAAGAATGTCAATTCAAATACATTGCCTTTGATATGACTAGAACATACAAATCGTAAGAGACTTTACGACTTTAAAATATGAGTCGTAAGTAGTGCAGAAACCAAGAGAAATATGGGGTATTACAAAAAGCTAACATAAGTCTTGGCCTAAGGTGGGCCGAAAAGGCCCACTTCTAATCCCTGAAATCCATTTTAGGAAAATTCTACCCCTGACTAGGCTAAGGTGTCTAAATTTATTTTTTAATCTCATGTAAGCCATAATTATTCCTAAGAGAGAGATTCTCTCTAAGACATGAACAACTAAGTCAATTATGCCTAAATTATGCTTTTAGGATATCCTAAATAGTCCAACTAACCCAAATATTATGAATCATACCTCCAACACCTAAATCTCATCCTATATCTAGCATATTATCATAATTATACCACAAAATATCTGAATCTAGGAAGAGGGTAAACCTAGTCTACTTGGAAACCGAAGAAAGCCCCAAAGAATCTGCTAAACCACCGATTTCCATTTTCGAGAAGCTTCCACTAGGTGCCACACTATCAAAATCACAATCTAAACATCAAAACCAGAACAATGATACCCATATTTCACTGTTGTTCTTTGGGTCTAAAATTACATAAAAATACCAAGTAGGTCCTACTTATGGAACACACTTTTGAAACCAACCCATTGTCCCTCTATTCTCTAGGAATATTTATCCTAAAAAGGGGTGAATTCTGAACTCTAATAGTTCTACAATCAAGTGACCATGATTCCAACATATTTTGAAAGATGAAGATATCTATCAAGAAATTAATGGAATCTTACCACAAATTCGGTGAAGAAACGCGTAAATTAACTTTACCCAAGCTCTAAAATCACCCACAAATGATTCTCCAAAGTTTTCCCACTTTTAATGGTTCACAATTCTAGAAAATAGATGAAAAATTGTACAAATTAGTCTAAGTGGGATAGTAATAAATTTCCCAGGCCAACAGGTGTCACTTAAGCGGACACTCGGTCGCTTAAGCAACCAAGTATCGCTTATGCGATACTTGCTGCCTCAATATTTATGGTGTAAGTGGCCCTGGTAGCTCTTAAGTGGCGTTCTCTTATGTGACATGTGCCTCTCTGATGCGATAGTAGTAGGCAAAGCCTGGTCGTTTAAGAAACTGGGTAGTCGCATATACTTTGCACTAGCACCAGTTGAGTCTTGGAATTTTTCCAAGTCTCACCAACCCCTTGGGATTCATTCAGAATCCTGTATACACAATCAAACTATGCTACCAGATCAAATTCGGCGTTCTAGACTCAGTAGCGCAGTTGAAAGTTCCATTAGAGGTTTTTTGACAAAAATGGGTCCTACAACTATGTGCCATTTTTCTTAACTTCCAACCAATTGCACAAAATGAGTCAGGAAGCCTCGAGACATAAACCAAGGGTTTACCAAGTATAAAATTGATATTCTGGAGTTGTTGGAATAGTCAGAGTTGGTATATGAGGTCGCTTGACCAGAGTTATTGGCTGGTATCCAATTTTAATGAACGAAGACATCAAAATAGGGAATTGGATCTAAAAACTAAATGATCTTCCGCATGACCAAACTATTAGAACCAGCAAGTCATAAATGACTTAGGGAACATATAAGAAAGCTCCAAATGGAAAAAATAAGCTAAATTATAGAAAATAACCTGGAGGATCATAACAGTATCCACTTCTAAAATAACTTTTTTCAAAAAATTAAAGGATTAGGATGTACCTGAAGCCTCGAATAGGTGAGGATACTAGGTCTGTATCTCTCCTTAATCTCCTAAGTAGCCTTCTCTACTGTGTGGTTCCCCCACTGAACCTTAACTACTGGAATCTCTCTATTGTACAACCACCTTATGTCACTAGCCAATATGAACACAGGATCCTCCACATAGGTCAACTGCTCATCCAACCAATTTGAGTCCCATCTAAGCATATGAGAAGGGTAAGGAATGTATCTCCACAATATAGAAACATGGAAAACCAGATAGAAAACAACGAAATAAGAGGGGTAAGGCTTACTCAAAATTTACCTCACCAACTCTAGAAGAATCTTAAAGGGTCTAATATATCTAGAGTTGAGCTTGCATTTTCTTCCAAACCTCATCACACACTTCATTGGTGATACATAAAAGAATACTAGATCACCAAATCCAAATATCAAGGAATGATGTCTTCGATATGTATAAGCCTTTTGCCTACTCCAAGCTCCCCTCAACTATCCCAAATTACCATGAATCTTATCAAATGACTCCTGAAGATAGCTAGTACAATGGGGTTAAATCATAGAAGTTTTAAACAAGCCAATTGGAGAATGACATTGTCTACCATACTACGCCTTAAAGGTACTATCTAAATACTTCAATTGTAGTTATTATTATAAGTAAACTCCGAAAAAGCTATGTGTTGCTCCCACCAACCCCAAAAATTTGTAACACAGGGTCAGAGTATATACTCGAGAACCTAAATAGTCTGCTCTAATTGTTCAACAATTTGAGAATAGAAGGTTGTACTAAGAACCACGTGAGTACCCAACTCCTCCACAAAAGCTCTATAAAAGCTAAAAGTGAACACTGAACACCAATCTATAATAATGGATATAGGCATAACATGTAAACAGACTATCTTACTGATATGGATATCTTAGCTAACCTTTGGGTACTAAAAGATATTTCAATGGGCATTAAATATGCTGACTTGGTCAACCAATTCATAATGAACCAATACTATTAGAACCATGAAAAGTATGAGGAACCACTAACAAAGTCCATAGAAACCTAATCCAATTTCCACTATGAAATGGGCAACCTCTGAATCAAGCCACTAGGCCTCTAATGCTTAGCCTTTGCCTAATGACGACATAGGCAACGCGATACAAAGTCTGCCATATCTCTCTACATACCACTCCACTAATAATGTTATCTTAAATCTCTGTACATCTTAGCAGAACCCGGGTGGATAAAATATATTGAGTTGTGATCCTCGCACAAAATCACCTAAACCAAGTCATCAACCCTTAAAACACAAGTACAGTTATTATATCTCAAAACATCCCCAAAATCTATTGTAGAGCACTTAGACTCACCTATTAACACCTGATCATAGATGACATAAAGTCTCTTATTCTCAAATTAGCGACCCCAAATTTGGCCAAATAGAGAAGACCTCACCTTAACACTAGTCAGAATCCTCCTCGGGTCTGAAATATCAAGTCACACCATCAATTTGGAAAAGGATTGAATGTCCTATGCCAATGGCCTCTAAGAAACTGAAATTCAAGCCAAGCTACCTATACTCACCCCTTTCTAACTCAAGGCATTTGCTACCACGTTTTTCTTGCTCGAATAATGCAAGATTGAGATATATTTAAGAAACTCCATCCATCTATGTTTCCCAGAATTAAGATATTTTTATATCATAAGATATTTAAATCTAGAATGGTCTATGAAGATCTCACAGTACTGCCAACTCCAAATCATAAGTGAGGTACTTACGCTCATGCATCTTCAGCTGCCTCAACACATAGTAATAAATCAACCCTACTGTATTAACACAAAACCCAAACAAACACTAGAAGCATCATATTACATAGTGAATCCCTTACCCTTAACAAGAAGAGATAAGAAAGGGGTTGAAGTAAGAAACCCCTTAAGATTACCAAAGCTCGACGACACTCCTCACACCATCAAAAAAGATCATCCTTCTAGGTTAGTCTGGTTATTATTGCTACTACAGTAGCAAGACTCTCAATGAACTATCTATAGAAACTAACAAAACCAATAAATCTATCAACCTTAAATGGAGATATATGTCTATCCCAATCACGAATAAACTCAATCTTTTTTGGGTCTACCATGATCCCTTTCTTTAACACTACATGCTCAATAAATGTCACCGACTTAATTCAAAATTCCCACATAGAAAACTTGGCAAAAAAATATATGATCTCTCAAAGTCTGGAGCACAATCCTTAAATGTTGCATATGCTTCTCTGTAACACCCTGAATTTTTAGTCTTTTAAAATTTTCTAAAATCTTATCCTCACTGTACTGACTACGACTCCCTAACGAGTAGTAGGGAGTCATGAATGATCGTAAGGAATCTGTTGCAACTTAATTAGAATAAGTGTCTTAGTACTCAACTTTGAGTATAAGGGTTGTCAACTAGTCATCAAGACTTCTTACGGGTCATAAATACCAAGTTGTAAGATGTACAAAAATATTATCCTAAGAAACTCTCTTCATTATGATTTGAACCCATGAGTCATAATGACTAATGATGAGTCGTTATGTCCTCGTCATAGGGTGTCCTGTTTGTCATCCAAAACTTTGTTGTTGTCTTAAGTATAAGAAGTGGTTACGAGTCGCTAGGAATGGTTATGAGTCAGTGGTATGAATCGTAACTAGAACAGTACGCTGTTTTGGTGGGTTTGTCTTGAATATGACTCCTTGTGATGAGTCATAATGTATCCTTATGAGTCGTATAGTTACCCGTAGTCACTGACGACTAAATTTTAATTTTTAAATTAAGGGCACTTTGGACAATTCTCTCCTTACCCAATTAAAACCCTACGTCCATAAAAAACTTAAGGGGGTTATATTTCATCCTTAACATACTCCAACACTTCAAAGTCTCTCTCAAATTCTCTCCAGTAGACATACTTAGGATTTTCGAGAAGTAGGTCATCTAAGGGATCCAGGATTGTATTCCTTCCGTAAAACTTGGTATTTCAGGCATATTACTCTTCCCTTATTGCTAATTTGTAAAAAGCATCTGTGTTAAAGTATTGTTCATGTGATATTTATATTTGTTTGAAATCAAGGGTTGGTGTTTTTGAATGCTTGCTGTTGAACAATATTTTTCCATGGTTTACATATGATTATTCATGCTTCAATTACGGTTTTGAATTTATGGGTGCTTGGGTATAGTGAACGAACTAGGAATTTGTAGTTTTCCCAAAATTTGTGAGTTTTGAAGTGGTTATGACCCCAACCCCATATTATAAAATTAGTTTTTCCTTATGAGAAATATGGGAATTTTAATTATCATTATGATTTTGTATTCAACCTTATGGGGTTGTGTAATTCCCCAAGCTAATGTATAATATAACTAAAGGGGTTTTGAATTACCCTAAGTGATGTAATTGTTGGAATGCTGTTATTACCTTACAAGTGTAGCGGTATGCCGATACCAATAATGTATTACTTAATGTGTAATGCGGTTCAATAAATGGGAATGTGTGATACTTATTTTAATTGGACTTTAATAATGATTGTGTAGATAAATATTGAAAGTGGAGGTACCAAGGAGAATGCAGGAAACCACGGTTACCGATGTGGGGGTCTAGGATGAGTGGTAATTTAACCACTCATTCATACTCAACATTCGTGCATATTACCTTATTTTGAATGAATAAACGAAACATAATCGAAATGAAATTCACTAATAGCCACACTTTGAAGGGATAGAGTTAATAAGATCAAAAGATTTAGATTGCAGCTGAAAATGATCTAGAGGAAGAAAGAAGGTGTAGTTGAAGACTTAGAGTAGGAACTAGCCTTAATTACCATGGTCGCAGTCTGATGACCGTATCGCGGCAGAGAAGCAAAGCCAATCAACTGCGGTTGTGGAAGATAATTATGGTCGCGATAGCCGTGGTCGGGGTAGCCACGGTCGCGGCAAAGCCTATGTGATCACGGCAAGGAAGAAGAATGCAACCCAAGGGAGAATTGGAAATACACATGGCTGATCCTAATTTTGACAAAAAGACTTAAACCCTAGAATAATTCATCACATTCCATCGTCCCTAATTGTTAGGCTTTGTTCTTGAGTTCATAGCCTCCATTTTTGGAAAAGACAATAATTTATAAATTTTGGGTGAAGAATACATTGGAGTAAATTGTAAGTGGAGAAATATCTCACTTTCATTGGATATTTGTGGGAGTTCAAAGTTTGAAGTATCAGTCACTTAAGCTTCAATAAGTCATTTCAATGGAGATTATGGGTATATATTTACTTATTTATCTTATGTATAGCTAGATCTCCCTCTTGGGGTTATATATGAATATGGCTTAAAGTGTGTGTGATTTGTTGTTGTTAACCTCTATTTAGTAGTTCTTGTTGATGGATTTTATCATTTCTTGACTAACTTGATTGGGATTTGTAGGTGACAACTCCAAATACCCATATGGGCTTGATGGGTGAAAACTCAAACTCTAGAAAGTTCAAAGACATTTTCGAAAGAAGGGTTTTAGGTGAACTTTAGGAATCCATATTATCCTTGAAAGAGAGATATGGAGACAAAAGCAATGGTAGACAATTATGTGTGTAGTTTGCTAATCTATCACTATCTTAGACATAAGGGTGGTCGTGAAGTTAACTATACCATGGGTGTTGTCCTAGAAATAGGGATTCCTAAATTGAGGTTTGGTTACCAATTATTGAACACACCTATTAGGTAATCAAAAGAATCAATGGGTGAAAGTTTGGAATTTTTTTGAAAGACTAGCATCAAAACCTAAAGCTGAACCTACCCACACTTGAACTACCAAAGTGATGTTGACAATTAGCATCCACATGTCACTTCCCTCTGTAATACATAATCCCAAGATCTGTGCTTAATTGTTTAAAGTCTAATTACTCATAGCCCTAAATTTATACTAGAAAAAACCAAAAAGAAACATTAGTGTAGATACCTATCTCCCCTATTTTTATATTATTGGAACACTTTCTTGAATTTAAAAAGTATCCATTATTTTGAATTAACTTGATCGACACTCACATTATTCCTCGTGGATTCGACCACAACTCCAAAGTTTGGTAAATATACTGACGACGAACGCCTTTCACTTAAATTGTCATGTAAGTTGAGTTTTATCAAAAAAGGCATCATTTTTATAATACTCAACTTATATGTCAATTTTGTGCAAGGCGCTCGTTGTCAATATATTTACCCAACTAGGAGTCAGGGTCGAATCCACAAGGAACAATGTGAGTGGCGATTTAGTAACTTTGAAATGATAGATACTAGCTAAGTTCAAACCTATGGTACAAAATAGTTTGGGGGATTTTTAATATTTTCAAATGTAAACACAATTCTTGGGCTTTTAAAGGACTAATTCGAGATTAATAATAGATTTGGGGGTAATCAATAAGGAATGGATCTTGGGGTTATGCTTTCCTAGGGGAAAATTAGTATGTGCGGATACTTGAAAGTAGCATCCAGTTCATGTTAATGCATGAGAGGGTAGACTAGGTTAGAGGGTTTCGATGTTAGCTTTTCAACTAAAAAACAATGTCACCCATGGATTATTTCAAATACCTCACGGGCGTTGCCAACAATTTCACCCAAAACCTCAATTGGGCATCCCTATTTCTAGGATGATGCCCAAGGTATAGTCAACCTCAAAATCACCCTTATGTATAAGATATTGAAAATTAGCTAACTATGCTAATAAATTTTCTACTATTTCCTAGGTTCCCACATCCCTGTTTCAAGGATGAGGTGGGTTCCAAAAGTTCACCCAAACCCATCTTTCAAGAGCTTGGGATTTTCATCCATCAAACCTATTTGGGTATTTGGGGCTTTCTTCCACAAATCCAAACCAATTTAATAAAGCAATGATAGAAACCATTAACATTATTTAAGAATTTGATATACAATTATAACCCACACACACTCGCTCCGTAATCAAGCATAACCCCAAGAGGTAGATCTAGCAAATCATAAATATAATAAACACAAATAGACCAAGATTTCCATCAAAATTATTCATGAAAAATAAAGATAGGACAAACCACACATCAAACTCAAATGAATCTTCATTGGAAGAAGACAAATGTACACATTGGAGTTCCTCTAATTAATTCTTGTCTTAAATTAGTACAAATTTAAGTTCCAAGCTCCAAGTGATTAAAAACCCTCAACTAAACTAAGAATGGATAGTGTCTAGATAAAAAATGGTGAAAATGAGCTAAAATCGACTATTTAAGCTCCAATTCCACATTTACCCAATATTACCAAAATTCCACCTTGTTCTTGATCTGCTTAAGCAGATGGTGTGCAGGTGGAAAGAAAGCACAGTACAGGTGTAAAGCGGATGCAAATAAAATGGCCCTTTTCTTTCACATTTGGCCTTATTTTAACTTGATAGACTTGATTATCTTCCCTTTTAAATTTTTCCTACACAAATGAGCATTAAGTAGGAGATAAATATCAAATCAATGGACAAACATGATAACTTAGTCTTAAAAGGTACTAGAAAGTCGTTAAATAATGGCTTATCATTCTATATGACCGAAAGGTTTGAGTCCCCCTTATTATTATCATATGATTGGTAGGTTCGAGTCCCCCACATCTTATTATATGACTTGGTGTTATGTCACCTTAATATGCCAGGAGGTTTGAGTCCCCCATAGTGCATATGTATACCCTCTGGATTGTGCCACCACACACAATTAGTCCATACCAGCTAGGCCCATATAGCTCATGGGTTCCTTCATATGTTATGATGGTTGAGCTACACAATCTAGGGTAAAGTTTTAAAGAGCATGTTAAGCCTAGTTCCCTATCATGGCATATGATATAAATATATATATATGCATTTGGTTATGTGCATTGGTTTTGAATAATTTTGAACTGTGGATCACGGAAATTATATTATCGTTATCCCTAAGTTACACGCTAGTATTCACCCCATTAACCATCTCCAAACACTATATCCCTACGCAATACAAGCATAGAAGCTACTTCTACTTTTTCTGTGCAGAGTTAGGTTGGTCAGTTTAGTTCGTTGAGTTGTGATAAAGTGGTGAGATTCCATCCCACGAAAGGTTTAGGCATTTTAACTATCTATTATTCTTAGATTTGAGTTGATAGATAATTTCATTCTCATTGTCATTTGTTACAGTAAGGGACATGTCCCGACAAAGACTATTTTTGGATATTTGTATAGAAGGCTTTGTTTAGATTACTGTAGATATTGGGTGATGTTGGTCGGTTGTTTGGACGGTCATCGGTTATACACATGTTTGACTTTTCTTAAGTTTGTTGTATCCTATCTTGTTATATATTCAAAATTAATTCAACATTAGGGGATGTTATGTTTGGTTTGGTTTGGTAAAGGGGGTGATCTCCGGTCCATGTGGGACTTGTGATACCCTTCACGGCCAAGCCCTAGTTTGGGTCATGACATCCTCTCTACTTTTTGAATAAACAAGGATGTGATTGAAGAACACAATAAAAATGAATAAAAAAAGGCCTGACACACGGTTCATCAAATCCATAAACGTGGCTGGGGAATTAGTCAATCCAAAAGACATCACTAGGAACTTATAATAGCCATAATGGGTCCTCAAGGATGTCTTTGGGATATCCTCTACCCGAATCCACAACTGAATATAATCGGACCTCAATCTATCTTTCAGAATATCGCTTCTCCTTGAAGTTCGTCAAACAAATCATCAATGCGAGGCATCGGATAATGGTTCTTTAGTCTCACCTTATTTAGCTACCTATAATCAATGCACATACGCATGGAACCATATTTATTCTTCACAAACAACACATGAACTCCCCAAAAAGATATAATTGATCTAATGAAACCCTTAACAAGAAGATCCTGAAATTGAGAATTTAACTCCTTAAGCTCGGCAGGTGACATACGGCAAGGTGCCACAGAAATAGTTTGGCTACTTGTCTTAAGATCAATAACAAACTCAATATCATGCTCAGGAAGAAGACTAGGTAGATGGTACCAAAAACATTAGGTAACTCTTGAACAATAAGAGCAGAGTCAAGCGATGAACTCTCCTTATTAACATAACAAATATAAGTAAAATAAAATAAGACTCAAAACCATTAAAAATAAACCACATTGCATGAATATACAAAATAATCCCTATCGAATCACGGCTAATTTCTCCCTTCAAGATAGTTAGGGGTACGCCATACATGGCAAAGGAAATGGTCTTAGAAAATAATCCAAGACTGCATGATAGTTGTATAACCAGTCCATGCCAAGATCTCATCAAAATCCACCATGTCTAATATAAAAAAGATCAGCTTAAGTATCAAGCTCTTAAATAGTCACAACACATGATCCACTAAAATAGAATCACCGCGAGAGTAGATACATATAATGGAACAGATAATAAATCCTAAGATAACTCTAACTGCAGGCATAATAATAAGATACATAAGAATAAGTGGATCCCAAATCAAATAAAGAAAAATCCAACTATTGACACACCAAGAAGATACTTGTAATAACAACATTCAAAGAATCAGCCTTGGATCTAGCAGATATTGCGTACAACTGACAACGCGTTCCACCTGGTTGTGCTCATGGTGGATTTCCTACCTGACGTACTTGAGAACCTTTACGAGCTCTCGAGAAACCACCCTTATGACCATGCATAACACCTCTGGCTGGGGTAAAATTGCCTGAATCAGTGGAACACACTAGGATAAAGGAATTATCACACCATAACTAAGCCACCCTCTCGAGAAATGACCAAAAGCTCTGCAACCATAAATGCCCCAGGTGTAGTACTGATACTAGAAGATCTAAATGAACCAGAATATCCACCATGAATAGAATAACTAGAAAATAAACCTCTTGATGACTTACCACTACATTGGGAAAGACGATCCCTAAAACTATATTGGCCTCCATTGACAATTTGAAGTGCGACCTGAACTATCCTACTAGACTATCCCTGATGCTTATATGGATGGCATATAGGGCACCTACTTTGATAAGCATTTCCCCTGAATCATGCGCTACTACAACTCCCACTAAAATTACCCTAGTACTGTGGCCCCTTATCACTGCCCCAGTAGTCAAAATAGAAGTAGCATACCTAGCCAACTCAAGAAATTGAGCCTCATACTCCACTAAAGCTATGGAGCCCTGATCCAATATTACAACTAATACCTCAAACAATCCCTAAGACTACGAGGCATAAACTTCTATATGAATATCTCAGAGAACTGAGTCCATGTCAAAGGGGATGATCCTGCTGGCCTGGAATCAATATAAACTCTCCACCAATGTTGATCTTCAAAGTCCAACTAAAAAGTAATGTAATCCACACCGCGAGTCTCAACTAAGCCCAAATTATGGATCCTATCCTCACAAGAAATAAAAAACTCACACGCATCCTCGCCCAGTGCACCAAAAAAACTAGGCAGAGATGATATCAAGAACTTACCCAACATCTTCTGCTCCTCATCAGACATAGCAGGTTGGGAAACTACCGACTAAAAAACTATCGGCTAGGAAACTATTGATTGGGTAACCCTAGCACATGAGGAACCTTAACTATAAGAGCTGCAGCTACTGACTACGCCCCCATTTTAGTACAAGTTTGATCCATAAACTGCGCATCATCAAATTGTGCAACACCATTCAACCCCAATAGATGAACCAAAGCATACTTGAGCACAAGTTAAGAAATAAACCCTAGTGGAGCCTGGCTGGTCCCTATCCTACCGTTGGCTGGGTTGGAAGAATCTCTAGCTCGGGGGCAGGGATAGATTTTGGTGAAGGCCCCCAATCTTATCCCCTAGCTGGGGACAAATCCCAAGATTGTACATGACCTCTAGGTCATCCACAAACAATGATAGAATACCTAGGATTTATCTCGTGACCTTCATCTCATGTAGCAGTAGCACATGTCCTAACCATCTACAAAAACATTTAGCTAAAGGAATGCTTTAGAAACTAACTCAGAATCTTATTACGAAATAAGTAAAGGAAGTGCAGAACTCTTTAAAATATCCTATAGCCTCTCGAAGATAAGAATGGACGTCATTGTTCCAATCTTTGGGACTCTACCAAAAACTTGCTCTTGTACCAATAATACTGGTGAAACCTTAGATCTGACACCAATTTTTCATGACCAAATTTACAAGTCATGATGGAACCTACTTTATCCCTCTAGTAGGTAAGTCAAACAATCACTTGGAGCTATACGTAATGGGCTAACTTGGTAGGGAATGGCATAAAAGCCAACACTCAACATTTAAGAAGTTAAAATAATAGTAAAGTGGCCATAATAAACTAATAGATAGATAAAATAGAAACAACCATCCTAAGACTCAGTAATGTCGATTCAAGAATAACTACAACTGAATTATAAGTACTGAATAGTCAAATATATTTTATCTTTAAAATCTAAGACTTGACATGGATAAATAGAAGTAAAAAGGGGAATCTTTGACTTCGAGAGCTCACTCTATCACCAAAATTAACTCAGCATAATTATCGAATCAGTGGCAACTAATAATACTCAAATCTACACCCAAAAGGTACAAAAGTGTAGAATGAGTACCAAAACCATAGGTACTGAGTATGCATCACTATTTAACTAAGCTAAATCATGCTATAAATACGATAAAATACAAGATAAAACAAGCTAAATTTAGGGTAAAAAGGGATAACCTTAAAATCAGCTCCAACACTAATATGCATAAGTAAATAGCTAAAAACAAAATAGTAACATAAAGATCACACAACTATAACTATAAAATTGGCCCCCATAATCCAACATGTGTGAAAAGTTAATAACTCAATGTGGTCCCCCATATGCCTGGAGGGCTCAACTAAAGAAGAGTGAATAACCAAATAACTATAATTTACAAAGTATTATACCATAACCAAGAATCCATATGAATTGTATCCTACCATAATTAACTCCGAATGCCGGACTCGAACCAGAACTCATACCATTATCATTAATAATATCATAACATTATTTTCCAGAATTAAACTGTAACTCATAGTATCAATATCATCATCAATTGTCGGACTTGAATCAAAACTCATATACCAATATCATTGTCACACCCCAATACTGGATAAGAAAGATAACAACTATAGGGACACATACTATAAAAATAACCTAGATAAGAAAATAAATCACTATACTAATAGAATAACTAATAAGAAGTTGTATATACAATACCAAACAATTAGCCAAATCGATATAGATGACATGTGAATCTATGAATACATATGACTGCCTTACAATGTCTACAAAGACTCTAATGAAATCCATGATTGTAAAACCATCAAAATATATATGCTACAGACTCGGCATGGCCCAAAATCAACTTGGAGATCACCAACAACCGCTTAGTATCCTGTGCTTCTATTAGGGAGATCTACTAGCTAAGAACCTATGCTTGTAACAAGGAATGTTGGTCCCTCATGAGGCACGTTAATACGAATTAATGTACTAAATATGTAAGGAATGAGATAACCATAGGTGAAATAAGAAATCAATGAAATCAAGGATTAATATATAAATATACAGAGAAGGATGAACGACCACCTTTACTTACACTTGTGGAAGCCTGTATTTTACATTCTTTTCTTTACTTTACTTTTCTTTGATTTATAATCATTATAAGCTATGTGTTACATATGACCAACTAATCAGTGGTAAAAGAGGATGACCCATGCTAGGCATTATACCCCTGGCATATATTCATCATTAATACACAAATCGAAATTGACCCATGATAGGCTCTCATTTAACCCCTAAGATACCACCCGATAATGGGATCAACTCATTCTAAGTATTCCTTCCAGCCCTGGGATACAATCCACATATAAGTATATTTACTTTACATCACTTTTTAAATCTTTGAGATTGTTATTTTGGTGATCATAGTGTTAGCTTTGGTACAACCAACCATATAGTAGGAGAGATATAATTATGGGCTTAAGGTAGTAACAATGACATGGAAATCAACTGTAACACCAATATAATACTTAGGAGTTTATGAGGCACAATACACATTTGATAGCTCAAAAATTGAAACGCACATCAAGTGGAGACATTTAACTTATCAAGCCAAGGGATATAGACTTTATTCAATGATATGATGATAAAATTCTTAGTAAATGATATCAAATGAAAGAATTACATGAACATGGGAACCAAAAAAATGCATGGATAGATTTAACATAGGATAAATGTACATCCCAAGTTAGGACATCTAAACTAATCAATGGGACAATTAAGGAGTGTGTGAGCTAAGATTGTAGAGAATTAAAATGGGAGTGATATCTAATGAAGGGAATATGTAAACATATGATAAAATGAGATGTATGATTAGATAAACTAATTGAATCACATTAGAGAAAAGTAGGTCGATTGTGTGCACAACAAATGAACACACCTACCTTGTGTATTGAAGGACCTTATTAACTCACATAAGGGAAACATTTTACAAGAGTCTTTGTTTTAATGATGAAATAGTTTAATCCTTGCATGCTAATACTTGGTGGAGTAAGCACATATATCTACTAATAAACTCATGTTGAAGTACTTTAACACACCAAGGAGTGGGAACAATATCATTAAATACACTAGTTAATCACATACCACCACTATGTATTATTTTCTACCAAGAGAATTTAGAAAGTTTACTTTGTAACACAATGTTCTAGATTTATGCCAAAGAAACAAAAATCGAATAGCCTTACATACCTGCCGTGCAATTGGATATTACCATGAATTGATCTTCTTCCTTTTAGATCACTTATCTATAATAAGGTAAGTTGTAAAACTAGTATTAGTAGCTAATTAACACTTTTTGGGATACCTAGCCTCACCAAAATAGTAGCCGGGTAGTAATCCCCTTGTTATCAAATCAAGGTTACTTTTTTAGCCTCTTCTCTTCTAATCTCATCTATAATCCATACAACCTTCTTATAAGGTTCTCCGACACTTCTTTGGCTTCTTGAAACATATAAAATAATGTATAAGAGTCTGGGGGTAGTATTCTCATGCAATATCTAATTGGTGATGTACCACCATGACCTTCAATATTTCTATCCTTTATGAGGATTCCATGACTTCTGCACCTTTTCAGATATACCTATTTTGTTCTATTAATATAAAAAGGTACCTCACAATAAGCATACGATATGAACTATTGGATTACATAGCTATCATCATGTGATTTTCATCTATATTATATTTAAAATACTCAAATAATCTCATAATTGAAGTTAAAATGAGCATTTTCTGACTATCTCAACATTGCTAAATCACCAAACCAACCCCACAAGATCGCACCCATTATTTCCACCTTAGTACAATCACTATATAAGGCTATCTAACTTCTCCCAACAATAGTACACACAAAATAGCCTAAAATAGTCCCAAAATTCCTTTTAGCATAATAGGAGAATATTTCCAATCACCACTCTATGAGTTCCAAACAAAATCACATACAAAATTCTCCATCAAAACATACATGAGGAGGGACAAAATTGGGTGAGATCCTTACCTAAGAATTCTTGAATTTTATCTTCTTAACTTAGATTCTTCAAGACCTTAAACCTCTCTTTATGTTTTAACCAAAGAAGAAGATAAATCTCTTAGAATTTAAGAAAAGTTGGACTACTAAGTTTTGAGAGGGATTTCCTACACTTTTAAACAAAAAGAACATAATCTCCACAATATCTTAAGTAATAATCAAACTAAACCATAAGTGTTTTTACTTACCTTGGCTTGCAAGGGAAGGGTTCCTTCAAGAAACCTAGGAGAGAAAAAAGGTGTCTGTTTTAGGCTTGAGAGAAAAAAGAGAGAGTGAACTAAATATAATCTTATTTTGCAAGTAAGAATGAAGAAAAATTAAACTAATTTGGACCTTATAAATCACCCCAATTGACCTCCTCTTTTTAGCCTATTCTCAGCCATATATTTTTCAAAACTAGTCTAGTAGGTGATGCACCTACTTGGCTATTTAAGCTGCTCAAATAGTCCTAGTAGGTGATACACCTACTTGGTTTATTTATAATTAGATCAAACCATGTTTGGACTTAAATAGATTAGGTATTGGACTGGACATTTGCGCCTTAAATATATTAGGTGTTGGTCTGGTCACCTTTTTTTTTCTTTCACTTGATTTAGGCCTTAAATATTTCCAATAATATAGTCCTCAATTTGGTCCATTAGTATAAGTAGGTATGCATCTACTTGTCACCTTCTAGCTTAATTAAGTCAAGCAAGCACATCACTTATTTTATCTTATTTTTCCAAAATCTTGATCCCTCTACCTAACTTAACACTTACCTTAAACTTTAAGCTCAAATACCTATCTCAATTTTAAATACATTCATTGATGCTAAAATTGTCTTGTATGTTTTGAAATGTAAGGGTTGTTACAATCACCATCTATTTCCAGACTTAAATAGTAACTTAAGTAAAAAGGCCATAACCATATGCCATACTAATAAACCTTATGAGTAAACTGTATAAATAGACCATCAGAATTTGGCAAGAATTAGAACTAACTATCAACTACTAAAAATAGTGTAATAAGTACACTTTTAACTCCTCAAATTCCCAAATAGTCATTAATAATGGTATATCATGCGTAAAAGCTAACACAAGTCTTGGCCTAAGCTGGGCGTAAAAGCTAACACAAGGTATCTAAATTCATTTACTGATGTGAAATAATCCATAATTATCCCTAAGATAGCTATTCTCTCTAAAACATGAGTAACTAAGTCAACTACGCCTAAATTATGGTTTTAAGATAGCCTAAATAGTCCAAATTACCCAAATATTATCAATAATACCTCCAACACCTAAATCTCATCCCATATCTAGCATATTATCATAATCATACTACGATATAGCTCAATCTATGCAGAGGGTAAACCTAGCCTACTTAGATACTGAAGGAAAGTCTGAAAAATCTGCTAAACCATTAATTTACCTTTCTAAGAAGCTTTTACAACATGCCATACTATCAAAATCACAATATACTTATTAGAACGAGAACAACTATATCCATATTGCATTATTATGATTTAGGTCCAAAATTATGTAAAAATCTCATGTGGGTCCCATTTACGAAATTGCACTTTCCAAACCAACACAATGCCTCTCTTTGATCAAGAAATATTTACCTTTAAAAATGGGTGAATTCCAAGGCTAATGTTGCTACAATCAAGCCACCAAGATATTAGGGATTTTAGAAAAATATGAAGGATTTTGTAAAGAAATTAATGGAAGCTTACCACAAATACGAAGAAGAAATGCATAAATTAACTTTACCCAAGCTCCAAATCATCCACAAATAATTCTCCTAAGTTTTCCACATTTTAGAGTTCACAATTGTAGGTAATGGATGAAAGATTGTGAAAGTTGGGCTAAGTAGGGTATTTATACCCTTTCCAAGCCCATAGGTATCGCTTAATAAGACACCTGGTTGCTTAAGCGAAGATTACTTTAAGAACCTAGTGTTGCTTAAGTGATACATGTTGCCTTAACATTTGTTGCATAAGTGAACCTGGTATCACCTAAGAAGGATTCATGTATGTTACATGCACCTTTCTTATGCAATATCTGTGGGCTAATCCAGGTTGCTTAAGGGATCGGGCAGTCACGTACGTGATACACCAGCACCAGCTAAGACTTAGAATTTTTCCATGTTTCCATCAACCCCTTGGAATTCATCTAGTATCTCGTAAATGCAAATAAACTATGAAACCTTGTCAAATTCAATGTTCCAGATTAAATGGCACAGTCAAAATTTTCAACCGAGGTTATTTCAACAAAAGTGTGTCCCACACTCATGTGCCTTTTTTCATAACTTTCTGCCAATAGCCCAAAATGAGTTTGAAAGCCTCGAGACCCAAACCAATGGTCCACCTAGCCTTAAATCAACGTTCAAAAATAGTTGGAACACTCAAAATTAGCATACAAAGTCGTTTGATTAGACATATCACCCAATAGCCAATTTGAACTAGTGAAGACTTCAAACTACAAAATTTACTCTAAAAACAAACTAATTACTTGTTAACCAAATTGTCATTAACAGTAAGTCATGAATGACTTAGGGCATCTATAAAAAATCTCCAAATGTAAAAAATTCACAAAAATATAGAAAATAACCTAGAGGGTCATTGTAAAACTCTAACTCTTAAGCCAGTTCAAATGTTAAATAGATTTAGAGAAGTTTTTCCTGATGATTTGCCCAAACTTCTACCCATATGAGAAATTGACTTTAGTATAGAACTCCTTTCAGACACCTAATCTATTTCAATTCTAGATTAAAGAATGTCTAATCGAGCTTAAGGAATTAAAGAAGCATTCTAAAGATCTCCTAAACAAGGGTTTCATTAGGCCTAATATCTCTACAAGTTTTTTTCATGTGTGAGAAAGATGGTCCTCTCGGAATATGCATCAACTACCGTTAGTTGAACAAAGTCATAATCAATAAAATATATCATTTTCCCTAAATTATGATTTGTTCAACCAACTTCAGGGTGCCAATTATTTTTTTAAGATATACCTCAGATTAAACTATAAACATCTTAGAGTCGGAGAAGGTGACATTACGAAAATAATCTTTACAACTCGGTATGGTAAAATTAAATTTTATCTTATATATTTTGGAATTAACTAATGCAAACTATTTTAGGATTGTCTTGAAAACTCGTAAAGATTGATAGTTATTTGTTAAGTTCAGCAAGTGTGAATTCCTATTAAAATTAGTAGACTCGCTCATATCATTTCTTGTGTGGGCATTTAGGTTGATCTTGAAAATACCAAAGTAGTGAGGAATCGGCCTAGACCCATCTCTCTATAAGATATTAGAAGTTTCTTGGGTTTAGCTAGTTACTACAGGTTGGTTGTTGAGGGATTTTTCTATATTGCTTCCCCTATATCTTGATCGACTCAAAATAAAGTCAAGTTGTAGTGGTTTGTTTCTTGCAAGAAAATTTTATAGGAGTTAAAGTCTTGATACACCTACCCTCAAATTTTGTGTAACACCCCAAAAATGGGTCCTGAGAAGTCACACGGTGCTCAAGACTACAAGTAGCCTCAAGCTAATGCTGTAAGCCATCTACTAAACCTGAAGCTCATAATAGAGAAATATAAATATGTAATCAAAACTAAAATGCAGAAATCTATCTGAGGTAAGCTGAAATTATTTGAATAAAATATCTTAAAATACTAGACTGAAGAGTCTGAAAAATTAATACTGGAAATCTAAACCCTATCTAGCTGTCAAACCACCCTCTACTACTAACAACTAGAGAGACACTAGGACAAACCCCCAGCAAACTCAAACTAACTGAAAATACTAAATCTACTACTCTACTAAGCTGAAAAACTTAATAACTAGGTCTCCGAACTATAAGGACTCACCAACTATTGGGATGTAGATGGAGATGCTAGAAATCACTCACGCTGCAAAAACTGAGTAGGTGAACCTAAATTATGAGACAATGCAGCATATAGACCTATATGTGGATCGGTAGTTCTAGAATATACTGAGTATATGGGGGTGAATGCATAAGTAAAAAAATATCTCAATGTTTGTAAATTTGTAAAAAAAAAATGCATGCTAAGTGTAAATGACTCACAATAGATTGAATAACTGAAAACTGAGAATCATAATCATGAGTAATAAGACATGTTGTATAAATCTAGTGAGTCATAATACTTAGTTCTAAAAGTTGCACTTGTATTCTATCTTGAAATCATATTGTATAAGTGTAGAAAGGAATCACTTTTAAATCTGTAAAATAAAAGTTGAAATCTCATAGCTAATGTATTTTGTAAATCAATATCTGAATAAAGTTGTCAGCCTTTACACTTGGTTTCTAAAAGTTGTTATGTTAGTCTTTTCTGTAGTCTTTTCTATTAGGGAATTCTTTTAAAAATTATTCTGCAAAGGAGGTTCTTCTAACATACATACACTATGTGAGCTACCATAGTGTCCAACATCTAGTTCCCTTATGGAAAAACCTCATGTTGGTGAGAGGTTTCATATTCTTGCCAAGGAGTATAACCTAACCTAAGTGATCAGATCTATATCTTTCATCCATATAGAATTGGGACTAATCTAATAATCTGAACCTACGTTGGTCATAGTTTTAGGGCATATGAACATACCCATCTTGGTGCTAAATACTACTCCTTTTAATCTGTATGCTCATTCTATAGGAAATCACTTTTAAAATTAGCAAAGGGTTTACAATGAAAACCAATTATGCATCTATCTGTATCAAACTATAAGCAAAACTAATTTATTTTCTGTAAACTATAATAAAACTATAAAGTGGATTTTGTTATCTTAACCGAGGATCAAAGATCAAATCCTTATAAAATTTTGAAAATAATTAATCGTAGGAATGCTTAAAGCATTGTCATTCTTGAAATATCAAAAACTAGGGCTTAATAACCCATGCATCAAATTCATGTCAAATCATCATAGAGTTCATGCTTGATAATGAAATACTATAATTCAATCCTAATTCTAGAAATTTATATATTACGCATGAAAATACAAAAATAGACATGCAATTCAACATCTAAATCTCTTGAAATCTCATAATCTTCAAATAGCAATATTTTGGTATGAACCCTAATTTGAAATTCAAATAAATTCATGTGAAATTAACTTAAAAAAATAGATTTTTGGGCACAATGATGAAAGAATTATCCTTGTTCATAATCCCGCATACCTTAATTGATAAAATTGATTAAGAAGCTTGAACTTGAATTCCTATTTGTGCTCTTGAAGATAAATTCCTGAATAATTGGGAATCTTGAATTTCGGGTTATCTTGGAAAAAGAATGGTGGAATTTAGATTTCTTGGGGATTAAGATTTGATGTTCTAGGGTTTCTTTCAGAGGAAGTTGATGAAAAGTTATCATAATGTTCTTAGAATAGGTTTACTTCCTTGTTATTCACGATGTGGGGGCTTGAGAAATGACTAGGTTTCCCTTTGAAAAAATTAACTAGGAACAGAAATCCCAATTTTGGGACTCAGTGCGATGCGCTGCTTATCGCGGTGGCTTACTGAAAAAGGGACGAGTGTCATTTTGACCTCAGGCACGACGCGGCATAATCACGTTGCATCACTGGAAAAGGACGAGTGTCATTTTCCACTCCACCGCAAAGTGGTGACAGTCTCATTGAGAATTTTAGTGCGGTACAAGAAAATTGCGATGAGCTACTGGAAATGGATGAACGATAATTTGTCCTTCACCGCGATGTGGGCTAATCGTGGTGCTTCACTGGAATTTATACAATTACAATTCTATACCTCACCGTGACACGGTGCTCTACTGGTTTTCACCTAAATTGCCATAACTTCTCAATAGTATATCGAATTAAGGAAAAATTGGTATCGTTGGAAAGCTAATTCAATTACCTACATAATGGTGGGTCTAGAACAGGAAAATTCTTCATGTATCAAGAGAGATTCATTTTTAATGTTAACCCGTGACACACTAGGAGCTAAACTGAGCTAGGAAAAATATGAGGTATTACAATATTTCCCCTGGGTAACATTCGTCCTTAAATGGGACTAGTTAAACTAAAGATACTGAGAAACTAAGGATATATGTTGGAATGCATAACTAAAACACACTGCATGACAGAATCTAAAACATTCTGAGCGAAAGAGCAAATCTATGAATGCATAAATTTATCGTGGAGATAATCACATAGATGAAACTAAGACTTAAAGAGAACTGAATTAGGGAAGACAATTATCTTCGGATGAATTTGAGTTCATAGAGAAGAGGTGAGGATACTTGGTATGCATGTCTGCTTTTGCTTCCAAAGTAGCACCCTCAACGGACTGATTTTGCCACAGAACTTTGACCAAGGGAACTTCGTTGTTCCTTAGTATGTGGATCTTGTGATCAAGAATCTCTACCAAAAATTTTTACGAAAGGCTATTCTAAATATCTGTGCTTTCTAGAGGCACCACAATAGATGAATCGTCCATGCACTTATTCTATAAGGATGCATGGAACACGGGATAAACTGATGACAAGTCTGCAGGTAGCTGAAGCTCAAATACTACATTCCCCACAAGACTCAAAATCCTGTAGGGACCTACATATCGGGGACTAAGATTTCCCTTTTTTCCAAACCTTTTCACCTCATTCATGGGTGAAACTTTAAAATAAATAAGATCATCTACTTTAAACTTAATATCTCTCCTTGTTACGTCTATAAAAGATTTTTGAAAACTCTGAGTTTCCTTCAATCTCTCCTGAATCAACTTAACTTTCTCCATGGCTTTAAATACCATATCTGGACCAATCAAAGAGGCCTCACCCACTTCAAACGAACTGACTAGTGATCTACATCTTTGCCCATAAAGAGCCTCAAATGGGGCCATATGAATACTAGAATGGTAACTATTATTGTAGGCAAACTCGATCAATGAAAAGTGGACATCCCAACTAAATTTGAACTCAAGAACACATGTGCTCAAAATATCTTCTAAAGTCTGAATGGTCCTCTCTACATGACCATCTGTCATGGATGAAAAGCTGAATTAAGATGAACTTTGGTAACATAACCCTTCTGAAAGGATTTCCAAAACTAAGAGGTAAACTGAGTACCCTAATCTGAGATAATGGACAAGGGAACTCCATGCAATATAACCAACTCTCTAATATATAGCTTAGCATAATCTTCTATTGTGTTGGACCTGTGAACTAGAAAGAACTGGGATGATTTGGTCATTTTGTCTACAACGACCCAAATCGAATCAAGTTGTCTACGCGAATAGGGTAATCCAGTCACAAAGTCCATGTTCACTTCTTCACACTTCGAAGTGGGAATACTAAACTCCTGCAATGTGCCACTAGGTTTTTGGTACTTAACCTTAACCTATTGGCAAGTTGCACACTTGGGCACGAATTCTACTATATCTTTCTTCATACCACTCCACCAATAGACTTCCCGTAGATTGCGGTACAACTTGGTTGCTCCAGGATGAATGGAATAATGCGTACCATGCACTTCATCCATAATCTTTTGCCTAAAATCATCAACACATGGCACACATAATATACTATGGTATCTCAATACACCATCTCTCCCTTGGAAGAAAACCTCTACCTTTTGGTCTATAACTGAACCCTTCAGTTTGACCAAACTAGAATTCTTATCCTGCTTCTTTTTTACTTCAGAAACTAGAGAAGATTCTGAACTACTCTGAACCCAAACATTCCCTTCAGTTAAGTCAACCAACCTCACACCTAATATCTATAATTGAAGCACTTCACGGACTAACTCTCTCTTATCATTCTCCATATGACCAACATTGTCCATAAAAAAATCAATTAAGGGCGTCTGCCACTATTTTGGACTTTCCTAGATAATACAACACACTCATATTATAATCTTTCAACAATTCTAACCACCTTCTCTGACAAAGATTAAACTCCCTCTGAGTAAACACAAATTGCAAGCTTTTGTGGTCAGCAAACACATCAACATGCACCCTATAAAGATAGTATCTCCAGATTTTAAATGCAAATACCATATCAGCTAGCTTAAGGTCATGGGTAGGGTAGTTCTTTTTATGAGGCTTATGTTGTCTAGCGGCATAGGCTATAACCCTTCCTTTCTGCATCAACTCACAACCCATACCATATCTAGATGTATCACAATAGACAATAAAACCATCTATACCATCAAGTAGCGCTAAAACTAGGGCTGAAGTAAGTCGAGTCTTCAACTCCAAAAACTCTTCTCATGGGAATCTGACCACTAAAACTTAACTTTTTTCTGAGTTAATCTAGACATAGGCGATGCAATAAAAGAAAAAAACTCACAAAAATGTCTGTAATAGCCAGCTAAACCCAAAAAAAATCTGACGTCTAACGGAGAAATAGGTGAAGGCCTGTTTCTTACTGTTTCTATCTTTTGGGGATCAACTCTAACACCATCGTTGGAAATAATATGAACGAGGAAAGCTACTAATCTTTGCCAAAATTCACATTTACTGAATTTGGAGAACAACTGGTGATCCCTCAGAATTTGCAAAATAATTGTAAAATTGTCTGCATGATCATCCTCACTAAGAAAATTGAAAAGAATATCATCGATAAATACTATGACAAACATGTCCAAATACTGTTTGAACACCATGTTCATCAAGTTCATGAAGGCTGTTGGGGCATTGGTAAGACCAATTGACATGACTAAAAACTCAAAATGATCGTGATATGTTCTGAAAGTTGTTTTTGGAATATCACATTCCCTTACTCTAAGCGTATGATAGCTAGATCTTAGGTATATCATGGAGACATAACTTGCAACTTGGAGTTGGTCGAATATGTTATCAATCTTAGGAAGAGTATATTTGTTTTTGACTGTGACTTTATTCAGTTGACGATAGTTAATGCACATTCGCAAAGAACCATTTTTATTTCGCACGAATAGGATGGGAGCGCACCATGGAGAAACATTGGGCCTTATGAAACCTTTATCTAAGAGGTCTTTAAGTTGTTATTTTAACTCTTTAAGCTCGGCTAGAGCCATACAATATGGAGGAATAGTGATGGGTTGAGTATTTGGAAGAAGGTCAATACCAAATTCTATTTCCCTATCGGGGGGTACCCGTGGCAAATCTTTGGGAATGACATCAGGAAACTCATTGACTACCCAGACTAAATAATTGTTTGAACCTCAAACTTTGTGTCTTTAACTCAAATTAAATAATAGATACACCTTTTGATATCAAATTTCTTGCTTTAATATAGGATATCAAATAACTTTTGGGAGACACTTAATTACCTTCCCACTCAAAGACTGGCCTATCTGGAAACTTAAACTTCACCACTCGGATGTGACAGTCTATGGATGCATAATAGGAATGGAGCTAATCCATACCAAGAATAATGTCAAAGTCGATCATATCTAACTCTAGTAAATCTTCTAACATAGTTTTATGAAGGACAATAATAGGACACTTTATATAGATTTTTTTGGCAAAAACTAACTCATCCATTGGGGTAGAAACTAAGAAGGGATTAGGTATCTTTTCAGGGCCTATTTCAAAATTTACTACAACTAATGATGTCACATAAGAGAAATTTGACCCAGGGTCTAACAACACATAAATATCAAGATGAAAGACACGAAACATACTAGTAACAACATCTGGTGAACTCTCCTGCTCTTGATGGGATGGTAAAGTATAAAACTAATTCTGGCGCAGACTGCCATCGGTACTGGATGATGCGCCCTGAGGAGGAACTGGGAAACTTAGAGGAGCTGGTGCACTAGTAGCCTAAGTCTGGAGATGAACATCCCTCTTTACTTGCCTAGTATAGGGACACTATTTGATTCTATGTACTAATTTTCCATAACCATAACAAACTTTCTATCATAATAAAGCTCACTAAGATAATTATTACCACACTTAGCACATGGAGGGTAATTAGGCTTTCTACTCACACTATTCTGAGATCTGGAAATAGAAGTCTTACCCAACTGCTCTTTCCTAGATCTGGGGCTGAGAGCATTGGCTGAAGATGGCACTGGAATAGATGAACAGTTCTAAAACTGTGAATGATTTCCCCCTTCAAACCTAGTATATCCATACTCAAACTACTCGGTTCTAACTTTCTTATTTCCCCTCTCTCTCCCTTTCAATTTTTTTGCCTTAATTTGTTAAGCATGAATTATCAACCTAGCCATATCTATGTCCCCAAGTAGCATGGTAGTCCTATACTCTTTGACTACCAAACCAGATACTCCAGTAACAAACTTACTCATACTCTCCTTAGGTTAAGCTATCGTATCAGGGGAAAACTTAGATAACTGATTGAACTTAAGGTAGTACTCTTTCACTATCATCGAGCCCTACCTCAGGTTCACAACCTCCTCTATCTTAGCTTCTCTTATTTCACATAGAAAGAACCTGTCTAGAAATATATCAAGAGACACCTGCCAACTCATAGGATCTATATTTTTACCTCTACTATTCTTCTATGTAACGACCCAATCATACACCATATCTTTCAGCCTATAGGATTCCAACTCTATACTCTTCTCCTCGGTAATATTCATAATCTGAGTAATCTTCCTTATATCATCTAAGTAAAGCTTTGGGTTTTTATATATTTTTGACCCAAACAACTTAGGCAAATTTATTCTCATGAAGTCACAAATTTTGGCTGTTGCTAAATCCCTATTCTGATGAAGTGGGACTGCCACTTGATTGGTTCCCTAAACATTAGAAGTTATGACTTAGTCTAATGCCTTAAAGGCAGCTAGAAATTCAAGATGAAATACATTTTCATTAAGAGGGTAAACAAACTGGGTTGACTGGTTGTCATTTCTACCTAAATTAGCTCAGTGAGGAAGCATATTAAACTGTCACGTAAGAGAATGAGTTAAAAGTAGATAAAAATATTAGAAGAATGATAGATCATGAAAGAAAAGGATGATTTCCTAAAAATATCCCATAGCCTCTTGCTAAAAAATATGGTGTGCTTCACACACATGATCAAGACTCTACATAACTTGGCTTGTCTTACTCCTTAGGACTCTTGTAAACATAGACTTTGATACCAAGTTTGTAATGCCCTAAAAATGGGTCCCAAGACGTCAGACAGTGCTTAAGACTACAAGTAGCCTTAAATTAACCCTGTAAACCATCTACTAAATCTGTAGCTTATAATAGAGAAATATATATATGTAATCAAAACTAAAATATAGAAATCTGTCTGAGTTAAGATGAAATTATCTGAAAATACTAAACTTAAGAATTTGAACAATCAATACTAGAAATTTAAACAGTATCTAGAAGTCTGGCAAGCCTCTACTACTAACAACTAAAGAGACACTAAGAAAAACCCTCAGTTGACTTAAACAGACTAAAAATATTGAACCTACTACTCTACTAAGAAAAAAAACTGAATAATTGGGTCCCCAAACTATGAGGAATCACCAACTATCGAGATGGAGATGAAGATTCTCAAAATCACTCACGCTGCCAAAACTGAGCACCTAAACCTATATTATGAGACAATGTATAACATACACATATATGTGGATCAGTACTTGTTAGAATGTCCAGCGTATATGGGGGTTAATTCTTAAGTAAAACAATATCTTAATGCTTGTAATTTTGCTTAAAAGAATGCATGCTACATGTAAATGACTCATAATAGCTTGAATAACTGAAAACTAAGAATCATAATCATGAGATATAAGGCATGTTGTATAAATCTAGTAAGTCATAACACTTAGTTCTAAAGGTTGCACTTCTATTCCATCTTGAAATCATACTGTCTAAGTGTAGAAAGGACTCACTTTTAAAATCTGTAAACTAACAGTTTAAATCTCATAGCTAATGTCTTTTGTAAAGCAATATATGAATAAAGTTGTGAGCCTTTATACTTAGTTTTTAAAAGTTGTTTTGTTACTCTTTTCTATAGTTTTTTCTATTAGGGTATTCTTTTAGAGACTATTCTACAAGGGAGGTTCTTCTTACTGACATACACTATGTGAGCTACCATAGTGTACAACGTCTAGTTCTCTTATGGGAAAACCTCAAATTGGGAGAGGTGTCATACTCTTGCCAAGGATTATAACCTAATCTAAGTGATCACATTTGTATCTGCCATCCAAATAGAAAAAGGAATAATATAATAATCTAAACCTATGTTGGCTCATTTTTCTGAGGCATGTGAACATGCCCAACTTGGTGCTAAATACTACTCCCTTTAATGTGTATGCTCATTCTATAGCAAATCCACTTTTAAAGCTATCATAAAGGTTTTTAATGAAAACCAATTATGCATCTATCTGTTTCAAACTGTAAGAAAAACTAATCTATTTTTTGTAACCTATTAGAAAACTATATAGTGGATTACGTTATCTTAACCGAGGATCAATGATTAAATTTTTATAAAAATCTTAAAACAACTAATCGTAGTAATTCTTAAAGCATTGTCATTCTTGAAATATCAATGTTCAACTAGGGGTTAATAACCCATGCATCAATTCATGCCAAATCATCATAGAATTCATGTTTGATAATGAAATAAAGATAATTCAATCCTAAATCTGGAAATTTATATCTTACGCATGAAAATACGAAAATAGATATGAAATTCAACATCTAAATCTCTTGAAATCTCATAATCTTCAAATAGCAATATTTTGGTATGAACCCTAATTTGAAATTCATATAAATTCATGTGAAATTAACCTCAAAAAAACTAATTTTTGGGCACAAGGATGAAAGAATTATCCTTGTTCATAACTCCACATTCCTTAATTGATGAAATTGATAAAGAAGATTGAACTTGAATTCCTATTTGTGCTCTTGAAAATAGCTTCTTTAATATCTTGAATTTTGGGTTATCTTGGAAAAAGAATGATGGAATTTTAATTTCTTGGGGATTAAGATTTGATTTTCTAGGGTTTCTTTGAGAGGAAGTTGATGAAAAGTGAGCATAATGTTCTTAGAATAGGTTTAATTCCTTATTATTCACAACTTGGGGTCTTGTGAAATGACTAGGTTGCTCTTTGAAAAAATTAACTCGGAACTGGAATCCCAATTTTGGGACTAAGCACGACGCGCTGCTTATTGTAGTGGCTTATTGGAAAAGGGACGAGTGCCATTTTTGCCTTTGGCGTGATGCGTCATAATCACATTGCATCACTAGGAAATGACTAGTGCCATTTTGCACTCCACCGCGACGCGGTGACTGTCCCATTAAGAATTTTGGCACGATACAAGTAAATCGCGCTAAGCTACTGGAAAGGGACAAATGGAAATTTGGTCTTCACTGCAATATTGGCTAATCACGGTGCTTCACTGGAATTTAGAAAATTGTAATTCTGTACCTCATCATGATGCGGTGCTCTACAATTTTTCACTAAAATCACCATAACTTCTGAAGCGAGTATCGGATTAAAGAAAAAATTGGTAACATTGGAAAGCTTATTTAATTACCTTCACATTGGTGGGTATAGAGCTGGATAATTAAAAATGTATCAAGAGTTATTCATTTTTAAAGTTAACTCTTGATATACTAGGAGCTAAACTAAGCTAGGAAAACATGAGGTATTATATTTTTACTCTACCAAAGGGTTCAGATGGGTTTATGGTCTACTTATAGAGTTTTCCTAGGTTGTGTGTTCATAAAGTATGACAATGTTATAGTGTATCCCTCTAGAGTACTCAAGCCTTATGAGAAGAATTACCCAACTTATGACCATGAGTTAAAGAAGCAATTTCGGCCTTAATGATTTGGAGGCATTATTTTTATGAGGTTCATATTGATGTGTTCACAAATAAAAAGTCCTCTATTATGTAGTCAGCTAGAAGGATTTAAATCCTTGTTAAAGAAGATAGCTAGAGTTGTTGTGGGATTATGATATGAGTGTCTTATACCATCCTTGTAAAGCCAATATTATGGCTTACGCTATTAGTAGATTATCTATGGAAGGTTTTTCTCATATTGAGAATGAGAAGAATGAGCTAGTCCATGAGGTTCACTAGCTTACTAGATCGGGAGTTTGCTTGGTTGATTCAGCCAAATGGAATATCTTGGTTCAAAATAGTTTAGAATCTTTATTGATAGATGATGTGAAAGGAATACAAGATAGTGATCCTATTTCGCTTAGGTTAAAAGAAGTGGTCCAGAATTAGAAGTTTAGGGTTTTCTCTTAATTTGGAGATGGTGTTCTTCATTGTCAGTACAGACTATGTGTTTTAGATTTGGATGATTTGAGAGAGTGGATGCTAGCAGAAACTCATATTTCTCACTATTTTATTCACCTAAGAGCTACCGAGATGTATCATGATCTATGAGAGGTTTATTAGTGGAATGAAATGAAAAATAATATTGCAGTATTTGTGGCAAAGTGTCTGAATTCCTACAAGTTAAGGTTAAGCACCTATACCTAATGGTATGCTTTAAGATATTTGTATCCCTATTTGGAAGTGGAAAGTGGTGAATATGGACTTCAATACAGGATTGCCTCGTACTCTTCAACAACATAATTATATTTAGGCTATTGTAGACTAATGACTAATCAACCCATTCCAACTAGTTAACACTTGAAATTGAACTAAGGAATATATTAGACTATATCTTAAGGAGTTGATGACATTGAATGGAGTCTTTTTGAACATAATTTCAGAGAGGGGTACTCAGTTTACCTACTAATTTTGAAAGCCATTTTAGAAGGGTCTTGGTACCCATTTTAATCTTATTTTATGTTTTTATCTACAAATAGTTGGTCAGGTAGAGAGGACCATTCAAACTTTAATGTAAATTTTTAGAGCATGCATGATTGACTTCAAGGGTAGTTGGTATGACCATTTTCCTTTGATTTAGTTTTTTTTAATAGCAACTATCACTCCAGTATTCATATGGCCCCATTCAATGCACTTTATGATAAGAGGTGTAGATATGCTATTGGTTGGTTTGAAGTTAGTGAAGCTACATTTATATGGAAAAATTTAGTTTATGAGGCTTTGGATAAAGATCAGCTGATTAAGGAAAGGATGAAAATAGTTCAGAGCCGTTAGAAGTCTTATGAAGATGTGAAAAGAAGGGAACTTGAATTTTTTATTACTAATTTTATCTACTTAAAATTTTCGCCTATGAAAGTGGTGAAGTGATCTACAAAAAGGGAAGTTTAGTCCATGCTATGTTTGTCCTTATAAGATTGTTTGTTGTTTTGGTAATTTAGCTTATGAGTTAGAGTTGCTTTTAGACTTAGCATTGGTGCATCCAATTTTCCACTTATCTTTGTTAAAAAAATACATTGGTGATCTTGCATTGGTTGTTCCTTTATACAACATGGGTGTTAAAGATAGTCTCTCTTATGAGGAGGTCCTAGTTGAGATCATTGATGATCATCTTCGTAAGTGAGAAATAAGGAGGTCCCTTCAATAAAGGTTCTTTGGCAGAATCAATCAGTTGAGGGAGCTACTTGGGAAGTAGAATTTGATATGATGATCAAGTACCCTATTTCTTCCGTTCAAACTCAGTTCCATCTTGAGGTAATAGTTCTCACTTAGTTAATTCTTTTCATCTCGTGCTATCTAATTATTTTCATGTCATACCATGCATTCAATAGTTTGGTTCAGTCCATGTTTTATTTACAAACTAAGTTATCATGTCAGTATGCAGCTCATAAAAATTCAATTTTGGGATTCAACTCTTTTCTTAACATTTTAACTTAGTTTCCAATAAAGGACTAATGACCCCAAGGGGGATATAGTGTAACACCCTAGAAATCCAATATAAGATTAGAACTATTCTTCAAGTACATGTAAATTAAAAAATCACAGTTTCATAGTATGAAAAGTTATTTATACACGTATTAAGGCCACAAGTAACTTCTAGCTCATAGCCAAATTGAAACATTCCTTATCGATTGATTTCTTGTGAAGAGTCGGTTTCAATAGTCAACTTCAAATTACCATAACTCCTAGATTCTAAAGTTTTTAGGAGCTCAAGACCTATCAAGTGAAATTTCTGTGATTCTTCTTTCCAACACTTCCAAATATGCATTAAACTAATTCCAAAGATTAGAGTGATAAGCATTTTAGTGAATCATTGTCTAGCAATGAGGTTGTAACGCCTTGAAATCTGATCTCGAGATATCACACGGTGATCAAGACTATGAGTATCCTTAAGCTAACCCTGTCTGCCTTCTACTAGATATAAAGCTCTTAATTAAGGTAATATAGACATAAAAGTCATACTGATGCGGAAACTGTCTAAAATAACTAAGAATAATCTAAATATAATGTATGAAACATCAATACTAAATAATCTGACTATAAACTAGTAGTATGATAATCCTCTACTATTAATACTAGAGAGTTACTGGGACAAACCCCAGCTAACTCCAACTGTCTGAAAAAAATTCTAAAATATCATAAACTGATAAGCTGTAAAATCTAAGTAATAAGTCCCCAAATTATGAGGACTCACCAACTATAGGATGTAGATGGAGATGCTTAGACTACTCATGTTGCTGATACTGAGCACCTGGACAAACATTATAAGACAATGTAGCACATAGACATATATTTGGATCAGTACTTTGAGAATGTACTGAGTATATGGGGGTGAAATGCATAAGTAAAAACATCATCTCATTGTTATAATTTATAAAGCAATGCATGCTAATTGTAAATGACTCACATAAGATGGAATATCTGAAATACTAAAATCATGAATAATAAATCAATCATAATTTATAAATCTAGTGAGTTATAACATTTAGTCCTGAAAGATATACTTGTATTCTGTCTTTAAATCATAATGTCTAAATGTAGAAAGAGCTCACTTCTGAAATCTAAAATCTAAAAGCTGAAGTCTATAACTGTTATCTTTCTGTAAAGCATAATCTAAGTAAACATTGTGAGCCTTTACACTTAGTTTCCTAAAAATCTTTACTATTAAACTATAGGGAAAAACTTTATCTTAAGGGAGGTTCTCTTAGCCGGCATAAACCATGCTAGCAACGTGGAGTCCAACATCTCATCTTCATAAGGAAGAAACCTTACATTGGGGAGAGGTGTCATACTCTTGCCAAGGAGTATAACCTTAGATTAAGTGATCACTATCTCAGCCCACTATGGGCTCTCAAATCTCAATTCTATTATGGCACGTAGTTTTGGGGTATGAGACCTTGGAACCATACCCAATTCGGTGCTAAATACTACTCCCTTTAGTTTGTTACACTCGTCTTATTGGAAATCCACTTCAAAACACACTTAAGGGTTCATTATGAAACCAGTTATACACTTATCTAAATAAATCTGTAAATGAAGCTATTTTATTTTTTGTAATCTTTAATAAATCTGTAAAGTGGATTCCAAAACTCATTTGTGGATCTAAAGATTAAAGCTTTACAGAAAATCTATAAATAATCAGACAATAGGATGCTTAAAGCATCATCTCTTCTTGAAATAATAATATTCAATTTGGGATAATAACCCATGCTTCAATCTCATGTCAAAACATCATAATAATCATGTTTGATAATGAAAAAAATGATAATTCATCTCAAAATCCAGAAATTATTGCAATAGGCATGAAAATATGAAAATAGACATGACATTCATCTTCAAAACATCTCAAAAATTCATAACTTTGCAAATAGAAATAATGGGTATGAACCCTAAATCAAAACTCATGTAATATCATTCAAAATCATATGAATTTTATGTAAAATCTTGGTTTTGGGCACAAGGATGAAAGAAGATCCTTGTTCATAAACCCCACATACCTTGATTGATGATTAAATGAAGAAACTTGAATTATTGATTCCTAATTGAGTTCTTGGAGATGGATTCTTGATTATCTTGCCTTGGGAATCCTCAATCTTGATCTTTCTTGAAGAATCAATGGAGCATTTTGATTTCTTGGAGAAGAGGTTTTAGAGCTCTAGGGTTTTTCTCTTAAAGAGAATGATGAATAATGTGCACAAAGTGCTTTGAATATGCTTTGTTTGGGTGTATTGGGGCCCTTGGTAATTGACCAAAAGGCCCTCTTTAAACTTCTGTACGGAACTGAAAATATAACATTTTTTCGATTTGGGTGGCCACCGCGACTCGCCACTATCGCGGTGGCTTACTGGAAAATGGATGAGTGGGAACTAGATATTCTCTGTGATGCACCACCATCGCGATGCCCATTTGAAATGCCATTTTTTCCACTGGCACGATGCACCAATATTGCGCCAGGCTACTGGAAATTGACAACTTGGAAATTGGCCCTCTCCGCAATGTGAGGCTATTGCGTCGGTCGAATGGAATGGGACAATTGGGAATTTGGAATTCTCCACGATGCATGGATATCGCGGAGGGGCACTAGAATTTAACAATCATCATTTTACCCACCTCTGCGATGCGCCAAGTGCCCAGGTGGCACACTATCAACTTTAAAATGTTGTAACTCCTCAACCGAGTATCTAAATTGGGAAAATTTGGTATCGATGGAAAGCTTATTCAATTTGCCACACAATGAGAGGTCTAAATCTGGAAAATTTTACATGAAATAAATATTATTCATTTTGGAATCTATTTCTTAACATCCTATGAATGAATTTAAGCTAGAAAAAGTGTGAGGTATTACCATATCCCCCTTGGGAACATTCATCCTCAAATGTGGCTAGTTTAGCTGAAAATACTGAGGAATCTGAGTCTATATGCTATTATGCACAACTGAAATAAACTAAATGATTTAATCTCAACTAAAATGAGCTACTGAACTGATCTGAAAGAGTATGAATTCTCATAAAGATAACTATATAGCTGAATCTGAAACCGGAAAAGAACTGAATGAAGGAAAACTATTACCTTCGGCTGAATCTATGTTCGTGGAGATGAGATATGAATACTTGGTACGCATGTATGCTTCTGCTTCCCAAGAAGCACCCTCAATGGAATGATTTCTCCACAAAACATTAACTAATGAAACTTTTTTGTTCCTTAGACTACAAATCTGATGATCAAGAATCTCTACTGGGACTTCTTCGTAAAAATGCTATTCTCGATATTTGTGCTTTCTAGAGGAACTATAATGGATGAATCGTCCATGCACTTCTTTAACAAGGACATATGTAATACTGGATAAAATGAGGATAAAGTTGCGGGTAGATCAAGCTCATATGCCACTTTCCCAACACAATTCAAAATACCGAAGGGACATACATAATGGGGACTAAGCTTCCCCTTCTTGCCAAATCTCTTCACCCCTTTCATGGGTGAAAATTTTAAATACAAATACACAAGATCATCAACCTCAAACTCAAGATCTCTTCTTTTCATGTTGGCATAAGATTTATGACGACTCTTGGTTTCTTTTAATCTCTCTCTAATCAGCCAAAATTTCTCCATGGCCTCAAACACCATGTCTGGCCCAATCAAAATGGCCTCATCCACTTTGAACCAACCAAATGGCGATCTACATCTCCGCCTATAAAGAGCCTCAAATGGAGCCATCTGAATACTAGCATGATAATTGTTATTATAAGAGAGCTCAATCAATGACAAATGATCATCCCAACTACCTTTTAAATTAAGTACACATGCCCTTAGCATATCCTTCAAAATTTTAATGGTCTTCTCTACCTGGCCATTTTCCTACGGATGAAAGGCTGGACTAAGATGAACTTAGGAAGCAAGACCCTTCTGAAAGGCTCTCAAAAATTTAGAGGTAAAATGAGTAACCCTATCTGAGATGATGGACAAAGGAACTCCATGCAATCTAACTATCCCTCGGATATACAACTTAGCATAATCTTCATCCATGTAAGACGTTTGAACTGGAAAGAAATGCGCTGACTTAGTCAATTTGTCTATAATAGCCCAAATTGAGTCATGCTAACAATGCAAATGGGGTAAACCAGTCACAAAATCCATATTCACCTCTTCCCACTTCCAAGTGGGTTTTCCAAACTCTTGCAATGCACCACCAGGTCTTTAGTGCTCTACCTTAACTTGTTGATAAGTTGCACACTTAGCTACGAACTCTGCTATATATCTTTTCATACCATTCCACCAATAGATTTACCGCAAGTCGTAGTACATCTTAGTGGCTCCTGTATGGATAGAATAACGTGCACCATGCATTTTTTCCATAATCCACTACCTCAAATCATCAACATAAGGCACACACAATCTACTCTGGTTTCTCAACACACCATCTCCCCCTTGGGAGAAAACCTCTACCTCTTGTTCTTTAACTGACTCCTTCAGTTTGAGTAAACTAGGATCGTTATCTTGCTTCTCTTTCATTTCCAAAACTAGGGAAGATTAGAAACTTCTCTGAACCCAAACATTCCCTTCAGCTAAATCAACCAACCTAGCACCTAATCTAGCTAATCGATGAACTTCCCAAACTAACTCTTTTTCTTTCTCCAAACGAGCAACACTGCCCATAGAAAATCTACTAAGGGCGTCAGCCACTATATTGGCCTTGCCCGGATGATACAATACACTCATATCATAATCCTTCAACAATTCTAACCACCTTCTCTGACGGAGATTCAACTCCCTCTGAGTAAACACATACTGCAAGATTTTATGATCCGTGAACACATCAACAAGCACAATATACAAATAATGTCTCCATATTTTCAAAGCAAACACAACAGAAGCTAACTCAAGATCATGGGTTGGGTAATTCTTTTCATGAGGCTTAAGATGTCAAGGGGCATAGGCTATGACCTTACCTCTCTGCATCAAAACATAACCCAAACCAACTCGAGAGAAATCACAATAAACCACAATACCATCTTTACCATTAGGTAATTCTAACACTGGGGCTAAAGTTAGTCGAGTCTTCAACTCCTAAAAACTCTTCTCACAAGAATCTGACCACTGAAACATAGCTTTCTTTAGGGTCAATCTAGACATAGAAGACACAATAGATGAGAAAACCTCAACAAAACATCTATAATAACCATATATACCCAAGAAAATCCTAATTTCTGATGGGGAAATAGGTCTAGGCCAATTCCTTACAACTTTTGTCTTTTGGGGATCAAATCTAATATGTTCACTGGAAATAGAGATACAATTTATTTTAAAATATCTCAGAAACTCATAACTTTGCAAATAGCAATAATAGGTATGAACCCTAAATCAAAACTCATATAATATCATTCAAAATCATATGAATTTAATGAAAAAGCTTGGTTTTGGGCTCAAGGATGGAAGAAGATCCTTGTTCCTAAACCCCACATACCTTGATTGATGATTAGTTGAAGAAACTTGAATTATTGATTCCTAATTGAGTTTTCGGAGATAGATTCTTGATTATATTGCCTTGGAAATCCTCAATCTTAATCTTTCTTGAAGAATCAATGGAGGATTTTGATTTCTTGGAGAAGAGATTTTAGATCTCTAGGGTTTTACTCTTGAAGAGAAGGATGAATAATGAGCATAAAGTGCTTTGAATATGATTAATATTGTGTTTTGGATGGATTGGGAGCCTTGTAAATTGACCAAAATGCCCTCTTTAAACTTCTCGATGAAACTAAAAATGTAATATTTTTCTGATTTGGGTGGCCACTACGACTCGCCACTATCGCGGTAGATTACTGGAAAATGGACGAGTGGGAACTTGACATTCTTCGTGATACGTCACCATCGTGATTCCCCTTTGAAATGTTATTTTGTCCACTGGCGCGATGCGCCAATATCGCATCGGGCTATTGGAAATTGGCAACTGAGAAATTGGCCCTCTCCGCAATGCGGGGCTATCGCGTCGGTCTACTGGAATGGAACAATTAGGAATTTGGGACATTTCATGATGCATGGCTATCATAGAGGGCCACTGACATCATTATTTTACCCACCTCCGCGTTGCGCCATGTTCCTAGGTGGCACACTGTCAACTTAAAAATACTATAACTCCTCAACCGAGTATCATAATTGGGCGAATTTGGTATCGATGGAAAGTTTATTCAATTTCCCACATAATGGGAAGTCTACATCTGGAAAATTCCACAGGAAATAAATATTCTTTATTTTGGAATCTATTTTTTAACATTCTAGAAATAAATTTAAGCTAGAAAAAGTATGAGCTATTACAGAGGTAGTAAGATCGTAACCTCGATCTTGGTTAGATTGTATGAAAAAAAATACATTCATCTGTATTAAAATTCCCTCAAAATCTAAGATTTAATTTAGTATACCTCCCAACCATGAAAGAGTACGACGATCTTTGTTAGAAACCACGATCTTGGGCATGATCTTGGTTTCTAAAGTTGATTAGGCTTAGATTACCAACCTATGGACCAATAATTATCATGGGTAGGTTCCATGATTCATACCAGTTCTCATCTGATGAAGTATAGAGAGACTCAAATCATCCATCCAATCACGAGCACCACCCACGATTATTAGTGGGTTCCATAATCCTGGGATGGTTTGTATGTCACATTCTGCAGCTATAAGGGGCATTTAAGTCTTTTCTCACTATATAAACCCTAAAAATCTATTATTTATGTTATTCCAAGGTAGTTTATTAAGTTTAATATTACACTAATTTCCATATTACTCAGAAAAATAATCAAAACTTACAAAGAAAATAAGAAAAGATGTGATTTCTTCTTCAAAGAAATAACTAGGGTCCATCCTCTTCAAGATCAAAATTTCAAGCAATTCACCAAGGTTTCTATCTCCAGGGATATGTTATTTCATCAATGTGGTTCCTTTCACGCATCGAGTTCTAAGGTTGCTCAATTCCTCAGGTTTAATTGGCCCTACAAGCTTAGAGTTTCAATGAAAAGAGTGAATTCCAATATCATTTAGTTCCTTGCTTTAACTAAACCATATATTTTTTCCCTTAAGTTTGAGAAACATTAAATAGTCATGATAGTGGATTCTTATTATATCGATGAATCCCTGATTATCGATTTAAGGTATGAAATTTCTTAGATTATTTAAATTATAGTATTGCCAAGTTTAGTTGCATTCTTCTAAGATGGCGGGTTAAGAACATCCGATGACCAGGGATATCATGCATTGTCAGTTTAATGCTCATTCTTTTAGTTTTCATAATTTAGATGCTTTCAAATAAAGTATTTAGACTTTAATTTTAAAATATCATTGTTGTTGACCATTTAGTAGATTAGTTTACTTAAAGTTGGGAGTAGTACTTAGCATTGAGAGGATAAGGGTTCATAAATGTAAGACCCCGTAAAATTCTAAAGCTTGATTCAGTTCGTTAAGCTTGTCAAGGGGTCCGTCCCAGACTTAGAAAATTCTAGCTAAGTTCCCAGACTTAGCCTATTATTGGCCTTCGAAAGTTGTCAATCTCATTTATCTACCTTAATGTCCTTTAATGGTCTATATTTTTATCAGTTCATGATCAAGAAGTTCAATAGGTGTTCCCGGATAAGTTTTGGATTTTTCAGAACACGTTTAGATCATATTCAAAGTCCCAAAAGAGTGTACCAACACGATCATGACACATCACATCGCCAATCGTGTTGCTCAACATTTATGCAGGCTGCCAGAACCAAAACTTTTGAGGCTCGACGCTATCATGTCGCGATGCATCGAGTAGATCATCACAACCATCAACGCTCTGCGTCACTTGTAGTGTCGGCACCCAGTTTTTAGTCATTAAATGTCTGCAATTTTAAGTGCAAAAGGGTCAATTTCCTATCTCTAGATAAACCCAATTACACATGATTAAGCCATTTTCACCCAAAATATAGATTTTCTCTCAAATTTCTCTCAAGAACAAGTTAGGGTTTTCAATTAAGGATTCAATTTCAATACTCAAATTCAAGAATCTATCCATTAATCTTTGTAAAATTAGGAACTAAGGTATGTCAAGTGTTGATTTATGGATTCCTTACATCCATGAAGTCCAAGAACCCTCTTTCAAATTATAAAACATGATATTTATGTTGTGGGTTGTTTGTAACCATGTTTATCTTGTTGTATGATTCTCTAGTTGGAATCTTTATTTGTTTTCATGTAACTATGTTAGCATGAAGGATGAAATCCATGAATTGAGTTGTTTATGATGTGTAATTTGATGATTTCACTTATGCCATAGGTTGTGCAAGTAGGGTGTTTGATAAAATGTCTAAGAGGATAGTAATTGGGTATTATAGCTCAATTGTGACTCAAATAATAAATGCATGCTTTACCCTTATGACCAAGACTGACTTCCATGATATTGTGTTCATTATGAGTATTTGATGGAATGTTCATGACATTAGGTTAATGGAAGTATGACCTGTCTATATGCAATTCCATCCATGTACAACATTATGAGAACTATGTGTTTCATGAAATCCCCAACTTATTGTATTATGAATTGTTGATATTGGTTATGTGTTCACGAATTATCAAATTTGGTCAGTTTTATACTATCGAGTCCTGGGGGTACTTGTACCCGATAATATAGCTATGTGCCTAGAAACAATGTCAGTTTTCATAATACTCCCATTCAAGCTATGATCCTTAGAATTCAGTCAGTTACATGACTCAGGAAAACTCAGTACTCTCAGTAAGCTCAGTCAGTTATCCAATCTCAGTAGTATTTCTCCAGTCAACGAAATTTAGTGAACTCTAATCAAATAAGATAAAATATACTATGAGTAATAGTTCAGTTTAGTTTAAATCAGTTTAGTGTCTCTTCAATTGGGAGTAGGATTCAGTATCAAGTGAACCCAAGGATAGGGACTCACCTGTTAGCCAGTAGAGGGTTTGATCCTTAGAAGTAATCCTTGCATTCTAGAACTACATAGCCAGTGTAGGTTGAGATGTACCCTACGAGTTTAGGGATAATACACCTCATTTGAGATTTTCCTACTAGAAGGGGTTAACGAAAGAGCTCCCTATCAGAGAGGGTTTACTCACAGTTTGTCTTTACCCGTGGCATGATAATGACACCCTTCCAGCTGGGGTTACCGGTTAGACCCCACCACTTCAGTTTTGGGGCATGTCGGTTAGATGATTACCTCCCATAGTCTTAGTTTTGGATCCAGTCTCAGTAATAGAAATCAGTTTTGTTCTACAGTTTAGGACTGTCTGATACAGTTGCTCATCTCAGTACAGAACTCAGCTAGTTCCATCAGATTCAGGACTGTTAGACAATGTCACCCAGTTAATAGTATATTAATTATAAAATATTTATGTTACTAGTATTAAGATTTTAGGACTGTCAGATACAGTCAATCAGACCAGTTTTTCATAACCAGAACTGTCAGAAACAGTCATTCCTTTATAAGTAATATGACATCAGTTCCTCAGTACTCAATAGACTTAGTCTTTTAGTATCCCAGTATTAGTATCTAGATATAAGTAAATCCACTTTATCATAATTCAAGATTCAGTGCTATCACCATCTCAGATACAGTTACGTATTCATGCATGTATTTTCACGTTCATGTTATTCAGTCAGTTAGTATTGTTCATGCATATGAACCATTGTATTCAGCCTACCTCACTTGCAAACCAGTATATTTAATCATACAGATGCATTTGTACTATGGTGTTTTATACCATAGGTTCAGAAGCACGCGCTCTAGAGTATCAGTAGAAGAACGCGCTCTAGAGTATCAGTAGAAGCACGCGCTCTAGAGTATCAGTAGCATTCCAGTTTCAGCATTCAGAGTCAACAGTGAGTCCTCATTATTCGAGGATGTTATCATTTGATTATTTCATTATTTCATTACTTTGTTTATTTTAGCAGATGGGGTTAGTTGGGGGATTATCCCATCAACTCCTTATTCAGACAGTTCAGTTTTAGAGGCTTTTAGACTACATCATGTTCAGATAGTTATTTTAGTTATTTTTTGTAGTATTATACCATATTTTCAGTTATGTATCATTATTGAACCTTATGTCCTTTCAGTTTATATTTCTGCATTTACGATATTACCATTATTATTCAGGACTCAGTTACAGATATCAGTCATGGGTTGGATTATGATCCTTCGAGATTATGAGCATCGTGTAGCATTCTGGGTACCAGATTTGGGGTGTTACAATAAAACTCCGATCCCAATCTACGTTCCACGGTAGGTTAAAAGCGGTCATCGCTAGTTGAGAATGTCTTAATTGTCCTTAATAGGCTCATGAGTTAATTAATACCAATCATGGTTTGCACCTTTGGCAAGGTATAGAACACCCTCTTAACTTTTGTTATAGATTGGATTCCATGTTGCTTACATGATCTATGTTGATTATAGAAACCTTGCAAAATTTAGTCTCATACCTCGCTTGACCTTCTATTCAGTTTATTCAAAATCTTATAGTGTTATATGCTTATTACTTTGTTATTACATCAATTTACAAATTTCAGTCCCATGTTCAGGTCATCACGTCACTTTCAGAATGTCCATATTATATAGTATAGTACATACGTCACATTCTAAGTACATCGAAACTAATGACCACATACTTTTCTTTATGCTATACTGTCTTAAGATAAAGTTTTGGACATTTAATATCCCCATTGCTATTACCTGGATTTAGTAACCAAATCAGCAATAGTGTTTAGTGAGTTCGCATCATTCAAGGACTATTTATTAGTATTTTAGTTTATCTTCATTTTAGTTTCAGAATATTTGAGTTAGTTGGGAGCTTGTCCCTGCAACTCGTCTTAGTAGAGGCTTTCAATAAGACAATAGACATTCAGTTTTATGTTATGTTCAGTGATTTCTATTTTGTTTTAAATATTAATATTATTCTTTGATTATTCATATATTATTCATACTTTTGATTTTGCACAGTGTTCTTTAGGTTTATATAATATTTGTAGTCTCATCCCAAACCATGTGTTGGCATAGGGTTACTTATGACTCTAAGCATCCTATTATTACTACGGGTAGTCTCGAGTCGTGATAATAGCACAAATCAACTACTGCAGTTTGCACTCATATTAAGATCTACACTAAAAAGGCGCAAAAGTAGAAGTAATTATGATCTACTTGTACTTCGAAGGTATCATAGGCCGACTAAGAAAAGTAGAAAACTAAATCGGTAAAAAGGACTATGAACACACTTCCATTTCAAACAGTGTCTCAAACCATATATCCTAACAATTTTACTAGTAAGATATCTACATAACAATAACAACTGATGAATATATAAAAAAAGGCTAATTATGGGATAAAAATACATAAAGAGAAGTAAAAATGATGTAATTCAATAAAAATGTATTGGTATGATGATAAATTAAGACATTCCATGGAAGCCATCCCAAGGCCTTGTATACTTCTAAGCATAACTTCCAGTACAGGATCCATTAGTGGTTCACAACCCTTACACTTTCACAATCTCAATCAACCTTGCCGACAATATGTTCGATCAAGGGTTTAATGAGGTGTCAGTGTTTCGCTGGTACCAATTTAATGTTTATGGATGAGAGATATTAGGATGCATACTCATAGATAATATAATATAATTTATAATGAATCAAGTCAATAATGGTATCAAATGAGCTCAAAATCTTCTTAATATCTTAATAAATCATGATATATTTCATCATATGGTACCACATTACTGAATAGTCATGTAAGACATCAATAATATAAATTTAGTTCCCACTTGGGCACGACCCAATTTATGAGTTATGATGGAACCTACTCTATTCTGCCAGTAGGTAAGACAAACCATAACCCAGAGTTAAACGCAATGGGTTAACTTGGTGGAAAATGCCTAACTTAGGCGGAAATCAACAACATAATTGATAAACAGGTAAAACATTCGACATATATAAAAATAGACAACATAAGATACCATCCCAAGGCCTAGAAGAGCCAGTACAAAAGCATCTAATAATAATACAACTCAAGACTTATAATAGTCAACAACATCAGTCTCGATAACTAAAGATTGAATACAAAAGATAGAAGGAAATAAGTGACTTCTACTCCAAGAGCTCCCCTATCTCTGGATATCAACACAACACAATCAACGATCAATAATGATAGCTATTACATAGATTTCTGTCAAAAAGGTACAGAAGTATAGTATGAGTATGTCACACCTCAAAGCCTATTAGGGTAGATAGGCACTCGTAGATATGAAGGCTCGAGAGAACCAATCCATAACCTTTTACTTCTCACGAATGTAACTATAATAACCGAAGATTAGTCCATACATAGATATAATGCATTGATGAGAAAATAAATGACAAGCCCAAAACTATATATACCAGACTTGGTCGTTGGAGCCATAACATGTAAGAGACAAGACACAATCATGCTTAACTTTTCATTGGTGCATCGAGATTGGACCATGCTAGGCTTATGCCCCTGATCTACCACCCATTCAATTTAGATTTGCATTACTTAGTTTATTTAGCCTTTGAGATTGTTACTTTGGTAGTCATAACATATGGTACCTTAAAATAATAATCTACCAATAAGAGACATGTAAATGGGTACTTAATGCAACAACAATGAGTTAGGGAGCTATTGAATAGAAATGAAGTGTTTAGGAGCTGAAAATAACACATGGGTCTTATTTGACTAAATAGAGAACTCCAAAAATTGCATAGTGAAAATAGACGTACAAGCTTAATAAAAAGAATTTGAGGTGTTTTAACATTTTGGATAGTGGGAACAAGGTCATTGACTTCATGGGATATCATACATTGCTTTACGTATCACTTGATATAGGATAACTTTAGAATCTTACTTGATAGGACAAGTGTCCGATTTTATGCCAAAGAGTGCAAAATAGAGTATGCCTTACAGGCCTGGTCATATAACTCCAATGTAAACCAAAATTAATTTCTTTCCTTTAGGATTGCTTATCTATAATAAAGTATATGGTAAAACTAGTATTAGTAACTAACCGACACATTGGGATACTTAACTTCACCAAAAAAGTAGCCGAGAAGTAAGACCTTAATTTATCAATCAAGGGTGTTATTTAAACTCTTTTCTCCTCCAAATACATCCACATACCATACCTACTCATATAAGATTTCTCGAAACAACTTTGGCTTTATTACCACCTCCAAACAATACATAAAATAGATTGGGCAATAAACATATACAATAATTAGCTCGGTGGTGAACCACCATACCCTTCTTGTATATTTCAATACAAACTACTCACACCTTTTACAAAAATCAACCCAATAGTCTCCAACATAAATACATTAAACATTCCACAAAATAGCCCCAACTTACCTTAGTCGCAGCAACCAAATGCTATACTCATCCTCTCTTGAGTTCTCAATAACAACACATCCATAATTCTTTCCTAAATTCATCTATAAGGAGGAAAAAATAGAGTATTCACCTTACCTCAATTTTCTACAACTTGTCCTTTTAATGTAAAATCTTCAAGAATTTCAACTTTCCTTCACACTTTAAACCAAACAAGAAAATAGATGTCTTTTAATAACAAAGAAAAGTGAGAAGGTAGCTTGTTTTATATTCTTCCATATATTTGCAATTAAGAATTTATATCATGTTTTCCTAATCTTCCATGTAATAATTAAGCCAAACCTTAAGTGTTTTCACTTAACTTGACTTGCAAAGGTTGGGGTTTCTTCAAGAACCCTAGATAGAAAAATAGGGCTACTCCTTGTTGTTTTAGAGAAAGTGGAGAGAATTTTTGAAATATAATCCTTTTTGTGACTTAGAAATGAAGGAAAATGACTAGCAACTTGACCTTATAAAGTCCCTATTTTGGCCACCTCTTTAGCTGCATTTTGGACCTCAAAATTGGTCCAAGTAGGTGATGCACCTAATTAAGGAGTTCAAGCTGCTCAAAAGGACAAAGTAGGTGATGCACCAACTTACTTAATTTCTTAGTTGGGCTTAATTAAATTTGTCTTTGAAAGTTTTATGTTTTGGGCCTTTTCTCCATTTTCTTCCTCTTTTACTTAGTTTGAGCCAAAATGAATACATTAATATAGGCCCAAATTTGATCCATCTCCTTGAGCCCATTAACTTGGTCCAAATAGCTCAAGTAGGTGACCCACCTACTAGCTTAATTAATTCAAGCAAGCACCTCAATAAAATTAATCCATTTTCATCCCCCAATTCCTTTAATCTAACTTCAAACTTGTATACACTTGATCACTTTAAACTTTAGATTCAAATACCGTCTTATGATTTCAAGATAAATAGTTATATCGGTGTTAACTTGGTCGCATCAAATTAAAACGTACGGGCATTATTTAGAACCCCATGTACACTATCAATAATTATATAACAAATCCCATTCATTATCTATACCACATGGTTATATCAAGTTCCATATAAGTAGAATATGTACTTACAAAATATGGGGTGTTACATCTTCCCCTTTAGGAACATTCATCCTCTAATGTTAGCATAATTGTCCAACTTAAACAAGTTCAACCCTAAGGTTAATATTCCATTAGTACACAGTAATTATATATTATAATTACTTATTATTTTTCCAATTCAGTATCTTGGACTTTCTCTTCGTATCCAAATAAATGGGGGTACTTGGATTTCATCGCTTCTTCTATTTGCTATTTGATCTCTTCTACTTGTTGGTTTCTCCAAAGTACTTTCACAGAAGCTATTTTCTTATTTCTTAACCTCTTCACTTGTAAATCTAGAATAGCAATAGGTAATTCTTCATAGGTAAGATCTTCCACAACTTGTACAAATTCAATAAGAGTAATATGAGATGGATCTCCAATGCACTTTTGACTCATTGAGATGTGGAACACTGGATGGACTGTGGAAAGCTCTTGGGGTAGCTCTAACTCATATGTGACTTGGCCAAACCTTCAAATAATTTTATATGATCCTATATAATGTGGACTTAGTTTTCCTTTCATACCAAATCTCATTACCCCTTTCATTGGTGACACCTTTAAAAATACCAATTCACCGATAGTAAACTCTATCCCCCTTCTTCTAATATCCACATATGATTTTTGTTGACTTTGGGATATCTCCAGCCACTGCTTAATTGCCTTTACCTTTTCCATAGCTTGATGAACAAGATTTGTCCCGAACAAGGAAACTTCACCTACTTCAAACCATCCAATTGGTGATCTACACTTTCTTCCATACAAAGCTTTATATGGTGCCATTTTGATACTTGAATGATAGTTATTGTTGTAGGTGAACTAGATAAGAGGTATATGATCATCCCAACTACCTTTAAAGTATAATACACAAGGTTGTAGCATATCTTCAAGTGTTTGGATAGTACATTCTACTTTCCCATCTATTTGAGGGTGAAAATCTGTACTTAAATTAACATGTGTTCCCGAACTTATCTGAAAAGACTTCAAAAAATTTATGGTAAATTGAGCTCCCCAATCTAATAGAATAGATATTGGAACTTCGTGTAGCCAAATTATCTCTTTAACATATAGTTTTGCATACTCTTCAAATGTGTAAGTAGTCTTAACTGGCAGAAAGTGTGCTGATTTGGTAAGCCTATCAACTATTACCCATATGGAATCGAACTCTCAATATGTATGAGGCAAGCCAATGACGAAATCCATGTTGATTATGTCCTACTTCCATATTGGAAGATCTATGCATTTCATATAATCCCCGGGGTTTTGGTGCTCTACTTTAACTCTTTGACAATTTGGACATTCGGCTATAAATTATGCAATGTTCGTCTTCATGTCACCCTACCAATATATTCCTTTCAAATCATGATACATATTAGTTGACCCCAGATGGATGGAATACCTTGAATGATGTGCCTCTGTCATAATTCTCTTTGTTAGTCCATCTATATTAGGCACACACAATCTGTTTTTGAACCAAAGTACTTCCTCTTGTGTAAGCTCAAATTCCTTTGTAATACCACATTGTAAATTCTCCTTAAGATATAATAGAATGGGATCTATATATTGCTTCTCTTTCACTTCAGCTACTAATGAAGATTCTGCAACATTATGCACAATAATCCCCTCATCTGGAGTTTCAAGAAGGAGAACCCCCCAAATTGTCTAGTTGTGTAGATCTTTAGTCATCCCTTTTGTTTCTATAAATGGCACCATAGCCTTACGACTTAACGCATCAGCTACTATATTTACCTTCCCAGAATGATACAAGATATCAACATCATAGTTTTTAATAGTTCAAGCCACCTTCATTATCTCAAGTCTAGATCTTTTTGGCTAAAGATATATTGCAAGCTCTTGTGGTTAGTATATGTGTCAACATGAGTCCCATATAGGTTATGGCGCCATATCTTTAAGGAAAATATAACCGATGCTAGTTCAAAATCATGCGTTGGATAATTTTTCTCATGTGGAAGCAATTGTCTCGAGGCATATGCTATTACTTTACCATGCTGTATAAATACACATCCTAAGACAATTCTTGAAGTATCACAATATACAACATACCCTTTTGTGCCTTCTGGATGTACCAATACGGGTGTAGAAGTCAACTTATTCTTCAGATCTTGAAAACTCCCTTCACATGCATCATTCCATTAAAACTTGGATTCTCTGTGTGTTAGCTTTGTTAAAGGTGAAGAAATTGAAGAAAACCCTTCAACAAACCTTATACTGGGTTGTTTAAGGCTTAACATGCTGAGATAAAACAAGGTTTAACATGCACTTTAAACTTTATCTTGGGTTATGTAGTTCAATCGTCATAACATTTACCCAGGGCTATATGGAACCCAACTCTTACACCCTAGTCGAGCCCCAATGTGTGTAGCTACATAAACCGAAGAATAATCTCATGCCTATGCACGGGGCACTCGAACCTCCCAATCATATACTAAGGTGACTTAAGCACCCGATCATGTAATGATGTGTGGGAGACTAGAACTCCCTAATCATGTAATAATAATGAGGAGGACTCGAACCTCCCTGGTCACTTTGACCCCCGCATCGGTGAACACGGTTTCCAGTATCGGTCTTGGACTTCCACTTTCAAGACTCAGCTACACAACCCCCATTAAAGCCCAATTAAAAATATTCATCACATATTCCCATTCATTGAACCATATTTAACATTAAGGCATATATTATTGGTATCGTCATACCAACTACACTTGCAAGGTAACATCAACATGCCAATACAATTATCATTACTTGGGAGAATTCTCAACCCCCTTGGTTCAATTTTACAACGTCCCATATTTCTCATAATTAAAAAGCAATTTCACAATATAGGGTTGGGGTCATAACCACTTCAAAAGTCACATGTTTGGGAAAATCACAATTCCCTAGTTCATTCACCATGCCCATGCACCCACAAGTTCAAAACCATAATTGAAGCATGTTTAATCACATGTAAACCATGAGAAACATTGTTCAATCCATAAACCTTCAAAATCCTCAACTATTATTTAAAAACAAACATAAATATCTCCATGAACAATACTTTAAAACATATTCTTTTAAAAAATTAACAATGAGGGAAGAGTAACATGTCTAAAATAACATGTTTTATGGAAGGAATTAAACCCTTAAGCCCTTGGATGACCTACTTCTTGGAAAACTTTAATATGGATGCTTGAGAGAATTTGAAATAGTTTGAGAATTTAATTATGTTGATTTATGGTTGAGAATATGGTCCCAAATAATATTATAAGTCGTGGTTTGTTAGCGGGATAGAAGGGAAATGTATAAAATGCCCTTTTTTAAAATTGGAAAATAACCTGTCGATCGCTACGGGTGACCTTACGACTCGTATGGTCACCCTACGACTTGGACCATCCAATCGTAGACAAACCAGAACCCCCTTGGAATATTCACTGTGAACCTTACGACTTGCATCCTACGTCTCGTAATGAGACACTATGACTCAGAGGGTCAGGTCATAGTCTCAACAATTTCAATAGGGGCACTAAACTAGACACACTACTAAATGCCCTCCTTACGACTCGTTAGGAGTTTATACGACTCATTAAGTATAGTCATTATCAAGATAATAACTCAGGCAACTTCTTATGGGATCATTGAGAATGGGTCTTATGACCCATAAAGACTCATTATGACTCATCAAGTAAGTGGTAGTCATGACAGAGAGGATTAAATTTTAGAAATGTAAAGACCGAAAACCTAGGGCGTTACATACTACCCACCTTAGGAACATTCGTCCTTTAATGATAGGACAAGACATTTATTAGCACGACTTGACTCCACATACCACTAAATATATATCTTTAACAAAGACAAAAACAAAAGATGCCAAGGAAATCACCATTTCCTCTAACAAAGGCTGAAAAAAATGATGGTACGGAATACACATACCTCAAGCACGATTATCCAAAATGGAAAACAAGAATGGATACTTGGAATTTATGTCCTCTTCGGCTTTCAAAGTAGCTTCCTCAACCATTTGGTTCCTCCAAAGAACCTTTACTAAACCCACATCCTTGGCCTGCAACCAACAGACTTGCTGATCCAGAATCTCAACTGGGACCTCTTCGTAGGATAAGGAATCCGAAATACTCACCTCCTCCAAATGAACAACCATTGAAGGATCACCTACGCACTTCCTCATCATCAAACATGTAACACCAGATGAATGGAGCTCAAAATAGCAGGCAACTCCAATTCATAAGGGACATTACCAACCCTCTTTAAAACCAAGTATGGACCAAAAGAATGAGGACTGAGCTTTCCCTTCTTACCAACCACATCACTTCTTTCATAGGGGACACCTTCAAAAACCCTATTCACCAACACTGAACTCACTCTCTTCGCTTCACATCCATGTAGGAATTTTGGAAACTTTAGGCGGCCTTAAGTCTTTCTCCAATCACCTTTACCTTCTCCATGGCTTGGCGAACCAAATTCGGACAAAATAAATTCTAACAAACCTCAAACCACCCAATATGAAATCCACACCTCCTACCTTACAAGGCCTCAAATGGAACCATACCAATGCTAGAGTGATAACTTTTGTTGTAGACAAATTCTATGAATGGTAAGCGATCCACCCATCTACCAAAAATCAAAAACAAAAGTTCAAAGCATATCTTCCAAACCTGAATTATCCTTTCTGCTTGCCCATTCTTCTATGAGTGGAAAGAGGTACTAAAGGATACCTTAGTCCCCAAACCTCAATTAAATGACCTCCAAAAGTGAGACGAGAATTGGGTACCCCTGATCTGATATGATTGAAACTGGAGTACCATGCAACTTCACGATCTCTCTAATAAACAACTTGGTATAATCCTCAGAAGAGAAATTAGTCCTCATTGCCAAGAAGTGAGAAAACTTAGTCATCCTATCCATGATGAACTAAATCAAATCAAATTACTGGCGAGACTGCAGAAGACCTTTAACAAAATCCATATTAATTATTTCCCATTTCCACACAGGGAGTTCAATCTTTTGAGTTAACCCACTGGGCCTTAAGTTCTTTACCTTTACTAACTGACACACCATGCACTTAGCTACAAAATTAGCCACATCCCGCTTCATATTATTCCACTAATAAATCTCCTTAAGATCATGATATATTTTTGTTGAATTGGGATGAATAGTATAATGCGACTCATGAGCTTTGGCCCAAATTCTTCCTCACAACCCATCAACATCGGGAACACATAATCTCCCTTGGTACCTTAAGATACCATCACCACCAATCTAAAAAACAATTACTTTATACCTACCTACATTATTCTTGATTTGTATTAGAATAGGATCCAACACTTGTTTATCCTTTACTTCAGCACAAAAAGATGACCTTGCCACCTCTTGAACAATCACACCAACATTCTCAGAATCTAGGAGATGAACATTAAGATTATCCAAACGGTTAATATCCTTCACCAAATCCTGTTTCTCCTTATCCACATGAGAAAAACTTCCCATGGATAACCTTCTAAGAGTATCAACATCCACGTTAGTCTTACCTAGATGATAATAAAGACTCATGTCATAGTGCTTGAGTAACTTGAGCCATCTCCTTTTCCTGAAATTCTATTCTTTCTGGGTGAATACGTATTGGAGGCTCTTATGATCACAATAAATATCAACATGGACACCAAATAAATAATTTTGCCAATTCTTTAATGAATACACCATAACTAACAATTCAAAATCATGGATCGAATAATTCTTCTTATGAACTTTTGACTAGCTAGAAGCATAAGTGACCATCTTGCAATGTTGCATCAACATACAACCCCATCCCTCACGAGATGCAGCACAATAGACAACAAAACCATCAGTTTCCTCAAGTAGAGTCAAAATTGGATCCGAAGTCAACTTATCCTTCATCTTCTCAAAACTACCCTCACAAGCATAAGACTATAAGAATTTTACCTTTTTCAGAGTTAACTTACTCAACGGGGAAGCAATAGAAGAGAAACACTCCACAAACCTTCTATAATAACCGGCTAAACCCAAGAAGCTCTGAATGTCGGTTGGAGTCATGGGTCTAGGACACTTATTAACCACCACAACCTTCTGTGGATACACCAGGATCCCTTCACTACAAATAACATGACCCAGATAAGTCATAGTATTCGACCAGAACTCACACATAGAGAACTTTGCATACAAATAATGATCCTTTAGGGTCTACAACATAAGATGGAGGTGATTGAAATTGTTTGCATCACTCTTAGAATACAGCAAAATATCATTAATAAATACAATCACAAACAAATCTAAGAACTGACGGAAAACCTAATTCATAAGGTCTATAAATATTGCTGGGGCATTGGTCAAACCAAAGGACATCAGGAAAAATTCAAATGACCATACCGAGTTTAGAAAGCATTCTTAGGAATATCCACTTCCCTAATCTTCAACTAATGGTACCCAGAGCGAAGATCAATCTTGGAAAAAACATAGCACCTTGAAGTTGATCACATAGATCATCAATCCTCGGAGGGGGATACTTATTCTTCATGGTGACATTATTCAATTGGCGATAAACAATACATATTCAAAGGTAGCCATCCTTCTTACACACGAAAATAATAGGAGAACACCACGAAAACATACTAGGGCGGATAAAACCCGTATCGAGAAGATCTTTCAACTGCTCCTTGAGTTCCTTCAACTTAGTTGAAACTACTTTTAAAGAGGAATAAAAATAGGACGAGTGTTCAAAAGAAGATCAATACAAAAATAAATTTCCATATTAGGAGAAATACCAGGAAGATCATCATGAAACACCTGAGGAAATTTGCAGATTACAAGGTTAGTCTGCAAGGAAGAACCTTCAGATCTAGAATCCTTAACATGCACTAAGTGATAGAGGCACCCTTTAGAAACCAATTATCGGGCTCTAAGATATGAAGAAAACCTCCCTTAGGTACTAGGGAACTACCTTCCCACCCGATCACTTGCTCATTTAAGAAATGGAAACTGCCCCTTCAGGTCCAAAAATTAAGAGACGCATAGAACAACTGAAACAAATCCATACCCAAAATCACACAGATCTACCAAGGTCTCCCTACCATGGATCGACATCACACAACCCTTATTGACTCTCCTAGCCACAATAAAGTCACCCACTGAGATGGACACAAAGAAAGGATCCAAAATACACTCAGGATCAAAACCAAATTGAATAGACACATAAGGGGTCACATAAGAGAGAGTATACTTGGTATCAAGCAGGCAATATACATCACGAGAGAATAGTTTAAGTGTACCAGTAACAACATTGAAAGATGCCTGAGAATCCTGGTGAGTAGTAAAAACGTACAAATAGTTCTAACCAGTGCTGAAGCAAGAAGCAGAAGTAGCAACTTTTAGTGCAGGAGCGGACGGAGTAGCTACAAGAATCTAATTTGCCCTTGAAGCAACCTTAAAAGGACAATCCCTATACAGATGACCAATCGAACCATATTTAAAACACTTATTCCTTCTTTTCTCCCCCAAAAACCATGATGCACCTGACCATAAAATCTGGAAGGAGGACATGACAAAGATGACTAAGCCCCACTTGCCTGAGACTGAGCTCCTGGTGCTCTAAACCCACTATCATACTGAAAATGACAATCAGCTGATGACTTCAGATAAGGAGAACTAGCCATAGAGTATGAACAAAAATTACCCCACTTCTTCTTAGGCTACTTTTCACCATCTCTACCATTTTTCTATTGACCTACACCCTTATCTAAATAGAAAAACTTCTTATTCTGCCTTTCACTAATTTCCATTTGCTTCTTGTTCTCCTCCTCCACGTGTTGCTTATCCACTATAAGTATAGAGATATCCATATTCTTTTTCAACAAGGCAGCCTTGATCTTCAAGATCAACTCACGGGACAACTCTGGGGCAAACTTCCTCATTCTATCCCTCATGCTAGACAACAACTCAGGAGCATATTTCAAAAGTTGATAAAACTTAAAGGCATACTTTTTTACGGACATCCTTCCTTGCTTCAAATTCATAAATTCCTCGGCCTTCTTCTCTCTCAACTTCTAATGAAAGAAGCGAACAAGGAAAGCACTAGAGATATCATCCCACAAAGCGAACTCAGTATCCCCAACCCTAGACTAGTCCCACTCCTCATACCATTGGTATGCTACATCCTTTAATTGATAAGCAGTGAACTTTATATCCTCCGCATCAGTAGAATAAATCACATAAAATATCTTTTTTATCTCATTAATAAAATTATAAGGATCTTCTTAGACCTTAGAACCAGTGAAAATAGGAGGACTCAACCTCATAAATTAGCCAACCCTAGTAACCTTAGATGCTGGAGAAATAGAAGCAAGACGCTTATTATGGGAAGCCAAACTGAGGTTTGGAATCTATATTAATATTGTAACTGGTCTGACTAATACTTAAAAATAAAATCCAAGAGTCCAAGGCACAACTACTTACCGCTAAATTATCCATTTCAGGATGTCCTATCAATAGAGAATGAGTTACACTGAATCTAACTCAAGTACACTACTCCCACTGAGTATAACATCTGAGAATCTCAAGGAAAACTGAAGACCCAAGGATAAATTTGAAGGAACCAGTATCGATTCCATAGACTTTAATCTTAACACCTGTTAACTATAATCCACACAAAGTTGAGATGACTGAATAGGTTAACACGGAGTCGGCTCAACCAGCCTATAGATAAACTTTGAACTGAGACAAACCTAAGGCAAAAGATGTACTCAAGGTCTACAACTCCAAGACTGAATCACTAATTCTCAAATACCCAAACCAAACCTGAAGATGGGTAGGCATTCATATTCTAAATCTATCATAACTTCCAAATTGCCATTCTAAGGCATCAACTCAAAACTAAGCCAATAATTCTATATTAAAGTTAGTTACTCAAATCGACCTTGATACCAAAATTTGACATATTCGAGCTAAAATCGAAACATAATTGAAGAATAAAGTTTCAATAAAGGATAAATCACTCGCTGAAAACACAAGAAATCAACTCGATATATCTTGGAGGTCATGAACTATCATAAATACTCAAGAACTACAAAAGTATGCAACTCATGATAGTAATAGCAAAAACTTCAATAACTCAGAGAAATACAACTTTAGCCAAAAACTAACCAGTCCACTACTTTATCTTGGAAAAGAGTGGTCATAGGCAAATATCATCAAGGAGAAGCACTCCGTAAAATCTTATAAGGAAACATAAACTCTGAAATAGGGATTCTTGAATCCACCTAAATAGGATAATCATAACTCAAACAAACCATGAATCACCTCTCCAAGGAAGAAGGTACCAAGCTCGACACCTATTTCAAGGTGAAGCCCACTAACGAAAAAAAGAATAAACCAACAACTCAAGAAGCGATCATAAAAAAGACCACCTACCTATGACTCTCTAACTCTACTTTAGACAAAAACTATATCATGCTAAGAAAGGAGCATCAAATCCCCACACTAGTACCAAGAGTATACCATCACAAGGAGACAAATCCAATAAATCTAAGAAATGAATTTAGGATATCTCGATATCAATATCAAAACCACTATTGGGTGATGAAATAGTCATGAGCAAAGAACGGGTCCCTAAACTGGTCAATCACAAAAATGGGCTACATATAAATAGATAGACAATACAAAAACCTTCAATGCAGGAGGTAAGTCTAAGGATCCCAAACTCAAGAATGGGCAATATAACAACTGACCGACCCTATAACCACCACAGAACAATAGGTCAAATTACCTTAAATCCTATAATTCACTCCAGAATCAATCATGCATAGCCAATAGCTAAGGAAAACAACTAACCTCACCTTGCTATAGTAGAGAAATCATCCAATCAGGCTATAATAGCCTGGGCCAACGAATAAGAACCACAAGAAATAGAATACTAACTAGATAAAACTTGTCTAAACAACTACCCAGTGAGAATCAACAACATCAAACAATGATAAAAATAACAACAATAATATAAACATTAAAATAATAAATAGGCGATACCAAAATGAAAATCAATAGCAAGTACCACACAAGCGCCATAATAAGGCCAATATTCCAAGGTAAATGGGACTCAAACCCAAGTACTACACCTATAGGAGAAAATATCAGTACAAATCTACTCCATCTACTACTAACACAAATTATTTATTAGGTAATTATCTAATCATGACTTCAATAACAAGCCACACAACAACCAGTATGATCTTATCAAGGCATATAATCATTGATGGATACAAAACCCCTAATACACAAATAAAAAAGGTAAATATGGTAAATAAAAAGCACACCTATCACGGTGAAATTCATAATCACATTCCTGATAGGTCTAAGGGAGAATAAATTTAAATGTTTCCAAATTCAAATCGACTGGTTAAATTATCAACTAGGGTAGCAAGTACACTATCTGTAACTAAAGGTTAAATAACATTATAAGGCTGATCTGATTGAGTTGAATGGATAGCAATCCCACTCTGGGGAGACTTTCTAAACCATTGATCGATCTCTCTATAGTCGTAACAAACTCCTGAAGTCCTATCCTGGTGAAAGACATGAACTGAGCCCATAATAAAAACTCCACAAAGTCTTATTGGAACTCTTCTCACTATGATCACCATGTCTAACCTAAGAGCCACTCATAGTCTAAAATGCTACCTACATAGAATGAATACGTTGTACATTAAGCTGACCTACACCAGAAGGATCCCCACTCTTAAAAGAGTACTAATGGCATTAAAATAATGACATAAAATCTTACTTCCATCTCCATAAGTCTCAATACATTCTCTCTCTATGGCCCTCATATGATAAAAAAAACCTGAGATAAGCGAGACCCAACTGCTATCAAGTGATCAAATGGAAAGCGCAGTGGCAATGCTAGCCCTCTAATAAATCAACACACCATGTGCTACTCAGAAGGATATAACATAGGAATTTGCCTTTCCTACTCAAGAAATCCAATATCCTACTCAGTAACTGATAAAGAACCCTAATGTACACTAATAGACCCAACTCCAATTTGAGAACTGACCGATAAACCAAATGTTATACTTGGCTATGATGTATCCATAATTGCACTCAGAATCCCTGATGTTAAACCTTAAAGATGAAGTAGTTATGATCTCTACTAGATCCTTAGCTATTCCTAAATCCTTTGACTGATATTGAAGTCTTTGATATCCATCTCTAGCTTTCTATTATGATATTTGGCTAAAGCTCTGAAAACATATGTTGAAGTCCTATCTGCATCTATCAACCATCTTGCATCATCCATTTGGGTAAGAATAGAGTCAAAAAATATGTTTGAGGTTTATAGCAATACAAACACACAACATAAAGTCAAGAAATAAATTTCCTAAGAATGCCTCATAGCCTTTCAAAGATAGGTTGTGGACGTATGTGCACAGATCTAGGATTTGATACCAATTTTTCACGATCTAAACACTTATCTCTTTTACTAATACACTAATGAACCTAGGATCTGGTACTAATTTTTCACGATCTAATTTTTCAGGACATAATGGTGCCTACTATAAGCCACCAGTAGGCATGTTAATCCCATAGTTTGAATCTACTAGTAACGGACTACCAAAAGAATGAAAGAAAGAATGAAGAATAGATGTAATAAGACTAACATACATAAGATAATCCCAAAACCTAGTGGAATTAGTATAAGAGATTCTAACATATGAAGGATACAAATGAGGTACTAAATGAATATATAGATATGACCATCTCTGAATATAACATAGAGACTAGTCTAGTACATAAGAGAGAGGAAGGTAATACTCCAAATGGCAGGAGCTCATTCTGTCTCCGAACCATGGCTACTCTGCACAATGCACACAAAACCAATGATAACCGGTACTATGGTTTGTAGGATACAAAAGTGTAATCTAAGTACAAAACACGTGGTAATCAGTAGGCAAATATCAACTGAGCTCCAATGATAGTGTAAATATACATAATATGTAAGAAAAAATGTAAACTACACCCATATATTCAATAACTATATTATAAAGATAATGATATAGAAAACAATCCTATTTATGTCATGAAACTAATATAAAAAGACTAAAGAGGTATAAGGGTGAGCTATCATATTTTAGCCATACTTTGGAACCTCGACACTATACCGTATATCACTAGCCAATATAAGAATTAAGGGGAAAAGAAGATATATTTAAGTATACAAGGCAAAGGAATGGATATACAATTTGAATCAATAAAAGAAGGGATATACGGTAATACCATAGCTACATATAGATAGATATACATATGTATATAAAAGGGCCAAATCGAGGTACAACCTAAATCACGATACTATCACCTTAAGACTTGGTACTCATTGCCAAAACTAGTGATAGTATACTCAAGGTTCTAATCCATATTCCTAATCATAAGATAATCATGCATAATAATATAATTGTAAGTTAAAAGAGCAAGAATCATACCTCAAATCTCAATACCACATCATTAACCTAGCTTCCACAAACTAGCCATAACAATGATCATAACAAATATAATAACAATAGCAACAACAATGCGGGTAATCGACTAGTCAAGACAAGAAATACCTAACTGAGCCTTTCACAAACACTCACTTCCCTAGGATTAAAAGGTTCAATTAATATACAACACACCATAATCCAATAAACATACAACAAACTACAAGCCATACTCATCACCCATACAATTTCAGACCCCTATAAGGTTGATAGATATAGGCACATACTATTGATAGGAGATGCACATACAAGAATGAATGCCTAGATATAATCTGTAAAACCACAACCGATCAAAATACCATAAGTAACCAAGTTTATAGCCTCATATCATCAGTATAATAATCAATATCCCAACTTGAATGGGTAAATATATAATTAATAGTTGAACTCAAATCAATAAATAGATAATCAATAGAAGGACTCAAATTGGTAAATATATAATCAATAACCAGACTTGAACTAGTAAATTTAATCAATAGTCAAACTTGAATCGGTAAATATAATCAATATCCAGACATGAACCGATAATATAACCAATAACCAAACTTCAATAGGTAAATATATAATAAATATCCTTAACATCATCAATCATCAGGTTTACCCAAAATTCATATCTTTAATATTATCCTCCTCCTCCTCCTCCATCCCATAATGGAGAGATATGTATGTAGATATCTAATAGGTCTACTAAAATATTATTGTAATACCCCGTACTTTTTCTTAGCTTGAAATTTATCGCAAGAATGTTAGAAGATTTATTTTAAAGATGAATCCACTTTTGTATATGTGTTATTTTTAATATTTTCACTTTTATTCATATGGGAAATCAAATTAGCTTTCCAATGATACCAATTTCGTCCAAATCTAGTTTTGGAATAAAAAGTTATGGATGTTTTATTAAGAGCTATCAGAATCACCCAGGTGCGAAGGCCAAGTTGACGGACCGTCGACCTAGCGATGGACCGTCGCCTTGACCGTCGCACCCAAGGCAGTGAGGCAACCGTCTGGATAAGGTGAGATGAATAGGTTGACGGACCATCAAACTTGTGATGGAACATCGCCCAGGCCATTGCTAATTAGGCAGTAAGCCTTTTTCTTGGTCCACGTACAACGGTCGAAACGACGGACCATCACCCTTGCGACAGACCATCAAATGATCCATCGCAGGTTCCGTTCAGTGATTTTAAAGCCATTGTTTAGGGGTTTTTGGTCTTTTACCACCCGTTTATATACCCAATTATATCCAACCAGAGCTCAAAAATTCATTATTCTTCTACAGCAACAAAATTAGGGTTTTCTCTCTAACATTAATCTCCAAGAAAAAAATCCAAATCTTCTTTAAGAAATAAGAAAATCAAATTCTTCAAGTTGAAGAACTTTAAGAAACTCAACCCAGGTATGCATAGTATTCATTTATGGACTCCTTTCGTCCATGAAGCCCAAGAATCTCTTTTCACAGTTTAAGTTTAAGAATTTCCTTAATGAATTTCATGATTGGGCTGCTCTTGTTCACGTTGATAATGAGTAACTGAATTCTATTCCATGTTGGTGGATAAATTTTATGTGGATTAGATTAGTATAAATATAGATTCATGTAAACCTATGATTAAAACCTTGAATGATGAAATTAGAATTGAATCATGATGTTTAATTATTGTATAATGTTTTTTACACATACTATGCCTACCATGTGTTTGATTAAATGCCTAGATGAAGAAAAATGCCCAACTAGCATGATATCATGAAATCCCCATGTATGTACAAGTTTATGCAGATCATATATTTAATGAAATGCTTCAATAAATGTATTATGGATTATGATGTTAATGATGTGTTCAAGTAGGTCATGCTTTGTTAGTTTTCTTGTATCGAGTCCTGGGGGTACTTGTACCCAAATTATTAGCTGTGTGCCTAGAGACATGTCATATTTTCATGATACTCTCAGTTAAGCTATGATCCTGAGACTTCGGAAAGTCTTATGACTCAAGAAATCTCCATGACCTCATGAACTTAGGCAGTTGTCAGATATCAATAGTATTCCGTCAGTCAACGAAAGTCAATAACTCAGCCTATGTTTAGTTCAGTAAATCATGTTCAGTGTCTATTCAGATGGGAGTAGAAATTAGCACCGAGCAAACCCAAGGACACAAACTCACCTGTTATATGAGGGAATGATTCTTAGAAGCAATACTTGTGTTCCATAACTATGTAGCCAGCATAGGTTGAGACATAATAGCCTACTATATGTGGGTAGATGAGGTGGCTTAACCTGATATATGAGGGGTCTCACCGTTCTCACTAGAGTTACCTGTTATATTAGGGTCACTCACATATTATCCTTACCAGTGGTGTGGTATTGACACCCTTCCAATCAGGGCACAGATTGGACCCCAATTCAGTATCACTCTCAGTAAAAGAACTCAAATAGTTCTTCAGAATTCAGGGTTGTTAGATACAGTCAACTCGGATACAGTACGAAACTCATCTAGTTTCATCAGATTCAGGACTGTCAGATACAATCACTTATATTATCAGTTATTTGAATTCAGTCATTAGTCATGTTATTCATCAAAATACTCATGTTATCACGATTTCAGATATAGTTACTATGTATGCATGCATGTACGTTCATATTAGTTAGTTAACCAATATTGTTCATGCATATGAATCCCATGCATTCAGCCTACCTCACATGCATACTAGTACATTTAAAGTACTGACGCATTTGTGCTATGGTGTCTTATACCATAGGTTCAAAGACATGAGCTCCAGAGCATCAGTAGATTCCAGATATTAGCAGTAGAGTTAGCAGTGAGTCCTCATCCTTTGAGGACATGATTATTTCTCTATTTATCTCATTAGTTAGTTTATTAGTTGGAGTTAGTTAGGGATATGTCCCATCAACTCCTTACTTAGATAGTTCAGTCATTTAGAGGCTTTGCAGACTATTATGTTCAGACAGCTATTTCATTTGTTTTGGGTATTTCATACCCCGTTTAGACGTTATTTTTTACTTCCGTTATGTGAGCCTTATGGACTTTCAGTTCATATTTCCATATTATTAAGTATATTATGCAGTATACAGGTACAAATATCAGTCATGGGTTAGCTTGTGGTCCTTCGGGGTCATGAGCACCGTGTAACATTCTGGGTACCATATTTGGGGCGTTACAATTATAAAAGTTTAGAAGGGTTCGAAATCTCTCACGGTCGAAGTAAATAGTAGTATCTGAATCATAGACTAGAATCTATCTTGGTTAAATCTTTAAAAATCAATTCCAATCTCTTTACATATTGGTTATTCATTAAGCTAGTGCGATTATTGTTATGATGAAATCTATTTTAAGGTGAAAAGTGGGCTTTAACCCCTATTTAGTAAGAATAATAATAACATCATATTTTAGTTGGGATCATACCATTTATCGTATTTAGTTATCATGAATGTATTGAATATATGCATGCCATCACTAGTATTCACACAATAACATCATAAACATCAACATGTTTATAAACTATGGCCACATCCCTACTAAGGATAAACCCTTCCTAGAATCCAACAAATAGCATAACATGGCCTCAACCCAATAAAAGGTACATATCCGACATAACCATAACCTCAAGATTTGGGAATCATCATCACAGTCCACCAAGTATGTAGTAAACTTATTATAAGGTTAATTAATCTCAATAATGCCTAAATCCTAGCAACCTAGGTTAATACGATCCTAAAAGCATAATAAGTATTTCTCCTTATGGGTCAATACACTCATCTAATACCCAAACTTTAATAATCAAGACTAAGTCATGTGTTCTACCCATAATCAATCTTAACATTCACATTCACATGAAATATAAAAAACATATCATCTTATAAAGAAAAGTAGACAAAAGCCTACCTTGAAGCCAAACCGTAAATTCTTGAATCATCCACAAAACATTCATCTTTACTCTACAGTATAAAAATTCTGCTACACTAACAAGATCATAATTATGCATCATTAGGAGTCAAGTGAGACCCATATTTCCATATGATGAGTTGGGTCAATTTTTGGGTCAAGAATGGGCCCGTGGGGCCCTAAACAAAATCCAAAATTAAATTCGTAACGAGGTCCTAAAGGGACAATAAAGTTTTGTTTAAAATTTGATAACAAATAAAGAACAAATTGGGTCTTAAATCAACCCTTACAGTTTAAGAATTCAAAACCCTAATTTCTAAAAATTTGTCAAGAATTTGAAGGAAAATTACCATGAATTTGAAGAAAAACATGTAATAATCGATAACAAAGGTCCCTAAATCATCTACAAGCTCCAATCCCACCAAATCTCACTCCTTAAGGATTAATCTCTCAAGAAATGGATGAGAAATGTCAAAAAGCGCAAAATATTATACATAATGCAAACACTCGAGTTTTGAGATCGTGACCTGGTGCTTGGGATCACCACATATATTGGCTGCATAGGCTGGTTCTGATCGCAACCTAAACATAACAATTGCACTAGTGACCTACCAAGGGTATCGCAATCGCAACCCTTGTCTCGCGATTGCAACAACACTACTTAACTGTTGAGATTTGGATTTTTTTCATGTATCCCCCAACCTCTTGGGATCCATAAAAGATCTTGTATAAGTAAATGAAATATTTAACCACATAAATTTGACATTCTTGACACAATAGCAAGGCAAAATATCCATCCGAGTTCATTTTGACAAAAAGTAGGTCCCAAACCCGATTTCCATTTTCTTAACTTTTTACCAATAGCTCAAAATGAGCTTGGGTACCTCAAGACCTAAATTGAGAGTCCATCTAGCCTAAAATCAACATTCTAGAGCTGATGGCACTGATAGAATTCTCATCTGAGGTCATGTATAGAAGTTTTGGTCAAAAACCAAATCCTAAATTATGAAAGATCCAAAATAAGGAAATAACCCAAAAATCCAAATAAACTGTCCGATCACTGAACCGATAGTTTTGACAAGTCATAAATGACCTCTAACTATTATAGTAAGGATTAAAATGTCAAAAATACATGCAAATTAATAAAATGGCCAAGAGGGTTAACACATCTATTTTGATGCCAACCTAGAGTGGGCAATATGAGTATCATTGGCTTTCTTTTAATGCATAGATTCTATATTTATCTATTTTAGTTGGTTTTGAGCCCATTTATAAGGTGAACGCTCCGTGTTGATGTCTTATTTGTATTAGTTTTGATATTCGAGGTAGATTGTGGCTTAATTTTTTTAAAACTAGGTTGGATAGTTAATACGGATATAAAATCATGTTAAGGGTTCAAGAAACAATCATGAAAATGATTATATTATTGTGATGTGCCTATGTGGGGGACTACATTATTTTGAGTTGATGGTTTTGAGACATTACTTGTTATGTGTGATTGTGTGGGGTCTCATATAATATTGTCAACCAGTGTATGTATATTTGATTATATCATTTCTGATGAAAAGCCTAAATTAGGATTTCTGTGGTATCAATGGCATATTATTTTTTGTTTTACTCTATTGGCATATGGATTACATTGTATTAATGAATGGTTGGATCATTGAGTGGATTTTGGCTTACATATTTGGTCTATTGGTTGGTTTTGGAAATTCCCATTTCGTTGGTTGTGAGAATTACCCCCTTATATCATATACATTAATAAAACATTGGTACCCTATGGAAATATTGGTAATATTGGATTTTTGTAACAAAAAATATGACATTTTATAATACCCTCTATCGATGGATCTGCTAGTGAGGAGTTATGGATACTGGTATTGGATATTGGATTGTATATAAGTTAAGAACCCTCATGGGTCTTACCTTGAAGCACAACTTGGTAGGTGTATACAGAGGTTGCATGGAAACCTCAACCATTACATCATCATCTTCATCTTCATTGTATTTCATTTATTGTGTATATTTTTGTTGTATTTCCATTCATGATTTTATATCTATCTATTTAAGCTTATTCTTGTAATTGTATTTGGCATGTGTGTATATTTTAGAACTGTTAGTGGAGACGTTGTGAGCTATCGTTTAGGACATTTTCTTGTTATAGGTGATGTACCCATAGTGTTTATTTTGTATGCTTTACTTTCTACGTTAATTGTCGGCCTATGATACCTACTGAGTACAAGTGGGTCATACACACCCCTAATGCACCCTTTTAGTGCAAATATAGGTACAAGTGCATAACACAATAGCTGATTTTGACAGTGTTTGGTATATATTGAGGTAGCAGTTGATCTATGCTTCTGAAGTGGATTGACTACCTCTTCTTACCTAGATCATATCTTATTTGTAATCAGAGACAAATTTTTATTCTTTTGAATTATTATTTTATCCTTTGACATTTGAGTTGTATTTTAGTAGTTCTTACACTATGACACCAGGTTTTGGGCTATTGTACGGTAACTTTTGTTATGCATTTCCTCTTTTATACTACACTTGGTTTGACTGTTTTCTAGGAGTCTTGCCTTGGGATTTGGTATTGATTTCTCATTTCATACCAGTTTGCGTGATGGACTTACTTGTCAAGGATTGCAGCGACAAGTGTCATCATGACCGTTGATTTTTTTATCATGACATGCCTTGAGCTGAAAGGTGATGAGTATGGAGAGTTTAGCTTATATTTTGGCTCAAGAGTTATCTTTGTGCTTGGATGTTTAAACCTTTGCTAACCAGTTGGTTAGGCTTAATATTTTGATACCTGGGCATGCTTTCATCTTTATTGAGGATAGATGGTTAGTGGACAGGCAATAAAGATATCCCTTAATTCATATAGAATTTTGAGGATTAGTGGTCGAGTTTGTGTGCTGAGAGTTGGTGGATGGGTTATATTAATCTTGAAGAGGCATATTATTTTAGATATTACATTCACCTAGGGACGGTTAAGGTGTCTTATGACCTAAAGAAATATTATTAGTAGGGTGGTATGAAGAAAGATACGATGGAGTTTGTGGCTAAGTGCCTAATTTTCAACATCTGAAGTATGAGCATCAGCAACCAGGTGGGAGATGTAGAGAATACCGATTCTTGAGTGGAAGTGGGAATGGATCACCATGGATTTTATAGGTAGCCTACACCCAACCTTGGGGAAGTTTGACTTTGTGTAGTTGATTTTGGATTGATTGGCTAAATCAGTGCATTTCATGCCTATAAAGGTGAATTATAATGCAGATAAGTTGGCTAAGATCTACATTAGTGATATTGTTTGTGTCACGCCTCAAATCCTATTGGGGTGGACAGACACCCGTAGCCATGAAGGACCAAGAGCACAAATCCATAACCTTATACTCCTCATGTATGTACCTATAATAACAAAGGTTCTGCCATCCATGGATATAATGCATCGATGAGAAATAAACAAAAAGCCCAAAACTGTATATAAAAGACTTCGCCATTGGGGCCATAACAACTAAAAGATAAGACATTATCATGCTTAAATTTACATTAGTATACAAAGCCTATAAAAGATACATAGACACTTAATTAAGGTCGAAAAAAATCCCTACCATACTCTTAACTTTTGTACAATACAAAAAATATATAACACATACTTGGAAAGCCTTGAATAAATCTAAAGCTCACCAATAGCCTCTAGATATCCTGGGATCCTACGAAGAAATTTTATTTGCTAAAGCACTTGTACCTCCAGCATGTCATACAGGTCCCCATAAGAGGTTTCAGTACAAAAAATATGTACTAAATATATGTAAGGCTAGAAGCAACCGCATATGATATAGGAGCTCAATGAAAATCAAATACAAGTGTACAATTAGTGCTAGTTGTAATACCCCACATTTTCATAGTATAATCTAAGTCCCAATACATGAGTATTCATATATAAATTTTTTAAAAACTCATTATTTGTCAATTTAAATCCTGTCATTTCATAGGTAATTGAATTAGCTTTCCAACGATATAAAATTTGCCCAAATCTGATAACCAGGTAAAATGTTATGGAGATTTTAAGTTTCAGTCATTAAACACCGTCATTTTTACCCTTAGCGCATCGTGGAGCCAGTATAAATGATGATGGCAATTTCCAGTGAAGGTGCACGATCTTGGTGCGTCACACCAAAGGCCAAATTGGCATTTGGCAGAACCCTAACTCTCAAATTCAAGGACAAATCTCAAGAACTCTCCATCAATCCTCCTAAATTCATTATCCCAGGTATGTTAGGTGTTCATCCATGAATTCATTTCATCCATGGAGTCCAAGTATCCTATTTAATTTATAAAATTTTGATCTTTGCAAGTTGATTGATTTTAACTTGTGATTTCACCCATAAATCTCCATGTACTATTGATTTTATACCATCATTCAATGAAATTATTGTTGCTATTCAATCATCCATGTTTCAATATTATTATCTATTGAATTAAACCATGATTTAATACTACTATCTCGAATTTATGCTATTTTTATAAGTTCCATGACATTCCTATGATTGTTTTAAACCATGAACTACAAGTGTTCAATAAAATGCCTACAAGAGTGATTGATTTAATAAAAGCCTTCATGTTTTGTCCCCCAAGATTTAGTGTCATTTTACCATTTTTTTTTTTAGCCATGGGATATTTAATACCAGAAAACCATAGTTGTTTATGTAGTCTAGTCTTAGTACATTACAGAATAGTCTTTAGAACATACTATGAGCATTATCAGAATTGTTAAATATCAGTCAATTAATCTCAGAATAGTCTAGTTTCAAAGTGTCTTTCAGTTAGGAGTAGGATTTAGCACCAAGTGAGTGTAGGGATGGAGGATTCCATGTCAGATAGGCAGAGTCATTAGTATTAGTCCCTATACTCCAGAACTACATAGCCATCATAGGATATGAGAAGTCATCCGTCAGATTAGGATTGATTATCTCGTAGGGGTCACCCGTTAGTTCAGGCTTGACACCCTTAGTCCTTTGGACATTAAATCAGTTAGTGGATCTATATATCCAGTTTAAGTACCCGTGGCACATTATTAACACCCTTCGACTTGGGGTTACAGGTTGGACCTCAATTAGCTCAAATTGGGGAATATCTCTTAGATGATACCTCCCACAGTCTCAGATACAGTCTCTGTTACAGTCGTAATTCAATTATTCAGTCTTAGTGTTGTTTGACCAAAGAATACAGGTTTCAATTATTTCAGTATTTCAGTTTACAATATTACTCAGTTTATGTTATATGCTTGGTCATGCATCCTCGGTATCTATAAATTTTCACGTATTTTTAGTATTTATAGATTTTCCTGCCAACTTAGTATTTACACATTTCCCCATATTCCCCGTACCTACAATTTTATGCATCCTATTTACTACTACAAGTTTTAAATGTATATTTAGATAGTTATTATTTACGCTCATGACACCATGCATATCAGCCTACCTCATTTAGCATACCAGTATATTCAAAGTACTGATCTCTTATCTTTATTTTTGTGCTATGATGTATCATATCATAGGTTTTGACGCTAAGTTATCAAGTCACAATTAGACTTATTAGATCCTAAACAGTAGCAGTGGTGAGTCATCATACTTCGAGGATAGGATTACTTTATTTCATTTCTCAGTTTAGTAGTTAGTTGGAGTTAGTTGGGACCTATCCCATCAACTCATAGCCATTTAGTTTTAGAGTCTTATCAGACATTAGAGTGAGTTATTCAGTATTCAGACTTTAGTTGACACTATAGTTAGTTATTCAAATTCTAGTGTTTTTATCAGACTCAGATAACTATGTTCTTCAGATTCATATTTTAGTTTTTAAAACATTATGGAATATCTGTTATTCTTTCTCATTTATGATATATTATTCAATGCTCATAGCAGGTACCAGCTCGTGGGTTAGCTTGTGGTCATTCAGGACTGTAAGAACCGTGTGATGCCTAGGGTGTCCTCTCGAGGTGTTACAAACTTGGTATCAGAGCCTAAGGTTTTAAAGTGTCCTAAGAAGTCTAAAATCCGCGTCATGGGTATGTAGCATGCCACACTTATGGACGAGAGGCTACAAGTCATTTTGGAAAAAGTTTCCCTTCTTTCAGTATTCATGTCGTGCGAGTGAGCATGTTCTCAAGTTAAACTCCCTATATAATACATTTATCCTTTCATTTATAGAACATGCCTCCCAATAAAAACAGAAGAAGAACATGAAACCAGCCAGTCCCTCAGCCCATCCAGGCAGATCCTCTAGACGAGCATGTCTCCCACGTAAAATTTTAAGCTGCATTCACTACTCTAGCAAACTCCGTAGTAGCACAGAATGAACGGTCAGCTATTGTTCCTACCAACCCAGTGGACAATACTACTACAACCATAATTTAGGATTTTACCTGGATGAATCCTCCTTCTTTCATAGGATCCAAGTCTGAAGAGGATCCATAAGAATTCTTAGATATGGTTCAGAAGGTCACGGATGCTATGGTGGTGACATCCAGTCAGAGTGCTGAGTTGGCTGCTTACCAGTTGTATGATATAGACTATACTTAGTTTAAGTAGTGAAAGGTTGATAGGGGTGTAGATGCAAGGTTGTAGAATGGGAAGAGTTTTCCACAGCTTTCTTAGATAGTTTCTTCCCATTGGAGTTGAGGGAGGCTAAGGTGTTACAGTTTATTAACTTGAGGAAGGGAATTATAAGCGTGAGGGAGTATTCCCTCAAGTATACTCAGTAGCTAGATATTCTCCTCATGTGGTAGCTGATAACAGGTCCAAGATGAGCAAGTTTATGTCTGGCATATCTGATAGTGTGGTCAAGGAATGCAGGACCATAATGTTGATTAGTGAGATAGACTTGACTAGGATGATGGTCCATACTCAATAGATAGAGGAGAAAAAGATTAAGGATAGGGAGAGAGGAAAAAAGAGGGATAGGATAGGCAGTTTTAACTTCAGTCAGCCAAAGTCAGGGGGTGGTAATCATCCTCAATTTCATTAGAGGTCTTCAACCCCATAACCCTCTTCAGCTAGAGCTCCTGTACCCAAATTCAGAAACAATAATAGGGATACAAAACCAGGCTTTAAGTCCTAGGTTAGTGTTAGCAGAGCTCATACAAATCCACAAGGTCAGAAATATGGAAGACACCATTAGGGTGAGTGTAGAGCGGGTAGTGATGTGTGCTTTGGGTATGGCAAGCTAGGACATTCGATTTGGAATTGTCGGGTAGTTTCTCAGAAAGGTAGGGATGTGCTCCAAGAAGGCTAGTCCCATCAGTCGTCAGTTCTATTCGGTCGCCCAACTCAGAAGGATGCCACTTCCAGTGCTACCAGTGGTCAGCGTCCGAACATATTATATTCTCTTCAGCCTCACCAAGATCAAGAAAATTCTCCTGATGTAGTTACTAGTACGTTGTAGGTCTTTAAATTACATGTTTATGCCTTACTAGACCCTGGAGCTTCTCTTTCTTTTGTAACTCCATATATAGCCATCAATTTTGGAGTTAGTCCCAAAACTATAAAAGAGCCCTTTTCAATGTCTACCCTAGTAGGTGTTTCCATTGTAGCCAGATAGGTATACAGGAACTGTCCGGTCATAATATCTCAGAAAGTTACCCTCTTCAGTTAGTGCTCCGTTACTCGAATTCATAAATGAAAATAGGGATAGAGCACCAGGCTCTAAGTCCTAGGTAAGTGTTAGCAGTGCTTGTATAAATCCTCTATGTCAGAAATATGGAAGACACCGTTAGGGTGAGTATAAAGTAGGCAGCGATGTGTGCTTCGTGTGTGGCAAGCCAGGCTATTAGATTTGGGAGTGTTGGGTAGTTGCTCAGAAAGGTAGGGATGTACCCTAGCAGGGCCAGTCTAATTAGTCGTCAAACTCAGCAGGTTGCAGCTTCCAGTGCTACCAGTAGTCAGCGTTCGAACAAATTATATGCACTCCAGTCCTTCCAAGATCAGGAAAATTCTCATGACGTAGTTACTGGTACGTTGAAAGTCTTTCACTTACATGTTTATGCCTTACTAGACCCTGGAGTTTCTCTTTCTTTTGTAACTCAAATTATAGCCATCAATTTTGGAGTCAATCCTAAAAATCTAGCAGAGCCCTTTCCAGTGTCTTCCCCAGTAGGTGTTTCAATTATAGCTAAATAGGTATACAAGAACTATCTAGTAAATAATATCTCAGAAAGTTACCTCAGTTGATCTCGTGGAGGTAGAGATAATGGATTTTGACATCATTCTCGGCATGGATTATCTCCACTCATGCTATGCCTCAATTAATTATAGAAATAGAATAGTTCATTTTCAATTCCCAAATGAACCAGTCCTTGAATGGAGGGGTAGTACTACAACTCTTAGGGTTCAGTTGATTTTGTACCTTAGAGAGAGAAAGATGATATTGAAGGGGCATATTTACCATCTTTTGTGAGTTAAAGACTCTAACTCAAAAACTTCAACTCTTTAATCAGTTCCAGTAATAAATGAATTCTCTGATGTATTTCCTGAAGATCTTTCCAGAGTTCCTTTCGAAAGGGAAATCAACTTCGAAATAGAACTTCTTCTAGATACTCAGCCCATATCTATTCCGCCATACAGAATGGCTCCAGTTGAACTCTGGGAGTAAAAAGAACAGTTAAAGTATCTTTTAGATAAGGGATTCATCAATCCCAGCATCTCTTCGTGGAGCATACCTATTATATTCATGCATAAGAAAGACGGTTCTCTAAGAATGTGCATAGACTACTATCAGTTGAAGAAAGTCACAGTCAAGAACAGATATCCACTTCCTAAAATTGATGGCTTATTTTATTAAATTTAAAGTGCCAACTATTTTTCAAAGATAGACCTCATATTAGGCTATCATCATCTTGGGGTCAGGGAACGTGACATTCTGAAAATAGCTTTCAGAACCCGGAATGGTCACTTCAAGTTTCTAGTTATGTCATTTGGTCTAACGAATACCCCAGAAGCCTTCATGGACTTGATAAATCGAGTGTTCAAGAAGTACTTGGACATGTTTGTCATAGTCTTCATTGATGACATTCTTGTTTACTCCCGTAGTGAAACTGATCATGCAGACCATCTCAGAATAGTGTTACAAACTCTTAAAGCTCACCAGTTATTCGTTCAATTCAATAAGTGTGAATTCTATCTTAGATCAGTATCTTTCCTTGGCCATATTTTTTTCGGTGATGGCATTAGATTTTATCCTCAAAAGACTGAAATGGTGAAAAACTGGCCTAGACCCATCTATCGATCAGACATCAGGAGTTTCTTGGGTTTAACTGTCTATTACCGTCGGATTTTTGTGGTATATTATTCTATTGCATCCCCCATGTCCATATTCACTCAAAAGAAAATTAAGTTTCAGTGGTCAGATTTCTCTGAGAACAATTTTTAGGAGTTGAAGACTCGACTCACCTCAGCCCCAGTTCTTACCTTTCCAGATGGCTAAGATGATTTTGTTGTGTATTGTGATGCATCTAGAGTAGGTTTGGGTTGTGTCATCATGCAAAGAGGTAAGGTCATAGTCCATGCCTCTAGACAACTTTAACCCCATAAGAAGAATTATTCGACTCATGTTCTTGAGTTAGCAGTAGTAGTATTCTCCTTAAAGATTTGGAGGCATTACTTGTATGGGGTACACATTGATGTGTTCACCAACCATAAGATCCTTCAATATGTGTTCTCTCAAAAAGATTTAAATTTACATCAAAGAAGGTGGTTAGAGTTATAGAAGGATTATGACATGAGTTTTTTGTATCATCCGAGAAAGGCCAATGTAATGGCTGATACTCTCAGTAGGCTGTCTATGGGTAGTGTTTCTCATGTTGAGGATAGTAAGAATAATTTAGCTCAGAAAGTTCATCAGTTTGTCCGACTAGGTGTCCTCTTACTCGATTAAGTAGAAGGTAGTGTATGGGTGCGTAGTATCTCAAAATCATCTTTAGTTTCCAAGGTGAAGGAAAAATAGGATAGAGATCCCAGTCTAGTTAAGTTGAAAGAATCTATCAGATATCAGAAGGTGGGTGTTTTCTCCCAAGGGGGAGATGGTGTGCTGCATTATTAGGGTCGGCTATGTATACCTGCTATAGATAACTTCAGGCAATGAATTCTTGTAGAGGTACATGGTGCATGTTACTCTATTCATCAAGGGGCCACTAAGATGTATCGTGATTTGTAGGAGATCTATTGGTGGAGTAGGATGAAGAAGGATATTGCAGAGTTTGTAGCTAAATACTCTATGTGCCAGTAAGTTAAGATTAAGCACCAGAAGCCTAATGGGTCCATACAGGAGTTCAGTATTCCTACTTGGAAATGGGAGGAAGTTAACATGGATTTTATGATGGGTCTGCCTAGTACTCTTCATCAGCATGATTCTATTTGGGTTATCCTAGACAAGATGACCAAATCAGCTTATTTCTTGCCAGTCCATACCTCTTATTCAGCCGAGGACTAGGACAAACTCTATCTTAGAGAGTTGGTTAGGTTGCTGGTGTTCCCTTATCTATCATCTCAGATAGAGGTACCCAATTTACCTTTTACTTTTGGAAAGCTTTCCAAAAGGGTCTTTGTACCCAAGTCCATCTCAATACATCTTTCCACCCTCAGACAGATGGTCAAGTAGAATGGACCATTCAGACTCTAGAAGATATGTTAATAGCATGCGTAGTTGATTTTAAAGGTAGTTGGGATGACCACTTGCCTTTGATTGAATTTGTATATATAACATCTATCATTCCAGTATCCGTATGGCTCTACTTGAGGCTCACTATGGTAGGATATATAGATCTCCAATTAGTTGTTTTGATAAAGGTGAGACGTAGTAGTAGGGCCCGACTTGGTGTTTGATACATTAGAGAAGGTATCAGTTGATCAATGAAAGGCTTAGGTCTACCCAAAGCCAACAGAAATCATACATTGATGTTAGAAGAGAGGATCTCAAGTTTGAGGTCAGTGATTTTGTGAGCTTGAAAATCTCTCCCATGAAGGGAGTGAAGAGATTCAACAGAAAATGGAAACTCAGTCCCCGATATGTCGTTCCCTTCAGAATTCTCAATTATTTCATAAAGGTAACTTACGAGCCTGAGCTGCCTTCAGATTTAGCCTCAGTACACCCAGTGTTCCATGTCTCATTGTTGAAAAAGTGTATTAGTGATCCAGCTATTGTTGTTATCTTAGAAAGCGTAGATATTCAGAACAGTCTTTCCTTTGAGGAAGTTCCAATCGAAATTCTTGATCATCAAGTTCGTAGACTAAGGAACAAAGAAGTTCTACTAGTCAAAGTTTTTTGATGGAATCAGTCGGTTGAGGGATCCACTAAGGAAGAAGAGGAAGATATGCAGAACAAGTACCCTCATCTTTCTCCACAAATAAAGATTCAGTTTAAGGTACTAATCTTCTTAAGAATTCTCTCTGTCGTGCTCAGTTTTAGTTTCACATCATGTTCATGTCATTCGTGCATTCATGAGTCATTTCAGTCATGTATTCCATGCATCATATATGCATGTTCAGTGTATAAGCTTAGTCCATTAGTTTTTCCTCAGCTTAACCAGTCTCATTTGAGGACGAATGATCCCAAGGGGGCGATATTAAAATACCCCTCATATTCTTAGCATAATCTAAGTCCCAATACATGAGTATTCGTATATAAAAAATTTTAAAACACTCATTATTAGTCAGTTTAAAGTCTTTCATTGCATAGGAAATTGAATTAGCTTTCCAACGATATAAAATTCGCCCAAATCTGATAACTGGGTAAAAAATTATAGCAATTTTAACTTTCAGTCGTTAAACACCATCATTTTAACCTTTAGCGCATTGCGTAGCCAACCTAAATGACGATTGACAATTTTTAGTGAAGGTGTACAATCTTGGCGCATCGCACCAAAGTCTAAATTGGTATTTGGCAGTTTTCAGTGTCTCTCCACAATTTCACCATGTCGCAGTGAGCTTTTAGGTTACAAACAAGTTGGCAACGTGATTATGCCACATTGCACCACCATGCATTTTCCCAATTGTCTCTTTTATGGCGGCTTGGCGCAATAGTGGTGCGTCGCGCCAAGGGTGAAAATCAGAAATTTTTCCAGTTTTACATGGGTTGTTTGGTCTTTTCCCATGGCCCCAAATCTGCCTAAACATGGGATTTAATCCTAAGAGGGCATTATTTGTTCACTTTTACATTATTATCTCAAATTAAAATCAATTCTCTTGAAAAACAAGAACCCTAACTCTCAAATTCAAGGCCAAATCTCAAGAACTCTCCATCAATCCTCCTAAATTCATTATACCAGGTATGTTAGATGTTCATCCATAGATTCCTTACATCCATTGATTCCAAGTATCCTATTTAATTTATAAAATTTTGATCTTTTCAAGTTAATTGATTTTAAATTGTGATTTCACCCATGAATTTCCATGTACTATTGATTTTATACTATGATTCAATGAAATTATTGTTGATATTCAATCCTCTATGTTTCAATATAATTATCTATTGAATTAAACCATGATTTAATACTATTATGTTTAATTCATGTTATTTCTATAAGTTACATGACATTCCTATGATTGTTTTAAACCATGAACTACAAGTATTTAATAAAATGCCTACAAGAGTGATTGATTTAATAAAAGCCTTCATGCTTTGTCCCCCAAGCTTTAGTGTCATTTTACCATTGTTGTTTTGAGCCCTGGTGGTATTTAATACCCTAAATCCATAGTTAGTTATGTATCCTAGTCTCAGTACATTATAGAATAGTCTTTATAACTTACTATGACCATTATCAGGATAGTCAAATATCAGTCAGCTAAACTCAGAACAATCTAGTATCTCAGTGTCTTTCAGTTGGAAGTAGGATTTAGCACCGAGTGAGTATAGGGATGGCGGCTTCCCCGTCGGATAGGTAGAGTTGTTAGTAGCTATCCCTATTCTCCGAAACTACATAACCAGCATAGGATATGATAAGTCACCCATTAGATTAAGCTTGACTATCTCGCAGGGGTCACCCGTCAGTTCAGGATTGACACCCTTAGTCCTTTAGACATTATATCAGTTGGTGGATCCACATAGACAGTGTTAGTACCCGTGGCATGGTATTAACACCCTTCTAACTAGGGTTATAGGTTGGACCCTGATTAGCTCAAATTGGGGAATGTTGGTTAAATGATACCTCCCACAGTATCAGAAATAGTTTCAGTTACAGTCCCTATTTAGTTATTCAGTCTTAGTGTTGTTTGACGAAAGTGTATCAGATTTTAGTTATTTCAATATTTCAATTTATAGATTTTACTAAATTCATATTATAAGCTTGGTCATGCATCCTCAGCATCTACAGATTTTCATGCAAAATCAGTATTTATATATTTGCCTCTATTCCTCGTACCTATAGATTTCTTGCATCCTATTCAGTACTCCATGGTTTACATGTATATTCATATAGTTATTATTTACGCTCATGACACCATGCATATCAGCCTACCCTATTTAGCATACCAGTACATTCAAAGTACTGATCACATACATTTTCTTTTGTGCTATAATGAATTATATCATAGTTTTTGATGCTCAGTTCTTGACTCGTGATTAGACTTATCAGATCCTTAGAAGTAGCAGTGGTGAGTCCTCATACTTCGAGGAAAGGCTTACTTTATTTCATGTCTCAGTTTAGTAGTTAGTTAGAGTAAGTTGGGGCCTGTCCGATCAATTCACAGTTATTTAGTTTTAGAGGCTTATTAGACATTAGAGCCAGTTATTCAGTATTCAAACTTCAGTTAACATTACAGTTAGTCATTTCATTTATTTAGAATCAGACTTAGATAACTATGTTCTTCAGATTCATAATTCAGTTTTTAAAACCTTTTGGCATATCATTTATTTTTCCATATTTATGATTATATTATTCAATGCTCACAGCAGGAACCAGCTCATGAGTTAGCCTGTGGTCCCTTGGGACTGTAAGCACTATGTGATGCCTAGGGTGTACTCTCGAGGCATTACAAACTTGGTATCAGAGACTAAGGTTTTAAAGTGTCCTAGGAAGTCTGAAAGCCACGTTAAGTAGAGTCTTGTGCATAGGTGTGTAGCACGCCACACTTATGGATGAGAAGGCTACAAGGCATTTAGGAAAAAGTTTCTTTTCTTTCAGTATTCATGTCATTCGAGTGAGCATGAGATCAAGTTAAGATCCCTGTCTAATCGATTTCTTCCTTTTGTTTACAAAACATACCTCCCAAGAAGTACCGAAGAAGAACAGGAAACTAGTTAGTCCCTCAGCAAGTCCAGGCAAATCCTCTGGACTAGCATGTCTCTCATGCATAATTCATAGCAGTGTTCACTACTCTAGCAAAACTTCGTAGCAGCACATAATGGACAGCCAGCTACTTTTCTGGCCAACCCTTTGGACAATACTAATGCAACTAGAATTTGGGATTTCACTTGGATGAATCCTCTTTCTTTCACGAGATCCAAGTCTGAAGATGATCCACATGAATTCTTTGATATGGTTCAGAAGGTCATGGATGATATGGGGGTGACATCCAGTCAGAGTACTGAGTTGGTTGCATACCAATTGCAGGATGTAGCACATACTTGGTTTAACCAGTGGAAGGTTGATAGGGTTGTAAATGCAGGGCCTGTAGAATGGGAAGAATTTTACATAGCTTTCTCAGACAGATTATTTCCATTGGATTTTATGGTGGCCAAGGTGTTAGATTTTATTAACTTTAGGTAGGGAAGCATGAGCATGAGGGAGTATTCCCTCAAGTTTAATCAGTTATCTAGATATGCTCCACATGTGGTAGCTGATAACATGTCCAAGATGAGAAAGTTTATGTCTAGCATATCTGATAGTGTGGTCAAGGAGTGTAGGACCATAATGTTGATTAGTGAGATATTGTCAAGGCTGCTGGTCTATGTTCAATAGATAAAGGAGTAGAATATTACATAGAGGGAGAGATAAAACAAGAGGGCTAAGACAAGTAGTTTTAAATTCAAACAATCAAAGTTAGAGGGTAGTAACTTTCCTAAGTTTCATCAGAGGTCTTCAACCCTAGATCCCTCTTCAGTCAGTGCTCTCTTACCCAAATTCATAAATAACAATAGGGATAGAGCACCAGGCTCTAAGTCCTAGGTAAGTGTTAGCAGTGCTTGTATAAATCCCCTATGTCAGAAATATGGCAGACACCGTCAGGGTGAGTGTAAAGTGGTTAGCGATGTGTGCTTTGGGTGTGGCAAGCCAGGTTATTAGATTTGGGAGTGTCGGGTAGTTGCTCAGAAAGGTAGGGATGTTCCCCAACAGGGCCAGTCCAATTAGTCGTCAGTTCTATCCGGTCGCCCAACTCAGCAGGGTGCAGCTTCCAGTGCTACCAGTGTCAGCATCCGAACAGATTATATGCACTTCAGTCCGGTCAAGATCAGGAAAATTCTCATGACGTAGTTACTAGTACGTTGCAAGTCTTTCACTTACATGTTTATGCATTACTAGACCCTGGAGCTTCTCTTTCTTTTGTAACTCTATTTATAGCCATCAATTTTAGAGTCAGTCCTAAAACTCTAGCAGATCCCTTTCCAGTGTTTACCCCAGTAGGTGTTTACCCCAGTAGGTGTTTCCATTGTAGCTAGATAGGTATACAGGAACTATCCAATAAATAATATCTCAGAAAATTACCTCTATTGATCTCGTGGAGATAGAGATAATGGATTTTGACATCATTCTCGGCATGGATTGTCTCCACTCATGCTATGCCTCAATTGATTCTAGAAATAGAATAGTTCATTTTCAATTCCCAAATGAACCAGTCCTTGAATAGAGGGGTAGTACCACAGCTCTTAGGGTTCAGTTAATTTTGTAGCTTAGAGAGAGAAAGATGATATCGAAGGGGCGTATTTACCATCTTGTGTGAGTCAAAGACTATAACTCAAAAACATTAAATCCTGATTCAGTTCCAGTAGTAATTGAATTCTTTGATGTATTTCCTAAATATCTTCCCGGAGTTCCTCTAGAAAGGGCAATCAACTTCAGAATTAACCTTCTTCCAGATACTTAGCCCATATCTATTCTTCCATACAGAATGGCTCCAGTAGAACTCAAGAAGTTAAAAAATAGTTAAAGGATCTTCTATATAAGGGATTCATCAGACCCATCATCTCCCCGTGGGGCACACCTATTCTATTCGTACGTAAGAAAGATGATTCTCTAAGAATGTGAATAGACTACCGTCAGTTGAACAAAGTCATAATCAAGAATAGATATCCACTTCTCAGAATCAATGACTTGTTTGATCAACTTCAAGGTGCCAACTATTTTTCAAAGATAGACCTCAGATCAGGCTATCATCTGCTTAGAGTCAAGGAATGTGACATTCCAAAAACATCTTTTTGAACCCGGTATGGTTACTTCGAGTTTCTATTTATGTCCTTTGGTCTCATGAATGCCCCAGCAACCTTCATGGAATTGATGAACTGAGTGTTCAAGTAGTACTTGGACATGTTTGTTATCGTCTTCATTGATGACATTCTTGTTTACTCCCATAGTGAAATTGATCATGTGGACCATCTCAGAATAGTGTTACAAACTCTTAGAGATCACTAGTTATTCACTAAATTCAGTAAGTGTGAATTTTGGATAAGATCAGAAGCTATCCTTGGCCATATTATTTTCGGTGATGACATTAGAGTTGATCATCAAATGACTGAAATGGTGAGAAATTGGCCTAGACCCATCTCTCTATTAGACATCGGGAGTTTCTTAGGTTTAGCTGGCTATACCACCGATTTGCTGAAGGATTTTCCTATATTTCATACCCCATGTCTTGATTGACTCAGAAAAAGTTAAGTTTCAGTGGTCCAATTCCTGTGAGAAGAGTTTTCGGGAGTTGAAGACTCGACTCACCTCAGCCCTAGTTCTTACCTTGCTAGATGGTTAAGATGGGTTTGTTGTGTATTTTAATGCATCAGAGTAGGTTTGGATTGTGTCCTCATGCAGAGAGGTAAGTTCATAGCCTATGCCTCCAAACAACTTAAACCCTATGAGAAGAATTATCCAACTCATGATTTTGAGGTAGCAACAATAGTATTCACCTTAAAGATTTGGAGGCATTACTTGTATGGGGTACACGTTGAAGTGTTCACTGACCATAAGATCCTTCAGTATATTTTCTCTCAGAAATATTTAAATCTGCGTCAGAGAAGGTAGCTAGAGTTATTGAAGGATTATGACATTAGTGTTTTGTATCATCCAGGCAAGGACAATGTAGTGGCTTATGCTCTCAGTAGGTTGTCTATGGGTAGTGTTGCTCATGTGGAGGATGGTAAGAATAAGTTAGCTCAGGAAGTTCATCATATTGCCCGACTAGGTGTCCGCTTACTCGATACAACAGAAGGTAGTGTTGGGTACATAGTAGCTCAGAATCATCTTTATCTTCAAAGGTGAAGGAAAAATAGGATAGAGATCCCATTCTAGTTAAGTTGAAAGAATCTATTAGATATCAGAAGGTGGAGGTTTTCTCCCAAGGGGGAGATGGTGTTCTATGTTGTCAGGGTCAGCTACGTGTGCCTACTATAAATTACTTGAGGGAATGAATTCTTGCAGAAGCGCATGGTGCACGTTACTCTATTTATCCAGGGGACACTAAGATGTATTGTGATTTGCAAGAGATCTATTAGAGGAGTGGGATAAAGAGAGTTATTGCATGTTTGTAGATAAATACTCTGCGTGCCAGAAAGTTATGATTTAGCACCAGAAGCCTAGTAGGTCCATGCAGGAGTTCATTATTCCCACTTGGAAATGGAGGAAGTTAACTTGGACTTTGTGATGGGTTTTCCTAGTTCTTTTCATTATCATGATTCTATTTGAATTATCATAGAGAGTATGACCAAATCAGCTTATTTCTTGCCAATCCATACCTCTTATTTATCCGAGGACTATACCAAACTCTATCTTAGAGAGTTGATTAAGTTTCATGGTGTTCTTTTATCCATCATCTCAGATAGAGGTACCCAGTTTACCTCTCACTTTTGGAAAGCTTTCCAAAAGGATATTGGTACCTAAGTCCACCTTAGTACATATTTCCACCCTCATACAGATAGTCAAGCAGAACAGACCATTTAGACTCTAGAAGATATGTTGAGAGCATGCGTAGTTGATTTTAAAGGTAGTTGGGATGACCACTTGCGTTTGATTGAATTCGCATATAATAATAGATATAATTCAAGTATCCGTATGTATCCCTTTGAGGCTCTCTATGGTAGGAGATATAGATCTACAATTGGTTAGTTTGAAGTATGTGAGATGTAGTAGTAGAGCCCTACTTGGTGTTTGCTGCATTAGAGAAGGTTTGGTTGATCAAAGAAAGGGTTAGGGCTGGCCAAAGACGACATAAATCATATGTTGATGTGAGGAGAAAGGATCTCGAGTTTGAGGTCGGTGATTTTGTGTACATGAAAATCTCTCCCATGAAGGGAGTGAAGAGATTCGGCAAGAAAGGGAAACTTAGTCCCCGATATATCGATCCCTTAAGAATTCTCAGTCATTTCAGAAAGGTAGATTACGAGCTTGAGTTAACTTAAGATTTAGCCTCAGTACACCCAGTGTTCCATGTCTCATTGTTGAAAAAGTGTATTGGTGATCCAGTTGTAGTTGTTCCCTTAGAAAGTGTAGATATTCAGAACAGTCTTTCCTTTGAGGAAGTTCCAGTCGAAATTCTTGATCATCAAGATCATAGACTAAGGAACAAAGAGGTTCCACTTGTCAAATTTCTTTGGCAGAATCATCCCATCGAGGGAGACACTTGGGAAGTAGAGCCCGATATGTGGACCAAGTACCCTCATCTTTTCTCTACGAATTTAAATTCATTTTAAGGTACTAATCTTCTTAAGATTTCTCTCTATCATGCTCAGTTTCAGTTGAACATGATGTTCATGTCATTCACTCATTCATGAGTCAATTCAGTCATGAATTCCAAGCATCATTTATGCATGTTTAGTATGTAAGCTTAATCTATTAGTTTTCCCTCAGCTTAAACCAGTCTCATTCGAGGACGAATGATCCCAAGAGGAAGATATTGTAATACCACGCATTTCCTTAGTGTATTGTAAGTCCAAATACATGATTATTCATATATAAAATTTTCAAAACACTCATTATTTGTTAGTTTAGAGCATGTCATTAGGTAGGAAATTGAATTAGCTTTTCAACGATATAACATTAAATCCAATTCAATAACCGGGTAAAAAGTTATTAGAATTATAAGTTTCAGTCATCAAATACTATTATTTTTACCCTTACCGCATCGTGGAGCCAGTCTAAATGACAATTGGTAATTTCCAGTGAAGGTGCGCAATCTTGGCGCGTCGTACCAAAGGCCAAATTGGCATTTGGTAGTTTCAAGTCTCTCCGTGATTCCACCGTATTACGATGAGCTTCCAGGTCAAAAACAAGGTGGCAATGCAATTACGACACGTATCACCCCTATGCATTTTCCCAATTGTCCCTTTTACAGTGTCTTGGCGCAATAGTGTCGTGTCGCTCCAAGGGTGAAAATAAAAAAAAATTCTAGTTTTTTTATTTTAAACTACAGGGGTCGTTTGGTCTTTGCCCATGGCACCAAATCAAACTAAACATGAGATTTAACCCTAAGAGTGCATTATCTCCTCACTTTTGCATTTTTCACTCAAATTAAAATCAACTTTCTCCAAGAACAAGAACCCTAACTCTCAAATTCAAGGCCAAATCTCAAGACTCTCCATCAATCCTCCTAAATTCATTATCCCAGGTATGTTAGATGTTCATCCATGGAGTCCAAGTATCCTATTTAATTTATAAAATTTTGATCTTTGCAAGTTAATTGATTTTAAATTGTGATTTTACCCATGAATCTCCATGTACTATTGATTTTATACCATGATTTAATGAAATTATTGTTGTTATTCAATCCTCCATATTTCAATATTATTATATATTGAATTAAACCATGATTTAATACTATTATGTCGAATTCATGCTATTTCATAAGTTCCATGACATTCCTATGATTGTTTTAAACCATGAGCAACAAGTGTTTGATAAAATGCCTACAAGAGTGATTGATTTAATAAAAGCCTTCATGCTTTGTCCCCCAAGATTTAGTGTCATTTTAACATTGTTGTTTTGAGCCCTGGGGGTATTGAATACTCAAAAACCTTAGTTTTTTTTGTAGTCTAGTCTTAGTACATTACAGAATAGTCTTCAGAACATATTATGAATATTATCAGAATAGTCAAATACCAGTCACTTAAACTCAAAATAGTCTAGTATCTCAGTGTCTTTTAGTTGGAAGTAGGATTTAGCACCGAGTGAGTGTAGGTATGGATGCTTCCATGTCAGATAAGCAGAGTTATTAGTAGTAGTCCCTATACTCCAGAACTACATAGCCAGCGTAGGATATAAGAAGTCACCCATTAGATTAGGCTTTACTATCTCGCAGGGGTCACCCGTCAGTTCAGGATTGACACACTTAGTCCTTTGGACATTATATCAGTTAGTGGATCCACACAGCCAGTGTTAGTACCAATGGCATGCTATTAACACACTTCCAATTGGGGTTACAGGTTGTACTCCGATTAGCTCAAATTGGGGAATGTCGATTAGATGATACATCGCATAGTCTCAAATACAGTCTCGGTTACAGTCCAATATTAGTGTTATTTGACCAAAGCATTTAGATTTCAGTTATTTTAGTATTTTAATTTACAGATTTTACTCAGTTCATGTTATATGCTTGGTCATGCATCCTCAATATCTACAGATTTTCACGTATCTTCAGTATTTATAAATTTTCATGCATACTCAGTATTTACAGATCTCACCATATTCTCGATACCTACATATTTCATGCATCCTATTCATTACTCTATATTTTACATATATATTCATATAGTTATTATTTATGATTGTTACACCATGCATATTAGCCTACCTCATTTAGCATACCAGTACATTCAAAGTACTGATTGCATACCTTTTCTTTTGCGCTATGATGTATCTTATTATAGGTTCTGACGCTCATTTCCTGGCTTGCGATTAGACTTATCAGATCCTCAGTAGTAGCAGTGGTGAGTTCTCATATTTCAAGGATAGGCTTACTTTATTTTATGTCTCAGTTTAGTAGTTAGTTGAAGTTAGTTGTGGCCTGTCCCATCAACTCACAGTCATTCAATTTTAGAGGCTTATCAGACATTACAGTTAATTATTTAGTATTCAGACTTTAGTTGACACTATAGTTAGTTATTCAGTTTATTTAGATTCCAGTGTTTTTATCAGACTTAGATAACTATGTTCTTTCAGATTCATAATACAGTTTTTAAAACCTTATGGCATATCAGTTATTCTTCACCATTTATGATTATATTATTTAGTGCTTACAGCAGGTACCAACTCATGGGTTAGCTTGTGGTCCCTCGAGACTGTAAGCACCGTGTTACGCCCAGGGTGTACTCTTAGGACATTAAACTAGTAGACAACCTATATATATACTTGTAGTACATTACATTATTTTTTTCTTTTTACCTTTCTTACGTTACAATCTGTGTAAGCCATATGATATAAATGACTATCTCATTTGTGGTAAATAGACAAATCAGGATTGTCCCATGCTAGTCTTATGCCTTTGATCTTCCACGCATATAAAAACATTAGGATCATCCCATGCAAGTCTTATTCCCCTAAGATGCAACCCACATATAAAGGTATGGGGATCGGCCCATGTTAGGCTTATGCCACTGAGCTGCCACCCATTTAATTTAGATTTGTGTTACTTAGTTTATTTATCCTTTGATATGTTACTTTGGTGGTCATAAAATTATGGTACCTTGGAATAATATTCTACCAGTAAGAGACAGGTGAATAAACCCTTGATTCAATGACAAAGAGGTATGGTGCAAATTCTACACGAATAAAATATTTATGATCTGAAAATAACATTCAGGTCTTATTTTACTTAAAGGAGAACTCTCGAGACTTTCTAGAGAATGTAAAATGGAGAGTTGATAATAAGAATGTGGTGAGGTATTTTTAACACATTAGGGAGAGGGAACAAGGTGTTAACTAGATGTGGGATCATATGCTACCACTTGATACCATTTACTATGGGAGAGCTTTAAAAGCTTACTTTGTACCACACGTGTTGGATTTCATGACAAAAGTGTTACACCTGGTTGTGTAACTCTGATACTAACCCAACTTAACTTCCTACCTTGTGGATTACTTATCTATAACAAAATATATGATATAACTAATATCGGTAACTAGCCACCACATTAGTCTACTTAACTTTGCCCACAATAGTTGCGGCCAGTAAGCCCTTAATTTATCAATCAAGGATATTATTTTAAAATTTTTCTCCTCCAAATACATCTACATACCACATCAATTATTAGAAGATCCCCCAAAACAACTTACGTTTCATTACACCTCCAAATGATATACAAACAAAATAGTAAACAAATATATACAATAATTATTTTGGTCGTGTCACCTCACCCGTCTTCTATATTTCAATACGTACTAATCACGCCTTTCCCCAAGATCATCCTGACACCACCCAGCATATACATATAAAACACTCTACAAAAAAGCCCCAACTTACCCTTGTCGCAGTAATCAAATATTGAACTCATTATCCATTGAGTTCTCAATAACAACACATCTATAATTCTTTCCCAACATCATTTATAAGGAGGAAAAAATAGAGCAGTCACCTTACCTTAATTTTCTACAATTTATCCTTTTAACTTAAACTCTTCAAGAACATGAACTTTCCTTCACTCTTTGAACCAAAGAAGAAAAGAGAAGTCTCTTAATAACAAAAGAAAAGTGATCAGTTATCTTAGTTTTTTCGGCCCTAGACTTATAATTAATCATGAATAACATGTTTTCCTAATCTTCCATGAGATAATTAAACTAAAATATAATCTTTTTCACTTAGCTAGGTGAGGGTTTCGTCAAGAATCCTAGAAGGAGAATTAGGGTTGCTTCTTGCTGTTTTAGAGATAAGTATAGAGAAGTTTATGAAATATAATACTTTTTGTGACTTATAATTGAAGAAAATGACCAGCAACTTGGTCATTTAAAATTTTACATTCTAATACCGACTTATGATTCGAAGTTAAATAATTGTATCAATGTTGACTTGGTTGCATCAGAATAAAATGCACAAGCAGTATCTAGAACTCCATCTACACCATTAATACTCGCATAACAATCCTTGTTCATTACCTATACCACAATTCTATTGAAAATTACTTATAAATAGAACAAGAAAATGCAAAATACGAGGTGTTACACCCTCCTACCCCCACCCCTACCCCTACCCCACTTAGGAATATTTATCCTCGAATGTTAGCATAACTGTCCAACCTAAACAAGTTCAAGCCTAAGGTTAATATTCCTTTTATCACACAGAACATATATATTATACTTACTTGTTATTTCTTGAATTCAACATCTTGGACTTTGTCTTTGTATCTGAATAAATAGGGGTACTTGGATTTCATCGCTTCTTAAGCTTCCTATGTGATATCCTCTACTTGATGGTTCCTCCAAAGTACTTTTATAGAAGCTATTTCCTTATTTCTTAACTTCATAACTTGTTGATTTATAATAGAAATAGGTATTTCTTCATAGGTGAGATCTTCCATAACTTGTACATCTTTAGTAGGAGTAATAAGAGATGGATCTCCGATGCACTTTCAAAGCATTGAGATGTGAAACACTGGATGGACTATTGAGAGCTCTTAGGGTAGCTCTAACTCATATTCAACTTGGACAAACCTTCAAATAATCTTATTAGGGCCTATATAACATGGACATAGTTTCCTTTTTTTACCAAATCTCATTACTACTTTCATTGGTAACATATTTATGCATACCCAATCACCTATAACAAACTCTATCCCCCTTTTTCTAACATCTTAATTGACTCATACTCCTTTTCTCTTTATACCCCACTATTTGTGAACTCTAACTCTCACTTTCTTGCCTAAATTTATTGCCCTTAGACCCTTGAAACTGTGACAGAGTACTAGCTACAGAATAAGAAGATGATGGCCTAGGCGGTCTAGTGTAAAACCAAGGCCTAAACTCTCCTTGAGATTCCATAAAATGCCCTGTAGATCAGGCCCTCTTAGAATACCCTCTTTATGATTCTTGTGTTCTTCTTCTTTGCCTCTAATCCTCCATTTTCGGTGCAAAAGCTTGTTCCTTGCTATGTTCATGTCTTTGTTCGAAGTAGTATTAATACAATCTCTAACAAGATATGGATCCAATCTATCCATATATCGATAAACTCTATCATCCATAGTAGCTACTACATTAGGAGCATATCGATCCAAAGAGTTAAACTAGAGGTTGTACTCCCTCACGCTAATATTCCCTTTACAAAGATTTTAAAAATAATCTGCATGGTCCTCTCGGATTTCAAACAAAAGGTAATGATCAAGAAATGCCTCTTTGAACTCTTTCCAAGTAGCCAAAGGCATATCGATAACCCTAGATCATTTTCAGTCTTTATACCTTAATATAGACTACCCTTTTAATCTATATGCTTCGAGCTTAACTGTCTCTTTACCAGATATAAGCATGACATCTAGGGCCTTTTGGATTTGACCTATAAAGTTATGTAGGTCTTCATTAATATCTAATCTAGAAAATATGGAAGGATCAAATTTAATAAAATCTTGTGTTCTTAGTCTAGCTGCACTATCTACACTACTAGAACCTGTACTTGGAATAGCTTCTATATGAACTTTCCCAGGAACTGTACGAGTGAATAATTTCACCACTGTTAAGTATCCCATATCTAAAAAGGGATGGGTAATTAATTGGTCTCCTTATATGTACTTGGACAATCCTCGCCTCATGAGCAGACTTTTGAGATTGAGTTACGCCCAATATCTATTTTTTACATAATATCCGAGCCAGACCCAGTCCAAATCATTGTTCATAGATGTTGTTCACTTATATTATATTGTCCATGCTCCAGTTAAAGAGGCCTGGGCGTGCGGCGAGTGTTAAGTATCCCACATCAAAAAAGGGATGGGTAATTGGTCTCTTTATATGGACTTGGATAATCCTCCCCTTATAAGCTAGCTTTTGAGGTTGAGTTAGGCCCAACATCCATTCTTTACAACCACATTCCATAAATCTTGCTCAGTATCTTTAATAGGTGATTTTGAGAATACTACACTTCCTCTTAGCTCTTCTGGAGAGGGAGGTGTAGAAGAAGTTTGTGATACAAACATAGCTTGAGCCTCACTTTTATTAGTTTGTCTAGGTAGTGACTTACTGATCACTTCTCCAGTAGCCAGATCTACTCGCTTACCTGTATTCTTACTCTTTCTTGTAACCAACATCTTTACTATACTAAGAAAAAAATAGATTCAATGGGTAAATATGACCACCTATAACTGGGGCTCTATTGCATGATCTACAATATGAAGAAAAAAGACAACCCCAAAATGTCCCAGAGCCTCCTATTTGTAGATGTGGTGCACAACACTCCTATAAACAAAACTCTACGTAAAGATGGATTTGTAGACTCCCTAGGATGATCTGCTTTGATACCACTTTTGTCACGACTAAAATCCTATTGGGGTGGAATAGCACCCATTGTCGTGTAGGCCCGAAAGCACCAACACATAATCTTTTAGTTCTCATGCATGTATCTATAATAACCAAAGGTTCTTCCATACATGTATATAATGCATCGATGATAAATAAACAATAATCACAAAACTATATACACAAGACTTGGCCGTTGGGGCCATAACATCTAAAAGATAAGACACTATCATGCTTAAATTTACATTGGTCTACAAAGCCTCTAAAAGATACATAGACACTTAGTTATGTTTGGGACAAACCTCCACCATACTTTAAACTTCTGTATAATACCAAAATATATAAAACAGGCTTATAAAAAACTGAATCAATCTAGAGCTCACCAATAGCCGCTGGATATCCTGGGCTCCTACTGAAAAGGTGTATTAGTTGAAGAAACTATGCCTGTAGCATGAAATATAGGTCTACCATAAAGTAAGTCAGTAAAAAATATGTATTGAATTCGTAAGGCTGAAAGTAACCACAAATGATATAGAAACTCAATGGAAATCAGATATAAGTGTATAGTTAGTGCTAGTAGACCACATTTTTATATACTTGTATGGTCAGGTACATTATATTATTTTCTTTATTTAAACTTTTTATGTTATAATCTTTGCAAGCCATATGATACAAATAACAAACTGATCAGTGGTAAATAGACAAATTGGGATCAACCCATGCTAGTCTTATGCCCTTGAGATGCCACACATATGACAACATTGGGATCGGCCCATGCTAGGATTACGCCTCTAAGATTCCACCCACATATAAAGGTATTAGGATCGACCAATGTTAGGCTTATTCCCTTGAGCTGGCACCCGTTCAATTCAGATTTATGTTACATAGTTTATTTAGCCTTTGATACTGTTACTTTAGTGGTCATAACATTATGGTAACTTGAAACAATAATATACCAATAACAGATATGTGAATAAATAGTTAATACAATGAAAAAGAAGTATGGAGAAGATTGTACACGAATGAAATATTTAGAAGCTAAAAATAACATACGGATCTTATTTGACTTAAATGAGAACTCTTTATACTTGCTAGTAAATGTACAATGAAGAATTGATAACAAACATATGGAGAGATATTTTAACACATTAGGGAGAGGGAACAAGGCATTATCTAGATGGAGTATCATGTGCTGCCACTAGGTATCATTTACTATGGGAGAGCTTTAGAAGCTTTCTTTGTACCACACGTTTTGGATTTAATGCCAAAGAATACGACATAGATTACCCTTACATACATGGTTGTGTAACTTTTATACTAACCCAACTTAACTTCCTACCTTATGCATTACTTATCTACAACAAAATAAATAATAAAACTAATATCAGTAACCAGCCAACACATTCGGCTACATAACATTGCCCAAAATAATAGGAAGTAAGCCCTTAATTTATCAATCAAGGGTGTTATTTTAACCATTTTCTCCTCCAATTACATCTACATACCATAACAATTCTTATAAGATCACCCGAAACAACATTGGCTACAATACAACTCCAAATTGTATACAAAACAAAATGGGCAATAATCATATACAATAATTAGTTCAGTAGTGTACCACCACACCTTTCTTCTATATTTCAATATGAAATAATCACACCTTTCCCCAATATCATCCTGGAAACCCCAAACATATACGTATAAAATAATCCATAAACCCAACTTACTTTTGTCATAACAACTAAATATTAAACTCATCATCCGTCGAGTTATCAATAACAACACATCCATAATTCTTTCCCAACTTCATTTATAAGGAGAAAAAAATAGAGCAGTCAACTTACCTCAATTTTCAACAATTTATCATTTTAACTTGAAATCTTCAAGAACTTGAACTTTTCTTCACACTTTAAACCAAAGAAGATATGAGAAGTCTCTTAATAAAAAAGAAAATGAGTAATTATCTTATCTTATATTCTACCCTATACTCATAATTAAGCATTAATAACATGTTTTCCTAGTCTTCCATGCTATAATTAAGCTAAACCATAATTGTTTCCTCTTACCTCGGTGATGGTTTCTTCAACAACCCTAGAAGGAGAATTAGGGATGCTCCTTGCTATTTTAGAGAGAAATGGAAAGAACTTTATGAAATATGGTAATTTTTGTGACTTATAATTGAAGAAAATGACTCGCAACTTGACCTTATAAAGGCCCTACTTTGGTCTATCTATTTAGCTGTATTTTTTACCTCAAATTGGTCAAACGGGTCTAAGTAGGTTATGCACCCACTTAAAGAGATACATCTTCTCAAAAGGTCAAAGAAGGTGATACACCAACTTGCTTGATTCATTATTGGGCTCAATTAAATTGGGCCTTGGCAGATTCAAGCATTGGGCCATTTCTTCATTTCCTTTTCTTTTACTTAGGTTAGGCCCACATAAGTACATTAACATAGGACCAAATCTAATCTGTAACATTGGTTCCATTAAATTGGTCTATATAGACCAAGTAGGTGACTCACCTACTAGCTTAATGGATTCAAGGAAGCATCTAAATATTTTATTCCTTTTTCAGTCCTTAATACTTTAAATCTAACTTACAACTTATATAAACTTGGTCACTTTAAACTTTAGATTCAAATACCACCTTATGATTTGAATTTATATAATTGTATCAATGTTAACTTGGTTGTGTTACATTAAAATGTATGAGCAATATCTAGAACACCATCTACTCCATCAATACTCGCATAACAAACCTTGTCCATTACCTATACCACAAGGCTATACTAAGTTCTATTTAAATAGAATAAGAACAAGGAAAATATAGGGTGTTACATTTTGTTTTCTTAGTGTCCCTATTTTTATTATATTTTATAGAGTTACTTTATTTAGTCAAGATTTTTGAGCAATATCCAAAGTAAGTTAGGTACTCATCTTTATATGAGCACGACTTTCCATCCTTAGGTAGATAATCATCTGATAGGACCCTTCAGGTATTGGAGGATAGGATTCAAGGTTGTGTCATGTACTTTGATTGTCATTGGGACCATTACTTGCACCTAGAGAAGTCTACCTTTAATAATATTTACCATTTCTATATTCAGATGGTGCCTTTTAAGCCTTTGTATGGGTTGATGTGTAGATCTATTGTGTGATGGTTTGACTTGTTTAAAGTGGACTTATGGTACAAAATTATTATGTGATTTGATATTATATGTAAGACTAATTCACAATAGTCTATTGGCTACACAGAGTAGGTAGAAAAGTTATGTCGACCATTGAGCCCCCGATTTACCATTCATTATTAGAGATCAACTTTTATGGAAGGTTTTACCCATGAAGTGTGTGATGGGGTTTGGGAATAAAGAAATACTAAATCCAAGGTTCATTGTCCCTTTTGTGAACATTAAGGTGTATGGTGATATAGCATATGGGCTAGTTTTGCCTCCAAATATGTTAGTTGTTCATTATATTTTCCATATTGCCATATTGAAGGGATACCATTCAGTTGACACAAATATGATTTAATGGGATTCTATTGATTTATACCATGATATATACTTTGAGAATGAACCCATTGCTATCCTAGATAGGTAGACAAGGAAACTAAGGTCTAAGATTATTGATACAGTAAAGGTCTAGTGAAGACATCACCCTATTGAGGAGGCTATGTTTTATCTTGTTTTGATAATGATAAACTAACATTAAGGTACCAAGTCTCTGGGTCTTCATGAAAATATATAGTTTTCATATGTCTGAACAATTTTATCTTTTAGTGTAACAAACTAAATCGGTGAGCTGTGTACCATTCTGTACACCTGGCCCAGTTGAAATTCAATTCTAATCATTATTCTTATATAAATAGAAAATAATGATTCTCAATTCAATAGTTTATGTAATCTGATTATTCGAGAAGAAAATGATGAAAACTCACTATTGCTCAAGTTCCACATTTTTGTATGCTGGGAGAGTAATTGTTCTTGAGTTAACTCTTGGTCTATCATCAGAGTGCTTAGGTATAGTTACTTGAGTTGATATAGGTTGGAGTTAACCAATATTAAGGAGAGATTTTGACAGAGTTGTCACGGAGAGTTTGTAATAGAGTTGTTACAAATTAGTAGAGCTTAGAGTTAAGTTTTAATGAAGTCTGTAATCATGAGTTTGATTATAGTGGATTCTTAAGTGCTTGTAAGAGAAAATTGTGGTTTCTTCTCCCTTGAGAAAGGAGGTTTCCATGTTAAATTATTGTGTTCTTTACTTTCCTGCAAAATTTTATTTCCTTACTACTTTAATATTTTTTTGCATGTTTGTGACTCTAAGGGACCTGGCCCCTTATAAGGTGGTGCATACCCAACGTTTCATCAATTGTTATCAGATAAAGGACACTCTAAATGGTTCACACCTAGAGTTCTTTATTGATCATGGCTGCTCCACCTAATCTGGAAGAAGGGAAATATACCACTAGACCACCCCGCTTTAATAGGTAGTATTAAGTGTGGTGGAAAACTAGGGTTTGTGACTTCATTTTAACAGAAGACAATGAGTTGATGGATTTTATGCTTGATTGTCCTTATGTTCCAGTTATACATGACAACAAAAAATACATTACAAGTATGGTTGTCATAACCAGGAAAGAGTTTGATCATTAAGATCCAAAGAAAGTTAAGAAGAATTATAAGTCAAAGAAATTGCTTGTCTGTGGCATAGGACCTGATGAATATAACAGGATTTCTTCTTGTGCAAATGCTAAGCAAATATAATATTGCTTGAGGACTGATCTTGAAGGAACCATTGATCTGAAGGATTCAATAGTTTATATGCTGACTACTCAGTATGAAACCTTCACCATTAGAGAAGAAAAAACTATCCAACAGATGCATACTAGGTTCACTTCAATAACCAATAAGTTGCACTTCTTAGGAGAAGTTTTTCTTTGTATAAACAAATGAGAAAATTCTGAGAATTCATCCTATATTTTGTAAAATAAAAGTAGATGCTATAACTGAGGCAAGAAACCTGAAAACTCTCACAATGGATTAACTTATCTGTATTTGAAGACTGGTGAACTCCAGAAGCAGTAAGGGTAAGAGAAGAAGGAAGTAAAAAGAGAAAAATCTGTTACATTAAAGGCTTCAAAGTATGATTCAAGTAAGAAACACACTGATGTTTCCTATTTTTCAAAAAGGATTGTTAAGCAATGAAGAAAAATAGTCAATTTCAAAGAAAAGGAAGTAGCAGCAAAAAGGAAGTTGTAATTGAAGTTTGCCACAAATGAGGAAAACTTAGGCATTTCATCAAAGATTTCCCAATGCACAAACTAGATTATCAGGAATATCTAAAGCCTAGAGGTGACAAAGGAAAGAAGAATGACTAGGTCCCTGAATAGTCAAGATGAAAGGCTACTGCTGATTATGCATTGAAATACACTTTCACTGTCTGGGGAGATTCATCCAGTGAATATGAGAAGGATAAAACCTTGAATATGTTTCTATGCTGGCAGTGCAGGATGAGAATATCACCTTTGACTCCTTATTTCCTATCATGGCCAATACTGAAGTTTAATACTATTATGTCGAATTCATGCTATTTCTATAAGTTCCATGACATTCCTATGATTTTTTTAAACCATGAACTACAAGTATTTGATAAAATGCCTACATGAGTGATTGATTTAATAAAAGCCTTTATGCTTTGTCCCCCAAGCTTTAGTGTTATTTTACCATTGTAGTTTTGAGCCCTGAGGGTATTGAATACTCAAAAACCTTAGTTGTTTATGTAGTCTAGTCTCAGTAAATTAAAGAATAGTCTTTATAACATACTATGAACATTATCAGAATAGTCAAATACCAGTCAGTTAAACTCAGAACAATCTAGTATCTCAGTGTCTTTCAGTTGGAAGTAGGATTTAGCACCGAGTGAGTTTAGGGATGGAAAATTCCCCGTCAAATAGGCAGATTCATTAGTAGAAGTCCCTATGCACCATAACTACATAGCCAGTGTAGGATATGAGAAGTCAACCGTTAGATTAGGCTTGACTATCTCGCAGGGGTCACCCATCAGTTCTGGCTTGACACCCTTAGTCCTTTGGACATTATATCAGTTAGTGGACCCACACAACCAGTGTTAGTACCCATGTCATGCTATAAACACCCTTCCAACTAGGGTTATAGGCTGTACCCTGATTAGCTCAAATTAGGGAATGTCGGTTAGATGATACATCATATAGTCTCAAATATAGTCTTGGTTACAGTCCAGTCTTAGTGTTATTTGACCAAAGCATACAGATTTTAGTTATTTCAATTTACAAATTTTACTCAGTTCATGTTATATGCTTGGTCATGCATCCTCAGTATCTATAAAGTTTTACGTATCTTCAGTATTTATAAATTTTTATGCATACTCAGTATTTACAGATCTCCTCATACCTACAGATTTCTTGCATCTTATTCAGTACTCTATATTTTATATGTATATTTATATAGTTATTATTTTTTCTTGTGACACCATGCATACTAGCCAACCTCATTTAGCATACCAGTACATTGAAAGTACTGATCGCTTATTTTTTCTTTTGTACTATGATGTATCATATCATAGAATCTGATGCTCAGTTCCCATCTTGTGATTAGACTTATCAAATCCTCAGTAGTAGCAGTGGTGAGTCCTCATACTTCGAGGACTGGCTTACTTTATTTCATGTCTCAGTTAAGTAGTTAGTTGGAGTTAGTTGGGGCCTGTCCCATCAACTCATAGTCATTCAGTTTTAGAGGCTTATCAGAAATTATAGATAATTATTCAGTTTTCAAACTTCAGTTGACACTATAGTTAGTAATTCAGTGTATTTAGATTCTAGTGTTTTTATCAGACTCAGATAACTATGTTAATTCAGATTCATAATTCAGTTTTTAAAACCTTATGGCATATCAGTTATTCTTCACCATTTATGATTATATTATTCAGTGCTTATAACAGGTACAAGTTCATGGGTTACCTTGTGGTTCCTCAGGACTGTAAGCACCGTGTAACGCCTAGGGTGTACTCTCAAGGCATTACACTAGTAGACCAACTTTATATATACTTGTAGTACATTACATTATTTTCTTCTTTTTACCTTTTTTCATTACAATCTTTGTAAGTCATATGATATAAATGACTAGCTGATTTTTGGTAAATAGACAAATCGGAATCATCCTATGCTAGGCTTATGCCTCTGAGCTTCCAAACATATAAAAATATTGGGTTCGTCCAATGCTAGTCTTATGCCCCTCAGAGGCCACCCACATATAAAGGTATGGGGATCGTCCCATGTTAGGCTTATGCCACTGAGCTGCCACCCATTTAATTTAAATTTGTGTTACTTAGTTTATTTATCCTTTGATATTGTTACTTTGGTGGTAATAACATTATAGTACCTTGAAAATATAATCTACCAGTAAGAGACATGTGAATAAATACTAAATTCAACAACAAAGAGGTATGGTGCAAATTCTACATGAATGAAATGTTTAGGATCTGAAAATAACATTCAGGTCTTATTTTACTTAAAGGAGAACTCTCGAGACTTTCTAGTGAATGTAAAATGGAGAGTTGATAATAAGCATATGGTGAGCTATTTAAACACATTAGGGAGAGAGAATAAGGTTTTAACTAGATGGAGGATCATGTGCTACCACTAGGTACCATTTACTATGGGAGATCTTAAAAGCTTACTTTGTACCACACGTGTTGGATTTCATGGCAATGAATACAACATCGAGTAGCCTTACATACCTGGTTGTGTAACTTTAATAATAACCTAACTTAACTTCCTACCTTGTGGATTACTTATCTATAACAAAATATATGATAAAACTAATATCGGTAACTAGCCAACACATTGGGCTGCTTAACTTTTCCTACAATAGTAGCGGCTAGTAAGCCCTTAATTTATCAATCAAGGGTGTTATTTTAACCCTTTTCTCCTCCAAATACATCTACATACCATACCAATTATTGTAAGATCGCCCTAAACAAGTTAAGCTTTATTACACCTCTAAATGATATACAAACAAAATGGGCAACAAACATATACAATAATTAGTTTGGTCATGTCACCACACCTTCTTCTATATATCAATACATACTAATCACACATTTCCCCAACATCAACCTGGAACCACCCAGCATATACATCTAAGACACTTCACAAAACAACCCCAACTTACCTTGTCGCAGTAAGCAAATATTGAACTCATCATCTATTGAGTTCTCAATAACAACACTTCTATAATTCTATCCCAACATCATTTATAAGGAGGAAAAAATGGAGCAGTCACCTTACCTTCATTTTATGCAATTTATCCTTTTAACTTAAACTCTTCAAGAACATGAACTTTCCTTCACACTTTGAACCAAAGAAGAAAAGAGAAGGATCTTAATAACAAAAGAAAAGTGATCAGTTAGCTTACTTTATTTTGGGCCTGGACTTATAATTAATCATGAATAACATATTTTTCTAATCTTCCATGAGAGAATTAAACTAAACTATAATTATTTTCACTTAACTAGGTGAGGGTTTTGTCAAGAATCCTAGAAGAAGAATTAGGCTTGCTTCTTGCTGTTTTAGAGATAAGTACAGAGAAATTTATGAAATATAATACTTTTTGGACTTATAATTGAAGAAAATGACCAGAAACTTGGCCTTATAAAGGCCCTTTTGTTTATCTATTTAGCTGCATTTTGGATCTCAAATTGGTCAAATAGGTTCAAGTAGGTGATGCACCTATTTAAAAAAATCAAGCTGCTAAAAAGGTCAAAGTAGGTGATATTCCTACATGCTTGATTAATTATTGGGATCAATTAAATTGGGCCATGGAAGATTTATGTATTGGGCCATTTCTTCAATTTATTTTCTTTTACTTAAATTATGCCCAAATGGGTACATTAACATAGGCCCAAATCGATCCATAGCCTTGGGACCATTAACTTAGTCCTTATACCTCAAGTTGGGGCTCACATACTAGCTTAATTTCGTTAAGGAAGCACCTCAATATTTTTTTCCTTTTCACTCCTCAATCCTTTTAATCTAACTTACAACTTGTATAATCTTGGTCATTTTAAACTTTACATTCTAATACTGGCTTATGATTCCAAGTTAAATAGTTATATCGATGTTGACTTGGTTACATCATAATAAAGAGCACAAGCAGTATCTAGAACTCCATTTACACCATTAATACTCGTGTAACAAACATTGTTCATTACCTATACCACAATCCTATTGAAAGTTACTTATAAATAGAATAAGAAAATGAAAAATACGGGGTGTTACATCCCTCCACACCTAACTTAGGAATATTTATCCTCGAATGTTAGAATAACTGTCCAACCTAAACAAGTTCAAGCCAAAGGTTAATATTCCTTTTATCACACAGTACATATATATTATACTTACTTGTTATTTCTCTAATTCAGCATCTTGGACTTTCTCTTTGTATCTGAATAAATGGGGGTACTTGCATTTCATCATTTCTTAAGCATCCCATCTGATCTCCTCTACTTGATGGTTCCTCCAAAGTACTTTTACAAAAGTTATTTCCTTATTTCTTAACTTCATAACTTGTTGATATATAATAGCATTTGGTATTTCCTCATAGGTGAGATCTTCCATAACTTGTACATCTTTACTATGAGTAATATAAGATGGATCTCTGATGCATTTTTAAAGCATTGAGATGTGAAACACTAGATGGACTGTTTAGAGCTCTTGGGGTAGGTCTAACTCAAATGCGACTTGCAAAAACCTTCAAATAATCTTATAAGGGCCTATATAACATAGACATAGTTTCCACTTTTTACCAAATCTCATTACTACTTTCATTGATAACATATTTATGAATACACAATAACCTATAAAAACTCTATCCCCCTTCTTCTAACATCTTAATTATATCATACTCTTTTTTTCTTGATACCCCACTATTTGTAAATTCTGACTCTGACTTTCTTGCCTAAACTGATTGCCCTTGGAACCTTGAAACTATGATGGAGTACTAGCTGCAGAATAAGAAGATGATAGCCTAGGAGGTCTAGTAGAAAACCAAGGCCTAAACTCTCCTTGGGATTCCATAAAATGCCCCGTAGATCAGGCCCTCTTAGAATACCCTCTTTATGATTCTTGTGTTCTTCTTCTTTGCCTCTAATCCTCCATTTTTTGTGCCAAAGCTTGTGTCTTGCTATGTTCATTTCTTTTTTCAAAGTAGTATTAATACAATCTCTAAAAATATATGGATACAATCTATCCATATATTGATAAACTCTATCATCCATAGTAGCTACTATATTAGGAGCATATTGAGACAAAGAGTTAAACTAGAGGTTGTACTCCCTCACGCTAATATTCCCTTCGCGAAGATTTAAAAACTAATCTTCATGGTCCTCTCGGATCTAAATCAAAAGGTAATGATCAAGAAATGCCTCTTTGAACTCTTTCCAAGTAGCTAAAGGCATATCGATACCCCTAGATCATTTTCAGTCTTTATACCTCAATATAGCCTACCTTTTTAATCTATATGCTTCTAGCTCAACTGTCTTTTTCCCCGATACAATCATGATATCTAGATCCTTTTGGATTTGATCTATGAAGTCATGTGGGTCTTCATTAAGATCTAATCCAGTAAATATGAAAGGATCAAATTTAAGAAAATCTTGTGTTCTTAGTCTAGCTGCACTATCTGCACTACTAAAACCTGTAGTTGGAATAGCTTGTACATGAGCTGGCCCAGCAACTGTATGAGTGAATAATTTCACCACTGTTAAGTATCTCATTACAAAAAAGGGATGGGTAATTAATTGGTCTCCTTATATGTACTTGGATAATCCTCCCCTCATGAGCTGGATTTTGAGATTGAGTTAGGCCCAATATCCATTATTTACATAATATCTGAGCTAGACCAATCCTAAATCTTTGTTCATCGATGTTGGGCCCTTATATTATATTGTCCATGCTCCAATTAAAGAGTCTTGGGTGTGCGGGGAGTGTTAAGTATCCCATATCAGAAAAGGGATGGGTAATTGGTCTCCTTGTATGGACTTGGATAATTCTTCCCTCATAAGCTAGCTTTTAAGGTTGATTTAGGCCCAAGATCCATTCTTTACAACCACATTCCTTAGATCTTGCTCAGTAGCTTTAATAGGTGATTTTGAGGATACTACACTTCGTCTTAGCTCTTCTGGAGAGGGAGGTGTAGAAGAAGTTTGTGATACAAATTCATCTTGAACCATACTTTTATTAGCTTGTCTAGGTGGTAACTTGCTGGTCACTTCTCTAGAAGCCACATCTACTCGCTTATCTGTATTCTTATTCTTTCTTGTAACCGACATCTTTACTATACTAAGAAAAAAATAGATTCGATGGTTAAATATCACCACCTATAACTTGGGCTCTATTGGATGATCTACAATATTACTAAAAAAGACAACCCCTAAATGCCCCAAGCCTCTTATTTGAAGCTGTTATGTGCAACACACCTATATAAAAATCTCAATGTAGAGATGACTTTGTAGACTCCCTAGGATGATCTTCTTTGATACCACTTTTGTCATGACTCAAATCCTATTGGGGTGGAATAGCACCCATTGTTGTGAAGGCTTGAAAGCACCAACACATAATCTTGTACTTCTCATGCATGTAACTATAATAAACAAAGGTTCTACCATACATGGATATAATGTATCACTGAGAAATAAACAACAATCACAAAACTATATATACAAGACTTGGTTGTTGGGGGCATAACACCTAAAAGATAAGACACTATCATGCTTAAATTTACATTGGTCTACAAAGCCTCTAAAATATACAGACACTTAGTTAATGTGGGATGAACCCCCACCATACTTTTAACTTCTGTACAATACCAAAATATATAAAACAGGCTCATAAAGACCCAAATTAATCTAGAGCTCAGCAATAGCCGCTGGATATCCTGGGATCCTACTGAAAAGGTGTATCACCTGAAGCAACTATGCCTGTAGCATGAAATATAGGTCCACCATAAGGGGCATCAGTAAAAAATATGTACAGAATTTGTAAGGCTGAAAGTAACCATAGATGATATAAAAGCTCAATGGAAATCAGAAACAAGTGTACAATTAGTGCTAGTAGACCACCATTTGATATACTTGTATGGTCAGGTACATTACATCTTTTCTTTACCTTTTTATGTTATAATCTTTGCAAGCCATATGATATAAATAACCAGTTGATCAATGGTAAATAGATAAATTGGGATCTACCCATGCTAGGCTTACGCCTTTGAGCTGCCATCGATATGACAACATTGGTATCGGACCATGCTAGGCTTACGAACCTGAGATTCCACCAACATATAAAGGTATTAGGATCGGCCCATGCTAGGCTTATTCCCCTGAGATGGTACTCGTTCAATTCAGATTTGTGTTACATAGTTTATTTAGCCTCTGAGATTGTTACTTTAGTCATCATAACATTATGGTAACTTGAAACAATAATCTACCAACAAGAGACATGTAAATAAATAGTTAATACAACAACAAAGAAGTATTATGCAGATTGTACATGAATGAAATATTTAGAAGCTAAAAATAACATACGAATCTTATTTGACTTAAAGGAGAACTCTTTATACTTTCTAGTGAATGTAAAATGTAGAATTGATAACAAGCATGTGGTAAGATATTTTAACATATTAGGGAGAGGGAACAAGGCGTTAGCTAGATGGAGTATTATGTACTAACACTAGGTATCATTTACTATGGGAGAGCTTTAGAAGCTTACTTTGTACCACACGTGTTGGATTTCATGCAAAAGAATACGACATAGATTACCCTTACATACATGGTTGTGTAACTAAGATAATAAACCAACTTAACTTCATACCTTATGCATTACTTATCTACAATAAAATAAACAATAAAACTAATATCAGTAACCAGCCAACACATTCGGCTACTTAACATTGCCCAAAATAATAGTCAGGCAGTGAGCCCTTAATTTATCAATCAAGGGTGTTATTTTAACCATTTTCTCCTCCAATTACATCTACATACCATACCAATTCTTATAAGATCACCCGAAACAACATTGGCTATATTACACCTCCAAATTGTATACAAAACAAAATAGGCAATAAACATATACAATAATTAGTTCAGTAGTGTACCACCACACCTTTCTTCTATATTTCAATACAAACTAATCACACCTTTTCCTAATATCAACCTTGTAGCCCCAAACATATACATATTAAATAATCCATAAACCCAACTTACCTTTGCCATAACAACTAAATATTAAACTCATCATCTGTCGAGTTATCAATAACAATACATCCATAATTCTTTCCCAACTTAATTTATAAGGAGGAAAAAATGGAGCAGTCACCTTACCTCAATATTCTATAATTTATCCTTTTAACTTGAAATCTACAAGAACCTGAACTTTCCTTCACACTTTAAACCAAAGAAGAAATTAGAAGTCTCTTAATAACAAAGAAAATGAGCAGTTATCTTATTTCATATTCTGCCCTAGACTTATAATTAAGCATGAATAACATATTTTCCTAGTCTTCCATGCGATAATTAAGCTAAACCATAATTTTTTTCATTTACCTCGGTGAGGGTTTCTTCAACAACCTTAGAAGGAGAATAAGGGATGCTACTTCCTATTTTAGACAGAAGTGGAGAGAACTTTATGAAATATGGTACTTTTTATGACTTATAATTAAAGAAAATGACTAGCAACTTGACCTTATAAAGTCCCTACTTTTGTATATCTATTTAGCCGAATTTTTTTACCTCAAATTGGTCAAACGGGTCAAAGTAGGTGATGCACCCACTTAAAGAGAACCAGCTTCTCAAAACGTCAAAGCAGGTGATACACCAACTTGCTTGATTCATTAATGGGCTCAATTAAATTGGGCCTTGGCAGATTCAAGCATTGGGCTATTTCTTCATTTCCTTTTGTTTTACTTAAGTTAGGTCCACATGAGTACATTAAAATAGGCCCAAATCTAATCTATAGCATTGGGTTCATTAAATTGGTTCATATAGACCAAGTAGGTGAATCACCTACAAGATTAATTGATTCAAGGAAGCACCTAATTATTTTATTCCTTTCTCTGTCCTTAATCCTTTTAATCTAACTTACAACTTATATAAACTTGGTCACTTTAAACTTTAGATTCAAATACCAGCTTATGATTTGAATTAATATAGTTGTATCAATGTTAACTTGGTTGTGTTACATTAAAATGTATGAGAAATATCTAGAGCACCATCTACTCCATCAATACTCACATAAAAAACCTCGTCCATTACCTATACCACAATTCTATACCAAGTTTCATTTAAATAGAATAAGAACATAGAAAATATGGGGTGTTACAGATTGTTTTCTTAGTTTCCCAATTTTTATTGTATTTTATAGAGTTACTTCATTTAGTCAAGTTTTTTTAGCAATATCCAAAGTAAGTTAGGTACTCATCTTTATATAAGCACGACTTTCCATCCTTAGGCACATGATCAGTCTGAGAGGTCCATTCAGGTATTGAAGGATAGCCTTCAAGTTTTTATCATGTAATTTGGTTGTCATTGGGACCATTGCTTGCCCCTAGAAAAGTCTACCTTTAATAATATTTAGCATTTCTATATTCAGATGACGCCTTTTAAGCCTTTGAATGGGTTGATGTGTAGATCCATTGTGTGATAGTTTGACTTGTTTAAAGTGGACTTGTGGTAAAAAAAAAATTATGTGATTTTATAGACTATGTGAAACTAATTCACAATAGTCTATTGGTTACCTAGAGTAGGTAGAAGAGTTATGTAGACTACTGAGCCCCCGATGTACCATTAATTATTAGAGGTCAACTTTTATTTAAGGTTATACCCATGAAGATTGTGATGAGGTTTGGGAATAAAGGTATACTAAATCCAAGGTTCATTGTCCCTTTTGAGAATATTGAGATGTATGGTGATGTGGCATATGGGTTATTTTTGCCTCCAAATCTATTAGTTGTTTATTATATTTTCCATATTCCCATATTGAAGAGATACCATTCAGTTGATGCAAATATGATTTAATGGGATTGTATTGCATTATACCATGATATATCCTTTAAGAATGAACCCATTTCTATCATAGACAGGTAGATAAGGAAACTAAGGTCTAAGATTATTGATGCAGTAAAGGTCCACTGAAGACATCGCCCTATCAAGGAAGCTATGTTTTATCTTGTTTTGATGATGATCAACTGACATTAAGGGACGAAGTCCCTGGGTCTTCATGAAAATATATAGTTGTCACATGTCTGCACAGTTTTGTCTTTTAGTGTAACAAACTACACCGGTGAGCTGTGTACCATTCTAGACACCTGGCCTAATTGAAATTCAATTCTAATCATTATTATGATATAAATAGAAAAGAATGATTGACAATTTTATAGTTTTTGTAATCTGATTATTCGAGAAGAAAATGATGAAAACTCATTATTGCTAAAGTTCTATGTTTTTGTATGCTGAGAGAGTAATTGTTCTAGAGTAAACTCTTGGTCTATAATCAGAGTTCTTAGATAGAGTTACTTGAGGTGGTATATGTTGGATTTAATCAATATTGAGGAGTGATCTTGACAGCATTGTCAAGGAAAGTTTGTAATAAAGTTGTTACAAATTAGTGGATCTTAGAGTTAAGTTCTAATGAAGTCTGTATTCATGAGTTTGATTATAGTGGATTCTTGAGTTCTTGTAAGGGAAAGCTGTGGTTTTTCCTCCCTTGGGCAAGGAGGTTTCCATGTTAAATGATTGTGTACTTTACTTTCCTGCAAAGTTTTATTTCCTTACTACTTTACTATTTTATTGTATGTGTGTGATTGTAAGGGACTTGGTCCCTTATAAGGTGGTGTATCCCCTACGTTTCATCAGTTGGTATCAGTGTAAGGACACTCCAAATGATTCACACCTAGACTGATTTATTGATCATGGCTGCTCCACCTAATCTGGAAGAAGGGAAATCTACCACTAGACCACCCCACTTTAATAGGTAGTATTAAGTGTGGTGGAAAACTAGGGTTTATTACTTTATTATAACCATAGACAATGAGTTGATGGATGTCATACTTAAGTGTCCTTATGTTCTAGTTATACACGACAAATAAAGTTGAGAAGAATTACAAGTCAAAGAAATGCTTGTCTGTGGCATAGGACCTGATGAATATAACAGGATTTCTATCTGTGAAAATCCTAAGGAAATATAAGATTGCTTGAGGACTGACCATGAAGGAATTATTGATGTGAAGGATTCAAAAGTTTATATGCTGACTACTCAGTATGAAACCTTCACCATGAGAGAAGAAAAAACTATCCAAGTGATGCATACTAGGTTCACTTCAATAACCAATGAGTTGCACTACTTAGGAGAAGTTTTTTCTTTGTATAAACAAATGAGAAAATTCTGGGAATTCTTTCTATATTCTGGGAAATAGAAGTAGATGCTATAACTGAGGCAAGAAACCTGAAAAATCTTATAATGGATGAACTTATCTGTAATCTGAAGACTGGTGAACTCCAGAAGCAACAAGGGCAAGAGAAGAAGGAAGTAAAAAGAGAAAAATATCTGATATTAAAGGGTTCAAAGTATGATTCAAGTGAAAAAGACACCGATGTTTCCTATTTTTCAAAAAGGATTGTTAGAGCAATGAAGAAAAATGGTCATGTTCAAAGAAGAGGAAGTAGCAACAAAAAGGAAGGTGCAATTAAAGTTTGCCACAAATGAAGAAAACTTAGGCATTTCAACAAAGATTTCCCAATGCACAAATTGGATTATCAGGAATATCTAAAGCCTAGATCTGACAAAGGAAAGAAGAACGACCAGGTCCCTGAAAAGTCAAGATAAAAGGCTACTATTGATTATGCATTGAAATACACTTTAACTATCTTAGGATATTCATCCAGTGAATATGAGAAGGATAATAGCTTGAAGATGTTTCTATGCTGGCAGTGGATGATGAGAATGTCACCTTTGACTCTTTTTCTCTTATGGAAAACACTAAAGTTGAAGAAGAATATAAGGTAACTATTTCTAACATTAAAGAAAATTTTGATAACTACTCTTATAGAAAGATAAAGAATCTTGCAAATATACTGATTGATTTTGTATGTAAATTGAATACTGAGAAAAATTTGTTAGTAGAGAAAGTAGAAAATCAAGAGCTTGAATTTATTTCCTTAACTCTCCAGATATCTGAAACAGAGGAATAATTCACTTAGTTGAAATCTGAAAACCTAAATTTAATGAATCAACTAAAGAAAATGGATGATTTTGATGGTAAAAGGAAGAAAGAATCCTCAAGGCTTAAAATTAAGTTTGAAGAAAAATTGAGGGATTCTTAAAAGGACCTCATGACTGCACTCCATAAGAATAAAGAATTAAAAAGGGACCTAGTTCTTATAAGAGAAGATCAAAACAAATAACAAAAATAGAGCACATCCTTACAGATCTTTTCTAATTTAACATGTCAGGGTGTCAATAATAGTAAAGGCCTTAGATATCAGTATAGAACCCAATCACTTGGGTCTCAAGGGAAAGTTGTTCATGGTATTATAAATAAGGTCCACAAACCTATATGCACTTATTATGGAAGAGATGGGCACTAGAAGGAAAACTGTAAATGTTCACTTGGAGCTATAATGAAAAGTACTAGATATATCCAGCAAGAGAATTGTTACCCTGAGGGTTCCATCCCCTTGAAAAATATGAAGAAGATATCTCTACCTAGATGGACCAAGAAAGATTTGATCATACCTTTATTTTCATTTTAGGAATTCAAACTCAAATGGGTTCCCAAATCTAATAAATGACTATGTTTGTAGGTAAAAGAAAAATAATGCAATTAGAACTGGTTCATGGATAGTGGATGTTCAAATCAATTGACTGGGAGGACTTATTATTTTCTCTCTCAAGAAACTTTAAGGTAAAGGTGTCTTTTTTGGAAAAGGTAAGAAGGGCAATATTTATGGCATGGGAAAGATTGGAAAATCACCTGATCAAGAAATAAAAGATGTGTACTATGTCAATGGCCTCAAGTACAGTCTTGTAAGTGTTTCTCAAATCTATGACAAGGATAATAAGGTGAAGTTCTCATCTGATGGATGTACTATGTCAAGCTTAAAGTTTGGGAAAGTCATTGTTAAAGATAAAAGGTTCAAAAATATATATGTAGCTTATTTAGAGTCTATAGCTGATAAGAAATTAATTTTCTTAAGTGTTCAAAGTAAAGATGCTAATCTATGGAACGGAAGGTTGGGATATGTAAGTTCCTCTTGGCTGAACAAGTTGATTTCAAAGGACCTGGTCCGTAGCATGACAAAACTGAAATTTCCTGATAGCAAGGTTTGGTATGCTTGTGTAAAGGGTAAGCAAACTAGGTCTTCCTTTAAGTTAAAGAATCAGGTGAGTACTTCTAGACCTCTTGAATTGCTGCACATGGATCTGTATGGGCCTGTTAAAGTCCAAAGTAAAGGAGGAAAGAAGTATGTATTTGTCTTTATGGATGACTACTCTAAGTGACCCAGACAATTTTCTTGAGAATCAAGGACGAAACCTATGAGGTTCTGGTAACTTTTACCAAGAAAATTCAAATGAACCTGAATTGTAAAATTATTGAATTCAGATCTGATCATTGAACTGATTTTGAGAAATCTCAATTTGCAGAATTTTGTGTTGAATATGGAATTAATCACAATTTTTCTACTCCTAGGACTCCTCAGAAAAATCAAATTGTTGAAAGAAAGAACAAGACCCTCATAGAGATTGCTAGGACTATGATGATTGATAGTGGGCTTCCAAAGATTTATAATGATCTTGTGTTCAATAGAAAGCTTAAGAATGACTACTTCAGACCTTTTGGGTACAAATGCTTTATGCTAAACAATGGGAAGAATGAAATAGGAATGTTATGACTCCAAAAATGATGAAGCAACATTTGTGGGCTACTCCTCAACAAGATTAGCATACAGAGTTTTCTATAAAAGAACTCTTTATGTGGAAGAAAGTATTCATATGGTCTTTGATGATTTAGGAAAGCTAATGAATCCAGGTGCTGATAAAGATTCAGATATTGAAGAACTCATTCCTATTCAAGGGGATGGTATTGCTAAAATAATGGTCAAGAAATAAATTATGAAATTGGGAATGATGAAGGTGATGGTGATCCATGATCTCAGTTACAAACCCTTGCTCCAATTGAAGAACATTAAGAAGGGTCTACTCAAATTCTTCAGGGACTTGGTCCTACTGGAACTCATCTCAGAAGATCAAACTGGAGGCAAAAATCTTCTCACCCACTTGAGAATCTAACTACACCTTTGGAATCTAGAATCCAAACAAGAGCTCAAGCCAGAAATTTCATGGTATTCTCAACATTCTTGTCCAAAATTGAGCCTAAAATGTAAAAGAACCTGTGCAAAAATTCTGACTAGATCAATACAATGCAAGAGGAGCTTCAATAATTTCAAAGAAGCAAAGTCTGGCACATAGTCCGTTGACTTTTTGATAGAACAATTATTGGGACCAAATGGGTGTACATCAACAAAAGGATTTGAGAATTGTCTTAGAAACAATCCCTCTGATGTATGATTATTCAAGTGCTCTTAACATGGCTAAGAATCAAGTACAACATAAGAGGACCAAGCATATTAATATAAGGTGTCATTCTCTGAGAGGCAATGTTGAGAAGGGAGCTATTTGCATGAACTTTTGCAAGACTGAGATTCAGATAGCAGACATTCTTACTAAGGCACTTCACAAGGAATAATTTGTGAAGAACAATTAAGGTTGGGGTTGATCAAAATAACCTTATCTACTAGATGAATCAATTTTCTACCTAAAATTTGCTATGATCAAGAGATAGGTATGCTTGATAAAGTATGTACATATTGGTATAACTCAGTACCATACCTTTGCAGCTATACATGCATAGGAATAACTTTGGAAGAGAATAGATGAGATAGACACAACTTTGAGGATTCAGTCAAGAAAGACAGGGACCTAGACCTATCTCTCAGGTTAGTACAAAAACTGTGTATTTTAAAAAATCATAAAGATTTGTCTAAAAACTCTCGTGTCTTTCCATCTCTGAGTAAAACCTGTCAAATCTTTAGAAAGGCAAAGGGTCACGCCTATTAGAACCAGAAACATTTCTTTCAAAAGGTCCTTATAGTGAATTCAGTCAGTTTCTTTAAATAACAAAATCAAATCCATTCTCCTCCCTTCTCTTTCAAATTAATTCTTAAATCATCTTCTTCTAAGATTCGTCCTCTCAGAAACAAGCCATTTTTATCCTCTCTCTCATACAATAGTTTAAAATGGCTTAAATTCACAATCCTTTAAGACCCACTAAAAACTCAAAAATTACACAATCCTTATTATTTTAGTCTAAAAACCCCACACTTAAACTTCCTGATCCTTTAATGTCAAAAACTAAAAAAGATTCAACTCTCAACCAGAATTTGAGTTAATTACACCCACCATATCTTTTCTAGAAACTTCTAATCCACTAAATGTATCTATTTCTAAAGAAACTTCAGTAGCCATCGAAAACCCCTGTTGAGTCAACTATGGCAGTGGATCAAAATTAGGGCTTCGATTTACCCATTGAACCTAAAGTCTCTCAAATTCCACTTCCCTCTAAAGAACTAAAATGAATTGAACTTTTCAAAACCCTACAAGTATCGATTCCTCTTCTACCTCTAAAATAAATCCTATTTTTAATCAATAATTCAATGAAGAAATTATAGTAAAAATGTCTAACCTTTCCAGTAGTATGAATTGGGTAGCTGAGAACTTCTACTTTCTAATAATCCCAAGGAAATATCTTTTTCTGTAGAAGAGAAAATAGTAGGTGAAAAGGATGATGTCATAAAGGATGGAGTGTTTTTGCAACCTCCAAATGAGGAAGACGAAGTTAATGATGAGGAATTACCTCTAAGGTGGTCAGTTAAAAAGAAGAGGGGTAGTAAAGGCAAAAAAAGGTGATGGGAACTAGTGTAAAGTTTATAATAATATATTCAACTAGGTGTTTTGAGAAAAAGTTGTTAAGGGGTGTTATGAAGGCTAGCAAGTCATCTACTGCTAAGAGATGGAGACTGAAAAAAGCTAGTGTAGAGGAAGAAAATATGGAAAGTGTAAACATTAGAGAAGGTAAAGATGTTGATCCTAATATTGTTATTGCAACTAACAAAAGAAGAAAAGAAATTCATGAAGAAGGAAGGACCAGGTCCTCCACTTCAAACACTAGAAGCCCTATTGGAGTGAAACAAAAACACCTTACAATCAAGAAAAAGAGTGTCTCTGAGGGACCTAATACCTAGAAGAGAAAAATTACAAAGGAGAAACTAAGAAATGATTCTAAAAGAATAAAGAAGTATAAGGAAGAAAAGTTTGTGTCTAGAGAGGAGAGAAATAAAATATTAAAAGCTCAAAAAGTGTTAACTGGAAGAGTATTTTACTCCAAGATCATTTAAAGACCTGGAATGGTTGAGCTTGTAGAGTATGTTAGACACAAGGGTTTGTTATATCTCATGTAAAAAATAGTCCCCTCAGTCTATGAAGCTGAAGTAAGGCAATTCTTTTGTGCTATAAAGTTTTCTAAAGATGGGCTAAGCTTGACTGCTCTAGTACAAGGAAAGAAGATACGACTGGATGAAGAGAGTCTTGAGAAAATTCAGGATGATCCAATTATGGGTGTGAGGACTATCTTAAAACAACATCCATGAATAGAGTTAATGATAGATGCATTAAATTAGGGGGAACATCAGTGGCAGGAGTAAGAAAGAAATTTCTCGAAGGAGAATTTCAGCTAGTTCTTAAATTTTTCAGTAAGCTAGTGCTGCCATGATCTGGAAAAAAGACAATTACTTATCTACAACAAAATAAACAATAATATCAGTAACCAGCCAACACATTCAGCTACTTAAATTGCCCAAAATAATAGTCAGGCAGTAAGCCCTTAATTTATCAATCAAGGGTGTTATTTTAACCATTTTCTCCTCAAATTACATCTACATACCATACCAATTCTTATAAGATCACCTGAAACAACATTGGCAATATTACACCTCCAACATGGATACAAAACAAAATGGGCAATAAACATATACAATAATTGGTTCAGAAGTGTACCACCACACCTTTCTTCTATGTATCAATACGAACTAATCACACCTTTTCCCAATATCAACCTGGCAGCCCCAAACATATACATATTAAAAAATCTGTAAACCCAACTTACCTTTGTCATAACAACTAAATATTAAACTCATCATCCATCGAGTTATCAATAACAATACATCCATAATTCTTTCCCAACTCTATTTATAAGGAGGAAAAAATGGAGCAGTCACCTTACCTCAATTTTCTACAATTTATCCTTTTAACTTGAAATCTGCAAGAACATGAACTTTTCTTCACACTTTACACCAAAGAAGAAATGAGAAGTCTCTTAATAACAAAGAAAATGAGCAGTCATCTTATTTTATATTCTTCCCTTGACTTATAATTAAGCATGAATAACATGTTTTCCTAGTCTTCCATACGAGAATTTAGCTAAACCATAATTTTTTCCATTTACCTCGATGAGGGTTTCTTCAACAACCCTAGAAGGAGAATAAGGGATGCTATTTCCTATTTTAGAGAGAAATGGAGAGAACTTTATGAAATATGGTACTTTTTGTGACATATAATTAAAGAAAATGACTAGAAACTTGACCTTATAAAGGCCCTACTTTAGTCTATCTATTAAGCCATATTTTTTACCTCAAATTGGTCAAATGGGTCAAAGTAGGTGATGCACCCACTTAAAGAGATCCAGCTTCTCAAAACATCAAAGCAGGTGATAGACCAACTTGCTTGATTCATTAATGGGCTCAATTAAATTGGGCCTTGGCAGATTCAAGCATTGGGCCATTTTTTCATTTCCTTTTATTTTACTTAAGTTAGGCCCACATGAGTACATTAATATAGGCCCAAATCTAATCCATAGCATTGGGTCCATTAAATTGGTTCATATAGACCAAGTAGGTGATTCACCTACTTAATTGATTCAAGGAAGCACCTTATTATTTTATTCGTTTCTCTGTCCTTAATCCTTTTAATCTAACTTACAACTTATATAAACTTGGTCACTTTAAACTCTAGATTCAAATACCAGCTTATGATTTGAATTTATATAGTTGTATCAATGTTAACTAGGTTGTGTTACATTAAAATGTATGAGAAATATCTAGAGCACCATCTACTCCATCAATACTCGCACAAAACACCTCGTCCATTACCAATACCACAATTATATACCAAGTTTCATTTAAATAGAATAAGAATATGGAAAATACGGGGTGTTACAGATTGTTTTCTTAGTGTCCTAATTTTTATTGTATTTTAATGAGTTACTTCATTTGGTCAAGTTTTTTTAGCAATATCCAAAGTAAGTTAGGTACTCATCTTTACATAAGCACGACTTTCAATCCTTAGGCAATGATCAGTCTGAGAGGACCATTCAGGTATTGAAGGATAGGCTTCAAGGTTGTGACATGGAATTTTGTTGTCATTGGGACCATTACTTTCCCCTAGCAAAGTCTACCTTTAATAATATTTACCATTTTTATATTCAGATGACACCTTTTAAGCCTTTGTATGGGTTGATGTGTATATCCATTGTGTGATGGTTTGACTTGTTTAAAGTGGACCTGTTGTAAAAAATTGTTATGTGATTTGATAGACTTTGTGAAACTAATTCAAAATAATCTATTGGTTACCTAGAGTAGGTAGAAGAGTTATGTTAACCATTGTGCCCCCGATGTACCATTAATTATTAGAGGTCAACTTTTATTTAAGGTTTTACCCATGAAGTGTGTGATGAGGTTTGGGAATAAAGGTATACTAAATCCAAGGTTCATAAGTTCAAACGCTCAGGTTCCTGACTGAGATTAGACATATTCAGTTAGCAGCAACAGATTCAGTAGCTTCAGTATTTCAGTAGTTGGAGTTAGTTGGGGGCTTGTCCCATCAACTCCACTTTTAGATAGTTCAGTTAGAGGCTTTCCAGACTAGACTAGTTTAGATAGTATTCAGTTTTCAGATATTATTGTCAGGTATTATATTATCAGTATTCAGATAATGAACCTTATGGCATTTCATCCTATATTCTGCATTATTACAGTATTATTATTCAGTTCTCACAACAGGTACCAGTCATGGGTTAGCTTGTTGTTCTTTTGGGTCATAAGCACCGTGTGGCATCTAGGGTACAGGCTCGAAGCATTAAAAACTTGGTATCATAGCCTAAGGTTCAATAGAGTCCTAAAGATTCTGAAAGACGTGTCTAGTAGAGTCTTGTGCATGTGTGTTTAGTGCTCCACGCTTATGGACAAGAGTCTATGAGACGTTTTTAGGAAAAGTTTCCCTTCTTTCAGTATTCATATTGTGAGATTGAGCATGAGCTCAAGTTAAGATCTTAGTCCAATCCTTCTATTACCTCCATTTATAGAACATACCTCCCAAAAAGAACAATGAAAGAAGAACAGGAACCCAGCCAGCACCTCAGCCCGTTGTGATAGATCCCCTGGACGAGCATGTCTCCCATGCAGAATTCAGAGTTGCGTTCACCACTCTAGCTAATTCCGTAGTAGCTTAGAATAAACGGTCAGCTGCAGTTCAGGCCAACTCAATGGCTAATACTACTGCAGCCAGGATTCGGGACTTCACACAAATGTACCCTCCCCTATTCTCAGGATCTAAGCCCGAAGAAGATCCACAGGAATTTCTCGATCAGTTTTAAAAAGTCATAGATATCATGGTTGTGACATCTAATGAGAGTGCTGAGTTAGTTGCCTATCAGCTACAAGATGTAGATCATACGTGATATTTGTTTTGTGTGTGGCAAGCCAGGACATAGGAATAGAGATTGTCCTTAGTAAGGTTCTCAAGGTCAGTGTAGTCATTCTTCAGCTCAGTCTGATAGCCCGAATCTGTAGAGTGCCACTTCTAGTGCCACAGTAGGCAACATCCAAACTATCTCTATGCACTTCAGTCAAGATAAGATAAGGAAAGTTCTCCTAATGTGGTCACTGGTACGTTACAGATCTTCCATTTACATATTTATACCTTATTAGATCCAGGCACATCATTTTCTTTTATAACTCCTTACATAGCTATCAACTTTAAGGCCAAACCATAAATATTAACAGAATCTTTCTCAGTCTCTACCCCAGTGGGTCAGTCTATCATAGCTCGGTTGGTATACAGGAACTGTCCGATCATGATATCCCAAAAAGTCACTTCAGCAGACTTAGTAGAGTTAGATATGATGGATTTCAACATCATTCTCAGCAAGGATTAGCTTTATTCATGCTATGCCTTAGTTTATTGTAGAAATAAAATTTCTTATTTTTAGTTTCCAAATGAACCAGTCCTTGAATGGAGGGGTAGTACCACAATGCTTAAAGGTTAGTTGATTTTATACCTTAGAGAAAGAAAAATGATATCCAAGGGATATGTCTATCATATTGTACGAGTCAAAGACTCTAGTTCAGAGACTCCAAGTCTTGAGTTAGTTCCAGTGGTAAATGAATTCTCAAATGTGTTTCCTGAATATCTTCCTAGAGTTTCTCCTGAAAGGGAAATCAACTTCTGAATAGACCTTTTTTCAGATACTAAGCCCATATCTATTCTACCATACAAAATGGCTTTAGTTGAACTCAGAGAATCAAAAGAATAGTTAAAAGACCTTTTATACAAAGGGTTCATCAGACCCAACATTTCCCTATCAGGCGCACCAGTCATATTCGTGTGTAAGAAGATGGTTCTCTTAGAATGTGTATAGACTACCGTTAGTTAAACAAAGTCACAGTCAAGAATAAATATCCACTTCCTAGAATCGATGACTTATTTGACCAAATTCAGGGCGCCAGTTACTTTTCTAAGATAGAACTCAGATCAGGCTATCATTAGCTCAGAGTCAGGAAATGTGACATTCCCAAAATAGCTTTCCGAACCCGGTATGGTCACTTCGAGTTTCTAGTCATGTCTTTTGAGATCACAAATTCCCCAGCAGCCTTCAAGGACATAATGAATCACGTGTTCAAGCAGTACTTGGATATTTTTGTTATAGTATCCATCGATGACATTCTTGTCTATTCCCATAGTGAGAATGATCACACAGATCACCTCAAAATCATACTTTAGACTCTCAGAGCTCATCAGTTGTTCACCAAAATTAGTTACCTAAGGTTAGTAGTATTCCTTGGTCATATTATTTTCGGTGATGGCATTAGAGTTGATCCTCAAAAGACCAAAGCGGTGAGAAACTGGCCTTGACCCATTTCTCCATCAGATACCAGGAGCTTCTTATGTTTAGTTGGCTATTACCGTTGGTTTTTTAAAGATTTTTCGTCCATTGCATACCCCATGTCCAGATTGAATCAGAAGAAATTTAAGTTTCATTGGTCAGATTTTTGTGAGAAGAGTTTTCAGGAGTAGAAAACTCGACTCACTACCGCCCCAGTTCTAATGTTACCAGATGGTTAAGATAGGTTTGTTGTGTAATGTGATGCATCCAGGGAAGGTTTGGGTTGTGTTCTCATACAGAAAGGTAAGGTCATAGCCTATGCCTCTAGACAGCTTAAGCCTCATGAGAAGAATTACCCTACCCATGATCTTGAGTTAGCAGCTGTAGTTTTCGCCTAAAAGATTTAGTGGCATTATTTGTATGTTGTACATGTTGATCTATTCACAGATCACAAAAGCTTGCAGTATATGTTCTCCCAGAAAGATTTGAATTTGAATCAGAGAAGATGGTTAGAGTTGTTGAAAGATTATGACATGAGTGTTCTGTACCATTCGGGCAAGGACAATGTAGTGGAAAATGCTCTTAGTAGGTTGTTTATGGGTAGTGTTGCTTATGTTGAAAGTAAGAAGAATTTATCTGAGGAAGTTCATCATCTTGTTCGACTAGGTGTCTGCTTAGTCGATTCATTAGAGGGTAGTGTGTGGGTGCAGAATAGTTCAGAATCATCTCTAGTTTCTGATGTGAAGGAAAAGCACAATAGAGATCCCAGCCTAGTTAAGTTGAAAGAGTCAGTCAGAGATCAGAAAGTAGAGGTTTTCTCCCAAGGGGGAGATAGTTTGTTACGTAGCCAGGGTCGTCTATGTGTTCCAAGTGTAGATGACTTAAGGCGATAGATTCTTACAGAAGTGTATGATGTGCATTACTCGATTCATCCATGGGCCACTAAGATGTACCGCAATTTGCGGGAGATCTATTGGAAGAGTTGGATAAAGAGAGACATTATAGAGTTTGTAGATAAGTTCTCGACATGTCAGTAGGTTAAGATTGAGCACTAGAAGCCTAGTGGATTCATGCAGTATTTCAGTATTCCCACATAGAAATGGGAAGAAGTGAACATAGACTTTAAGATGGTTTGCCTCATACCCGCCATCAGCATGATTCAATTTAGGTCATTATAGACAGGATGACCAAATCCACTTATTTCTTGCTAGTTTATACTTCCTATTCAGCCGAGGACTATGCTAAACTCTATATCAGAGAGTTGCTCAGGTTACACAAAGTCCCAATATCCATTATATCAAATAGAGGTAACCAATTTCCTCTCACTTCTAGAAAGCATTCCAAAAGGGTCTTGGTACCAAAGTTCACCTCAGTATAGCCTTCCACCATCAGACAGATGGTCAAGCAAAAAGGACCATTAAAACTCTAGAAGATATGTTAAGAGCATGTGTGATTGATTTTAAAGGTATTTGGGATGACCACTTGCCTTTGATCAAATTCACATATAATAACAGTTATCATTCTAGTATTCAGATGGCTCTATTTAAGGCTTTTTTTGGTAGGAGATATAGATCTCTAATTGGTTGGTTCAAGGTAGGTGAGGCCATAGTAGTAGGGGCCGATCTCATGTTCGATGCCTTGGAGAAGGTTTAGTTGATCAGAGAAAGGCTTACGGCAGCCCAGAGTAGACAAAAATCATATGCAGATGTGAGGAGAAAAGATATCAAGTTTGAAGTTAGTGATTTTGTGTACCTAAAAATCTCGCTTGTGAAGGGGGTAAAGAGGTTCCGCAAGAAGGGAAAGCTCAGTCCCAAATATGTCGGTCCTTAAGAAATTCTCAGCAGTTTCAGAAAGGTAACTTACGAGCTTGAGTTGCCTTCAAAAATAGCTTTAGTACACCCTGTGTTTCAGAATGATCTCTCTTTTGAAGAGGTTCCAGTCCAAATCCTTGATCGCCAGATTTATAGACTGAGGAACAAAGAAGTTCCCTTAGTTAAAGTTCTTTGGTGGAATCAATCTATTGAGGAAGCTACTTGGGAAGCAGAAGCAGATATGCGGACCAAGTATCCTCACCTTTTCTCCATAAAATAAGATTTAGCTTAAGGTAATAGTTTTCCTTAGCTTTGATCAGTTCCATGTTCAGTTACAGTTCCAAACTTGGTACCCAATACCATTGCATATTCAGTAATGTATTCATGAATCAGTTTAGTCATGTACTCATAAATCTGATATGCATGTTCAGTATGAAAACTGAACTTATCAGTGATTTCAGTCATGCAATCATGTTTCAGTTATGCATGTTCAATGTGTAAACTTAGTCAATCAGTATTTCTCATCTTAATTAGTCTCATTCGAGTACGAATATTCCCAAGGGGGAGATATTGTAACACCCCATATTTCCATATCTTAATTTAACTCTCAGTACATTAGTAATCCTATATAAAAAATTTAAAGTACTTAAGATTTTTTTCAGTTTAGATCATACCATTGTATAGGAAATTCAATTAGATTTTGAACGATATAAAGTTCGCCCAAATCTGATACCCGGGTGAAGAGTTAGAGCCTCTTTTGTAAACAAATGTGCCATCTGGCACATCAGCGTGTCGCGGAGACTAGCAAAATAGCAGTCGTCAGTTTCTAATAAAGCTCTATGATAATGGTGCGTCGTACCAATGCTCTATTTCACAATTATCATTTTCTAGAATGTCAACGCGATCCCATAGCGTCGCGCAACTAGACATTTTCCCAGTTGTAGAATTCCGGTAAATCTCCATGATGGTGCCTCATCGCGCCAAGGGTCCATTTTTACAGAGTGTCAGCCACATTCTAGTGGCTCACCACGATGCCACCGCGTCGTGGTGAGGCCCAAAATTGAGCATCCAGTGACTAATTTTTAAATCTTTCCCAGGGGTAGTTGGGTATTTTTCAATGACCCAAGTCAGTCGTAAACACGTGATTAACCCCTAATTAACCTAGTTATAGCATTATTTCCTCACTTTCTCTCAAGATTAAAATATTCTCTCTCAAAGGGAAAAACCCTAGCTTCAAGAAATCAAGAACAAACTTAGGAATTCCTCCAAGAACCTTCAACAATTAAAATTCCCAGAAATATTAGGTGTTCATTTATGGGTTCCTTTCACCCATGAAGTCTTAGAACCCCTTTTTAAACTTACAGGATCTCAGATTTATGAATTCTATGCCTGAAATTAATTGTATTCATGTTGAGGATAGTAATTGGGTTTCAATTCATGATTAATTATAAGTTTTCATGAAATTAAAATAGTTTATGTAATGAATTATGTGAATTGTATTCTAAACCCTTGAAATTACAATTGAGTATTGTATTAATGATGACCGTGTTGACCATTATTATGTGAAATAATCCATGCTCCCCAAGTGTTTGCTAAAATGCCTGTGTGTAGTAAATAGTTGAAACATGATATTCCATTATGTAGGCCCAATCATGTACAATCTTATGCCCTACAAGTGTTTGATAAAATGTCTATATGAATGAATTATGAACAAGTGGACATTGTTATGCTTTTCAAGATTATTCTATGCTTTATTTTCATACTATCGAGTCCTAGGGGTATCTAATACCCGACAATCTAGTTGTTTACCTAGAGCTATAGTAGTTACAAAATAGTCTAGGTCATATCCTAAAACAGTAAGTACTCAAGAAGTTACAGAACTCAGTGGACTCAGACAGTTATAGAACTGGGTAAAACTCGGTATCATTCTAGTTTAGCTCAGGATAGTAATCAGTGTCATTCAGTTAGGAGTAGGATTTTGCATCGAGTGAACCCAAGAATAGGGGCTCACCTGCCAGTAGAGGGTGTGATCCTTAGAAGCAGCCCTTGCATTCCAGAACAACATAGCTAGCATAGGTTGAGACATCGACCTACCAGTTGAGGGTTGATGAGGTGACTTACCTGCCAGTTGAGGGTACCACCATTCTCATTCAGGGAACCTGCCAGATGAGGGTGACTCTTTATCTTATCCTAACCCGTGGAAAAGTATTGATACCCTTCAGGGGTTACAGGTTAGACCCCAAATCTATTCAGAAATGAGTATGTTAGTTAGATGACTACCTCCCACAGTCTTAGTTTAAGTCTCAGTATAAAACTCAGTTCAGTTCTACAGAATCAGGATTATCAGATACAGCCACATAGTATCAGTCACTCAGTTATCAGTGACTTTAGATATCAGTTACTCAGTATCAGAAATCAGTACTCAGCTTCAGTAAAAGCTCATATACAGTATTCACGTATATTCACAGTATTGAAAACTGAGTATTTTACATAAGTTTCAGTTATCCATATACTCTTACTCAGTTATTTCATATCATTCAGTCAGTTATTATTCATGCATATGAACCTTTGCATTCAGCCTTACCTCATCAAGCATACAATTACATTCCATGTACTGACGTATACTTTCTCTTTGCATTATGATGTCTCATATCATAGGTTCGGATGCTCAGGTTCCTATCCACGCTTAGATAGCTTCAGTTAGCAGCAACTGATTCAGTAGTGAGTCCTCATCTATTGAGGATATGCTTTTATTTCAGCATTACAGTAGCTTCAGTATTTTAGTAGTCAGAGTTAGTTGGGGGCTTATCCCATCAACTCCACTTTCATAGTTCAGTTAAAGGGTTTTCAGTCTAGACTAGTTCAGATAGTATTTAGTTTTCAGATATTATTGTCAGATGTTATTATGAACCTTATGGAATTTCAGCCTATGTTCAATATTATTACAGTATTATTACTCCGTGCTCACAGCAAGTATAGGTTATGGGTTAGCTTATGATCCTTCAGGGTCGTAAGAACCGTGTAGCATCCGGGGTGCAGGCTTGGGGAGTTACATAAGCCTACCTGCCTTAATAATTTAGCATATGTACAAAGTGATCCATCAAAGGATGGAAAGGATGTTATTCCTTATCAATACTTTTTGAATAAGGTGTTTGATTACTTTGGAGTAGTATGTGAAAAGGGAACTCCTGAAATAGCAAAGCAAATGTTCACCCTGACTACTTTGGTTGAAAATGACTGTATTAAAAGAAAGGATGGGACCATGTCCCAGGTTTTAGAATTATTGACAGTCCAAGAGAGTTTGAGTTAGTAGTTTGATGAGATAAGAGTTCCTATGGCCACTAAAGATGCCGAAATCCTCATATTGGAATTGAAAATTAAGTAGCTTTCATTTGAGGGACCAGGTGCCAATAAACCACTTAGTGTAGAAAATGTAAAACTCTAGACTAAGGTTACAGAACTCACTAAGGAGGTTCAAGGGCTGAATACAGAAGTTAAAGACTTCACTAAGTAACTATTGAATGCCCATGTTGTAGAGAGTTCTTGAATAGAGATGTAATTCAAGTCTCTCTCCTCAAAACCCCCTTCTACCTAACCCCTGTCATTCCTGTTCCTATATTGTTCTTGTGTCAGTTTCCTGTCCTTGCTTCTGATTTGGCTTTTGAATATTTAGATGTTTATATTTTTTTCTTGTGTTGTAATAGTACTAATCCTACTTATTATGAATGAAATCCTTATTTGTGTTTATCACTATTCTCTTTTACTCAAAGATGTTAATTAATGTTAGTGTTGCCCCAGTGGAAATGAGTTAGCCTACTTGTACTTATTTTACTCTTGGTTTACTATTCTTTCTTTTTAATGATGCCTAAAGAGGGAATACTGAATGCATGTGGTAGAGACTAGGTACTAGGTGTGTTGAATGTTGTATTGAAGTATAGGTATATAATAGGGAAAGCATGTTAGTGTATTGAATGATATGTTGAAGTGCAGGTATATTGACAGGGGGAAGCATGTTGTTATAGAAACAAGGGGAAGAAAGGAAATATATTAGCATAATGACAAGGGAAAGCATCATGCATAATCATATGGGGAACATTCACTGATACTAGTGGTGATCCCTCTAATTGAATGAGGTGAATGAATTTTAATGCTCTAAAATTTTTGGTTTGTCATCATCAAAAAGTGGGGAAATTGCTATATCTTATTTTGATGATTATCACCTAAAAACAAGGGACCAGAACCCTGTGTTTTTAGGTCTTCATGAAAACATATAGTTGACATGTGTCTGCACAGTTTAGTTTGGTAGTGTAATAAATTGCATAGGTGAGTTGTGTACCAATCAGGACACCTGGCCCAATCGAGATTCTACACTAATAATTATTATGCTATAAATAGAAAAGAATGATTCTCAATTCAATAGTTTTTGTAATCGGATTATTCAAGAAGAAAATAGTGAAAAACTCAATATTGCTCAAGTTCCAAGTTTTTTTATGCTTAGAGAGTAATTGTTCTTGAGAAAATTCTTGGTCTGTAATCAAATAACTCATCTTATAAGAGTAATTCTTATCTTGTATCTTCAGAGTCCTTAGGTAGAGTTACCTGAGTTGATATCTATTGGAGTAATTAATATTGAGAAAAGATCTTGACAAAGTTGTCAAGGAGAGTTTGTAATAGAGTTGTTATAAATTAGTAGAGCTTAGATATAATTTCCAATGGAGTCTATAATAATGAGATTGATTTTAGTGGATTCTTTAGTGTTTTTGAGGGCAAGCCATGGTTTTTCCTCCCTTGAGCAAGGAGGTTTCCATGTTAAATGATTGTGTTCTTTACTTTTCTGTGAAGTTTTATTTTCTTATTTCCTTACTGCTTTGTTCCCTATGTATAACTCTAAGGGATATGGTCCCTTATAAGGTGGTGCACCCCCCACGTTTCATCAGCCTACTAGGTAGGTCGAGTTTGATAGGCGGCATAGATACCCCTAGTTTTTTACCGCTTCATGTAATTTATTTTTTTAGTTCAAGGACAAACTATTATTTTAGTGAAGGATAATGTAACAACCTTAGTTGTGAATTTTACATTTATATATAATTAGACCATTTTGCCTTTCTTCATAGTTTTCACACCAATTGGTAAGTTGTCAATATGTTGGCATATTTCTCATTGCATTTGAGAGGGTTTGGGAGGGTTTGAATTTAGTTAATATTTTCATATTTTCTGCATCGTATGGTGATTTGAATAGTTTTATCATATTTAGAATGTTGATTTTGGGCTAGGAGAATAGTTAGTTTGAGTCTCAAGCCTTAATTTTGCATTTTGACCCTTCTATTAGAAATTAGTAAATATAAGCCTAAAAGGGATTTCGGGGGATAAATTGTTGTAAACGGGTTCTTTTCAAAATCTTATGATGCCATTGATTCCAAAACACTGAGCATAGCCTATTAGCTTATTTGGTTTATTTTTGTTGGGTCCCAAATAAATTTTGACAGTTTTATTTTCCAAAATATCAAATATTGGTTAGCAGTTTTATATGCAACATCATAGGTCCCATCATTATCGCATGTCCATGTGTCAAGACTATGATTCAAGATCATACTACTTAATGTGATTGCAAGGGGGAGCCGAAATCACAAAGAGTTAAATAATGGACAGGGTTGGTTTGACGCATTAAGATTGTGAGGCCCACCTATGCGATTGGGATTAAGTTTTGGTCCATGCTGACCCTCACGAGGCAAGGTACTATTCTTAAAATAGTATAATACTCTATTTTTGTAATTTTCAGTATTTTGGACTTGGGAGCTTTGAGAAATGGTGATTTTTAAGGTTTTCTCCATTACTCGCACTTGGGTAAGCTCTAAACTCGTAATTTCATAGATTCCTAGTGATTACTTTCGTAACACCTTTTAATCTTGTTTCAAACTAGAATTTGGGGATTTTTTTAGTAAACTTTTAAAATGATTTTTCATTGATTTTAGAATCGATTTCTACTCATTTTCACGTGGGTATTCAGTTGTAGACTCCTATGAATATGGAGTCATGTTTCTAAAATAAAATTCCAGTTTTACCCCTTCTAATTTTGAACCAATTTTCAAACTCATTTTGGACCCAATTTAAACATATCTAATATGGATAGCATTGGATTTCTTTTGACACGTCGATTAATTTTTTGATAGCATTATCTTGTTTCAAGAACATTCATGAAGGAAAGGCTCTGCATTGAATGGTCTAGGCTTTAAGTTTTAGATTTTAAGGAAGGTTATACGTTAAATTTCTTCAAATTGGGCTGGGTAGTCAATGATCATATAAAGCATGTTGTGGGTTGGGGAATTTAGTCATGGGAGTTGTATGTCAATAATATTATTATTTATGGATTCCTATGTGGAGGATTATTTGTACAATGTTATTGACTTGAGAGAATATAATCGTTGTAATACCCAGGGGCTTAATATGACATTATAGGTCTTTTGCGTGTATTAAATTGCCTTATATAGCATCATGTTGCCCTAGTGGGGGCTTGATTTGTTCAAATACACTTTATTTGAGCATTATTGCTATTATTATTGATGTCTCACTTGACTATTTATACTAGTGGTGCCTTCCAAAGGCTTTTATCATAAAGAACTATCATTTCTAGTAGATTCTAAGCTTATTCATACTTGTATTGAATTGATCATTCTCTTCATGATAATTTGTTAGGAACATTAAATCGCCATTCCTTGTATACATATTGATGAGATTGGTACCACTAACAAACACTTATTTTGATAAAAATGAGATATTTTATAAAAAGCTCATTGACCGAGAAATGTGCTGGTAAGGTTGATTAAGAAATACTAATTTTATAAGGAAATAAGATACATTATAAGATGATGGGTCCTATCCTAAAGCATTAAGGCTTGGAAGGTTTGTAAAAAAGTCCCACCATCTTTATATTTTACTTCATTTGCATATCTTTTATTCATTTTATGTTGATGTTGTGTACTTAGTCCAATATATATATTATTTCTATAGTCTCCTTTATGTCTTATTATATTCTTGAAATGGTAGAGGAGAATATATGAGCTACCATTTGGAAATTTTTCTTTTAGAATGGGACGTGGTCTTTACTTGTTTTTTTCTACTTTGCTCAATCAGCCCATGATACTTACTGAGTATAAGTGGATCTTACTCACTCCTACTATGTCCTTTTGGTGCAGATCTTAGTATGAGTATGAGTATGAGCTGCGGTAGCTAATTTATCTTGTGACTATTGATTCTGGAGTACCTGGTAAGCTCCTTAACAGAGACTTAATTTAGTCTCCATCTATTTTATCATGTTTTTATTGTTATGTGGATATAGACATTTGTATTTTCAATTTCTAGACTTTGTACTAGACACTCTTACTGCTTATGAGACCATTTCTAAGGATTTATGTATTTTGTTCAAATTTTTGTTATGTTATATATTATAGCCTGACTTTATTCTATAAGTATCACCTTTATGGGGCTTTCTTTCTTTCTCTCTTTACTTCTCTTGTGTGGGTTTTGTCTTACCTGCTAAGGCTATTTCTAAGGTAGGTGCAATTATGAACTCAACTTTAAGATCATTACAATGAGTAGCTAAACTTTTTAATTTCTAGGATTGTGATTGAACATGATATTTGATTCTTGAATATCTTATTATCTATATCATCTTCCATCTATTGAGTTGCTTATTATGCCTTGATTGTAATTATTCATTTTCTTGATCACCTTACAAATACTATGTAGGGCTTATTTGGTGGACTTGAAAAAGGAAACGAAAAGTGTAAAAAGAGGGAATAGGGCTAGTTTGTGAACCTTATACAAAAAGAATCGATTTGTCACTGAGGATAAAAATATATTAGGTGACCTAGCTTACTTGATATAGATGACATATTAATGTACTTCCCTATTAACCGATGATCATAGAAAAATAGATGTTAGGGGTAGTCGACTAGGCTTACATTTATTGGAAAATATTCAATATAGCTAAAATCGACCTGCAACCAGTAACTCAAGAAATCAAAATTAGACGTATAATTGTGCAACTCAACTGGATTGTAAAAATACTACAATCTTGATCTTTTTCCTCGACTTAATCATAAAACATAAATTCTCCATCTTATTTACAATTGTTATTTTTCTACTTTAAAACTCAAACAATCTCAATTATTTGTCGTCTACTAAATAGTTAAAATAAAAACTCAAACTACAACTTTAATTCGTCAAATTCCTGTGGATATGATATTTGGAGTTACATCCTCTATACTTGTATGACCATGTGCACTTGCGTGTGCGAATATGCAAAAATTTCTTGGCACCGTTACTAGAGATTTGATTTGAAATTAATTCTATTTTGACTTTTTTTCTAAATTATTTAGATTCACTTTGTTGTTGTTTTTGTTTCTTTCAGAATACAATTTCTTTTATTTTGAAAACCCAAAGTCGAGGCAATCTACTGATTCCTATTGATCACAAGCTTAAATGTTCTAAGAGAGATTTGAGAGAAATGGGTGATAACGTGAACAATCAAAAGGCTCCAAATGATGTCATAGGTAGGGTTGGAATTTTTCCCCAATATACCACATGTTTCGATGTTAAATTTGATGAGGCCAGATCAGCAAAATGACTCTATAGTAAAGAGAAGCAAGATATCACCAATTAAAATGGGCTTAAAAAGGACGCGGTGTGACAAGCGGTGTGACAAGTGTAGAACACTTGTCAATATAAAGGTAAACCATGTGAAGACCTACACAAGCACCGATAAGAATTTACTCGGTTGAGCAAAAACTTCAATGACCAAAATGTTTCAGATGAATATGTAAGGTTGGCATTGCTCCCCTTCTCATTAACTAAGGAAGCTAAAAGTGATTTCAAAAGGAACCGGTAGGATCTATCACAATTTAGGATGCTTTTTCTGAGAAGTTTCTCAACGTATTCTTCTTATCTAGAAGAACAAAATATTTTAGAGGTAGGACTTCTAGGTTTGTTTAAGAATATGCTGAATTCCTTCCCTAAGATTAAGAGAGATAGATAGGATACTTGAGAGATTGCCTAAACTACCAGCAACATAAATATATTATCGAGCATAATGTCATTGAATAATTGAAGTAAGACTATAAATCATTATTAGATGTTATAGCTCAAGGGAAATTTTTATCCAAGAGCTATGATGAAATATAGGTGATGCTAAATCTTATGTTTTTAAGTCACCAAGACTATTAAGAGCCTAGTAGAGTGTTCACTTTGCTAAAACCCTTGGGTTCTGTACCACACATTAAGGGACCAAGTCCCTCAAGATCAATCACAGGCGATCAAAAAATAGAATGGAGAAAAACTAAAGACAGTGCAGTAAGAGTAAATGCACAAGGATTTTTACGTGGAAACTCAGGAAGCAAAAAACCATGGCATTCCCTCATAAGAACTAAAGAAATCTACAATAATCTACCTCCTAATTATAGTCGCGATATCAGCCTACCTCTAGGCTCATTGCACTAGAATGTCGGATAACTAACGACAATCCAAAACGAGTAGATGCACAAAGATTTTTACGTCGAAACCTACGATGGGAAAAACCATGGATTGCCCTCTCAAGCAGTAAAGAAATCCACTATAATCAACTTCCTGATTACAGTCTAGATTTTATCCTACCTCTAGGCTCCTTGTGCTAGTAGCAACTCTACTACAAGATTATCTTGGTAACTCTACCAAGGACTCTCCCTACACTGATTAACTCTAATTAGTTTCAATCTTAGGCAACTCTACCTAAGTACTCTCTACTTCAAATGAAAGAACTACTCTTATAGCATGAGTAGTTCATTTACAATTAAACACTCAAGAACACTCACTCACTCTTTAAGAACGTTACAAAGATAAGAACATGACCTATGCTTGAGCAGTCTTAAAATGGATTTTTTGCTGCCTCATGTCACTCTTTAGAATTGGAAAAAAAATCATTTGATGAAGAGGAATCTCTTCCTTTTATAGCTAAGTGATGATTAGGGATAAAAGATCATTGGACCAGTTGTCCAACTCAGTACAAAAAAGCAGATGCAAGTTTGTTATATAAGAGGACAAAACTGTGCAGATGACATGTGCTAGTTGTACTGTACATTGTATGTCTAGGGACCTTGTCCCTTGCATCTTTGATGCTAATAATTAAAACTACATATATCAATTTTCCCCTTTTGATAATGACAAACTAAACCATACAATTTGATCATCAGTGAACATTTATCACATTTAATCAGTATAATTACCACCTGATGATGAATGTTTCCCCTATTATCATACTTCCTCATTCACCATCACAAGGATATGGTACCTTGTTGTCACCTTCTAATTTCTTCCATTTCTTCCCCTATCATTATCCACTTTTACACTTCCCTTTATCATCATGACTTATAATTCTTCTATTCAATACCTCAAATACTTTCCCCTATCAATATACCATTTACATTTACCTAGAACATACAATTTGATACATGTTCCATTACTCTATGTACTCAGTAGTATATTATCCCTTTGGCATCATTGAAAAGTAAGAATAGTAAATCAGGAGTAAATTAAGCACAAATTAGTTAACTCATGGCCACTAGGACAACACTAACATAAAGAATAACTTTGAAATTTAATGATAACAAATTTAAAACACAAAGAAAAGATTCATTAATAATAAGGATATGTATCATTGAAATGCATAAATTTAATGTTCTTAGGGAAAACCCACAGGAATCAAGAAGGATTAACAAGTGAAGAACTGGAAAAAATATTTTGAAGGAGTAGGGTCAGGTTATTGTTGAGATGTCTTATTTCTGCATTTGACCTAAGGTCCTCATCAGTTAAGATTGACACCCACTTCTTCAGTTCAACATTCTCAGTTCTAATCATTTCTTTGTCACATAGGCTTCCTTTGAAAAGATGTTGAATTGTCTCCTGAAGCTTGTTGATTTCTTTCTCTTTGGAAGCTAGGTAGACCTTTAGTTCCTCTATTTCTTTGATGAGCTCCCTCTGATAAATGCTACCTAGTTTGACATATTATGTCTTGACCAGTGTTTTCATATTAAGCATTTGAACAACATATCCTTGGGTTCTAGAATCACATACAATGCCATAATTATTAAGTACTTTTTGCAGCCAAAATCCATATAGCATGGCATGCTTTCCATGCTTACTAAGAACCACTTCATAAATGTGTTCTATTATCAATGTAGGTAGATTCATAAATTCAAAGATACTAAGGCATTCAATCACATATAAGTTAGTGGTTGAGGCAATGTTTCTCTTTTTTTACCTAGGTAGGATTACCTTGTTTACAAAGTTAAAAATCAATTGAAACTCACTCCTAAGTGAGTTCATATTCACTTCAGCCACAAATTTACCTTTGACCATGGATGTATTTTCTAAGAATTTTGTTAAAGGCAGATTCTTGGTGACAGTTCTCATCCCATATATAGGAACTTCTATAATTCTTCCCAGTGTTTCCTCATTTAAATTTATTTCCTTTTCTTGGACATGTACAGTTAGACTTATCCCATCTTCTGAGAATTCCAAAGTTAAATAGAATTCCCTGATTGTTTTATCAAAAACAGTGGGAATAGGTCATTATATGAGATGCATCAAACCTTGATGTTTAACCATCTCAACAAGTTCAACCATCCAGGTTCTTTTAGCATATTTGAATAAAAAATCCTTCCAGTTAACACCTTTTGATTCTTCAAGAACCTATTTATAACTTTTTTAGATATAGCCTTGCCTTTCTCCACATTTTTTATTCTAGTATAAGTGATCACAAATTCCCTTTAAGCTAATTTTCTCTTCTTGGGATGAAGTCCGTTAAGAGTCGGCTGCTTCTTAGTAAAACTTCTAGACCATTTTCTAGAGATTCTTGGTGGGTTATTGATATTATTTTTCTTATGATCAACAATGCTCTTTCCTGTGCTTTTTGTCAACAAAGTGAGGTTTTCAGCTACCCAGGTTTCATCCACCACAACATCATCAAATATTTTTGAAGATTTAGGGAAGATTATTCATTAACAAGAAAAGTGATGAAGGAGTTAAGCTTATGAAAAGTAGGAGAAAACGGATGTTTTTTTTGACAATTTAGGAATGAATATTTCACAATACTAAGCTCAGAATCCTTTGAAGGACATGAAAATGGAAGATCTTTAGCCATCAAGAAGGTCTTTCTTTTGGAGTGGCTACTTTGAATTATGGATTTTCCTTTTTAATACGACAAAGAGTGGGTGCAACAAGATTTAAGGAATAATGAGCATAGGGAAGTTTTTCTAGGGGAATAGGATGTGATCAATATTAGATTTTAGGTTACTCACCTTACCCTTTAGAGTAGCAAAATTTTGTTCTAACACAAGGACAAGGAGGACACAACTTTTTCTTATACTAACCTGAGAGATGGGAATAGGTACTTCTCTAGTTTGTACGAATCTTCAACTTTGGGCTTTTTATATTTTTCCATCTCCAAATTGTTCTCATGGGTGTCTACCTACAAATATATGATACCAATTTAGACCAATAAGTACTAATTCACCAAGAATACCTAGCTCCTTGACATAGCCAATTTTTTAAGGAGACACTGATTTACTTGATAGTAGGTCACGTTAGTATGATCAATCTTAGTATCAACCTGATTGATTCATTATAACATATGATACCGCAAATTTCTCTTAAAATAGGTCTGAGGACCAGGTCCTAACTTGGCATTCATCAAATGTGAAAAGTTCTTTTAGCATTCCTTTAAACTATCCAGATTCTTTAACATATTTAAGCTCATCCTAGGGATAGAAATGCTAATCACATATGATAATTTCAACTTAAAGTGTGTTAGGAAAAAGAATACAATCAAACCTTCCTTTTATAGCCTTGAACAATTATATAAAAAGAAGATTTTTCTAATTGTAAACCCCTTTTCCCTCTTGTATTCATAATTATTTGTTGGACTTAGGAACACGTTTAAGTATGAGCTCCTAGTAGGAAGACAAAGGTGTAATTAAGTCTTTATTTGTCTATCTAGGTAGTGTGAGCTTTCTTTTTGCCCCTTTTTCCATACTTTTCAAGGAAATGAATTTCTTTGGATCTTGCTGGATGTATCTATCATTGAACATTCCTACTCTATTCTAGCTTTGATAGTGTTCCTTCTGGTGTCCATCTCTTCCACAGTAAGTGGACAAGGGTTTATGGACTTTATTTTTAACATCTTAAGCATCCTTGTCTTGAGACCCAGAAGATTAAACTTTGTATTGATACCCAGGACTCTTGCCATTATAGACTCTTTGACTAGTGAAATTAGAGAGTATTTGTGAGGATGAGGTCCACTGAAGAGATTTTTTAAGTTCTTCCTTCAAATAGACCAGGTCCCTTTCTAACTCCCCATTCTTCTGGAGCACAGTGATGAGATGGTCTTCAGAATTCTTCAACTATTTTCAATCTTAATATTAAGTTGCAAGGCCTCTTTTTTCTCTTTTCTATAAGAAATATCTACTTCTTTCACATGGCTCACAAAACTAAGATTGTTAAATTTTAACTTAGCGCACTGTTCTTCTATTTTAGAAATTTGGTGAGTTAAGGCAAGTAATTAAAGCTCCTGATTCTCTATCCTTTCTCTAGACCATTTTTCTTAGTACTCAGCTTGCATATAGTATCAATCAATACATTCTCTAGCTTCATTAATTTCCTATTAGAATAATTTCAAGCTTTTTCTTAATATTGAAGATAGTTACCTAATTTTTTTCTTCATTTTTGTGTCTACTATGAAGGAAAACATGGAGTCAAAGGTCACTTTCTTATCTTACACTACAAGAATGGAGACATCTGTAGACTTCTTGGCTTTATCAGATTCACTGGAGGAATCACCCCAACCAGCTAAGGCATCTTTAAATACAAGATCAGCTGCAGCCTATCTTCCAAAATTTTTAGGGACCTGGTCCCCGTCTCTTCCTTTTTTACCTCCAGTATTATGATAATATTGATGGCCCATTTTCTACATTGGACAATCCTTAATAAAGTGTTTAGGACTTCCACATTTGTGACAAACATCCTTAATAACGTATTCAGGACTTCCACATTTGTGACAAACATCTATAGTGGCTCCTTTTCTGCTCCTTCTTTTACCTCTGTGGAACTGGACACTTTTCCTCATAGCATTAAAATTCTTTTACTGGGTAGGCAACATCAGTGTCATATTTATTTAGACCTGATCTTGAAGCTTTTAAAGACAAAGATTTCTCCCTTCTTACTCCATATTATCATGCCCTTGTTGCTTTTGAAGTTCATATGTTTTCAGGTTCCCAATGAGTTCATCCATGGTGAGAGTTCTTAAGTTCCTAGCCTCAGTGATATATTCCACTTTGCTTTTCCAAAATTTAGAAAGAACTCTAAAGATTTTTTTCTCACCTATTTGTATAGATGAATTACTTTACCTATGCAGTGTAGCTCATTAGTGATACAAGTAAACCTGGTATGCATCTATTGAATAGTTTCTGTTTTTCATTGTGAAGGTTTTATATTGAGTTGTCAACATATCAACCTTTGAATCTTTCATATCAGTGGTTCCCACATGTGCTGTCTTCAAGCAGTCCCAGATTTCCTTAGCTATTTCACAAGCTAAAATCCTTTTGTATTCATCCGGTCCTATGCCACAGACAAATAATTTTCTTACTTTGTCATTTTTCTTAATTTTGTTTCTGTCTTCATCATTGAATTCCCTCTTGCTTTTGATAACCATTCTTGTGACATCTCCTACTCTGACTTCTATTACAGGCACATGAGGACCATCAAGAATAATTTCCATAAGCTCACTGTCCTTTGCCATAATAAAATCAAACATCCTTGGTTTCCACCACCCATAGTACTATCTATTGAATCTAGGTGGTTTAATGGTAGATTACCCTTCTTCTAGGTTTGGTGGAGCATCCATGATAACCAAAACACACTAGGTGTAAGCATTTTAGAGTGACCTTTCTCTAAAATGAATTGTTAAAATCCTTGGGGGCCTACACCACACAGTAAGGGACCAGGTCCCTCAAGATCAATCACAAACAATCAAATAATAGAATGCAAGAAAACTAAAGACAGTGCAAAAAGAGTAAATGCACAAGGATTTTTAAGTGGAATCCTAGGAAGGGAAAAAACATAGCTTGCCGTCACAAGCATCAAGGAAATCCACTATAATCAATCTCCTAATTACAGTCTAGATTTAAGCCTACCTATAGGCTCTTTGCGCTAGTAGCACCTCTACTATAAGATCATCTTGGTAACTCAATAAAATACTGATTAACTATAATTAGCTTCAACCTTAGGCAACTCTACCTAAGCCATTTCTACTAACGGAAGAACTACTCTTATAGCATGAGTAGTTCATTTACAATTCAACACTGAAGAACACACACTTACTCTTTAAGCATATTAAAAAGATAAGAACATGAACTATGCTTGACAAGTCCTAAAATATAGTTTTTGTTGCCTCACTTTACTCTTTAGAATTGGCAAAAACCTCATTTTATGAAAAAACGTCTCTTACCTTTTATAGTTGAGTGATGATTAGGATTGAAAGATCTTAGGACTAGCTATCCAAGTCTGTACAAAATAGCACCTGTAAATTTGTTACACAAGAGGATAAAATTGCGATGATGATACGTGTCAGCTGTACTGTTCTTTACACATCAAGGGACCTGGTCCCTTGTAGTTTAGCTGTTCATCATATAAACTACATATTGTACATTTCTTTATAGAAAATGTTGGGTAACCTAGAGCTGGATGATGTGCCACCATTTGAGTTGATATTAGGCCATTATGTTCCTTACTAAAATAGAGTCTACTTTCTCAAAGTATAGGTCAAGTTTAACATGTAAAATAGGTTCAGGAGGCCATATTAGTTTTTATAATGTGTGTTGAGAACTATGCTTAAGTATAATTGCCTCTAATAATGACCTAAAATTTTATGTTGCAGAAATAGGAGGAGAAAATTTCACCAACACTTCCCATAGAGAAATTTTGAGAAATTTAGGGATAGTCTAGTATAGTTTTATTTTTTAGTGTGTGATAGTTGATTGAAATTTAGTATTGATATGGGTTTTAGTGGTGTGATTTAATGAGATAATTAGATATACAATGAGTATAGAAAGTCGTAACAACTTTCAACACCAAAAATGGGGTTATAAAACTTCATTTATACCCTTTATCATGTAGCGGTTGGCTCACAATGCCAAAATTTATTATGTGTAGTGTCAAATAAGGAAAATTGAGGAGAGGTGTCATGTTTCTACTAATAATGTTTCATTTTAATGAATGATTTTCTTACAGGACTTTACGATAAGAAATAATGAAAGAATTCTTGGTCAAATATCAGAAAGAAAGAATAATATTCCACTCCTCCATATTAATTGTTGGGTTGACCTCAAAAGGAAGGATATTGTTCCACTCCACAACATTTATTTCTACAATCTGTCATCAAAGTAAGGAAATTATCTCTCTTATTACCAAGGAGTCCCTTGGCTGCATCTCTCCTAGAATGTAATTTAGTTTAGGTCTTTTCTTATAGTTTCTATTTATTCCTTGATAGGATATCTCTTATCCTATTTTTAAGGACAAAATATGTTGTGTTTCCTTCTACATTTATCTTCCCAATGGCTAGTATTAGTCCAATCACTACTATTTTAAGGGTGGAAGACTAAGGAAGAAATAAAAATTGTTTAAAAATTATTTACCTCTCTTCTCTAATTTTATTAAACATTGTATTCTCTTGTAGTTTACTATGTACTAAAAATATAGAAAAGAAACACATAGTTAGTGATGCCTTTGTATTAAATAGAGAAAATAAAAAGAGTGTGAGTTAATGCCAAAAAGATTAACTCAAATCTTGTAACTTTTGATTTACAAAAAAAGAGCTAGTGTCATTCCATTTTAAACATTTTATATTATTACTTTAGTAGTCGACTATCCGTCAAAGTAAGTCGACTATATAATTTAAAAAAAAAAAGTAATTCACCACACCCCCTTACAACTTTCAGTTGGTATCAGAGCCTGAACTCACTTTTGTTTTCTTACTAATAAAGTAAGAAAAGATCATGGCCTGAAATATTGTTGGATCTCTATTCTCAAAAGGAACATCTCAAATGAGACCTCTTTAATTTAATAGAAAACACTTCTCTCATTGGAATGCACATTAAAATTCCTATGATGTCAAGATATGGAAGGCGATCAAGCTTGTTGATCTTTCATTTGTTCCTACCACCAAAGATGGAAAAAATCAGATGGTCAAGCATCTTTTGACAACTCTTTAATTTTAGAGGACTACACTAATGAATGAATAAAGATCATTTAGATAAATTCAAAGGCAAAAAATATGTTATACAATGCTATCAGTGGTGAAAAATATAAAAAGTTCATTTATTGTAAAACTTCCAAGGAAATGTGAGATGAACTAGAAGTCATCTATCAAGGAACTAACATGGTCAAGAAAACTCTTTTCAGTATTCTAGTCTATGAATATGAACTCTTTAAGATGAAGAATAGAGATTCCATTAAAGAAATATTTACTAGATTTGGCAATATTATTGGTGAACTAAAAGCTACAGGAAAGACTTATCCTTCATCAGATCAAATCACTAGGATTCTCAGAAGTTTTCCTCCCCAATTGCTCTCTAAGGGAGTGGCTCTTAAGAGTATGAATCACAGCAAAATGAATTATGATAAAGTGAGAAGAGATCTCATTACCTTTGAAAAAACTTGTCTAAATAAGAAGGATCAGTTGTTAGATAAAAAGAAAAATATTGTGGCTTTTAAAGCTACAAGTGATAAAGAAGATAATTCCTTAGTAAATATGAACTTTCTCCTATCACTGGGACAATGGTTGACAATTATAGGACATACAGAAATAAAAAAGGGAAAACCAACTATCTCAAAAGGAAAGAAAAATGTTGAACACAATAGGAATAGAGGTAAGTATTATAATTATGATAAATATGGTTATATTGCTTATGATTGCCCACAAATTACAAGGGGACCCACTAAAGGAAGTCAAGAGGCTTTTAGTTGTTGGGGTAATGAAGAACACTCTAGCAATGAAATTTATAATATTAGATACTTTTGTTTCATGGACATTGGAGAATCTGGTCATGTATGAATTAACGTACAAAATTTGTTGGGCCATGCCATAACTAATTTAAATAAAGCCCGAGATGAAATAAAAGTTTTATTAATGGAAAGAAGATATTGGTAAATTGAACTTTATTTTATTGAAATTGAAAAAGATTTTCTACAAGAAGAAATTGATTAATTAAAAGTTAAAATCAACAGTTTTAAAAAATTTTCCAATCACTATATTCTCAGATCTAATCAGCTAACTAGCTCTTCTAAGTCAGCTCATAAAAATGTGACAATGGTAGATTTACACATGATAATAATATTATAAATATAAAGTCGGGCAAAGGAACCAATTACATTTATAATATCTATAATAATAGATATTGTAGTTGTGAAGGATCTTAATGATCAACTAACTCCAGTAATTTGACCAAAGGAACCAGTCATAATATAGCATACCTAGTCAATCATTGAAATATACTCTCATTCTTCTTATTATCACTGTGGTAAACTAGGTTATAAGAACTATAATTGCTGATTTAATTCTAGAAATTTGGGCAAATGGATTTAGAGACCAAAAATTTAGTTTACCAATGCAAATACTAACTTAAAGGGATCCAAGAATACTTGGGTTTCAAGAAATAAGTGATATATCTATTTTGTAGGAACACCACTCAATGTCTTAAGGGAAATGGTATCTTGATAGTGGATGTTCAAATCACATGATAGGAAATAAGATTCCTTTTTAAACTTTAGCTGATTTTGATGAAGGTGATATAATCTTTGGAGACAACTCAAAAGGCAAATAATGATATTGGTACTATCTCCTTTAATGAATTATGTGATATTACCAATGTTATTTGGTTAACAGCTTAAAGTACAATCTACTGAGTATAAGTCAACTATGTCATGTTGTTCTAGAAGTAAGATTCAAAATGGATGGATGTATAATTGAAAGGCATGGAAAGTAATTTCTTCTTATAAATAGGCGTAGGAATTTATATGTCCTAGACTCTATAAAAAGGATAGAAGGACTCAGATTTTTGGCTTCCATATCTGAAGATCCTTGGGTTTGTCATAAAAAGTATGGTCATGCAAGCATGAGACTAATTGAAAAGCTATCCAAACATGAGCTTGTTACTAGTCTTCCAAAATATGATTACAATAAAACTAATAGCTGGGATGTTTGTAAACATGGTAAGTAAAGTAGAAATTCTTTTCCTATATAAAATATTGTCTACCAAACCATTGTGGCTACTTCATAAGGATCTGTTTAGTCCTTCTAGAAGTAATTGGTGGTAAATGGTATTCCTTTGTGACTATTGATGATTATTCTCAGTTTACTTGGGTTATGTTTCTCTCTAACAAATATGATACTTTAAAGAATTTTGAAGTTTTCTATGAAATGGTTCAAAGAGATAAAGGTTACTGTATCTCAACTATTAGAAGTGAGCATAGGGAGAATTGAGAACAAAGATTTTAAAACCTTTTGTAACAATCAAGGTTACACTCACAATGTCTCTACTCCTAAATATCCTCAACAAAATAGAGTAGTTGAACTCAATAATATAACTCTTAAAGACATGACACGAACCATGATTTGTGAACATTCCTTACCTAACAAATTCTAGGCAAAAGCTACAAGTACTGCTTGTCATATTTTGAACAGCTACCTTATTAGACCTATTTTAAAGAAGATTCCTTATGAACTCTGGAATAATAAGATACCCAATATTGGGTAATATCACTCATTTGGATCAAACTACATTGTTATAATAATGGTAAGGACGATATTGCTATTTTTAATCCTCAAAGTGATGAAGGTATATTCATGGGTTACAATAATTCTAGTAGATCTTATAGAGTTTTTAATAAACATGTCTATGTATTTTGTGTGTTTTTCAGAATGTTAGAAATAGGAAGGTGAGGATGAATAGGGAAAAACTACAAATATTATAATACTCAACTCTTTATTAGAGTCGGCTAGTGTAGAGAAAAGTTAGCCAATTGTTTCAATGAGTGATGAATTTGCAATAGAAATCATTTCAAATGAATGGAGAAGTGAACCTGATTATCCAAAGAAATTAACTATTAGAGATCCCAAGGAAGGAATGAAAATAGAAGTCTCCAGAAAAAGAGGTGCAAATGTTACTCTCATATCTCAACTTGAACCCAAAAATTCAATGAAATTTGAAAGATGAAAGTTGGTTCAAAGTAATGGAACAAGAACTTGAACAATTTGATAAAAACAAAGTGTGGACTCTAGTTTAAAAATCATAGAACACCTCAATCATTGGAACAAAAGGTGTTCATAAGAAAAATGTATGAATCAATTAAGGTGGTTCAAAATAAAGTTCATCTAGTCTCTCAAGGTAACTCACAACAAGAGGGAGTCGACTATGATGAAACTTTTGCACCTGCGGCAAGGTTAGAATCCATTCATATCTTAGTTTTTTATGATTATCACAAATATTTTAAATAATTTCAAATAGATGTTAAAAAAAAATTAAATTTTTTTATTAAGGAATAAGTTTTATAAAACAACCTCCTGGATTTGAAAATCCAAATTTTCATTTCATGTTTTATACTCTCAAAAATTTTCTATGGTTTAAATCAAGCATCATGATCTTGGTATGATAGATTGAGAACTCTTTAACTGATCATTACTTTACACAAGGAAAATTTGATACCACCTTATTTATTAAAAAAATCCTCTAGAATCTTATTATTCAAATATATGTTGATGATATTATTTTTCGATGTTCTTATTCTCTGATGGGAGGAGTTATATGAGCTTTTGTAAAGTGAATTTAAAATGAGTATTATGAATGAGTTGACCTTTTTTGGGACTACAAATCCATCATGCTACTGACAGAACTTTCATTTGCCAAAGTACACTAAAGAGCTTATTCCAAAGTTTGGCATGTACAATGCTAAATCCTCTAGCACTCCCATGAGCTCCATATGTGTTATAGAAATGAAGGATAAATGTAAATCTTTTTATGAAACAAATTATTAAGGGGTGTCCACTTCCCTAATATTCAATTGGTGATAACCCTATCAGAGATTAATCTTAGAAAAAAATACTTAGCACCTTTTAGATGGTCAAAAGATCATCAATTCTAGGAATAGGGTACTTATTATTTACCATCACCTTATTCAATTGGTGGTAATTAATACACACCCTAAGGGAACAATCCTTTTTACACATGAATAATATAGATGCACCCCATTGAGACACACTAGAGCGGATAAAACCCTTGTCAAGGAGATCTTTCAACTGCCCCTTAAGCTCCTTCAACTCATTGGAGACATTTTATAGGGAAGGATAGAGATAGGACGAGTGTCCGAAAGAAGATCAATCCCAAAATCAATTTTCCTATCGGGAGGAACACTAGGAATATCATCAAGGAAAAACTTAGTTAACTCCCTAACCATAGGTATGAATTATAATAAAGGACTCTCCAAGTTAGATTGTTTAACCCAGACTAAATGATAGAGACAACCTTTGGAAATCAATTTTTGGGCTCTAAGATATGAAATAAACTTCCCCTAAGTCACTTGGGAACTCCCATCCCACTTAATAACTGACTCATTTGGGAATTTAAAAATGACCTTATGGGTTTGACAATCTAAAGAGGCATGGTATGAATACAATAAATCCATAACCAATATGATATCAAAATCAACCTTGTCCAACTCTATCAAGTCTACCAAAGTTTCCCTATCACCAACAGATGATACACAACCTCTATAGACCTTCTTATCAACCAAAAAGTTGCCTACTGGGTTAGAAATAGAAAAGGGTTCTGAAATACACTCTGGATAAAAAACAAAATGCACAGCCACAAATAGGGTCATATAAGAGATGGTAGACCCCAAATCATGAAATCAATACACATTACAAGAGAAGAGTTTCAATATTCCAGTGACAACATCAAGAGAGGTCTTCAACTCTTGATAGGTAACAAGAGCATAGAGGTGGTTCCAACTAGTACTGGAGCCAAAAGTAGCACCCTTTGGTGCAGGATGATGAAGTCGCAATAGAAACCTTGTTTGACCTATAAGAAACCTTAAAAGGATAATCCTGATGTATATGTATAATCTTACCATAATAGAAATATCGATTCCTCTCATTCTCACACTTACCATGGTGCAACTGACCATAAAATCTATAGGGAGATATAATGGAGCTGTTTGGGCCCTATTGGCTTAAGAATGGGCACCCTGTACCCTATAACTATCACCATTTTGAAAAAAAAAACCACCGAATAACTTTGGGTAAGGAGAACTAGCCATCGAATAGGAGTTAGGACTCCCTCAACTCTTCTTATTAGACTATATCCCATCATCTCTAGCACTCAGCTGCTTACCTCCTATAATACCTGAAAAAGAGTCTCGAGACGTCACACAATGCTTAGGACCACAAGTAATCCCAAGCTTACCTATAAGCTGGCATACTGATAAGAAACTGATTAAACTTGTATAAAATGATAGAGTTTACTGTGTGGAAACATAACCATGATGGAATCTGAGAAAAAAATACAATACTGGTACACTTGTACATTCTGATAAAATAAAAAAAGAGGGACTAAATTACATAAGTGGCTCTAACTGATATCTGTGAAGCCTCTACTATACTGACTATAGATAGCTGGAATGCGACTCCAACTATCACTAATCAATACATGTGAGAATAAAACACATAAATTACATCTTACTTAAGTCCCCAAAATAAGAGGACTCATCATCTGCTGGATGGAATCTGCAAGCTTTCTGAATATGGTATGCATGCTATGACTGAACTGATACCTACATTATGAGATCATGTAGCTCATAGACATATATGTGGATCAGTACTTTGAGGATGTTGATGTGTGAGCAGACGCTAACACATTTGATGCTTTTAACTGAGAATAATTGCAAGGTCTTAAGAAAATTTTGTCATTTTTGATTGTTTTATCTTTAATTTTGTAGTAGAAGCCAAGATTTAAGAGAACCAATATGGATGGAAGCAAAAGAGTTAAAATCTGAAGCAAATAGAAGAGAAGTGTAGCTGACGACATTCTTGATAAGTCGTCAGCCTTGTGATAAGTTATCAAATATACCGTCAGCCTTAGACAAAGAATGGACCTTAGCTAAAAGTTTTGACGACATTTCCTGATAAGTCGTCAAAGAGTTGATAAGTCATCAGAGTTTTTGTCAGCCTTAGGCAGAACATGTGAGCTGAGGTGGAGAAGTGACGACATTGTCTGATATGTCGTTACATTTTTGATAAGTCATCAGGATTCATCGTCAGCCTTAAGTAGTAAGTACTAAAACTAAAGAGGGAGCTAACGACATTTGTGATAAGTCGTCAGACTCCTGATAAGGTGTCACGAATGTCATCGCCTAATTTGAGGAATAATTAAACTCTGTGATTTTGTTTCCTTATTTAGGCCTAACTATAAAAAGTATTGTTTAGGGTTTTCTAGAGAAGTTCTGAACATAATTTGGAACATATGTATTTTGTTATTTTTCTCTCTAGTTTCTTGGCTTGAAAAACAATTAACTTTGAAGAGATTTTCATCTATATTTTTGGATTTCTATTGTGATTTAATATGAGAATCACTAGTTATTATTCATTTTGTGGTAAGTTCATCTTTCAAATTATGATTATGTCTAGTTGTTTTGCTTATTACATTATGAGTGGCTAAATCCCTTTGACCCGAATAATGGGATCTATGGGTTAAGTTTTGGTAAGATGCTATGTGTTTTTATTCAAAAGGTAATAGGACTCCTTGATAATTCCGAGATTGTAATTATTGTCTATTGGTTGAAAATGATATATAGCACCTATTTTGATTTGCTTGAGATAAGAAATCAAATATAGTAGGAAGTGAATTATTGGAAGGGACTTGGAAACACTAAACTTCCATTTAATAATAGACGTTATAACAAGGTTGATTAACCTGAGGTAAAGTCTGGTTAGTAACTATAAATTCCCTAAGTCTGAGAGGATTAGGTAATTAAATGCTTAAGCAGGTCGAGAGATATTTAGGCATAACTTCGATAGAGATAATCTATTGTCCTACCTAATGTGAGAATCTTGAATAACTATTAGCATCTGTCAAGTACTAAAACCTATAGTGAACATAATTCTGGTTTTCCATAAACTATTGATTACAAATACTGAAACTAAAGTTACCAACAATTATTTTCTAATCTCAAAAACCCCCATTTCAGGAAACATCCAACTATCAGTTGATTCAATCGTAAACAACTTAAGTTCACACCATATTCCTTATGGGATTCAACCCCAACCTAGTTGGGTTATATATTGACAACGAACACTTACGTTCTCATTAGAGAGGTGTAGTTTGAGCGTTATAAAAAATGGTGTTGTTGTCGGGGAATACGGTTGTAAATTAAAGTTTGTGTGCGCTAATTGATTGTTAGTCAAGTTTCCTAGTTTTACGTTTATTTGTTGTTTTTATTTATTGCAGGACATTTTATAGTGTATGCCAAGAACTAGAAGTTCAGAGAACTATTATTACCATTTAACCGGGAACCACAACAAATTAGAAGAATGGCAAACCAGTAGGAGGCTGACAGGTTAGCAGCCTTAGCTAGAGCTCAGGTGAATATGCAGAATGTCGGTCAACAAGTACGACATCCAAATCCTAAGAACAAATATTTGGGATACGAGGAGTTATTAAACCCTGGTAACCCAAGGCGGGCAGAGCAAGTTGCTGCACTAGTATAGTGTAATACTAACAGGAACCATCCGTTCCTAGAAAGGAAAAATTACCAGCCGGTCTAGTATGACCTAAATGATGATGATGATGGAATGTATGGAGCAGGTGCAATGGGTGCAATTATTCCTCCACCGTTGGCACCTGGGAAAAAATTCAACATTATGAGTACTATGATTCAACTCCTTAATCTGAAGGGGTTGTTAGGTGGCATTCCTGGGGAAAACCCCTACTTGCATCTGGTGAACTTTGTCACCATCTGTAAATCTTTTGATAACCCAGGAGTAGGTCAGAATGCTATTCGATTGAGATTATTTCCATTATCTCTGTCTAGAGAGGCAAAAATATGACTTAATGAGCTGACACCCAATTATATAACCAACTGGAGGCATTTGAAAGGACCTTTCCTAGAAAGGTTCTTTCTGCCTTCCAGGAGGGTACAGTTGAGTAATGAGATCAACAACTTTAGGAAGCTCCCAACTGAAACCTTGTATAAAACATGGGAGAGATTCAAGAAGAAGATGACACAGTGTTCAAACCACAATATGATGGACATATACTTGATGGAGACTTTGTACAGGGCTCTTAACTCTGTAACAAAACCAATTATAGATAATGCTGCTGGTGGTTCATTTTTTGATCTTACATTCCTAGAGGCTTCAGAAATGCTAGAGAGAATAACCAAACAAAGTCAAACATGGCCTACCAGAGACTCTGTGGTAGCAAGCCCCACTATTTCTATGGGTATGACTGTGGAACAATGCAGAAGAGATGAGGAGCGTGACCAAGACATGGCTCACCTAAAAATGCAGATGGACCTACTAAACAAGCACTTGCTATCAGGCAAGACTAAGAAGGTGAAAGTTGTGGGATCTCAAGATAGAGTTGATACTGATGTAGAAAAAGAGGCGAACTATGTTAAAAATTAGGGGGTTTCTTAGGCAATAGCCAAGGGAATCAAGGTCGGAACTATTATGATAAACCTGGTTATAAAGATATGGAGCAAGGAAACTAGAGAAGCAATAATGATAGGAGCAGGCTATATGTCCTTTCTAGAAATCGTGAGGCTGCTACAACAAGTTTTGAAAATATGTCCATGGAGGACATGATGGCTAAGTTTCTAAAGGGAGTGGAGGCTACAACTCTGGTATGACTACCATAAAGACCGATCTATTATCTATTAGTCAGTTGGTAAACTCACACTCCACCATAATCAAATAGTTGAAGCAACAGATGAGCCAACTCTTCACAGCATTTAACCAGAGAAAGAACGGAAGTTACCAAGTGATATAATCCAGAATCCAAAGAATGATGGCTTATGTATGGTGATTACCACTAGGAGTGGTAAGATATTACCTGGCCCTTCTGTGGGAAAAAGTTTGGTTGAAGATGTGACTGAGGCAGAGGATGAACCCAAAAAAGAATATCCAGTGGAGTCTGAGAAGTTTGATGGTTCTGATGATGCTCTGGAAAAAGTAAAAGATAAGGAGAAGGAGGTAGTGTTGAAAACTCTCCCAAGACCACCACCTCTCTTTCCTCAATGATGGAAGAAAAAAACTGATGATGCAAAATTCAGCAAGTTCATGGCAATACTCAAATAATTGACAATGAATGTGCCATTGGTTGAGGCACTGGATCAAATCCCAAGATATGCCAAATTCATGAAGAACCTGGTAACAAAGAAGCGGGCAACAAGCTATGAACCGGTGGATAATATTCACCATTGTAGTGCCATTTATACACAATCCTTAGTGCAGAATAAGGCCGACCCTGGAGCGTTCACTATTCCATGTGCAATCGGGTCTCTAAATTTTGCTAATGCCCTATGTGATCTAGGGGCCAGTATAAACCTAATGCCACTCTTTGTGTATAAAAAGCTGGGTGTGAGGGATCCTACCACGACGAACATGCGATTGGTGATGGCAGATAGGTCTGTAATGCGGCCAGTGGGCATATTACATGATGTATTGGTAAAGGTGGCCAACTTTATACTGCCTACTAATTTTGTAGTCCTAGACTGTGAGGTGGACTTCAAAGTACCCATTATCCTGGGTAGACCATTCCTTGAAACTGGGAGAGTAATAGTAGACATGGAGCTAAATAAGCTAAAGTTCAGGCTCAATAACAAAGAAGCAAGATTCAAAATACACTCATCCATGACACAGCGAAAGGAGATGAGTGTTTTCTCAATTGTGTATGTATTCTATGAAGAGGGTAAAAAGGTGTCAGCAGGTTGTCTTATAGAAGTTTGAGAAGTCAAGATAACCAAGTCGTGCCGCGACTTTAAATCAGGTGCTACATGGGAGGCAACCCATGATCCCCGTGCTTGATCTACTCCAGGTATACTCTAACCCTTAGTTCAGTTTTCTATGATTTTTTGTTAAGGGTGTTGATATAATAGCTTTCTGTTAGCACATTTAAGGCTTTTAACTCGGAATAATTGTATGTTCTTAAGTAACTGTTGTTGTTTTTTATGATATTTCATGTGATTTTATAGGAAATCAAGATGTATGGAAATATATGAAAATTGTGTCAAGGAGGATAATTTTTGGTGAAAATAATTGAGTTTTGAAGAATTCACACTTGGAAGAAATTCTGACGACTTGTGTGATAACTTATCAGATTTGTGATAAGTCGTCACACATGTCGTCACACTGAGGCAGAATACAAGAAATTGGAAGAATATCTGACGACATGTGTGATAACTTATCACAAATATGATAAGTTATCACAAAAGTCATCATATTGAAGCAGAAATTCTGACGATATGCCTGATAACTTATCATATTTGTGATAAGTTATCACACATGTCGTCACCTAAAAGAAAAATTCTAAAATTTTTATTTTGAATTTTTCTTAAGTTATGAGTATAAATAACAACTTTTAGGGTTCATTCATGGAGGAGAAACATCTTGAACTTATTCCATAGACCAATTTACTTCTTTTTGGGCTCTGAGCTTGTAATTCAATTTTCAATCCTTTGATTTAGTTGTGGGAAATTCTTATTGTACTTGGAGGAGAATCAACTTTGGATTTCATCTTTTGTAAGTTTAATTGCTTTAAATTATGAATTCAATAATTGTTATCTCTTACTATCTTATGAGTAACTAAAACCCGCAACTAGGGTTGTGGGATCTATGACTATTCTTTCATTGATTTAGTAGTTGGTTAGGGTTCGAGTCTTTATGGGAACATCTTGATAATTCTTTTGTATTAATTATTTTCTGTTGGTTTCAAACAATAGGCTTTGCTTACTGTTGATTTTCTTGAGATAAGAAATCAACCCTAGTAAGAAGTAAATTATCAATGAGGATTTGGGAAGGTTAAGTTCTCATCTAATGATTAATGTTGTAACAAGATTGATCAACTTGAAATAAAATCAGTATGAATAGAATGACTTCTTAAGTTTGAGAGAATTAGTGAGTTCAACATCTAGGTAGGTTGAGAAACACTTAGTGGACTGTCGAAAATGAAAATTTGGTGTTTCCCGCAAGTCATGAGAATCCAATACCACAGCTATTATTTAATGGGGATTAGTAATCATAGTGATCACAACCTTAGTTTATTATTTATCACTGATTTGAACTATTGAAATTTTGGCTTTGAGTTCTGAAGCAAGTTACAACTTTAACGTCTGTTTGATCATTGAACACCCCTATTTTATCTTTTCGTATCATTTGTTTGAATTTAACTTGTATCTTTAGTTTCAAATTAGTTTAATCGCCACTCACATTGTTCCCTGTGGATTCGACCCCGACTCCAAAGTTGGGTAAATATATTGACGATGACCCTTTTGCACTGAATTGACGTGTAAGTTGAGCGTTATAAGATGTACTGAGTATATGGTGGTGAAATTCATAAGTAAAACATCATATAATCATAATAATTTGTAAAACAATGCATGCTAAATGTAAATGACTCACATAAGCTGGAATATTTGAAATACAGAAAATAATAATCATGAGAAATAAATCATACTTGTAAATCTAGTGAGCCATACATTTAATTCTAGAAGCTGTGCTAATACTTAGTCTTTAGATCATACTGTCTAAGTATAGAAATGACTCACTTCTAAGTCTAAAATTTGAAAATTGAAATCTGTAACTCTTATCTTTCTGTAAAGCATAATCTGAGTAAAACTTGTGAGCCTTTACATTTAGTTTTCTAAAATCTAGAAAATACCTTATACTAGGGCTTAAAATCTTAAAACCATAACTTCCAAAGCATATGCTTTTATCTTAAATCTTTAAATCAATAGACTGCTGAAGAGTGGGGGACATCTGTTGGGAGGTTCTTCTAACAGACATACACTATGTGAGCATCAATGGAGTCCCACGTCTGGCCCCCATTAGGTAGGGTTGTTCTACCCTTGCCATCGGAATAGAACTTTTATCTTAGTGATCACAATCTGAGTCATCCACGTAGAAGTGGGAATAAATTTGAAACCTATGTTGGAACGTAGTTCTGGGGTATGAAACCATAGTAACTTACCCATCTTGGTGCTAACTACTACTCCTATTCTTATGCTCAAAATCTTAAGAAATCCACTTCAAAAATAGCACAAGGGTTTATAAGAAAACCATTTATGCTTTTCTTTCTTTAAATCTCAAGTTATCTTAACAAAGTGGATTCTTTATCTTAGCTTAGGACCAAAAGGTTAAATATTTATCAAAATCTATAAATAAACTTATCTGAGGGTTCTTATAGCACAAATGATCTTGAAATGGAAATCTTAATAAGGGCATAGTGACCCATGCAGCAATCTCATGTTAGGACATCTAAAAATTCATACTTGATAATGTAAACACTTATAATTCATCATAAAATCTGGAAATTTCTGCACAAGACATAGAAATATGAATAAAGTCATGTAATTTCAACTTATAAATCAATGGAAATCTCATAAGTTTATAAACAACAATAATGGGTGTAAACTGATAACGCTCAATCTACAGCTCTCGTAGGAGTGTAAAGCGGTCGTTTGTCAAATATAAAACCCAACTGGGTTGGGTATCGATCCCACAGGAAATAGCTTGGTCAGCAAGTAAGCGAAGATTACTAGACTTTTAGTGAAAGTCTCGAAAAAGGGGGGAGTCTTGTTGTGCAAGTAATGTAACCAAATAGTAGAGAAAAAAACGGAAATAGCAAAGTAAAAAGAAAGAATGTTTAGTAAGATGTAAACGATGAGAATTGAGAAGTTGGGGTTATGTCCACCTTATGAGTTATATGTCTCTATTGGCTATGAGTTATGCGGAGTTCAGACATGCATGTGCTTATAGAGAATTGTATTCGATGGTAAATCCAAGCGTCTTTCGACCTGAACAAGGACTATTTCACTTTAACTCTTTCGAGCTTAATGCGTATCTAACGGTACAAATTCTCCAAGAGGTTAATCCAGTTACGGAACTAACTTTTTAATAGGGGATGGGACCCTATTACCTTGACATTATCTCTTTTCCAGACATATAACCTTTCTTTCGAACAAGTTAATGCTATACTGGCGTATTCTATGCGTTTGCAACCACAAAGAATTTAGATTAAGATGAAGAGAATAATGATATAAGCAATATACGTGTCACGAATTCACAAACTCATAGCAATATATAGTATCTCATATGGCTTCCATAAACCCAATAGAGAAGTTTAGTTACCCATGAGTGCAAAGGAAATCACAATAGACATTGTTATTATACCACGATAAATATTTCGTGTAGCAAAGTGTGGTAGGTGTTAGGCGTGAATTCCTTGCAAAGTAACGTTTCTCTTGTTGTAGAAATTAAGAATTGATTAGATGAATGGAAGAAGAATAAAAAATAGAATTAATAGAAAAGGTCTTGCGGAAGTAGAATAAGAATTGAAAAGTAGAATTAGAATTGTAATTCAAAGTATTAAAATCTCTAGCAAAATAGGGTATTTATAATACCCATATCCTATTCCTACTAAGCTAATGAATTACTTAACCCATCCTACTAGGTTAAGGTATCATTATCCTAATCCTAATAAGTTACTGCTAGTCCCCAAAGTCTTCAGAATTTCTGTTTTTGCCCGGGACAGATTTTCCATGCGCCACTTTTGGTCCTTGGCGTCCAGATTTGGTTTCCTCCTTTCGTGAAGCTTTCTTTGGCGTCAAGTTATCCATAAAATGCTGAATTCTGCATCATTTATACTTGAAAACTTGCTAATCATGTTTGTTAGCTCACTTACAGGAAAAAGGACTAAAAGTGCATGAATTATATAATTTGTCCTCAAAACATGGCTAAAATATGGGTAAAATATAGCACTATAGGCGTGTAAATTCACCTATCATCAACACCCCACACTTGAAGCTTTGTTCGTCCTCGAACAAAATATCATGTCCCTCTTAACATTTACTTAGGGTTTCACAGCAACAATACAAAATATTCGTCAAGACAAGCATAACAATTATCAACAAAGAGTAGTTTTCTGATCATTAGTAGAAACAATTCATCCTCCAACATAGACTCGTGATGGTGGTCAACTCATATTCAAAAGTCAAGTCACAAAGAATCATACACGACTACCCAAAACTCATCAACCATGTGTGTCTCACATAAGATGTTACCCATAATCACATAAGTATTGCATTTTTCATAACATGGGTATAAGATTATCCTTGCTCTCACTCTCACAAAGACTTCATATGTTGCAACTGATGACCATAGGCTTGCCCATAGTGTAATGCTCCACTAAATATCAGAATGCTAAGCTTAGGATCAAATAGGTCTTCTATAGGTTGTAATGTAGGCTAAAGGACGGGTAGGACTATTTTGGCCAGAAATATTGACTATGTTCCTAAGCGCTTTAATACATCACATTATGCCATTAACACTTTCTTTTAATCAACCCTGCTACCTTTCTTTCATCTATCACCCCTTTTCACCTATTTTGCCATTCAAGCATAACTATCTTTTTATTTAATCATAAACACAATTTATCTTTTTGTTTTTCTATTTCTTTTTCTTTTCTCTTTTTTTTATAACACACCTCCATGATAGCCACTCTTTTTCATAACAAATTCAAGTACCAATACACTCTAGGGCATCACTCTTACCCAATTTCCTCTTATTTTGTTACATGACTTTACAACTTAAAGCACTTAGAAATTTGGATCAAATTATGGTCTTGAAAAAAATGGATTAGGCTTACATATGAGGCTGTCAAAGAAAATGGCTTAAAGTCTCAAAGGGGTTGACTAGGATAAAGTCCACGGGTAGGTAAAACGAAGGTAAACAAGTATCGATTGCCATAGAAATGCCTAAATCATCTCCTAAACTCACACTTTTTATTTCGCTTTACACACACACCAGGCAAGTTCTAGCATCAGTCATAAGCACAGAATATACTATCATCTCACGCACACAAGGCACATGGTTAACTTTATTGGGAGCAGTATAGACTCTTGACCCAATAGATGAATGAATTAAACCACATAATTATCACACAGTGAGTCACACTTAGAGCCTAAGTGTCTCAATAGTAATGATTCTAGCACAAACTCTTGTCATAACACCATGCCGCCTATCAGAACAATTTCATGCATCAAAATAAAAAAATCTACGACTACTAACTAAATCAAACAACCAAACATAAATAACATAAATAAATGCAAATGCAGATAAACAAGTATAGCATGCAAATACCAGCACCCCACACTTAGACGGGACACACTGCCCTCAGTGAAAAATAAATAAGAAGAACCTGATTAGTCGGACTCATCCTCTATGTCTGGGGTCATACCCCCTGCATCGGAATCGTCATCAGAGTCGTCGTCATCAGAGTTCTCTTCCACGTCGGAGTCTGGCATTCGTCGATCATCATCTGTTGGCATGTCGTCATCAAAAGGTTCCTCAAAATATACACCTTCTCCACACATCGCCCTCGCATGCTCATTTATTGGGTAGTCATAATCCAACTGTTGGAGCTCTGCAGCAGTTGGAACACGACCCCCACTCATCATGGTAAACTTCATCATGCCATATAAATGGCGGGAGAAGCTTTCGTCGCGAGCATGCCTTTCTGAAGTGGTAAGGTTGACTCCATGAGTGGTTTCAGCATCTTTAACCTTCGTGAGGTCAACCTTCTTTGTGTTGTGTGGGAGTTTGTGATCATCCGGTTCCTCTTCGATGTCTTCTTTCCTTAGTATTGCAGTCAACAGGTTGCCAAAACTGAAGTGGGACCTCTTGTGTAGCCTAGCTTTCCGCATTATGGAACGAATAATTGCCCCGATGTTGATAGGGACATTCATCATCAATGCGTATACCAAGCACACTCTATCTCTTGTTATCTTAGTGTACTGAGTCCCTGGAATTAGGCAAGAGTTGATTATACGCAACCATATCCTTGTTTCCCTATTCAAAGGAGCATATGGGAAGGTGTTGTGTCGACCAGTGTCCTTGTGTCTACTCCAGCGTGCCATGGATCTTGTTCCACAGAGTGTGTGTCGAATTGATCTATATGGAGATCTCCTGTACAGCTCCTTGAATGGTGATGGATCGACTGAAGTCAAGCCAAGAAAGGAGTTGAAGAAATCCGCATTGAGTTGTAAAACTTGGCCCCGAATCTTGACTTCGCTTCCTGTGGTTTTCGGTGACCAGTTGGCATAGAATTCTCTTGTTAAATCAAGATTTCATTCTCCCATGTCTTGGAAGATGAAATCCAGATGTAATGCCATGATCTTGGCCAACATGCGCGGTTCTTTCTTTGCTAGGCTTTCCTTGTTTGTCAAGTCCACATGAACATATTTTCTTTCTTTGTTGTTCCTATACCATTCCTTTGCTTCCTCCTCAAGAACCCATTTTATTCCGAACATGCGGCGTGGTAATTGCATCAAGGATGATTCTCCTTGCTCTTTTCGGCCTCTTTTCTTGCCTTTTTGTGAAGTGGTAGCCTTATCTTTGCCTTGTCTTGCTTTGGGTGCCATTGTACCTGAGACTAGAATAATGTTCATGTTAGCATCATCTCGATGGATACAATCTATAAACGAGAAGTAGGGGCACCACCCCACACTTAGTTTGTTGGTACAGACTAGTGAAGTGAAAGTGGTCGACTAGTCAGACTTCATCGACATACATTTTAGGTGCTATATTCCAACAATAAAATCAGAGAAGTCATACTTCTAGTAATCTTGGCAATACTTTCATGTTTGATATATCATTACTACTACATAGGGATTGAATCAAGGTATAGTATCTAAATAATCACAACCTCCTATGTCGGTAGGCAACTATAATTCTTATCCCGATGAACAAGTCATTCCAACATGTAAGTATTCAAGTGAAAAGATTATGCAATTTTTGTGACCATATTAATTCCGCAAAAGTATGACAGTGCATCAAAATCAAATACAAGTTGGGAACAAGTTAAGATGATTCTTACGTATACGTTCACTCACTTGGTTGTATCACAACAATTCAATCACATTCAAATCACCAATACTACTTCAAGATTTAACAATTCATAATAGGAGTAGTAATGTATTACTTACGGAATGTAAATGAAGAACAAAGTAGTACTTACTTGATTGATGCCTTTGGATGATGTTCTTGTGAAGAAAAAGAGCAAATGGAAAATTTTTGAGAGGATTTGGAGACTATAGGCGGCGCCTAGGCTAGGTTTCCAATGTGTTTTTGGTTCAAGAATAAGTCTCATATTTATAGGAGAAGGTTGGGTCGGGTTTTGACCCATTTAAAATCGGATTTGGAGACAAGAAGTGACCATAGGCGGCGTCTTTTGCTTTGCCTATGCTTGGCATAGGTGGCGCCTTTTGCATAGCATTGTTGAGCATAGGCGGAGCCTATGCCATGGAATTCCTAGGCATAGGCGGCGCCTTTAGCATGGCATATGAGATTCAGAGACAAAAGGCTTTAGCATAGGCGGCGCCTTTGCTATGGCATACTTAGGCATGGGCGGCGCCTATGCTATGGCACACTAGATTCCGAGATCTTAGGCCATAGTATAGGCTTTGCCTTGTTCGTGGCCTAGTTTTACCTAGGCCTAGCCTTGATTGATGCCTATATTTTCATGAGCAATGCTCAATCCATAACCTTTTGCTTCCTCATTCCTAACTTACCACCTTTAACATGCAACACGTCCAAATCGAGATTTGAAACCAATCTCCTCGTTTTACACCTCTTGCAGCTACATTTGCTCAAAGACAATAAAAACGATTAGAACGATGGGTTGCCTCCCATCCAGCGCCTTAGTTTTGGTCGTGGGACGACTCTTATTTTTGGATTTTTATTTATCAAAAGCAAAACACGTACTAGAACGAAAGGAAAAATGAAAAACGATAACCGATGGGTTGCCTCCCATCTAGCGCTTGATTTATTGACGCGGCACGACATAGTTACCTCGAGTACTTAGACTTCGTCGAGATAAGTGAGGGCCATATAATTTATCGAATCAAGACGACCGATATAGGGTTTTATTCGTTGGCCATTCACTTTGAAGACAACACCATTATTGTCTTCCAACTCTTCTACTCCAGACGAGTAGATTTGGTTAACTTTGTATGGACCAGACCACTTGGATTTTAACTTACCTGGGAATAACTTCAGTCTGGAATTGAAAAGAAGGACCATATCATCCTTTTGAAAGTTTCGTCGAACAATTCGCTGATCATGATACTTTTTCATCCGCTCCTTGTATAGGTCTGATCTTTCATAAACATGGAGACGGAATTCGTCCATCTCGTTCAGTTGCTCCAATCTCAGATTTATTGCATCATCCCAATTCAAATTCAATCGCTTCAACGCCCACAATGCCTTATGCTCAAGCTCAATGGGTAAGTGACAAGCCTTCCCATAAACTAGTTGGTGCGGGGACATGCCAATGGGTGTTTTGAATGCAGTCTTGTACGCCCATAGTGCATCATCCAGCTTCCTAGACCAATCTTTCCTATTAGCATTCACCGTTTTAGCAAGGATTCGCTTGATCTCTCGGTTGGAAACCTCTACTTGGCCGCTAGTTTGTGGGTGATAAGGTGTGGCTACCTTATGTTGCTTGACACCATATTTTGCCAACACGGATTTGAATAGCTTGTTGCAAAAGTGGGATCCTCCATCGCTTATGATAGTACGTGGTACTCCAAAGCGAGAGAAGATATCTCTCTTCAAGAATGAAACAACACGCTTTCCCTCATTGTCGGCCAACGCTACTGCTTCAACCCATTTTGAGACATAATCTACAGCAAGTAGGATGTACTTCATTCTAAACGAATTTACGAATGGACCCATGAAATCAATACCCCATACGTCAAAGAGCTCTACTTCAAGGATTTTTGACATGGGCATCTCATGGTGTTTCGAAATAGCACCTTGTCGCTGACATTGGTCGCATCTTCTAACAAAGTCGTAGGCATCTCTAAATATCGAAGGCCAATAATATCCGCTTTGCAATACCTTTCTTGTTGTCCGATTACCTGCGTGATGTCCCCCAACTTGGGAAGTGTGGCATGCTTCCAATATATTAGGCACCTCTGCATGGGATATACATCGACGGATAACATCATCCGCGCATCATCGAAACAAATATGGCTTATCCCAAAAGTAGTGTTTTACATCATGCATAAACTTCCTCTTTTGATGGTAAGATAAGTTTGCAGGTATCACATTACTTACCGCAAAATTTGCAAAGTCGGCATACCATGGTAAATTTTCCATTATCGTTGCTAAGATCTCCTCATCAGGGAATGCATCATCAATCTCGATTTCAGGCTGCGCCATATGCTCATTTTCGAGTCTAGATAGATGATCAGCCACTTGGTTCTCGCAACCTCTTCTATCTTTAACTTCGAAATCGAATTCTTACAGCAGCAACACCCATCGAATTAGTCTTGGTTTCGCATCCTTCTTTGTCATTAGATATCTTAGATATGCATGGTCTGTATGAACGATCACTTTGGTCCCCAACAAATAAGCACGGAACTTCTCAAACGCGTACACAACCACTAGGAGCTCTTGTTCTGTGACAGTGTAGTTCTTTTGGGCTTCGTTTAGGACCTTGCTAGAATAGTAGATAGGATGGAATAATTTCTCCTTCCTCTGGCCAAGTACAGTGCCCACGGCTACCCCACTAGCATCACACATGACTTTGAACGGTAGAGACCAATCTGGTGCAACCATGATAGGGGCTTCAATTAGTTTTCCTTTGAGGCGTTCGAATGCCTTCAAACAATCTTCATTGAATTCAAATTTTGCATCTTTCTCCAAGAGTTTGCACAATGGACTAGCAATTTTGGAGAAGTCTTTGATAAACCGCCGATAGAAACCTGTGTGACTGAGGAAACTATGAATTCCCTTTACAGAAATTGGTGGTGGTAGCTTCTCAATAACCTCAATTTTTGCTCGATCAACCTCAATCCCTCTTTCGGAGATTTTATGCCCCAGAACAATACCTTCTTTAACCATGAAGTGGCATTTTTTCCAATTAAGCACTAGGTTGAATTCTACACATCTTTGCAACGCCATACTTAGGTTTACCAAGCACGCTTCAAAAGACTCACCAACGAATGAAAAATCATCCATGAATACCTCCAAAGTATCTTCAACCATATCAGAAAAAATGGACATCATACAATATTGAAAGGTGGCTGGTGCGTTACATAGCCCGAATGGCATATGTTTGAAGGCAAACGTGTCATATGGACATGTGAACGTTTTCTTCTCTTGGTCTTCGGGGGCAATACGAATCTGATTATAGCCTAAATAACCGTCTAGAAAACAAAACCATACTTTCCCCGCTAATCGATCTAGCATTTGGTCCATAAATGGCATTGGAAAGTGATCTTTGAGTGTCCAAGAATTCAGCTTTCTGTAGTCCATGCATACTCTCCATCCGGTGACGGTTCTGAGTGGAATAATCTCATTCTTTTCATTTGCGACCACCGTCATGCCTTCTTTCTTGGGAACATATTATACCGGGCTTACCCATGTACTGTCGGAGATTGGATACGCAACTCCTGCGTCTAACCACTTGATAATTTCTTTCTTCACCACTTCTTGCATAGGTGGATTGAGACGCCTTTGATGCTCAATGGTGGGTGTGCAATTTTCTTCAAGCTGAATCTTGTGTGTACAAATCCCAGGTGGAATACCAATAATATCAGCAATGGTCCAACCAATGGCTCTTATATACTTCCGTAGAATAGCAATGAGAGCTTCAACTTGTTTCTCACCCAAATCTGCTTCCACAATGACTGGAAGTGTGTTTCCGATTCCTAAGAATGCATACTTTAAATGACTAGGCAGCTCCTTCAATTCTAACGTGGGTGGCTCTTCAATAGATGGCTTGGCTGGTGGTGTGGGTCGATTTTTGAGATCGAGGTCCAGCTTCTTGGGAGTATGGCGATATGTCCCTAATCCTGATAGAGCACAAATAGCTTCTTCACAATTTTCAGCATCCTTACTCTCTTCATTCATGAGCACAACCGCCACTGGGTCATCAATAATTTGCTCTTCTTCAAGTAGTTCTTTCTCATCATCAAAGTAAACATCAGCCACCGAGAATACGTTCAGCTCTTTGGTTTGCTTCATTGATTTGCACACATCAAAGCGAACTACTTCGTCATTTATTCGGAATGAAAGCTCATTAGCTCTCAAATCAATAAGCACGCTTCCTGTAGCAAGGAAAGGGCGCCCCAAGATTATGGGAACTTCTGAGTTTGCTTCACAATCCAAAATAACAAAGTCTGCCGGAAAGATGAATGAAGAAACCTTTACCAATACATCACATAGAATCCCAACAGGTCGTTTTACCGACCTATCCGCCATTACGAGCCTCATATTGGTTGGAGTAGGATCACCTAACCCCAACTTTTTATAGATAGATAATGGCATCAAATTGATGCTGGCTCCTAAATCACATAATGCCTTGGCAAAATTCAAAGATCCAACAGTGCAAGGAATAGTGAAAGCTCCGGGGTCAGCCTTCTTCTGAACTAGTGATCGGGCAGCGATGGCGCTGCAGTGATGAACATTATCTTTCAACTCATAGCTTGCTGCCCGCTTTTTCGTCAAAATATCTTTCATAAATTTTGCATACCCAGGCATTTGTTCAAGTGCCTCCACCAATGGAACATTAATGGTCAGCTACTTTAACATAGTCATGAATTTGCTGAACTTTGTATCGTCCGCCACCTTCTTCAATCTTTGAGGAAAAGGTGGTGGTGGGTATGGAATTTTTCTCTCCACGGATTTCTTCTCCTCTTGCCTTCATTTTTCAGCCTTTTCAGGCTGCAACATACTCGGTGTACCGTCATAGATGTCGTGGGTGGATTCTACGGCAGCTTCTCCTTTTGCCTTGTCATCAATGTCTGCTACATCGTTGACCACTTGTTAGCCCTTAGATGAAGTTTCCATCTCCTTACCACTTCGAGTAGTAATAGCCATGCATGATCCCTCATTCCTTGGATTTTGCACAGTGTCGCTAGGTAAAGTGCCAGCCTTTCTTTGATTGAGTGCTGCTGAAAGTTGGCTCAATTGCTGCTCTATTTGCTTGATTGAAGTAGAATGTGAATCAACTAATTGCTTCATAGAGGACAAATCATTTATTACCTCCGTTACTCCCGCGCTAGTTGCTTCCACTCCTTTCAGTAGTTTAGTCATCATGTCTTCCATACTTCCAGAACTAGATGTGGTGGCGTCACGTCTTCCAGGGGGAACATACAAACCTCTTTTGTCATTCTTGTTCTTCCAACTACCTTGGTCCTTGTTTCCATATTTATCATAATAGTTCCGACCTTGGTTTCCTTAGGTATTACCTCGGAAACCCCCCTGATTGTTTAAGTAGTTGGCTTCTTCTTCCGAATCAGATTCGTCTCTTCCTTTTGACGCAATGGCTTTGACTTTTTTGGTCTTCCCTGATAATAAATGCTTTGTAAGAAGATCCACTTGTGTCTTCATGTGCGCCATATCTTGATCACGTTCTTCTTCTCTTCTCCTTTGGTCTGCAGTCATGCCTATAGATAAAGTGGGGCTTGCTACCTCAGAATCTCTGGTATGCCAAGCTCTACTTTGCTTCGTCATACGATCTAGCATATTGCTTTCCTGACCAAAGGTGAGATCCATAAATGATCCTCCAGCCGCATTATCCACAACTGGTTTAGTTATTGAATTCAAGGCTCTGTAAAGTATCTCCATTAGGTGAACATTAGTCATGTGATGGTTTGGGCACCTCACTAGCTTCGTCTTGAACCTCTCCCATGTTTCATGAAGGGCTTCAGTTGGAAGCTGACGAAAGTTGCTGATTTCATCTCTCATTTGTGCTCTTTTGGATGGCGGAAAGAATCTTTCTAGGAAAGCGTCTCTCAATTGCCTCCAATTTGTAATAGAATCAGGAGTCATCCCATTCAACCATAGAGTTGCCTCCCCAGACAGAGACAATGGAAATAAGCGTAACCGAATTGCATTCTGACCAACTCCAGGATTGTCAAACGACTTGCATGTAGAAATAAAGTTGATGAGATGCATATTCGGATCATCGCCTGCTAGTCCACCAAATAATCCCTTGAGTTGCAATAACTGAATCATGGTGCTCGTGATGTTGAACTTGGCTCCGGGTGCCAATGGTGGAGGAATAATGGCTCATGTGGCTCCGGCTCCATCAAGATCATCATCATTATCGTCGAAAGATGGATGCATAGCTTGGCGGTCAGGTCTCATTCTAGCTTGACGATCTCTCCTATGCATAGGTGCCGCCACCTCATCAGTACGCCTAGGATTTAGTAGATCCTCATCACCTAGGTCCTCATCATCAGGATATGTTGCACGACCTGGGTTATCAATATTTTGTTGATGCACTTGAGTAGCTGCCAGTGCAACTAGTCTAGCCTGCTCATGTTGAGCCGCCCTTCTGTCAATGTCACGTTGTGTATCCATTCTTCCAATAAGTTGCGGTTCAGGGTTTATGGGTAATAATGGTTGACCAGAACTTTGAGTATTTGGCATGCACTGAACAAAACCTGCAGAAAACAAAAACAACAACTAAAAGTAAAGTACGAGAATCTTTGACCAAAGGGTCTAGTAACTATCACAAACTTAGTTGACAACTGTATTCCCCGGCAACGGCGCCAATTTTTTATAAAGCTCAATCTACAGCTCTCGTAGGAGTGTAAAGCGGTCGTTTGTCAAATATAGAACCCAACTGGGTTGGGTATCGATCCCACAGGGAATAGCTTGGTCAGCAAGTAAGCGAAGATTACTAGACTTTTAGTGAAAGTCTCGAAAAAAGGGGGAGTCTTGTTGTGCAAGTAATGTAACCAAATAGTAGAGAAAAAAAGGAAATAGCAAAGTAAAAAGAAAGAATGTTTAGTAATATGTAAACGATGAGAATTGAGAAGTTGGGGTTATGTCCACCTTATGAGTTGTACGTCTCTATTGGCTATGAGTTATGCGGAGTTCAGACATGCATGTGCTTATACAGAATTGTATTCGATGGTAAATCCAAGTGTCTTTCGACCTGAACAAGGACTATTTTACTTTAACTCTTTCGAGCTTAAAGCGTATCTAATGGTACAAATTCTCCAAGAGGTTAATCCAGTTACGACACTAACTTTTTAATAGGGGATGGGACCCTATTACCTTGACATTATCTCTTTTCCAGACATATAACCTTTCTTTCGAACAAGTTAATGCTATACTGGCGTATTCTATGCGTTTGCAACCACAAAGAATTTAGATTAAGATGAAGAGAATAATGATATAAGCAATATACGTGTCACGAATTCACAAACTCATAGCAATATATAGTATCTCATATGGCTTCCATAACCCCAATAGAGAAGTTTAGTTACCCATGAGTGCAAAGGAAATCACAATAGACATTGTTATTATACCACAATAAATATTTCGTGTAGCAAAGTGTGGTAGGCGTTAGGCGTGAATTCCTTGCAAAGTAACGTTTCTCTTGTTGCGGAAATTAAGAATTGATTAGATGAATAGAAGAAGAATAAAAAGTAGAATTAATAGAAAAGGTCTTGCGGAAGTAGAATAAGAATTGAAAAGTAGAATTAGAATTGTAATTCAAAGTATTAAAATCTCTAGCAAAATAGGGTATTTATAATACCCATATCCTATTCCTACTAAGCTAGTGAATTACTTAACCCATCCTACTAGGTTAAGGTATCATTATCCTAATCCTAATAAGTTACTGCTAGTCCCCAAAGTCTTCAGAATTTCTGTTTTTGCCCGGGACAGATTTTCCATGCGCCACTTTTGGTCCTTAGCGTCCAAGATTTGGTTTCCTCCTTTCGTGAAGCTTTCTTTGGCGTCAAGTTATCCATAAAATGCTTAATTCTGCATCATTTATACCTGAAAACTTGCTAATCATGTTCGTTAGCTCACTTACAGGAAAAAGGACTAAAAGTGCATGAATTATATAATTTGTCCTCAAAACATGGCTAAAATATGGGTAAAATAGAGCACTATAGGCGTGTAAATTCGCCTATCATCATAAACCCTAACTTTAATTTCATGGAAAATGATATAAAATCAAATTACTTTATAATTTAAAACAGTTTTGGGCACAGTGATGAAAGAATTATCCTTGTTCAAACCCCACATACCTTGATTGAAGATTGGATGAAGAATCTTGAAATATTGATTCCTAATTGATTTCTTGAAGATGAGGTCTTGACTATCTTGTCTTGGGAATCTTCAATCTAAAGCTTTTTGGAGAATCTATGGTGGAATTTGATTTCTTGGAGAAGGGGTTTTTGATTTCTAGGATTTTGCTTTTGAAGAGAATGGTGAATAGTGAGCATGAATGCTTAGAAATATGATTAATCTTATGTTTAATATGGATTGGGGCCTTGGTAATTGACCAAAATACCCTCTTTAAACCCCCAAATGGAAGTGGAAAAATGATCAAAAATCCCGATTTGGCTGGCCACCGTGATGCGCCACAATCATGGTGGCTCACTGGAAAAGGACGAGGGGGACCTGGGCTTTCTCTACAACGCGAAGCTATCGTGATGCCCCATAGTTTTGCCATTTTAGCCACTTGGACGATGCACCACTATCGCATAGGCTTTCTGGAAATTGAAAAATATGAAATGGGACTCCTCCGCGATGCGGTGGAATCGCGGAGTCTCACTGGAATTTCACAATTGCCAATTTGCTTAGCTCCGCAATGCGCTGAGAGTCCTAGTGACACACTATCAACTTAAAAATGCCATAACTCCTTTACTGAGTGTCATATTTAGGCGAATTCGGTATGATGTAAAGCTTATTCAATTTCCCACACAATCAAAAGTCAAAATCTTGAAAATTCTACATGGAATAAATGGTATTCATCTTTGTAGAAAATTCTTTACATTTTAGGGATGAATTTAAGCTAGGAAAAGTATAGGGTATTATAATATCTCCCCCTTGGGAACATTCGTCCTCGAATGTGGCTAATGAGACTAAAATTACTGAGGAATCTGAGGCTTAAGCATCATGCACAACTGAAATAAATTGTATGACTGAATCACAAAGTAGTTGGCTACTGAACTTTTCTGTGAGTGCATGAACTTTCCTGAAAATAGCTATATGGCTAAGATAGAAATAAGAGAGTCAGCTTACGAGTAACCATTTATTTAGGCTGGATATGATTTTATGAGAAGAAGATGAGAGGTTTATAACATGAAAACTCGGGGTATTACAATATCTCCCCCTTGGGATCGTTTGTCCCCGAATGATACTGATTTGGTTGGAATACTAGGAAAATACTGAGATGATCACATAATACTTATGAACTAAATCATGGCTTAATATCTAAATCTAAAATTGATGCATAATGCATATACTGAAATGGCCATACTCACGAAATTTCTGGTAGTAAGACTAGTCTAAATTGGAAGATGGAAAAACTATAGAGATTCATCTATTTGACTGTTAGACTGGATTTCTAGCTCCACTGACCGAATCATACTGAATGCTTATACATAGATGGATTACTTCTTCAACACTTTTCTAAGAAACTCTAATGATATTAGAGAGTAAAGGACTCCGGGCATTATCCTAAGAAGACCTCTGAATAAGAGATTACAACATCGCTACCACACTATAGCATGGAACATAGGACCACAAACGATACACTAGGATAGGATTGAATTGCTAGTCCTTAAGCAATGAAACTTGTTATTTTCGAGCTTAGCAACACTTGTCAAACACTCCCACAACTATACTATTCCCTTCAGATACCATACTCCCTTGATTCAGCTTATAATTCTCACATGGCATTGATAAACCCTTCTACTAAAGTCTAAACTAAACTAAATCCTCTCATCACGGTCAGGCCTAACTTGGAATCACAAGGTACTGCACATAACCTCATAATACTAGCCTAAGCCATGAACTCAATACCCCAAGCATTGTCACACAACTACCTACTCTAGGATGACTCTTCTTATCACTTTAACAACTAAATCCAACCTCTTACTAGAAATCAATTAATGTACCACACGTCTATCCTTGTATACACCAACATGACATTCAAGCCTATTTTAATATCCACACAATTGCTCATTATCATAATCTTGACCAGGGGAAGGTCACTGTAAAGTTAGAATACCAGGGCCTAAAACATGAAGGGATACTAAGCATAACTTGACACTTTACCAAGGCCTAAGGAATAGAGTATTCATGACATGGATTTATTAAAGAGATCTAATATGAGTACGTACATGATATAAATCTGATCTTTGCTGATCGTTAAGAGTATTACAGTAGTACTGGAACTGAACATACTGTAAAGCATAAGAACATGAGTCATGAGCTGCATCACCTAAATTTAGAGTTCATAACTTATGGAATATGACTCAACTGCTGGGTGAACTGGAACTCCTCTTACTAGGAACTGGGAGAGTACATGACTCTCTATTATATACATGAACATGAGCTATGGTCAGGGAACTGACATATAAGGCATGAGTAAATATCGGGATAGCTGAAGTATGAAACTTTGTACTGAGATGAGAATGGGTCGAGCATCATCCTCTCTTAATGACTTTTTATACTACACTGGCATCACTTATTATAATCTGGAAGTCTGACTTGGTTACTCATTCTATCATCTCCCCCTTTGGCTTTAAGCTATCAATCTAAGTTTGTGAACTACTAAATAAACTTCAATCTAAACTGCAATAACTTTACTCTTGAGTCTTGGGTATAATCAATACATATAAAACTAAACTTACCCTGAAGGACTGTATCTTAATGTGTAACACCCAATGCTAATACCTCCGTCAGAGATACTACTCTATCTTTATATGGATCAATAGTCATCATATAACATCTTGAGCACTTACTAACTTAGAATCTTCATGGGTATCACCATATCCTGAGTTCACACCATCTAGAGCTTTCAACTCTTATTTTTATTTGCTCAATCTTCAAGGATTCAATCTTAGATCCTAACACTTAACATGATTATAATCAACCTTTAATAAACCAAACTACTCTTGTCATAGCTTACTAATATCACATCTCTAAACTTGTATTTCTAAACCATGAGAGTCAAGATCATACCAAAAAGGCTCAACATTATCTACCCATATCTTACTAGTCTTCTTCCACTTAGCAACTTAACGGCACTAACAACCACACAAAACATGTAATAACATTAGAAAATAATGCAACCCCATATCACCTTGAGCATACTTCTTCACCATACATACTACATCATACTTAATTACAGATAATTGAACTCAAACTTCTTGCATACACTGTTCAAGCCTACTAGATCACTTCCATACAACTAGTACCACTAACTAAGAAAATCATTACATCCTCCTCAATGACCAACAACTATTTAGACTTAATGTCTAGTGTTAAACATGATTTAACAACCCACCTTACATACTTTTCTCACTTGGAAGCTATGAAATAAATCATCAAGAAACACCAGTACACTAGGACTTCATAATAATAGTAATTGATCATAATCATATGGCCTATCATTTTATAATCCACTAACACATCCTCCTTCTATGCATCATTACTATTTACCCTTCTATACAACTAGATTACTATCACAACTCGATAATTTTTAGCTAAAATCATTTTTTGTAACCTCAAGGGAAGCCTAATTAATAATACTAGACCACCAAATACTTCATTAATATCCTATACCTTTCAAAAAAAATAGATACCATCAATAATTTCTTCCGTACTTCAGAAAAACAACAATTCACCATAACTAATAACTCTTTCTCTTCCTTCCACTAAAACAACACACAAAAACATATCACCTTAACACAACTCGCTAACATGTACAAGTTTATCTCTATATTTTCTATCAATCATCATGCTCACTCTTCTTGCCACTACTCTTTTATACCCATACTTCAACCTATAATAAGGTTCTACTATTCATAAATCATAACACTGAAGTTCATAATATCCCTCGAATGCATATTACATTTAACAGTCTAGGTGCATACCATCTCTACTCATGAGCATTATCTGTACTGACAGAATAATAAGGAATCTGAATGCATATCTTATTCAGTCTCAACTGAATAACTCATAAGGATAAGAACATAAGCTCTCAACTCAAGGGACTTAACACACTAGGGATCTCCTCTCAAGCCCTTTGTGTGACTTCTGAAACTTCTGCTAGCAAATATGAGAGCATTATCTAGGGAGGAACTGGAACTTGCTGATCATGTTATCTCAAGAATAATACATAGATAAGGAATTTTGGGGTAACACACAAATAGATAGAAGATTCTGAGAAAACAACTTTACTGCATGATTTAGAGTAGGAAAGAAAGGAAACTTTTTTTAAATGCCTCGTAGCCTCTCGAAGAAAAGTACAGACGTCTTCATACCATTCCTCAAGACTCTACTAGATAGGACTTCATAGACACCCTGGGACACTTGAACCTTATGATCTGATACCAAGTTTGTAACGCCTCAAAAATGGGTCCCGAGATGTCACATGGTGCGTAGGACCACAAGTGATCCCAAGATAACCCATTAGCTGGCATGCTGATAAGAAACTGATTAGACATTTATAAAATGACAGATTTTACTATGTAGAAACATAACCATGATGGAATCTGAGAAAAAAATACAATATTGGTACGCTTATACATTCTGATAAAATCAAAAAAGAGGGACTAAATTACATAACTGGCTCTAACTGACATCTATGAAGCCTCTACTATACTGACTATAGATAGATGGAATGCGACTCCAACTATCACTAATCAATATATGAGAGAATAAAATACATAAATAATATCTTACTAAAGTCCCCAAAATAGGAGGACTCATCATCTGTTGGCTGGAATCTGCAAGCTGTCTGAATATGATATGTGTGCTGCAACTGAACTGATACCTACATTATGAGATAATGTAGCATGTATACATATATGTGGATCAGTACTTTGAGGATGTACTAAGTATATGGGGGTAAAATGCATAAGTAAAACAACATATTATCATCATAATTTGTAAAATAATGCATGCTAAATGTAAATGACTCACATAAGCTGGAATATCTGAAATACTAAAAATAATAATCATGAGAAAAAAATCATACTTGTAAATCTAGTGAGCCATAATATTTAGTTCAAGAAGATGTGTTAATACTGTCTTTAGAACAAATGTCTAAGTGTAGAAAGGATTTACTTGTAAGTCTGAAATCAGAAAACTGAAATCTGTAACTCTTATCTTTTTGTAAAGCATAATCTGAGTTAAACTCGTGAGCCTATACACTTAGTTTTCTAAAATCTGGAAAATACCTTATCTTAGGGATTAAAATCATAAAACCATAACTTCCAAAACATATTCTTTTATCTTAAATCTTTAAATCAATAGACTGCTGAAGAGTGGGGGACATCTGTTGGGAGGTTCTTCTAAAAGACATACACCATGTGAGCATCAATGGAATCCCACGTCTGGCCCCCGTTAGGAAGGGTTGTTCCAGTAACACCCCAATTTTCTGAACCAGAATGCTACACGGTGCTCATGACACCGAAGGACCATAAAGTAACCCATGACTGATATCTATACCTATACACTACATAATATAACATGAGAATATGGAAATATGTACTGAATGGCCATAAGGTTCAAATCTGAATAAACATCTGATAAGACAATGTCTAAAAATGGTATAACAATACCAAAACAAATCTGAAATAACTTTCTGACATGCTATAGTCTGGAAAGCCTCTAAACTATCTGAATAAGGAGTTGATAGGACATGTCCCCAACTAACTCCATCTTGAAACTGAACTAAAATAGCAAATGAAGCAATAATCATATCATCCTCGAATGAAAAAGACTCACTGCAAACTCTGAACACTAGAATGCTACTGCTGATCTGGAGATCGTGCCTCTGAACCTATGGTGTAACATAAAAGAAAGAACCATAGGAAAAATGCGTCAGTACATCTGAATGTACTGAGTATATGAGTGAGGTAGGCTATATGCAAAGGGTTATATTCATAAACAATGCTGACTAATATGAACGTGAGAATACTTACATGCATACATAACTGTAATTGAACTCGTGGAGATACTGACTACTGAGTCGTAATACTGACAACATGAGTGTACTGATACTGAGATACTGAATAGATGAACGACTATTTTTGACAGTTCAAATTATGAAGAACTGGTCTAGTTGACTGTGTCTGACAATTCTGAAGTTGAATACTGATATCATGAATTCTGATAACTGATATGACTGATACATGAGTTCAAAGAACAAATATAACTGATATAACTGTGATGATTGGCCTAACCGGTGTAACTGATACTGAGCGACTGTATATGATAGTCTAAGTTCTAAAGAAACTATCTGAGTTATATCCTACTTGGAGTAACTAAATCGAGATCAGTCTTATCTAGCGGGTGATCACGAGTATACTGATAATAAAAATGATTTGACTTAGTCTGAGATCAGTCCTATCTAGTGGGTGATCTTTAAATCTAATAATTCTGATACTAATTAATCATAGTTGAGATCAGTCCTAGCTAATGGGTGATCTTGAAGTCTATTTACAATGATAAGTATTGACTGTGTCTAACAGTACTGAATCTGTACTACTAAGCTGACTTAACTGTGTCTGACAGTCCTGAATCTGTAACTAAAACTATAGGAGGTGTTCATCAAATTGACATTTCCCAAGCTAAGATGACTGGGGTCCAATCTCTTCCCTGACTTGAAGGGTGTCAGTACCGTGCCACCAGTAAAGACATTTGTTGTGGAGTCAGTCCTAATCTAGCGGGTGACTCCAGGGATCAGTCCTATACATATAAATGTGCTAACGGGTGACTCCTGAGTATGTCAGTCCTATCTAAAGGATGATATCTCGTACCTACACTATCTATGTAGTTCTGGAACTTAGGAATTGCTTCTAAGGATCTCAGTCCTAATCTAGCGGGTGAGTCCCTATCCCTAGGCTTACTCGGTGTTAAATCCTACTTCCATCTAAAAGACACTGAACTAAATAACTGGGATGAACTGAATAACTAAACTGAACTGATTAGCTGAACTGATAATGATTAACCTGACTGATACTAGAGGTATTGTTTAGCGGAGCTAAACTAAGTTTACTGGATTTCGATGACTGACGAAATGTACTGAGTTCTAAGGACTTGTTGAGAGTACTGAAATTACTAAGATTGACTTTGAATACTAAGGTTACAGATATTACTGAGTACTGAGATCACTGATCTTACTGAACTACTGAGATTACTGGGGTTACTGGATTTTCCTGAGTCACATGACTGACTGAATTCTATAGATCATGGCTTGACTGAGAGTATCGTGATAACGTGACATGGCTCTAAGAACACAGCTATATTTTTGGGTACGAATACCCCCAGGACTCGATGGAAGGAAACTGACACAACACGACTGACTTGATCATAAGATTGGAGTCCACAATTCACATTGTCATATGTAGGGGATATTATAATTCATGTAGTTCTTCAACATCTTAAGCATGGTAGGGAGTGCATAGATATATTTCATGTACATATAGTATAACTCCATTATCATACATGCTTCATACCACAACAATAGCAACACATCAATAGCATGGAATTTATATTGAAGTATATAGCTAACATAGACTTGTCATTTAGATATCATTGAACTATGTAAACATGAATTTCTAGCATCCTAAGCATTTTATCAAACACCTTGCATGAATAATATTGAGCATAGGTGTACTTACCAAATTTAGAAATCTTGAACCACCCAAATTCATGGGTTTCCAACTAACCTATTCACATGATTCATGAAAAACACATCAAGGCACAACCTTGAATCTAAACAACAATCATTAACATGAATATAGTCATAAAACAATAAGGAAATCACAATTTATAATTTAAAACATGATTCTTGAGCTCCATGGATGAAAGGGACCCATGGATGAACACTATGCATACATTAAAGCTTGATCTTGAAAGGGATCTAATGTTTTTGAAGGTTCCTGAAGAAATCCTTAGGCTTTCCCTTGTTTTTCTTTACTAGGGTTTAACCCCTTTGGGAAAGAATGTTTGTGTTCCTGATAAGATGATCTTGAGAGAAAACCCTAATCTTGTGGTTGAAAGAGTAAGAGAGGGGTTTTGAGATGCTTAACTAAATAAAAATGGTAAAAATTACACCTCTTTAGGGTTATAAGTCGTGGGAAGTGAAGTGAAAAGACCAAAATACCCTTATGAAATAAATTCACAGTTGCTGAAAATAATAGCTGGCGATATTTGTGACAAGCCGTCCATAATGTCGTAAGCCGTCAAAAATGTCGTCACACAGAAGCTGGATTCTGCCTAAGGCTGATGACATTTGTGACATGGCTTCAAAAATGTGGTAAGCCATCAAAAATATCATCACACAGAAGCTGGATTCTGCCTAAGGCTGATGACATTTGTGACATGGCGTCAAAAATATGGTAAGCCGTCAAAAATATCTTCACACAGAAGCTAAATTCTGCCTAAGGCTGACGACATTTGTGACATGGTGTCAAAAATGTGGTAATCTACCACGAATGTCATCACTTGGGAGCTGGTTTCTGCCTAAGGCTGACGATCTTCGTGATAGGGCGTCACAAATGTGGTAAGCTACCACGAATGTCGTCATACTGTTTCCAGCCTGACATGCTGGAGTAAAACAGGAATAACTCTTTGCTCCGATATCGTATTTTGGAAAAATTGGTATTGTTGGAAAGATAATTCAATTATATATCTTTTTATAGGTCATGATCTCAAAAATTCCAAGTATAATAAGAGATATTCTCGTTTGAAGTTAACTATACCAATATCCTTCTCAAGAATTCAATCGGTAAGGAATGTTTTGATTCGTCTGATAGTTAGGAGTTATTTGAAGCTTTAATAGACATCTAACTTACTCATAAAACTATAAAAGAACCATGATGTACTATGCATGAGCTTGGCACATGTCTCTAATATTGTTTTGGGGTATTACAGTTCTACCCTTGCCATTGGAATAGAAATTCTATCTTAGTGATCACAATCTGAGTCATCCACGTAGAAGTGGGAATAAATCTGAATCCTATGTTGGCACGTAGTTCTAGGGTATGAAACCATAGTAACTTACCCATCTTGGTTCTAAATACTACTCTCATTCTTATTCTCAAACTCTTAATAAATCCACTTCAAAAACAGCAAAGGGGTTTACAAGAAAACCAATTATGCTTGTCTTTTTTTAAATCTCAAGTTATCTGAACAAAGTGAATTCTTTATCTTAGCGTAGGACCAAAAAGTCAAATCTTTATCAAAATCTATGAATAAACTTATCTGAGGGTGCTTATAGCTCAAATGATCTTGAAATGGAAATCTTAATTCGGGCATAATGACCCATGCAACAATCTCATGTTAAGACATCTAAAAATTCATGTTTGATAATGTAAAACTTATAATTCATCATAAAATCTTGAAATTTCTGCACAATACATAGAAATGTGAATAAAGTCATGTAATTTCAACTTCTAAATCAATGGAAATATCATAAGTTTGTAAACAACAATAATGGGTGTAAACTCTAACTTGAATTTCATGAAACATCATATAAAATCAAATAACTTTGTAATTTAAAGCATGTTTTGGGCACAAGGATTAAAGAATTATCCTTGTTGAAACCCCACATATCTTGATTGAAGATTGGATGAAGAATCTTGAAATATTGATTCCTAATTTAGCTCTTGACGATGAGGTCTTGACTATCTTATCTTGGGAATCTTCAATCTAAGGCTTTCTTGGAGAATCTATGGTGAAATTTGATTTCTTGGGGAAGAGGCTTTTGGTTTCTAGGGTTTTACTTTTGAAGAGAATGGTGAATAGTGAGCAAGAATGCTTGGAAATATGATTAATCTTATGTTTAAGACATATTGGGTCCTTGGGAATTGACAAAAATACCCTCTTTAAACCCCCAAATGGAACTGGAAAAATAACCCAAAGTCTCGATTTGGCTGGCCACCGGGACGCGCCACAATCGCGGTGGCTTACTGGAAAAGGACGAGTGGGAACTGGCTTTCTCCACGATGTGAAGCTATCTCGGTTCCCTATAGTTTTTCCATTTTGGCCACTAGCGCGACACGCCACTATTGCATAGGCTTGCTGGAAATTGACAACTATGAAATGGGACTCCTCCGCGATGCGGTGGAATCGTGGAGTGTCACTGCAACTTCACAACTGCCAATTTACTTAGCTCCATGGTGCGCTGAGAGTCCAGGTGACACACTATCAACTTAAAAATTCCATAACTCCTTCACCGAGTGTCGGATTTAGGCGAATTTGGTACGATGGAAAGCTTATTTTATTTTCCACACAATAAAAAGTCAAAATCTTGAAAATTCCACATGGAATAAATGGTAATCATATTTGAAGAAAACTCTTGACATTCTATGGATGAATTTTTGCTAGGAAAAGTACGGGATATTATACCTCCACCCTGTTCTGAATGTCTAGACTTCTTACTTTGTCTTTCCTCTACTCAGCTTGCTTCTTCTTTTCCTCTACAACTTTTTTCATATACACCACAAGTCGAGAGATATCTATATACTTGTTCAATAAGGTAGCCCTGATTTCCAAAATTAAATCACAGGACAACCCAAAAGCTAATTTCCTTATTCTAGCCTTCATGGTAAATACAAACTCAGGAGCATACCGTGAAAACTGATGGAACTTAAGAGTATATTCCTTTACCACCTTTCTACCTTTCATCAAGTTTACAAACTCTTCCATTTTTGCCTCTCTCGACTCATAAGGAAAGAAGCGGTCAACAAAAGCATCAAAGAAATCATCTCACAAGGTTGACTCAACATTATTACCCCTAAATGGATCCCACTCCTCATACCACTGATAGGACATATGCTTTAAATGATAAGCAACAAACTCCACACCCTCCATATCAGTATCAAGCATCACTCAAAAGATCTTTTCCATTTTATCTATGAGCCCTAGAGGATCCTCATCAACCTTAGAGACAATGAAAACTGAAGTATTTAAGCTCATAAACTCTCTAACTCTAGTGGCTTCAGAATAACTCACAGCAATACCAGCAAGACCCGACTATATTGACTGAGATATCACAAACTAAATCAACAGATAAATAGACCACGAAACTCAGAATTGATCATATCTCCTTGAGTTGAATAGGAAAGAGTGTTACTTTGGGGAAGTATTAGTAAGGATTGGTGGAACTACACGAGGGAAATCAGAAGCAACGACCCTAGACCAACTCTATACCCTAGGGGTAGGACGATCTCCATCCACATTGTCCTTAGATAGGACAAAAGAGTTTCCACAAATATAAGATCTTTTTAGAGGCATGATCTGAAAGGCAAGAAAATAAGGATTAGATAGATTCAAGACCTTAGACTCTATAGCTTGAAAATAACATAAGAAGTAAAGGAAATATTTATAAATACCTCATATCCTCTCCCTTATGAGCGTGGTACACTACACACCCATAATAGAGAATCTACTTGACACGGCTATATCGATACCCAATTGACCATGAACCTAGGCTCTAATACAAACTTTTTCATGGCCCAAACTAGGACCTGACTGTGATGGGTATCTCAAGTCCACCGAGGACTAGAGACTACCCATTTTTTCCTATCCAATTAGAACATTTTGTAATACCCTATATCTGAAAGCACTGTGCAATTTATGACTCATCCCTTAAGTCGTGTATACACCTTACGAGTTGTAAGTCATTAGAGCCATAGCTATGACAGTGTGGAGTAGTTGGAGTATGTTGTAGTTATGATTCGACCCTAGGAATCATCATAGGATTTTACTAGTCGTATGAACTCGTAAGGTCCCCCAAATCTCTTTCTAGGTTATGAGAGAATGATACAAGTCGTGTGGAGATATGATGAGTCGTAATAAATGGCTCATATGTTAACCAGTGTGTGAAATCCTTGCCACTGCCAAGCTTAAGAGTTGCTAGGCCAAGTCATAACCTCACCTTACAAGTCATAAGTTGACTTGTAATGACTGGCAGTCAAATTTCTATAAGTTTAGTTAAGGGACTAAGGGACGTTTTGGTCTTTGCCCTCTTATAACTCCCAATCCACGACTTACAGCCCTAGAGAAGCATTATTTTACTCTATCGTTCAGTCAATTAACAACATCTATTTTCCTCTCATTTTAAGAATAATAAGATTAGATTTTCTCTCACCAAGTCATCTCTCAAGTCTCAAAGTCTAAGTCCTATTCATAAGCCATGAATTTCTAGGTATGTGGGGTTTTGAACAAGGTTAATCTTCTATCCTTGTACCTGAAAAGCATGATTTCTATGATTGAATTTACATGTAGAGTTCATCCCCCAAACTCTCATATATCAAAGTGTAACCTTATCTTGTGATTTAAATGCTAAAGATGCTTAAAGGTTACATCTATTCATGTTTTGAACTGTAAGAGTGATATTGTAACTTAAACTTCATTACTTTGACTTGGATTTTGATGAAAGATTTTTAAATGGGTATTGAGCCTAATATTTTGTTGTAAGTGTTATGAAAGAAAGAAAGAGGTTAAATAGTTAAGAAAAAGTATTAAGTTTACCAAAATTCTAAGCTTTTAATCTTCATTAGTATGCAATATAGTATGATTCAATAAAACTTGATCCTTTGATCTAAAGATAAGACATGAAATCCACAAGTGTTCATCTTAATTATGATTTAAGTAAAATGAAGCATAATTATTTTTTTAGACTATAAACCCTTATGCTATTTTAAGGTGGATTTCTTATGTGTGAGCATGTATATTTTTTAGAGTAGTATTTAGCACCGAGAAGGGAATATGGATGAGCTAGTCTAAATTCCTAGAAATTATGAGCCACCGTAGGCTTATGTCCCAATATGGGTTAAGTTTAGTGATCACTTGAGTTAAGGTTCAATTTCGATGGCAAGGGTAGAAAAGCTCTCCCTAATGTGGGTAAGACGTTGGAATCCATGTAGCTCACATAGTTTATGTTGGATAGAAGAATCTTCCATAAGAAAGAATAAAATTAAGGATTTTAGAAACTAAGTGTTATGGCTCACTAAGCTTATTCATATGCTTCAATATAAATGTTTTATGATCTTGCAGTCTTTAGTTTTGCTCAAGTCCTAAGTGAGTCATTTATTATTAGCATGCATTACTTGAAAGTTTCAGTTCTAGTTTTACATATGCATTCACCCCCACATACTCAGTACATTCCAGAAGTACTACCCGTATATATTTATATGTGATACATTGTCTTATAATGTCGGTTCTGGCGAGGACCCAGTTTATCAAACTCATGTTTATTGTTGAAATTATATTAGATCTTTGATTTCTATTTATGTTTGGGTCAACTGGGGTCTGTCCCAATGGCTTTCTAGTAAGCATTAAAGGTTTGTCAGACTGTGTATGTTCTAAGTTCAAAGAGTTTGTTTATGATTTTTAAAGTTGAATATTTCCATTAAGAAATTTAATTGTTTACCTTCAGTGTCTATACATGTTAGTTCACTTTTCTAGTAAATTCTATATTGAATAGATATCATGGGTTAGCTTAGGTCTATTCGTGGTCCTGAGCACCATGTGACGTCTAGGGGGTGCTCCCAGGGTGTTACACAATCACACAAATTGTGACTGAATTCTGAACATACAATAAAAATAGTAAGGACAAACTCAAGACATGGATAATATGTCCAAACCATCAACCAATACTAACAACCAGCACGCAAGTCCACAGTCTTTCACAAAGACTCTAATAAAGTCGAATACTAATAAATTATTGGGGCATGCCACCGATAGTAGCCAAAAATAAGTCTGAAACAAAGTCTAAGACAGGGGAAACAAGAACCATGAAATAAATCCTTCCAAAGTATGGAATCTCACCACTTCAATGTCAACTCTCGAACTAACCAAAATCACCTTATCACTATGCAAGAAAAGTATAAGAATTTCTAGTGCTTGCATCGCATAGGGATACAACATCAGAGCTCGGGACCTCCAATTTCACGTCCCGGCTACACAGCTCTCTTTTAAGCCAAATTAAAATATTTAACACACATTCCAAATAATTTTACCAATTAAGCATTAAGGAATCCCACTGGTATCATCATACCAACCCACTTGCAAGTTTATTATTATGCCACAATCCATCAACCATCACACGGGGAAAACTCATGACCCCTTAGGTTTGATTAATCTTTTACATGGGGAATCTACGTACACCCAAAGTTCAATAACATTATACCATGGTTCATTAACCTTTTATGCCAATACATTTGTTTAAGTGAGCAAGTCAAATCATGTGACAAAACCATTTATCATAATCAATTTCACCATTAGATTGTAGGCATGCAATTTCCAAAATCACAAGTCCAGGCCAAACCCTTAAATTTGTGGAAAACATAAACCTATCGTTTATAATCCAAACCCATGAACCCCAAAAGATTCAAAATCATTAATAAATCATGAATAATGAATAATAAACAATGGGAAATCAATTATGTGACCAATCATATCAAAATCCCTAAACCACATCAAAAGCCCTTGTTCAAATCCATAAAATTATCCATGTACATAAATGCATTTAACAAAACATCTTAAGGGTAGAGTCACATGCTTGAAATACCTAAGATTATGGAGAGAATTCAACCCTTGAAGCTCTACTTGACCCACTTCTTAAAAATACTAAGTATGGATGCTTGAGAGACTTGTTAGAGAAGAAAGAATGTTTGGAGTGTATTATTATGAAAATAGGGTCCCAAGTATGCTTTCGAGTCATGGGTTATTATTGGGATTAGAGGAAAATATCTAAAATACCCTCGTTAAAAGTTAGAGAATAAACTATCAGTCATTACGGGTGATCTTATGAATTGTAGGGTCACCCTATGACTTGTTTTCCCTCAGTTATAGTCTGGATAGTGCCCAGGACCACCAACACTGGTTTTGTTACATAAGGACGCTACAACTCAAAATAAATCCGTATAACTCATTAAGTCCTACTCATACTAAGGGTAGAATACTTTGGGGATCACAGTGGTTTCTCTATGGAAAGGACTATACAAGTCATTCGGAGTCCTTACGACCTGTAATATGGTAGTCGTAGTCACATCAAAAAACTTGGGGTAATACACTGGTTACACTACAATTGGACATTAAGACTCGTCATAAGTCTTTACGACTCGGGGCCTCAAGTCCTAATCTATACAACAACTCAGGCACCATTTATTGGACGCCTTACAACTAGGGTCATATGGCCCGTGAAGACATCCTACGACTCGTTGGGTAAGTTGTAGTCAGGATAGTGAGGACAAAGTTTTAAAAAATTCCAAGGACTGAATATCTGGGGTATTACACTTAGCATTCCATTTTCTTTTTTATTGATGTCAAAGGGGGAGAAAGAAAATATTTATCTTAGTATCACATAAAATAGGTTGACTATATGATACATAAATTCAATGGGAGCTAATGCTCACTCATGTAGTCTAGTCAACCACTCAGAGGGGGGATTGAAAGGGAGGTTAACTATATTATTTTCCTTTATTGTCATATTGTCATCCATAAAAAAGGGGAAGATTTCTAATGACTTATTTTAATGAATGTTTTTCTTATAGGACTTTAGGAAAAGAAATAATCAAATGATTCTTGGTCAAAGATAAAAAAGGAAGACTAATATTCGATCCTCAATATTAATTATTCGAATACCCTTACAAGGAAGGATATTGTTTCACTCCTCAACATTTATTGCTGCAATCTTTATCAAAAGAAGGAAATCATCCCTCTTAGTACCAAGAAATCCCTTTGTTGAATTTCTCCTAGAATGTAGTTTAGCTTTTGTTTTCTTTTTTTATAGTTTCTATTTATTCCTGGAAATAGGATATCTCTTATCCTATTTTCAAGGAGAAGATCTTTTGGGTATCCTTCTATATTTATCTGCCCAACAACTAATAGTAGTCGAATCACTTCCATTTAATGAGTGGAAGAATAAGGAAGAGATATACACTGTCTCAGCCTTCTCTAGCTCTCTTTTCTACATTTATTAATCATTGTATTCTCTTGTAGATTACTGTGAACTCAAAAGAGAGAAAATAAACACATAGTTGGTTACACGACCCAAAATCGGGCCATGTAGTATGGGCATCTCAAGCACGCATGTATCGGATGTTGCCCCGTAACCCAACCTATCTATCAACAATAATCAACAAGGGTCGGATACAATCCATCCATAATAATAAGATAGGGGAAATATGACTGTGTCAAGGATTAACAAGACAACCATTTCATAATTATCAACACACTAGCCCAATATTCCTAAGTCCACAGTCATTCACAACACCTCTATACAAACCGAAGTTCAGAAATGTATACATCAGGACAAGCCCCTGCCAATATCCAAACCAAGTCAATATAAACTAAGTCTATAGATAGGAGACCAAGGATGAATGTCTTTCGAAGTAAAGAAGCTCACCATTGCAAAGTCAATGTATAAACCGCTTCGATCCACTAATCACTGCACAGGAAAATAAGATGATGCACCGACCCCAATGTCACGTGGGAATGTAGCATCCAAAGACAGATAGTAGTTGGAACTATATTATGTAACTCGAGGGTAAGGATAAAATAACATCATCATTTAATAACAAGTCAATATATTATCATCATTCATATTGATACACTTATCCTTGCACATAGTCATTTCACATGCTAATCAAGAGACCAAGGCTCAACATCATTCTTGAACACATACTCATAAACATGGATATACACAACATGATCATATTATGACACAAGGGAAAACAACTTAGCATGCATTCTCAAATCATTCATTCGTGAGGTATAGATTAAAGAACTTTCAACCATGTTAGCTCAATTTACCAATATCACTGCCATGTTAATAGACTATGAACTTAAATCACTAGTTGTTTCACCAATCTAGGAACTCGAATCACTAGTCGTTTCATTTCATTGGACTAGGAACTCGAATCACTAGTCATATCACTAGTCTAGGAACTCGAATCACTAGCCGTATCATTTGACGAGGTATTCCAACCTCAAGAGATCTCTTTGTACTAGGAACTCAAATGGCAAGTCATATCATCGGTATAGGACCTTAAATCAGTAGTCATGTCATTAGACAAGGAACTCGAATCACCCATCATTTCATGGGACTAGGAACTCGAATAACTAATCATATCATTAGATGAGGAACTTGAATCGCCCATCATTGTTAGTCGCCATTTGAACTCTTGACCCATTAGTTCATGTATTTTCCCTCATACAATTTATATCATAGTTAAGGGCTTCAGTTCATTTAGCCAATTAAATATTACTTATGACCACATGGTCCTCGTGGGAACCTTCATTGCTCGACCATCTCTATATGCCAATGCCTTCATACAATTCATCATACTATACAAATTTTGGTCCCCAAGACTCACATAACTATTCACATTTCATTAACTACAATATATCACATTTTCACCACACTTGGTTCTGCACACAATTCAAGTTCATTTTCATGTCTAGGGCTTTACCCTCTGATTAGGCATCAACCAATAAGGTTATCAAATTCATAATACATGGCTACTAATACCTTCAAAGTTTCATTTATCAATCATTCATACTAATTTGGTCCATTTCCCTAGCTTAAGAAATTGCCAATAGGTCACTAGACATTTCACTTAGACATTTTCACAAACACCTTGTGTACATGCCCTTACCTACGTTATATTCAAAGTAACTATCACTATTAGAGTTTCTCAAGAATCATTGGTTAGACTACCAATAACAAGAACTCGTATGTGCCAAATATCAACAATAACATGTAAAATCAAAAGTCTAAGCAATAGTCCACATTATTCATCATTAAGCACCAAAACCCTTTTATTTGATTTCAAAACCACCATGTACACTTACTAATCCAAGAGTGAAATACATGAGTTTAGAGTTATTTACATAGGGGAAAAGATACATGCCTTAAACAACTTGAATCACCAAGAATGTCGACTCCCTCTTTCCACTAGATGATCACCCTCCAAACCCTAGCCTCCAATCTTGCTTCAAGAAGCCTTAGGAGTGTTTAGGAGTGTTTGAGTCTTGTAGAATGAATACTTAGGAGGCTACAATGCCTTATATAATGATAAGGGTTAGGTTTTTAGGCAAGTTAAATAACCAAAAGGTCCTTATTTAAAAGTTTAAAAGTGAGCTCGTGCAGGGGTACGACTCCCCCATACGATTCTCTTAGTGATCGTACCCTAGGGTATGAATGGTACCCGAAATTGTACCCTAGGCTTATCTTAAGTGACACACACTGTTAAGGGTACAAAAATACACCAATGATTCATATCTAAATTGTATGACTCACCCCCTAGTCATAAGCTTCAACCATATACAAGACAGTTTACCTCAAGCTTGAGTCTCACTCTATATGATTTCCCTATATACGACTCGTATACATAGGGTACGATTGAGGAAGGGTCACTCATACATAGGATAGTAAGTGACCCTTACCAAACTATTTAGGATATGAGAGGGGAGGTCAAGGTGGGTATGAGTCATGATCAAGGGTACGACTCAAGTCTCTAGTCATAACCAACTCAGAGACATAAAAATGAAGTTGTTTTTCAATGGTTCAAAGTCTAGGTGTTTCAATTCTCCCCCACTTTGATGATTCGTCCATGAAAGAGAGGTAAGGCAAGAATAGAAACGGGTTAACACATTATCACATATCAAAGCAACTTTCCACAAGTTAAAAAGAGAACATAACAACTTCAATGCAACACAACACATATCATGATTATTCAATCACTCATTCATTTCATTCACTAGGGGATTCAAACCCATCTTTATTGAGGCCACATGTCTCCTTCAAAGTTTAGGGACTCAAACCCATTATCAACTCAAGACACAAATCAAACCAAAAAGATTAACATATACCTCAATCACAAGTTTTTGGGATGGAAAACAAATCTGGGTACTTAGACTTCATGTGCTCCTCCGTCTCCCAAGTAGCCTCCTCAGACTTTTGGTTCCTCCATAAAACCTTCACTAAAGACACTTCTTTAATTCTTAGCCATCAAACTTGACAATATAAGATCTTAATCGGGACCTCTTCATTGGACAAGGAGTTTGAGATATCAACATCCCTCTAGGGAACAACCAATGAAGGGTGACCCACACATTTCCACAATATAGAGACATGGAAAATCGGGTGAATGGAGTCCATGCTAGAAGGCAACTCCAACTCATAGGCAACATTGCCGGCCCTTTTCACAATAAAGTAGGGACCAACATACCGAGGACTAATCTTCCCCTTTTTACTAAACTGCATCACTCCCTTCATGAGAGACACTTTCAAGAATACCCAATCACCAACACAAAACTCTAAATACCTACGCCTCACATCAGCATAGGACTTTTGGTGACTTTGAGCTATTTTCAATCTATAATGAATTACCTTTACCTTATCCAAGGCTTGGTGAACTAAATCAGGGCCAAGCAACTTACCCTCACAAACTTTGTACCACCCAATAGGAGATCGGAATCTTCTACCATACAATGCCTCAAAAAGTGCAATGCCAATACTATAGTGGTAGCTATTATTATAGGCAAACTCAATCAAAGGCATGTGGTCATATCAACTACCACCATAATCGATTAAAAAAACCCATAACATATCCTCTAAGATTTAGATAGTTCTCTATGCTTGTTCATCTATTTGCGGGTGGAAAGCGGTAGTAAGGCACACTCTAGTACCCAAAGCCTTTTGGAACAACTTCCATAAATGGAATGAAAATAGAGAACCATGATTCGAGATAATAGACACCAGAGCAACGTGAAACTTCATGATATTTGTAAGATACAACTTAACATAATCTTTTGCCGAGAAATTAGTCCCCCTAGGAAAGAAATAAGCAAACTTGGTCATTCTATCAATAATAACCCAAATAGAATCACATTGATTCTGAGATCTAGGAAGACCGGTAATGAAATCTATATTAATTGCCTCTCACTTCAACTCAGGAAAGGCAATCTCTTGGTACAAACCACCAGGCCTCATGTGTTAAACTTTCACTTGCTGATACACCATACACTTTGCCACATGGATAGCTAGATATGTTTCATACCACTCCACTAATAAAAATTTGTAAGGTTATGATACATCTTGGTGAAACCAGGATGAATAGCATACTGAGATTCATAAGCCTTGGCCGTGATGCTTTTACTTAATCCATCGATGTCAGGAATATATAGCCTACCTTAGTATCATAAGAAACCATCATCACCAATCACAAAGTCTGCAACCTTTTGTTGACCTACATTAATCTTGATCTTCACCAAATTAGAGTCCAAGATTTGTTGATCCTTTATCTCAACAATAAGACATGATTAAGAAACCAAATGTACAAATACGCCACCATCCTCGAAGTCTGAAAGTTGACCTCCAAGATTTGCCAAATCGTGAATATCCTCACCAATTTCCGCTTATCCTCGTCTATATAGGCCAAAATTCCGATAAACTATTTACTAAGAGCATCAACGACTACATTCGCCTTACCGATATGGTAAAAAAGTCTCATATCATAGTGTTTCAATAGCTCAAGCCACCTTCTTTGATGGAGATTAAACTTTTTTTGAGTGAACACATATTGAAGGCTCTTATGATTGAAAAAGATATCGACATGAACACCATAAAGATAATGTCGCCAAATCTTCAATGCGAAGACCACAACTAATAACTCTAATTCATGAGTAGGGTGATTCTTCTCATGAAGTTTCAATTGCCTAGAAGCATAGGCTACCATGCTACCATGTTGCATCAATACGCAACCATGACCGACTCGGGAAGCATCATAATAAACCACAAAAACCTCACTACTCTTCAGCAAGGTCAAAATCAGAGACAAAGTCAATTTATATTTCAACTTCTCAAAATTGCCCTCACACGCATCAGACCACATGAACTTAAATATTTTTTGGGTCAACTTGGTCAATGGGATAACTATAGTAGAGAAACTCTCCATAAACCTTCTATAATAACCGGATAGACCCAAGAAGCTCCACATGTCGGTCGGAGTCATAGGTCTAGGCTATTTCTTAATCACCATAACCTTTTGGGGATCCACCATGATCCCTTTACTAGAGATGACAAAACAAAGAAAAGTCATGACTTTTAACCAAAACTAACACTTAAAAAATATGGCATACAAATAATAATCCTTCAAAGTTTGAAACACGGTACGAAGGTGATCTATAAGATCTGCCTCACTCTAGGAATACACTAAGATATCTTCAATAAAGACAATGATTAACTTGTCCAAGAACGGATAGAATAACCTATTCATCAAATCCATGAATGCAGTCGGGGCATGGTAACCAAAAGGACATGGCAAGAAAATAAAAGTTACTAAACCAGGTTCTAAAGGCAGACTTAAGGATATCCGCTTCCCTAATCTTAAGTTGATGATAACCTGATCTATGATCAATCTTAGAGAAACACATTGCACCCTGAAGTTTATTAAACAAATCATCAATCTTAGGAAGTGGATATTTGTTCTTTATGGTCTCTTTGTTCAACTTATGATAATCAATGCACATACGAAGGGAACTATCCTTCTTCCGCTCAAACAACATGGGAGAACCCCCAGGAGACACGCTAGGATAGATAAAACCCTTATCTAAGAGGTCATTTAATTACTCCATAAGGTTTTTCAACTCCACTGGAGCCATTCTATAGGGAGGAATAGAGATTGAATGAGTGTCTGGAACAAGATCAATCCAAAAATCAATTTCCCTATCGGGAGGAACACTGAGAAGATCATTGGGAAACAACTCAGGAAAAGTATTAACCACGGGAATAGATCCTAGAAAAGGTTCTTCCAAGTTAGAATCTTTAACTCGGACCAAATGACACAAACACCCCTTCAAAATCAACTTTTGTGTTTTAAGATAAGAAATAATATTTTTCTTAGGGTCTAAGGAACGACCTTCCCATACACTGACCGACTCATTAGGGGATTTGAACATGACCCTATAGGTCTGACAATCTAAGAAAGCATAGCAAGAGTGCAACCAATCCATCCCAGAATGACATCAAAATCAACCATTTCCAACTCTATCAAGTCAACAAAAGTATCTCTACCACCAATAGATATCAAAATTCTATTATAGACTCTTTTAATGACCTCTGAGTCTCCTACCAGGGTAATAGAAAAAAAAACTAACAAAGTTTTGGGACCACACTAAAAATGCATAGCCATATATGGGGTCACATAAGAAAGAGTAGACCCTAGATCAAGTAAATAATACACATCATAAAAAAAGTTTCAACATACCTGTGACAACATCGAGAGATGCATTAGAATACTGACAAGTAGTAAATGCATAGAAGTATTTCCAACCAGCGTCGGTTCCAGAAATAGAAGCAGAAGCAGACATAGCACCCTTTGGTGTGGGAGTAGATGGAGTAGAAATAGGGGCCCTATTTACCAAAGCAGCCACCTAAGAGGGGTACTCTCACTTTATATGCCCGATATGACTTTGATGTCATATTCGTGATGGAATGGTTGTACTCGTGCTATGCCCCCTTAGATTGTCGAACCCATAAGTTCATGTTTAAAATCCCTAATAAGCTGGTCATTGAGTGGGAAGGGGGTTCTCTAGTTCCTAACGGAAGATTTATATCATATCTTATATCCTAAAAGTTGATTTCCAAGGGATGTGTATATCATTTGGTCCAAGTTAAAGATTCTAACACAGAGGGTCCTTCCTTATAATCCATTTCCATGTTTAATGAATTCCCTAAGGCTTATTATAATGATCTTCCTAGTATCACTCCCGATAGGGAAATTGATTTTGGGATTGACCTTGTTCTGGACATTTATCCTATTTCTATCACACCTTATAGACTGGCTTCATCTGAGTTGAAAGAGCTTAAGTAGAAGTTGAAAGACATCCTTGACGGAGGTTTTGTCTATTCTAGTATGTCTCTGTTGGGTGCTCCTATTTTCTTCGTACATTATAAGGATTGTTCCCTTCAAATGTGCATCGATTACTGTTAGTTAAATAAGGTTACGGTTAAGAATAAGTATCCTCTTTCTCAGATTAATAATTTTCTTGACCAGCTTCAGGGTGCTAGTGTTTCTCTATGATTGAGCTTCGGTCGGGATATCATCAACTAAAGATTAGGGAGTTGGATATCCCTAAGACTTCCTTTCAAACCAATATGGTCTCTATGAGTTCCTAGTCATGTCTTTTAGTCTGCCTAATGCTCCGAAGGCATTTATGGATCTCATGAATTGGGTGTTCTATAAGTTCTTAGATTTGTTCATCATTATGTTCATTGATGATATTTTGGCGTACTCTAGGAGTGAGGCGCATCACACCAACCATCTTTGTATTGTGTAATCTCTTCCCTCAAATTTATTTTCTCTAAATGCATGGGTTTTACTATTATTTATGTGGATTTGAATGTGGAATTGATTTAGGTTAAGGGTTTTGGAATGATGGTTACTTGAATTAGATTTTCATGGCTATAATACATTTGCTTATTCTTTATTTATGTTTTTTAAAATTATAGGGGTGAATGGATATGGTGAATGGGATGGGGGTCGAAGCATTCCCTCAATTTGATGATTTTATTTTGGAATTTGGTTTTTGAAATTGCATTCCCTCAACCTGCTTGCATAATTGGCTTTGAAATAATGATAATCACATGATTTGGCTTACTCCTCTAAACTAATGCATTGCATACAAGGTTAAATAGACAAAATGGTTTTTCAATGCTTTGATGGCCATGGTTTTTGGTTTTAATTTTTTTTCTAAGGGGTCGTGGAATTTCCCCAACTTAATTTAATAAGTTGAAGGGGGTCGTGCCATTCCCCCAAGATTGATATAATTGGAATGGTATAGTTATAAGTTTGCAAGCATGATGGTATGACAATACTTATGATATATACCTTAATGGATAATTCCTTAGCTAAATGTTTGGGTTGTTTGAAGATGTTATAATTGGTCTTAATGAGGGTTATGTAGATCACCATAAGGATGTGAGTCCCAGGGAAGACAAACACTAGAAACCATATTTTCTAGTGTAGGGGTCTTGATGACTGTGTGCACAGTTCCTTCTATCAAGATATATATGCATCCTAGATTGATGTGGGGTTGGGGAATTCCATGGTCTTCCTTGGATATCTATAGTTCTTGTGACTAATGTGCACTGGGGACCTTTCAGCAGGGGTAGATAAACCCATATAGCCCATGGGTGCCTTTAGGAAGGCTAGAGCTACACAGTCCCGATTAATGTTTTAACACTCATGCTAAATTGTGTTCCCTATCCTAACATTATATATATAATTAAATATGATTATTTGTATATGGTTTTTGAATGATTTTGGACTGACTAATCATGGCTTTATTTTATCTCTCCACTGAGTATCATGCTAGCACTCACCCCACTAACCGTCTCTAAGCATTATAACCCTACACAATGTAGGGTTCGAACACACTTTTGTTTCCTTGAACAGCGGTAGGCAGTTTATGGATTGTCTGAGAGTAAGCTTTGAAGTGGTGATCTTTCATTATCTAGAAGACCCTCATTTCATGGTTTGGTCTTTACTATGTCTTAAACTATTTTGGTAGGATTTTGGCTATGGTGGGGGGCATGTCCCAACTTTGATGATATTTGGTTTCTTAGGAGTTTTATGGATAGGATGTGGGTGGATTTGGTATTGTGGACTCTTATATTCTATGTAGTTGATTTATTTATCATGTTATATGCTCAAAACTTTTTTGTACCTTGTTATATGTTCAGAACTTAGTTCTATCTCGTTATATGTTTGAAACTTAACTCTATCTTATTATATGTTCGAAATTCATTCGCTGCTAAATGTATTATATTTTGGTTGGCTAGGTTAATTAGGGTGGTCTTCGATCATTGGTGGACTTGAGATATCTGTATAACTAGGCCTTGGTTCGAGTCACAACGAGCTTGGTGTCAGAGCTCGGGTTCATGGTCATTGGGTGTCCACAAAGTCATGTCAAGTAGAGTCTTTTTTAATGGTGTGTAGCATGCCATATTTATAAGGGAGAGGCTACAAGGCATTTAGGAATATTTCCCTTTCTTGTTTTCTATTTTTGAGATATAGAGTTTAATGCATTGAAATCTCTTCTTATTCAGTTTGTTTACATTTCATATCATGTCTCCCCTAAGATATGATGCTCATGGAAATTCCTATGTCCTACTTAAAGACAATGTGGATTGAACTTGTTATACTTATAAAGTACAGACTTGGTAAAGGGTCCCTGCTCTTAAATGTACATGTGGAGTTCCATCGATCCCTACAATCCTCCTCAGGCTTCTCAAGCTAATAATGATCATGCCCCACCACCCTAAGGAGATATTTCTAATGTCAGACTCTGTCGATATATTCATTTGCTAACCTAGTTAGTGAATTCTTAGTCTCATCAACTTGACCATGTTAGTTTTATTGCTCCATTTTCTGAGGTAACTTAAGTTGGTTAGTTTATGAGGTTAAATCCTCCAACCTTTATTGGCTCTATGGTCAAGAAGGATCCTTAAGGTTTTATTGATAAAATTAAGAAGATATCCATGGTGATACATTCTACTGATGTGGAGAGTGTGGAGTTTTTCGTATATCAATTAAAAGATGTGGCATATCATTAGTATGAGGAGTGGGGAGTAGTCGAGGGGTGATAATACTGAGCAGGCTATGTGGGAGGTATTTTTAGGTTCTTTCCTTGAACATTTATTTCCTCAGGAATTGAGAGAGGCTAAGACTTAGGAGTTTGTGAATTTGAAGTAAGGAAGGATGACTGTGAAGGACTATGCTTTGAAATTTCACCATCTCTCTTAGTATACCCCATTGATTGTGCCTAGTATTAGGGTGAGAATGAGGAAATTTTATTCGGTTTTATCTTAGGACTTTGTACTAGAGTGTAAGGCTGCAATGAGGAATAATGACATAGACATGTTGAGACTTGTATGGTATATGCAACAGGTTGAAGATGAAAAGAAGAAACAAGTACAATAAGAGAATGGAAAAATAAGAAGTTCAGATATTCAAAGCAGGGTGGAGGCCAGTAGAATAATGGTAAAGATAGTAGGCACTGAGGCAAGAAGAAAACATAGGGAAACTATAGTTCACATTCGACGGCTAGTGCTTTTTATACTAAGCCATCGGGTTAGCATCACTTTCAGACTGATAATAGATTTAGGGTACAAGGTACCCAGTCTTATTCTAGTAGAGCTCAGCCATCCCCATTTTATCCTTCTTGCAAATTCTATAGATAGATGCACCGTGGTTATTGTGATTAGGGATGAATTTTTTGTTGCAAATGTGGCCAGCCTGGTCATATTTAGAGAATTTTTCCGTTAATAGATATTGTTGCTGGAGGTAATTAGGTTCCAATTTTTACATCTTCATCTCCTGTGCCAAAGGGTGCTACTTCTAGTACCAGCACTAATCGAAACTATTTTTATGCTCTTACCACCCATTAGGAATTTAAGGAATCTCTTGATGTTGTTACTGGTGCATTACAACTTTTCTCTCATGATGTATATTGTCTTCTTGATCAAAGGTCTAGCCTTATTTATGTAACCCCTTATGTGGGTGTTCATTTTGGTTTTGGTTCTAAGTGCATTTCTGATCCCTTCACTTTGTCTACCCCAGTGGGTGATTCTATTATGGCTAGAAATGTCAATAAAGGTTGTGTGGTATCTATCTATGGTAGGGAGACATTGGTGGATCTAATTGAGTTAGTTATGGTAGATTACGATGTTATCTTTGGGATGGATTTTCTCCATTCTTCCTATGTTTCTCTAGATTGTCAAACCCATAGGTCAGTTCCCAATTCCCTAATAAACTGGTAATAGAATTGAATGGAATCTCCTTAGTACCTAAGGGAATATTTATTTCCTATGTTAGAGCCTTAAAGTTGAACTCCAAGGGGTGTCTTTATAATTTGGTTCGGTTTATAGATTCTAGTTCTGAGGTTCCCTCTTTACATTTTGTCCCTGTTGTTAATGAGTTTCCTAAAGTGTTTCTTGATGATCTTCTTGGTATTGCTCACAATATAAAAATAAACTTTGGGATTGATCTTCTGTCAGATACCTATCCTATCTCTATTCCTCCTTATAAAATGGCTCCAGCTGAGTTGAAAAAACTTAAGGAGCAGTTAAAGGATCTACTAAATAAGGGTTTCATCTGTCCTAGTGTATCCTGGTGGGGTGCTCCCATGCTTTTCATTCATAATAAATATGGTTCCCTTCGGATGTGTATAGACTATCGGCAACTAAATAAGGAAACTTTGAAGAATAATTGCCCTCTCCCAAGGATTGATGACCTTTCTTATTAGCTTTAGGGTGCTAGATACTTCTCTAAGATTGATCTTCGATCGGTTATCATCAATAGAATATTAGTGAGGTCGATATCCCTAAGACTGTTTGTCATACCTGGTATGGTCACTATGAGTTTTGGGTTATGTCATTCAAGTTGACTAATTCTCAGGCTGCATTTATGGATCTTGTGAATCGGGTATTCAGGCAGTTTTTGGATCTATTCGTGATAATGTTAACTAATGATATCTTTGTATATTCTAAGAGTAAGGAGTATCATGCCAATCACCTTCGAGTCGTGTTCCAGACTCTTAAGGACTAGTAATTGTATGCCAAGATTTCAAAGTGTGAGTTTTGGTTGAATGTTGTGACCTTACTGGGTCATGTTTTTCTAATGAGGGTATCATGGTAGATCCACAGAAAAATAAGGCAGTTAAGACATGGCCTAGACCCATAAATACAACAAATATTCAAAGTTTTTTGGGTTTGGTCGGCTATTACAGGAGGTTTATGGAGACCCTCTCTTCTATTGTTACTTCATTAACTAAGTTGACTCAAAAAAAGGTAAAGTTTTTATGGTATGATGCTTATGAGGGTAGTTTTGGGAAACTGATGGACAAGTTGACTTCTGCTTTGATTTTCACCCTGCCTAGAGGTACTGATGGTTTTATTGTTTACTATGATGCATCTTGTATGGGACCAGGCCGTGTCTTGTTGTAACATGGTAAGGTTGTGTCTTATTCTTCTAGGCATCTCAAGGTCCATAAAAGGAATTATCCGACTAATGATCTAGAGTTGGTGGCTTTGGTGTTTGCATTAAAGATTTGGTGCCATTACTTGTATGGGGTTCACATTGATATCAATTTAGACCATAAGAGCTTACAGTATGTGTTCACCCAAAAGCAGTTGAATCTCAAGTAAAGGACTTGGCTTTAGTTGCTCAAAGACTATGACATGAGTCATTATTATCACCCAGGTAAAGATAATATGGTTGTTGATGCTCTTAAAAGGTTTTCTATGGTAGCGTGTCTCATGTGAATATGGAGAAGCAAGGATTGGTGAAGGATATTCACCGATTGTCTAATATTGGAGTCGTCTATTAGATTATGAGAATGGAGGTGTGGTTATTTAAAATGTGGTGAAATCATTATTTGTTGCTGAGGTGAAGGAGAAGCAGTGTTTGGATACTATTCTTATGTAGATTAAGGTTGATGTGGGTCAGCAAAAGGTAATGGTTTTTTAGATTGCTGGTGATGGTATATTGATGTACTAGGGTAGATTGTGTGTTCCGGATGTTAATGGGATACAAGAAAGGATTTTGGCTTAGGGATATGAATTGAGATATACAGTTCATCCTAGTTCGACAAAGATGTATCATGACTTGAAGGAGATCTATTGGTGGAACAACATGAAAATATATGTAGCCAACTTTGTGTCTAAGTTATGATGTGTTAGCAAGTAAAGGTTAAGCACTTGAGGCCTGGTTGCATGTCTCAAGAGATTGAGTTGCCTATGTGGAAGTGGGAGATAATCAGCATGGATTTTATTACTGGTCTCCGCAGTCTCAAAATCATCATGACTTGATTTGGGTCATCATGGATAGGATGACTAAATCTTCTCACTTTTTTCCTGTGAAGACCACTTATTCTGGAGAGGATTATGCTAAGTTGTTTATCCAGGAGATTATCGAATTGCATGGTACTCCAGTTTCCATTATTTTTTAACAAAGGGGGAAATTCCCTTCTCACTTTTGGAATTAATTTCAGAATGGTTTGGGCACGCATGTGAACATTAGCGCCACATTTCACCCTCAGACGGATGGACACGTAGAAAGGACTGTTTAGACTTTGGAAAATTTGATAAGGGCTTGCGTGATTAATTTTGGTGGTAGTTAGGTTGACCACTTACCTCTCATTGAGTTTGCATATAATAATAGTTATCACTCTAGCATTAGAATGGATCATTTTAATGCCCTTTATGGTTAGAGGTGTAGATCTCCTATTAGGTGGTTTGAGGTTGGCGAGACTAGATTGATCGGTCTGGAATTGGTTTACCAAGCAATGAAGAAAGTGAAGGTGATCAGTGATAGGCTTAAGACTGCTCAAGGTCGCCAAAAGTCCTATCCGAATGTGAGGCAAAGAGAGTTGGAGTTAGAGGTTGGTGATTGGGTATTCTTGAAGGTATCTTCTATGAAGGGAGTGGTGAGGTTTGGGAAGAAAGGGAAGCTCAATCCCTATTATGTTGATTCATACTTGATTTTGAGGAGAGTGGGAAACATTGCTTATGAATATTTGTTTTTGATTTTGGGTTCCATTCACTCAATTTTCCATGTGTCAATGTTGAGAAAGTGTGTAGGTGATGCTTCTTTGGTGGAACCTATTTAAAATATTGGTATTTCGAATTCCTTGACTTATGAGGAAGTTCCTATTAATATTTTGGATAGGAAATTCCATCATTTGAGGACTAAAGATGTATCTTTGGTGAAGTTCCTTTGGAGGAACCATAAGGTGGAAGAAGCTACTTGAGAGTCTGAAGGAGACATGAAGTCCAGATATTCGTTCTTGTTCTTCGGGTTGGATAATTGTGCTTAAGGTATGTGTTTTCCTACTCTCTTTATTTTCTGACTTTGTTAAACGTTTTGTGATTGCATTCCTATCTTAAATTTATGCTGATGGATGCCTTGAATTCTTATTTGGGGACAAATGATCCTGGGGGGGGATGTAACACCCCAGATATTTGCCTCTAAAATTTTTGAGTTTTGAGCATATTGCCTTTGCTACAACTAGCACCTCACGAGTCGTTGTGGTCGGGAGTAATAAAAGGAACTCATTACCAAACCATTGGAGAAGCCAAAGTTTTTGTCCTGAGTATTACATGGACTTCACGAGCCGTGAAAACTCATTATGTGTTGTAGGGATAAAATCATACTAAAGCAAGAGAGGAATGCCTAAGATTCTGTTGATCTCACGACTGGACCCTTATGGGTGGTAAGGTCTGGTCATGAGTCGTAGGGTGTGAATCTTGACCAATCCAATGAAGGTTGTCCTGAGTTACTTCCCAGACTATGAGTCCAGGCAACAACTCATACTCAGATGTTAAGAGTTGTTAAGTTACCCATAATGACTGGGCGACTTTTTTTGTATTTTAATGAAGGACACTTTGGTTAATTTGCTCTTTCCCCATTTATAACCCTCGACCTAATATAACATAAGAGACCCCATAACTCCCTATTATTCAATCTTAAACTACTCTTAAACTCTCTCTAATTCTCTAAGCAAGGACATATAGGGTTTTTAAGGATTGTCCTTTAGAGCATAAATTGGTGATTTTCCTCCATAATTATGATATTTTCAGTCATGTAATCTCTTCCCTTACACTCATTTTCTCTAAAGACATAGGTTTTACTTTTATTCATGTAAATCTGAATGTGGAATTGATTTGGGTTGAGGGTTTTGGAATGATGGTTACTTGAATTAGATTTTCATGGCTATAGTGCATTTGTTTATGCTTTATTTATATATTTTAAAACTGTTGGGGTGCATGGGTATGGAGAATGGAATAGGGCTCGACGCATTCACCCAATTTGATTTTTTGGTTTTGGATTTTGGTTTTTGAAATTGTGTTCCCTCAACCTACTTGTATAATTGTCTTTGAAATATGGATAGTCACATGATTTGGTTTACTCCTCTAAACTAATGCATTGCATAAATGGTTAATCAAATAAAATAGTTCTGGAAAGCCTTGTTCGCCATGGTTTTTGGTTTTGAAGTGGAATTTATGGGGTCATGGCATTCCCCCTACTTGATTTAAAATTCTAAAGGGGTCATGGAATTCACCCAAGATTAATGGAATTGGAATTGCATAGTTATAAGCTTGCAAGCATAATGGTATGACGATACCTATGATATATGACTTAACAGATAATTTAATGGCTAAATTCTTGGGTTATGTGACAATGTTTTAATTAGGCTTCATGGGGGTTGTATAGCTCACCGTGAAGGTGTGAGTCCCAGGAAGGACGAACACCCGAAGCAATATTTACCGTCGTAGGGGTCTTGATGACCGTGTGCATAGTTCATATTATCTATATATACATGCATCCTTGATTGATGAGGGGTCAAGGCATTCCCTGATCTTTCTTGGATATCTCCAGATCATGCAACTAACATGCACTGGGGCCCTTTTAGCAGGGAGAGCTAAACCATATAGTCTGTGGGTGTCTTTAGGATGGTTAGAGCTACACATTCCAGGTTAATGTTTTGACTCTCATGCTAAACCTTGCTCCTTATCCCGGCATATCTTATATATATGTGTATGTATGTGTGTATGTATGTATATGATTGTTTGCATATGGTTTTGGAATGATTTTGGACTGATTTATTATGGTATGATTTTATTCCTCCCCTGAGCTACATGCTAGCACTCACCCCGCTAACCATCCTCGAATGTCATATCCCTAAGCAATGTAGGGTCCGAAGACACTTTTGTTTCCTTGTGAAGTGGTAGGTGATTTCTGTATTGTTGAGAGTCATCTTTGATATGGTGAGTTACCATTCTTTGGAAGACCCTCATTTCATGGTCTTGTCTTTACTTATGTCTTAGACTATGTTTGTAGGTTTTTGGATATGGTCGGGGACATGCCCCAAAATTGGTTGATGTTTGGTTTCTCAAGGGCTTTGTTGACAGGATGTGGGTAGATTTGGTATTTTGGAATCTTTGATACTATTTAGATGATTTATCTATCTTGGTATATGTTCGGAATTCAATTCTATCATGTTATATGTTCATTTAGAACTCAGATCTATCTTGGTATATGTTCGGAATTCAATTCTATCATGTTATATGTTCATTTGGAACTCATATCTATCTTGTTATATGTTCAGAACTAAGCTATATCTTATTTTATGATCGGAATTCAACCACTACTAGATGTATTAGGTTTTGGTTGGGTAGGTTCATGGGGGTGGTCTCTGGTCCTTGGTGGACTTGAGATACCTGTCATGACTAGGCCTTGGTTCTGGTCGTGACATTACCCTAATTCAAGGCGATAGAGATATCCATTCAAATACTAGCCTCTAATACTATCCAGATATACCTATCACTTTGGAAAGCTACCCTAGTCTAGTAGCATATTACAACAACTATGAGGTAACTCGGTAGAAATTACGTACATATCCCTTTTAGACAAGAATAAGGAAATGGTCCACTTACTCACCCTTTTAATAACAAATAGTAGAACAAGTAAATCAAAGAAAGATGATAAAATGTATACATATAACTCATATGTATGAACCTAGCGAGCAAACTCAAAGAATAGGAATGGATAAAAGTATGCATGTTTGTATAAATAAAAAAGTATATGCAAAGATACACACATAGTGGGGTAGAATAAGAACAAGATGATAAAAGACCTACCTAAGGTAACAACCCACAAGAGGATCACTAACAAAACAAAAATTCCCCAAAGATCCAGCCTAATGCAAGAAGACTACCCAAACCTAGATTAAGGATTATAATAGTACTCCTACAACTATTAAGCATCCTAGGCTAAGCCTTCGCTGAGAAGTAACTACCTAATCGAAGGATTTACAGTGAAACTCTACTCTAAGGATCCTAAATAAGATAGTGGTACCATAAATACATAGATAAATCAACTATAAACCACTATGTCCCACCACAAATTAGAAATGTATAATACATATATATATATTAACCGAACAAAGTCTAAAAGAAGATAGTGGTAACCTACCTTAAGATTTAATAGATTACTCTCAAATAACTACTCTGGGGAATTTTCTTTTAAGGAATCCTCGGACTATTATCCATGATATTGAAACAATCATCTACACTTAAAATTAGAAAAAGGATACCCGTATTGACAGTTTTTATATTGAGCCAAAAATTAGGTCAAAAATCAGTTTGTGGGACTCGTTGTAGGAATTCCCCTCGTAGGACAAAGGAAACATGCTGAATAATTGATGGAAGCACCATACAGGGCTCAAAATTAGACCATTAATTTCAAGTAAACCAAGCCCTAAAACTAATAAATTTCATGAAATTTTGATGGGTTTTAATGAGAACACTAATGGAAAATGCTCTAGGGAGGTAAACTTATTATACCTAAGCTCATTATAGTGTTGTCCCCAAAAAATTTCCAACTTATAGGTTCAATGATTGAGGTAATTTTAAGTTAAAATGAAGAGAGAAATGATGTTGTAGCTTATATGCTGCTTCCATCGCTTAAGCAAAGGTTAGGTTGCAAAATAGGCATCAATTAAGTAATGAACTTTTTGCAAAAGTGGGGATCACTATTTATGCATGCCTCTACAAAACTAGAGGTTTTACCTCCTTAGAGTCTCTACACAAGTGAAGTAGTTTCTATCTAAGTAGCTCCTTCGCAAACGCGACCCTTTTTCCACAAAAGCGGATGCAACAACACCAGCTACACCAGGCAAATTATCAAGTTGAATATTCTCAGACTAGGTCCTCAAAGGTCATTCAAAACCCATAAGAACACAAATAAAATATTCTATTCTATTATAAACAATAATCTCAACTTAACTAAATTAATGCAATTTCCAACAGAGATTTTTTTTCCAAAAAGTGGGCCCTAAGACTATTTTTTTCGTTTTAACTAATATCCACTTGAAAGGCCCAAATGATCCTATAATACTCAAGACCCATACCATAGGTCCCCCTAGAACTAAATCCATTTTCCAATGCTATGAAATAGTTGCAATTCTCATTTAATTCCATTTACTAGAAGTTTTGACCAAAGTCGTATTGCTCAACTTCAAAATCTCCAAAATAGATAAATTGGCTTAAAATTCAAATCAAATGCTTGTGAACCAAACTGTTGGTCCCAAAAAGTCATAAATAAGTTATAACAGATATAGTAAAACTCAAAATGTAGAAAAAGTACAAAATAAAGAAAATGGCCTAGAGAGTTATTACAACATCCACTACTAAAAGGACTTTTGTCCTTAAAAGTCAAGGTATAAGACGTATCTAAAGGCTGAATAAGTGAGGATACTGAGTTCGCAATTCATGCCCAGTCTCCTAGGTAGTATATTTGATTGGATGTTGCCTTCACTTTTCCTTAACCAATGGAATCTTTTTTGACCTCAACCATCTAATATCCTTGGCTAGAATAGAAACTGAATCCTCCTTAAAAGTCAAATAGACATCAAGTTGGTCTGAATCCCCCTAGAGCACATGAGTCAGGAATAAACTACCATAAAATTGATACATGGATACCAGATAATGGTGGAGGAAAAGCCAATTCATATCCCATATTATCTACCCACTGTAGAATCTCGAATGAATAGATACACCTGGGGTTAAGCTTGTCCCTCTTCCCAAAACTTATCATGCCCTTCATGGGTGATTGTCATAACCCAAATCATGGATTATATAGGCACCTACCTAACTCTACCCTAGATAGGAGAACCTTTTCCACCCAACCATTCAATCATTATGGAAAACATTTAAAATTCTCTCAAGTACAAATAGTTAAATGCTTTCTATTCAAAGAAAAGCTTTTCAAAAATTACATTATGGAATTCTACTAAAAAACTTCCTAAAACCTACTCGAAATTTATGCAAGATCACAAAACAAATGGAGGAAACAATAGAGACACAAAATCAATATAGGAGTAGGATGAAAGGAGCTGCTACAGAATAGACATCATTACACCTATACAAACTCTAGCTGACCTACAATATGGCTATATACCCAAATAAGGATATAGTAATTGTAGTCATAGTACAACCACACATACTGTATATATCATCATTGGTCATGATTTTAAATATATAGAAAACTAGAAAGATCATGATAAGCATATAGGCTTAATAATTGAGCATGCTTAACTTACTTTGACTTCCAACTTTATCACCTTTCTTTTATTTAAGAAATATTAATTTATCCTTAGGGCATGACTAACTAATCACCTTCTATGAATTAATCTAACCCTCAATTCTTATGCACTTACCTTATTATAACAACATTATTTATTTTTCATTCTCTCATTAATCTTCTTTTTTGTAAGGAGTTGATTTAGTGAACTTCCTTTTTTTATGTGTTTTGATAATTTTACCCTTTTCCATGGTTGTTATGTGTTTTTTCTGGGGTGTGGGGATAGTTGTGATGATTTTTTATGTGATCCAAAATAATTTGTGTGAGTTTGTATATTTTAGAGGTTGGAAAGGTCTTATAGTTGACTTCAGTCAATATTTATTATTTTGTGAGTTGGATGGAAAAACAGACTGTACCAGTAGATCCAAAACATCAATTTTATGTTGGTAGCATGGCCGGTTTGATGTTATGCCTTTTGGATCTCATTTTGATCCTTAGATATAAAATTGGTGAAATTGAGTCCCAAGGGTCAATTTTGTGAAAACAATCTCTTTACAAAACTCTATTGTCACTATTAAGTCTGGAATGTCCAATTTAGTCTAGTATCATATTTCATTTGCCTTTCTAGAATTTCAAATAAATCTTGAGAGGGTGGATCAGCAACTTAAAACTTAGCAGAGTTGGTAATCCACCTGAATGCTAGTGCAGATGCTTTAGCGTCCAAAGGATCTCTAAAGTTGTAGCCACTTAAGTAGCCAATGCACCACTTTAGTAGCACTGTATTTAAAGTCAACTACCACTAAAGCGAATGTTTGGCTGTTTTAGCAGTCTCTACTTTAGCGGTAGAGGACCGATTTTAGAAGTCTAACACAAATTGGGATAGACCTCTAAAGTGGTCAACCCATGCTTAAGTGGTCATTTTACCACTTTTACGGTTATAGCTGGGAGGCTATAATAATCCTCCTCAATTTTTCTTCCATTTTTGAGACTTTGACCTTCAGGTTAAGATATTTGTGGATGATCTATTACATTTTCAAGGTTCGGTAATCTCCAAATAACTATTTTAATTAATTTAATTTGATTATGTCATTTAGAACCCTTTTAAATCGTGATTTTAAAATTCAAAATTGTGGATTTTTTGCCCAGAGAGCCTAAATGGTATTTCTTCAATTTAAACCCCGTCTTTATCCTATTTTCACGTAGGTTCTCTTCTATGGATTCTTTTAATCATGGGTAAAGTTTTTCTAAACAAAAATTTTGGTTTTACCTTTTCAATTCAAAACCCATTTTGAGGGTCCGTTTTGACCCCGACTTGAAAATAAGTAATATGGATATCATTTTTTTTTCTTAATGCATAGATTCTATATTTGTATGTTTTAGTCATTTTGAGGACATTCAAGAGGGAAATCTCCACATTGAAGGTCATTAGGCTTGGATTTTTATGTCACGAGGTTGGTTATGGCTTAACTTTATTCAGACTATGCTAGGTATTTAATTTTTCATATAAAAGCATTTTATGTTTTAACAAATCATGGAAATTGTACTATTTATGTTGTGTCCCGTGTGGGGGCTTTATAAGAAACTAGTGGCATTGTATATGAATTAGTTTTTGTTTCATGATAGAAATATCCCGATTATGAAAATTATGATGATTAATAAAGTCTTATATGCATATCACTTCATATGGTAAATTTCTTATGCTAAATCATTGATGGTGGACATATTGAATAGACTTTGGGATCATGTGTATATATGTATATGTTTAATGGATTTGAGATGTTAATACTAGTTTAGTTGTGAGCATTAAATACTAATATCACACTTACATTCATGAGACATTGGTATCTTTAAGGAAATACTGATTTGATATAAATGAGACACTATTAGAAAACCCTCTACCACAGCCCATGAGTCAAAAAAGGAGATATGTATATTGATATTGGGATTAAGTATTGAGAAAATATATGGGTTGCAAACCCCTCATGGGTCCTACCTGGAAGCGCTAAGGTTCGATGGCTATATACGAGGTTATGCGATAACCTCGATCTTATCAAATGATCCTCATTATAATCATCACTTCATTTCATAAAGTATGCATCATTAGTATTATGATTCTATATTTCATTTGATGGATTTCTACTTTGTTTCTTTTACGTACCTATTTTATTATTTATTTGTTATATATAGAATTTTTAATGAAGACATTGTGAGCCTCCATTTGGGGCATTTCCCTATTGGAGGTGATGTATTTGTAGTATGTATTTATATACCTTATTTTCTACTTTGTTCAGTCGTCCTATGTACAAGTGGACCGTACTCACCAATACTGTGCCCTTCGATACAGGTCAAGGTATGAGTATGTTGCACAGTAGCTGAGGTTGTGTGTTGGATATTGATACTTTCGAGGTAGTGGTCTCTCTATGATTTTAGATTCTACCTAAGACCACCTTCTATCTAGTTGATGTCTTTATTTTGTATTTAGAGACAAACTTGTAGTTTTTCATTGGATTTAGTTTTCTTTCAGCAATAGTTGTATGTAGGTTGTTTTTACACTATGACACCAGGTTTTGGGATTGTTTATGGTATCTTTATTATTCATATTTCCACTGTTACTGTGCATGTATGGTTTGACTTTTCATGAGAAGTCTCGCCTTGGGAATTGTGATTTTGTTATCTTTTTATGTATCAGTTTGAGTGATTAGTTTACTTGTCAAGGCTTAGCCGCGATAAGTGTCATCATGACCTTAGGTTTTAGGTCATGAAATTTAATGACAATTTTCTGTCCCTATTAACTATCATTCCCTATTATACTACTACTAACTTTCGAGACTACAACAACCAAGATAATTACTACCCTTAAAAACTTTACAAGCAAGGACACTACAATATAAATCAAGTTTGCAACTGCAAACATAGAAGAACAATACTTATACATAATTCAGGACGTACCTTATATTCATACTTTTATACCATTACAAATCACATCCATCAGTATAACTGGTCCACTCAAGTAACTAGAGTATCTCATCAAATAACTGGTCCACTCAAGGAACTATCAACCACACATAAATATAAATTTACATTCAAAGCATATGAAATGAAAGTATGATGCTAGATGTACACTTCATATCTTCTCTTCTTAATCTCATTAAAATTATTCTCACCATCATGAACATCATGATTTAAATATAAATGCCATCATCATCAATATCATCAACAAACTCATAAACATTACAATCTCAAAATTTTCATTATTATCATCAATTCATCATCACCATTATGTATGAATATTCAAATATAGGATTCAATCAATAATTATAAGTGATGCCTGAAGGTGAATAACAAATAGCCAATTGAAATTAGATGCAAGCAACAATGATCTAATAGAACTTACAATTAATGACAACCAGGTAAATATAGTTAATAATCATTAGTTCATTATTTCAAATAATAATAAATGTCCACTAACACATGAAATCACAAGTATGTCCGAGGGACAATTCATCATTTTCTCAAATGAGCATTATCAAACATCACCATTGATCACAAATATGTATGAAGATCAATTAATTAAATACCCTTTTAGGAGTGCGCATTCCATCAAAACTGATATATACACTCTAATTTATCCTCTTGATTTATTCACCAATCTAAATCTATTTTATTCTTTTTGAATGGATAAATTCAGTTATTAACTAGTAACCCACATTTAATTTATAATTAAGTTCACTGTCCTATCCACTTTAGTTGATTATTCAACCACTCGGCTCTATTCAACATGCATTTTTAGCTAGAGTCATCTACCTTTAAACATCTTACTTTCAAGAACTTAACATAACTTTAGGTTCTTAAGTTATATCATCACCTCTTCTTATCATAACCAATCCTCCTATTTTCTAGTAGGAATATCTCATACTTCAATTATACCAACATTGGATTTACTCTTTTTAAGGTATTAATGACTAGTTCTATCGATTAGAAGGTCACCCAATCTTTTTATTAGTATTCATATTCAAATATTAATGCTATACATCATTAAGTCATATAACAAAACACACATCATGGGATCCATATATAACACAATAACATACAATTATATAATTATTGCATTATTTCCATGTTTATCCATCCTGACTCCATGTCCATAGTCTTACACATGTATTTCTCCATCAACTACAGTCATTACATGCATCTTAACCAAGTATACCACACATTAAACCATAACCAATCAGATCAAAGATCTTGAAACAATCAAGTCACACTAAGGTTGTGCTTTCCTTTCCTTCATGCCTCCATTATCTCAATCGTCTAGAAATTAAACCATTATAAGAGTAATTAATCAATTACTCTTTGAGTAACTACTTTGATAATTCAACCCACTAATTCTATCCTTATTCATTGTATAAATCATTACCCAAGGTCAATTAAACCTTAATTAGTTCTATAATACTTAATACATCTCCATTAATGGAGTTTCAAAGCTTATATATCCCATTTTTATGGATTTCAAGGTCCCTAACTACTAATTTCAAGTTTTAGAATCACTAATTCATTCTAGAAATATTATTTAACAATCTACAAGTAATTCTAGGTGATATTACCCCAACTCATATATTTTTCTCAAAATATTATGAACTTAGGATTCAAATCCCCAAGAATTCCATCGTAATTCCCCATAATGATTCTAGAAGAAGAATGGATTAATTGATGTTAAAAGAGATTAAAAATCTAACCTCACAAAGAATTTTTACCCCAACCATGATAAAATTGCCTTTTTAGGTCTTGGGAATGAAATTTTGGAATTTATGAACTAAAACCCATCAAAATAAGTTTATATACGGCCCAGTTACCATTGCGGTGGTTAATTTCTCAGTCCAGGCATTGTTCTATAAAATAGTCATGACTTTTTACTCCAAAAGAGGATTAAAAAATAGTCGGAAGCTTTGGAATAAGGACTTAAAGATATTTCATTAACTCTTTACATTATAGGAGATATACTTATTTAAAGTTGACCCAAGTTTATACTTAGCTCAAAACTTAATCGATAGGAATACTTCAACTTAAATTTATGCTATGGGTATAGTATGACCTTAGTACATCTATAATGAACTCCCAAACTAAAGAATTGGTCCTATAACTAATGGTAAAAGAGGTTCTTATGCTTTTACCATAGATATTTTTAGTAACGATGAAATAGAGCATTACATTGATACTCAAAGAAATACCCATTCCATAACTCTAAACTCGAAGCCTTTGCTAGAAAACTTTTTTGCTCACTCTAAGCTACCTATAGACAAACGTAAATAATCCTAACCCTATACAATGAATCATAAAGTAGGTTCATATATCATGGCCTATACTCAAAGTCATCAAACTACCCAACTAGAGATCTACACCTCCTACCATATAATGCCTCCAAAAAATCCATCTGGATACTTGAATGATAGTTTTTGTTATATGAAAACTTTTCTAAGTCTAGAAACTGGTCCCACTAACCTCCAAAATTAGTACCATAGGGATACAACATATCCCTCAAATCCAAATAGACCACTAAGATTGGCCATTAGTTTGAGGGTAAAATGCCATGCTGAACTCAACTCGAGTACACAACTCCTAATAAAAGTCTCTCAAAAAGATAAAGGTGAACTAGGTACCACTATAACGAATAATAGAAACCAATAACCCATGAAAAAGGACTATCTCATGAACGTAAATCTAGGTCAACCTCTCCAAACTGTAGCATATTTGAATCAATAAAAAGTAAGCAGACTTGGCCAACCAATAAATGATGACCTAATAGAATCAAACCTTGAAAAGTGCACAACAAACTGATCATAATGTCCATAGTGACCCATTCCCATTTTCACTCAAGAATAGGTAGCCTCTAGGTTATACCATTGGGCCTCATGTGCCTTTTTAATTAAAGAGGCTGGGTTGGCCATTTATAATAAGAAAATACATTTCTGTACAAGAATTAGGACAAGCCGAATAGTGGCCCATACCCTAAAAATAAAAGACAGATAATCCAATAATAGTGTAGAAAGTAGATTATTAAAGAGACTCACCTCTTCACTTTCCTTACTGTATTAATCGACAATTCCAATAAAACTCCGGTGAAGTGAAGATTATAGATTAATGTTCAGATGATCACATCAACTGTGATTAACCACAATTATATACAAAAGAAATCTCGAGCAAATATCAGTAAGGGCGTTTAAAATCTCACAAATGCCATGACTCTAGCTCATTAAATACTTCTACAACAAATGCTTTTAACAACCATGGTGTTCTTTAATCATTGAGTGAAACCTTTTACTTTACTCATATTAACTTTGTAAGGTCATAAACTTTTATTTAATTTTATTACTTAATAGTTTGAGCTCCTATAGGAGGTAATATCATCATTCAAGGATGAAATGCCAACAAATTTGTGACCTTCTACCTCTTATAGCTACAGGTATGTCTTCCTTTAATTTTGACTTGCTATTTTTTCCTTTAATTTTGAATTTCTCTCTGTATAACCTTCATCATTGGGCTATTGTCTTGATAGAAAACTCCTTAGTTTGATGTTTTCTAATTTAAAAATTAAGGATTTATCTCTTCTCTATATTTAATATTACTTTTCCTGTATTTGGACCCTTTGAATGTTAGTTTATTGTACAAAAATTGTACCTATAAAATAAAAAATAATATTGATAAAATAATTTTCAACTAAGTTACCTTCTCTCAGAATAGATGTCGCCACCACCAAATTTATGAAATTGCTTTTTATGGTATTGATTCTCTTCACCTTCATAAAAATAATCCAAGGTCCCTCCCAATCCTTGTCCAGCACCTTCTTAAATATAACAAGTAGAAAGTTATGTGCAACACAATGTTCTAATCCATATCATAAAGACATACCTTTAGCTTGTATTATTGTTCCTTTACTTGATGCTCTTATTTCAGCATAGACAAAATCTCCCTCTTCATTCTAATGGAAATTGGACCTAGATTGACTTTACAAGTTCCATCAGAGTTGCATTCAAACCACCCGTTACTAGGTGAATTCATTTAACAATATTTTTGTTAATAAAAGGTGTATTCCTCAAACAATTAAACAATCAAAGTCCATTTTTTAGGAATACATGTAATACCTTAAGTATTATCTTCTAAATTTAATGATGTTTATTCCATGAGGAATTTACTAGATTTTCACTTTTAGTTATGTGGGAAATTCAGTAATCTTTCCATCAATACTAAATTTGCCTAAATCCGACAACTGAGTAAGAAGTTATGGTGATTTAAAGTTTAAGTCGTAAAACACCGTCATCTCAGTCAGTGGCGCGTCGCGCCATAAGACAAAATGATATTTGTAAATTTCCAGTAAGACTCCGTGATTTCACCGTGTCGCGGAGGGATCCCAAATTCCAATTGTCAAATTCCAGTGAAGCTCCGCAATAGTCCCACGTCGCGCCGTCGTCCAATTTTCCTAGTTGTCAAATTCTAATGACACGGCACGATAGCGCCGCATCGTGCCAAGGGTCCAGCTTGGAAAATTTTCACAAAATTTAAAAGATGCGTCCAGGGTTAAATGGGTCTTTTCCCACTATGTTAGTTTTGCCTTAAACACAAAATTTAACCCTACATGACCTAAGGATATCATTATTCATTCTATTTTTCCCTAAATTGAGTTGCTCTCTCTCAAGCCAAGAAACCCTAGCTCTTAAATTCAAGGGCAAAATCACAAGAACTTTCCATCAATCCTTCCAGATTCATTAAATCAGGTATGTCATGTGTTGATTCATGGGTCTCTTTCATCCATGAAGCTCAAGAATCTCTTTTCAAAATCCAAGATTTGTATATTTATGAATGTTCATGAATTGATTGAATTGAAAATTGATGTTCATGTTGTTGTTTGGTTTCGTTCCATGTTATAACTATTAATTACAAGAATTGATTCTAATATATGATGAATTATGCAATATTCATGATAAAACCTTCAATTTAAAAGTGGATTGTTGTATCCATGATTAGTAGATGTGTTGTTGATTGTATAACCAAAGCATGCTCCCCATATGTTTAACTAAATGCATATGTGAAGGAAAAGTGTCATACTAGTATGATAATGTGAAATTCCCATTCATACACAAGTTCATGCATGTCAAGTGTTTGATGAAATGTCTTAGTCAATGGATTATGGATATATTGTAGACATTGTTATGCTTTAGAACTCATGCCATGAATTACTTTTATGCTATCGAGTCTTGGGGTAACTTCTACCCGATAATTTAGCTGTGTGCCTAGAGCTAGTGTCATGTTTTCATGATACTCTCAGTCAAGCCATGATCCCTAGAACTCATTTAGTCATGTGACTCAGGAAAACTCAGTGAATTAGTATTTGTCCAGAAATCTCAAAAATTCCAGAAAATTTCAGTAATCTCAGAAGCCTCAGATATTTATCAGATCTCAATAGCATTCCATTAGTCCATGGAATTTAATGAACTCAGTCTAGTCCAGTTCAGTTAATCATGTCCAGTGTTTATTTAGACGGGAGTAGGAATTAGCACCGAGTGAACCCATGGATGGGAACTCACCTGTTATATGAGGGTGTGATTCTTAGAAGCAATCTTTGTGTTCCTGAACTACGTAGCCAGTGTAGGTTGAGACATCATAGCCTATTATATGAGGGTAGATGAGGTGTCTTAACCTATTATATGAGGGTTTCCACCATTCTCACTAGAGTTACCTATTATATGAGGGTTACTCATAGATTGTCCTTACTAGTGGCACGGTATTGATACCCTTCTAATTGGGGTTAGAGATTAGACCCCAACTCAGTTATAATGCATTATTTAGGGAATGTCGGTTAGATGACTATTTCCCATAGTTTAAGTTATAGAATTAGATTTGTCAAATACAGTCATTCAGTCTCAGTAATAGAACTCAGATAGTTTTACAGAATTCAGGACTTTCAGATACAGTCAACTCAGAATAGTATTGAATTTAACTAATTCCATCAGGACCTAGACTATCAGATACAGTCGCTCTGTGTCAGTTATTTCAATTATAGAGTTATCAGTATCTCATGTTATCAGTACTCAGGCTCTGTAATCATGTTATCACGAACTCAGTTACAACTATTATGTATTCATGCATGCATTCTCACGTTCATGTTATTCAGTCAGTTAGTATAGTTCATGCATGTGAGCCCTTTGCATTCAGCCTACCCCACATGCATACCAGTACATTCAATCATACTAACGCATTTGCACTATGGTGTTTTATACTATAGGTTCAGAAGCACGAGCTCTAAAGCATCAGTAGTAGCCAGATTTAGCAGTGAGTCCTCATCATTCAAGGACGATATTATTAGTTATTTCATTAATTTAGTTTAGCTTTCAGTAGATAGAATTAGCTGGGCCATGTCCCATCAACTCCTTATTCAGAAAGTTAGAGGCTTTTCAGACTATCATGTTCAAATAGTTTATTTAAGTTGTTTTAGGTATTTCATACAACACCCAGATGTTATATTTTATCAGATATTATGTCTCAAGTTTGAAACTTATGGCCTTTCATCCATTATTCCTGAATTTATACAGTATATTATGTTGTGTTCAGGTACAGATATCAGTCATGGATTAGCTTATGGTCCTTCGGGGTCATGATCACCGTGTAGCATTTGGGGTACCAGATTTGGAGTGTTACAATACCCCTTATCAAAGGATAATTAGTCACAGTAAAAAAATAGATGCTACTATTGATTTCTGACATTAAGTAATGTATAGACATCTTGCCTCCATGATAGATAACATTTCTCGTCTTACATATATACCAAATTACCATAAAGGGTGTAATTTTGAAAATGGTCTTCAATTTAGAAACACAATCAGTATGCCACCACTTGAATATATTGTTCCTTAATTGAATAGATAGACCATTAAACCCAGTTGCAGTTGTTAAGCTTTGTCATATCACCTTTGAAATTAGACACTCACAAAATAGATGTTCAAAGGTTTCTACAACCCTCATTTTAATTAGTTATTCCCCAATTGGTATTCTTCTTCTTCATAATCTCCATAATAAAAAAGTTATTTTAAATGACAACCACTTTACCCAAATAATTGTGAAAACTTCTTGCTTTTGTTTTTCTTACCTCACTAAATTCCAAGCACTAGACCTTGAGAATTCTCCAAAACTAGTATGTTTCTACCAAGATTTATTGTAGTCATCAGAATCTTCTTCCATAGTTACATTGTTAAGTATATGGCTAACTATTTCATTAGGCAGTAGTTGTTCAAATAGAGTTGTTTTTCATATATCTGTCATCAAATGTTGTACATCTACAAACCCATCATGCATCACACTAGCATATGTAAAACATAGTATAATGAACCTAACTGAGTAAAATTATCATTCCTTGTTCTAGCACTTCCATTACTAGGTTCCCATTATGTTTCTTTATCAAAGTAGTCTCTTGCTTCAAGCATGAACTTCTAAGTTTGTGAACCTCCCCTCCTTTTAAATATTTGGGGTCTATATCTCTTGAAATACTTAATTCACATAAAATTAACCCATAATGACTTCCTTGTCATAAAAGTCCACCATAACTTAGAAAAAATAGCCTTAGGTACATTAAATAGGGACCTAAATCGAAATCCACCTTCATTTCTAAGACAACAGATCTCCGACCAACCTACCCAAAGTTTATTCCTCTCTTCCTCCTTAAAGTTCCACAAGTGTTCTATACATATCATGAATAACACATTTAGAATAAAAAATAGAAGAAAGTAAGTGTATGGGAATGATCCAGAACACATTATTGATGAGAACATATTTCACCCAAATTATACCAACTTACCCTTTCGTGCCCAAAGTTTATATTGCACCTTCTTCACTAATTCAGTAAAATGAATTTTCCTCATCCTGGCATGTCTAATTGGAAATCCAAGATACATTAATGGAAAATTTCCTTAACTAAAACACTTGATCTATATCTTGTATAGCTAAGCCAACAGTTTTGTGAAAAAACAAAAAACTCTTATCATTGTAAATTTTTTGTCCAGACTATTTTTCATATTCACTTAAATTATTTATCACCAGTTGTAAAGTCTTATGTTAAGAACTATAAAATATGATTTTATCATCAGTATATGCCAAATGGTTAATAATGTCACTCCATTTAGGCATCCCAACCATTGAATAACTTGTTTAAAAATAACTCATTTAATGTTTTAGAGAGTACCTCGACTGTAATAATGAACAAACCAGGAGATAAAGGATCCCCTTGCTTCACACCTCTAGCTGAGTGAAAGAAACCATAAGTATGCCCTTTAATAAGCACATACACCAATTGTTTATTAGCAATATCCAAATTATATCCACCACTAAACTATCAAAGACTATATTTTCAAGAACATTCAATAGGAACCTCTAATCTACTCTGTCATAAGCTTTCGCTATATCTAACTTGATTATCACATTGGATGCCTTCCTCTTTTCATTATATCACAAATGATCTCTTGTGTAATGAGAACATTCTATAATACTTCTACCCTTCATAAAACCTAACTATTTTTTGAATTAATTCTATGAAATAACATCTTCATTCTATCATGAATCACTCTAGAAATTACTTTATTCAGGAAAATGCTCAAACTAATTGGTCCTAAATTTGAGAAGTTTGATAATTTCTTTTTTAGGTAGTAAGACCAAGTTAGAGTGAGTGATTTATTTGGGCAATGTTAAACTTTCAAAAACCCCAGTCAGTCATCGCCACCCTACTGACGCCTGTCACTCGACTGCTTCAGGTAAAGAGCACTAGATATAGAGAAAGAACCAGAACTCCCTCACTTTTTATTTGGCTACTTTCAACCATCCCGACCACCTTGCTGTTGACCACCACCCTTCTTAAAGAATATAAACTTCTGAACATATCTTTCACCTACCTCAGCCTACTTTCTATTTTCCTCCTCCACCTATTGTATATGAACAACCAACCTAGAGATATCTATGTCCTTGATCAGTAATGCAGTTTTTCTTTCAAGGATCGACTCTTTTGAAAGTCCTGAAGAAAACTTTCCCAATCCTGGACCTCTAATCTGACACTATTTCTGGAGTATACCTAGATAGTTGGTAAAATTTCAAGACATACTCCTTGACCGACAACTTCCCCTATTTCAGATTAGTAAATTCCTCTACTTTTGCTTCCCTCAACTCCTGAGGAAAGAAGTGATATAGAAAACCATTAGAGAAAGTATCTCACAGAGACTACTCATCAACTCACCCTTGCCTAATCCCATTCTTCGTACCATTGGTACACCACATCCTTTAGCTTATAGAAAGTAAAATTCACCCCTTCCACATTCATGGATTTCATGACCCTAAAGCTCTTTTCCATCTCATCCAAAAAGCCCTGAGGGTCCTCCTCCACCTTAACACCAGTAAAGATTAAAGGGCTCAACCTCATAAATTGGCCAACCCTTGTGGCCTCAGAAGATGCAATACTAAATGCACCACGCTCAGCCTGAGAAGCTACTGGGTGAGAAATTACATGGATCGACTGACAAAACTCCATATTTTTTGTGTCTTCCTGAGGATCCTATAGAGGAATAGAAGGAACCGGTAGAACTCCAGAGAAATCAGGAACTGGATCCCTAGACCAAGTATAGATCCCATGAGCAGAGTTTGTCCCATCAACATTGTCCCCAATTGGGACAGAGGAGTTTTCGTGCATAACAGATCATCGAGGCATGATCTTAAAGGCAAACAAATAGGAATTAGAAAAGATTCCAGGACTTAGACTCTAAGCTTTAAAATAGGACACAAAGAAAGAGAAATATTCCTAAATGCCTTATTGCCTCTCTCTTATGAGTGTGTTATAAAAGAGACTTTACTTGACACAGCTTTGTGTACTCTCAATTGACCATGAACCTAGACCTTTGATACCAACTTGAAATGACCCAAATTGAGGCCTTGTTATAATGGGCATCCCGAGTCCAACCAGGACTGGGGACCACCCCCGATACCGAACCCAATCATCCAAATGCATAGCTTTTGTCGAATGAATTTCGCACATATAACATGATAGCATATTTGTACCAGTCCAGACTTTGGGAAAGGTCTATGAACATGACAAACCCAAATAAGTCCAACCATTCAATACCCATTAAATAACCATACCAAAACAAAAACAAAATCCAAGTACGAGTCCAAATCATAAAGGGATGGAACAAGCATAAATACAGTCAAATGGTATCAGCACCAATACCAATGCCAATAATAAGGCTGACACTAATACCGACACCACCCATACCAACCCATTGTTATTCCACAAAGCCTCTAGCTAAAAGAAAAACAATATCCATTTGGGATATGCCTCTAACTATAGCTAAAACCAATGTTTGTAAAATGACCAAAGTAAGTAAAAACATCCATGACATGAAATGGAGACTTCCAAAATATGAAATCTCACCACTTCAATCCAAATGAACTAATCCCAAATCCAAGCACTAAGCATGAGGAGTATAATGGTCGGTTCCTGCATTGCGTAGGGATACAGCCACCCGAAGATGAGTTAGCAGGTGAATGCTAGCAAATACTCTGGATAAGGATAAAATAATACCAACCTTTAAAACCAAGTAAGCCAACCATATGCATTGATAACCATACATACATATATATAACTATGCTGGGAAAAGGGAACCAGGTTTAGCATGCCTTTAAAACCATTAACCTGGGTATGTGTAGCTTAACTATCCTAGAACCACCCATGGTCTATATGGGTCCAGTGTAAACCCCTAAATAGTCCCTAATACATGTAGTTGTATAAACCAGAGATACCATAGGAGTAGGGGATTCCTGAGTACCCTTCTCTCTCCATGATATATCTATCCAAGTACACTTAAGGGAGTCCCATGCACCTCAAAATAATCATATATGGTCGCCATAACCAATCCTCATATCTACAAACATAAGTTTCCACTCTCTGGCCATTGGCCCCATACCTTCATTGTTCGCAATCACACCCTGCCATTATTGCCCAATTAAAACCATTACCATAAAACCAAACCACCATTCCATTTACTATTAATCAAGGTTATAAGTAGTGGTATCATCATACCTACTATAGCTTTAATGAGTGGTGCTTTTTACCACTTATTTGCACTCATTATTAATGGACTTTACCCTATTTTGAATGAGTAGATTAGACATAATTGTGATTTAATATGCTAATATCCACTCTTTGCAAGTATAGGAGTTAAAAAGATAAAGAGATATGTATTGGAACTTGAAAGGATCAAATGGTAGCAAAAAAAGTATAGCTGAAGACCTGCAATGAAATAGCCTTAGTTACCACAGTCGCGGTCCATTGGACGTGGTCATGGTCTATCAAGATGGTCAATCAATCGCAACCACAGAAGTCAATTACGGTCCCGTAGCTACGGTTGTAGCCAGACCTACACAATCGTGACTTGGAGAAAATGTTAAACCCAAGGTAAAAACTGTAATTGCACGTGCTGATCCAAATTTGAAAAAAAAGACACAAACCCTAATTCCATGTATCATTCATTCCATCATATCCCTTCTTCCCCAATTTTCTAGGTTTTGGCTTAAGACTTTGTAGCCTCCATTTTGTGGAGAAGAAAATATTGTATAAATTTTGGGTGAAAAATACGTTGGAGACTTTCTAAGTGGAAGATTTGCTCACTTCCATTATTGATATTGTAGGAGAGCTAAGTTTGAAGTAACATTTACTTAAATTTTCAACAATTTATTTCAATGGAGATTATAGGTATATCTATGATTATTTATCTTATGTGTAGCTAAATCTCCCTCTTGGGGTTATGTGTGAATAGGGGTTTAAGTGTGTGTGGGTTGTTATTGTTAGCATTTATTTGGTAGTTCATATTTATAGGTTCAATTATTTCTATGATATTTTGGTTGGGATTTGATAGGTGAAAGCTCCCAATTCCCACATGGGCTTGATGGGCGAAAGCTCCAAGCTCTAAAAAACCCAAGGCTATCTTCAAAATAAGGGTTTTGGGAGAAGTTTACAAATCTATATCATCCTTAAAAAAGGGATATGGAGACGAAAGCAATGAAAGATAATTATATGTGTAGTTTGCTAAATTCTCACTATCTTAGAAATAAGGGTGAAAGTGAAGTTGACTATGCCTTGGGTGTCATCCTATAAATAGGGATGCCTTTATTGAGGTTTTGGTTACCAATTGTTGAACACACCTATTAGGTATTCAAAAGAATCAATGGGTGAAAGTTTGGTGTTTTGTCGAAAGACTAGCATAAAACCTATAACCAAGCCTACCCATATTTGATTTACTAAATTGATGTTGACTTTTAACCCCCATATGTCACTCCCTTAGTAACGCATAATCCCATGATCCGTGCATAATTGTTAAAACTCTAATTATTTGTATCCACAAATTTATACTAGAAAATCCGAAAAAGAAACATTAGTGTAGGTAGTCACCTCCTCTATTTTTATTTCTTAAAATAGTTGTTTGAATTTAACTTTTATCTATCATTCCAAATTAATTTTATCGCCACTCACATTGTTACTAGTGGATTCAACCCCGACTCCAAAGTTGGGTAAATATATTGACGACGATCGATTTGCACTTAAATTGACGTATAAGTTGAGCGTTATCAAAAATGACGCCGTTGCGGGACACTAATTGGCGTATTGAGTTAATTTGGAATTTTAGCCACTTGCTTGAATTCAAGTTGATATATGTGTTTGTGATTTTTGTTGTAGGTAGATTATATTTTATTTTTACTTTTCTTGATGGAATCTTCTAACAAATATGAGTTTAATGATTAGAAGTCATATTGTGATCCCCCATGTTCGTATTGTTATGGGCCACACTTCAGGAGAGATTTAAGTATGCTCCCTGGGGAGAGATTTTACCATCTCAATACGATTAGGAGTTTGTTTGTCCTAGGTGTGGCCATCTACAAGGACATTAGGATGAGTGTCCAAACACCCCATTCCCCTATTATACTAATTGGGTTACTAATTCCTCTTATGAGCTTGACAAGTTTTTTGAAAAAGGGAAGAAGGAGCCATATACCTAGTCAAATAAATCTGAACCAAGGTTACTTGCTATTTTAGATCGAGTGGAAGCAATGGGGGAGAATCTTAAAGACTTACATAAGTCCCAAGAGGTGTTCCAATGGGCAACTATAAGGGCAAGGGAATCAGACAAGGACATAACTCTTGCAAAATCACAACATTGCTCGTTCCCAAGAGAAGATTTATGAAGAAGAGAAACCAATCTATGATGAAGAGTTTGGTAGTGAAGACTCCTTATGGATTCCCAACCATCCAACTCATATGATGGAGAAGAAGCCCAAATAAAGAAAATGGTAATAGAGCCAAAAAAAAAAATCAATGCTAAATCTTGATGATGACTCTAGTTCATTTTAGGGCATGTATGCTAAGTTGGATGCAAGTCCCAAATTAAGAAAAGGGCCTCATTTTAACCACTTGTCAACATTGTGCTTGTTGGATTGGACGAAAGTCTATCTACTAGAGTTAATAACGAAATTTGGAGAGAAGGAAATCCATTCTTATGTTTTGGTGTTTAATATTCCAACGAAGCATATGGATCCCCACACATCAATGGCCAAAGAACTCAACTCTCCAAGTCCAAGGGATGGCCTATTGATGCATACTCTTTTACCTAAGGCACAAAACCGCAAAATAGATGTAAAGTAGGGTAAAAGGTTCAAGTCTTTGAAGTGACATGATAGAATATTCATCACCATTCCCTTACATTTTCCCAATGCGCCTCAAGGATGTAATGATTAAAGATTGGGCAAAAAATTCAAATCCTTTAAGTGGAGACATAAATGGGGATCAAAAGGCATCAGGCTACGGTGTTAATCTAAGTGCTCGATGGGAGTCCGCTCTTCATGCTACAAAAAGTGGTACATTTTCTTTCCATTCTATGCATGGTAGAGTAGAATAAATTTTTTATTTTGTACAGGCATAACCCATAGAATTTGGGTGTCTAGAGGAGTTTCTATTGAATTAGAAAAAGGGGACATGCGGAATTGGAAACTTGGACTGAGCAGGAAATGCAGGAATCCCAGTTATTTGGTCTCAGTTACCACGAGTGCAGGTCATGCCACCGCTATCACAGAGGTCGTATGATCGTGCTCCTGATTAAACGGACCACGATCGCGGTCTAATCAGCTTAAGTGACCATTCGGCTCCCATTTTTTCATAATTCCTCTCTCAAATTCTCTCTAAAATTCTCTCTAACTTTGGGATTTTTATGGTACCTTCAATTATCATTTCAATCCACTTGCATCTCTATATGAGGTATGTGGTCCTTACCATCTTGATATAAACATAAATGCATGCATAGATCCTGTAGTGTAGAATACAACCACAATAGTACTTTTAGTTACGAAATATATGTGTAGTTTAAAATTGTATTGTGGTTGGTTGTTGTAGTTGGTGTACACACAAACTGGAGAAGTCTTAAGTACCCAAAACTATTCTTTAAACCGCTTAAATTGCCGTGTACACCTTCTATTCGATTAAATACCACTACAAATTCCTTGATCAATTCCTTTACATTTGGGGCTATGATCACAAATTCTAGGCTTAAATTCACTATTTAAAATAGTGCTATGCCTAGTTAGAATGAGGGATTGGGATTAAAATTTAAATTTGCACAATGTACAGAACCTGTTAAATTTGGTCAAGGGTATGCGATCGTGGTCCCGATGACCGTGATCACCATACTTGAGAGCATGCTTCAACAGGAAGTAAAAATTCTGCACAACCTTTGCTGACCCTAAAATCCTACATAACACTACCACATGATCTTATATGCTTTCTCTAGCGTGTTTTTGATATGTTTGTACTAATATTGGCCTGAGTTGCATTGTTTATAGATTCTAAGCTACTCAAAAATGGGAGATTTCCATGATACCGGATTTATGTCCGCAGAATACCGACATCAGTATCTTGCAGTCTTCCACAAAACAAAGTTACTCCTTGAAAGGGGTATCAGCTTAGAAAAAGATGGAAGAAAAGTTTCCAGAACTTCATGCCAGGCTCACTACAACCCATTGGACATGTTTTACTCCCGGAACCCTACTTATAAATGAACAATGTGTGCATAAATTCTACGCAAACCTCTGTGTAGTTTCACTCTATGACCCAGTAATGAAAATCCATGGTAAATTGGTAATTTTGGAGAGGAGCAAATTAATGCACTATATGGGATCCTAAATGCTAACATGGGGGAATTTATTGCCAAGGGGTGCGAGCAAGGGACTTGGATGGTTGATGTCTTATGCCCTGGAAAACAAGTCCCATAGGCCACCACTAAGCGAGATATTTTGATGAAGGACTTCAAGGCTGAAGCCAGTTTGTGTTTGAACATCATCTGTAGAAAGTCTCACCATGCACACATATGACTATTATTATAGACCTGAGAGCTCAGATGGTTGCTTGCATCTTACCTGGCATTGCTCTGAATGTAGGTGAGATTTCTCTCTCAGTGTGGTGGCATTTTAAGAACCATGGAGGTACTCATCTTCTTCTTCCTTCCTTTATCACTGAGTTATACATGAGAGCAAGAGTGGAAACTTATGATAAAGACACTTGGTTTCACCCTGGCTCCCTCATCTACTCACTCAAATTCAGAGGTAAAGGCACACCAGGTCAGAGTAAGAAAAGAAAGATTGACTCAGGTAAATTAGTCAATAAGGACACGGGCTTTTGTAGACCCACATCAGCCACTTCCTTCGATGATATATCTATTCACATGTAGGGGATTAAAGATTTGTTGTCCAGATTGCCTTAGGGACCAGGAGAGTCCTCTACTTCTCGTCATTCGTATGTCTCAAAATCAGATTATGATAAGTAGATAACAGAGTAGAAGAAGAAAGTTTCCACAGTGGCTAACCTGGAGAGAGCTTATTTAGCCCTTGCTGAATCTCACAAGGACCTCAAGGACTCATATGATAAAATGGTAAAGAGAGAGAAAAAAAAGATAATTTTTCAGAAAGCTATGGAAGGGGGTGAAAGGAATCTTCAAGGTACTCAAACCCAACCAACCATTACCTTTACCAAGATTAGACAGTGGGGATGAGGCACCTGCAGAGTGGTCAGCTGATGATGCCGAATCAGAAGGAGAAGATAGTTAGAGATATGGATATAGGGATTCCCCTTTACTCTTGCCTTCTTACACATGCAGTGAGGTCATTGCATTTATTTCAGTAGGGGGTAGCCCCAGATTTATATTGTGTTGGGTTATGGTACCGGATATTTCTATTTATGAATATTTTGGACAATGTTGGGGATATTGCTTCTTATGTTTTTTATGCTACATTCCTGGGTACCTGGATGGTGCCCATGTTTTATGGATTATCTTGCTTTTTTTTTATTTCTAGTTTTAATTTTCTATACGTGCTTTAAATTTTATTATGGATCTTAGTGATACATGACTAGCGTTGCATATAAATTGTTGTGACTAGTTTGCAGGGGAATTCTAAGTACCCGTAGCACAACTATTAAAGATGCAAGGGAAGCCTGAGTACCTGTAGCATTATACTTTGTTAAATTGGGGTCACTTTATACACCATTAGCGTATGGTTAGTTTCCCATGATTGATCTAAATGTGAGACTAAGGCTTTGGTCGTAGCCATAGTTTAGAAAATTGAACGTGGTGCTAATGTAAAACAAACAACCCTCTCCGTCCAAATATTTGCAAAAATCAAGAGCATAGACGTGAGCGACTTTGTAACAAATCTTCTTCTCTTTTTGTGACTCTGCAGATTGTTGACTTGTAGATAGTGTTAAAAACTCCAATTTTATCTCCCACGGGACGGACAATTGAACCCCTTCGGTCAGTTTTTCATGTCATGTGTGGTGAGCTTTTTGCATGCATTTTGTGTATACTTGTGTTATCTAAAACTTAGCCCATTGGTCTTTCAAAGCTAATGTTGATTGTAATTGGTTGGAGAAATGATCTTATGCCATCCTTGTGATTTTGGAACCCACTCTAGCTAGAAAAGCCTTCGTATGCATAATTGCAGTCCCTAGTTACCCACGTTTAGCCTTTGGACTTTTTTTTGGCAAACATATTACATGACATGAACCATTCTCTTTATCCCTCTTTTGAACCATACCCTCCTTGAACTTGAAAATGCAACTTGAGGCTAAGAGCCTAAGTTGGGGGGTGGTAAAGTTGATGGAAGAAAGTTTGAGGCCATGAAGTTTTAGTAGAATGCCAAGGTGCCTAAGTAATGTACACAAATGTTAAGAAAAGAAAGGACCCAATAAATGACAAAAATTGAATGAAAAATTCTAGAATAAAAAAGAGATAACAGAAAGGTGGAGAACAAAGAAAGCGAATGGTAGGCATGTGAAAATAGAAAAAACAAAGAAGAGTGTCCAATAATCAAAAAGGGGGATTGGAAAGTGTAATGTTCACGCTCAAGGAAGGGAGTAGCCATATTGTTCCGAAATAATATCCTACCCTAACCCAAACCTACATTACAAGCTTAGAAAGTCCTTTGATATCTCCAACCATTTAATTTCTTTGTAGTAGCAATTGAACAAAGAGGCAAGCCTATGGTATAACATTTGTTGCATAGAAATTTCTTTTGTGAGAGAGAGAGTTTGTGCACTTAAAATTCCTTGTTTCATATATTAGATTGAAATAAGTAATTCTCTTTCTTGTGAGTAAGTCATGTAAAACAAGTTGAGATGGGTGATTTTTTCACCTTACGGCAACAAGGCAAATGGATTATAGCTTAGTTGTCATCAAAAGGAAGTCACTTCTAGAGTGTTGGTTTTTGTTACTTGGTCTCTCTTTAAAGTCCTATGTAGCCTTGGTTTTAATAATTAATAAGGAAGGGTGTAGCAAAGACAGTCTAGCACATGTCCAATGAGCTACTTATGGTTGCGATCCAAGTTGAAGTTGTTATGACCTTTAAGGCATAAAATTTGGGCATAAACATTTGTATCTCTTGGTGTAAGGTAGGGTTGCTTGAGGATAAGTAAATTCTTTAAGTTGGGGGTATTGATGGGTGGTGATTTTACCACTCATTCGCACTCATTATTAATGGCCATTACTTTGTTTTGAAAGAGTAGATGAGACATAATTGTGAATTAATGCACTAATATCCACTCTTTGCAGGTATAGGATTTAAAAAGAAAAGGAGATGTGGATTAGAGCTTGAAAGGATCAAAGGGTACCAGAAAAAGTGCAGCTGAAAACCTGCAGTGAAATAGCCTCAGTTACCGTGGTCGCTGTCCATTGGCCGCGGTCACAGTCAGTCAACATGGTCAATCAACCATGACCGCAGAAGTCAACTGCGGTTGCGTAGCGGCAGTCGAAGCCAGACTTGCGCAATCGCGACTTGATGGAAATGTTCGACCCAAGGGAAAAACTGTAATTGCACGTGTTGATCCCTAATTGAATAAAAACACTCAAACCCTAATTTTATGTATCATTCATTCCATCACATTCCCTTCTTCCCCAATTTTCTAGATTTTGGCTTGAGACTTTGTAGCCTCAATTTTTTGGAGAATAAAATATTGTTTAAATTTTGGGTGAAGAATACATTGGAGATTTTCGAAGTGGAATATTTTCTCACTTACAATGTTGATATCGTGGGAGAGCCAAGTTGAAGTAACGTTCACTTAAATCTTCAACAATTCATTTTAATGGAAATTATGGGCATATCTATGCTTATTTATCTTATGTGTAGCTAAATATCCCTCTTGGAGTTATGTGTAAATAGGGGTTTAAGTGTGTGTGGGTTGTTATTGTTAGTATGTATTTGGTAGTTTATATTTATGGGTCCTATTATTGCTATGCTAGTTTGGTTGGGATTTGATAGTTGAAAGCTCTAAATACCCATATGGACTTAATGGGCAAAAACTCTAAGCTCTAGAAAACCCAAGGCTATCTTCGAAAAAAGGGTTTTGGATAAAGTTTAGGAATTTTTATCATCCTCGAAAGAGGGATGTGGAGACCAAAGCAATAATAGACAATTATGTGTGTAGTTTTCTAAATTCTCACTATCTTAGAAATAAGGGTAAAAGTGAGGTTGACTATGCCTTGGGTGTCATCCTAGAAATAGGGATGCCTTGATTGAGGTTGTGGTTGCTAATTATTGAACACACCTATTAGGTATTCGAAAGAATCAATGGGTGAAAGTTTGGTGTTTTGTTGAAAGACTAGCATCAAAACCTATAACCAAGCCTACCCATATTTGATTTACTAAGTTGATGTTCACTTTTAATCCCCACGTGTCACTCCCTTAGTAACGCATAATCCCAAGATCCGTTGATAATTGTTACAACTCTAATTATTAGTATCCCCAAATTTATTCTAGAAAAACCAAAAAAGAAATATTAGTGTAGGTAGTCACCTCCCCCATTTTAATTTCTTGTAACATTTGTTTGAATGTGACTTGTATCTATAATTTCAAATTAATTTGATTGCCACTCACATTGTTCCTCGTGGATTCAACCCCGACTCCAAAGTTGGGTAAATATATTTATGACGACTGCCTTACACTTAAATTGACGTGTAAGTTGAGCATTATCAAGCTTGCAAGCAATATCCTTAGCCATCCTTTTTAAGAAAAAGGGATTCCCCTATACCCATAGCTTATATTATTAAGTTGACTTGGGGGAATCCCATGTACCCCACAAGCAATCATTATTATGTTTTCTTGGGGGATTCTTTTGTACCCCACAAAGCTTTCAACTAGACCAACCATAACCATAAAGACCTTACAATTTAACCATTCTAAACCATTTATACTATTTAGGGTTCCATTACCAAGCTATACCATTCCATAATTCCATTAAAAGTCCAATAATGTAGTAAAAGCATTCTCATAGGCATTTTATCAAAAACATTGGGGCATAGTGTTTCCAAAACCAAAACCAAGTACCAATTAACCATTCCCATGAAACTAAATGTTCAAACCACGATTAAAACATGTAAATCCATAATTAAAACATGGGAAAACCATAACTAAGCATTTATAACCAAAACCCCCAACTTGTATTTGAAAACCGAAAACCATACAATAAATATGCCATGAAAACAATTCATAAAACATGCCTTTAGTTGGAACTAACAATGAGGGAGGAGTAACATGCCTTATATTGAGAAGAAGATGAGAAGAAATCACCCCTATGAGCCTCAATTGACCACCTTGAAGGAAACCCTAGCTTTTGCTTTACCCAAGATCCTTAAGAGATTTTGAGAGAGTTTAGAGTGTTTGATTGATTACAAATAGGTTAATTAAGCCCAAAAAGATGTTCTAAGTTGTGGGGTCCCAAGGAGTTATAAGGGGAAATATCCAGAATACCCCCAACTTAAATTGTATTAATTTCCCACAAAAGGGTACAACTCCACCATACACCCATGCCCTATCATACGAGGGGTACCCACCATTCATACCCTAGGCATCCCTTAGACCCCCAACACTGTCCATCACATGATCACCAAGCGAGTGTACGACTAGTACCCTAAACCCATACCTATAATAAAATCAAGAGGGTTTGAACATTGTCCAACATACGAGTTGGACTATACCACTCATACCATACCTCACGACTTATGGTGAGCCGGAACTACTTGAACACAGATCCAAGTTAAGTTACTAAGTTTAAGAGTAAGTGAAGGAAAACCCAAACTAACGACTCATCACCAATCATACGACTCATACCCACCTAGTTATATGTATTCTAGAAACTTAACCTCCCAATACTAAACAATATACGACTGGGTCACCTGACACGTACCCTATCATACGTCTAGTATAGTGAGTCGTAAGATGTCTAGAAGGTCCAAAATGGAGAAATTTTCTAAGGGTCAAAACCCAGCGTATTTCAATCAGTCCCAAAATCTATTTCCCTAGTAGGAGGAATTCTAAGAAGTTCATTAGGGAATACTTCAGGAAATTCATTAATTGTAACGACAAATTGCAAAAAAGGACTTTCACAGTCATAATGCTTAACCCAAACTAGATGATATAGACACCCTTTTGAAATCAATTTCTGAGCTCTAAGATAGGAAATAAACCTTCCTTTGGTCACTATGGAACTCCTCTCCTATTCTAATACCGGCTCATTAAGAAAGTGAAAAATGACCCTTCGGGTCTTACAATCTAGAGAAGCATAGCACTAATAAATCCAATCCATCCCTAAGATTACACCAAAATCTACCATCTATAACTCTATCAAATTCACCAATGACTTTCTATGAAAGATGGACACCACACAACCTCTATAGATTATTCTAGAAACTATAGAATCACCCATCAAAGTAGAAATAAAAAAGGTGTTGGAAATATTTTCAAGACCAAAACCAAAATGCATAGCCACATACGGGGTGATATAAGATACGTTAGAACCCGAATCAAAAAAATAATGAACATCACGGGAAAAGAGTTGTAACATACTAGTAACAACATCTGGGGATGCCTCAGATTCTTGATGAGTAGCAAGTGCATAGAGACAATTCCAAACAATGTCGATACCAGAAGTAGAGTCCTTAGGGGAAGGAGCTAAAGAAGTGGCAATCAAAACTTTATTAACCCCAATGGAAACCATTATTGAAGGACAATCACACTATATATGACCAAGATGGCCAAAATTATAGCAATGATTTCTCCCCTCCTCACAATATACATGATAAAGATGCCTATAAAAATGGAAAGGAGGGTAAGGTAGGGTTGACTGTGCTCCAATAGCCTGAGACTTAGCACCCTATGCCTTAGGACCACTGCTAGCCTGAAAACAACTATCACCTAAATTCTTAGAATAAGGAGCACTGGAATACAAATATGAATTTCCCCAATTCATCTTTTTATTCTATTGCCTACCATCTCTCCCACTGTTCTGCTACCTGCATCCTTCTCTGAATATTTGAACTTCTTATTTTTCCTCGCTCCTATCTTTGCCTAATTTGTTTCTTATCCTTAACTTTTTGTAAATAAACTACTATCCTGGAGATGTCTATATCATTATTCAACATAGCAGCCTATTCCATCACCAAATCATGGGACAAACCAGAAGAAAACTTTCTCATTCGGGACCTCATTTTAGACAGCAACTCTAGAGCATAACGAGCTAACTACTGGAACTTCAGAGCATACTCTTTGACACTCTTCTTACCCAACTTCAAATTAACAAACTCCTTAGTCTTAACTTTTCTCAACTCTCGAGAAAGGAAATGATTAAGAAAAGCCCCTAAAAAGTCATCCCACACTTTCCGTTCAGCATCATCACCCCTCATCGCTTCCCATTTCTCATACCACTAGTAAGAAATATCTTTTAACTGATAGGCAGCAAATTTCACATCCTCAAAATTAGTACCATGCATCACCTTAAATATTTTCTCCATCCCATCAATGAACCCCTGTGGATCCTCCTCAACCTTAGTGCCTATAAGGGTTGGGAGATTCAACCTTAGAAACTGGCCAACTCGAGTAACCTCAGATAAACTATCAGTAAAAACAACATGATTACACTAATGAGATTGTGATGCCATTAATTGAGCAAGCATATTTTAGACTAACGAAACTCTGCATTAGATATATCACCCTGTGGCAATTCATCATAAGTGTCACCATCTCAGGAAGATCGAGGAGGACAAGTAGGTACTAGTAGAACCCCATGTGGAGTGGTACAATCGGGATCAATGACCCTAGACCGGGTCTGCATTCCATAAATAGGGCGAGTCCTCTCCACATTCTCCTCAGGTGGAACAGAGATTCCAGTAGAGTTTATACAAACATTAGATCTTCAGGGAGGCATGATTTGAAATGCGAGAAAGCCAAGAGTTAGAAAAGTTTCATAACATTAGTCTTTATAGCCTGAATAGAAGACAAAAAAGGGAAACATTCCTAAATTCCTTATAGCCTCTTCCTTATAAGTGTGGCATGATACACATCCATAAAAAAGACTCTACTCGACAAAGCTTTGTGAAGACCTAATTATTCTGAACCATGCTCTTATACCAAGCTTATCATGAACCAAACTAGGTCTTAATTATGACAGGTATCTCAAGCCCACCATGGATTGGAGACCACACTTTTAGCCTAACCTTAAGAGCACAATAATCATAAAAATTAGGTGAAAGAAAATCAAACCAAAGATAACAGTAATAGGAATAGATGAATCAAATGATGGTTCAAAGAATTCAAATAACATTCCAAGCACACTTGTCCATGTAAGCCTCTAAAAGTAGAATAACATCTAAGTTGGGACATGCCCCCTAACTATGACTAAAAATAATACAAAAATAATATGACAATAAAGAAATAATAATGAAATGACAAGGTCTTCCGAAGAATGGAGGGTCACCATTTCACTGCAACTCAACAGACGTGCTCAACCACATAACACTGCATAAGAGCAACAAAAAACCCTTTATACCCTAAATCATGAAATAATGTAGTGTCCAGGGATGGTCAGTAGGATAAGCACTGCCATGTAAGTCAAGGAATAAGGATAAAACAATGAAATTACTAAAGTCTAGTCATAATCCATATGCATCACATTCATAATCATATATATAGGATGTTGGGATAAGGACAAGGGTCATCAACATTGGAGTTTAAATATTTAACCTAAAATGTATAGCTCGATCCATCCTAAATGCACCCATGGGCTATATGGGTTAAGCTCCCACTACTGAAAATACCCTAATACATTCTAGTCGCACGAACTAAGGGAAAATTGAAGCCACCAAGGCAATATCTGTCCAAATATATATATATATATATATATATATATATCAGGTGTGCACCAAGAACACGACTATATAGACCTCCAACGTCAGCAAACGTGGTTTCTAATGTTCGTCTTTGGGACTTACACCTTCAAGATTAGCTACACAATTCCCTTTCAGCCCAAATTAAAATAACTTGAACATAAACCAACCATTAACCCGAGAGTCATTCATTAAGGAATTTACCACTGGGTATTGTCATACCAATATGCTTGCAAGCTAAATTAATTTTGTCAAACCATATCTAAATAACTAAATTGGACTCCTAATTTCCATTTAAAATCCCAAACCGAGGATACCAAGTTCATAAAAAACTATTTTTATATATTTATCCTTTAATAAATTGCATTGGATTCAAAAACAAGTTAAACCATTCAATTTTTCATACTCAAAATCAAGTTTCCAAAGTGGGTTAAGGTTAATGCAATTATCAAGAAAAAATTTCATGAATTTTGGGAAACCCATGTACCCCATTTCAACCATTTATACAATGCACCAATTCAGTCATAAAAATATCAATTTAAAGCATGAATAATCATTTTAAAACCTGGGACAAGTAATTCAATCAGTAACAACCAAAACCCCTTAATCCAATTTCAAAACCCGCAATTAAATCATATGAAAATCCATTCATTAATGCCATAATGTAAAATTAAAGCTAGGAAAAGAGAAACATGCCAGAAATACAAAAAGATTTGAAAAAAATTTAGAGTTCAAATCTTGAAAGGTGAATCCCTTGTGAAACCCTTAAAATTTCTTGGTGTAAGTGTTAAAAAGGACGAAAATGCTTCGATCCTTAAAATTGATGGAAAAGGGGTGTAATTTATGTTTAAAGGTCATACAAGGGGTAAAAACACTAAAAGCCCCTCACCCCAAGTGAAAAGATAAAAAACTATATAAATTTAAAGTAGTGGCATAGAACGCCAATATTATAGAGGTTAGCCTCTATGCCACGCTAATATCGCAGCGGTTAACCTCCATAACATAGCCTTATCATGGAGGCTTACTTCCTTGGGGTCCTAAAATGACTCCTAACCCCTTTTAAAAAATCCAAAAATTCCTTAAAACACCCTTTAAACATCACTAAACATAATTTAAGTCAAAGATTGACATTACGCATGTGAAGGGTAAAAATAACATCATTCAAATTTTGTGAGGTCTTACAATTAATGTGGTTTATAATTATAAGTTTTGACTCAAGTCCAACAATTGTTAAGGGTATTTATAACTATGAGTTTCAGTTTAATTCCGCTAATTGTTAATGGTATTTATAATTATGAGTTCTGGTTCAAGTCCAACAAGTGTTAATAGTATTGAAAAAATGAGTCTGATTCGAGTCCAACATTGGGGGTTGCTTATGATATGGTATGGGACAGATAGATTCTTGGTTATGATATGGTAATCAATAAATTACAATTATGTGGTGGTTTTCTTTTCTTGATTACACTCTCTAGGCTTCTGGGGCCTTGCGTGGGGTTATTCACTTTCTATATTTATTGGCCTATGAAGGTCAATTTAATAGTTAAAAGTGTACAATTGTTATGTTATCATTTTGGTTCTATTTATTTATATATGTATAGCAGTGTTGGAGCTTATTTCCAGGTTTACCCCTTTTATCTTGACTTGGTATATGTTATTTTGTATCTTATTGTATTTTTATTAGGATTTAGCTTAGACGTCTGATGATTCATATTGAGTACCCATGGTTTTGGTGCTCATACTACACTTTTGCACCTTTTTGGTATAGATCCGAGTACTAGTTGTCATCATTGATTCGACGATCATTTTGTATAGGATGTTAGAGATAGGGTGAGCTCTTGGAGCCAGATTTTTCCTTTTTCCTTCTGTTTATCTATGTCTAGTCTTTTTTTAAGAAAGATAGTATTGACCATTTTATGATTTATGATGTGTTATAGTAGCTATTCTACTGACTCTACCTTGTCGTGGGATGGTTTTCTATGTTATAGCTACCTTCTAGTCTATTTCTATTGTCTTGCTTATATATGAGTTTTTTGTATATTTTGCCGTTTTGGGGGCATTCTTCACTAAGTTAGCCCATCTCAAATAGATCCAGGAAACAGTTCATCTTACCTACTAATAGGATAGAGTAGGTGGCACCATGACTCATAAATTAGGTTATGACAGATATGTATATGCACATCTATCTCCTTGCAAACTCTATCAACCTAATACCTCCTTTTCTAGAATCTAATGTGATTTTTTCTCTCTGAATAATATTGATCAACATAGAAAAGACATTGTGTATAACAATATTTTTAGTTAATCTACCCTTTGCCCAACTATTGACCCATTCTACCTCCTACTGCCAAGTACCTATATTTCTATAAATACCTAACCATGATAACATTCTACACCATATCCCATCAATTACTGTGAATTCAAAGAATAAGTGATCATGTGTTTCCACAGCATTATGATAGAAATCACAAGACAAAACAACAACAATCCTAAACTTTGCTAGTTTATCCACTGTTACAAGTCTTTTCAACATTGCAAGTGTAAAGTTATGCCTTGGATAGATGATAGCTTGGAGAATAATACTTTTCCATTGCACTTTTTGAGAGTTTTGTAGCATATCTATATACAATGATTTAATTACTTTCTAGATAACCCAGTGATGAGTTGTGATTTTACCACTCATTCGCACTAACTATTTATGTGCACAACCATGTTTTGTAGAATTAAATAAGATATAATCATGATTTAATTAACAAATATCCAAATTGTGCAGGTATATAGTTGGTGAGATGGAAAGATTTGGATTGGAGCTAAAACGGATCAAATGGAAGCAAAAATATACATTTGAAGACCTAAAACAGTCACCAGACTCAGTTACCGCGATCGCGGGCCACAGGTCGCGGTCATGGTCAATCAAAATAGTCAGAATAATACAATCGCAGAGCATATCCATGGTGCATTAGCCACAATCACGGACATCGTCACGCGATCTCGGCTAAGCGAGAATGTTGCCCAGGGTAATTGTGTAAATTTACATGGATGAATCCCAAACCTTATATAGGAAAAAACCCTTTTTTCTTTGTAGATTGCTTACCTCATAGACATTTTTTTAATTTCAAGTAAGAACCCTAATTGGGCAAGATGTTAACTAATTTTAAAGAATTAAATTCTTAGTGTTTTGTGAAGAATGGATGCTTTGGTTAATCCTTATGGTATATCTTTCTTCATGAGTACCTAAGTTATTTAGTCTTGGGATTATGTTGAACTAAAGTGTATTTGTGTGTGGTGTTGACGGGTTTGCATGAATTTTAGTTGTTGATTTTGGATTCCACCATTTCTTGAGCTTAATAGTTGGAATTTGTGGGTGAAAACCCCAAATCTCCAAATGGGTTTGATGGGTGAAAACTCCAAACTCTAGAAACCCTTTATCATCCTTGAAAGAGGGATGAAGGTAAAGTTATGGGAACCCATAGCATCCTTTAAAGAGGGCTATAGGGTGACAAGGCAATGGTGGACAATCAAGTCTATGGTTTACTACCTTTTGTAATCTTAGAAATAAGTGTGATTGAAGTGTAAATCATGTCAAGGGCATCTTCCTAGAAATAGGGATGCCCGATTGAGGTTTCGGATGACTATTAATTGCACACTTGTAAGGTGCTCGAAAGAGACAATAGGTTAAATCCTTGTGGTTTTGTTGAAAGTCTAACCACAAAGACTTTTGACCTATCCTATCTCTCACTCAACAACTAAGTTTCATGTTAAACTATCAATAACCTACATATGTTTTACCTTTAGATAGACATAATCCCAAGATCTTCTCAAATCTTATTTTAAAATCAAAAGTGTTATATTAGTATGTTGTTATCCATAGATTATTTCAGACCGATTCCCCCACTTTAATTTACATGTTGTGTTTGTTAGAATTTCGGGTGATCTTTTATTAATTAGAATACCTATAGGATTTGAAATTTATACTTTACTCCTTGTGGATTTGACCCTAATGCAAGTTGGGTTATTGACAATGACTGTCTTACCCATCAAATATGGAAGTGAGTTAAGCGCTATTAAATTGGCCTTGTTGCTGTGGAGTAGAATATAGATTTTAGTAGTGCAGTGTAATTCTTACTTAGGAATACTCAAGGTGGTGTAATTTATTTATTTGCTGTTTTTGGATTTTTGTACGTAATCAAAGTGTTAAAGGAACAACAAGAGACAACGCGAGTAACATGGGTCCCTTTGATAGTCCCCTTGACGATGAGGGCCAACTAAATGAAGTGGACCATACTAGTGCAATTTGTATCCCACCAACCCATGGGAATTGAGACTTTCATGTGACTACCAGCATGCTATACATGTTGCAAAGAAAGGGTTGTATGGGGGTAAATCCTATGAGGACCCAAATGTCCATTTGAAGAATTTCATGGAAGTGTGTACGCCATTCAACATACCACATATTACTTAAGAATCCATCAGGCTTTGCCTCTTCCCATTCTAACTAACAAGCGAGGCGGTTTTTGAGATTCTCTCACTTCTACCCGACTCAATTATATCTTGGGAAGAGCTTACCACCGTGTTTCTTGATAGATACTTCCCGCCATCTACAATGCTCAAAAGAGGGATGAGATTGAGAATTTTTTGAAAATTAATGGAGAACCGTTGAATGAAGCTTGGGAAAGGCTTGTGGAAAATTAGCCCAATGCCCAAATCATTTTCTCCGAGATCTTCTACTGGGCCCTTGATCCATTAAACAAAACAGTGGTGGATAATGCGGTCGATGGCTCTATACTGAAGATGCACTACTATGTGTCCTTTCTATTGATAGGAGAAGTGTCAAAGAAATATCAAGATTGGCATACCTAAGATACCAAAGATCCCAAGATCCCTTCTACTACTTTCATGGTTGATAATGAACAATGAAAGTGGAATGAATAAAAGGAGGAGAACATGGAAAAACTGATGACCCAACTTGAAATCTTGACAAAGCATGTTATGGGTGCACCCACAAAAGCAGTAAATGTCGTAGCATCAAAATCTTATGAATATGATGAAGAAGCAAAGAAGTTGGATAAGGAAATCTAGTATTTGGCTAACTACTCGGGGGGGTCCCGCCTCACCTATTAAAGGAAAGGTGGGAACCAAGGTTTGATGGATCACGAGTGGTATAGATATTAGAGAGATAGGAAGTGTGATTATGACCGTTATTCTTCCCTACATGATTGAGTTAAGACCAAAGAGTCAAGCACCATCCACCCCAAAATATTTAGATCGGGGATATGTTAGCAAGATTCTTGAATAGAGTGAAAGGTATAAAAAATGGTCTGTGAGTTGAAAGGTGACTTTTATTAACTCTCTCAAACTGTGGTGTCTTACTCTGCCTCTATCAAGCAATTAGAGACCCAAATTAGGAAAGTATCCATGCAATTAAATGCTAGGCCTAGATGTGGACTCCCTTGTGACACGATTGCTAATCCAAAGAATGATGCCAAGCCCTTGAAATTGTCACAAGGAGGGGAAAGACACTTGAAAATCCCTTTAAAAAAGACTTAAGTGAGAAAATTCCCAAGGCTAAATCAAAGGAGGTGTTACCTCAAAGTCAAGAAGAAAATAATGAGAAAGGATTGAGAAAAGTGATGAAGAAGTGGTTGAGGTTAAAAAGCTAAAAAGTGAAGAAAGGCCCAAAATCAAAGTTCTTCTCCCATTCCCTCAATGATTGCATGAAAAAGAGGAGGGTGAAAAATTAAGAACGTTCATGGGAAAACTTAGCAATCTATCGATAAACATACCATTGCTCGAGGTGATCCAAGAGATCCTGGGATACGCTAAGTTAATGAAAAAGTTGAAGTCTAAAAAGAATCATGTCAAAGGTGACACCATTGAGGTCACTCATGGGTGTAGTGCTATCATGGATAGTAAGGTTGCGGAAAAGAAAGATAACCCCGGAGCATTCATCATTCCTTACACAATCGGGACACATGAGTTTGCAAAAGTTCTATGTGACCTTGGTGCGAGCGTTAAATTAATGCCTTTTTTCATCTACAAAAATCTTGGATTGGATGACCAAACACCGACCTCTATGCAACTCTTAATGGAGGACCGGTCTATCAAAAGGCGGTGGGAATTTTGTTTGATGTCCTTGTTAAAGTGGAAAAGTTTATACTTTGGCGGACTTTGTGGTATTGGATTATTAAATGGACCAAGAGGAATCTATTATCCTTGGTCATACTTTCTTGGACACCGAAAGAGCCATTGTCAATTTAGAGGTGGGGGAAATAAAGTTTAGGGTGCAAGAGAATGAGCTCTCTTTCAAAATTTACAAGACTAAGAAACAAACTGCGAAAATTAAAGTTGTGTCCATGGTGGTGTTGAGTGTTAGAAGGTGAATAAGGAGGGTCTTGAGGACCCACCATGATAATATAAGAAGGAATACATTGTTCCACGGTAATAACTAAGGAGCTAGGTTGGAGGTAACCCACAAATTCCATAAAAGTGGCTTGTATTATTTTTGTTATGTTTTTGTAGCATAGATGTTAGTTCTTGCTTATGAATAACTCATGAATTTATGGAACTATGGAGTGTATTGGATGAGCTTAAAAGGGGGAAGTGTGCAAATCAGCATTGAAAAATAAACAAGGAAAAATCTATAAAAATTGAGGAAAGAGCTGAACAGGGGAAAATGGGGGAGCAGAAATACTCTCAGTTACTATGATTGCGATCCCTAGGCACGATCGTGGTTACCCTCATGTCCTCGATAGTGGTCACTTGGCCGTGGTTGTGGGCACTTCATCCATTTAATCACTTATTTCCCCCATTTTCCTCACACTGCCTTTCAAGTTTTACTCTCTAATTGGACCAAATTCTGGCTAAGTTTGTGAGCTCTCCAACAACATCCTTGCATCTCTCTTGCATTAAAAATATGGTAGGTTTCATGAATCTATGCTTTTATTTTTGAAAATAGTCCTTAGTATGCATGATTAAGAGAGGTCCTAAAGTTTTGATTCTTATGCTTCCATGTTTTCATACTTGGTATTTTTGTGGTGTTGGCTACTTTAGTAAGGTGTGTACACAAGTGGATAAATCTTGAGTATGCAAAAATATGTGGAAAATGTAGACAAATAAGGTATGTACACCAAGTGTTTGATATATTTTCCAAATATACTTTCAATACTGATTTTTGCATCTGAAAGTGCACCTTCAAAAACCTATTAGCATTGTTCAATTGGTCTTTATGTAAATCCATATTGCAAAGCATGCTAGTAGCCTAAAAATTTGGAAGAGTTTTGAACATGCAAAGCTGGTAAAAAACAAGCCTTAGGTATCATGACCACGGTCACAATTTGCAATCGTGGCAACCTAAACGCGGTCATAGCCCGCGATCGCGGTGATTTTCTGCCATGCCAAAAATCCTGCACTTTAATTTTTTAGCCAAGCATAACCGAGCAACCATTCTAATGAGATTTAGTGAACAATGTGACATAATTTTCATGTTAAATTGTCATTTATTGATATCATGTGTGCCTAGTGCTTTTAGCACAACCTCATGGAAAAGTATGATAACATCCGATTCATGGCACCTGAGTGCCACACTTACTACTACAGTGATCTTTTAAGGAAAAATTTTCTCCTAGAAAGAGGGATTTTCTTGGAGAATATGCCAGAGAAACTATCGGCATTTCATGACAAACTTAAAGCCACAGGGTGGCGGTGCTTTACCCCAGAGCCGTGCACTGCAAATGAATAATGGGTCCATGAACTTTATTCGAACATCAGTGAAGTATCTTTTTCGGACCCATTCAACATGATTATTAAGATCTAAGGAATATCGGTGAGAGTTGGGGAAGAAAAAATCAATGATATTTATGGGTTCCAACATGCAGACATGGGCGAGTTCAAAGCAAAAGGTTGTAAATCAGGGAGTTGGCTGGCACAACGGCTATGTCCTGGAAAGGAAGTCTCTTGGGCAAAGACTTAAAGTAACATCTCAATGAATGAGTTCACTTTCAAGGCTCGGATATGGTGGCACATTATTTGTAGCTGAGTTTTTCCTTGCACCCATATGACAGCAGTCCCAGATCTATGTGCTCGGATGGCTACTTGCATTCTAGACGGCATCCCTTTGGATGTTGGTCAACCTATGGTCAATGAAATAGATCATTTCAAGAATCAAAGTGGTACGCATCTCTTATACCCCTTTTTTATTACTGAGATTTGAAGAAGAGCAGGGTTCGAAGAGTATCCTATAGACACATGGGTGTGTCCTGGTGCTCCTATCTATCCCTTGAGAATTCGAGGAGAGGGCACACCGGACAAGGGCAAGAAGAGAAAGATCGACTTGAGAATATTTATTGATCTTAAATCTCAATAGAAATCAACTACAGGACCTCTTGAGTATATTGGAGTTGATATTATATCCATCAAAGATCTTGTGTCAGTTGTCCCCAGGGATCGGGAGAGCCCTCCACCACACATCATTCATATATGTCACTATCCGATTACAAGAAGTACCGGAAGGACCAAAAGAAGAAAGAAGTTTATTCCTAGGATTAAGAAAGCATACTCCTCTTTGGTGGATCCACATCGTGACCTCCAGAGAGCACATGAAAAATGGTCATAATAGAGAAGTAGAGGGATGAGTTCTTCATCAAGATGTGGAAAGGGGTGAAGGGCCTATGGAAGGTCCTAAAACCCCGAGATAGACTTCCTTCCTCTTGGGTGGAGAGTGATGATGAGGCCCCCACTGAGTGGTCTGACCTTGAGGAGAATGATGATGATGCATAGTTGGAGAGTGATAGAATCCCTTGATGCAGTTTCAGAGATCCCCCTTATCACTTTTATCCTTGCTTATTTATGCAGTGGGGACATTTCTACCTTTTTTGGTTGGGGGTGTCTCTGTATTCATTTGATTTGGGCCTGTATTATTGATATTCCTGTATATTTCTCTGCTCTTTTAGATGATTCTTATTTTTTGGGGTTTTAATATTCGAGAACTCTGATGGTGCCCATATTTGCATTCATTAGTTTTTTCTATAGTTTGTTACTTTATTTTATTTCTATATAATGAGTTTTTCCCTATGATAGACTGAGTGATGACATTCTTAAGGGAAAAGCGTCTTAAGTGGGTTTTTAGCAATGGATTGCAAAGGAAGTCTGAGTACCCGTGGCATCATGGTCAATGCAAATGAAGTTTGAGTGTCTGTGGCATTGATGATTTGGGATCACATTCATACCCATTGGCGATGTCTGAGTAGCCATATGGGTGGTTCTCCTATATTAGACCATAATATGAGACAATAGCTTGGGTTATTTCCATGATTAGCAAATTATGTATGATGCGGATGCAAAGCAAACACCCCTCTCTATCCAAAAAAAAATTTTTGCAAAATTCAAGGGAATGGAATTGAGAAAAATTGTAACAAAACTTCTCCTTTTTTTATGACTCCAGAAATTGATTTCAGAAATTAGTTGGTACTCTATTTTTATCTAGAGAGGTAGGAGCAATTGAACCCCCTTGAGAAGATTTGCATGCCATGTGTGAGAACTTATTTGTCTACATCTCATGTGTATTTGTATCATCTAGAACTTGCCCCATTAGTCTCTCACGGCTAAATTTTGATTGTGCTTGGTTGGTAAAATGATCATAGTCCATCCTGTGACATTGTAATCCCACTGTAGCCTAAATAACCTACTAATACATAGGAGTTACCCCTAGTCACCCTCTTTGAGCCTTTGGACTTTTCTTTGGCAAATGCATTACAAGCCGTGACCCTTCTATTTCTCCTCTCTTAAACCCTATCCTTCTTAAACTTAATAATACAAACTAACGCTAAAACCCTAAGTTGGGGGTGGTGGAAATTGAAAGAGTTATAGTTGGGTCACGAATTCATAAGAAAGTTCCTACATGCTTAAGAAAATGAAGCAAATTGATTTAAAGAAAGAAAAAATCCATCAAAGAAAAGAAATGCATGAAATCTTGTGCTAAAAAAAAAGAACAAAAAGAGGCAAAAAGAAAGTGGATAAAGCAAGAAAGTCTTAGTAGGAAATAATGAAAGAATAGAAGTCGCCCACTAGCAAAAGTGCAATGCATGTGATGTGGAAATTCAAGGAGACTTTACCTAGTTATCCTATGTTTTATCCTACCCTACCCTAAACCTATATTATAACCTCAAAAAGTTCTTTGTGATTCCCAACCAAGTGTGGTCATTGTAGTGGCGATTGAAAATGGAGGCAAGCCTATGGCATGGTACTTGTTAGCATTGAGAATCTTTTGAGAGAGAGCGTTTGCACTTAAACTCCTTGTTGCATGATTGGTAACTAGGTGTGTGAAATTTTTATTCTTGTGAGGAGGCATATGAACAAGCTCAAGTGGGTGACTTTGTGATCTTCCGCACAATGAGATAATAGGAGGTATAATATATTTGAGGTCAAAAGGTGAGTAATTTCTAGAGTGAGTAGTAGTTGTCGCATGGTTTCTACTCAAAGTCTATCGCATCCTCCATTATTCTATTTTATGTTGAGAGGAATCGTAGAAAATCATTTTGCCCATGTGTGAAGAGATTTTTGTGGTAGTAATCAAGTTGGATTCATCGTGATCGTTGAGAAATAAAATGTGGGCATACATGTGAAATTGTCTCATTGTAAAGGGTGGTGTTGCTTGAGGACAAGAAAGGTTTAAGTTGGGGTGTTGATGAATGGTGATTTTACCACTCATTCGCACTAACTATTTATGTGCACTACCATGTTTTGTAGAATTAAATGAGATATAATCGTGATTTAATACACTAATATCTACATTGTGCAGGTATATAGTTAGTGAGATAGAGAGATGTGGATTAGAGCTAAAAAGGGATCAAATGGAAGAAAAGAAGTGCAGATGAAGACCTTGAGCAGTTACATTGGCTCGCGATCGCGGTCAGTCAAGATGGTCAGAAGAATACGATAACGGAGCATAACTGCAGTCTCGTTGGCCGCATCCATAGACATCCTCATGCGATCATGGATAAGTATGAATGTTGCCCAGGAAAGTTTTGTAAATTCACATGGATGAATCCCAAACCTTATATAGGAAAAAAACCTTTCTTCTTTGGTAATTTCTTACCTCATAGACATATTTAGAATTTCAAGAAAGAACCCTAATTGGGCAAGATTGCAAGTAATTTTGGATAATTAAATTCTTAGTGATTTGTGAAGAATGAATTCTTTGTATAATCCTTATGGTATATCTTTCTTTACTTTCTTCATGAGTACCTAAGTAATTTAGTCTTGGGATTATGTTGAAATAAATTGTATATGTGTGTGGGTACTGATGGGTTTGCAAGATTTTTAGTTGTTGATTATGTATTCCACCATTGCTTGAGCTTAATAGTTGGAATTGGTAGGTGAAAACCCCAAATGTCCAAATGGGTTTGATGGGTGAAAACTCCAAACTCTAGAAACCCTTCATCATCTTTGAATGAGGGATGAAGATGAAGTTATAGAAACTCATAGCATCCTGAAAGAGGTATATAGGGTGACAAGTCAATGGTAGACAATCAAGCCTATTGTTTAATACCTTTTTCAATCTTAGAAATAAGTGTGATTGGAGTATAAATCATGTCAAGGGCATCTTCCTAGAAATAGGGATGCCCAATTGATGTTTTGGGTGACTATTAATTGCCCACTCATTAGGTGCTCAAAAGAATCAATGGGTGAAATCCTTGTGGTTTTGTTGAAAGTATAACCACAAAGACTTTTGACCTAGCCTATCTATCACTCAACAACTAAGTTTCGTGTTAAACTATCTATAACCTACACATGTGTTACCTTTAGATAGACATAATCCAAAAATCCTCTCAAATCTTGTCTTTAAATCAAAAGTGCTATATTAGTGTGTTGTTATCCATAGATTGTTGCAAATGAATTTCAAACCAATTCCCCTACTTTAATTTACATATTGTGTTTGTTAGCATTTCGGGTGACCTTTTAGTAATTCGAATACCATAGGATTTGAAATTGATACTTTGTTTTTTGTGGATTCGATCCCAATGCAAATTAGGTTATTGACAATTACCATCTCTCCTCTCAAACATAGGAGTGAGTTGAGCATTATAAAATTAGCATCGTTTCCAGGGAGTGGAATATAGATTTCACTTGTGCGGTGTGATTCTTATTTGGGAATACCCAGGTGGTGTAATTTACTTTATTTGTTGTTTTATGATTTTTATAGGTGATCAAAGTTTTGAAGGAACAATGAGCGACAACACGAGTTACATGGGTCCCTTTGATAGTCCCCTTAATGATGAGGCTAAATAAAGCAGGCCAAATTAGTGCAATCCGTAATCCACCAACCCATAGAACAGAGTCTTCCATGTGACTAGCGTCATACTACACATTTTGGAATTGAAAGGGTTGTACGGGGGTCAATCTTATGAGGACCCAAATTTCCATTTGATGATTTTCGTGGAAGTCTATGTGCCATTCAACATAGTACACATTACTCAAGAATCCATCTGACTTAGCCTCTTCCCATTCTCACTAATGGGCAATGAGGTTTTATGGATCCGCTCATTTCCACCCGGCTCAATCACATCTTGGGAAGAGCTTACCACCGTGTTTCTTGATAGATACTTTACACCATCTAAAATACTTTAAAAGCGGGATAAGATTGTGAATTTTCATCAAATGATTGGAGAACCATTGTTTGAAACTTGGGAAAGTTTTAGAGTAAAATTAGCCCAATGCCCAAAAAATGAGGTCCCAAAGAAGATGCTTCTTGAGATCTTCTACTGGGCCCTTGATCCATTAAACAAAATGGTGGTGTATAATGCATCGGCTGGCTCTATAATGAAAATGCACCACCATGTGGCCTTTTTATTGATAGGAGAAGTGTCAAAGCAAAATCGGGGTTGGCATACCAGAGATACTGAAGCTCCCAAGATCCCTTCTACTACTTTCATGGTTGATGATGAACAAAGAAAGTGGAAGGAATAAAAGGAAGAGAACATGGTGAAAATGATGACCCAACTTGAACTCTTGACAAAGCATGTTATGGGCACAACTGCGAAAGTTGTAAACATCATAGCATTAAAATCTTATGAAGATGATAAAGAAGAAAAGAAGTTGGATGAGGAAATCCAGTATTTGGCTAACAACTCGGGGGGTTCCCGCCCTGCCTATCAAAAGGCAAGGTGGGAACCAAGGTTGGATGGATCACGAGCGGGAAAGAGATTGGAGATATAGAAAGTGTGATTATGGTTGTTGTGTTCCACCTTATGATAGAGGTAAGACCAAGGAGTCAAGCGCCATCGACCCCAAAAAATTCAAGATCGAGGATGTGTTAACAAGAATCTTGAATAGAATGGAACGTATGGACAAAATGGTCCATGAATTAAAAGGTGAATTCTATCAACTCTCTCAAACTGTGGTGTCTCGATCAGCCTCTATCAAGAAATCAGAAAGCCAAATTGGGAAAAACTCCATGCAATTAAATGTTAAGCCTAGAGGTGGACTCCCTAGTGACACGATTGCTAATCTAAAGAATGATGCTCAATTCCTAGCAATTGTCACAAGAAGTGGAAATACATTTGAAGATCCCTTAAAAGGAGACTTAAGTGAAAAAATTCCCAAGTCTAAAGAAAAGGAGGTGTTACCTCAAAGTCGAGAAGAAAATGATGAGAAAGGACCGAGAAAAGTGACAAAGAAGTGGTTGAGGTTAAAAATCCACAAAGTGAAACAATTCCCACAATCAAAGTTATTCCCCCATTCCCTCAATGATTGCATAAAAAAAGAGGGTGACAAATTGAGGAATTTCATGGCAAAACTTAGCAATCTATCAATAAGCATCCCGTTGTTCGAGGAGATCCAAGAGATCCTGGGATACCCTAAGTTAATGAAAAAGTTGATGTCCAAAAAGAATTTTGTCGAAGGTTTCACCATTGAGGTCACTCATGGGTGTAGTGATATCATGGATAGTAAGGCTGTGGAAAAGAAAGAAGACCCTGGAGAGTTCACCATTCCTTCAACATTTGGGATGCATGAGTTTGCAAAATCTCTATGTGACCTTGGTGTGAGCATTAACTTAATTCCTTTTGTCATCTACAAGAAACTTGGATAGGATAATCCTACACTAACTTTTATGCTACTCTTAATGGCGAACCAGTCTATCAAAAGGCCGGTGGGAATTTTGTTTGATGTCCTGGTTAAAGTGGACAAATTTATACATTCGGCAGAATTTATGGTATTGGATTATGAATTGGACCAAGAGGTAGATATCATCCTTGGTCATCCTTTCTTAGCCACTGGAAGATCCATTGTCAATTTAGAGATGGGGGAAATAAAATTTAGGGTGCAAAGGACGAGGTCTCTTGCAAAATTTGCAAGACAAAGAAACAAACTATGAAAATTCAAGTTGTGTCTGTGGTGGATATTGAGAGTGAGAACATGAAAGAGGAGGGGATTGAGGACCCACCTTGAAAATATAAGAAAAAAGACATCGTGCCACAATGATAACTAAGGCTCTAGGTGGGAGAGAACCCCCAAATACCATGATAGTGGATAGTATCCTTTTTGTTATGTTTTTTTAACTTAGATGTTAGTTCTTGCATATGAATAACTCCTGCATTTGTGGCACCATGGAGTGCATTGGATGAGCTTAAAAAAGGGGAAATGTGAAAATCTGCATTAAAACTGAGCAGGGGAAAAATATGTAAAAATTGAGAAAAGAGCTGAATAGGGGAAAATAGCGGAGAAAAAATGTTCTCAATTTCCACTATTATGGTCCCTAGACGCGACCGTAGTTACCCGCATGTCTGCGATCGTGGTTAACTAACCGCAGTCGCGGTCACTTTAGCCATTTTCCCTTTCAAGTTTTACTCTCTATTTGGCCAAGTTTGTGATCTCTCCAACAGTATCCTTGCATCCCTATTGTATCACAAATCTGGTAGGTGTCATGAATCCATGTATTATATTTGAAAATAGGCCTTAGAATGCATGATTAAGAGATAGCCTAATGTTTTTATTCTTATGCTTCCATGTTGTCATACTTGGTATTTTTATGGTGTTGGCTACTTGAGTAAGGTATGCACACAAGTGGGGAAATCTTGAGTACCCAAAAATATATGAAAAATGTAGACAAATGATATGTGCACACCAAGTGTTTGATACATTGCCCAAATAAACTTTTAATAATGATTTTTGCATCTGAAAGCACACATTTGAAAACCTATTAGCATTGTTCAATTGATCTTCATGTGAATCCATATTGCAAAGCAAACTAGTGGACGAAAATTTTGGAAGAGTTTTGAACATGCAAAGTTTGGTACAAAACCAGACTCAGGTATCGCGACCGCGGTAACAATCCGCAATTGAACGTGGTCATGGCCCGCGATCACGGTAACCTTTTTCAGTTTCTTGCCATGCCAAAAATATTGCAATTCAAATTTTTAGCCAAGTACCACCGAGCACCCATTCCAATGAGCTTTAGTGAACAAGGTGACATAGTTTGTATGTTAAATTATCATTGATTGATATAATGTGTGCCTATTTCTTTTAGGACAATCTCATGGACTAGTACGATCACTTTAGATTCACGGCACTCGAGTTCCATACTCATCACTACAGTGATCTTTTAAGGACAAAGCTTCTCCTGGAAAGAGGAATTTTCTTGGAGAATGTGCTAGAAAAACTATTGGTATTTCATGACAAACTTAAATCCAGAGAGTGGAGGTACTTTTCCCCAGAGCTGTGCACTGTAAATGAACAATGGGTCCATAAATTTTATAGCAACATCAATGAATTATCTTTTTTAGACCCATTCAATGACTATTAAGATCTAGGGAAAACCATTGAGTGTTGGGGCAGAGAAAATCAATGATATTTATGGGCTCCAACATGCAGCCATAGGCGAGTTCAAAGAAAAGGATTGTAAACTAGTGAGTTGGTTGGCGCAACAACTATGTCTCGGAAAGGAAGTCTCTTGGGCAAACACTAAAAGTAACATCTTCATGAACGACTTCACTTTTGAGGCTCAGATTTGGTTACACATTATTTGTAGCCGAGACTCTCTTTGTACCCATATGACAGCAGTCCCAGATCTACATACTCGAATGGCTGCTTGCATTCTATATGGCATCTCTTTAGATGTTGGTCAGTTCGTGGTCAATGAAATGCATTATTTTAAGAATCAAGGTGGTACGCATCTCTTCTTCCCCACTTTGATTACTGATCTTTGTAGAAGAGCGGGGGATGAAGAGTATGCTAGATACACATGGGTGTGTCCTGGTGCTCCTATCTATCCCTTGAGAATTCAAGGAGAGGGCTCACCGGGAAAAGGAAAGAAGAGAAAGATCGACTTGGGCAAGTCAGCATGTATTAAGACCGAGTCTCATAGTTCATCCACTACAGGACCTCTTGAGGATATTGGAGTTGATATTACATCTATCAGGGAGCTAGTATCTAGTTAGCCCTAGGGACCGGAAGAGCCCTCCACCACACATCATTCATATGTGTCACGGTCCAATTATGAAAAGTACAGGGAGGACCAAAAGAAGCAAGAAGCTACAATTGCTAGGATTAAGAAAGCCTACACCTCTTTTCCAAAGTCACATTTTGACCTCCAGAGAGAACATGAAAAGATGATCATAAGTGAATAAAGAAGGATGAGTTCTTCATCAAGATGTGGAAAGGAGTAAGGGGCCTATAAAAAGTCCTGAAACCCCAAGATTGACTTTATTCCTCTTGAGGGGGAGTGGTGATGATGCCCCCGCCAAGTAGTCTGACCTTGGAAGAATGGTGATGATGCTGAGTTGGAGAGTGATAGCATCCCTTGATGTAGATTCAGGGAACCCCCTTATCTCTTTTATCCTTGCTTATTTATACAGTCGGGACATTGCTACCTTTTTTTGGTTGGGGTGTCTCCATATTCATTTGATTTAGGCTTATATTATTGATATTCCTGCATATATCTCTGCTCTTTTGGATGATTCTTATTTTTTGGGTGTTATAATATTCGGCCACTCTGATGGATCCCACATTTGCATAGATTAGTTATTTTGTTCATAGTTTGTTACTTTATATTATTTCTATTTAGCGAGTTTTTCCCTATGATAGACTGAGTAACGATATTCTTAAGGGGAAAGCATCGTAAGTGGGTTTTAGCTAGGGATTGTAGGTGAAGTCTGAGTACCCATGGAATTATTTTCAATGCAAAAGAATTCGGAGTACCTGTGACATTGATGATTTGGGATTTCATTCATACCCATTAGCGATGTCTGAGTAGCCATATGGGTGGTTCACCCATATTAAAACCATAATGTGAGACAGTAACTCGGGTTGTTGCCATGATTAGCAAATTATGCATGATGTGGATACAAAGCAAACACCCCCCTCTGTTCAAAAATGTTATTTTGCAAAATTCGAGGGCATGCATGTGAGAAACCTTGTAACAAAATTTCTCCTCTTTTTATGACTCCAAAAATTTACTTCAGAAAATTAGTTGGTACTCTATTTTTGTCTCTAGCGGGAGGAGAAATTGAACCTTCTTGACACGATTCACATGCCATGTGTGAGAGTTTATTTGTAAACAGCCCATATGTACTTGTACCATCAATAACTTGACCCATTAGTCTCTAAAGTCTAAATTTTGATTGTGCTTGTTTGTAAAATTATCATTGGACATCTTATGACATTGGAAGCCCATTGTAGCTTAAATAGCCTACCAATACATAGGAGTTACCCCTAGTCACCCTCTTTGAGCCTTTAGACTTTTCTTTGGAAAACATATTACAAGTCGTGACCCTTCTATTTTTCCTCTCTTTAACCGTATCCTCCTTGAACATAATAATGCAAATTGAGGCTAAAATCCTAAGTTAGGGGTGGTGGAAATTGAAAGAGTTATAGTTGGCCACGAATTCATAAGAAAGTTCCTACGTGCTTAAGCAATGAAGCAAATTAATTAGAGTAAAAAAAGATCCATCAAAGGAAAGAAATGCATAAAATCTTATGCTAAAAGAAGAGATAAGAAAAAAAATTGAAAAGAAAGTGGATAAAGCAAAAAAGTCTTCGTAGGAAATAATGAAAGAAGATAAGTGGCCCAATAGAAAAAGTGCAATGAGTGTCATGTAGAAGTTCAAGGAGGGTTTAGCCTAGTTATCCTAAGTTTCTATCCTATCCTACCCTAAATCTACATTATAACCTTGAAAAGTCCGTAGTGATTCCCAACCAAGTGTGGTCTTTGTAGTGGCGATTGAAAATAGGGGCAAGCCTATTACATGGTACTTGTTAGCATTGAGAATTTCTTTAAAGAGAGAGTGTTTGCACTTAAACTCCTTGTTGAATAATTGGTAACTAGGTGTGTGAAATTTTCTTTCTTATGAGGAGGTATTTAAAAAAGATGAGGTGGGTGATTTTGTGATCATCCGTACAATGAGATAATAGGAGGTATAATATGTTTGAGGTCACAATGTGAGTCATTTCTAGAGTGAGTAGTAGTTATCTCATGGTTGCTCCTCAAAGTCTATAGTAATTATCTCATGGTTGCTCCTCAAAGTCTATCTCTTCCTCCATTATTCCATTTTATGTTGAGAGGCGTCGTTGAAAATAATTTTGCCCATATGTGAAAAGCTTTTTGTGGTAGTAATAAGGTTTGAGTCATCATGATCATTGAGAAATAAAATGTGGACATACATGTGAAATTGTCTCATAGTAAAGGGTGGTGTTTCTTGAGGACAAGCAAGGGTTTAAGTTTGGGGTGTTTATGAGTGGTGATTTTACAACTCATTCTCACTAACTATTTATGCGCACTACCATGTTTTGTAGAATTAAATGAGATATAATCATGATTTAATGCACTAATATCCACATTGTGCAAGTATAGAGTTGGTGAAATGGAAAGACGTGGATTAGAGCTAAAAAGGGATCAAATGGAATTAAAGAAGTACAACTGAAGACCTGGAGTAGTCACCAGCCTCAGTGTAAGACCCCGTAAGATCCCAATCTCATTTTATCCCACTTTTGCATGTAGAAAGGGGTCCAAGAATTAGAATATTTTACTAAGTATTAAGGCTTAGTCGATTCTAAGACCTCCAAACTTTGATGAACTTATTCTAGAATTTTTTTGACATCGAAAAGTTAGTTTTTAAGTTGATTCATGATCGGGGAAGTCAAAAGTACATCTCGAGTGAGTTTGGAAATTTTTGGACAAGCGTAAGGACGTGATTGGACTTCCAAAACAGCAACCCAGGGCGATTAGCCGCACCGCCTAGTCCAGTGCTAGGGTAACCCACGATGGAGCTCGTGGCACTCTAGATCATGCAGCGCCCTTCCCAGTTCAAACCCTGTATTTTCTGCAGTTTTGTTCCCTGTTTTAAGGGAAAAAGGGTCTTTTACCCTCACCTAAGTGGTCCAAAACATGAGATTTGAGTCCCAAAACAGCATTTTTGCCCCTAAATCTATATTTTACTCAAAATATCCTCAAGAAAAAAGCCTTAGTTTCTCTAATCCTAAGATCAAGATTTGAACTATCACCATGAACCCTCACTAATTCAACTACTCAGGTATGTTAAATATTCATCCTTGGGTTCCTTCCCCCCTTGGAGCTCAAGAATCATTTTACAAAAAACATAGATTATGATTTATATTTGTAAATTGAATTATGTTCATGTATGTGTTGTTGTGTCGGTTTCAAACTAAGAAAAGTGTGAGTTTCATAAAAAACACACTAGTATGTATGTTGATTGGTGTAACCCTCATGTCAAAACCCTTGAATTGTGAATAGAATATTGTAGTCATGATATCCATATATTGTTCATTCTCATGTAGAAGATTATGTCACTCAAGTGTTTGACAAAATGTCTATTTGAAAGGATTGTTCATGGTGATCTACTTGTTATGCTTTTAAAGTTGTGATATGGTCTCATTATCAATGCTATAAAGTCCTGGGGGGTATTGAATACCTGTAATTAGCTGTTTAATTCATCTTTTGTAGATATAGAATTATCCCAGTTATATCTTGAGTAGTAGTATTCGGTCAGCTAGCTGAATCAGTGTGAGTTCAGTCAAGCTTAGTACAGCCTAGTGATCAATGTCGGTTCAGTTGGGAGTACAATCCAACACTGAGCAAACTCAGGGATGGGGGAATTCATGCCTATTTAGGGTGTGACCCTTAGTAGCAATCGCAGAGTTACAAAACTACATAGCCAGCGTAGGGTAATATGTGTTCCTGCTAGTCTAGGGTTGACATACACATATATATCTTATGAGTATTCCTGCCATATTAGGGTTGACCCAGCCAATGTTAGTAACCCGTGGAATGGTGCTAACACCCTTCTAACTGGGGTTAAAGGTTGGACCCCAATCAGTTTATATTGGGGCATGTCGGTTAGATAAAAACTCCCATAATTTTAGTTTTAGTACTCAATTGAAAACTCAATCCAGTCTTGCTTGACTATAGCATGTAGTTATCAGTAAAGTAACTATCAACTTTTAGTATCTCTATCTACAGGCTACCTCAGTACTTATTTTACGCATGGTCATGTATTCTCAATCCTTAAAGTTTCATGCTTTGTTATTCAGCACCATATGCTATATATTTAGTTAGTTATTACTCATGATCATGAACCCGTGCATATCAGCCTAACCTCATTTAGTATACTAGTACATTAAAAAGTACTTATCACATACTCTCTTTTTGTGCTATGATGTTTTATATCATAGGTTTAGATGCTCAAATCCCCGATCATGCTTAGACTTTTCATTGCATCAGTAGCAGCAACTATGGTGAGTCCTCTTTCTCTGAGGATGAGTTATCTTATGTTCAGTTATATCAGTAGTTTAGTTATTTAGTCTGTCAGACTTAATTGGGGGTTTGTCCCATCAACTCTAAAGTTAGACAGTTAAGAGGCTTTCAGACTAGCACAGACAGTTTAATCGGTTTTCAATTATTTTATCAGTATGTCAACAGAAATTCTAACCCATATTTCATAATTGTTTTCAGTTATTAAAACCTTATGGCATTTCAGTTGGCATTCCACATATATTATTTATCAGTTTTGATTAGTGCTCACAGTAAGTACCTGCTCATGTGTTAGCTTGTGGTCTCATGGGACCGTAAGCACCGTATGGCCTCCAGGCTATACTCCCGGGTCGTTAAAAACTTGGTATAAGAGCCTAAGCTTTTTAAAATATCCTAGGAAGTCTGAAAGCCATGTTGAGTAGAGTCTTGTGCATGGGTATGTAGCGCGCCACTCTGATGGGTAATAGGCTACAAAACATTTAGGAAAATTTTCCCTTGTTTCGGTGTTCATATCATGCAAATGGGCAGAACCTTAAGTTAAACTCTCAATCTATTGCAAATTTTCCTTCCGTGTACAGAAAATGCCTCCCAAAAAGACTAGCGAAAGAAGAACTAGAAACCAGCCAACACATATGCCTGTTTAGGAAGATCCCCTGAATAAGCATGTTTCTCATGTAGAGTTTAAAGTTGCATTCACCACTCTAGCCTACTCTGTAGCAACCTAAATTATACGGCCAACTACTGTTCAGGCCAATCCAGTGGCCAATACTGCCTTCACCAGGATTCGGTACTTCACCCGAATGAATTTTTTTTCATTTTTGGGGTCTAAGTATTAGGAGGATCCACAAGAATTCCTAGACATGGTGTAGAAGGTAACAGATATTATGGGGGTAACTTCCAATGAGAGTGTTGAACTAGCTGCTTACCATTTACAAAATGTGGCTCATACTTGGTTTAAGCAGTGGAAAGGGGATAGGGGTATAGAGGCTGGACATATAGAATAGGAGGAGTTTGCTAATGCCTTCTTAGATAGATTCTTCCTATTGGAGTTGAAGAAGGCTAAGGTGTTAGAGTTCATTAATCTGATTTAGGTTAACATGAGTGTGAAGGAGTATTCCCTCAAGTTTACTCAGTTGGCCAGGTATGCTCCTCATGTAGTAGCTAGCAATAGGTCTAGGATGAGCAAGTTTATGTTGGGGGTATCTAATAGCGTGGTTAAGGAGTATAGGACCGCGATGTTGATTAAAGAGATGGACTTGTCTAGGCTTATGGTCCATGCACAGCAGAAGGGGGAGGAAATAATTAAGGAGAGAGAGAGGGAGAACAACATAGCTAGGATAGGTAGCTTTAATTTTACTCAGCCAAAGTCGGAGGGTGGTAACCTTCCTTAATTTCACCCAAAATCATAAGTCCCAGCTCCATCTTCGGCTAGTGTGCCAATGCCAAAATTTAGGAATGAAAACAAAGATAGGGTGCCAAGCTTTAAGTCTTAGGGTAGTGTGAACAATGCTCGAACAAATCCTCTTTGCTAGAAATATGGTAGGAACCATCATGGTGTTTGCAGAGCTGGCAGTGATGTATGTTTTGGTATGGCAAGCTAGGTTATAGAATCAAAGAATGTCCGCAGGCAGGTCCACAGAGTCAGCACAATTATCCTCAAGTTCAGTCTGGTCACCCATCTCAGTAGGGGGCCGCATCCAGTTCCACTTGTGGGCAACGCCCAAATAGGCTCTATGCACTTCAGTCTTGACAGGATCAGGAAAGTTCTCCTGATATGGTTTCTGGTACGTTGCAAGTCTTTTAATTATATGTTTATTCTTTGCTTGGCCCTGAAGTTTCACTTTTCTTTGTAACCCCTTATATAGCGGTCAACTTCGAAGTAAGTCTTGAAACCTTAATAGAGCCCTTCTCAGTATCTACCCCAGGTGGTGTTTCTATTTTAGCCAGGCAGGTATTTAGGAATTGTTCGGTGATGATATCCCAAATAGTTACTTTAGTTGATCTTGTAGAGTTAGAGATGACTGATTTTAATGTCATTCTCGGCATGGATTGGATCCATTCATGATATGCTTCAGTTGATTGTAGGAATAGAGTTGTTCATTTTTAGTTTCCAAATAAGCTAATCCTTGAGTAGAGGGGTAGTACCACAGCACCTAAGGGTCAACTTGTTTTGTACCTTAGAGCAGGAAAAAATGATATCCAAGGGATATGTATATCATGTCGTGTGAGTCAAAGACTCTAGCTCCAAAACTCCATAGCTTGAGTCAGTTCTAGTACCAAGGGAATTTCTAGACATGTTCCTTAAAGATTTTTCCAGAGTTTCTCCCGAAAGGGAAATCGACTTTGGAATAAACCTTCTTCTAGATACTCAGCCTATTTCTATTCCACCATATAGAATATCTCTGACTGAACTCAAAGAGTTAAAAGAATAGTTCAAAGACCTCTTAAACAAGGGATTCATCAGGCCCAGCGTGTCCCCGTGAGGTGCACCAGTCTATTCGTGCATAAGAAAGACGGTTCTCTTAGGATGTGTATTGACTACCATTAGTTGAATAAAGTCACAATAAATAATAAATACCCACTTTCCAGAATCGATGACTTATTCAACCAACTTCAGGGTGCCAGTTGTTTTTCTAATATAGACCTCAGACCCAGTTATCATCTGCTCAGAGTAAGAGAATGTGATATTCCAAAAACAACTTTCCGAACCTGGTATAGTCACTTAGAGTTTCTAGTCATATCCTTCAATCTCACAAATTACCCAGTAGCATTTATGGACTTGATGAACCGAGTGTTCAAATAGTACTTGGATATATTCTTCATAGATGATATCCTTGTCTATTCTTGTAATGAAAACAATCATGTAGACCACCTCAGAATGGTATTATGGACTCTTAAAGCCCATCAGTTGTTCACCAAATTCAGCAAGTGCAAATTTTGGCTAAGGTCAGTAGATTTTCTTGGTCTCATTGTTTCCAGTGATGGTATTAAAGTTGATCTTTAAAAGATCAAAGTAGTAAGAAACTGGCCTAAACCCATCTCTCTATCAGATATCAGGAGTTTCTTTAGTTTGGATAGCTATTTCCGATGGTTGGTTGGACGGTTTTCATCTATTTTATCACCCATGTCTAGATTGACTCAGAAGAAAGTTAAATTTTAGTGGTCAGATTCCTGTGAGAAGAGTTTTCAGGAGTTGAAGACTCGGCTCACCTCAGCTCCAATTTTGACCTTGCCAGATGGTTCAGATGGGTTTGTGGTGTACTGTGATACTTCCACAGTTGGTTTTGGTTGTGTTTTTATGCAGAGGTATAAGGTTATAGCCTATGCCTCTAGACTGCTTAAACCCATGAAAACAATTATCCTACCCATGATCTTAAGTTAGTAGTTGTTGTGTTTGCCTTGAAAATTTTAAGGCATTATTTATATGGGGTACACGTTTATGTGTTCACAGACCACAACATCTTGTAGTATGTATTCTCGTAGAAAGATTTGAACTTTTGCCAGAGGAGGTGGTTGGAGTTGTTGAAAGACTACAACATGAGTGTCCTGTATCATTCCGGAAAGGCCAACGTAGTGCCAGATGCCCTCAGTAGATTGTCCATGGGTAGTGTGTCTCACATTGAAAATGATAAAAAGAAGCTAGTTCAGGAAGTTCATCACCTTGCCAGACTAAGTGTCCATTTGGTTGATTTAGTTGAGGGTAGTGTGTGGGTGTATAATAGTTTGAAATCCTCTTTGGTTGCTGAATTGAAATAAAATAAGGATATGGATTCTAGTTTGGTTAGGTTGAAGGAGTCTGTCAAAGATCAGAAAGTAGAGGTTTTCTCCCAAGGGGAAAATGGTGTGTTGCGTTACCAGGGTAGGTTGTGTGTGTCGTGTGTAGATGAGTTGAGATAGTAGATTCTTGTATAAGTATATGGTGTGTGTTACTCTATTCACCCAAGGGCCACTAAGATATACTACGATCTGTGGGAAATCTATTGGTGGAGTGGTATGAAGAAGGATATTGCTGATTTTGTAGTTAAGTGCTCTATTTTTCAGTAGTTTATGGTTGAGCACCAAAAGCCTAATGGTTATATACAGGAGTTTAGTATTCACACTTGGAAGTGGGAAGAAGTGAACATGGACTTTGTAATGGGTTTGTCTCGTACTCATCGTTAACATTATTTGATTTGGGTCATTGTGGACAGAATGACCAAGTCAGCCTATTTCCTACCAGTCCATACTTCCTTTTCAGCTGAGGACTATGTTAAGCTCTACCTTAGACAGTTGGTTAGATTGCATGGAGCCCCATTATCCATTATTTCAGATAGAGGTACCCAGTTTACCTGTCATTTTTTGGAAGGATTTCCAAAAGGGTCTTGGTACCCATGTTGACTCAATACAGCCTTTCTCCCTCAGATGGATGGTTAAGAAGAAAGGACCATCCAGGCCCTAGAAGACATGATGAGATCTTATGTCCTTGATTTTAAAGGTAGATGGGATGATCACTTACCTTTGATAGAGTTTGCATATAATAACAGCTATCATTCCAGTATTCAGATGGCTCCATTTGAGGCTCTTTATGAAATGAGAGGTAGATCTCCTATTGGTTGGTTTGAGGTAGAGGAGACCACGCTAATAGGTCCTGATTTAGTATTCGATGCCTTAGACATAGTTTAGTTGATCAGGGAAAGGCTTAAAGCATCCCAAAGCTGACAAAAATCTTATGCAGATGTGAGGAGAAAAGATCTTGAGTTTGAGATTGGGTATTTTATGTATCTAAAGATTTATCCCATGAAGAGAGTAAAGAGGTTTGTCAAGAAAGGGAAGCTCAATCCCCGATATGTTATCCCTTATAGAATTCTGAGCCATTTCAAAAAGGTAGCCTATGAACTTGAGTTTCCTACAGACATAGCATCAGTGCACCCAGTATTTCACGTCTCCTTGCTAAAGAAGTATATTGATGACCCAGTGATTGTATTCCCCTTAGAAAGTGAATATGTTCAGGACATTCTCTCTTTTGAAGAAATTCCAATCGAAATTCTTGACCGTCAGATTCGCAGACTAAGGAATAAAGAAGCTCCCTTAGTCAAAGTCCTTTGGCGAAACCAGTCTATGGAGGGAGCCACTTGGGAAGTAGAAGCAGACATGCGAACCAAGTACCCTTATCTCTTCTTGGCAAACTCAGACTCAGCCTGAGGTAATAGTCTTCCTTATATTTATTCTAATTCATACTCAATTCAAGCTACGTAAAATTCTTATGTCATCATACATTCATGAATCAGATTGGTCAGTCATCATGTTTCATGCTTAGTTATGTAGTCATATTTCAATCATGCATATTCAACAGGCAATACTAGTACCTCAGAACCTCTCAGCTTAATCAATCTTATTCGAGGACGAATGTTCCCAAGGGGGAGATATTGTAAGACCCCGTAAGATCCTAAGCTTATTTTATCCCACTCTTGATGTAGAAAGGGGTCCAAGGCTATGAATATTTTACTAAGTGTTAAGGCTTAGTCATTTCTAAGCCCTCAAAACATTGATAAACTTATTCTCAACTTTTTAAACATCATAAAGTTAGTTTTTATGTTGATTCATGATCGAAAAAGTCAATAGTACATCTTGGGTAAGTTTCAGAATTATTGGACAAGCGTAAGGACGTGTTTGGACTTCCAAAACAGCAACCCAGGGTGATTAGCCACACCGCCTAGTTCGGTGTTGGGTGAGCCCGCGGTGCCCTTCCTAGAGCAGCACTCTAGAGCCTGTGGTGCCCTACTCAAATTGGACCCTATATTTTATACAGTTTTGTTTCATATTTTTAAGGGAAAAATGGTCTTTTACCTTTACCTAAGTGGTCCAAAACACGGGATTTGAGTCCCAAAACAGCATTTTTTCCCCCAAATTGATACTTCACTCAAAATCTCCACAAGAACAAAGCCCTAGTTTCTCTAATCCCAAGATCAAGATTTGGGCAATCACCATCAACCCTAACGAATTCAACTACTCAGGTATGTTAAATGTTTATTCTTGGGTTCCTCCCCCCCTTGGAGTTCAATAATCCTTTTACAAAAAAATTAGATTATGATTTATATTCGTAAATTGAATTGTGTTCATGTATGTATTGTTGAGTGAGTTTAAAACTAAGAAAAGTGTGTTTCATGTAAACAAACTAGTATGTATGTTGATTGGTGTAACCCTCATGTCAAAACCCTTGAATTGTGAATGGAATATTGTAGTCATGATATCCATATGTTGTTCATTCTCATGTACAAGATTATATCTCTCAAGTGTTTGACAAAATGTCTATGTGAAAAGATTGTGCATGGTGATCTACTTATTATTCTTTTAAAGTTGTGATATGGTTTCATTGTCAATGCTATCGGCCCCTAGAGGTATTGAATACCTAAAATTAGTTGTTTAATTCATCTTCGGTAGATATAGAATAGATCTAGTTGTATTATGAGTAGTAGTATTCTGTCATCTAACCAAATCAGTGTAGGTTCAGTCAAGCTTAGTACAGCCTAGTGATCAGTGTCAATTCAGTTGGGAGTAGGATTCAGCACTGAGCTAACTCAGGGATGGGGGCATTCCTGCCAGTTTAGGGTGTGGCCCTTAGAAGAAATCCCTAATTTATAGAACAATATATCCAGCATAGGGTAATATGTCTTCCTGCCAGTCTAGGGTTGACATACACATATATATCTCATGAGTCTTCCTGCCAGATTAGAGTTGACCCAGACAATGTTAGTAACCCGTGGCATGATACTAACACCCTTATAACTGGGTTTACAGGTTGGACCCTAATCAATTTATATTGGGGCATGTCGGTTAGATGAAAACACACACAATTTTAGTTTCAACAGTCAGTTCAGAACTTAGTTCAGTCTTGCTTGACCATAGCATGTAGTTATCAATAAAGTAACTATTTGATTTTAGTTTCTCAGTCTACAAGCTACCTCAGTACTTGTTTTATGCAATGTCATAAATTCTCAGTCTTTACAGTTTTCATGCATTGTTATTCAGTATCTCATGTTATATATTTAGTCAGTTATTACTTATGATCATGATCCAGTGCATATCATCCTAACCTTATTTAGCATACCAGTGTATTCAAAAGTATTGATTGCATACTCTTTTCTTGCACTGTGTGTTTTATATCATAGGTTCAGACGCTCGGATCCCCAATCGTGCTTAGACTTTTCATTGCTTCAGCAGTAGCAGCCATGGTGAGTCCTCTTCCTTATAGGATGAGTTATCTTATGTTCAGTTATGCCAGTAGTTCAGTTATTCAGTCTGTCAGAGTTAGTTGGGGTCTTGTCCCATAAACTCAAAAGTCAGACAGTTTAAAGGCTTTCAGACTAGCATGGATAGTTTACTCGATTTTCAGTTGTTTTATTTGTATGTCTCCAGAAATTTTAACCCATATTTCATAATTATTTTCAGTTATTAAAATCTTGTGTCATTTCAGTTGGCATTCCATATATATTGTTTATCAGTTTTAATCAGTGCTTACAGCAGGTACCAGATCATGGGTTAGCTTGTGGTCTCATGGGACTGTAAGCACCGTGTGGAATCTAGGGTGTACTCCCGGTTCATTACACTCAGTTACCACTATCATGATCCATAGGCCATAGTCGCGGTCAATCAAGATGGTCAGTAGAATACAATCGCAGAGCACAACCACGATCATGTTGTCCACGATCGCGGACATCCCCACGCGATCACGAACATCCTCACGCAATTGCGGCTAAGCAGGAATGTTTCCCATAGTAGTTTTGTAAATTCATATGGACAAATCCCAAGCCTTATATAGGTAAAAACCCTTTCTTCTTTGGGGATTGCTTACCTTCTAGACATTTTTTAAATTTCTAGCAATAACCCTAATTGGGCAAGATTTTAACTAATTTTTGAGAATTAAATTCGTAGTGTTTTGTGAAGAATGAATGCTTTGGTTAATTCCTATGGTATATATTTCTTTACTTTCTTCCGGAGTAGCTAAGTAATTTAGTCTTTGGATTATGTTTAACTAAAATATATTTATGTTGGGATGTTGATGGGTTTGCATGATTTTTAGTTGTTGATTATGGATTCCACCATTACTTGAGCTTAATAGTTGGAATTTGTGGGTGAAAACCCCAAAACTCAAAATGGGTTGGATGGGTGAAAACTCCAAACTCTAGAAACCCTTCATCATCCTTAAAAGAGGGATGAAGGTAAAGTTATGGAAACCCATAGCATCCTTGAAAGAGAGCTATAGGGTGACAAGGAAATGGTGGACAATCAATCCTATGGTTTACTTCCTTTTGCAATCTTAGAAATAAGTGTGATTGGAGTGTAAATTATGTCAAGGGCATCTTCCTAGAAATAGGGATGCCCAATTGAGGTTTTGGATGACTATTAATTGCACACTCGTAAGGTGTTCGAGAGAGCCAATGGGTGAAATCCTTGTGGGTTTTTTGAAATGCTAACCACAAATACTTTCAACCTAGCCTATCTCTCACTCAAAAACTAAGTTTCATGTTAAACTATCAACAACCTATACATGTTTTACCTTTAGATAGACATAATCCCAAGATCTTCTCAAATCTTGTTTTTTAAATCAAAAGTTCTATATTAGTGTGTTTTTATCCATAGATTGTTACAAAAAAAATTCAAACCAGTTCCCCTACTTTAATTTACATGTTGTGTTTGTTAGCATTCTGGGTGATCTTTTAGTAATTAGAACGCCCATAGAATTTGAAATTTATACTTTGTTGCTTATGGATTCGACCCCAACTCAAGTTGTTTTATTGACAATAACCGCCTCGCCCCTCAAACATGGAAGTGAGATGAGTGTTATCCCCCAGGTAGTATTTTTAGAAATGCAGAAATCCTCAACAGATTCACCTTTGACATAGTGGGCATGCACCCATTTTATCCACATGTTACCAGCCTCAGTTGCTAGGGCCCATAATTGTTTTTTAATATAAGCCTTGTTCAAATTACATATGTTTAATATTTTCCCTTTCTATCTTAGGCATACGTAGCTTCTCCTAGGATACTAAGGCTCTCTTGTTAGGGCATACCTAAACTGTCCATGGGAATATCCTACAATGAGCGTTTATAAGCTTTATGGACTTTAATAATTGGAGCCTACTTAAGTAAGCTAATAGTTTACTTGACTAGCACTTCATTCTATCAAGAATTTGATTCGCCAATTGAAAGAATTGTTCAACTAATGGCTTCTTAGATGATAGTTGAACTCCAAGTAACTTTAGTAGGAGAGTTCCTTCATTGAATCCCACAGACTGCAAAATCTGATGTTTGATCGATTCATTAACATTTGACATAAAGATTAAACTCTTGTCTTGATTGTCCTGTAGTCTAAAAGATGCTTAAAATCTAATGCAAGTTCCAAAAGCTCTACAGAGGTAGTTTCATCTTTGCAGAACATCAATAAATCATGTAAAGCAGGTATGCACTAAACCAAGTTTTTTACCCCTGGTTAAACTAAAATTTAGGGACTTAAGTAATTCTAGCTATCTTTCAATGAAGGTACTCCATATCAATCACAAACTAATAAGGTGACTTAGGATCACCTTGTCTAATCATTCCCTTACCCTAAAAAGTTTTAGTAAGTCCACCATTAAGTACAAGTGAATAGGAGACTATTGTTACACATTCCATTATGCAGCCTATAAATTTTTTAGGAAACCCCAGCTTTGTAAGCATACTCTTAAGGAAATACCACAGACACTATCATATTTTTTCCCTATGTCACCATTATCACACACCTAGGAGATAATCCTTTCCTAGTGTACCATTTTAACAACTAATGTCTAAACAAACTATTGTCAGTTATATACCTTCCCTCAATGAAAGCTAAATGAGAGGGACTGATAATAGTTTTCATTACTCCTTTCATTCTATTTGTTAACCTTTGTAATAATATTATGAAAGGTATTAAAATAGGCTATTGGCCTATAATCTTTAACCACTATAGGATCACTCACTTTTGGCATGAGGTTCATTACAATACAACTAAATGTTTTAAGCAGTTTACCTAATTGGAAAAACTCTTGTATTGCCAAGATCACATCATCTTTCACAGTTTCTCATTGATTGGTGTAAAACTTAATAGGTAGGCCATCAACTCCTGGTGACTTGTATATGGACATTTTCTTAATGGAATTCTGAATTTACACTTTAGTAACTTGTTGTATAAGTTCCAGTTTCTGCTAGGGAGACAAACAAGGGCCTCATTAATGACTTCTGATTTTGGATAAGGAACCTCAGTAGCTGTAGATCCTACCAAGTTAGTGAAAAAAAAGATAAATTCTTGTTCCACTAATGTAGGGTTTGTAATCTTTACATCTTTATTAGAATAAACAAAAGTGACAGCATTCATGCTTGCTCTAGTCCTACATTATGCATTAAAAAATTTAGAGTTAGAATCTCCTCATGTGATCCAAGTAGCCTAGGATTTTTTCTATAATGCTTGCTCTTCTACTAGATTCCACTTGTGCAAGTCCTAAATAAGTACCTTTTCTTTATTTTTCAAGTTCTAATTCAATAAATTAGAAGCTAATTACTCCTGAGTAACTTCAAGCTTATGTCTGACGATATGTAAGTGGCCTTCATAGGATGTCAGAGAAGAGTTGAGACTTTTAAGATTACCTTGGAGAGCTTTGATTTCCTGAGCCAGCTAATACATCCTAGTTCTAGTGTAACCTTGTGCCCAGATGACTATGACAATACCAAAGAATTAATAGTGGCGCATAACTATAGAGAATAACTTGAAAGGCTTTGGTCTATTACTCTCTGTGGGATTACAATGATCAGAACTGGAGAATTATCAAAAACACCTGATAATAAATAATTAGTCTCCACTACTCCATACAATTGCAGCCAAATAAAATTGTCAGAGCCCAGTCAATCCTGGAGTATACTCTATGGTTTTTCTCCCACTTATTACAAACGGAGTAGTAACAACCCTTGAACCTTAATGGAGTGAGCTGCTGAGTATCAATATAGTCCCTAAAATTATGTGTTTCAGCAACTATAATAGGGGAGCCCAAACTGTCATCAGCACTTAATATACTATTAAAATCCCCACTCAAGATCCAAGGCTCTTGAATGGTAGTACCCAAAACCACTAATGCATCCTAAAGAGCAACTCTCTTAGTAGCAGTGTTTTTTGCATAAACTATAGTAACATAAGTTGTAAGTGAATCTGTAGGATAGTCAACATAGCATTGTGTGAATTTCTCATGAGAGGACAATACATGTACCTGCGCATTGGATCTCCAAAGTATCCTCTGACCATTTGGAGCTTTGGAGTAATTACCCCAAAAATTCCACCCTTGTGCAATTTTTTTCAAGATGTTAGAGCTTTTATGATACTTAACTCCTGTTTATAGACAACTTATTAGATCAATCTTATGCTTCTGCAGCCCCTCAAATTTCATGTTGCAATAATCATGTAATAGTGGAAGGGTTGACAAGATCACCTAGATCATCCTCCTTCACCCTCATGCTCACCAAAAATGAGAATTTATTTGAAATTTTAGGAGTTATAGAAAGTTCTTCTACAATGTTCCTTCATCTTTCAAACTCTTGCAGATTAATCTTAGTTTGTAAAGATAGAGGGGGATTAGCAGTCTTACCTTGGTTAGGGTTGAGCTATTCTTGACAAGCTAAGGGAGTATTAGTCTCAATAGGCTCACCCTGTGTGGCACTGGATTTTTTTGCATGCCAATCTTGAGGCATAGGACTTCTTCTTCTCCTATTTCTTCTTCTTCTTTTTGGTTCTCATAAAAGGTAGCCTCCTAGACCTTGTCCTTGTTATGCTCCCTATAATTTTCAAATAGATTCCCAAATCAAAGACAGCATCCACATAACCTAGGTTTCCAATCATATTTGATATGTTGGTGAAATATTACCTATTACAGTCATCATTTCTACAGAATCAACTAGCTATTGAGAAGAATCCACTTCAACACACATAGGAATAAGAAATTTGCTCCTTACTAGTAGTAAAATAACTTTTGTGGAGGGAATAGACAATGCCATTTGTAATGTTACTCAATCCCTCTCAGGATCAGTATTCAATAGGTAATCTAGGTAATGTAATCCATCACCGGATAGTTGTGATGCAATAAAGGTCAAACTCAAAATTAATTTCCCATGGTTGAACCTCAACGGGCTTTTTATGAACTATGTAAGGTCCACTAAGCAATATCCTATCTCGTCCTACAGTTGAATCAAATAAAAAAATATAGTACCCAGCATCATGACCCAGTATTTATGGATTAGCCTCGCAGTTCCACACATTTGATACAAAATTCTCCATAGATTTAGGATAGAGTGTATCCCCAACCACTTACCCAATTAGATATTCTACCAATAGTGTATTTTCTCCTCCCAAATCATCCTTTACAATACTCACATAGATCTTATCATCCTTAGCAATTGGAGGAACATAATACAAGGTTTTACCTATGCCCAACATATAATTCTCAGCAAATTCCTTCATAACCTGTGGTTGAGTAGTTGATGCAACCTCATAAAACTACAATCTCCTAATAGGTCATGTTTACCAAAAATTTCTAAGGTGCACTGAAGTCGATGTATCAGATTCTGAGATGGTTTCTCAACCTCCTTAGGTATAGAATGAAACCTGGGAGAGAGAATGCTACCAAAGGTAAGTGGGGGTAGTGAAAAATGAATTCTATTATGATAAGTAACTATCTTCATAGGAGAGCCAATGGTTTTTCTGGCGGAGGCCATGTGAAAATTTTGGGGGTGCACATTAGCAGCCTTGCTAGAATGCACTGGGAGCATTTTCAACTTTCCTCCTCTAAATAGATAATTTTTTTACATGGTTTATCATCATTTTTAAGTAGAAACATAGATTTAATTTTTCTATATGATGATGTAAGAAAGACCTCAAAGATTTTTTCCCTTTTTTATATGTAGGATTAATCATATGCAAAATATGGAGAAATGTATTTAGACTAATTTTTTATACGGAGATATGTATATCTATTTTATTTTACAAATATTTTATTTAATAAAAGATATGGTATAAGTAGTAATTTTATACAAAGCTATATGTATATTTTGATTAGACTTTTACTTGATCATAGTAATTAGTTGTTAAGCATGATTAAGTAGCAATTATATTTCTAAGTAGTAACCTACTATTTTTGGCTATTAAGTCTTTAAGGGGAATAACAGACTTTTTACTTTTCTAACCACAAATTGTGCCCAAACTTTTGTAATTAATCTATTTGTTTCAATTTAAGGGGTCATTTGGTAGGGTGTATGAGAATAAAGTAAAATATGGTGTGTTAGTAATTCTTGAATTAGTAATATTGGTATTAGTTAGTCTTGAATTAGTTATGTTGAGATTCTTATTATGTAGTGCTTGGTTTGATGTATTAAAAATAACATGCATTTTAGGATTTAAAAAAATTATTTACAAAAATGCTCACCACAAATATAAAGGAAAGGATGTCGAAAAGTAGATACAGAAGAGTACATGGAGCCTGGATCAAATAAAGTAGAAGTTGGTTGATGACATACCAAAATTGTACCTATAATAACAGCATCCAAAGCCTCAGAATCCAACCTACCTATAATAGCATATAAATAACCCACGCCCACCCCTTGATTGTATTCTACCCGATCACCTACCTAAGGACCTGCATAAGAATCCTGAGGACCACCCTTGCGACCCTGGGCACCACCCCTAGCTAGGGTGGAACTGATCTAATCAGCAAAACACATTACACAGAAGGCTCAATCATACCGTGATGAAGATAGTCTCGAGCAAAATGACCAACAACCCCTCAATCACAGCATGCCCCGAGCACTCTAAATTAATGGGAAATTCTGGTTGACTTGACACGGATACCTCAAACTGAAGAACCTAACTAAAATCCCATTGATGACTAACTACCACTCTACCCACTAAAATTATAATAACTAGGCCGAGCCCTATCTAAAATCAGTAGCATTGCCTGAAAGGGCAAACTAGAGTTACTCTGCAACTGATATGGCTGTTGTAGAAGATACTAGCCCTGAAAACCTCTAACCTAAATTGCGCACCACTATAACTCCCACTATAGCAGCTGTGATGATAATACCTCTTATTATTGCCCCCATGGAACTCGAGATGTAAACCCTGCATAGTGTAAACATAATTAATAATATCAATAAAAAATCTACCCATAAATATTGATAATGCATAAATACAACTTATAAATTAATGTACGTGGTATTTTTGCAATATATTTTACTCAAAAATAAAGTTGGGGTCAAATCCACGAGGAAAAATATGAATAGCGATTGAGAAAGTACAGAATTTCTTTGATAGCTATATTTGATATTCTCTTTATCTACCCTCACCGCATGACCTTAGTTATCCACTTTGAGCCTTTATCCTATTCTTTGGTAGCCTCATATGTAGCTTATCCCCTTTCTTTCAATTGATCATAATTTGATCCAAAACTCCTAAGGGGTTTTGGTAAAAAAAATTAAGATGCTAAGGAGTGTAAAATAGAAGAAGGTAAAAAGTGAAAGTGAAGCCCCAAAATAGCAGTTATTAGTGTATTGGAAATGATCATGTGTTGTGGTTGGGAGAGATGAAAGAAAAGTTAATTATGTGTTGATAGAAAATACTCTCTACTAAAGATATGTGAACTGGCTTAATAAGTTGGAGAAAAATAAAATAGAAATAGTTAGATGAAAATGGTAGAAAATTGGTTGTTTAGAGAAAAGTCTAATATAAAGTGTGATGTATTAAAATGCTTAGGGAAGATAGTCACTATTACTGGATAGAATAGTTCCTACCTATTCCTTAGCCTATATTATAACCCTTAAAGTACTACTTGATCTTCAGCCTGGATGCTCTGATAATACTGGAGTACTACATTAAGATCAAACTTATGTTTCATCTGATGTGGCATGTGAATTCCTTGTGAGAATGAGTGAAATTTGATTCTTATACCCATTCTTGTGATAAATATGAATATCTATGAGTTAATGTAGGTGAGTTGTGTGCAGTGAGGGAACATGTTTGATGATTGTTGGGCGACTTAAATGGTCTCTTTGCAAAGTAATATGCATGAGTTTTAGAACTTGGTTGAGTTAATTCTTGAGGTTAGGAAGTTTGAATTAGTATACATATGTTTTCTATTCGAATATGACATGCTTAATGTGGAATTTTCTATTCATGTAGTCATTACAGTTCTAGCTTGAGTGTCTTTGTTATAGTAGTGATGTAGAGAGCCATCACCACTCTTGGGGGGGGTGATAAAGCAAGTATTCGTATAAGATCTACAATCGTTGTTTGTAGGAGAGACGATATTACATTTACAGTCCTTACTTTATATTTACAAGTTGTTAGCCATAAAACCCTCCATAATCTTTTTTTCAAGTTATTACAACCAGAGTCCTGTAAATATTTGAGTCGTAATCTTTTTATTGCTATATTTCTTAGTTTTCAGTCCACATAACCAAAGTCTTGTCCATAATCAAGTCGTAGTTACTTTCCCAAGATCTTTAGAACAAATGTATAGAGTGTTTATAGTCTAGAAAAACACAAAAATATGTCTATCCCAGAGTCTTTACTGTCTTTTTCAATTCTGCCTAGGCAATGTAAATATCTAGCCAGATTAAATATGTCTTTAACCCTTAGTGAAACTCAATCATGTTATTATGACCACCTGCATGAAGAAGATGTGTTACCATCGAGACAAAAAAATCCATAACATATCTACCTCTAGTAAACCCCTACTCAACCTTCGGAAAGAAGGTATGTAAACTGTAGCTGCAGATCCACTCTTTGGTAAAACAAAAACCAAAAGGAGTTAAAGAATACATTACTACATCAAAACATATTCAGTATCCTATCCTTGCATCTTGGGATGAATAACTCATCTCTCTGCAGATTCCTGAGGATTTTCCACGATAGTGGAAATCCAAGGCTTTACCCATATCCATTTTGGTGATATTAGGGTCGACGTATCATGAAAGAAAAGGCCGAACAGTAGAGGCGTATCTTTCCCTTTTTGATACCAAATATAACGAATACCAACATACAAATTTGGTACATCAAAAATCACACTGAATGTTGGGGCAATCTTTGTCACTATATTTCCAAACTTTAATATGTCCCTCTCTGATCCATATCTAATGGAGATGTTAAAATACTGGTCCAAATTCATGGAGCACCGCAATTGAGAGATGCCATCCAGGCAACTCTCCACTACTAGGTAGCTTGGTGGGTCCAGTTTCATACCATGGATCTATCCCTTCTAGGTGAAAAACATGCTTTGTTCCTAAACATAGATGCCAGCAATGGAACCACTCGGTGTACCCAGATCCCAATACAAATCTCTAGAGATAATATTATCAAAGTACTCATGGACTCATGTGTCACAAATTATAAGAAGTTGAGAGGCCATCCCCATTCTTTCTAGTCTACTAAACAAATCTTTACCAAAGAAAGTGACAACACTGTCCCGATGAGTTTCAACCACTAACATCTCAAAAATCTTCTCAAAACTACCTTCTCTATCCATATGTAACAACCTTATAATGAACTCCCATATGTTGAGAACCCAAAAATTTTATTTTGGTTCCTCAACAGCTGTATACACGAGTATGATTGAATGAAGTCCTTTAATCATGATTGTTGCTACAACATGGGGCGCAAATTTCCTTTCTCGGGGCACTACCCATGGAGAATGCATTGTGATTGTGATTGTGCCAAGAGGATACCTCATCCATTCTATCACAAAATAAAACCACCCAAACTAAAATTAATCTTGCAACTAATATGTTTATGATGTCCCTCATGGGCACCAGTTAGACAGGTGACTTTCCACCAAAAAAGCCCTTTGAAAAGAATAACCTGAGCCACACTCCAAAGATACTAGCAAAATGTTATCCTACCATTAGGAGAGAAGATACCCCTTAGCTACATGGAAGCAACTCTCAGTTGGCAATCTGAAAATGCCATGAGCCAAAATAGGATGTTGTCCAACATCATCCAATCCCTTAAGGGTGTTTCTCATACACACACTAAGCTGGCGAATAGAGTTGAAGCTATGACCAAAAAAGCAGAACAAACAACTACAGAACATGATAGACTTATCCAACAATTAAAGATCAGGCTTCAATACCAACAGTATGATATATGTCCTCTAGGCACCTCACTGTTACATTTCTTTGACCAGCAGCAACAAGAAATGGCTTCTCAGAAAGAACAAATCAAACACCTTAGATATGAAAGTTTTGAATCTCAGAGAACTCAAAGCTCACTACTAAGGCCAGCCTTATTCTCCATGTCGTTGCAAATATACTCTCTACCAAAGATGATCCACAGCTTTCTCACTATCCCTTATTGCTCTCATGTGCCTATGTCTTTCACTTAAAGTCTCAGGACGAATAAGTGTTTGAAATTGCTAAGCTTGCATGGGAAAAAAAGATGCCATCGCTATCAAGATGAAAGCCGATCCAACCCACATGCATTCTAAAAGAAAGATGGAATTCAATGAAAAAGATACATACAGAGGAACCATAATAATCTCGGACCACGATATCACCTTCCCAAATGATAACCTGATAATCCATAAGTTCAAAGTGCCATATGAAGACAAAGAATGGAACACCTTTATGAATGATAGTCTTCTTAATCACAAGTGGTTATCATCACTCTATTTACAGACACTAACTCGATCCTCTCAGATCAAGTCGTTCTAAATTTGTATGGCTTGGATATCAATGACGACCCAATTCCAGATCCACAAGCCACAAACGATCCCGATCCTGTAGAAAAATATGTAAAATACTATGAAGATATTCAGGACATTGATCCTATTAACCTTGTTATGGTAAAAGAAGAATATTCATCTGATGGTAACCTTTCAGATAAATTCTCTAACACTGGTGATAACTTTCTAGATAATAGATATACCGAGGATAGCGAAGACTCTATTGATTCTTGAGAATAGATTGAGGAAACTCTTGGATCCTTAATTGAATCTACCAAAGAAGACTATCCACCTATATTTATGAACCACTTCAAGGAGCCAAAGGTCTCTAAAGTAGTCGATGACCAAGACAGGATGACAGATGATCCAATCCTAGAAAGAAGGCCGAAACTAGCAACACTAGTAATGAAACCATTAGAACCAGATACCATACCTTCACTATTGATGGCGTCAAGGTTTTAGCCTTTCTTCAGAAAATCCAAAACTTCTACACTTCGATGCTGATGAAGAATCTAGCTGAACGAGAAAAATACATAATACCCTCAGATTGACCACCAAATTCTAGGGAATTCTCAAAGTTTGGTGGAACGCGCTTGGGATCATCAATAATAACACTTATTGATATCTCAGGACTTTGACTACAATATCAGAATCCTACAAAAAGTCTTCTGCGGAGATACAAGCCACATACAGGAGAAGCTACATAGATAGCACTTTTAGATGAAGTATCTATCATTCAACAGATATGTCATTGATATCAACTTCTAAAAGATGGCGAAGATCTACTTTGAGCTAGGCAGAGATCCCATCCTAAAGCAAGCCTTCGTATCATCACCACCGAAGATGTTAGCCAACCACACACTAATGATTATAGAGGAAAAGTTCAATGCACGAAGACATTTATACTTAAGTAGATCATCTTTAACAATCTATCCCTTGATTGTGCTTGTTGCAGGAATGACCTTGCCACTAAATCCAACTGCCCTTGCTCTAGCCGCAAAGTGAGGTCTAAATACCAGCTATAATTTAAGAGGTTCAAACTTCCTAGACCTCTAGATGACAGGACTAAGATGATCAGAAAACCAGGTACTTTAGAAAAAAAAAGTTTGACAACGACAAGCTATAAAAATAGAATGGTTGCTTTATCTGTCAAAATCCTGGACACTTTGCAAAGAACTATCCTCAAGCCAAAAGTTGAAAGACTCAGTCCATCTCTTTGAAGAGATAGCAGACCACACAGGCATCTATCTCAATAAGGACGACAACCCTAAATTGATATGCTCTTTGGAGGAAGAACTTACAGAGGACACAGTCTTCTTCATACACTTATATGAAGAATCAAGCAATATCCATAAAGATAATTTGTACCTGATATCTAGTATGGGAGAAGGCAATAAAAACTCAGCTAGTCAACTCCTTATGTATAACACATCGGGAATTCTACTTTTGGTAGAGCAGACAATATGTAGATCCCTTTAATCCACCCATCCTCCAAGAAAGAAGAACTTTTTTTAAGCTTTAAGTGCTTAGAAAGTATGGAGGATCCATCTTGAATCCATTCAGAGTACACCCGAAATATCCTTTCTATGATGTGTTCATAGCGTTTGCCAATGACTTCTCACAAGAACTCCTATGGTTATTCTGATACATGTGCCACAAATACTATATCCTCATGGAGTTCAAGATCGATGCCTTTAGCCATTTTTATTGAATCCAACTAGACCTCAGATAATTCATCTTATAGTTTAAGCCACTGTTGTACTGGGTTTGATGCTTCAGAGATTCCAATGATGCAATGGTATTAATGGTGCATCATCTCGTAGAAATCACAGACCGTGATGTCGAAGCTCAGCCAAAAGTTTTGTTCGATTGGAAATTTCTCGTCTCAATACTCTCCTTGGAAGATGAATACTAAGAATCCCAGTACTTCATCTTCTAGAAAAACAAATGCATTCCAAAAGAGATATGGCCAAAGGACTTTGGAAAGTAGAACTACACCGATGATCATACCCACTATGTACTTCAATCTTATCTAGAGCTTTCTTCTCCTATAAAAGGAACGATAGGCCTTTAGTTGGAGATTATAAAATAATACACTCATCATATTCTCCACCTACAAACCTCTATTGTAATGTTTCTCTCTTTTAATAAAAATATTATTTGGCTAAGTTCTCTCTCTTACTCCTCTCTTCTAAAGAGATGGGTACTTGGATCCTTTAGGTCTAGTTGAGATGACCCAACATAGGGCCTAGTAGTATCGGATGTCTCAAGCCCGACCGGATCGGAGACCACCCCCAAGACCCAACCATAACTTCCCTCCACACCAAGTCAGATGAATTTTGAATATATATACCATAATAATAGTGAACAATCATAAATCAAATACAGTCCAATGGTGTCAGCCTCAATACCAATACCAATGCCAAGGTTGGCACCCATATCAACATAGACCATACCAACCTATAGTAGTCACACAAAGACTCTATCTGAAAGTAAAACAATATATGATTAGGACATACCCCAGACCATAGGAAAAACCAATGTCTATAAGATGACAAAAGTATGTAGAAAAATCCATAACATGAAATGGAGCCTTCCGAAGTATGGAAGCTCACCACTTTAATCTAAAACAAGTTGTTCCCGAATCTGATCACTGACCAAGAGAAGTATGGCTAGTTCCTACATTGCATGGGAATACAGCACCCGAAGATGGGTTAGCGGGTGAATGCTAGCATGTACTCAGGAGTAAGGATGAAATTATGCCAACATTTAAAACCAAGTAAATATCCAAATGCAATCACATTCGCGGACATATATACATTATGCTGGGAAAGAGAACCGGGTTTAGCATGCATTTAAAACCTTTAACCTGGGATTGTGAAGCTCTGCCATCCTAAATCTACCCATAGGCTATATAGGTTTATTTTCTCCCGCTTAATGGATCTCCGTGCATGTTAGCCGCACGAGCTGGATAAAACCTGAGATGACTAATTCATCTCCCAAAATATAAGTGGGACATGATGCACATGGTAACCAAGACCAACCTCAAATCGACAAATATGAGTTTCCAGTTTTGGTCTCCCCCAAGATCGCGACCTTTCACATCTTCGATAAGACATACATATTTAATCCCATAGTAAAACCATTCACACATAATCAACCATTTACCAAGGAGTATTATTTATTAGGCATTAACCATTAGTATTGTCATACCAAAACTAGAGCTTGTAAGTCTATCCATTTAAGCCATACCAAAGCCATTAAACCAATTTGATTCAAAAGTTTCTGTTTAATCCAATACCATGCCTACCAAGGTATTTTCAATCTATTTAAAACCATTTAAACTAATTTAGGTTCCATTACCTTTTATACAATGCAAAGATTTCAATAATAGTCAAACTATGTGACAAAAGCATTCTCATTGGCATTTAACAAACATGTTGAGGGTATATAGTTTACAAAACTAAAATCAAGTATCAATTGACCATTCCCATGCAACCAAATGTTCAAATCACAATTACAACATAAAAAACATAAGTAAAACATGGAAAAACACTATCCAACCAAGAACAGCAAAAAACCCCAACATATATGTCAAAACCCAAAACAATACCACAATAATGCCAGGAAAATCATTCTTTAAAACATGTTTTTAGTTGAACTACCAAAGAGGGAGGAGTAACATGCCTTAGATAACAAAGAAGACAGAGAGAAATCACCCCTTAGAGCCTTAATTGATTGCTTGAAGAAAACCCTAGCCTCTTTGAGAGTGTTTAAAGTGTTTTGGATTGAGAATAATAGGGTAAATGATGTCTCAATAGTGTTTAAGTCATGGGGTCAAAAGAAGTTATCAGGGGAAATATCCTGAATTCCCTCATCTTAAGTTCTAAAATTCCCACAGGTGCGTACGGTTTGCCCTCATTCAATCGTACCCACAACATACGAGTGGTACCCTCCACTCATACCTTGATTAGAATAGTAGACATCCTATTATGTCCAATATACTACTCACTACACCAAGTCATACCTTAACCATACGACTTATATGGTCCCAACCGTACCCAAGATAGAATCCAAAGGAATCAACACTGGACAATATACGACTTCACACCACGACTCGCACCCTATCCCTAGTGCTCTAAGTGAGCCACTCATACTAAGAAACAAGTTACTAAGTTTAAGATTAAGTGAAAGATCAACCCAACGACCCATCACCAACCACATGACTCGTACCCATAAAGTCGTAACCACACCAGAAACTCAACTGCCCAATGCTGGACACCCTATGAGTTGGGTTACCTAACCCGTACCCACATCATACAACTAGTATAATGATTCATATAGTTAATAGTAGACTCATAACTCAAGAAATTTACAAGGACCATAACCCAAGGTATTTCAATTCTCCCCCACTTGGATCATTATCCCCGAATGATGGAACAAGGCAGTACAAGAATGATTTACAACCCTAGATGTCTCTACTCTTACCTTTAAGACAGAAAACAAAAATGCAAGGAAATCATTCTTTTCTTTAACAAAGCTAGAAAACAAAGATGGTATAAAGAACACATACCTTAAGCACAAATTTCTAGAATAGGAAAAAAATGCGGATACTTGGACTTTATGTCTTCTTCTACTTCCCAAGTATCTTCTTCAACCTTGTGGCTCCTCCATAAAACATTTACCAAGGCCACATCCTTGGTCTGCAACTGACTAACCTAACGATCTAATATTTCAACCATTATTTCTTCATAAGATAGAGAATCTAAGGTACCAATATCCTTGATATGCACAACCTGTGATGGATCACCAATTCACTTTCTCAACATAGAAACATGGAATAACAGGTGAATGGAGCTCAAACTAGAAGACAACTCAACCTTATATGCAACATTGTTGACCCTCCTCAAAATCACATAAGGACCAATATACCGGGGGCTGAGCTTCCCCTTTTTCCCAAACTACATCACTCCCTTCATGGGAGACACCTTCAGGAATACCTTATATCCTACCTCAAACTCCAAGTCTCTTCACCTTACTTTTGCCTAAGACTTTTAGAAACTTTAGGCAATCTTAAGCCTATCCAGAATCACTTTCACCTTCTCCATATCTTGGTGAATCAAATCTAGGCCAAATATGTCCACCTCGCCAACCTCAAACCACCCAATCAGATACCTACACCTCCTACCATACAACACTTCAAATGGAGCCATCCTAAGGCTAGAGTGGTATCAATTGTTGTAAGAAAACTTTAAAAAAGGTAAGTACTCAACCCAACTACTACTATAGTTAATAACGCAGGCTCAAAATATATCCTTTAATGTCTAAATAGTTTTCTCTAATTGCCCATCCATCTGTGGGTGAAAAGTAGTACTCAGACTAACCTTAGTCCCCAACCCTTTCTGAAATGACCACCAAAAATAAAATGAAAACTGCATACCACGATCTGAAATAATAGAAATAGGTATCCCATTCAACTTCACAATCTCTTGGAGGTAGAACCTTGCATAATTCTTAGGTGAGAAATTAGTCCTCACTAGCAAGAAGTGAGCTGACTTTATCATCATATCCACAATGACCCAAACCAAACCAAATCAAATTGATTTTGAGACTGAGGAAGACCGTTAATGAAATACATGTTGATCACTTCCCACTTCCATTCAGGCAATTCAATTTCTTGATACAATCCTCCAAGCCTCATATGTTCAACCTTCAATTGTTGGCACACCATACACATGGCCATAAAATTAACTGCATCCCTCATCATATTGTTCCACCAATACACCTCCTTAAGGTCATGATACATTTTTGTCAAACCGTGATGAACAACATAGTGTGACTCATCCATCTCAACCAAGATCCTCTCTCGCAACCCATAAACATTAGGAACATATAATCTCCCTTGGTACCAAAAGGAACCATCATAACTAATCTCAAAGTCCATTACTTTCTTCCCACTTATATCATCCTTGATCCTCATTAGGACAAGATCTTGGCCTCAGCACCAAGAGACGACCATGCCACTTTCTGTACAAACACACCACCATTCTGGGAATCCAAAGTTGAACTCCAAGGTTAGCTAAATGGTGGATGTCCTTCACCAAACCTGTTTCTCCTTATCTACATAAGCTACTCACCATGGATAACCGACTAAGAGTATCAACAACCACATTAGCTTTTCATGGGTGGTAGTGAAGACTCTTGTTACAATCCTTGAGAAGCTCAATCCATCTTCTTTGCCTGAGGTTAAGCTTTTTCTGAGTAAACATATATTGCAGGCTCTTATGATCATATAAGATATCCACATGCACGCCATAAAAATAGTGACGTCAGATTTTCAACACGAAGACCATAGCTAATAGCTCCAAATCATGAGTCAAATAGTTTTTCTCATACACCTTTAACTGTCTAGAAGCATATGCTATTACCTTCCTATGTTGTATCAAAAAACAACTAAGTCCTACACGGGATGCATCACAATAAACTACAAACCCATTTGTGCCTTCAGGCAAAGTCAAAACTAGAGCAAAAGTTAGCTTATCCTTTAGCTTCTCGAAACTCCCCTCAAAAGCATTACAACACAAGAACTTTACCTTTTTCTGAGTCAACTTATTCAATAGGTTAGCTATAATTGAAATACTCTCCACAAACTTCCTATAGTAACTTGCTAAACCCAAGAAGCTTTGAATGTCGGTTGGAGTCGTGGGTCTAGACCACTTCTTCACCACTACAACCTTCTGCGTATTTACCATGGTCCCCCCACTTGAAATAATGTGACCCAAAAAAGTGATAGCGTTCAACCAAAACTCACACTTCAAGAACTTAGCATACAACTGCTCCTTCAAGGTCTTTAATAGAATATGGAGGTAATCGGCATAATCTATCTCACTCTTAGAATACACCAGAATGTCATCAATGAAATCAATAACAAACAGATCCAGAAAATGACGAAAGATCCTATTCATCAAATCTATGAATGTCACAGAGGCATTGGTCACCCCGAAGGACATAATCAGAAAATCAAAGTGCCTATACTGGGTACAGAAGGCAGTCTTAGGGATATCTTCCTTCCTAATCTTAATTTGATGACACCCAGACTGAAGGTCAATTTTAGAGAAAAACTTATAACCATGCAACTAATCAAACAAATCATCTATCCTTGGAAGAGAAAACTCGTTCTTAACAATCACCTTATTCAACTATCAGTATTCAATCCACATTCAAAGGGAGTCATCCTTATTACTCATGAATAACATCGGTTCACCCCATAGGGAAATACTAGGATGGATGAAACACTTATTTAGAAGATCCTTGAGTTGCTCCTTAAGCTCATTTAATTCAGCAGGAGCCATCCAATATGGGGGAATAAAAATTGGATGAGTGACCAGAACAAGATCAATCCCAAACTCAATCTCCCTATAAGGAGGAACACCAGGAAGGTCTTCAAGAAAGACCATAGGAAATTCATTCACCACTGGGACAGAATGCAAAGAAGGACTCTCCGAGTTAGAATCTTTAACCCGGACTAGATGATAGAGACACCCCTTGGAGATTAATCTCTAAGCTCTAAGATAAGATATAAACTTCCCCTTAAGATCTAGGGAACCACTCTCCTACTTAATAACTGGCTCATTAGGGAATTTAAAGGCAACCTTACGGTTCCGACAATCTAGAGATGCATAGCATGAGTGCAACCAACCCATCCCTAGTATAATATCAAAATCCACCATATCTAATTTAAATAGATCCACCACCATCTATTTGCTACCAAAAGATACCACATATCCCCTATAGACTCTTCTAGAAATAACAAAGTCACCTACCAGGATAGAAATAAAAAAAAGGTCTGAAATAACTCGGGACCAAAACCAAAATGCACAGCCACAAATGGGGTCATATAAGATAGAGTGGACCCCAGATCAAGTAAATAGTACACATCACAGGAAATGAGTTTCAACGTACCAGTCAAAACATCAGGAGATGCCTCAGACCCTTGTCGTATAGTGAGGGCATAAAGATGGTTTCAACCAGTGCCGAAACTAAATAATGCACCCTTTGGTACTGGAGCTAATGATGAAGCAATTGGAAACTTTTTTTCCCCCAAAGAAACCTTGGTCACTGGATAATTCTTAATCATGTGCCTCGGCTAACCACAGCTAAAGCATCTATCCCTTACTTCCTCACACTAACCCTACTGCATCTACCACAGAACCTGTAAAGAGTATATTATAGAGCTAACTGGGCCCTACTAGCCTAAGATTAGACACCCTATGCCCTAAAGTTGTCGCTACCTTAGAAATGCTTATCACCCAACGGCTTTGAATAGGGGGCACTAGACCCAGAATTGCCCCATGTCTTTTTAGGCCACTTCCCATCATTCCTGCCACTCTTCTGCTGGCCACCACCCTGCTTAAGAAATATAAACTTCTTTCCCTACCTCTCCCCTATTTCAACCTACTTCTTCTTTTCTTCTTCTACTAGTTGTATGCACACAACCAACCTAGAAATATCTATGTCTTTGATCAATAAGTCAGCCTTACTCTCCAATATCAAATCTCTAGAAAACCCAGAAGCAAACTTTCTCTTTTTAGACCTCATACTAGAAACTATCTACAAATAATACCAAGATAACTGGTGAAACTTTAGGGCATATTCTTTGATAGATATCTTACCCTGCTTCAAATCTACAAACTTTTCCGCCTTTGCTTCCCTTAACTCCTGAGGAAAGAAGTGGTCTAGGAAAGCATTAGAGCAATCTTCTCAAAGATCTAACTCATCACTGTCACCCCATGATTGATCCTATTCCTCGTACCATTGGTATGCCACATCCTTAAAATGGTAGGATACAAACTCCAGGACCTTCACATGCATGGCATGCATAACTCAAAAAATCTTTTCTATCTCATCCAAAGGTTTTGATGATGCTCCTTTACCTTAACACTAATAAAGGTTGGAGGGCTCAACCTTATGAACTGGACAACCCTTGTAGCCTTATAAGATTAACTAACAGTAACACCATGCTTAGACTGAGTAGCTACCAACTTTGCCAACATGTGAATGGACTAACAAAACTCAGCATTCATCACTTCAGCATGAGGAGTCTGAGATAGACTAGAGGGAATCAGTGGAACTCCAGGGGGACAATCAGGAACTAGACCCTAGACTGGGTATGGAAACCATAAGTAGAGCGTATTCCACCAACATTGTCCCTAGTTAAGACAAAGAAGTTTCCAAGAGCACAGATCGTGTCCCAACAACATTATCCCCAGTTGGGATAGAGAAGTTTCAGAGCATCATATCAGCAAGGCATGATCTAAAAATCGAACAAATAAGAATTGGAGGACAATTTAGGACCTTAAACTCTATATCTTGAAAATAAAACACAAGAAAGAGAAATATTCCTAAATGTCTCATAGCCTCTCCCTTATAAGTGTGGCACACTACACACTCTTAAAAGAGATTCTACTTGGCATGGCTTTGTGGACTCCCATGTGACCATAAACCTAGGGCTCTGAAACCAATCCAACATGACCCGAACTAGGGCCTAGTTGTGTTGGGTGTCTCAAGCCCGACCGAGACCGGAGACCGCCCCTAAGGCCCAATCATAACCGCCCTATACCCCAAGCCGAATAAAATTCCAAATATATATAACATAATAAAATGGAACAACTATAAATCAAATACAGTCCAACAGTGTCAATCCCAATACCAATACCAATGACAAGGCTGAAACGCATACCAACACCACCTATACTAGCCTATAGTAGTCGGACAAAGCCTCTATCCAAAAGTAAAAAAATATTCAATTAGGATACGACCTTGACCATAGACAAAACCAATGTCTATGAGATAAAAAGAGTATGTAGAGAAATCCATAACATGAAATAGAGCCTTTCGAAGTATGGAAGCTCACCACTTCAATCTAACACAAGTTGTTCCCGAATCCAATCACTGAGAAGTAGGAGTATGGATGGTTCCTATATTTCATAGGGATACAATGATTGAAGATGAGTTAATGAGTGAACGCTAGCATGTACTCAAGAATAAGGATAAAATAATTCCAACAATTAAAACTAAGTAAATATCCAAATGCAATCTCATTCATACATATATGTATATACATCATTCCAGGAAAAGGAACCAAGTTTAACATGTATTTAAAACCTTAAACCTGGAATTGTATAGCTTTGTCATCCTAAATACACCCTTGGGCTATATGGGTTTAGTTCCCTCTAATGAAAGGGACCCGGTATGTGTTAGTTGCATGAGCTAGATAGAAACCTGATATGAATAGTATATCTCCCAAAATATAAATGTGACATGATGCACATGGTCACCAAGACCAACCTCACATCGGCAAACGTGAGTTTCCAATTTTGGTCCGTCCAGGACTTCCACCTTCCACAGATTCTCTAACACATTCCTATTTTATCCTATATTAAAACCATTCACACATAATCAACCATTTACCAAGGAGTCTTATTTATTAGGCATTAAACATTGGTATTGTCATACCAAAACTAGAGCTTTCAAGTCTATCCATTTATGTGATATCAAAGCCACTAAACCAATATGACTCTAAAGTTTCCGTTTAAACCACTACCGTGGACACAAAGGTCTTTCCAGTCCATTTAAACCAATTTAGATTCCATTACCTTTTATTCAATGCAAAGATTTAATTAATAGTCAAACTATGTGATAAAAGCATTCTCATTGGCATTTTAACAAACATATTGAGGGCATATAGTTTCCAAAACCAAAATCAAGTATCAATTGACCATTCCTCTGCAACCACGTGTTCAAATCATAATTACAACATAAGTACCATAAATAAAACAAAGGAAAACATTGTTAACCAAGAACAACCAAAACCCCCAACATATATTTCAAAACCCAAAATAATACCACAATAATGCCATAAAATCATTTGTTAAAACATGGTTTTAGTTGAACTAACAATGAGGGAGGAATAACATGCCTTAGATAACGAAGAAGACGGAAATAAATCACCCCTTAGAGCCTTAATTGATTGGTTGAAGAAAACCCTAGCCTCTTTCTTAAACTAAAAGCTTGAGAGAGATTTGAGATTGTTTAAAGTATTTTGGATTGAGAATAATAGGGTAAATGAAGTCTCAATAGTGTTTTAAATCGTGGGATCAAAATAATTTATCAGGGGAAATATCCAGAATACCCCCAGCTTAAGTTGTAAAAATGCCTGCAGGTGGGTATATTTGTCCCCTTCAATCGTACCCACAATATACGAGTAGTACACTCTACTCATACCTTGATCAAAATGTTGGACATCCCATTCTATCTAATAAATGACTCATTGTCCTAAGCCGTACCTTGACCATACGACTCGTACCCAAGACAGAATCCAAAGGAATCAATATTGGATAATGTACGACTTTACACCATGACTCGCACCCTGTCCTTATGGCTCTTAGAGAGAAAATCGTACTCACAACCAAGCCAAGTTACTAAATTTCAAATTAAGTAAAGGACTAACTCAATGACCCATCACCAACCATATGACTTGTACCCACCAAGTTGTAACCACACCAGAAACTTAATCGCCCAACACTGGACACCTCATGTTGGTTTGCTTGACCCGTACTCTTATCATATGACTAGTATGATGAATCGTATGATTAATAGTAGTCTCAAAACTTAGGAAATTTACAAGGGCAAAATCCCAAGATGTTTCAGTAGTTGGGTAAGGAAATACTTTGGCAAGTATACTTGTTGTGATTGCAACATGGAACTCTAAAATACTTTTTATGATTTTGAAATGAAATTTTCTTTGTCCATGAAACATAGATTTCTAAGTCCTTTCTGTGTTTATGAAACAAAATTTCCTTGGTCTGCATAATTACTTTTTGATTTGCTTTCTTTTTCTTATAAACATGTAAATTTGAGGTATGGCATAGTACACCTTTTTTCTGTGGATGCTTAAAGGAGATAAAGTCCATGGGAGAGCTGTAAAAATACTATTTATATAATATATGGAACAATTGTATCTGTAATAGGTTACTAATGATTTACTGTGTTCAAAGACTGGTAAAGTCAAGCCATCTTATTGAGGTTGAGAAGTCTTTGGTCATGGAAAAACATCATCTAGGGTTTAGTAGATGCATAGCCCCAGCAGTAAGAAAGCTATTGTATGTTTATAAAAGCTTTGATTTTGTATAACGTATACCTATATAGACGTGAAACCTCCTATCATGTTGGAAAGGTTAGAGTCTGTGGTCTGTGGTGTCGACAAAAACTTTGATTTCGTATGGCATGCCACCTACATGATCGTGAAACTGTATTTGGAAAATTTCAAGCTCTGTTGTCATCACCTAGTTAATATTGCCTATATTAACTAGGCACAGTATTAACACCCTTCCAATTGGTGTTACAGATTGGATCCCAACTCAGTTATCTTATCTTATTTGGGGCATGTCGGTTAGATGATTACCTCTCACAGTTTCAGTTTCAGTTTCAGTTTTTAGTTTAGAATTCAGTTCAGTTTCATAGAATCAGGACTGTTAGACACAGTCTATCAGTATCAGTAAATCAGTTATCAATAACTTCAGATATCAATTACTCAGCTATCAGAACTCAGTACTTAACTTCAGAAAAGCTCAGATACAGTGTATATTTATGTATGTCCATAGTATTGTATACTCAGTGAATTTAGTAGTATCAGTTACTCATGTACTTTTATATTCAGTTACTCTATATCATTTGGTCAGTTATTGTTCATGCATATGAACCCTTGCATTCATCCATACCTCATCTAGCATACCAGTATATTCCACGTACTGACCGCATACTCTTTTTTTATGCTATGATGTCTCATATCATAGGTTCAGATGCTCGAGTTCCTGACCGCGCTTAGACAAATTCAATCAAAAGTCATAGATTTAGTAGTGATTCCTTATCTATCGAGGGTATACTTTATTTTAGTATTTCATCTTATCAGTAGACCAGTAGTCGGAATTAGTTGGGGGCTTATCCCATCAACTTTATATTCAGACAGTTCAGTTAGAGGCTTTTAGACAAGACCAGTTCAGACAGTGTTTAGTTTTTAGATGTTTTTACCAAATGTTATTATTTATCAGTATTTAGATTTTGAACCCTATGTCAATTCAGCCTAATTCCGCATTTATTTCAGTATTATTATTCAGTGCTCACAGCAGATATCAGTCATGGGTTAGCTTGTGGTCCTTCGGGGTTGCAAGCACCGTGTGGCATCCAAGGTGTACTTTTGGGGTGTTACATATACCTAGGCTTTGCCTCAATATTCCTTCACACTTATAGCCTTAGATAAAAGCAAGCATATAATAAATTTTCCCTCATAAGGAAAACCTAGTCTCTTCCATCTAAACCATTATTCATCCATTTTTATCACCACTATCTTAACATTGGATGAGGGTCACTGAAGGACTAAAGCATAAAGACCTGAAGCATTAAAAAATACTATATAAACATGATCTACAAGCATCAACCAACTTCTCTTTCACAACCACAAGGAGAACCCACATTAACAGTTCTTAACAAAATAATACATTCATTAATAACCTATACTTTTCTAGCACATTGGAATACCATCAAGAACTCCTTTCCTACTTTAATCATACCAAAATTCACCTTAACTAATAACTCCTTCTCTACCTTCCACCATGAAATCTACACCACACTTACTACTCCTTTTGTTAACACACAAGGACATATCACCTCAATTCTACTTAATAACATACATAGATTTATCAATTTACCCTCAACCAAACGCAAAACCTAACTTTTCTTATTACTAAACTTCTAAATCCATACTTCTAACTCTAAGGATGTTCTACTACTTACGAATCATAACACCCTAAGTTACACTATCCCTTAATAAAAACTATATTTAATACTTTATGCACATGCTCTCTCCTTTTATGAGTGCTATCTGTAATGAAGGGCTAAAGAGAAATTTGATCACATAGTATATTCTTCCTTAACAACACAACTCATAAGGAAGAGGACATAAGTTTTTGAATTAAAGGACTTTAAACACACTAGCGGGCTCCTTCAAGCCATTTGCGTAGTTTCTGAAGTTACTGATAGTAAATCTGAGAATATCATATCAGGAGAAATTAAAATTTACTACTCATGTTATCTCAAGAATAAGTCATAAATGGAGAATTATGGAGTAAAATAAGAATAAATAGAAGTTTCTGCGAGAACAACCTTACTGCATGATCTAGAGCATGAAGAAGGAAAATATTTCTTAAATGCCCAATAGCCTCTCGAAGAAAAGTACAGACATCTTCATACCATTCTGCAAGACTCTACTAGACACGGCTTTACAGAATCCTTAGGGTACTTGAACTATGTACTCTGATACCAATTTTGTAATGGCCTTAGACTACCCCACTTAGACCTTACACGATGCTTAGAACCATAAGTGATCCTAAGATAATCCATGGTACTGACATAACTCGTGAGCAACTAAATAAAATACATAAAACTAAAAATTAATAAGCGAAAGAGATATTATTGGAAGAACTTATTCATTACAAAACTATTTGAAATATTTACAACACTAGAATATACAAAAGTAAATCAAAATAGAATACAATGAAATACATCAACTCTAACTGACTGTCTATGATGCCTCTACTAATACTTACTATAAGTACTCAAAACACATCAACTTTAACTGACTGGAATATTTCCACAAGTCATGATAGAACCTACTTGAACCCACACAATATATTACCCAAGTTGTAGCCCGAAATGACCAGTAATGGCCTAGATGGTAGAAGGTATGAATAACATCGATATAAGGCAACAAACATATCTAGATAAGAAATATAAATATAATATCATAAATAAAGGTAAAGAAATAAAGAGTTACCTACGACTTAGTAAGGACGATACAAGAGTTTCTAATCAAAAAATATCAGTACAGGTAGTATTAATATAGAAGTAGTCTCAAATGGAAAGACTATCCAAAAATAATAAAGGATAAGAGAATCATCTCGGACTCTAAAAGCTCATCCTATCTTTGAACCCTAACAAGTACTAGAGTGGACGTCAACGACAGCAACTAGTACTCAAGTATGCATCAAGAAAATATAGAAGTGTAGGATGAGTATCAAAACAACGGGTACTAGGTAGGAATCATCGACTGACTAAGATAAACCAAAATAAAATAATAATAAGATGCGGGTAAACTAAAGTCAAGATAAAAGGGCAAAACTAGAATAATGCTATAAATGTCTAAATATTATACAGAATGCCACTAAATATAGCCTAAGTAGGGCCCCATAGGACCAGAAGACGCAAATAAGAAGAAGGTAACCCAACCGAGACCTCATAAGCCTGATGGATATAATCAAGATAAAAGCACCGATAATAATAATCATAACATAACCGAACATTAAAACAATACCCATGAATCCTTCAATACGATAAACAACAGACTCAAACTGGTTCCTTAATCATGATTAAACTTTTTAGTGTCAGGCTTGAATTGAAAATAATGTCAAAATTATCGCACTCAGATCAGATATAATATCATAAATGTCTAACTCAAACCAGTTTCTAAATAGATTCAAGGTACAAGTCTAGTCAATAGTTTGAAAAAGTCTAAATCCTTCTGTGGTCCAAGAGTGAATATAAATAACTAAATAAGGCCTCTTAGGTGTACAAAGAGATAATTAAGATATTTGACCATAAGAAGGCTGATGGGTCCTACCACTAACATAGTAAGTTCATACAAGGGTAATTTCTACCCAAAACTAGTCTAAGGCATCCAAGTCTTTCTACAAGGTGTAAACTAGGTCTAACATGTCCTACGATCACAATTTACTCCTCAAAAAGGATAGGTAGGCTCATTCTACCTAAAATGGCTCACTATTCAGCTAGATATTCCAAATTCCATTATACGTACGACTATGTCATAACTTCCAAGGTAAATCTAGCATAATACCATGATAAAGCTCAATCTAAGAGAAAGGTAGGCCTATCCTACCTTGTCATTGATGAATTCCCAAGAAAGTTTGCTAAATTAGAGATTTTCTGTAATGCCTCGAGAGTGCCCCTTTTGGACGTCACATAGTGCTTAAAATCATAAGTGATCCTTAGATAATCTATAATACTGGCATAACCCATGAGCAGCTGAATAAAATATATAAAATTAAGAATTAATAAGATGAAAAGATGTCATTGGTAGAACTTATTCATTACAAAACTATTTGAAATATTTACAATACTAGAATATACAAAAGTAAATCAAAACTGAATACAATGGAATACATCAACTCTGATTGACTGTCTATGATGCCTCTACTAATACAGACTATAGGTAGTTGGGACATGACCCACAACAATCCCTAATCAATATGACTGAATAAAATATAATATTAGGACAAAAGATGACTCTAGCCCTTGGATTAAGAAACAATATAGCCATAGACACATATATATGGCCATAGACACATATATATATGGCCAGTACTTTTTAATGTACTGAATATGTGTGGGTGAATGCAATAAGTAAACTGAAGTTGAACTTACTTTTCTAATCATGCATGCTAAGTGTAAAGGACTCACCTTAATCATGAATAAAACTGTAAGCTGAAATATCCAAAATCATGAATAATAAAGCATAATATAATAAGTTTAGCGAGTCATTACACTTAGTTTCTAAAATCTTTACTTATGCTTTATTTGTGAGACTTTCTTATAACCGACATAAACCATATGAACTATCATGGAGTCCAACATCTTACCCGTGTAGAGGAGAGCTACTCTACCCTTGGAATTAGAATAGAACCTTAAGTTAGAGTGATTACTATACTTAAACCATATTGGGTAGAGGAGGGGACACTCTTTAGCGAGGCCCTTAAAAATAAACCTATGGTGGCACGTAGTTTCTGAGAATAAGATGTGTTGAACCCACATTCCCCTCTTGGTTCTAAATACTAATCCAAAACATATACTTATATGCTCATTCTTGGTGCTAAATACTAATCCCAAAACATATACTTATATGTTCATACTTTTGAAATCCACCTTAAAATAGTATATGGGTTTATAAACTGAAAACCCGACTATACTTCTCTTCCTTAAATCATATTCATGAGGAAACTTGTGGATTTCATGTCTTATCTTAGATTAAAAGATCAAGATGAACTTTAATCATGTTGTACTACTTGTAACCTGAGCTTAGAAGCTTAAACTTCTTGCAAACTCAGTAACTTATACTTGAACTTAAAATTAATCTTTATCTCAAAGAAACTTTATAACAAAATATAAAATTCAATGCTCAAATTGAAATCTTTTATCAATTTATCAAATTTCATGTCAAAATATTAAAATTCATCTCATAATAGCAATCATGTAAGTAATAACATGAGTAAAGGTAAATTCTTGTGCAAACTGAACTTTAAATCATATGATAAAGCCATAATCCCAAAAACATGGAAATTCCAAAATTTGGGTGAGTTTTGGAATTTTTGGACATTGTTTGATTCATGTTTGGATGGCCAAAACACCAAACCAATACAATCTCGATGCATTTCGTTAGCTATCACATTGATAGAACTAACGCAGCACATCAGCAATCATGTCGACACCATCGATGCGGTGCAGCGCCTGCGATGTCGCTGGACATATTTTGCTCATTAAATTCCAACTTTCCAAGGGTAATTAGGTCCATTTTCCCTCACTCGATTCAGACAAAACATGAAATTAAACCTCCCAAAGAGCAAAATTCAATCATTATCTCATAAATACTCTCAAGAACAATGCCCTAGTTTCTTCAAGTTCAAGTCCAAGTACCAAGAATTCACCACAATTCCCATGAAATCAACAATCAAGCTATGTTAGGTGTTCATCCTGGGGTCTCCTTCTACCCATGGAGTTCTACATGTGCAAATTGGGTTGTATTCATGTTTGTGTTGTTGCATGGGTTTTAATTCAAGATTTAATTATAAGTTTCATGAACATAAGATAACATGTATGTTTATTGATGTAATTCCCATGTTAAAACCCTTGAAATTTCAAGTTTAAGTAGTAGTCATGATGCTTATGTGTTGTTCAGTATCATGTGCATTAATCATGCTCCAAGTGTTTGATAAAATGTCCATATGAGTAAATTATGCATGGTAACCTATTATTGTATTGCTAAAGTTATGATATGAGTTTATCTATTATGCTATCGAGTCCTAGGGGTATTTATTACCTGAAATCTAGTTGTTTACTTAGTTGCAGTAGTTATAGAATAGTCTCAGTAAAGGGTCAAGAATAGTAATACTTAGTCAATAACAGAACTCAGTCCAGTTTAGTCAGTCTACACGATTAGTATTAGTTCAGTCAAGACTAGTACAGTCTAGTGATCAGTTCAGTGTTGATTCAGTTTGGAGTCGGATTCAGCACCAAGAGAAACCAGGGATGAGGGCATTCCTGCCAACAAAGGGTTTGACCCTTAGTAGTAGTCCCTGTATTACAGAATTACATATCCAGTGCAGGGTAAGTCATCCTCCGGCCAGACTAGGGTTGATGCCATCATATATATATTTTATGAGTCATCCTGCCAGATTAGGGTTGACCCATTATTTTTAGTATCCTATGGAAAGGTGCTAACACTCTTCCAATTGGGGTCACAGGTTAGACCCCAAATCAGCTTATATCGAGGTTTGTCGGTTAGCTAAACACTCCCACAGTTACAGTTTAGTCTCAGTATCCAGTAAAGAACTCAGTCAGTTCTACAGAACCATGGCTATCAGTTATTAGTTACTCAGCCATCAGAATTCAGTACTCAGTTTTGGTATAGTCTCAGATACATGATGTATACTTATATGTACAGTATTGCATATTCAGTATGTTCAGCAGTTATAGTTTTGCATGTACTCATATCTATTTACTTCGTGATATTTATTCAGTCAGTTATCATCTCATGCATATGAACCCATATATATCAGCCTTACCTCACTTAGCATACCAGTACATTCCACGTACTAACGCATACTCTCTTTTTTGCGCTATGATGTCTCATATCATAGGTTTGAATGCTTAAGTTCCTGACCGTACTTAGCAGCTCAGGCTATCAATAGCAGTTATAGTGGTGAGTCCCTATATTTCGAGGACAGAGTTTATCTTTTTTAGTATTTTAGTAGTTCAGAAGTTATTTCGATCAGAGTTTGTTGGGGGTTTGTCCCATCAACTCCATATTCAAATAGTTAGAGGCTTTCAGACTAGTATAGCCAGTTATTCAGTTTTCAGATATTACTATCAGATATACTCAGTTATGTTTTTAGTATTTTGAGAACCTTATGGCATTATCATATTTCTTCCACATATATATTTCAGTATTATGTTCAGTCTTATAGTATGTACTAGTCATAGGTTAGCTTGTAGTCCTTCAGAATTATAAGCACCGTGTGACGCCCAGGGTGTAGTCTCGGGGCATTACAAACTTTGTATCAGAGCCTAAGGTACTAAAAAGTCTTCTAGAGTCTAAAAGTCGCGTCAAGTAGAGTCTTGTGCATGGGTGTGTAGTACGCCATACTTATGGACAAGAGGCTATGAGGTGTTTTTAGGAAAAATTTCCCTTCTTTCAGTGTTTATATCGTGCGAGTAAGCATGATCTCAAGTTGAACTCTTTGTCTAATCCAACTTTTCTTTTCTGTCGCAGAATGTGCCTCCCAAAAAGATCAATGAAAAAAGGACTGGGAACCAGCCAGCACCTCCGCCCATTCAAGAAGATCCCCTGATTGAGAATGTATCTCATGCAGAATTCAGAGCATCTTTCACCACCCTAGCCTATTCTATAGCATCCCAAAATAAATGCCCAGCTATTGTTTAGGCCAACCTAGTGGTCAATACTGCTGCTGCTAGAATTTAGGACTTCACCCGAATGAACCCTCCTTCATTTTCAAGGTATAAGTCTGAAGAGGACCCACAAGAATTCTTTGACATGGTGTAGAAGGTTATAGACATTATGGGGGTAACAGCTAGTGAGAGTGCTAAGTTATCTTCCTATCAGATGCAAAAGATGGCTCATACATAGTTTAAGCAGTGAAAGGTAGATAGGGGCACAGATACAGGGCCCGTAGAGTAGGAAGAGTTCGCTACTGCCTTTCTAGATAGGTTTTTTTTGTTGGAATTTTAAGAGAGGCTAAGGTGTTAGAGTTTATCAACCTGAAGTAGGGCAGCATGACAGTGAAGGAGTATTCCCTCAAGTTTTCTTAATTAGCCAGGTATGCTCCTCATGTGGTAGCTAATAGTAGGTCTAAGATGAGCAAGTTCATGTCTGGTATATCTGATAGTGTGGTCAAGGCGTGTAGGACTACAATACTGATTAAGGTGATAGACTTGGCTATGTTGATGATCCATGCTCAGCAGATTAAGGAACAGAAGACCAAGGAAAAAGAGAGGGAAAGCAAAAGGGCTAGAACAGGTAGCTTTAGTTTTGCTCAGCCTAAGTTAGAAGGTGGAACCGTCCTCAATTCCACCCAAAATCTTTAGTCCCAGCTCAGTCCTCAGCCAGTGCTCCGGTGCATAAATTCAGAAATGGTAATAAAGATAGGGCGCCAGGCTCTAAATCTCAGGGTAGTGTTAGCAGTGATTGAACAAATCCTCTTTGCCAGAAATATGGCAGAAATCATCAGGATGTCTGTAGAGATAGCAGTGATGTGTGATTTGGGTTTGGTAAACTAGGTCATAAAATTAGAGAGTTCTCTCAGGTGGGTTTACAGAGTCAGCATAATCATCCCCCAGCTCAGTCTGGTCGCCCATCTCACCATAATCATCCTAAACACTTATTTACAAGATCAAAACCTCCCAAATACTCTCTCAAATACACTTTCAAAGATTGGAGGCTAGGGTTCCATGGGGTGTTCATCTAGAGGTTAAAGAAGTGTCAAGCTTCCTTGGGGAATCATCTTGTTTAAGGAATGTGAATCTTCCCCTTGTTATTAAATGAAACCATGTATTTTTAACATGGATTAATATTTGTAAATGGTGATTGTGAAATCAAATTATAAGGGTTATGTTGCCTAATTATGAGTAATGCTCGGTCTTGCTTAGACTTGTCTTTTTACATAATATTGGTAATGATTTGCACATATGGGTGCTTGTTATTTGTGGGTTAACAAATGGGTCTTGAGTAACCCTGATATTGATGGTTTCTACTTTGATTTTGGCCTTGGTAAAGTCATGCTCACAAGGTGTTTGTGAAAATGTCTAAGTGAAATTTCTAGTCACATGTTGATGATGTTTTAAACTAGGGAAATGTTCCAATAAGTGTGAATAGTTGGTAAATGGTATTGAAAAGTCATTGTTAGCCATGTAATTAGTTAATGTATGACCCTATTGGTTTGATGGAAAAAAAGGGTTAAAAGTCCCTAAACATGAAATTGAAGTGTGTTAAACTAAAGTGTGGTATAAGATTGTTGATGAAGAATGAATGGTTTTTAAGGTTCTTGATGACCATAAATTGAATTGAATGATGAGTTGAATTAAGGCATTGGCTTATTAAAGTGTTTGTTTAATAAATGGTTCTATGAAGACCGCATGGTTATATATAGTGATGAATTGGTTAAACAGGCTAGAGTCCCTAAGTGTAAAAGTAAATAAATATTGATGTATGTACAAAGGGTTAGAGTCTCAATGTCGACTAATGATAGTCGTGATGGCTTGTGGTTAAAGTCCCTTAATTAATAAAGTGGCTTGTGGTTAGAGTCCTTTGCTAAATAAAGTGGATTATTGTTAAAGGCCCTGGCTTAGTGAAATTGCTTGAGGTTAAAGTCCCTTTCCTAAATATGTAGGCTTGTGGTTAGAGTCCCTTATCTAATACGGCTTGAGGTTAGAGTCCTTTGCCTAATGAAATAGCTCGTGGTTAAAGTCCCTTTCCTAATAGAAATGTATGTGGTTAAAGTCCCTTGTCTAATAAGAGACATTCGAATCTATAAGTGTGGGAGGTCAGAGTCCTCCACATCATGACTCATGATTGAATGCATCAAGAATGCTTGTTAAGTCTTGTTTCCTTTGGCATGTTATGAACATGTTATATATATATACCCACATGCATGCTCATGAATGTGAATGTGGTTGAATATGATGATTTGACTTGATTTTGAATGATGACTCTATTTTATCCTTATCCTTGTATTACATGCTAGTGATCCAACCGCTAACCATCTTTAATGCAATATCCCTATGTGACATAGGGGCCGGAGCTGCTTCTTCTCTTCCTGTGCAATGACAGGTGTTTGGGAGGTTTGTGAGTTGACATTGAAGTGGTGATCTTCCATTCTTCGGAAGGCATACATTTTATAGTCTCTTTGTCTATGGTAGATACTTATTTAGGCTTGGTATTTGGTTATTATCGGGGGCTTGTCCTGACATATATAGACGTCAAATTTGTGTAGAGGCTTGTGGATGAATGTAGACTTGGGTATGTTGGTTAGTATGTTGATGTAAATGAAACGTGTAGACATTGTCTAAGTTGTGATATTAGTTTTGTTTCTGCTCCCTATATATATAGTCTGAGTTCCTTCGACACTTATGGATTGATGTGATGGTTAGTTTAGGTTGATGGGGTAATCTCCGATCCTAGTTGGGCTTGATATTCCCACACGACATGGCACAATTTTGGGTCATGTCACTATAATGATCCTACTTGAGTTGAGCATATGCCATGTGTGATATGAGGTTATTGTGTATTCCTTATTTCATGTGATATATAGAACTTGCCTGGTGTGTGTGCAAAATGAAATAAAAAGTATGGGTTTAGGAGATGATATAGTTATTTCCTTGATAGTCATATTTGATACCCTCTTTTTGACCTACCCATATGCATAATCCTAGTTAGCCCCATTGAACCTTTAGCCTATTTTGTCGGTAGCCACATATGTAGCATGTTCCCTTTCTTTGGTTTGACCTTAATTTGATCCAAAGATCCTAAGCACTTTAGTTGAAAATTAATTAAGTTATGTAGTTGAAATACAAGTAAGGAAAAGGTTAAAGTGAATCCCCCAAGAAATAGCTATTGGTGTTGAGAATTGTGTGTTGTTGTTTAGAGTTATGTAATGAAAAGAATGAAGATTATTCAAAATTGAATGATGTATGCATAGATAATACTCCCACTACACTATATGTGAATTACCTTAATAAGATGGGGGAAAATAAGAGAAGTCTGTAGATCAATGTGGTGAAAATTGGTTGTTAATTGATGGATCTTAATGTTCGTGTGATGTATTAAAGCTCTTAGAGAAGTTAGTCACTACTGTTAGCCAAATAGTTCCTACAATTCCCTTAGCCTACATCACAAACCATAAATACCTATTTGATCTTAAGCCTTAACATTTTGATATTAGTGTAGTACACACTAAGGGAAAGCCTATGGTTCATCATGTGTAACTTGTGAATTCTTTTTTAGAGTGAGCGTATTTTGATTCTTATACCCATTCTATGATAAATTGCATTTATGTGAGGGATTATGCGTAACTTACTTGTTGTGAGGGTACATTCTTGATGATTATTGGATGACTTGTATGATCTCTTTGAATGATTAATATGCATTAGTTTGCCAACTTGATGATTCAATTCTTGAGGTTAGAATGTTTTGAAGTAGTGTTCATGAACTTTCAGTTCTGTGTATAATATGTTTAGAGTAAAAACTTGCATTCTGTGTAGTCACTATAGTACTATTTTGAGTGTCTTTCTTTTTATAGAAGTGTGGAGTCTTCTATAAACATGATTCTTATAGTGAAGAGTTATTTGAGGAAGAACAATCATTTAAGTGTAGGGTGATGATCTGATGAGGATTTATGCACCTCAGTGTTGTTATTCGGGCTTATTTAGTCTTGTTTTGAGGAATTATGTTGTGATTAATGAGTAAATATTTGTATAATTGAGAATATAAGTGTTAAAATACTTGATTATAATGTTTAAAGTATGTTTCAAACAAGTCTGGAATCAATTTGGTCACCTAGAGATTAGACGAGAAAACTAGTGTTACTAGCTTGAGCTATGTGTTGATCTATTTGATCTTGATGGATTCTAGTGTGAATAATGATTTAATAACGGTATTATTGTGTAATTATGTGTGTAATAACTTTTTTATAGTATTTAAGGTTCAATTTAAAGAAGTCATGAGACAAAACAATAAGTTAAAGATCAAAAGGACAAAACTAATACTTATAGCTTAAGTTACTAGTTCATTATATTGAACTGTTTGTTGGTTTGAGCTATAATTCATGGTGTTTGATGATATAGGTTTATTTTTCAGTTCATAATTATGATATATGGATGATTCACAATTTGGAAATCAATTGGAAACAACATCACAAGGCTTGGAATGGATGAACAAACACATAGGACAAGATGTGACCAAAATTGGATGTTTTGGAGTCATTGGTGTGCCACGGACCATAGGTACGGATTTAGGGATGTGAAATGCCATTGGAATCATCCTAAGAAGTTAATTCAGTATCTCAATCAATAAGGTCATTCCACTGAACCTAGGCACCACAATAAGGGCGTGGCACACTCCTATGTCAAAATCAGCAGCTTTAGTCCAAATATAAATAGGGAACTTTGTTGTTATGTTACACACTTGGACAACCTTGGGACTTTAAGGTAGGTTGTATAACACTTAAAATAGGGTTTTTATTACATTACTTTTTCTTTCTATGTATTTTAACATATTTTTAATCATGGTGTTTACGGTTACGTCCATGATCGACTAAACACTCTTTTTCGGGGTTATGGCCAAGATGATGTGTTTTATATATTGCATATGAATTGAATTTTAAGACTGATTATGGGTAGAACACCATGACTTAGTCTTAATTATTAAATTTTTAAGGATTAGAAGGGGGTTCCTTTGGACAACTTTAGGACAAGACTTGTGTTATCCCTTGAGGACTTACTTAAGAATGTTAGGCATCATTGAGACTAATGAGACTTTAGTATGAGATTACTTCGTTTCTTGATGAATGGTGGTGATTTTCCCTGAATTATGATATATAGCCTATAGATATGTTATGCCTCATAGTTATGCTATGGCTTATGGATATGATTAATGAGATGAGTTTTGGATATTTATGTTGGCCTAAAGACATGATTATAATGTTGTAATTATTTTGGACATATTATTGGGCCTAAGGCTGTGTTATGATGTTGGTTGGATTTCTGAAGATGGTTCATCCATATAAAGGATGTGGTCGTAGTTTGTAGATGTATTAATTCTTATGACTACATTGTTAGAATACTGGTGATGGCATGTATAGGTTCGGTACATTCATGATATTTAAAATGGTAAATGGTACGATTCTAACTAAAATATAATTTTTCTACTATTTTCCCTAGATAGGGATTAAAGCCTATTTTTTGCCTTAAAAATAAATTTCTTCATAACGGAGATCATACCACCTTAATGGGTGATATATGTGCATTGAGATTAAAAATAGTGTTTTTAAAGATTTGGATGAGATGGATCCCGATCTATGATTTTGATACTACTAATTACTCCGCTCGTGAGTGATTGTGACCCTTTCTACACTTTTATAATGATTTAGTCCCAAAGTTTACCTTGGATAATAGATTTACATCATTATCATAGAGGTTGTCCGACGGTCTTAAAGGTTGTGCGATAACCTCGTGTATCACATCATTATTATAGAGGTTGTGCAATGGTCTCAAAGGCTATGCGATGACCTCGTATATCACAGTACTATCATTGAGGTTGTGCCATGGTCTCAGAGGTTGTGTGATGGCCTCGTGTATCACATAACTATTATAGAGGTTGTGAGATGGTCTTAGAGGTTGTGCAGTGACCTCATGTATCAAATCATCATTATGGAGGTTGTACAACGGCTTGGGTTACTTATGGTATTACGTATTGTATTTTGAGGCATTCATTTTTACATGCATATTACCTATCACCAATATTTTCAAGTCCACCAAGGACCGGAGACAACTCACATTAGCCTAGACAACCAGAACACAATAACTAGCAGCAGATGAATTCCAAGAAAATAACAAGATAGAGTTGAGTTCTGAACATAATACAATATAGACATATATATATCAAGAGGGATCTAATAATCTACAACACAATCTGCCCACACCTTGTCCATAAAAGCCTTTAGGAAACCAAACATCAACCAAAGTCGGGACATACCCCCGACCATAGAAAAATACCCACCGAAATAGTCTAAGACATAAATAAGGACAAGACCATAAAATGAGAGCCTTCTAGATAATGGAAGCTCACCACTTTACATATGACTCTCGAACAATCCAAAAATCACCTATCACTGCATAGGAAAAGCAGAAGTCTCTTTGAACCCTATATCACGTGGAGATACAGCATCCAAGGACGATTAGCAGGGTGAGAGCTAGCATGTAACTCAGGTAAGAGACCAAATTATGCCATGATCAAGTCAGTCCAAAATCATTCAAAACCATATGCACACAATCATATACATATATATATATCATGCTGGAATAGGGAACAAGGTTTAGCATGAGATTTAAGACATTCACCTGGATTGTAATCTATCTCGACATCTAGGAACCCACGAGCTAAATAGGTTCATCTCCCCCTACTGAAAGAGCCCCAGTGCGTGTTAGTCGCACGAACCAGAGATATCCAAGGAAGATCGGGCAATTCCACAACCCCACAAAATTCCAAGATACATGAATATATATATGTGTGTGGACTATCACACGGTAGTAAAAACTCCCACACTGGCAAATGTGGTTTCCAATGTTGGTCCTTCCTGGGACTTACACTTTCATGGTAAGCTACACAACCCATCGTTAAGACCAATTAAAATAGCTTATACATTCCCATTTATTAACCAAGAATCATCCATTATGGCATATTCCATTGGTATCGTCATACCAATAACGTTTGTCAGATAATATCATTATGTCATTCAAATTATTCATCACCTTAGGGGAATGCCCCGACCCCTGTGATTTATCAAGTCAAATTTTGGAGAGAATGCCTCGACCCTCGTAGTTTACAAAAATCAACTTGAGGGAATGCCTCGACCCATATAGTTTAAAATTATGTCAACACATGGCCATCAAGGCCTTCCAAAAAATCATTTGTATTCAATTTAGCCTTTTATGCAATGTAATAGTTTAGGATAGTAAGCCAAATCATATGATTAACCATGTTTCAAAGCCAAGTATGCAAGTGGGTTGAGGTTACACAATTTCCAAGCCAATTCCAATACCAAAACTCAATAATTTGGATGAATACCATGACCCCCATCCCATATTACCATTCCCATGCACCCAATCAATTCAAAAACCATCAATAAAGCATAAACAATGCATATAAAATCATGGGAACACCATTTAAGAAACAATCATCCAAAACCCTCAACCCAAGTTCCAAAATCAACATTTAAAACCACATTAATATCAATATTACATTCCATGAATAAAGCACAAGTTTGTAGGGGAGAGATATATGCTTGAAAGTATTGAGAATTATAGAGGGAAATCACCAATTGGAGCCCTAGAAGTCAAATCCTTAGAAATCCTAAATGTTCTTGCCTTAGGGATTTGAGAGAGAAGAATAGTGCTTATGTTATGATAATTTGATGGTAATAGGGATATAAGAGTGTTTTAAGTCATGGGATAGAAGTTGGATGGGAGAAAAGACCGATTTGCCCTTAATAAGAACGAGTTGGAAAAACTGTGCCCGGTCTCTATAGGTTACGTCACGACTCATGACGTCTGGATACAAGTCGGTGCCTAGACTCGTAGTCTAGGCAATGACTCAAGGAATCCTTACTTTTGACCCTACAAGTCATACTATACGACTCGTAATATGTCATTCAACTTATAGGTCCTTGATGAGTGATGATTTTACCACCTATTCTCACTAAACATTTGTGCACACTACCTTGTTTTGAATTAATAAATGAGACATATTTGTCAGTAAATGCACTAACATCCACTCATTACAGGCATAGAGTTGAAGAGATCAAAATATGTGGAATGGAGCTTAAAATGATACAAAGGGACCAAGAAAGAGTGCAGCTGAAGACCTGGACCATATCAACCTCAGTTACTGTGACCTCGGTCCTTATTCCATGGTCATTGTCATACAAGTTGGTCAGCATAATGCGGTCGCCGAACATAACCACAGTCACGGTCAAACTTGCACGATTGGAGTTCAGCAGGATTATGCCCTAGGGCAGTTTTGTAAAACTACATGGATGAATCCCAAATAATATATAGGCAAAAACCCTTTCTTCTTAGGGTATTACTTACCTCATAGATAGTTTTGATTTGAAAGCAAGAAACCCTAATTGGCAAGTGTGTGACTACTCTTGGAGGCTTAATTTCTTAGTAATTTTCTGAAAAATGAACATTTTGGATAATCTTTATGGTATATCTCTCTTTACTTTCTTCATGAGTAACTAAGTAATATAGTCTTGGGATTATGTTGAACTAAAGTGTAATTTTGTGTGGGTGTTGATGTTTTTGCATGATTTTTTGTTGTTGAGTATGGATTCCACCATTGGTTGGGTTAATGAGTTGGAATTTAATGGGTGAAAACCCCAAATCTCCAAATGGATTTGATGGGTGAAAAACCCAAACTCTATAAACCCTTCAACATCCTTGAAAGAGGGATGAAATTTAACTTAAGGTAACCCATAACATCCTAGAAAAAGGGCTATAGAGGGACAAGGTAATGGTAGATAATTGAGCCTATGGTTTACTACCTTTAGCAATCTGAGAAATAAGTGTAGGTTGAGTGTAAATCATGTCAAGAGCATCATCCTAGAAATAGGGATGCTTGATTAAGGTTTTGGGTGGTTACGAATCGTACACTTGTTAGGTTCTCAAAAGAGCCAATGGGTGAAATCATTGTAGTTTTATTGAAAGATTGACTACAATGACTTTCGACCTAGACTATCCTTTGGTCAACAACTAATCTTCATGTTAAACCATCATTAACCCACATGTTTTACCTTTAGGTAGACACATAATCCCATGACCCTCTCTATTCTTGATTTTAAATCAAAAATCAAAAGTGTCATATTCATGCATTGATAGTTTAAAATCATTACAAACCAAACCCCCTATTTTTTTTTACACGTCTGGTTTATTAACATTCCAGGTAACCTTTTAGTAACTAGAACACCCATAGGATTTGAAGTCTACAATTCACTCCTTATGGATTCGACCCCAACTCTAGCTGGGTTATTGACAACGACCGTCTCACCCCTCAATCATGGGAGTGAGTTGAGCGTTATCAAAATGGCATCATTTTCAAGGAGTGGAATATAGATTTTATTTATGCGGTGTGATCTTTATTAGGAATACCTGGAGTGGTGTAATTTACTTTATTTATTATTTTTTATCTTTTGTAGACAATCGAACTGTTAACAAAACAATGAGTGATAGTGCAAGCAATATGGGCCCCTTTGATGCCCCTATAGATGATGAAGGGCCACTAAATGAAGAGGGAAAAACTAGTGCAATTTGTATCCCACCAACTAATAGGAATAGAGTCTTCCATATGACTAGCGTTATGCTTCATATGTTGCAAACGGAAGGATTGTACGGGGGTCAAGCCTTTAAGGACCTAAATGTCTATTTGAAGTATTTCGTGGAAGTGTATGCATCGTTCAATATAGCACACATTACTCAAGAATCCATTCATCTTTGGATTTTATTGTTCTCACTAATGGGCGAGGTGGTTTTATGCCTCTGCTCACTTCCACCAGGCTCAATTATATTTTGGGACGTTCTTACTATGGTGTTTCTTGATAGATATTTCCCACCATAAAAATGGTTCAAAAGAAGGACGAGATTATGAATTTTCATCGATTGAATAGAGATACATTGTTTGAATCTTGGGAGAGGTTTAATGGTAAGCTAGCTTAATGCCTAAATCATGAAGTCTCGTAGAAGATGCTTCTTGAGATCTTCTATCATGCCCTTGATCTATTAAACAAAATGGTGGTGGATAGTGCGGCGGGCGGTTCCCTAGTGAATTTGCACCGCCACACTGCCTTTCTATTGATTGGAGAAGTGTCAAAGAAAAATCGGGGTTGGCATACCCGAGAAACTAAAGCTCCCAAGATCCCTTCTACTACTTTTATGGTTGATAATGAACAGAGAAATAGGAATGAAGAAAAGTAGGAGAACACGGAAAAAATGATGACCCAACTTGAACTCTTAAAAAATCATGTTATGGGTGCACCCACGAAAGTAACAAACATCGTAGCATCAAAGTCTTATAAAGATAATGAATAAGCAAAGAAGTTGGATGTGGAAATCCAATATTTTGCTAACTACTCGGGGGTTCCCGCCCAGCCTATCAAAGGCAAGGTAGGAGCTAAGGTTTGATGCATCATGACCAGGATAGAGATTGGAGAGATAGGGAGCGGGATTATAACCATTATGTTCCTCCTCATGATCAGGCCAAAGTAAGAGAGTCAAATATCACCGACCCTGAAAAAATCAAGATTGAAGATGTATTGACAAGGATCTTGAATAGAGTAGAAGGTACGGACAAAATGGTCCATGAGTTGAAATGTGATTTTTCTCAACTTTCCCAAACTGTGGTCTCTCACTCCACCTTTATTAAGAAATTAGAGACCCAAGTTGAGCAAATATCTATACAATTAAATGCTAGGCCAAGAGGTGGACTCCTTAGTGACACGATTTCTAATCCAAAGGATGATGCCCAAGTTCTAGCAATTATCACAAAGAGTGGAAAGACCCTTGAGGAACCCTATAAAGGAGACTTGATTGAGAAAATACCCAAAGTGATAGCAAAGGAGGTGTTACCTCAAAGTAAAGAAGGAGATGATGAGAAGAAAAGTGATGAAGAAGTGGTTGAGATTAAAAATCCACAAAGTGAAGCAAGGCCCACAATCCAAGTTCTTCCCCCATTAACTCAAAGATTTCATAAAAAATAGTAAGGTGACAAATTGAGGAAGTTCAAGGCAAAACTTAGTAATCTATAGATAAATATCTCATTGCTTGAGGCGATCCAAGAGATATCGGGATATGCTAAGCTGATGAAAAAGTTGATGTCCAAGAAGAAACGTGTTGAAGGTGACACCATTGAGGTGACTCATGGGTGTAGTGCTATCATAGATAGTATGGTTGCAAAAATGAAAGATATCCCCGGAGTGTTCACCATCCCTTGCACTATTGGGACGCATGAGTTTGCAAAAGTTCTATGTGACATTGGTGTAAGTATAAACTTAATGCCTTTTGTCATCTACAAGAAGCTCGAATTGGATGCCCCTATACCGACCTCTATGCGACTTCTCATGGTGGACCGGTCCATTAAAAGACCGATGGGAATTTTGTTTGATGTCCTTGTTAAAATTGAGAAGTTCATACTCCTGATAGATTTAGTAGTGTTAGATTTTGAAATGGACTAAGAGGTACCTATCATCCATGGTCATCCTTTCTCGGCCACCGGAAGAGCCATTGTCGATCTAGAAATAGGGGAGATGAAATTTAAGGTGCAAGAGGATAAAGTCTCCTTCAAAATTTGCAAGTCAAAGAAACAAACCGCAAAGCTTCAAGTAGTATCCGTGGTAGATGTTGAAGATGAGAAGGTGAATAAGGAGGGGTTTGAAAATAATAACTAAGGCACTAGGTGGGAGGCAACCCACAAATGCCACGAGAGTGGCTCGTATCCTTTTTGTAATGTTTTTGTAGGATAAATTTTATCTTTTGCATATGAATAACCCATGCATTTATGTCATTATGGAGTGCATTGGATGAGATTGAAAAAAGAAGAGTGTGTAATTCTGCATTGAAAACTGAACAGGGTAAAATTCATAAAAATTGAGTAAAAAGCTACACAGGGGAAAAATAGGAGAGCAGAACTGCTCTAAGTTACCGCGATCATAGACCCCAAGCCTGATCTAAGTGACATAGGTGTCCCTGATCGCGGCCACCTGACTGCGATCGCGGCTACTTCAGTTATTTAATTCCTCATTCCCCCACACTCCCTTTACAGATTGTACTTTCTAATTTGGGCAAACTTTTGGCCAAGTTTTTGAGCTCTTAAACAACATCCTTGCACTCTTATTACATCATAACTCCAATAAGTGTCATGAATTCGTGTTTTTATTTCTGAAAATAATCCCTAGAATGCATAAGTAAGAGAAGGCCTAAAATTTTGATTGTTATGTCTCCCATGGTATCATACTTGGTATGGTGTGATGTTAGCTGCTTAGATAAAGTGTGCACACAAGTGGGACATCTTACATACCCAATAATGTGTTAAAAATATAGACAAACAAGATGTGCACACTAAGTGTTTGACACTTTGCCCAAATGAACTTTCAATAGGTTTAACTTCATTTTAAAGGGTGCATTCAATCACCTCTTAGCATTGCTTAATTATTTTTCCTGTACATCTATATTGTAGAGCATGCTAGTAACCCAAACAAACTAGGAAGCAATCTGAACATGAGAAGCTAGCATGAAACCAGCCTCATATATCGCGACCGCGGTCAGATGAACGCGATTGCAACAACGCAAATGTGGTCAGATAACCGCGATCGCGACAATGCGAACGCGTTCATAGTTCGCAATCACAGTATCCGAGGCCAGTTTTCTTCCATGCCAAAAATCCAGCACTTCTAATTTTTAACCTAGCACCACGAGCACCCATTCCAATGAGCATTAATGAATAATGTGGCAGTTTGCATGTTAAAATATCATTGACTGATATAACATGTTCCTAGTTCTTTCAGGACAACCTCATGGGCAAGTATGATCACATCCGATTCATAGCACCCAAGTGACACACTCTCTACTACATTGATCTGTTGAGGACAAAATTGCTCCCGAAAAGAGGAATTTTCTTGGAGAATGTGCCGGAGAAACTATTGGCATTTTATGACAAACTTGAAGACATAGGGTCATAGTGTTTTGCCCCAGATCAATGAAGTACAAATGAACAATTGGTCCATGAATTTTATGCCAATATCAGTGAAGTGACTTTTTTGGACTCGTTCAATGTGACTGTCAAGATTAATGTGGTAGTTTGTTGGCGTAGAGGCTATGCTTCCAAAAGAAAGTATCTTGGACCAAGACTAAAAGAAATATCTCCACAAACGACTTTACTTCTAAGGTTCGAATATGGTTGCACATCATTTGAGGCTGAGTTTCTCCATGCACCCATAAGACAGCAATTCCAAAATTGCGTGCTTGAATGGTTGCTTGTATTCTAGACGACATCCCACTGGATGTTGGTTAACTCGTGGTCAATGAAATAGATCATTTCAAGAACCAAGGTGGTACACATCGCTTGTTCCTCTGTTTGATTACTGATCTTTGCAAGAAAGTGGGGGTGGAAGAGTAAGCTAGTGATACATGGGTGCGCCCTAGTGACCCCATCTACCTCTTAAGGATTCAAGGAGAGGGCGCACCCGGTAAAAGCAAGAAAAGAAAGATTGACTTGGAAAAGCTAACATGTAGTGAGCCCGAGTCTCATAGTCCAATCACCATGGGACCTCTTGAGGAGATTGGATTAAATATTGTAACTAAAAAAGAGATTGTGTCTCATTTACACCAAGTACCAGGAGAGCCATCTACCACCTATCATTCATATATGTCATATGTCGATTATGAGAAGTACTGGGAGAACTAAAAGAAGCAAGAGGATACCATTCCTAAGCTTAAGAAATCCTACTCCTCTTTGGCGGAGTCACATCGCGACCTCTAGATTGAACATGAAAAATGGTTACAAAAGAGAAGAAGGGGGATGAGTTCTGCATCAAGATATGGAAGGGGGTGAAGGGTCTATGAAAGGTTCTAAAACCCCGAGATAGACTTTCTTTCTCTTAGGTGGAGAGTGATGATGAGGCCCCAGTCGAGTGGACTGATCTTGAGGAAAATTATGATAATGCAGAATTCGAGACTGAAATCAACCCTTGATACAGTAATAGGGATCACCCTTATCTCTTTTATCCTTGATTATTGATGTTCCGACTTTCGATGGAATATTTTGCATCTTTTTCTTGGGAAAGTTGTATGTTTTTAAGAAACTAAGGTTGAGTTTAATGCTGGTTTTTAATGTTTCAGCGTAAGGAACTACCTGAAGAAAAAGTCTCAGAAAAGTGGTAGGAAAATACTTCTCACGGTCAAAATGGTGGACCGTCACTGTTGCGACGAACCACTAAGTTAACCTTCAGATCGAATCAAAACTCAGACTTTTAGAAGACCCTGCGATGGTCGAAATGGTGGACCGTCAGTCTTGTGACGGACCACCAACTTAACCGTCAGGCATAGACAGAACCCAAGACATCAGGTCTTTCTGTGATGGACCAAATGAAGGACCGTCAGTTTTACGACGGACCACCAAGTTGGCCGTTAATTTTATCCACAACCTGACCCCTTAAAGGACTCAGCGACGGACCAAATGGTGGACCGTCAGTCTTACGGCAGACTAAGAAGTTGGCTGTCAGTTTTATCCAGATAGTCACCTTCCAAGTTCAGCAGCGACGAGCCTAATAGTGGACCATCAACATTGCGATGGACCGCCAATTTGGCCGTCACTTTGATCACAGATTTTATGATTTCAAATTTTAAATCCCTTTTAGCTGGGAACATATAAATACCAAGTATTAGGGTTTAGTAATCATCTTTTTTATCATTAGTGTCATACTTTCTCCTCTATTGAGAGTTGTGTAACACTTTTCAATGAGATTTAAATCTAGAGATTGAGATCTGATTATTATTTTTTATATTTTCCATTGAAAATTGAGAAGAATAATATTGTGACTTTTGTAAGTTCCCTCTTAAAACTATTTACGAACATCAATATAGCTTTGATTTCTTATATGGAGATGAGTATATAAACTCTCATAACTAGGGTTATGGGAGCCATGATGTAGAGAACTATTTTGGGGTTATGAATTGATTTGATTTCTATCATCTATTAAAATTTCATGAATCTTTCTTCATTATAATGACATCTCTTGGTTACAAACTTAAGAAGTGAGCCCATTATCTCCACTTGTCTGACAAGAAAGTGGATATTGAGAAAAGAAGTGATTCATATAAACTCCATAGGTTTACCCTTTGGGTTAATGGGTTGATGCCTTAATAGGATCAACCCTCATGAGAGTGTTATTGAATAATGCATGAACCCTTTAAGTTCGAGAGAAGTAAAGGGTGAAATACTCATTCGGTTGAGAAACCTGTGGGTAATCCTTAGAATTCAATAATTCTTGCAATTGAATACATAAGTTAGAATTCAAAAACAAACTCACAACCTTAATTATTTGAATATTTTGGTGAGCATAACTCTAGTTAATTCATTCTCATTGAAATTACATCTACATTAACTCTCAGTAGTTGGACTTTTGTGTGACACAAATACAAAAGAATACTATTAACACTTTCAAACTCCCTTCTACTCAGGAACCTTAGATCAATAGTCTAATAATATTCACAATACTTAGTGAACACGGCATTCCCTGTGGGATTCGACACCCAACCCAGTTGGGTTCTATATTTGATAGTGATCGCTTACTCTCTCGTAAGAGAGGTATTATTTGGGTGTATCAAATTTTAACGCCCTTGTCGGGGAATACGGTTGTTAATTAAGTTTTTGTTTGTTTCTTGACCTTTGGTCAAAGTTTCCCAAAAAAATTTACTCTTTATTTGTTATTTTTGTTTTGTGCAGGGTGGTCATCTTTTATGCCAAGTACTCGGAGATCAAGTGAACCTTTATTACCTATTCATCTGAAACTTCAACTTATTAGCAGAATGGATGGTTAACAAGACCAAGAAAGAGTAGCTGCTCAGTAGGAAGTAGCCAGACTAGCCGCCTTGGCAGTTGTACAAGAAAACCAGCAGAATGCAGATAATGCAGGCCGGCAACAAAACCCAGATGATAAGGATCTGGGTGATGATGATTTATTAGCTCCAGTCAATTTGAGGCGTGCAGATAATTTACCTGCACCAGCAAATAGGAATATCAATAGAAATCACCCTATGAGGGAAAAACCAGAATGCCAAGCTACCCAATTTAATCTGGAGGAGGATGAGGATGACTTGGATGGAGCCTGTGCAATAGGGGATATTATTCCTCCATCCTTAGCACCCAGAGCCATGTTTAATATTACAAGCACTATGATCCAGCTATTGCATCTCAAATGATTATGCGGTGGACTTGCTGGTGACGACCCGAATATATATTTGGTTAACTTTATCTCAATATGCAAGTCATTTGACAACCCAGGGGTTGGACAAAATGTTATTCGGTTGTGACTATTTTTGTTGTCTCTGACTGGAAAGGCAACTTTATGGTTGAATGGGCTAACTCCCAACTCTATTACTAATTGGAGGCAATTGAAAGACGCTTTCCTAGAAAAATTCTTTCTGACATCCAAGAGGGCATAGTCGAGAGACGAAATTAGCAATTTCAAACAGTTTCCAACTAAAGCTCTCCATGAAAGTTGGGAGAGATTAAAAAAGAAGCTTATGCAGTGCCCAAATCATCAGATGACCAATGTCCACTTGATGGAGATATTATATAGGGCCTTAAACTCTGTGACTAAGCCTATGGTAGACAATGCAGCAGGTGGGTTATTTATGGACCTCACCTTCCCTAAGGCAGCTGACATGCTTGACCGTATGATAAAACAAAGTAGAACTTGGTATACCAGGAATTCTTAGGTAGCAAGCTCCAATGTATCTATGGGCATGACTATAGAACAGAGGCGAAGAGAAAAAGAGTGTGACCAAGACATGGCTTACATGAAGACATAGATGGATATTATCACCAAGTATTTGTTATCAGAAAAGATAGATAAGGTTAAAGTTATAGAACATAGGGAAGGGCTGACTCCAATTCTGAGGAGGAAGTAAATTACTTGAACAATTAGGGGGGGTTCGAGGCAGTGGCCAAGGAAACTAAGGTTGAACTACTATGATAAATCTGGATATAAGGACCGTGATCAAGGAAATTGGAAGAGTAAGGGTGATAAGAGTGGGTTGTATGTCCCTTCTGGAAACTATGAGGCCGCTGCAACTAGTTTGAGGAAGATGTCTATGGAAGACATGATGGCCAAGATATTAAAGAGAGTAGAAGCAATAAGTACCAGGGTGACTAATTTGAAAAGTGAGTTATCCTCAATAAATTAGCTAGTTGACTCTCACTCTACTTCTATAGAACAGTTAGAGCAACAGATGAACCAACTTTCTATTACATTCAATCAGATGAAAGTTGGCACCCTCTCAAGTGACACAGTGCAGAACCTAAGAAAGAATGGGTCATGTATGGCAGTCACTACTAGAAGTGGTAAGGTATTTGTAAGCCCTACTATGGCAAGCCTGTGGTTGACATAGTAGCAGATGATATTGAAGAAGAGGAGATTGATCATCTGGTGAAGTCTGGGAAATTGGATGAGTTTATTGATGATGCACCATCTAACAGTCAGCAGGTTGACGAGTTAGAGAAGAATAAGGGAAAAGAGGCAGAATTGGTGGTTACCACTCTTCCAAAACCACCTCCACCATTTCCCCATCAGTTGAAGAAGAAGGCCAACGACACAAAGTTCAGCAAATTCATGACCATGCTTAAGCAGTTGACTATTAATCTGCCATTAGTAGAGGCATTGGATCAAATGCCCGGGTATGCAAAATTCATGAAAGATCTTGTCATGAAGAAGCGGTCAGTTAGTTTTGAGCTGATGGACAATATCTATCATTGTGGTGCTATTTCCACAAGATCTCTGGTTCAAAAAAAGGCAGATCCGGGAGCATTTACTATCCCATGCACTATTGGTCCTCTTAACTTTGCAAAAGCTTTTTGCAACTTAGGGGTTAGAATCAATATGATGCCGCTATTTATTCATAAAAAGTTGGGTTTTGGAGACCCCACACCCACCAATATGCGACTTGTAATGGCGGATAGGTCGGTAAAATGACATGTTGGTATTTTGTATGATATGCTTTTGAAGGTTGATAGCTTTATATTTCTTACGGATTTTGTCATTTTGGATTGCGAGGTAGACTTTGAGGTTCCCATAATCTTGGGTCGACCTTTCCTCACAACCAGAAGTATGTTGGTTGATTTGCGAGCTAATGAGCTCTTATTTAGGATGAATGATGAAGTGGTGTGATTTAATGTGTGAAAATCAATGAAGCAGCAGAAATAAATGAGTGTGTTCTCAATTGTTGATGTATATTATAAGGATGAGAAATAGGTACTGATAGAGGAGAAATTTACAGTCGAGCCCTTAGCTACAGTGCTGATGAATTTTAATCGGGAAGGCATTGAGGAGTATGAAAAGACTGTTTGTGCTTTGAGAGGAATGGGGTCATACCCTTATGCCCTAAAAAAGTAGATCTTGACCTGAAGAATCGATCAACACCACTGGCTAAGCCATCCATTGAAGAGTCGCCGATGTTGGAACTGAAAGAGCTTCCCGGGCATTTATGGTATGTATTTTTGGGCAATGAAAATATGCTACCCATGATTATTGCAGTTGATTTGAGAGAGCAGCGGTGGGAGAAATTATTTTGGTTATTCAGAGGCACAAAAGAGCAATAGGCTGGACTATTGCTGATATTATTGGTATTTCCCCTGGCATCTGCACTCATAAGATAAAGCTTGAGGATGACTGTAACCCAACCATTGAGCATCAACACCAACTTAACCAGTCAATACAAGAGGTGGTTAAGAAGGAAATTATTAAGCGGTTGGACGTAGGAGTGGTTTATCCTATTCCCGATAGTAAATGGGTAAGTTCGGTTCAATGTGTGCCCACGAAAGGGGGCATGATTATTGTTGCAAATTAAAAGAACGAGTTGATTCCTCTCAGGACTGTGACTGGTTGGAGATTTTGCATGGACTACCTCAAACTAAACTTATGGACTTTAAAGGACCACTTCCCAATGCCCTTCATGTATCAAATGCTTGATCAGTTGGCAGGAAGGGGGTGGTATTATTTCTTGGATGGATATTCTAGCTACAATTAGATCTATATTGCTTCTAAAGATCAGGATAAGATGACGTTCACATACCCGTATGGCACTTTTGCATTCAAGCAGATGTTGTTTGGGTTATGTAATGCACCTACCACCTTCCAAAGGTGTATGATATCTATTTTCTCAGATATGGTTGAGGACACCTTAGAGGTGTTCATGGATGATTTTTCTGTGGTTAGAGATTCATTTGAGCAGTGTCTGGTGAACTTGAGTAGGTCTTTGTAGAGGTGTGTGGAATTCAATCTTTCGCTTCATTGGGAGAAATGCCACTTCAAGGTGAAGGAGGGCATTATTCTCTGGCATAAAATTTCAGCAAAAGGGATAGAGGTTGATTAAGCCAAGGTAGAGGTTATTGAGAAGCTACCGCCTCCCATCTCAGTGAAAGGGGTGGTAGTTTCCTTGGGCATGCCGGCTTTTACCGGAGGTTTACAAAAGACTTCTCTAAAATTGCAAATCCAATTTGCAAACTTTTGGAGAAGGAAACTAAGTTCTTCATTGATGTTGAATACATTAAGGCATTCGAATGCCTTAAGAGAAAGCTGGTTGAGGCCCTTATCATTATTGCACCGAATTGGTCAAAACTGTTTGAGATAATATGTGATACAAGTGGTGTTTCCCTTGGAGATATAGTGGGGAAAAGGAAGAAAAATTATTTTATCCTGTTTATTATGCCAGCAAAGCACTGAATGGAGCTCAGAAAAACTACACCGTCACAGAGCAGGAACTTCTAGCAGTGGTGTATGCTTTAAAAAAGTTTCGAGCATATTTGCTAGGTATCAAGGTAGTGGTACACACTGACCATGCTGCCTTGAGGTACCTAATGGCGAAGAAGGATGCTAAATCAAGGTTGATCCGGTGGGTATTGCTACTTCATAAATTTGACTTCGAGGTCAAGAATAGTTAGGGATGTGAGAATCAGGTGGCTGATCACCTATCCATACTCGAAGGCGAACAGGTAGTAAAAAATGAGCTTGAAATTGATGATTCCTTTCCGGATAAGAAAGTATTGACTGCAGTGCTCGAAAAAGTACCTTAGTATACTGACTTCGTGAATTATATAGTAAGTGAAGTAATGCCAGAGAATCTTTCCTTTCATCAAAGGAAAAAGTTTCTCCATGATGTAAAATATTATTTATGGGATGATCCATATCTTTTTCAGTGATATGTGGATGGTATTATTAGACGGTGCATTCTAGAAGTTGAGATGTTGAGTGTACTAGAAGCGACTCATTCTTCCCCAGTTGTAGGTCATCATGTTAGTGATTGTACTTCCAGAAAAGTGCTTCAAAGCGGATACAATTAGCCCACTTTGTTCAAGGATGCTTACGAGTTATTAAAGAGATGTGATCAATGTCAAAGGCAAGGGTCTATCTCAAAGTTCCATGAGATGCCAATGTCTAAGATGTTGGAGGTAGAACTGTTCAATGTCTAAGGCATTGACTTTATGGGGCCCTTCGTGAGCTCATTTGGGATGAAGTACATACTAGTTGTCGTTGACTACGTGTCAAAATGGGTCGAGGCTGTGGCTCTGACAGATAATGAAGAAAAGCGGGTTGTTGCATTTTTAAAGAGAAATATCTTCTCTCGCTTTGGGGTACCACGTACCATCATAAGCGATGGAGGATCACATTTTTGCAACAAGATATTCAGAGACACCTTGGCAAAATATAGAGTCAAATAGCATAAGGTGGATACTCCATACCACCCACAGACTAGTGGGCAGGTGGAGATCTCTAATCAGGAAATAAAAGCTATCCTTGCCAAGATAGAAAATGCTAGCCGGAAGGATTGGTCTAGGAATTTGGACGATGCATTATGGGTATACTGAATGACTTTCAAGGCACCCATTGGCATGTCTCCATATGAATTGGTTTATGGAAAGGCGTGCCATTTGCCAATTGAGCTAGATCATAAAGTGTTGTGGGCACTGAAGCGTCTTAACCTGAACTGGAATGAGGAAGCAAATATGAGACTGGGGCAGCTAAATGAGATAGATGAGTTCCGTCTTGGAGCTTATGATTGGGCTGATCTATACAAGGAAAGAATGAAGAAGTACCATGATAGCAGGATTAAAAAGCGGGATTTCCAAAAAGGCAACTTGGTGCTTCTATTCAACTCCAAACTCAAACTATTTCCAGGTAAGCTTAAATCCAAATGGTCCAGCACATTTAAAGTGAGTCAAGTCTACTCATCTGGATTAGTGGAACTTGAAAATAAAGATGGAAGTTTCTTCAAGGTAAATGGGCAACGTGTGAAACTATATATCGGTCCAAACGACTCGATAAAGAATATTGCTACTGTCTATCTTGATGAAGTCTGAGTAATCGAGATAACTGAGTCGTGTCGCGATAATAAATCAGGAGCTAGTGGAAGGAAACCCATAATGTGTTATTGTAAAGAATTTGTTAAATTAAATTTGTTGTTATTAGTGCATTTTTTATGCGCTTGTGAAGTGTGCAGGATCAAAAATGCAATAAAAAGGAAGAGTGGTACAGTTGAAAATAAGGGTGAAAATTTGAGCTACTGGAACAAAAGTGACCGCCGATACGGTGGACCACCAGTCCCATGACGGTTCACCATTTCCTCCATCGTAAACAGGCAAAAAAATTCATTCACTGGATCAAGTTGACAGTTAAAGTGGTGGACCATCCCAAAGTTGGTGGACCGTCTAATCGATCATCAAAATCAAAATGGATGGCCTGGGTTCTGGTAAGGTATGATGATGACTTTAGTGAACCATCAAAAATTTGGTGGACCATCCCTATGACCATCGCAATGAAGCAGAGTTGCTCAGGTCTTGGTAAGATAAAATGGCCAACATGGTGGACCGCCGCAGATCTTACAGACCGTTGGGCCTAGCGTTGCTGTAACCCTAATTTTGGGTCGGGTTGAGTTGAATTTGAAACCTTATTAAATAACCCGTACTTGACCTAAAAGGTTTTAAGGTGATAAAATAAGGCGATTACATACGTTGTAACCTCTTCAAATCCTTCAATTGTTCAACTCCCTTTGGATTCAAAGAATCTAATGCAAATTACTACCTCTAGGACTCCACATCTCCTTTTTTTCTTCTATTTAAACATATCCATTCTTCTTGTTCTCTTTATCACAATCAAATTGAAACCATAATTGAAGAGTTGGTTGAATTAATCTTGTTCTCTAAAGTTGCAAGTTTGTCTCTCTACAAAATCAAGGTATGCGCATAATTCTATTATTCTTTGTCTAAATGACACGTCCAGCTATGGGTTGTATTGGAAAGTTGTTTTGAAAAGGAAGTAGCATCTTGTTATAGTTTGGTTACATTGAATTGTTGAAGGTCTTGAAGTAGGAGCTTGAGCATAATATTTAGGTGAAGTCTGAGTAACCTACATGATTAAAATATGAAAAGTTATGCTTGATTGTGTTATTATTGTCAAATATTGTTAAACAAACAATGTTGCTCAGTAAATGCTCGAATATAAGCTGAAGCTGAAGAACAAAGTGCGACGGTCAAAGTGATGGACTGTCACTTTTGCGACGAGCCACCAAATTAACCATCGAGACGACCCTAGATATGACACTCACTGGAAAATATGTGACGGCCCAAGTGGTGGATCGTCGCTATCTCTACGGACCACTTAATGGACCATCGCAAGACCCTATAATTTCATACCCCTACATAAGACCTGACGGACCACCTGGTGGACCACCAAGTATCTGACGGACCACCAATGTGGCCGTCAACCTAAGATTTTCACTGATTTGTCCTATTTTGTGCTGTGAACTCATTTCTTACTTCTTATTCAGGTGTTATGGCTCCCAAACTTCCATTAAATAGAGAAGAAAGATCTCAAAGGGGTAGAGGCAAACCAGTATTCAGTTACAACACCAGGCAACGTGAAAGGGAAACTTTTCATCTCTCCCAATCTGAAGAGAAGAGTGACAGCAGTATAAGCAGTACCAGCTCGAGCCTGGATGAGGTAACAGTTTCTATAAACCAACCCGAGCCTATTGAAAGTGAAACTGAGATTGTTGAAGTGGGAGAGTAAATGAAGTGATTGAGGTGGAGAGTGAACCCGAGGATATTAATGTAATCAAATGTAAGGATCCTCAAGTTTGAGACATGATTAGATGGTAGATAGATGGATTAAGAAAGAAGTTATATAATAGATTGATGCCTACAGCAAGAGGGATAAGGAGACCACTCACAGAGAAATATTAGATTATTACAACGGAGCTCCATGAATACCCTGAGTTGGAACGTCATTTCAATGAGTATGGACTAGCATTAATGAGCAGACCACCTGGAGTGTACCAACCGAATTGGGTAAGAGAGTTCTTTGCCAATTATCTTATGTTAATATAAAAGGACCTTCCAAAGGGGACATCGGTTACCAGTTTACCAAACTGGGAGTCTGTTCCTGTTCGAGGAGTGACTATCAATATTTCAGCCCAAACAATTAATAGGATATTATTCGGACCAGAATACGAAGATCCACTTGCTATACCGAATCTTGAGTTTAGGTTGAGAACTGCATCTACTCAGAGACCTTGGGTGGCTTCATTATTGACTGATGATGGAAACCCCTCTTCGTTGACAAATTCACGGGAGCGTATTGCAAAGTATTCCATTATCTTCAAAGTTAAGTTCTGGTGGGCAGTTGTCCTCTTAAGGCTGATGCCAACAAAATGTGATGGAAATTAGGATAAACATAGAGCTGTATTGGTGGAAAGCTTGGTTTCGGGGCTGCCGATTGACTTCAGCAAGATTATTGCGGATGAGATATTCGTAAGAGCACACAAGACATCCAGCACATTGCTATTCCCCTGCTTAATCATTGACTTATGCAAATAGGCAGGTGTGCCTCTGATTTGTGGAGTTGATAATGAAATCCTGGCCACACATAACTAGGACATTAAGAAGTCGAAAGATGACTCAAAGTTTGAGATACATGTTACCAAGATGCCTGCTTACCAGACTCAATCCGCACCACCTCCTGATGCTACCAAAATACCTGCAGGTATGCCTCTGCCCATCACCACTTATTGTCACCTAAGTATGTGCCTCTAAATATATCTGCAAGGTTAGGTTCTACATAGTCTATGGGTGGATCATATTTTGCTGAATACTGGTTCACGCCAGAAAACTTTGCTAAGTCAGTGAAAATGCAAAAGAGGTTTCAAAGACAGCTAGATAAATAGGCTGCAGACTTCAAGCCTTTTGTTGATGAAATCATGGCTGATGCAATCCATCCATTCAAAACCATTCAGACTAGGATGGACACCATGGAATTTTGTATCAATAAAAGGCTCGATTCACTGTCCCTCCCTGACCTTGCCAAGCTAATAGCTGAATTTAAACAAGCCAAGGCAGATATTGCAGAGCTGAAGAGTAGACAGCCACAGCAGCCTATTTTTGACCCAAGCTTCATGGAAAGTGATGTTGATGAGGGTATTATGGATATGATGGGCAGACCAATGAAAGACAAAGGGAAGAAGCAAATGCATGAAAAAGCTGCAAGAAAAGAAGTAAAGAGAATAAAGAGAGAATAAATGACACTAGAACAACAAGAATGACATGATATTAAGAGATCTAAAAAGAAGCCGTTGAAAGATCAAGAAAAGAGGAGAAAGAAAAAAGAAGACGAAGCAGCAGGGGTATCCATTAGTGTAGCCCTAGAAAGGGGGCAAAGTGTAGGATCGGTTCGAGAGACGATTCCTCCAATCTTGGAGGGTGAGTTTGTAAGTACCCCTACCACTATAGGGGACAACATTGCACTAGGTGAGGATGATGGAGCCTCTCCATACTTTCACAGACGCCTCAAATAAATAAGAGGCAAATTAAGTAAAACCATTTCCTTGTACTTTAAATCAATACTTTGAGGACAATGCATCTATTTTTCTGTGGGGATGGTGTACTTGTAACATGGTGGGTTGTGTTTTCGAGCTCTTTTCACTCTATTTGCTATCTAGTAGAATCGGTATATCTAGGGTGTCTTATTTTTTGCATTTCTAATTTCCTAAACTTGTGATGTAAATATCTGTGTTTAATGTTATTTATAAAATATTTTTTCTTCCCTATTTCAGTATCCCTTTGTAGATATGAATAATGAATGATATTGGCATAAGACTATAAGCATGTATGTGTAATTATTTACTCTAATCATGTAGAATGTGTGCCTAACCTTCAGTGAATCTGCGTTTGGCATTAACATGTAAGAGTTGCATGAATCATGTGATGGAAATCCTAAGAGTAGCAGAAGAAGTTTAACTCAGTTGTCTTTATGTGTGTGAGGATTTGTCTTGAGTTCTTGCATAGTGTAGTGCCTAGAACTTGCCCAAGTCATTGATATTGTCGTCTAACTGATTCAATAGGATAGGATGGCAGGCCTCCTTGTACTTTTAGTTCGCTTAGCCTAAATAATTAACCTCTCTAAAAAAAAAAAAGATTTCTCCCTCACTTGAACCTGTTTTAAGCTTTTAGTAGTTTTGTTTATTTCCTATTATTATAATTAACTCTCCTTAGGGCATTAGCATTCAACCCTAGCCCTGGCCCAATATTGGGCATTATACACCTTAACGTAGGCAAAACACCTAAGTTGAGAGTGGGTATTGTCAAAATATAAGTACCCAGTGAAAAGTTGGTTTAGAATATAGTTAAAGGCATTTGGCCCTGATTTGTCCAAAGATATTGTACACCTTAGCTTACTGCATCAGCATAAGTTGTGGGTGGCTGATGGTTATTCAAAAAAAAATTACAAGCAAGTTAATGAAAATAGCAGCTTGGGGCTGAAAATATGCTAGGGCAAGGAGAGTTAAGTCCTAATGAGTCACTTTACCCAAAAGAGTACCCTCACCTAGCCTGAAGACTCATTGCAAGACTAGAAAAGACCTGTTTGATCCTAGCGAATCATCTTTGAGGGTGTGTTAAATGGCAAGGCAAGCCTATGGGTACCTGGACTATGCTTGTAACTTCTTTGATGAGCGTAAGAGTTTATATTGTGTCCACATAGTATAAAGAGTGGTGGATTTCATTGTTGTGAGGGCAAGTGGAGTTTGCTTAGTTCTGCTATTCTCTATGGGACACAACATCCATGTTTGTCTGTGTTGAATTATAATCAATGCTGGGTGTAGAGCCTGCTGGTTAAAATTTATGTAAGTGAAATAACAAGTGAATGGTTGCATCAAAATGGTTTATTAGTTGATTGCTTGTCATGGTATAGTTCATGTTTGCAATTGTATGCTTAGTTTCTTGAGGACAAACAACGATCTTAAGTTGAGGGTGTTGATGTTCTGACTTTCGACAAAATATTTTGCATCCTTTTCTTAGGAAAGTTGTATGTTTTCAAGAAACTAAGGTTGAGTTTAATTCTAGTTTTTAATGTTTCAGGGTAAGGAACTAGCTGAACAAAAAGTCTCAGAAAAATGGAAGGAAAACACTTCTGATGGTTAAAATGGTGGACCGTCAGTGTTGCAATGAACCACTAAGTTAACCGTCAAATCAAATCAAAACTCAGACTTTCAGAAGACCCTGTGATGGTCGAAGTGGTGGAGTGTCAGTCTTTCGATAGACCACCAACTTGCCCATCAGGCCTAAAAAGAACCCAAGACTTCAGGTATTGCTACGACATACCAAATGGCGGACCGTCAGTCTTACGATGGACCACCAAGTTGGCCATCAGTTTTATCTAGAACCGGGCCCCCTAAAGGACTCAGCGATGGACCAAATGGTGGACTGACAATCTTAAGACAAACCACCAAGTTGGTCATCAATTTTATCTAGATAGTGACCTTCCAATATTAGCAGCGACGGGCCTAGTAGTGTACCATCAACTTTGCGATGGATCTTCTATTTGCCGTCACTTTGGACACGAATTTTATGATTTCAAATTTTAAATCCCTTTTAGCTTGGAACATATAAATACCAAGTATTAGGGTTTAGTAATCATTTTTTTATCATTAGTTTCATACTTTCTCCTCTATTGAGAGCAGTGTAACACTTTTCATTGATATTTGAATCTAGAGATTGAGATCTGATTATTAGTTTTTATATTTTCCATTGAAGATTGAGAAGAACAATATTGTGACTTTTGTAAGTGCCTTCTTAAAGTCATTTATTAACATCAATATATCTTTGATTTCTTATATGGAGATGAGTAGCTAAACTCCCATAACTAGGGATATGGGAGCCTTGATGTAGAGAACTATTTTAGGGTTGTGAATTGGTTTAATTTCTAACATCTATCAAAATTCCATGAATCTTTCTTCTTTATAATGATATCTCTTGGTTGCAAACTTGAGGAGTGATCCCATGAACACTTTTCTGATAAGAAAGTGGATGTTGGGAAAAGAAGTGATTCACATGAACTCCATAGGTTTACCCTTTGGGTTAACGGTTTGATTCCATAATAGGATCAACCCTCATGAGAGTGTTATTGAATAACGCATGAATCCTTTAACATTGAGAGAAGTAAAGGGTGAAATACTCATTAAGTTAAGAAATACGTGGGTAATCCTTAGAATTCAATAATTCTTGCAATTGAATACATAAGTTAGAATTCGAACGCAAACTCACAACCCTAAATATTTGAACATCTTGGTGATCATAACTCTAGTTAATTCATTCTCATTGAAATTACATCTACATTAACTCTCAGTATCTGGACTTTTGTGTGACACAAATATAAAAGAACATTGTTAACACTTTCAAACTCCCTTCTACTCAGGAACCTTAGATCAACAGTCTAAAACATTCACAATACTTAGTGAACATAATATTCCCTGTAGGATTCCACACCTAACCCAGTTGGGTTCTATATGTGACAGCGATCGCTTACTCTCTCGTAAGAGAGGTGTAATTTGGGCGTATCAATTATTTATGCAGTGGGGACACTGTTATCCATTCAGTTGGGGTGTCTCCTTATTCATTTAATTTGGTCTTGTATTATTGATATTTTTGAATACTTTTTTGTTCTTTTGGATGATTCTTAGTTTTATTTAGGTTGTAATATACGGGCACTTTAATGGTGTCCATATTTACATGGATTAGTTACTTTGTTCTTAGTTTGCTACTTTAGTTTAAGTTTTAATAGAAGAGCTTTTCCATCGTGATTGGGTTTCTAACCATAGGTGCAGGGAAAGTTTGAGTACCCGTGGAATCGAGGCCATAAAATGTAATAAAAGTCTGAGTACCCGTAGCATTGATGATCTGGGATTGCATTCATATCCATTGGTGAAGTCTGACTAACCATTTGGGTGGTTTACCCGTACTATAATTTGAAATGTGATACTATAGCTTGGATTGTTTCCATGATTAGCAAATTATGAGTGGTACGGATACAAAAGTAAACAACCCCCTCCTTCCGAAAATTTTGCAAAATTCAAAGGCATGGACCTGAGCAACCTCATGATGAAAATTTCCCTCTTTCTATGACTCTGAAAGTTGACTTCAAAAAAATAGTGAATACTCTATCTTTGTCTCGATCAGGTAGAACAATTGAACCCCCTTGACAACATTCGCATGCCATATGTGTGTGTTTAATTATCTTCATCTCATGTGTACTTGTAAAATCTATAACTTGCCCCATTAGTCTTTCAAATCTAAATTTTGATTGTGCTTGGTTGGTAAAATTATCATAGGCCATCTTGTGATTTTAGAAGCCTAGTTTAGCCTAAAAAGCCTCCCAATATATAGAAGTTTCCCCTTGTCACCCTCTTTGAGCCTTTGGACTTTTCTTTAGCAAACGTATTACACGTCATGGACCTTCTATTCATCCTCTCTTGAAACCTATCCTCCTTGAACTTAAGAATACAAATTGAGGCTAAAAACCTAAGTTGGGGGTGGTGGAAAGAGAAAGAGGTTTAGTTGAGCCATGAAGTCGTAAGAAAGTACCTACGAACTTAAACAGGTAAACATTTTACTTTGAAGAAAAAACATAATCCATTAAAAAAATAAAATGCATAAATTTTATATGCATGCAAAAAAAGAGAAGAAGAAAGAGGTGAAAAGAATTTGGGTAAAGAAAAAAAATACAAAGTAGGCAAATAGTAAAGTGAAAGAAGTGGCCCAAATAGCAATGCATAAAAGGATTATGATGTAGAAGTTCAGGAGGGTTTAGCCTTATCGTCCCAAGTTAATATCCTACCCTACCCTAAACCTACATTATAAGATTAAAAAGTCCTTTTGTGATTCCCAACCAAGTGTGGTCATTGTAGTGGTGATTGAAAATAGGGGCAAGCCTATGGCATGGTACTTGTTAACATGGAGAATTTCTTGAGAGAGTGAGTGTTTGCATTTAAAATTCCTTGTTGCATGATTGGTAACTAGGTGTGTGAATTTTCCCTTTCTTGTGAGGAGGTAGGAGAACTAGTTGAGGTGGGTGATTTTGTCATCTTCTGCACAATGAGATAAACGAAAGTATAACATGATTGTAGTAAACATATGAGTCATTTCTAGAGTGTTAGTACATAGTACATGGTTGCTCCTCTAAGTCTATTACATCCTTCACTATTCCATTTTATAATGAGGGGAATCATTAAAAGCCTATTTTCCTATGTGTGAAAAGTTTTGGTTCTAGCAATCAAGTTTAAGTCATCATGATCATTAGGTGATAGAATGAGGGCATACATATGAAATTGTCTCATAGAAAGGGATGGTGTTACTTGAGGACAAGCAAGGTCTTAAGTTGGGGGTGTTGATGAGTGGTGATTTCACCACCTATTCTCACTAAACATTCATGCACACTACCTTGTTTTGAATGAATAAATGAGACATATTTATGAGTAAATACACTAACATCCACTTATTGCAGGGATAGAGCTGAAGAGATCAAAAGATGTGGAATGGAGGTTTAAATGATAAAAGGGGAGCAAGGAAGAGTGCAGCTGAAGACTTGGACCATATAAGCCTCAGTTACCATGACTATGGTCCTCGGTCCGTGATCGAGGTTAGTCAAGTTGGTCAGCACAATGCGGTCTCGGGACATATCTGCTGTCACATAGCTGCAGTCGCAGTCAAACTTGTGCGATCGCAGTTCAGCGAGATTATGCCCCAGGGCAGTTTTGTAAAACTACATGGATGAATCCCAAATCTTATATAGGCAGAACCCCTTTTTTCTTTGGGTATTGCTTACCTCATAGATTTTTTTGATTTGAAAGCAAGAAACCCTAATTGGGAAAGTGTGTAACTACTCTTAGAGGCTTAATTTCTTAGTAATTTTGTGAAGAATAAACATTTTGGATAATCCTTATGGTATATCTCTCATTACATTATTCATGAGTAGCTAAGTAATTTAGTCTTGGTATTATGTTGAAATTAATTATAATTGTGTAGGCGTGTTGATATGTTTGCATGATTTTTAGTTCTTGAGTATGGATTCTACCATTGCTTGGGTTAATGAGTTAGAATTTGATAGGTGAAAACCCCAAATATCCAAATGGGTTTGATGGGTGAAAACCCCTAACTCTAAAAACCCTTCATATTCTTGTCTAGAACTTCAAGTCGATTTAAGAATTCTCATCCTTAAAAGAGGGGTGAAGGTGAACTTTAGGTAACCCATAACTCCTTGAAAGAGGGTTTTAGGGGGAAAAGGTAATGGTGCACAATTGAGCCTATGGTTTACTACCTTTTGCAATCTTAGAAATAAGTGTAGTTTGAGTGTAAATCATTTCAAAAGCATCATTCTATAAATAGGATGCTTGATTAGGTTTTGGGTGATTACGAATCGTTCACTTTTTAGGTGCTCGAAAGAGCCAATGGGTGAAATCATTTTAGTTTTATTGAAAGATCTACTACAGTGACTTTCGACCTAGCCTATACTTTGATCAACAACTAAGCTTCATGTTAAACCATCATTAACCCACATGCTTTACCTTTAGGTAGACATAATCCTAAGACCCTCTCTATTCTTGATTTTAAAACAAAAGTGTCATATTCATGCATTGATAGTCAAAAATTGTTACAAACTAAACCCACCTTTTTTTTTACATGTCTTGTTTATTAACATTCCAGGTAACCTTTTAGTAAATAGAACACCCATAGGATTTAAAGTCTGTAATTCACTCCATGTGGATTTGACCCCAACTCTAGTTGGGTTATTGACAATGACCGTCTCACCCCTCAATCATGGGAGTGAGTTGAGCGTTATCAGTCCTAGTCGTACCCAAGACAAAAACATTGGTCAATCCACTGGTTTGGTCATGAGTCCCTCTATACAACTCATTACCTCACCTTACGACTCGTAAGGTTGATGTTGTAATTCAAATAGTAACTTGGGCACCTACAATGGTCAGGATATGATTGGAGTCCTATGACTCGTAATAAGTCTTTACGACTCGTTAGGTGAGTCATTGCCTGGGAAGTGAGCACAAAACTCAAGAAATTTTTAGAGGCAAAAATCTAGGGTCTTACATTACCCCCCCCCCCCTTCCTAGGATTATTCTTCCCCGAATAAGGAGTCAAGGCATTCATTAGCACAAATGTAAGACAAGAATGCAATCACAAAACCACCATTCAAGCAACAATCATCCAAAACCCTCAACCCAAATTACAAAATCAACATTTAAAGCCATATTAATATTAACATTGAATGCCATGAATCTAACACGAGTTTGTAGGAAAGAGATACATGCTTGAAAGTATTGAGAATTATGGAGGGAAATCACCAATTGGAGCTCTAGAAGTCAAATCCTTAGAAACCCTAGTTGTTTTTGCCTTTGGGATTTGAGAGAGAACAATAGTGCTTATGTTATGATAATTTGATGATAATAGGACTACAAGAGTTTTTTAAGTTGTGGGATAAAAGTTGGATGGGAGAAAAGACCGATTTTCCCTTAATGAGAATATGTAGGAGAAATTGTCCCCAGTCGCTACGGGTCATGTCATGACTCATGAAGTTTGGGTACGAGCCATTACCTGGACTCATAGTTTAGGTAGTGAATCAGCGCATCCTTACTATCGACCCTACGAGTTATACCATATGACTTGTAATGTGATATTGTGACTCGTAGGGTCCTAGTCATACTCAGGACAAAAGCTTTGCCCAGTCCATTGATTTAACACGAGTCCCTCCATAGGACTCATGACCTCACCTTACGTCCCATAAGGTAGAGTTTGTAATCAGAACAGTAAATTGGGTACCTACACTAGTCAGGCTATGATTGGGATCCTACGACTCGTTATGAGTCTTTATGACACATTAGGCGAGTCTTTACCTGGGCAGTGAGCACAAAGGTCAAGAAATTTTAAAAGGAAAAAATCTAGGGTGTTACATTACCCCCCCCCCCCCGGGATCATTCATCCCCAAATAAGGAGTTAAGGTATCTATTTGTACGACTGTAAGATAGAAATGCAATCCCAAAACTACCATTCAAGACCCAATCATCCAAAACCATCAACCCAAGTTCCAAAATCAACATTTAAAACCACAGAAATATCAATATTGCATGCCATGAATAAAACACAAGTTTGTAGAGAAGAGACACATGCTTGAAAGTATTGAGAAATATGGAGGGAAATATCAATTTGAGCTCTAGAAGCCAAATCCTTAGAAACCCTAGTTGTTCTTGCCTTTAGGATTTGAGAAAGAAGAATAGTGCAGATGTTATTATAATTTAATGATAATATGGCTACAAGAGTTTTTTAAGTTGTGGTATAGAATTTGGATGGGAGAAAATTTTGATTTCCCATTAATGAGAACGTGTAGGAAAAGTTATCCCCTATCGCAATAGGTCATGTCACGATTTATGACGTTTGGGTATGAGTCATTGCCTGAACTCATAGTCTGGGCAGTAACTTAGGGCATCCTTACTTTTGACCCTACGAGTTATAACATATGACTCATAATGTGACATTACGACTCGTAAGGTCCTAGTCATACTCAAGATAGAAACATTGGCCAATCCACTAGTTTGATCACGAGTCCCTCCATACGACTCGTGACCTCACGTTACGACTTGTAAAGTAGAGGTCGTAATCAGAATAGTAACTTGGGCACCTACACTATCAGTCTACGATTGAGGTCCTACAACTCATAACGAGTCTTTATGACTCGTTAGGCGAGTCGTTACCTGGGCAATGAGCATAAAATTCAAGAAATTTTTAGAGGCAAAAATCTATAGTTCTACATTACCCCCTCCCCTAGGATCATTCATCCCCGAATGAGGAGTCAAGGCATTCACTAGCATGATAGTAAGATAGGAATGCAATCACAAAACCTTTAACAAAGTCAAAAAACAAAAGGAGTAGAAAAACTCATACCTTAAGCATGATTATCCAACCCGGGGAACAAGAACAGATATCTAAACTTCATGTCCTCTTCAGGATCCCAAGTAGCTTTTTCCACCTTATGGTTCCTTCAAAGGACTTTCACCAAAGACACATCCTTAGTCCTTAAATGACATACTTGCCTATCCAAAATCTAAACTAAGACTTCCTTATAAGACAAGGAATCCAAAATACCAACACTCTCAATAGGAACTACCAAGGAAGGATCGCCCATACACTTTTTCAATATCAATACATGGAAATTCGAATGAATAGAACCCAAAATAAAAGGCAAATCCAATTCATATGTAATACCACCCACTCTCTTCAAAATTAAGTACGAGTCAATATAACGGGGACTAAGCTTTACCTTCTTCCCAAATCTCATCACTCTCTTCATAATAGATACCTTTAAGAACACCCAATCACCAACCTCAAACTCTAACTCTCTTTGCCTCGCATCTGTATAAGACTTTGGGCGACTTTGAACAATCTTAAGTCTATCTCGAATCACCTTCACCTTTTACATGGCTTCGTAAACTACATCAGGACTGAATAATCTAGTCTTACCAACCTCAAATCACCCAATAGGAGACCTATACCTCCTAATATAAAGATCCCCAAAAGGGCCCATCCCAATACAAGAGTGATAACTATTATTGTAAGCGAACTTGATGAGAGAAAAATATGAAATACCCTGGGTTCTAGTCCTTAGAAATTTTCTATGTTTTGATTTTTTTGTACATTATACTACTAGGGTTACTTATCGTATAATAGGGTACGATTTAGGGGTACTCATCTCATATGTTCATCTTTGTGGTTTGGATGGTTTCTGTCCAAGAACAAATGGATCGTACTAGTCGTATATTAGGGTACTAGTGGTATGATGTCAATCGTATCATGTACTATGTCTAGCCTAGGTAATTTTATTTTGCCTAAGGTACAGTTCTAGGGTACTTGTCATATGGTCTATTCGATTTGGCCTTGGTGGTCGTATGTTGGATAGTGTTGGGGTCCAATAGGATACCTAGGGTATGAGTGATGGGTACTACTCACATGGTATAGTACAATTTGGGGGCGGTGATACCCTCCTGTGGGAATTTTACACAATTTAAGTTACTGGTATTGTGGACATTTCCCCTCTTGACCTCTTATGACCCTATGAATTAAAACACTATTGGGACTTTATTTGCCCTATTATTCAAATCTTAAGCACTCAAATGCTCTTTCTAAACTCTCTCAATATCTTGGATTAAGCAAAGTCTAAGGTTTCCTCCAAGGTGGTCAATTAAGGCTCTAAAGGGTGATTTCTCTCTATCTTCTTTGTAATCTAAGGCATATTACTACTCCATCATTGTTAGTTCCAATAAAAGGCATATTTTATGAATGGTTTACATGGCATAATTAGGGTATGGTTTTGGGTTTTGAATTATATGTTAGGGGTTTTGGTTATAATGGTTGGTTATGGTTTTCCTATGTCTTTTACTTATGGTTTTCATAATTATAATGGTGGTTGGAACCTTTGGTTGCATGGGAATGGTTAATTGGTACTTGGTTTTGGTTTTGGAAACTATATGCCCCCAATGTATTTGTTAAAATGCCTATGAGAATGTTTTTGTTACTTATTGAACTTTTATCGAAAACTATTGCATGGTATAACTTGGTAAGGGAACTTAAACTTGATTGGATGGTTTTAAATGTTTAAATAGTAAGGTATTGGTGTCCATGGTTTGGTTTAATTGAAAGCCTTGTGGGGTACAAGGGAATCCCCCAAGCTAACTTAATAATAATGGAATCTTCAGATGCATGGGAGTCCCATAAAAGGTTGGCTAAGGATATTACTTGCAAGCTATAATTGGTATGATGATACCACTACTTATAGCCTTGGTTAATAATAACTAAAATGGTGGTTTGGTTGTATGTTAATGGTTTTAATTAGGCAATAATGGCGGGTTGTGATAGTTAACCGTGAAGGTGTGAGTCCAATAGACGAACACTGGAAATTCATGTTTGACGACATGAGGATTGTTCATGGATACCTTATACTTATGGGGTACACAAGAATCCCCAAAGTTACACTTGTATATATGTATCATGGAGAGCGAAGGATACATGGGAATCATTTACTCCTATGGTATCTCCGGTTCATGGAGCTACACACATCAGGGCTTGTTTGGGGGGTAACACTGGACCCATATAGCCCTGGATAGTTCTAGGATGGTTAAGCTTCACATACCCAATTAATGGCTTTAAAGGCATGTTAAACTCGTTTCCCTTTCCCGATATGGATTATATATAGAGAGAGAGGGGGATGTGAATGCATATGGTTGCTTACCTTGATTTTAAAGGTTGGTATTATTTTATCGTTATCCTAAGTACATGTTAGTGTTCACCCTCTAAACCATTTTTGGGCTTTGTATCCCCATGAGATAGAGAAACCAGCTATTCAACTCCTCTTTCTTAGTGATCAAATTTGGTATAAGCTTGTGTTGGATTGAAGCAGTGAGCTTCCATACTCTGGAAGGCTCCATTTTATATTATGGTTTTCTTTATATACTTTTGTCGTTTCATAGTCTTTGGTTTTTGCTATGGTTGTAGGCATGTCCAGACTGAATATTGTTTGACTTTTGGATAAAGACTTTGTAGGACTACTATGGGTTGGTATGAGTGGTATCGGTATTAGTGTCAGTCTATGCATTGGTATTGGTATTATGGCTGATATCGATTGACTATAATTGATTTTTGATTGTTTCATTTTTTTGGATTTTATATATATATATATATATATTTGGAACTCGTTTAATATGGGATGTAGGACGGTTATGATGGGGTATTGGGGGTGGTCTTCTATCCAAGTTGGGCTTAAGGAACCCGACACGACTAGGCCCTAGTTTGGGTCATGTCAGATTGGTATTCGAGCCCTAGGTTCATGGTCACTTGGGAGTCCTAATATAGAAAAAAATATGAAACACTAAAATCACCTAGGAACAACAAGACTAGCCAAAAACAAGTTAACAAAACAACAATGGCAGCAACATAAGAAACCGAGAATAAGAAAATAAGGAACAAACAACATACTAATACAATAATGTAAAGTATAGAAGCTTGACATAAACTTATACAAAACCCTAAGAACCAAAATGTGTTTCAAAACATTAAGACCCCTAAGATTCATACAAGTAACACCAAACTCTTATGTGACACAAGAGGGAACTCACTCTCCTCAAGCACCAATATTTCTAAGACAAGATACAACACAAGTAGGTCCACACTTGCACCCAATTTCGAGTTAACTACACTCTCATAAGAGAGGAGATGTTTTAATGTTCTTTCAATTTTCCATATTCAACAAAAATAACTAGAAATACCTAATAATAGACTATATATAGGCTAGCTAATTACATGATAAAATAACCCTAATGCCCTTAATGAGGGGGAACTTATGGAGTTTAAGGTGGGGCACAAAATAGCCAAAACACCCTTAAGTAGAAGGGCAGTTTTGGAGTGTTTGAAAGCTCTTCAATTCTCCAAAGCCATGATTTCCATTTTACTCTCGGTTAGGCATCAAAGGCAATCCCAAGAAACCTTACACGCACGAAATTGCCTTTTGGTGTGTTCAAGACAGGCCCTTTATGAATGCTCTTATGTTCCCGAGGTGGCCAAATCTTAAGTCTTCATGTATTAGCCTCTCAAGATGTCATCAAAACTCTTAAGATATCATCAAAAGATATGGTGTCCATTTGGATCATATCAAGTCCACAAAGTCATGTCGAGTAGATTCTCTTTTAAGAGTGTGTAGAGCGTCACACTTATAAGGGAGAGACTACAAGGCATTTAGAAATATTTCTCTTTATTGTATTCTGATTTCAAGGTGTAAAGTCTAAGGTCTTGAATTACTATCTAATCCTATTTATTCGCTTTTCAGATCATACCTCAACAATTTGATACACATGGAAACACCTCTATTCCAACTGGAGATGATGTTTATGGGGCATGCTCTACTCATGGAATCCACACTCAATTTTGGAGTCCAGTTCCTAATTTTTTTTAGAGTTCCAATGGTACCCTCTAGTCCTCCTCAGGCCGACATGACAAATATAAAGTTTCATCAATAAATTCATATGATTGCTTAGTTGGTAGCTTCTCAAGATGAGCGTGGTGCATCTTTTACTTCATCTTTTGAGGCTATAAGGGTTGGCCAGTTCATGAGGTTGAGTCCTCCAACATTTACTGGTGTTAAGGTGAAGGAGTATCCACAGGTTTTTTGGATTAGATAGAGATGATTTTTAGGGTTATGCATGCCACGAATGTGGAAAGGGTAGAGTTTACTGCCTACCAGCTGATGGGTGTAGCATACTAATAGTACGAGAAATGAGATAGGGAAAGGGGTGATGGTGATGAGTCATCTTTGTGGGAGACTTTATCCAATGTATTTATGGACCGCTTCTTTCCTCAAAAGTTGAGGGAAGCAAAAGCGTAGGAATTTGTTAATCTAATATAGGGAAAGATGACGGTCAAGGAATATGACTTAAAGTTTTGCCAGTTATATCATTATGTTTTGGAGATGGTATCAGATATGAGGGTCAGGATGATAAAGTTTGCCTTAGGACTATCTCATGAGTTGATCCTTAAAAGTAAGACTGCCTTTCTAATCAAGGACATGGACATCTCTTGGTTGGTTGTTCATATGCAACAGGTGGAGGAGGAGAAGAAAAAGCAGGCTGAGACAGGGGAAAGGCAGGGAAAGAAGTTTAGGTTCTCTAAAAAGGTAGTGGCCAATAATAAAGTGGTAGGGATGGTGGTAAGTGGCCAAAGAAGAAATAGGAGAGTTTTGGTTCTTTCTCAACAGCTAGTGCTCCCTACCCAAAGTTGTCGAGAGACAGACATCAGTATGGTGGCGATAACTTCAGGGCATAAGGTGCCTAATCTCACACTAGTGGGGAATAGTCGGCTTTATCGTGCCCTTCTTATAGGTTCTGTGGTCGGTTGCATTGAGGTTTTTGTGAAGAAGGAAGGGGCAGGTGCTTTTAATTTGGTCAGCCAGGGCATATGCTTAGGAACTGTCCGATTGGTAAGGTTTCTTCGAGGGAGAATAAGGTTCCAGTTGCTTCATCATCAGCTCTGACCCAAAGGGTGCACCATCTAATTCTGGAATAGGTCAAAACCGTTTATATGCACTCACTACCCGATAGGAATTTGAGGCATCATTTGATGTCATGACTGGTATGTAAAAAAATTTCTCCCATGATGTGTATTGTTTATTTGATTCAGGGTTCACTCTCTCTTATGTGACCCCATTTATGGTTGTGTATTTTGGTTTTGGTCCCGAGGTTATTTCAGACCCTTTTTTCTATTTCTACCCCAGTAGGTGACTCTATGATTACTAAAAGAGTATATAGGGGGTATGTGGTATCTATTAGTAATAAGGAGACCTTGGTGGATTTGTTTGAGCTGGATATAGTGGATTTTGATGTTACTTTGGGTATGGATTGGTTACACTCGTGCTATGTATCCTTAGACTGTCGAACCCATAAGGTTGTATTTAATTTCCCTGGTGAATCAATTATCGAGCGGGCGGGTGGTTCCCTAGCTCCAAAGGGAAAGTTTATATCATATCTTAGAGATCGGAGATTAATATCCAAGGGGTGTCTCTACCATCTAGTTCGGGTTAAAAATTCTAACTCAAAAGATCCTTCCTTGCTTTCGGTTTCGATGGTGAATGAATTTACTGAGGTCTTCCCTGATGACCTTTTTGGTGTTCCTCCGGATAAGAAGATTGAGTTTGGGATTGATCTTGTTTTGAAAACTTGTCTAATTTATATTCCTCCTTATAGAGTGGCTCTGACTGAGTTGAAGGAGCTTAAGAAGTAATTAAAGGATCTTTTGGATAAGGGTTTCATCCTTCCTAGTATGTCTTTATAGGGTGCAGTGTGTTATTCGGGCATAAGAATAATGGTTCCCTTCAGATGTGTATTAACTATCGTCAGTTGAATAAGGTAATAGTTAAGAACAAGTAGCCTCTTCTAAGGATAGATAACTTGTTTCATTATTTGCAAGGTGACAAATTCTTTTCTAAGATTGATCTTCGGTCTGGGTATCATCAGCTTAAGATTAGGGAGGTGGATATCTCTAAGACAATATTTCAGACCCAGTATGGTCACTTTGAGTTTCTGGTTATGTCTTTTGGGGTGATTAATTCCCCAACGGCATACATGGATTTGATGAATAGGGTCTTTCATTAGTTTCTGGATCTATTTATCATTGTGTTCATAGATGACATTTTGGTATATTCTAAGAGTGGGGTGGATCATGTCAATCACCTTTGCATTATGTTGCAGACCTTGAAGAAGCAGCAGTTCTTGGCTAAATTTTCAAAATATAAATTTTGGTTGAACGCTGTCACTTTTTTAGGTCATATTATTTCTAGTGAGGGGATAATGGTAGATCCACAAAAGTTTACGGCGGTTAAGAAGTGGCCTAGACCCATGATTTTAATCGATATTCGAAGCTTCATGGGTTGGCTGGCTACTACAGAAGGTTCATAGAGATTTTCTCTTCTATAGATGCCCCATTGACTAAGTTGGATCAGATAAAGGTAAAGTTTTCTTGGTCTGATGGGTGTGACGTTAGTTTTGAGAAGCTGAAGGATAAGCTAACTTTGGCTTCGGTGTTGACTTTGTCGGAAGGCACTAAAAGGTTTGTGGTTTACTATGATGCATCTCGGGTGGGACTTGGTTGTGTTCTGATGCAGCATGGAAAGGTGAAAGTCTATTCTTCTAGGTAGTTAAAGGTGCATGAAAGGAACTATCCTACTCATGATTTGGAACTGTTAGTTGTAGTAGTTGCATTGAAAATCTGGCAGCATTATTTGTATGGGATGCATGTGGAAATCTTCTCAGATCATAAGAGTTTGTTGTATGTGTTTACACAAAAAGAACTTAACCTCAGGTAAAGGAGATGGCTTGAGCTTCTCAAGGACTATGACATGAGTCTTCACTACCACCCAGGTAAAGTTAACATAGTTATTGATGTTTTTAAAAGGTTGTCCATGGGGAGTTTAGCTCATGTGGATAGGGAGAAGTGAGAGTTGGTGAAGGATATTCATCGCTTACATAACCTTAGAGTTCGTCTCTTAGACTTTGATTATGGCGGTGTGTTGGTGCAGGAAGTGGTGTGGTCATCTCTTGGTGCAGAGATCAAAGAGTAACAAATGTTAGATCTTATCTTGATAAAAATCAAGGGTGATGTTGGCGGGAAAAAGGTGATGGTATTTGAGATTAGTGGTGATAGTACCTTGCGGTACCAGTAAAGGTTGTGTGTTCCTGATGTCGATGATTTGCGATAAAGGATCTTGGCTGAGGCACATGAATCACACTATATTGTTTATCCCAATTAGACGAAAATATATCATGACCTCAAGGAAATGTATGGGTAGAATGGTATGAAGAGGGATGTGGCTGATTTTATGGCCAAATTCATGGTGTGTTAACAATTAAAAGTTGAGCACATGAGGCCCGGAGGGTTGTATCAAGAGATTGAATTGCCTGAATAAAAATGGGAGATGATCACCATGTATTTCACTACCGGTCTTCCTCGGTCTCAGAATCTATTTGATTTGGTTTGGGTCATCATAGATAGGATAACAAAGTCAGTTCACTTTTTGCCGGTGAGGACTAAGTTTTGGGCAGAGGATTATGCGAGGTTATACCATCAAGAGATTGTGAAGCTACATGGGATACCTATTCTATCATCTCTGATCGTGGTATGCAGTTTTCATCTCACTTTTGGTAATTATTTCAAAAAGGGTTGGGGACTAAGGTTATTCTGAGTTCTGCTTTTCAACTGCAGATGGATGGGCAAGTAGAGAGGAATATTCAGATATTGGAGAATATGCTTCGTACGTGTGTGACTGACTATGGTGGTAGTTGGGTTGAGCATCTACCTCCTATAGAGTTTTCTTATATCAACAATTACCATTCTAGCATTGGTATGGCCCTTTTCTAGGCACTGTATGATAGGAGGTGTATATCTCCTATTAGGTGGTTCAAGGTTGGGAAACGGATATATTTGGCCTGGATTTGGTTTATCATTCTATGGAGAAGGTAAAGGTGATTCGGGATAGGCTGAAGGTTACGCAAAGTCGTCAATGTTCTATACAGATGTAAGGCGTAGAGACTTAGAGTTTGAGGTTTGGGATAGGGTGTTCCTAAAGGTGTCTCCCATGAAGAGAGTAATGCAGTTTGTGAAGAAGGAGAAGCTCAGTCCCCGATATGTTGGTCCGTATGTTATTTTGAGAAGGGTTGGTAATATTGTGTATGAATTAGAGTAGACATCTAGTTTGAGCTCCATTCGCTCGGTGTTCCATATCTCTATGCTGAGGAAATATGTAGGTGACCCTTCATTGATTGTTTCTTTAGAAGTATTGGGTATTTTAGATTTTTTATCTTATGAAGAAATCCCGGTTGAGATCTTGGATCGTCATGTTCGTCGGTTGCGAACCAAGGATATGGCCTCGATAAAGGTTCTATGAAGGAACCACAAGGTGGAAGAGTTACTTGGGAGCGGAAGATGACAAGAAGTCCAAGTATCCACATTTGTTTTCCAATTCGAATATTTGTTCTTAAGGTATTTATTCTTCATCACATCTTTGTTTTCTAACTTGATTAAAGGAAGGATTGATTCCTTGCACCTTTGTTTTCAAACTTAGTTAAAGGTCGAAATGGAGGTGTTGGGGTGTAAATTGTGCTTATACTGCCTTGTCCATCATTGGAGGATGAATGATCCAAGTAGGGGACAATTGAAACACCCTGGGTTCTGGTCCTTGGAAATTTCCTGCATTTTGAGTTTTCTGGACATCATACGACTTGGGGTACTTGTCCTATGATAAGGTATGGTTTAAGGGTCCTCATCTCGTATGTTCATCAGTTCGGTTTGGATGGTTTATGTCCAAGATACGAATGGATCATACTATTCATATATTAAGGTACTAGCTGTATGATGTCAATCGTATGATGCCCTATTTCAAGCCTAGGTGATTCTATTCTGCCTAAGGTGTAGTTCTAGGGTACTTGTCGTATGGTTGGATGCGAGTTGGCCTTATTGGTCGTATATTGGACAATGATAGGGTCCGAGGGGATGCCTAGGGTACGAGTAGTACCAGTGGTGGGTACCACTTATATGGCATGGTACGATTTGGGTGGAATCATACCCTCCTGCGGAAATTTTATACAGTTTAAGCCCTCTTCACCTCTTATGACCCCATGACTTAAAACACTATTGGGACTTCATTTACCCTCTTATTCAAATCTTAAACACTCAAAAGCTATCTCTAAACTCTCTCAAGCTCTTAGGTTAAGCAAAGGTTAGGGTTTCCTCCAAGCTGGTTAATTACGGCGTTAAAGGGTGGTTTCCCTTTATCTTCTTCATAATCTAAGGCATGTTATTCCTCCCTCATTGTTAGTTCCAACTAAAGGCATGTTTTATGAATGGTTTTCATGGTATAATTGTGGTATGGTTTTGGTTTTTGAATTATATATTGGGGGTTTTGGTTATAATAGTTGGTTATGGTTTTCCCATATCTTTTACTTATGGTTTTATGATTATAATGGCGGTTGGAACCTTTGGTTGCATGGAAATGGTTAATTGGCCTTGGTTTTGGCTTCGGAAACTATATGCCCCTAATGTGTTTGTTAAAATGCCTATGAGAGAGCTTTTGTTACATTATTGAACTTTTATTGAAAATTGTTGCATAGTATAAATTGGTAATGGAAATTAAACTGGATTGGATGGTTTTAAATGATTAAATGGTAAGGTCTTGGTGGTCATGGTTTGGTTTAATTGAAAGCCTTGTGGGGTGCAAGGGAATCCCCCAAGCAAACTTAATAATAATGGAATCTTCGGGTACCTGGGAGTCCCTTAATAGGTTGGCTAAGGACATTACTTGCAAGCTATAGTCGATATGATGTTACCACTACTTATAGCCTTAGTTAATAATAAATGGAATGGTGGTTTGGTTGTGTGTTAATTGTTATAATTAGGCCATAATGGTAGGTTGTGATATCTAACCATGAAGGTGTGAGTCCAATGGACGGACACTGGAAACTCATGTTTACATACATGAGAAATTATCATGGCGACCATATACTTATGGGGTACACGAGAATCCCCTAAGTTACACTTGTATATACGTATCATGGAGAGCAAATGATACACGGAAATCTCCTACTCCTTGGTATCTCTGGTTCATGCGGCTACAGACATCGAGGCCCGTTCAGGGGGTAGCACTGGACCCATATAGCCCGTGGCTGGTTCTAGGACAGTTAAGTTTCTCATACCTAGTTTAATGGTTTTAAAGGCATGCTAAACCCGGTTCCCTTTCCCGATATGGATTACATATATATATACGTATGGATGTGAATGCATATGGTTGTTTACCTTAATTTTAAAGGTTGGTCTTATTTTATCCTTATCCTAAGTGCATGCTAGCGTTCACCCTTTAAGCCATTTTCAGGCGTTGTATCCCCACATGATGTAGGAACCGATTGTTCTACTCCTCCTTCTCAGTGATCAGATTCGGGATCAGCTTGTATTGGACTAAAGTGTGAGCTTCCATACTCCGGAAGTCTCCATTTCATGTTATGGTTTTGTTTATGTACTTTCGTCCTTTCATAGACTTTGGTTTTGGCTATGGTCGAGGGCTTGTCCCGATCGGATATTGTTTTACTTTTGGATAGAGGCTTTGTGGGACTACTATAGGTTGGTATGGGCGGTGTCGATATTGGTGTCATCCTTGTCATTTGTATTGGTATTATGGTTGATGCCTATTGATTGTACTTGATTTATGATTGTTCCACTTTGTTTTGAATTATATATATATATATATTTGTATATATATTTATATATATATTTGGAACTCGTTTGATATGGGATACAGGGCGGTAATGGTGTGGTATTGGGGGTGGTCTCCATTCCCGATTGGGCTTGAGTCACCAGACACGACTAAGCCCTAGTTCGGGTCGTGTCAAAATGATCCACCCAACTACATCTAAAATCATTCACATAGGCCCTTAGCATATCTTCCAAAGTCTGAATAGTCCTCTCCGTTTGTCATCCGTCTGAGAGTGGAATACAGTGCTATGGTTTCCCCGTGTGCCCAACCCTTGCTTAAACGAATGCCAAAAGAAAGAAGAGAATTGCGTACCTCGATTGGAAATAATGGAAACTAGGGAACTATGCAATTTGATGATCTCCTAAATAAACAACTTAGCATAATCCTCTCCAAAGTAAGTAGTCCTCAGAGGCAAAAAGTGCGCACAATTAGTCATCCTATCCACGATGATCCAAATCGAGTCATACTGACTCCGAGCCCATTGAAGAACAGTAATAAAATCCAAGTTGATCACCTCCCACTTCTACATGGGCAACTCAGTCTCTTGAGACTTTCCGCCAAGCCCTAAGTGCTTAACCTTCACTTGTTGACACACCATAAACTTAACCACGATGTTAGCCACATCCCTCTTCATATTGTTCCACCAATAGATCTCCTTTAAGTGATGATACTTCTTCATCAAACTAGGATGAACTGAATACCTCGACTCATGAGTCTCAGCCAAAATACTTTCTCGCAGCATATCAACAACTGGAACACACAACTTACTATGGTACCTCAAGATCTCCACTAATCTCAAATGCCATGACCTTCTGTTGACCCACATCATCCTTAATCTGCATCAATATGAGTTCTAAAACCTTCTTCTTCTTTACCTCTGCACTAAGAGATGACTTCACCACCTCTTGTACAATCACACCTCCATTCTCAGAATCCAAAAGACAAATTTTAAGAATATCCAATCGGTGAATATCCTTCACTAATCCCCACTCCTCCTCATCCACATGAGAAAAGCTACCCATGGAAAACATGCTGAGAGCATAAGCAACCACATTAGTTGTTCTAGGATGGAAGCGGAGACGCATGTCATAGTCCTTGAGCAACTCAAGCCACTTTTTTGCCTAAGATTCAACTCCTTCTGGGTAAACATATACTGTAGGCTTTTATATCAGATCATAAAAGCATATACCACAGCTGTGGTATCTGGGTAAATAATGAGTCAAATAATCCCTTTCATGAACCTTCAGCTACCTTAGATCATAAGACACAACCTTACCATGCTATATCAATACACAACCCAGTCCCACATGGGATGCATCACAGTACGTAACCAAACCATCAGTACCCTCGGGCAGAGTCAAAATTAGAGAAAAAGTAAACTTATCCTTCAACTTCTCAAACTACCCTCACAAGTATTAGATTACAGAAACTTCACCTATTTCTGAGTCAACTTAGTCAATGGATAAGCAATAGAAAAGAAGCTCTCTACAAACCTCCTGTAATACCTGGTTAAACCCAAGAAGCTATGAATATCGCTCGGAGTCGTAGGTCTAGTCCACTTCTTAACCGCCTACACTTTCTGTGGATCCACCATGATCCCCTTACCGGAAAACACATGACCTAGGAAGTTCACAATATTCAACTAAAACTCACACTTTGAAAACTTGGTGGTATTATGACGATATTTCCTAATAAGTCATCAAAGAGTTAATAAGTCATCAGAGTCGCCGTCAGCCTTACGCAGAACATGTGAGCTGAGGTGGATAAGTGATGACATTGTCTGATATGTCATTACATTTCTGATAAGTCATCAGGATTCATCATCAGCCTTAAGCAGAAAGTTCTAAAACTGGGGAGGGAGCTGACGACATTTATGATAAGTCGTCAGACTCCTGATAAGGTATCACGAATGTCGTTGCCTAATTCGAGGAATTATTAAACTCTGTGATTTTATTCCCTTATTTAGGCTGAACTATAAAAAGTATTGTTTAGGGTTTTCTAGAGGAGTTCTGAACATAATTTTGGAACACACGTATTTTGTTATTTTTTCTCTCTAGTTTTTTGGTTTGAAAAATAATTAACTTTGAGGAGATTTTCATCAATATTTGGGGATTTCTATTGTGATCTAATAGGAGAATCACTAGTTATTATTCATCTTGTGGTAAGTTCATCTTTCAAATTATGAATACGTCTAGTTGTTTCGCTTATTATATTATGAGTGGCTAAATCTCTTTGACCCGAATTATAGGATCTATGGGTTAAGTCTTGGTAATATGCTCTGTGTTTTCGATTCTAAAGGTAATAGGACGCCTTGATAATTCTGAGATTGTAATTATTGTCTATTAGTTGCAAATGATAGATAGCACCTATTTTGATTTGCTTGAGAAAAGAAATCAAATATAGTAGGAAGTGAATTATTGACAGGGACTTGGAAACGCTAAACTTCCATTTAATAATCGACGTTGTAACAAGGTTGATTAACCTGAGGTAAAGTCTGGTTAGTAAATATAAATTCCTTAAGTCCGAGAGGATTGGGTAATTAAATGCTTAAGTAGGTCAAGAGACATTTAGGCATAACTTCGATAGAGATAATCTGTTGTCCTACCTACTGTGAGAATCTTGAATCACTACTAGCATCTGTCAAGTACTAAAACCCATGGTGAACATAATTCTGGTTTTCCATAAACTCTTGATTTCAAACACTGAAACTAAAGTGACCAACAATTAATTGCTAATCTCTAAAAACCCCATTTCAGGAAACATCCAACTATCAGTTGATTAAATCGCAAATAACTTAAGTTCACACCATATTCCCTATGGGATTTGACCCCAACCTAGTTGGGTTATACATTGACAACTATCGCTTACATTCTCATTAGGGAGGTATAGTTTGAGTATTATCACCAGTACTCTCATACCCAGGAACAGACAGGAGTAGTGGGGTAGGTCATCTATGTCCAGATCTCAGAATAGTGTGAGTGGGAAGCCCAATCATCCCCCCATGTGCTAAGTGTGGTAAGAATCATGCGGGTGAATATTTATGGGGTCAGTAAAGATGTTATGGTTGTGGCTAGATGGGTTAAGAAATCAAAGAGTTCTTGCATGCTACACAGGGAAATAGGGATGTCCATCCCCAGACTCAGGCTACTAGTACACCAGCTCCTCTAGATCGCCCATCCCCTTCTCAGAGAGCTTCATCCAGTACCGGTGGCGGTCAGCACCAAAAGAGGTTCTACGATTTACCATCCCGCCAGGAGCAGGAAGATAATATTGTTACTGGTATGCTTCGTGTCTTTCATCTTGATGCTTATGTTTATATGTTGTTAGACCCTGGGTCGAGTTTATCTTATGTGACCCCATTAGTTGTAGTAAATTTTGAGGTAAGTTCTGAAAAGATCCCTGAGCCTTTTTTGGTTTCTACCCCAGTAGGTGAGTCAGTTGTTGCCAAGTAGATTTACAGAAAGTGTTCTATCTCTGTCCTTCATAAGGTCATGTTAGTAGACTTAATAGAGTTAGATATGGTTGATTTTGATCTTATTCTTGGTATGGATTGGCTCTATTCTTATTATGCAACCATAGATTGTCGCACCCGAGTGGTGAAGTTTCAGTTCCTAGATGAGCCAGTCTTTGAGTAGTCAGGTAATTCAGTGTCTCCCAAAAGTCATTTCATATCTTATATTAAGGCTAGAAAATTGATATCCAAAGGTTGCATTTACCATCTAGTTCACGTCAAAGACACAAAGTCTGAGACTCCAACAATTCAGTCCGTCCGAGTGGTCAATGAGTTTCCTAAAGTTTTTCCCAAAGATCTCCCAGGGGTACCTCCCGATAGAGAGATAGAATTCGGTATTGACCTTCTTCCTGATACTCAGCCTATTTCTATCTCTCTATATCGTATGGCTCCCACCGAGCTTAAGAAGTTGAAAGAACAACTCAAAGATATTTTAGATAAAGGTTTCATAAGGCCTAGTGTTTCTCCATGGGGCGCTCCCGTCCTATTCGTGCGAAAGAAAGATAGTTCTTTGCGGATGTGCATTAACTATCGTCAGCTAAATAAGGTCATAGTCAAGAACAAATACCCTCTCTCTTGAATTGATGACCTATTTGATCAACTCCAAGGTGCAAGTTATTTCTCTAAGATAGACCTTAGATCATGCTATTATCAGCTTAAAGTATGGGAATGTGATATTCCAAAGACAACTTTCAGAACTCGTTATGATCATTTTGAGTTTCTAGTTATGTATTTTGGTCTAACCAATACCCCAGCAGCTTTCATGGACCTCATGAACCGAGTGTTCAAACAGTATCTAGACATATTTGTCATAGTATTCATAGATGATATCCTTGTGTACTCCCGTAGTGAGGATGACCATGAAGACCATCTTAGAATTGTGTGGTAAACTCTTAAAGATTACCAATTGTTCGCCAAATTTAGCGAATGTGAATTTTAGCTAAGGTCAATAGCTTTCCTTGGTCATATCATTTCCAGTGAGGGTATTAGAGTTGATCCCCAAAAGACAGAAGTCATAAGAAATTAGCCTAGACCTATCTCTCCGTCAGACATTAGGAGTTTATTGGGTTTAGCTGGCTATTATAGATGTTTTGTTGAGGGTTTCTTATCTATTTCATATCCTATATCTAGATTAACCCAAAATAAAGTTAAGTTCCTGTGGTCAGACTCCTGTGAGAAGAGTTTTTAGGAGTTGAAGACTCAACTTACTTCAGCCCAGTGTTAGCATTACCTGATGGTACGAATAGTTTTATGGTGTATTGTGATGCCTCTAGAGTTGATTTGGGTTGTGTTCTGATGCAAAAAGGTAAGGTCATAGCCTATGCCTCTAGACAACTTAAGCCTCATGAAAAGAACTACCTAACTCATGATCTTGAATTAGCTGTTGATGTGTTTGCTTTGAAAATCTTGTGACATTATTTGTATGGTGTGCATATTGATGTGTTCACGAATCATAAAATATTGCAGTATATATTTACCCAGAGAGAGTTGAATCTACATCAGAGAAGGTGGTTAGAATTGTTGAAGGATTATGATATGAGTGTGTTGATTATCCGGGCAAGGCCAATAAATGGCAGATGCCCTTAATAGATTGTCTATGGGCAGTGTTGCTCATGGGGAGAAAGATAAGAAAGATTTAGTTTGATAAGTTCATCGTTTAGCTAGATTGGGTGTTAGGTTGGTTGATTCAGCTGAAGGGAATGTTTGGGTTCAGAGTAGTTTCGAATCTTCCCTAGTTTCGGAAGTGAAGGAAAAGCAAGATAAGGATCCTAGTTTGGTCAAACTAAAGGAGTCAGTTAAAGACCAAAAGGTAGAGGTTTTCTCCCAAGGGGGTATGGCGTGTTGAGGTACCAAAGTTGATCGTGTGTGCCATGGGTTGATGAATTAAGGCAGCGGATTATAGCAGAAGTGCATGGTGCGCGTTATTCTATTCAACCAGGTGCTACCAAGATGTACCGCGACTTTCGGGAAATCTATTGGTGAAGTGGTATAAAAAGAGATATAGCGGAGTTTGTAGTTAAGTGTGCAAACTATCAACAGGTTAAGGTAGAGCACCAAAGACCTGGTGGTACATTGCAAGAGTTTGGTATCCTCACATGGAAGTGGGAAGAGGTAAATATAGATTTTGTGACTGGTTTACCCCGTTCACACCGTCGGCATGATTCGATTTGGGTTATTGTAGACAGGTTGACTAAGTCATCACATTTCTTGCTAGTTCACACATCTTACACAGTTGAAGATTATACTAAGCTGTACATCAGAGAGTTAGTCAAACTGCATGGAGTTCCTTTGTCCATCATTTTAGATAGGGGTACTCAATTCACTTCCCAGTTTTGGAGAGCCTTTCAGAAGGGTCTTGGTACCCAAGTCCATCTTAGTTTAGCTTTCCACCCTCATTCAGATGATCAAGCAGAGAGGACCATCCAAACTCTAAAAGATATGTTGAGAGTATATGCTCTTGATTTCAAAGGTAGTTGGGATGAGCAATTTCCATTAATTGAGTTCGCTTATAATAACAGTTACCATTCTAGCATACAGATGGCCCCATTAGAGGCTCTTTATGGAAGGAGATGTAGATCACCCATAGGATGGTTTGAAGTGGGTGAGGCCACTTTGCTTAGGCTTGATGCAGTGTTTGAAGCTATGGATAAGGTTCAGTTGATTAGAGACAATTAAAAACAGCCAGAGTCATCAGAAATCATATGCAAATATAAGAAAAAAGGACCTCAAGTTTGAGGTTGGTGATTTAGTGTATCAGAAGATTTCACCCATGAAATGGGTGAAGAATTTTGGAAAAAAGGGGAAGCATAGTCCCCGGTATGTTGGCCCTTATAGAATTCTGAGTAGTGTTGGGAAAGTGGCTTATGAGCTTGAGTTGCCCGCAGACTTGTCAGCCGTTCATCCTGTATTCGACGTCTCTATACTTAAGAAGTGCATCTACAACTCTACTGTTGTAGTTCCTTTAGAAAGCTCAGATATTCAGAATAGCCTTTCATATGAAAATATTCCAGTTGAGATTTTAGATCATCAAATCTGTATACTTAGGAACAAAGAAGTTCCCTTGGTCAAAGTTCATTGGCGGAATCAGTCTGTTGAGGGCACCACTTGGGAAGCAGAAGTAAATATGCGAGCCAAGTACCCTCATCTCTTCTCTGCAAATATAGATTCAGTCAAAGGTAATACTCTTCCTTAATTCAGTTCTTTTCTAATCACAAAGTTAGTTATATAGTTGTCCTCATGTAAGTTCATATACTTAAAGAATTAGCTCAGAAACTCAGAATGATTTAGATTTAGTTTTGCAATTTATTTCAGTTGTGCATGCTATCATATATCCATAGATTCATCACTATTCTTACTCTAACTAACCACATTCTAGGATGAATATTTCCAAGGGGGAGATATTGTAACACCCCGTACTTTTCCTAGTTTAATTTAGCATTGAGAATTTCAAGTGTTGGCTTCAAGAGGGAATGACTTTTCATACATGTAGAATTTTCCAGATTTAGACCCTCTAATGTGTAGGAACTTGAATTAGCTTTCCAACGATATAAGATTTGCCTTAATCCAATAACCGGATGAGAAATTATGGCGATTTTAGGTTCCAGTAATAAAACACCATCATTTCAGTCACTAGCGCGTCACGAAGATGGTTTAAATGACAATAGTCAATTTCCAGTAAGATTTTGTGATTCCACCGCATCACGGTGATGTCCTATTTCACAATTATCACTTTCCAGTGAGCCTCCACGATTGTGGCGCGTCGCGGAGGCGGCCAAAATGGAAATCCAGAAGCATACCGCGATAGCTTTGCAGCGTAGAGATTTTCCAAGTCCCAGTTGGCAGTTTCCAGTAGGTCACCGCGATAACGGCGCATTGCATCGTAGACCAATTTTGCTAATTTTCCCAATCTGAGTAAAATTTTAAAAGGGGCTCTTTGGTCTTTTCTCTAGCCCCAAGTCATGAATAACAGATCATTTAACCCATCCGAAGCATATTATACCAACTTTTCACCAAAATACTCTTAAATAAAACCCTAGATCATCAAAGCTTACTCCCCAAGAAATCTAATTCCTCCATTAATTCTCCAAAGCAATTCAAGATTAAGGATTCACAAATCAAGAACTCTAAGAAATCATTTTCAAAGACACTATAGGAGTCCAAGATTCAAGCTTTTCATCTAAGATCATCGATTAAGGTATATGCGATTTTCAGCAAGGATAATCATTTTATTCTTGTGCCCAAAAACTTATTTTAATTGCAAATTTATTGAATATTATATGGTTTCCCATGAAATTCGAGTTAGGGTTTATACCCATTATTGTAATTTTCAAGCTTATGAGATTTCCAGTGATTTAGAAGTTGAATTACATGATTATGTTCATATTTCCATGCATATTGTAGAAATTTCAAGATTTCAAGTTGATTTATAAATGTTACATTACCAAGAATAAACATTATGATGTTTTAACATGAGTTTGATGCATGGGTCATTAAGCCCTAATTAAAGATTGCTATTTTAAGATTTTTTTTTTGCTATAAGCACCCTATGACTAGATTCCTTTTCAGATTATTGATAAAGATTTGACATTTTGGTCTCAGAATAGCTATGAAATCCATTTTACAGATTTAGCTCTACAGATATACTGTTGGTTTTCATTATAAACCATTATACTATTTTAAAGTGGATTTCCATCAGAATAAGCATACAGATTTAGTGGGAGTAGTATTTAGCACCGAGTTGGGTACGTTACTATGGTTTCATACCCCAAAATTACGTGCAAATATAGGATTTAGATTGTTTCCACTTTTACGTGGATGATAGATATGTGATCACTTAGATAGGTTATACTCCCTGGCTAGAGTATGACTCTTCTCCTCAATGTGAGGATTCCTTCTTTGGGGTATAAGAATGTTCGACTCCATGAATGCTCGCATGGTTTATGACGGTTAGAAGATCCTCCCATGCAAAATAAGTTTTCAAATTTCTAAACCCTTAAGATAAAGCATTTTCTCTACAGCTTAAAAGTTCTTGAGTTTAAAATATTACTTTACATAAGCCTTCAGATATAGACTTACAGATTTCACTTAGCCTACATAATTTGAGAATAAGAACAGAATACAGATTTTAGAACTAAGTGTAATGGATCACAAGTTTTATACTATATGCTTTATTGTTCATGATTTATGATCTTCAGTTTTCGGATTACTCCAGCCTTTGTGAGTCATTTACCCTTAGCATGCATGATTTTATAAATTGTGATGATATTTCTTACTTATTGTATTCATCCCCATATGCTCAATATATTCCCAAAGTACTAATCCACATATACGTCTATGTGCTACATTGTCTCATAATGTAGGTTCCGGTGCCTAGTCTCAGCAGCGTGAGTGATTTTTTAGAATCTCATCTACATCTCTGTAGTTGGTAAGTCCTCATAGTTCAGGGACTTAACTATTCAAATTTCCAGTTTATTAGTAGCTTATTCAATATTCATTTCAGACAATTTAAGTCAGCTGGGGCCTTTCCCAGTGACTCTCTAGATTCAGCCAGTAGAGACTTGTCGGACTATTAGATTCAGTTTTAGATTTTAGTTTCAGTATTCAGATTTTCAGTATTTTCCTTATCAAACTGATAAGATTAGTATTTTCAGATATACTCAGATAATTTTTCCATATTTATTATGATTTTATATTCGTATCCCCCCTTTTTTTAGATTCATATTTAGTAAAAGGCAGCCAAGGTTAGCTAAGGACAACTTGTAGTTCGGAGCACCGTGTGGTATCCCAGAAACCATATTTCGGGGCGTTACACATATACACCATAAGCCTAGAGATAATTATGTCATTATTTAACAATGCGGCCTTACTGCTAGTACCAAGTCTTAAGACAAAATCGAAGCAAACTTCCTCATTTTCACCCTCATATTAGACACAATATCAGGGCATAAAGAGAAGCAACTGGTGGAACTTCAAAGCATATTCTTTTACAGTCATCCCTCGCTGCTTCAAGTTTATAAATTCTTCGATCTTAGCCTCCGTAAACTCCTAAGGAAAGATACGATCAAGGAAAATACCAAAAACTCCTCCCACATAGCCTTTCCAGCATCATCACCCCTCGACTGTTTCCACTCCTCATACTCCTAATATGCCACATCCTTTAACTGATATGCAGCAAACTTCACACCCTTCACATCAGTAGCATGCATCACCCAAAATATCTTCTCCATTTCATCGATAAACCCTTGAGGATCCTCCTCAACCTTAGATCCAATAAAGGTCGGAGGATTTAACCTTATAAACTGACCAACTTTAGTGACCTCAGAAGATGGAGAAACAGAATTAACATGGTCAGGCTGACGAGAATGAGAATTCACAACCTAGGTCAACAGATGAATAGATCGGCAGAATTTTGCATTAGAAATGTCTTCTTGGGGCGGTGGGGCATGAACACATTAGGAGTAGGGAACCTATATTGGGTTTTGTAAGACCCCATAAAATTCTCTTGTAGTCTGATCCTTAGAGTGTGTTTAGTGAAGTGTTAATCCGACCCTAAAATGGTGAGAAGTGTCTTCCCAAATGAGAAATATTTTGAGCCATGTATAATTTCTCTAATATCAACTTTTTCATGTAGAGAATTGAATAAGCTTTCCGTCAATACCAAATTTGCCCAAATCCGACACTCGGGCAAAGAGTTAGAGCTATTTTAGTGAGACAATGTGCCACCTAGCACTTTAGTGCATCGCGGAGCCAGCCAAAATGGCAATCGTCAAAATCCAGTGAGCCTCGGCATTATGGCGCATTGCGCCAAGGCTTAATTTTAGAATTGTTAATTTCTAGTGCACCAACGCGATTCCACCGCATCGCGGTGCCTTTTCAGTTCGCAACGAAGGTGGCAACGCGATTCCACCGCGTCGCGCCATCAAGCAATTTCCTGATTGTCTAATTTCTAGTGAGCTGGCGCGATTATGGCGCGTCGCGCCAGTATGTAAAATCAGGATTTTTTAGTTTAATTCCAAGGGCGAAAAGGGTATTTTCCCAACCCCTATATATACTCCTTAACACGGGATTTGGCCTAATTTCACCCAAAATATCATTATTTTCTCTCAATTTTCTTCAACATCAAAAACTAGGGTTTCTACAAAATCAAAAACCTTTCTTCTTCTTTAAGAAAAATCAAGGGAAATCAAGAAATCAAGAATATCTCCAAGGGCTTTCAATTAAGAGTTTCTCTTTGATTCTTGGGTCCCTTTCATCCAAGAAGCTCAAGAACCCTTTTTCAAAAATTCAAAGATTTTTTGTTTATGAGTTTCCATGATTCATGTGAGTTGAAATTGATGTTCATGCTATTATTTAGTTTTGATTCATGTTTGTTTGTAAGGTTTCCAAGCTTTAACCCTAGTATGTGATACCCATGTGATGTTCATGACAAATCCTCTTCAAGATGCTTGTTAAGTGATGTGTTCATGTCAATTAAGTGAAGAAATTGTTGAATAAGCAAAGCATGCTCCCCATATGTTTGATAAAATGCTCATGTGAAGGAATTAGGGCCATTATAGCATGTTGACTAGAAATCCCCAATTGTGTGCAAGCCCATGTATACCAAGTGTTTGTTGAAAAGACTTAGTGAATGAATTATGACATAATAGCATGAAATTCCTTAATTATGTTCTCTTTGATACATGTTAAGACTTTAATACATGCTAAGTGTTTGATGAATGAATTGTAACATGATAGCATGAAGTTCCCCAATTATGTGTTCTCCGGTACATGCCAAGGCTTAAATATGTGTGAAGTGCTTGATGCAAGGCCTTGTTAAATGGAGTATGATCCAATAGCATGTTCCCCTATGTTATTACATATTTAGGATTCCTAAATGCTTGAAGTGATGCCTTAGTGATTGTGATGGTGAATGATTGTCCATGGTCTTGATTATTCAAGAATGGTTATGTTTTACTTTTATGTTATCAAGTCCTGGGGGTGTTTATACCTGATAATTTAGTTGTTGTCTAGAGCCCGTGTCAATTTTCATGATAATTCCAGTCAAGCCATGATTCTCAGAACTCAGCGAGTTATAGAAATCTGTATTCTTAGACAGATACAAAACTTAAGAAATCTCAGTAATCTCTGTAATCGTCGTAATCTCTGTATCGCTAGTAATCTAGCCTCACTTCTGTACTCATCTCAGATCTAGTAGTATTCAAATGTTTAGTTCAGTCCTCAGTAATATTCGAGTAATCTATCCCGAGCTCAGTATCGTTTGGTCAAATAACGAGATTCAGTAGTATTCCGTCAGATACAGAACCAAGTGAATTCATTTTAACTCGATCAGATCATTCGAGAAACATGATCAGTATCAGATTCAGCTTAGTTTGTGTTCAGTTAAGAATCAGTTTAGAGTTTTTTAGTTGGGAGTAGGAGCTAGCACCGAGCGAGGGCAGGGATGGCGGATCCCCGTCAGAGAGGCAGAGTCATTAGGAGAAATCCCTGAACTCCAGAACTGCGTATCCAGTGCAGGATGCAGGAGTCACCCGTCAGGAAAGGCTAGTTACCCGTCAGATAGGCTTGACTATTATATTGCCTTAGGCTTGACTTTCTGCGAGGGTCACCTGTCAGATAGACTTAACTAGAGAGGTCTTTACCCGTGGCACGGTATTGACACCTTTCCAGCTGGGGTTACAAGTTGGACCCCACCAGTTGAGATTCGGGGCATATCGGTTAAGTGACTACTTCCCATAGTTGCAGTTTCAGTACCAATCTTCAGAAATCAAGACTGTCAGATACAGTCATCTATCTCAGTGAGGAAATCAGATAGTTTCATTGATTCATGGACCACCCTTCAGATAGTCTTGGTCCCATATAAAGTTATTCAGTATCAGATCTAGATATCACCTATCAGATAGGCTTGATCTCAGTCTCATATTCAGTTGACTAATCTCATTATCATATCCCGAGATTACCCATCAGATAGGCTTGATCTCAGTCTCTTATTCAGTTAAGTAATCTCATTATCAGATCTAGAGATCACCCATCAAATAGGCTTAATCTCAGTCTCAGATTCAATTGAGTATTCTTGTTTTCAGATCTAGAGATCACCCGTCAGATAGGCTTGGTCTCAATCTCATATTCAGTTGAGTATTCTTGTTGTCATATTTGGACATGATCATTTCTTATCATTGATAGTAGATTTCGGAATCATCCGTTAGAGAGGTTTGATCTCTGATGCAGTCAGTCGAGAGTATAAAGCTCAGAATTCAGTCATTGATATGAGTAGATTAAGCTAATCAGTTTCAGTATCATTAGTTTTTTAGATCACTCGCTAGATAAGACTGATCTCAACTCCAGTACTCAGTTATCAGTATCAGATAATACAGTGTTCAGTATCTCAGGCATTAGTAGTAAGTTTGGATGACAGTAAACCAGTATCCGAGTTTCAGCATTTTTAGTCACGATGATTTTGGTTATGGTTTGTGCATTCATACATGTGTTCTCATTTAGTACTCTCATGGTTATTCAGTTAAGTAATTGTTCATGCATGAACCCTTGCATTTAGCCTTACCTTATCTTCATACTCGGTACATTCCCGTACACACGCATTTGCGCTATGGTGTTTTATTTGACACCATAGGTTCAGAGGCACGAGATCCAGAGTACCCTTAGCAGCTCAGTCCCAGTCAGCAGCAGTAGACATAGCAGTGAGTCCTCTTCCGTCGAGGATGATCCTTATTTTTATTATTATCATATCAGATTTAGTTTAATTTCAGTAGACGGAGTTAGTTGGGGACATGTCCCATCAACTCCACAGTTCAGACAGTTTAGAGGCTTTTTGGATAGATGTATCAGTATTCAGTTTTCAATTTTAAGTATGTTTAGATGTTTTGAACCGTATGGACAGTTTCCGCATTTATTATCTATATTATTTATATTATCAGTAGAGGGTTATCTTGTGGTCCTTCGGGATCATGAGCACCGTGTGACGTTCCAGTTCTAGAAAATTAGGTCGTTACAAGTTTGTACTCCATAAGTAAAATGAGTTCCATCCATATTATCCTCAAGTGGGATAGACAAGTTTCCACTAGCATCAGATCTTTGGGAAGGCATGATCTGAAATGAGAACAAATAAAATTAGAGAAGATTTCAATGCCCTAGACTCTATAGCTCGAAAATAGAACACAAGAAAGGGGAACATTCTTAAATACCTTGTAGTCTCTCCCTTATAAGTGTAGCATGCTACACACCCATAAAAGAGACTCTACTTGACACCACTTTGTAGACACCCAATGATCCTGAATCTAGTCTCGGATACCAAGCTTGTCACGACCCAAACCAAGGCCTAGTCGTGATGGGTATCTCAAGTCCACCAAGGACCGAAGACTACCCCCATTAGACTATCCAAGCAGAACACAATAACTTGCAATGGATGAATTCCAAACAAATAACAAGATAGAGTTAAGTTCTGAACATATAACAAGATTGAGAAATCTATATCAATAAGGATCTAAGAATCCACAACAAAATCCACCCATACCTTGTCCACAAATGACTCTAGGAAACCAAACATCAACCAAAGTACATGCCCTTGACCATAGCCAAATACCCACTGAAATAGTCTAAGACATAAATAAGAACAAGATCATGAAATAAGGGCCTTCCTGAGAATGAAAGCTCACCACTTCAAAGATGACTCTCGGACAATCAAAATGTCACCTATCACTGCACAGGAAAAGTAGAAGTGTCTCCAAAACCTGCATCATATTGGGATACAACGTTTGAGGATGGTTAGCAGGGCGAGCGCTAGTATGTAACTCAGGGAAGGGACAAAATAATGTCATGATCAAATCAGTCCAAAATTATTCAAAACCATATGCACACAATCATATACATATATATATACCAGGATAGGGAACAAGGTTTAGCATGATATTTAAAACATTCACCCAGACTGTGTAGCTATCCCATCATAAAGGAACCCACGAGTTATATGGGTTCAGCTTCCCCTACTAAAATAACCCTAGTGTGGGTTAACCATACGAACCAGAGATATCCAAAGAAGACCAGGAAATGCCCTAACCCCACATTATTCCAAGATACATAAATATATATAAGTGTGAACTATGCACACGATAGTCAAGACCCTCATACTGGAAAACGTGGTTTCCAGTGTTTGTCATCCCTAGGACTTACACCTTCATGGTAAGATACACAACCCTTCATTAAGCCCAACTAAAGAAATTTACATATTCCTATTTATTAACCAAGAATCATCCATTACGGCATATACCATTAGTATCTTCATACCAGTTATGCTTACAAGCTAATGTTATTATACCATTCCAATTATTCATCACCTTGAGGGTATGCCCCGACCCCCATGATTATCAAGTTAAATTTTGGAGGAAATGTCTCGACCCTCATAGTTTATAAAAATCAACTTGGGGGAATGCCTCACCCCCGTAGTTTATAATTAAGTCAATACATAGCCATCAAGGCCTTCCCAAAAAGCATTTGTATTCTATTTAGCCTTTTATGCAATGAAATAGTTTAGGATACTAAGTTAAACTATGTGATTAACCATGTTTCAAATCCAATTATACAAGTGGACAAAGGTTATACAATTTCTAAACCAATTCCAATACCAAAAATCATTAATTGAGGGGAATGCCATGACCCCCATCCTATATTACCATGCACATGTACCCAATCAGTTCAAAAACCATCAATAAAGCATAAACAATACATATAAAATCATGTGAACACCATTTAAGCAACAGTCATCCAAAACCCTCAACCCAAGTTCCAAAATCAACATTTAAAACCACATGAATATCAATATTGCATGCCATGAATAAAACACAAGTTTGTAGAGAAGGGTTACATGCCTGAAAGTATTGAGAATTATGGAGGAAAATCACTAATTGGAGCTCTAGAAGCCAAATCCTTATAAACCCTAGTTGTTCTTATCTTGGGTATTTGAGAGAGAAGAATAATGCTTATGTTATGATAATTTGATGATAATAGGACTAAAGAGTGTTTTTAAGTCATGGGATAGAAGTTGGATGGGAGAAAAGATCAATTTGTCCTTAATGAGAACATGTAGAAAAAACTATCCCCAGTCGTTATGGGTCACGTCATGACTCATAACGTTTGGGTACGAGTCATTACCTGGACTCGTTGTCTGTGCAGTGACTTAGGGCATCCTTACTATTGACCCTACAAGTCATACTGTATAACTCGTAATGTAACATTATAACTCGTAAGGTCCTAGTCGTACTCAAGACAGAAATAGTGGCCAATCCACTAGTTTGGTCACAAATCCTTCTATACGACTCGTGACCTCACCTTATGACTCATAAGGTAAAGGTCGTAATTAAAATAGTAACTTGGGCATCAACACTGGTCAGGATACGATTACTCGTAATGAGTCTTAACGACTCTTTAGGTGAGTCGTTACCTGGGTAGTGAGCACAAAAGTTAAGAAATTTTCAGAGATAAAAATCGGGGGTCTTACAAGTATGTACCTATATTTATCAACCTTATGGGAGGCTGCATAGATATGGGTGATATGTATGACTATGGTGTGTTGTATGTTGATTGAACCTTCTGAGCCTGGGCGGTGGAAGTTTGTAAAAGGCTCAGCTGGGTATTGTTTGTCCGGACTAGACGGTTACTCACATTTTCATTGCTATTATTATTATTATTGTGATGATGATTGGTATGGATAGTTTGTGGCAGCTTTGTTAATGATCCAGTATTGAGATTTGAGACATGATTCTGGCCCCTTTATTTTTACAAACATATCTTTATGCATGATTATAGCATTATTAGACGTATGGATTAGAAGCCTTGAGTATGTTAGTACTAAATCCTACTAGGATTATAAGGTCTTAAAATGATGATATGATGATTTAGGTTGTACTTCAAGTTGACCTTATTATATATATATGTGTGTGTGTGTATAGCTATGGTGTTATCGTATATCACTTCTTTTCTTCATTTATTCATACTGTATACTCAGTCTTTGGCCTTATAATGTTATATATCTTTTTTTGTGCTTTATTTGCATATTGATAGGTGATATATATGTGTGTATGTGTAGCTATGGTATTATCGTACATCCCTTTCTTTCTTTATTTATTCATATTGTATATTCAGTCCTTGGCCTTGTATACTATTATATATCTTTTTTTCGCCCTTTATTAGTATATTGACCGGTGATATATGGTATAACATTGAGATTCCTGAGTATGGCTGGAATAGGATAGTTCATCCTTAATACTTTCTTAGCCTTATTATGTTAGTTGTTTAGTTATGAGTAGGATAGTTTATCATCATTATCTCCCTAGCTATGTTGTGTGGATGCTGGACATTTGGGGTGTAGGTTTCATTTATGTTTATATATTATATATATATATCTGCATTATCTTTGGAGCTCAGTCCGCAGTTGCCTACTAAGTACCATATGTTTGGTATTCATACTACACTTCTGCAGCCTGGATATCATAGTACGAGTTATCATAGGTGTTGTGTGCATCGTGCACAGCAGTCATAGTTCGGAGACATAGAGTGAACTCCTGATGTTCGAAGTATTATTTCCCTCTCTCTTATGTACTAGACAAGTCTCTATGTTGTATTTAGAGATGGTTGTATCTGTATATTCATTTAGTGTCTAATTTGTATTCTTCGTATGTTAGAAGATCGTGTACTGATACCACCAGGTTTTGGGATTATCTTGTATGTGTTAGCCTTTTATTACATATATTTCTTATTCTTTCTTTTATCTCCCTTGGTAGTTTGTTACTTGTAGTTTCAAACTATGGGTTGGCTTGCCTACTGGTGGGTTATAGTAGGCGCCATCATGACCTGAGAAATTGGGTCAGGAAAGATCAGGACAAACGTCTTTCCACCATCAAATTTAAGTGTTGATATTTGATTTGTCGAAACATGTCACTTGTACATGTGGCACACTTTCCAGCCTTTGATTCTAATAGGCATGTTGCATCATTTTAATACGTGGCATGGCCACATTGACTCTTTCGCTTAACTTGACATGCTACATCATTGGACACGTGACATCAAATTGAGTCTCTAGAATAAGATGTTATCTTAGGCTTAGCAAAGTGGGAGTATCACCTGTTACCCAAATCAGTGGGATTATCCCAAATAAAATTGAACCTTTATTAAATCATATTTATTGAATTTAAATAATCAGTTCAATCATAATAATTCCTAATATTTATTTGGACTAATATATTATGAATTTACTAGAATTTATATGGTTACAATATAAAAAATTTGATGTATCAACGTCTTTTTTTATGAGATTTTACGTAATATCATAAAGTTGTGGGGGAGAGAGCAATTGTGTCCTGCACATATGATATTCGTGCAAGTTACTCTTTAACTTGGACAAAAAAATTATAAACTAGGAGTAATATATTGAAAATTTAAAACATACGAAACAGGGAAAGAAACATTTTTTTAAAAAAAAGGCAAAATAGCTCGGTGCATCCCTGTACTTGTTCCCGTTTGTAAAGTGGATACTTTTACTTAGCCATTTGTCATCTGAACCCCTCAACCCATCAAAATCCAACATTTTAAACCCTTCTTTGCATATGTGGCATTAAATTGCTGACTTGGCAAAACACTTGTCTGAGTTGGCAAAATGCGTGTTTACACGTGATTTTTAAGCGCGTGGTATAGTTTTTTTAATTAAAAAATTTAAAAATAATAAATGTTAAAAAAAATTAAAAAAAGATTTTAAAGTCCCCTAACCCCTCCCCCACCGTCCCAACACCCCTTCACCCTTTCCCCACCGTCCAACGCCCCCTCACCCCTCACCCCTTTCCATCCAGCACCCCCCACCCCCAGCCCCCTCACCAGCACTACCTACAGCCCTTCCCCTACCCCCTTTCTTCGCACCAGCCACCCCCACCCTCATCCACCTACAACCCTTCCCAACCCCTTCTTTCACAGCAGCCAAACCCTCACCCCCAACGCACCAGTCCCCTCTCTTCAAGAAAACCCCCCAACGCACTAGTTCCCTCCCCAATTCCTCTGTATCAGCCCCTCCCCAAACTAAAAAAATAGATCACTTTTTATTTTATTTTTAAAATTTTCCTCTTAATTCAAATCTTTTCATATTTTTTTGGATTAAAATTTAAATTTAAAATCTTTTTATATTCTTTTTGAATTAAAATTTAAATTTAAATTGAAAGTGAGTGATAACGGATATTGAAAAATTAGTGAATTTCATGAATAAGCTTGAAAAAACTTAAAGTTTTTATGAGTTTGTTAAAGATATTCAAATTTTAGAATCGAAAATTCATTATGTTTGTATATATGAATTTATAGTTAAAAATTTAAGTTAGTTTGAGAGAAATTTTAATTATTTGGAATGAATTTGATGCCTAATTTGTGAGCAAAAATAAAAATATGATTATTTAAATTTTTCTACAATTTATAAAAAAAAAAATTTAATTAAATTTATTTTAATATTTAATTTCTTATGTAGCATTTTAAAAAGGGGATCTTTCAAAAATAACAACACTTTGCTATAAAACATACCTTTCATAGCCATATTTTACATAATTACCATTTATAGCCACTGTATTCAATTTACGCCCGTTGTATTCGATTTTACCGATAGTATGTATTCATATAAAATATGAATATAGTCCCTATTTAGCCGTTGTATTTACTTTTACTCAGTGATTTGTATTCATAAAAAACATAAATACACTACAGATTTAGTCTCACCAAAAACACTACAACAAGAACAAAACAACATACCCAGTGTATTCTCACCTAGTGGGGTCTGGGGAGGATAGAGTGTACGCAGACCATACCACTACCTCACCAAAAACACTTGTATTGCACATTGTATTTAACCGTGATTATGTATAATTTATCATTTGTATACAAACAAGTAAATGCATTAATTGTATTTTTCAATTCTAAAATATATAAATATGTAATATATCATTTGATACAAATGTACCGTTTAAAACTTGTATGTCAAAATTATCATTTGTATTTGTAAATAAATAAATAGCACTTGATACAAATACAATTACAAATAAATGAAATAAATAATTTTACAAATACAAATACAATACATATTTGTATATATTGTATTTGTATAAAAATTTAAATTGTATTTATTTGTATCAATAAATACAACTCGTATCAATAAATACAAAAAAGTATTCGTAGAAAGAAAATCAATCGTTCCTTTCATTAATTAAAAAATACAAATGATAGTTCACACTTGTATCTGTATGTTATAGTTTCATTTGTATTTGTATTTTATAGTTCACACTTATATTTGTATGTTATAATTCACATTTGTATTTGTATTTTATAGTTCTCATTTGTATTTGTGTTCGCTAGTATGCATAAATGAAAAGAAGGGGAAAAATGAAAAGGAAAAAAAAGAAAAAAAAAACGAAAGAGAAAAGATGAGAGAAAAAGGAGAGAAAAAAAAGGAGAGTAATAGAATAGAAAATAGAGAAAATAGAGAAAAAAAAAGAAAAAAGAAAAAAAAACAAAGATAAGAGAAAAAGGAGAAAAAAAATGAGAGAAAAAAAAAGAGTAATAAAAAATAGAGAAAAAAATCAAAAAAGAAAAAAAAAGGAGAAAAAATAAAAAGGAAATAAAAGAAAAATGGAAAAAAGAAAACGAAAAGAAAAAGGTGAAAAAGGAAAGAGAAAACAAAAAAAAATTGAAAAGGAAAAAAAAAGTAATAGAAAATAGAGAAAAAAAAATATGAGAGAGGTTATGAATTGTAATTAGGGATAATTAATAGGTAAGAGGGGGCTATGGATTGTAATTAATTGAAACATAGCTAAATAGGATAATTAGGAGTCTATATTTGCTAAGTTATGTAATTATTCCTTTTAAAAATGACCTGAAATTTAATGTAATTTTAAAAATGACTTGGAAGCTGACGTAGAGGCGGTTGTGTTACACATACCGAAAAAAGGTTTAAAATGTTGAGTTTTATTGAGTTGAGAGGTTGAGATGACAAAGGGCTAAGTAGAAGTATCTATTTTATAAATCAGATCAAGTACAAGAGTCCACCAAACTATTTTGTAAAAATAAAATAGATCAAAAAGAAAAAAAAGATTTTTATATTAAGACACGGGGAGAATAGAAAAAAAGGAAGGAATATGCTATTAAATAGGACAAACTAGTTACTCAATTATATATTTTTGCTCTAACAACTAAAATTGTTCGATAACTATAATAGTTATTAAAATAACTAATGCAGTTATCAATCTATCCTAGTTATTTATGCTACTGTATTTCTTTTAACTTAATAATTTTAGGAGAACAGTGCCTTTTTTTTAATTAAAGACATGAGAGGTCTATGAGCTCATTTTTCTCAAAAAGGAACTCATCCTAAGCCAACTTCTTGTCCCATCAATAATCAGTTAGCTCTTTAAGGTAACTCATAACTCTAGAATTAGGTTCTTTCAGCAAATAATTAATCATTTGTTGTTGTTTGTTTCGTTCAATATTCCTCAGATGGATGGAGAAATTGACCAATTAGAGAGGGGTTTGTTAGTGGAGCAAGAAGAGGCAGTTATTTATAGGGCGTCGTTTGAAGAGACGGAAGATAATTTGGTAAAGTATGAAACAGCTCGATGGGTATTGTATTCACTGCTGCTATTATTGGCTTGGGGAATAGGTCTAATCATGTTGATTTATTTGCCCCTTCGGAGATACATTGTACGCAAAGACATTCGCTCCAGGAAACTTTGTCTCACTCCCAATGCCATTGTTTACAAAGTAGAGTATTACTCTTTCTTCCTCAATGATCTTTTTACATTATATAGTTACTCCATTTGTCCCCTTTATTTGGGGCACTTTCTTTTTTAATCTGTTCTTGAAAAAATGTCACGTTATTATAGTCAGAGATAATTGAACTTTGAAATTTCATTTTTATCCTTAATGATATGATTTTGAGACAAATATCTAAGGATTATTTTAGACTATATAAGTTTCAAAAATGTTTCTTTATTTTCTTAAAACAGCGTTCCAAGTCAGAAGCTGCCACATAGAATGGGACTGAGGGAGTGTTATTTACTGTTACTACTTGCTTGTCCATGTAAGACATTGATGTGTGCATGTTGTTGTATAAAAATATGTTTTTTATACACCCTGTGGTCTGACTTTCTCATTTTATTCACATTTGCACTCAAGTTATGTGATCTTGGTCAGTTTGATTAATTAGCCTGATATTATGTACATATTACTTGATCATTGTTGAGTTGACACACCCCTTAAGAAAGCTTGAATTAGAGGTGTGTTTTATTAAACAAACCGTATTAATGGTTCTTTGAACTCTCTTGATTTGCGAAAATGGACAAGTAAAATAAAACAGAGGGAGTACGTATGTTACAAATGTGACCTTTACTTGAATTGCATATAAAGATTTTCTGAACATGTGCTTAGTGTTTGATTTTCTGGTCTAGGTTACAAAACCAGTTCCATTTCCATGTTTTGGGGATTTGAAGAAGGAGAAATATGTTCTATTGCCATCAGTCGCTGACATTGTAGTTGAACAAGGTAAATGTCATATTCTATTCTGTTGTTAGAATAAGTGGTCAGTTGCCAAGTTGACATCTTTTTGACTTTTCTGGTCGAGATGATATCAGTGAGCTTGGATATAATGTTTACTTTTTATTGATCGAGGATATTTCTAGCCCAATAGTGTTTAAGTTACTCGTGCATGAAAAAGGAGAGGAAAAACATTTCAGAATCCCTTTTTATGGATTCGTTGAAGTTCCCTTTCGCTCCTTGCCGTTGAAGTTCCCTTTCGCTCCTTGCCACATGAAATGACCCAAGTGTGCATGACTCTCTCCTAAAACAATTCATAGTAGTTATTATGACATGGGCCTTTTAGATGCTCCTGGGTGTGAATCTAGTGATTAACTCTAACTTATCTGGGACGATACAAGGGAATTCTAATCCTGCTAGTGTATATTTTAACTGGCTGGAGTTTTTGACTGCACCTACAATGTGGTACCTAAAAGAACTGCAAAAAGAAAAACCCTTGTCACATTCTTTTAGTTGTGACATTCAATAGTGTTAAGTATTGAGTTTATAATCTTTTGCTTAAATCTCTTAAGGGGGTCATTAAAGATTAAGGTTTAGAAATCAGAAGTACAAGTATCTGACCAAAACAGAATGCTTCTCTTCTCAAAAAAAAAAAGAAAAAAAAAGAAAAGAAGAATGGAAAACGAGCACAAACAAGAGGGACAGGTCAGGTCCTCTTTTGGTTTAAGCTTCACTATAATCTTTCCCATGATTTGGTCAACCAGCACTTCATTGGGTGCATGGAAAACTCCACTGCGTGGAATCATTTCTTTTTAGATAACCTCTTGTGGATTACTATATCAAAAGTTTGCAAATCCAGAGAACGGACGCATGCAGAACTCTACTTCTATGATTACTTTCAGTTGCTAGTCATGGTACAATATCAACATTTGAGACTTCTGAACTGATGTAATTGTCAGGTTACCTGCATTCCCTGTGTGGGGTCTATTCTATAAGAATTGAAAATGTTGGTGTGAGAAGGTCTCCGAGTGATGATCTCCAAATCCAAGGAATTGCAGATGCCCTTGATTTCAGGAAGGTACACTTTACCTCTAGTTATTAACTTATTGTTAAGATTATTTTCTCTTAGAGAGATAATAATAATTCCTCCTTAAGTGAGCTTACTATAGGTTTAAACATCATCCCATGAATCTGAAATATGTTGACTTGTGTATCTATGTACATTTTCTAGGTTGTTCTAACGCGACTATCAAATCTTAGAAGTGAAGCATTCTCTAGACAAACTTCAGTTGTTGATGCTACTTTGAATTTGAGAATTGGTCATGTTGATGATACTTCGAATTTGAGAATTGGTCATTCTGGTGCTGTTTCGGTATGTTGTGACTAGATCAAGTCTTTGTATTCGTGATATTCTGATAACAACACAGATAACAGAAGACTAAAATTAGAAGATTCGGAAGAGGAAGGAATTGATTCCGGAAAACAAGAACACAAGCTCAAGTATTTGACACTTGAAATCTCATTTAATAGTAAAGGATGTAGTGAATCAATTATGAAGAAAAAGAATTAGAATAGGAGGGAGGGAACTCAAACGAGGAGTCTTACTAGTAAAGAGACCAAGCTATGGTTCAAAGAAGAACAAAAAGGGCATAACCTAGAAGAGAACCTAAAAAGCTCTCCACAAGGCTGCTAATATATTTATTAAATAAAACTTGGTTCTAATGAATAGAAAATGCCCCCTTTATCTAGAAGGAGTTAGTCAAAGACCAAATTAATTAAAAATTACATTCCCTAGAGACATAGAAGGCTGCCCACGCTTTGACCAATGTAGTCAACATAGATTAAAACAAAACCTTAAATGGAGATTCTAGAAACAACTCTTCAAGTTTGGGCTGATGTATTTTCTCCACTTTGGGCAGATTTGAGATTTACTCCCTCCGTCTCAAATTACCCGTCCCAAATTGAGATGACACATTGATTAAGAAAGATAATTAATAACGTGGCTAGTTTATCATAGTACCTCTATTAAATGATGTTTACATTTTAATTTGAAGACAAAGTAATTAATGCAAAGGGTAAAATATGAAAAAAAAAATGAGAAATCAAATTGCAAGTAAAATGAGAAATCAAATTAGAAAATTTGGGACGGGTAATTTGCGACAGAGGGAGTATTAAACTTCATCTTGGACTTAAATTTGGGCGTCCAAATAAATGCAAGACTTGGAAAATATCTTCATGGGCCCAACTCTTCTTCCATCACAGGACACTTTTTTATTGCTAATTGCAGTCCATTCGAGTTTGTCTTGAAATTCCTTGTTTGATGGATGATGTTGAGCTGCCATGGATGCTATCATTCTCCCCTTCTTAAAGAAAATTCGTCCTCGAATCTTAACATTGAGTGTATCATGCTCCTTCTTTGGATTCAAGCCTCTATGGTTGCTATCATTCTCCCCAACTTAAAGAAGATTTGTCCTCAAAGCTTGACCAATACCTACAACCAACATGATAATCACAGCTAGTAGAAGGTAAACAAAGAATGTGGAACAAGCATTTGATAAAAATAACACTAGGTGGTCATCATGCAACCACTTAACCCATTTCGTTCCTTTATGCAGAAACACCCATTTTAAATGTCCATGCACTGTATCAATAATGGAACAATGTAATCACCAACATAAGAATGAAAAACACAATTCATAAGCTCCTTAAACAAGAGAGGATCATTGCCTAGACCAAAAGCATATGAATACCAAACAAGCATACCATATTTGCTCTTGCTAATCAAGTTAACCTCACTATTGGATATGCCACAGTTAAGATATGGATTTTAAAGTAATTTCCTTGAGAAGTGGCTTGGATTGAACTTGCAAAAAAGGATCTTTAGAACAAGATAGAGATTCTATAAAGTTAGCAACCTGTGAGCACTTATCCTTTTCCACACTTGAGCTGTTACATTCTTCATTTAGTTCAAAATTCTCATTTATGGCACCAAAAGCTTCATGTGTCTCATTGTTTTCATTGGCAACTTCTTCATTGGAGTTCTCGATCCACAAGGGATTAGAGAACACTTTAAAGTCTCCAATTTCTTCCCATAATGGGTTATTGTACACTTTAAAATCTTGACCAATGTTAGATTTTTCTTCAGACGAGGTACCATCTTCCTCTTCACAATGTTCTTCATCAAATTTCTGCATGGACTGAGAGATGATAATTAAACAAGAAGGAGTTAGCATATTGGATTGTGAATAAGATTCATCCTCTCCCAAATGCCATTGGATGTGTTCATTCAAGTTATCCTGCACTTCTCTCTCAGCACATTGTGACAAATTGCTCGCATGAGAAAAATAATCAACAAGGTAAGGTTCACTCTCAATTTGAGTTATACCTTCACTTGTAACTTTGGTCTCATCAGATTGTGGCACATGCTTAATTTCATTTGCAAAAATATATCATTGACAAGGTCATACCGCATGAGATCTTCAAGCTCAAACTTGTCTTCAACTTGCAGTTGTTTCCATGAGTCATTCGCTTGTACACTTTTCAAATCTTCTTTGAAGTTGGAGTTCCTTTCTTTATGCAATTGTTCTTCCAACTCTTCATTGATTTTTTTTTCAATAACCTGCACATTTGGAACACAAACACTAGAAACAGAAAGAGTTAATTAGTTAGAGATTGAACAAGATTTTCACACTTAAGCATTCTATTATTTTGATCTCTTCTTTTTTCTCACCTCTCAAATAAACTGCTTCACTCTCTATTTTACCTCTTAAACTCACTTTACTTAATTTTGTCCACTCAGAACCTTTTGACAACTCACTCTCTTCACTCATCGCTTCCTCTTCTTTTTCCTCTTTTGGGTTGTCTTTACTTATCACTTCCTCTTCTTTCTCCTCTCTTGGGTTATCAAGTTGCTCACCCTTACTTCTCTCTTACTTTTGTCTCTCATCCTCACATTTATTTGTTGTAGAGAAGTTTATCAATGCAGTAGCTCCCATGTACTTGCCCAGAATCCCTCTTTTATCTCTTGGAGGACTTCTAAGATCAACTCTTATTTTGAGCTTCGCCAATCTACTTTTGTTTCCCATCTTGCGTTCTTTTTCCTTTTCAAACACCTCCATTGGCCTTCTCACCCTTAATTGATCTTCTTGAATCTCCATAGGTGCCAAAGAAACAAGGGTAGTCTTTTTTCCATCATCTTCCACCAAGGAATACTGATTCTTTTCATGATCATATGAAGCATTTCTATAGAGATACCATGACCATGCCAATAAGACATGACATGTGATTAGGGGAACCATATTACACAAAACGGGATCCTTGTATATCCCAAGAGTTAATGGCACTAACACTCTATTGTCCACCTTCACTCCTTTTAAGGTGTAAGGTAAATTATGCTTAACACAAGACAAACCAACATTTTCAACAAAGTAAGCACTAAGTTATGACAAACATTCTCGTCAATCTTAGTAGCACATATATTAGACAATACTTCCATTCTCGTTTGAAAAAACTTGTTAACTTTATTAAGCTCATGGTCTCTTTCAAGATTCTTCTTTCTTTCATCCCACTCATCATTCGCTTTCTTCATCATTTCAGAGAGTTTTGCAATCCCTTGTGAAAGATCTCATCATCTTTTTCTTTCAATCTTTTACCGCCTTCCTTTCTTTAGGTATTTACTGTTGTAGCCATATCCTTCCAATGAGCTGCAAATTACTTACTTAAAAATAAAAGATTGTTAGAAAGCAAAATGACCTCGTTAAGAACTTGTTTCACACACCCTTACGTGTACCACTCAAGTACTCTTACCAACACTCATGTATCACACGAATAGGCTTTTCCCCTCAAATAATCTCACCACTCTTTCCTTTTACCACTCAAGGGATGTTCCTCAAAGTTCTTTCATGAACCAATAACTCAAACACGTCAAAGCACGTTCCAAAGTTTGGTTCAAGAATAGAGGTGATGTCAAACAAGAAAAGGACAATTAAAAAAAAACTATAACGAACTGGAAACAAAGAAAATACACAATGAAAATAAATAATAAAAAAACATGAAAAAATTGGCACGAAAAGAAATAGGCACAAAATCAGTAGACATCACTAAGTATGAACAAATACTTAAAGTATCTAGCAAGGGAATTGTGTTAACACTTTTAAAAAACTTGGAACATGTACACATTAGCTTTTGAGTCCAAATGAGCTGTAATGACCTTTGTAATCCTCCTAGTGACTTTTGAGTTTCTTGATGACCAAAAGTCAAAGAAGCTTCAACTTATTGGATTTTCAAGAGATAACAACTAGATCAGATCTTCCAACATTCAAAGACAATTACAAGATAAAGTATTGAACAAGTGAAGAATACTCGATGTTACTGTTAACGTCACTGTTCATAGATCAAATTTTTTCCCTTTTGTGCGTTACTGATCATGCTACAGTAACTTTTCATTTTATCTTTTTTTAGATTTTTTTGTAGTTGTTATAAATCAAATGAGTAGATCGGGTGAGTATAAGAATACCCAACCATCCAAAGCTCTAATACCACTTGATAACAACACATAGCGGAAGACTAAAATTAGAAGATTAGAAAGAGGGAGGAATTGATTTTGGGAAACAAGAACACAAGCTTAAGTATTTGACACTTGAAATATCGTTTAGTAGTAAAGGAAGTATCGAATCAATTATGAAGAAAAAGAATAAGAATTGGAGGAGGGAACTCAAACGAGGAATCTTACTATTAAAGAGACCAAGCTATGGTTCAAAGAAGAACAAAAAGGGCATAGCCCAAAAGAGAACCTAAAAAGGTCTCCACAAGCCACAAAGCTGCTAATATATTGTTAAATAAAACGTGGTTCTAATGAATAAAAAATACCCCCTTTATATAGAATCCTAGAAGGGGCTGGTCAAAGACTAAATTAATTAAAAATTACATTCCCTAAAGACATAGAAGGCTGCCCACACTCTGACCAATGTAGTCAACATAGATTAAAACCAAAACTTTAAATCTATATATTCTAGAAAGTAGAAACAACTCTTCAAGCTTGGGCTGCTGTGTTTCTCCACTTTGGGCAGATTTGGGATTTATTAAACTTCATCTTGGACTTAAATTTGAGCCTCCAAATAAATGCAAGACTTGGAAAATATCTTCATGGGCACAACTCTTCTTCCATCACAAGACACTTTTTTATTGCTAATTGTAGTCCATTTGAGCTTGTCTTGAAATTCCTTATTTGATGGATCTTCCAAAGCTTTATTCATGTCTTTCAATGATGTTGAGCTGCCATGGATGCTATCATATTCCCGGGTCTCTTTTATGCATTTCCAATAGTAAATGCCACCCTTGCCAGCAACGATTCACCCCCTTAACTTTCAGCTATCTACTAATTTTTCTGGTTGGCAGATGTCTTCATCGAGATCCATCAGGCATGATTCATTGTCTCATTCTGGAGACCTTGATGTATTACAGAAGCTTGAAGAAGTTGGAAGTTCTGTGAAGGTAAAAAAGATGTCTTTCCCTAAATCAGTTTGAGTATGTCCCCTTGATTAATAATTTTTTTTTGTTTCGTGTCACCCAACTATTATCATGTCATAGCTTGCGTACATGAGTTCGGCTCAGCCCACATTTCAGTTATCGACTCAATATCATGTCAATGTTCAGCTCTTAGAAAACTCAGTGTAGGAATTTCAGGTATAAATAGTATGAAAGGGTTCCAATAATATCATCAGACGTGGTGAAGAAAATGTGGGAATTGAAGCTTTTTCCCCTAACCTTCCAGCTTAGTCAGTTTCCATTTGGGGACAAATGACCCCAAGGGGGAGATACTATAACACCCCAAAAAATTCAAGCTGATGTTAGAATCCTGCTTCAAGTACATGTAGGATTAAAAATCAATTCTTAATAGTATGAGAAGGTATTTGGCCATGTACCATGGCCACAAGTACCTCCTATTCCGTAACCAAGCCAAAACCTTCCTTACCGGTCGGTTCCTTAAGAAATGGTCAGCTTCAAACGAGCATAACCTCTAGGCTCTGAAGCATCTTTGAGATCAAGACCCGCTAAATGACAGATGTTTGAACTATCTTTCTAACACATCCAGTTTTGTCTTAATCCTATATTAGGGAGAAAGGTTATGGTCATTTTAGTGAAGCATTGTCCTATAGTGAGATGTCATGAGCCAAACCACAACTGTGGTTACATTGTACGATCGTAAAAATGGTCTCGTTTGATCGAGAAAACCCCAACATCTAAAAATTGACAAGTATTCCTTCCAACCATGAGAGGGAACCATCGTGCTTTAAAACTACGATCCTACGCACGATCGTGAGTTCCACAGATATCCTAATTAAACCTTCAAACCTACGAACCAAGGTACGACCATAGGTAGATCCCCGCAATTCTACCAAGGCTCATTTGATCATTCTCAGAGAGCTCTCATCCATTTCCCAACCATGAGAACAATCCACGATCGTAGGTTGGTCCCATGATCGTGGGAAGATCCCGTACATTACCTCCAACAGCTTCCAGTTACAAATTTCAAAGGGGCACATCATTCTTTTCCAACTCTTTTAACATCAAAACTATATTGTTTAGGTTGTTTCAAGGCTAATTATTGAGGTTGATATTACCCTAATCCGTTATTACTCAAAAAAAAATCCGACACGTAGTTGTGAATAGAGAAAAAGGAGATTTCTTTCCCCAAGGAAGAGCTAGGGTTCGTCTTCTTCGGGTTTTTAATTTTCAAATAATTCTCGAGAGTTCTCATCTCCAAGTATGAGGGATTTCATCAGTGGGTCTCCTTTCACCCATTGAGTCCCAAAGTTGTAACGCCTCAAAACCTGGTCTCGAGATGTCACACGGTGCTCAAGACTACGAGTAGCCTTAAGCTAACCATGTCTGCCTGTTACTAAGTCTGAATCTCATAATAAAGGAAACATAGACATAAGAGCCATACTAAATGCGAAAAATTGTCTGAAATAACTAAGAATAAATCTGAAGTACTGTCTGAAAATCAATACCGAATCATGTAAAACTAATAAGCTGCAAAATCTGAATGAACTAGTCCCCGGACTATGAGGACTCACCAACTGTAGGATGTAGATGGAGATGCTCAAACTACTCACGCTGCTGATACTGAGCACCTGAATCTACATTATGAGACAATGTAGCACATAGACGTATATGTGGATCAGTACTTTAAGGATGTACTGAGTATATGGGGTGAAATGCATAAGTAAAATATCATCTTATCATCATAATTTATAAAACGATGCATGCTAAATGTAAATGACTCACACAAGTTGGAATATCTGAAATACTGAAATCTGAAATCTGAAATCATGAATAGCAAATCATACTTTATAAATCTAGTGAGTCATAACATTTAGTTCTAAAAGTTGTACTTAATGTTCTGTCAGTAAATCATGTTCTATGGAAGATAGGTCACGCTAATCCCACACTTCCCGCTTGGTGCTAAATACTACTCCCATTTAAACTATATGCTCACTCTATTGAAAATCCACTTTAAAATATAGTATAATGGTTCATTACGAAACCATTTATGCTTTTATATAAATCATTCTGTAAATAAAGATGATCAGAATTCTGTAATATGTAATAAAGTTGTAAAGTGGATTCCATAGCTAAATTGAGGATCAAAAGATCAAAGTTTTACTGAGAATCTGTAAATTAACTGATCATAGGATGCTTTATCTTTCTTGAAATATCAATATATAAACTTGGGCTTTAATAACTCATGCATCAAACTCATGTCAAAACATCATAATAATTATGCTTGATAATGAAAACAATGATAAGCCGTCTCAAAATCTGAAATTTTTTGCAATGGGCATGAAAATAGACATGCAATTCATCTTCTAAAACACTTGAAATCTCAAAATTTTGCAAAGAGCAATAGTGGGTATGAACCCTAATTCAAATCTCATGAATATTCATTCAAAATCATATGAATTTGTAATTAAAACTTGGTTTTGGGCACAAGGATGAAAGAGGATCCTTGTTCATAAACCTCACATACCTTGATTGATGATTAGATGAAGAAACTTGAATTATTGATTCCTATTTGAGTTCTTGAAGATGAGTTCTTGATTATCCTGTCTTGGGAATCCTCAATTTTAAGCTTTCTTGGAGAAATTATGGAGGATTTTGATTTTTCGAAGAAGAAGTTTTGGAGCTCTAGGGTTTTGCTTTGAGAGAGAGAGGATAAAATTGGGCATGAAGTGTCTTAAATATGTTTAATGTCTTGTTTTGGACGAATTGGGACCTTGGGGATTGACCAAAATATCCCTTTTAATATTTAATCGAAACAGCAAAAACAATATTTTCTAAACTGGCAGGCCACCGCGACGCGCTACTATCGTGGTGGCTTACTGGAAAAGGGACGAGTGAGAACTGAACATTCTCCGCGACGCGCCACCATCGCGGTGCCTCTTTGGAATGTCATTTTGGCCATTTGCGGGACGCGCCACTATCGGTTGGGCTACTGGAAATTGACAAATGGGAAATTGGACCTCTTCGCGATGCGCCAATATCGCGAAGGTCCATTGGAAAATGACAATTATGAAATTGTCCTTCACCGCGAAATGGTGACTGCCCAGTTGGCACACTGCTTCACTAAAAATGCCCTAACTTTTTCACCTAGTGTTGGAATTGGGCGAATTTTGTATCGATGGAAAGCTTATTCAATTTCCCACACAAGGGAAGGTCTAAATCTGGAAAATTCTATATGAAATAAAATATATTCATTTTTTAAGATCACCCTTAACATTCTAGGAACGAATTTAAGCTAGGAATAATATGGGGTGTTACAATATCTCCCCCTTTGGAACATTCGTCCTCGAATGTGGCTAGTTAAGCTGAAAATACTGAGGAATCTGAGGCTATAAGCTATCATGCAAAACTGAAATAAACTGTATTACTAAATCTCAAATATAATGAGCCATTGAACTGATTTGTGAGTGCATGAATTCTTATGAAAATAACCATATGGCTGAATCTGAAACTGGAAAAGAACTGAATGAAGGAAAACTATTACCTTCGGTTGAATCTGAGTTTGTGGAGAAGAGATGAGGATACTTGGTATGTATGTCTGCTTCTGCTTCTGCTTCCCAAGTAGCACCCTCAACAGATTGATTTTGCCACAGAACTTTGACCAAGGGAATTTTTTTGTTCCTTAGTCTACGGATCTGATGATCAAGAATCTCTACTGGGACTTCTTCGTAAGAAAGGTTATTTTGAATATTTGTACTTTCTAGAGGAACTATAACGGTTGAATCGTCCATGCACTTCTTCAACAAGGACACATGGAATACTAGAAGAATTGAGGATAAATCTGCGGGTAGCTCAAGCTCATACGCTACCTTCCCAACACGACTCAAGATCCGGAAGGGACCTACATATCGGGGACTAAGCTTCCCCTTCTTGCCAAATCTCTTCACCCCCTTCATGGGTGAAACTTTTAAATACACAAGATCATCAACCTCAAACTCAAGATCTCTTTTTCTTACATCTACATAAGATTTCTGACGACTCTAGGTTGCTTTCAATCTTTCTCTAATCAACTGAACTTTCTCCATGGCCTCAAACACCATGTCTGGCCTGATCAAAGCAGCTTCACCCACTTCGAACCAACCAACAGGCGATCTACATCTTCGCCCGTAAAGAGCCTCAAATGGATCCATCTAAATACTAGTGTAATAACTGTTATTATAAGCGAACTCAATCAACGACAAATGCCCATCCCAACTTTCTTTGAAATCAAGAATGCATGCCCTCAACATATCCTCTAATGTCTGAATGGTCCTCTCTGCGTGACCATCTATCTGCAGATGAAAAGTTGAACTAAGATGAATTTGGGTACCAAGACCATTCTGAAAGGCTCTCCAAAATTGAGAGGTAAACTGAGTATCCCTTTTTAAGATAATGGACAAAGGAACTCCATGCAATCTAACTAACTCTCTGATATACAACTTAGAATAATCTGCAGCTGTGTAAAACGTGTGAACTGGCAAGAAATGCGTTGACTTAGTTAATCTGTCTACTATCACCCAAATCGAATCATGTTGACGATGCGAATGGGGTATACCAGTCACAAAACCTATATTCATCTCTTCCCACTTCCAAGTGGGGATACCAAACGCTTGCAACGTACCACCAGGTCTTTGGTTCTCTACCTTAACCTGTTGACAAGTTACACACTTGGCTACAAACTCTGTTATATCTCTTTTCATACAACTCCACCAATAGATTTCCCGCAAGTTGTGGTACATCTTGGTGGCTCCTGGATGAATGGAATAACGTGCACTATGTGCTTCCGCCATAATCCGTTGCCTTAAATCATCAACACATGGCACATACAATCTACCCTGGTATCTCAACACACTATCTCTCCCTTGGGAGAAAACCTCTATCTTTTGGTCTTTAACTAACTCCTTCAGTTTAACCAAACTAGAATCATCATCTTGCTTCTCTTTCACTTCCGAAACTAGAGAAGATTCGGAACAACTCTGAACCCAAACATTCCCTTCAACTGAATAAACCAATCTCACACCCAATCTAGCTAACCGGTGAACTTCCCAACCTTCCTCCATATGAGCAACACTGCCCATAGACAATCTACTAAGGGCATCTGCCACTACATTGGCCTTGCCCGGATGATACAACACACTCATGTCATAATCCTTCAATAATTCTAACCACCTTCTCTGACGAAGATTCAAATCCCTCTGAGTAAACACATACTGCAAACTTTTGTGATCCGTGAACACATCAACATGCACCCCATACAAATAATGTCTCCAGATTTTCAAAGCAAACACAATAGCAGCTAACTCAAAATCATGGCTAGGGTAGTTCTTTTCGTGAGGCTTAAGCTGTCTAGAGGCATAGGCTATGACCTTACCTCTCTGCATCAAAACACAACTCAAACCAATTCTGGAGGCATCACAATACACCACAAAGTCGTCTGTACCATCAGGTAATGCTAGGACCGGGGCTGAAGTGAGTCGAGTCTTCAACTCCTGAAAACTCTTCTTGTAGGAATCTGACCACTAAAACTTAACTTTCTTCTGGGTCAATCTAGACATAGGAGACACAATAAACAAGAAACCCTTAACAAAACGTCTGTAATAACCAGCTAAACCCAATAAACTCCTAATGTATGACGGAGAGATAGGTCTAGGCCAATTTCTTACAGTTTCTGTCTTTTGGGGATCAACTCTAATACCCTCACTGGAAATAATATGACCAAGGAAAGCTACTGATCTTAGCTAAAATTCACACTTGCTGAATTTGGCGAACAACTGGTGGTCTCTAAGAGTCTGTAACACAATTCTAAGATGGTCTGCATGATCATCCTCACTACGAGAGTAGAAAAGAATACCATCGATAAAGACTATGACAAACATGTCCAAATACTGTTTGAACACTCTGTTTATCAAGTCCATGAAGGTTGCTGGGGCATTTGTTAGTCCGGAGGACATAACTAGAAACTCAAAATAACCATAACGAGTTCTGAAAGTTGTCTTTGGAATATCACATTCCCATACTTTAAGCTGATGATACCCGAATCTAAGGTCTATCTTTGATAAATAACTTGCACCTTGGAGTTGATCAAATAGGTCATCAATTCTAGGAAAAGGACATTTGTTTTTTACTGTGACTTTATTCAACTGACGATAGTCAATGCACATACACAAAGAACCATCTTCTTTTGCACGAATAGGATAGGAGCGCCCTATGGAGAAACACTAGGCCTTATGAAACCTTTATCTAAAAGATCTTTGAGTTGCTCTTTCAACTCCTTAAGCTCGGCGGGAGCCATACGATATGGAGGTATAGAAATAGGCTGAGTATCTGGAAGAAGGTCTATATTGAATTCAATTTCCCTATTGGGAGGTACACCTATCAAATCTTCAGGAAAAACATCTGGGAACTCATTGACTACACTGACTGACTGAACTGTTGGAGTCTCCGACTTAGTGTCCTTGACTCGGACTAGATGATAGATACTCCCTTTTGAAATCAACTTTCTGGCTTTAAGATAAGATATGAAATGACTTTTAGGAGACTGAATTACCTTTCTACTCAAAGATTGGCTCATCTGGAAACTGAAACTTCACCACTCGGGTACGACAATCTATAGATGCATAACAGGAATGGAGTCAATCCATACCAAGAATAAGATCAAAGTCAATCATATCTAACTCTATTAAGTCTGCTAACATGATTTTATGAAGGACAGTGATAGGACACTTTTTATAGATTTGTTTAGCAACAACTGACTCACCTACTAGGTAGAAACCAAGAAAGGCTCAGGGATCTTTTCAGGACTTATTTCAAAATTTACAGCAACTAACGGGGTCACATAAGAGAAATTCGACCCAGGGTCTAACAACACATAAACATCAAGATGAAAGACACAAAGTATACCAGTAACAACATCTGGTGAATCCTCCTACTCCTGACGGGGTGGTAAAGCATAAAACCAATTCTGGTGCTGACTGCCACCGGTACTGGATGACGCACACTGAGGAGGGACTAGGCGACCTAAAGGAGCTGGCGCACTAGATGCTTGAGTCTGGGGACGAATATCTCGGTTTCCCTGCTTAGCATGCGGACAATCTCTAATACCATGACCCAATTTACCACAACCAAAACAACCCTTCTGTCCAGCTAAACACTCACCAGGATGACTTTTACCACACCTAGCACATGGAGGATAACTGGGCCTACCACTCACACTATTCTGGGATCTTGACATAGAAGATTTACCCCACTGCTCTTATCTACCTCTGGGAACGGGAGCACTAGTTGAAGATGGTGCTGTCATAGATGAACGATTCTGAAAATGCGAAGGATTTCCCCCTTCTAGACCTAGCCTGGCCATACTCAAACTGCCCTGTTCTAGCCCTCTTATTATTTATATCTCTTTCCTTCAACTTTTTTGCCTCAATCTGCTGAGCATAAATCATCAACCTAGCAAGATCCATATCTCCAATAAGCATGGCAGTCCAACACTCCTTGACTACCAAAACAAATACTCTAGTAACAAATTTACTCATACTTGCTCTAGGATCAGCCATCGTATCAGGGGCATACTTAGACAATTGATTATACTTAAGGCAGTACTCCTTCACTGTCATCGAGCCCTGCCTCAGGTTCATAAACTCTTCTATCTTAGCTTCCCCCATCTCACGTAGGAAGAACCTATCTGGAAAAGCATCCTGAAATACTTGCTAACTGTAATACCCCAAAGTTTCCTAACTAATTTCGTCCCAAGAATGTCAAGTATTAGCTTCTAAATTGAATGATGTTTATTCCATGGGGAATTTACTAGATTTTCACTTTTAGTTATGTGGGAAATTCAATAAGCTTTCCATCGATACCAAATTCGCCTAAATTCGACAACCGGTAAGAAGTTATGGCGATTTAAAGTTTCAGTCGTAAAACTTCGTCATCTCAGTCAGTGGCGCGTCGTGCCATAAGCCAAAATGACATTTGTCAATTTCCAGTAAGACTGTGATTTTATCGCGTCGCGGAGGGCTCCCAAATCCCAATTGTCAAATTTCAGTGAAGCTCCGCGATAGTCCCGTGTCGCGCCATCGTCCAATTTCCCAGTTGTCGAATTCCAGTGACACGGCGCGATAGCGCCTTGTCGCGCCAGGGGTCCAAATCGGAAAATTTTCACAAAATTTAAAAGACGCGTCCAGGGTTAAATAGGTCTTTTCCCATGATTTTAGTTCAGCATTAAACACGAAATTTAACCCTACATGACCTAAGGATATCATTATTCACTCTATTTTTCCCCAATTTGAGTTGCTCTCTCTCAAGCCAAGAAACCCTAGCTCTCAAATTCAAGGGACAAATCACAAGAACTCTCCATCAATCCTTCCAGATTCATTAGCTCAGGTATGCCATGTGCTGATTCATGGGTCTCTTTCACCCATGAAGCTCAAGAATCTCTTCAAAATCCAAGATTTGTATATTTATGAATGTTCATGATTTGATTGAATTGAAAATTGATGTTCATGTTGTTGTTTGGTTTTGTTTCATGTTATAGACTATTAATTACAAGAATTAATTCTAATATGTGATGAATTACGTGATATTCATGATAAACCCTTCAATTTACATGTAGATTGATGTATCCATGATTATTAGATGTGTTGATGATTGTATAACCAAAGCATGCTCCCCATATGTTTGACTAAATGCCTATGTGAAGGAAAAGTAACATACTAGTATGATAATGTGAAATCTTCATTCATATACAAGTTCATGCATGTCATGTGTTTGATGAAATGTCTTAGTTAATGGATTATAGATATATGTGTAGCCATTGTTGTGCTTTAGAACTCATGCCATGAATTATTTTTATGCTATCGAGTCCTGGGGGTACTTGTACCCGACAATTTAGTTATGTGCCTAGAGCCAGTGTCAAGTTTTCAAGATACTCTTAGTCAAGCCATGATCCCTAGAACTCAGTTAGTCATGTGACTCAGGAAAAGTCAGTGAATTCAGTATCAGTCCAGTAATCTCAGACAGTTATCACATTTCAATAGCATTCCGTCAGTCCACGAAATTTAATGAACTCAGTCTAGTCCAGTTTAGTTAATCATGTTCAGTGTCTATTCAGATGGGAGTAGGAATTAGCACCGACTGAACCCAAGGATGGGAACTCACCTATTATATGAGGGTGTGATTCTTAGAAGCAATCCTTGCGTTCCTGAACTACGTAGCCAGCGTAGGTTGAGACATCATAGCCTGTTATATGAGGGTAGATGAGGTGGCTTAACCTGTTATATGAGGGTTCCCACCGTTCTCACTAGAGGTATCTATTATGAGGGTTGCTCACAGATTGTCCTTACCAGTGGTGCGGTATTGACACCCTTCCAATTGGGGTTACAGATTGGATCCCAACTCAGCTATAATGCATTAGTTGGGGCATGTCGATTAGATGACTACTTCCCACAGTTTCAGCTACAGAATCAGGACTGTCAGATATAGTCATTCAGTCTCAGTAATAAAAGTCATAAAAGTCAGATAGTACAGAATTCAGGACTGTCAGATACAGTCAACTCAGAACAGTACGGAACTCAGCTAGATCCATTAGAACCTAGACTGTCAGATACAGTCGCTCAGTATCAGTTATTTCAGTTATACAGTTATCATTATCTTATGTTATCAGTACTCAGGCTCAGTAATCATGTTATCACGAACACAGTTACAGCTATTATGTATTCATGCATGCATTCTCACGTTCATGTTATTCAGTCAGTTAGTATAGTTCATGCATGTGAACCCTTTGCATTCAGCCTACCTCACATGCATACCAGTATATTCAAGCATATTGACGCATTTATGCTATGGTGTTTTATACCATAGGTTCAGAAGCACGAGCTCCAGAGCATCAGTAGCAGCCAGATTTAGCAGTGAGTCCTCATTATTCAAGGACGATATTATTAGTTATTTCATTAATTCAGTTTAGCTTTCAGTAGATGGAGTTAGCTGGGGACATGTCCCATCAACTCCTTATTCAAACAGTTAAAGGCTTTTCAGACTATCATGTTCAGATAGTTTATTTCAGTTGTTTTGGGTATTTCATACCCCACCCAGATGCTATATTTTATCAGATATTGTCTCAGTTTTGAACCTTATGGACTTTCAGCATTTATTTCCGCATTTATACAGTATATTATGCAGTGTTCAGGTATAGATATCAGTCATAGGTTAGCTTGTGGTCTTTCGGGGTCATGAGCACCATGTAGCGTTTCGGGTATTAGATTCGGGGCATTACACTTAACTCATAGGAACAACATTCTCACCTCTACCATTCTTCCACATCATTACCCAATCATACGCTACATCCTTCAATCTATAGGATGCTAACTCTACACTCTTCTCAGAAATATGCATAATCTGGGTGATCTTCTTTACCTCATCTAAATAAAGTTGTGGGTCTTCACCTGCTTTCGACCCAAAGAACTCTGGTGAATTCATCCTTATGAAATCTCTGATTATGGCTGCTGCTAGATCACCATTCTGCTGAAGTGAGACTGCAGCCTGATTCTGATGGTTGCCCTGAACATTAGCAGTCACTGCCTGAGCCAACGCCTGAAAAACAGCCCTAAACTCAGCATGGGATACATTCTTATTCAGAGGATCGGCGGGTTGGGGTGGTTGGTTATCATTTCTACAGGCGATAGCTCGACGATAAGGCATATTCAACTATCACGTAAGAGCACGAGTTAAAAGTAGATAGAGATACTGTAAGCACAATGGATCATGAAAAAAAGAGATGATTTCCTAAAAATATCCCCTAGCCTCCTGCTTATAAATGTGGCGCGCTTCACACCCATGATCAAGACTTTACATAACACGGCTTGTCTGACTCCCTAGGACTCTTATAAATCTGTCTCTGATACAAAGTTTATAACACCCCAAAACCTGGTCCTGAGATGTCACATGGTGCTCAAGTCTATGAGTAGTCTTAAGCTAACCCTGTCTGCCTGATACTAAGTCGGAATTTCATAATAAAGAAAACATAGACATAAGAGCCATACTAAATGCGGAAAACTGTCTGAAATAATTGAGAATGAATCTGAAGTATTGTCTGAAAATCAATACTGAATCATGTAAAACTAATAAGCTAGAAAATTTGAATTAACAAGTCCCCGAACTATGAGAACTCACCAATTGTAGGATGTAGATGGAGATGCTCGAACTACTTACGTTGTTGATACTGAGCACCTGAACCTACATTATGAGATAATGTATCACATAGACGTATATGTGGATCAGTACTTTGAGGATGTACTGAGTATATGAGGGTGAAATGCATAAGTAAAACATCATCTTATCATCATAATTTATAAAACAATGCATGCTAAATGTAAATGACTCAAACAAGCTAGAATATCTGAAATACTGAAATCTGAAATCATGAATAGCAAATCATACTTTATAACTCTAGTGAGTCATAACATTTAGTTCTAAAAGTTGTACTTAATGTTCTTTCTGTAAATCATGTTGTCTAAGTGTAAAAAATGACTCACTTCTATGTCTGGAGTCTGAAAGCTAAAATCTGTAACTGCTATCTTTCTATAAAGAACAATCTGAATAAAATTGTAAGCCTTTACACTTAGTTTTCTACAAGCTTTTCTGTTAATCTTTTAATTTAACTAGCAGAGAGGTTCTCTTAACCGACATAAACCATGTGAGCTAACATGGAGTCCAACGTCTTATTCCCCTAAGGGGAAAACCTCACGATAGGGAGATGTGTCATACTCTTGCCAGAGAGTATAACCTATTGTCCATGTGATCGATCACAAGCTAAAACTGTCATCCATATAGAAATAGAAATAATCTGATAATTTGTACCTACGTTGGCCACATAGTTCTTTGGAAGATAGGGCACGCTAATCCCACACTTCCCGTTCGGTGCTAAATACTACTCCCTTTAAAATTGTATGCTCACTCTGTTGGAAATCCACTTTAAAATCTAGTATAATGGTTTATTACGAAACCATTTATGTTTTTATATGAATCATTCTATAAATAAAGCTGATCTGAATTCTGCAATTTGTAATAAAGCTGTAAAGTGGATTCCATAGCTAAACTGAGGATCAAAAGATCAAAGCTTTACTGAGAATCTGTAAATTAACTGATCATAGAATGCTTAAAGCATCATCTTTCTTGAAATATCAATATATAAACTTGGGTTTAATAACACATGCATCAAACTCATGTCAAAACATCATAATAATCATGCTTGATAATGAAAACAATGATAAGTCATCTCAGAATCTGGAAATTTCTGCAATAGGCAAGAAAATATGAAAATAGACATGCAATTCATCTTCTAAAACACTTGAAATTTCAAAATCTTGCAAAGAGCAATAATGGGTATGAACCCTAATTCAAATCTCATGAATATTCATTCAAAATCATATGAATTTGTAATTAAAACTTGGTTTTGGGCACAAAGATGAAAGAGGATCCTTGTTCATAAACCCCACATACCTGGATTGATGATTAGATGAAGAAACTTGAATTATTGATTCCTATTTGAGTTCTTGAAGATGAGTTCTTGATTATCTTGCCTTGGGAATCCTCAATTTTAAGCTTTCTTGGAGAAACTATGGAGGATTTTAATTTTTTGAAGAAGAAACTTTGGAGCTCTAGGGTTTTGCTTTGAGAGAGAATGGATGAAATTGGGCATAAAGTGCCTTGAATATGTTTAATGTTTTGTTTTGGACGAATTGGGGCCTTGGAGATTGACCAAAATACCCCTTTTAATATTTAAAAGGAACTGAAAAAGCAATATTTTCCGAACTGGCAAGCCACAGCGACGCCACTATCGCGGTGGCTCACTGAAAAAAGGACGAGTGAGAACTGGACATTCTCCGCAATGCACCACCATCGCGGTGCCCCTTTGAAATACCATTTTGGCCACTGACGCGACTCGCCACTATAGCGTTGGGCTACTGGAAATTGACAAATAGGAAATTGGACCTCTCCGCGATGCGTCAATATCGCGGAGGTCCACTGGAAAATGACAATTATGAAATTGTCCTTCACCGCGATGCGGTGACTGCCCAGCTGGTACACTGCTTCGCTAAAAATGCTCTAACTTCTTCACCGAGTGTCGAAATTGGGCGAATTTAGTAACGATGGAAAGATTATTCAATTTCCCACCCAATGGAAGGTCTAAATCTGAAAAATTCTATATGAAATAAAATATATTCATTTTTTAAGCTCACCCTTAACATTCTAGGAATGAATTTAGGAAAAATACGGGGTTTTACAAAAGTTAACCCAATTCTTAAGTTCAATTCCTTCTTCATAATTTAGGGTTTATGTATGTTATCAAATTCATTGATATCAAGTCCCTTGGTGTTATGGAGTTGTAATACACGTTTTATCATGAATTTCAGTGTTATTATATGTCCATGATCATAAACCCTAATTATATGGTGTAACCTATAATATTCAACTTGAGTTATTAAATTTCTTAATTTCACTCATATTATGAAACTGGCATAATAGTTGCATTCTTCGGAGATGGTGGGTTATGAACACCCGATGAACTAGAATTTCATGCATATATTTATAAGCATAAGATCCTCCAGCTTACATGTTGTTGCACGCTTTCAGATAATGCATTTATTTTTAGTCTTTATATTATTATTATCATTGAGCATTGCAATTGTCAGTGTCATTCAGTTGGGAGGAGTAGTTAGCACCAGCAGACGTAGGGATAAAGGCTCACCCGTCAGTTAGGCTGAGACCTTTAGTAGAGGTCCCGAAGTCCTAAAACTATAACATCACTGTAAGTTCTAAAGGGTCGCCCATCAAACCAGGCGATCCACGTCTGTCAGTGTTTGTACCCTTGACAAGGTACTGAACACCCTTGCAGATGGGTACATGATAGACAATTAGCTTAGATTGGGTTATGTCGATTATTAGTAACTCCACAGTCCACAATTCACAACTCAAATTCAAAGACTTGCAGGTACTTGTATTCAGTTATTCAATTTATCTTGTAGTACATGTTTATTACTTGGTCTTGAATCAGAATACCATGTTACATGCATCATATTCAATTTATATCAGTTAGTTCCTATCACACATACTCAGTACATTCAAAGTACTGATCGCATACTTTTTTTGCTCTATATTGTCTCATAATATATATTCTGATGCTCAGCATCTGGATCATGCTTAATAAGATCTCCCACTGTATTACAGCAGCACTTGGTGAGTCCTCATCATTAGAGGTTAGTATCACTTTTGCATTTTATTTTGTTTCAGTCGCAGACAGTTAAAGTTAGCTAGGGGCTTGTCCCAGCAACTCTCTTATTAGAGGCTTTCACACATATAGTTAGATGTTTCAGCTTATGGTTTTAAGCTCAGATATTATTGTTGGCTTCCTTTGAATATTTATTTCATAATTCAGTTCAGCTTCCACATAAGTATTTTTATTAGTTATTTTTAGTATTCTTAGTATCATATCAGTTCATGAGTTAGATTGGGGTTAGTTGTGACTCTAAGAATCATGTTATGACTAAGGGTAGTCTTGAGTCGTAACAGGAGTAGGTGCCTCCCACATGACTGAAATGTGCATCTCCAGCCTCACTCTTTGATCCCTCACCAACAGCATGTTGTGAACCAGCAGTTGGAGAATATCCCATTGTTGGAACTATATTTCCTTGACCATAAGCAAACCTATTCTCAGTATCAAACTTCACAGGCTTATAACTATTCTCTTGACTTTTATCACCAACTATGTTATATACAACACCATTGCCTTTTAATTTTTTCTTGGACTTAAAATCAGCAGGATAACTTATCAGCTTATAGTGTTGTTCCTTAGTATGTCCCTTACATTTACAGAATTCATAGACTAGATTATAGTTGTTAAGCCCTTTTCTATACCACTGAGTATTGTTACTTCCAGTATTTGATCTAGAGTACATAACCATGTCTATATTACCCATATTAGTTGTTGGATTAGAACCAAGTACACCTGTTGCAGAAGCAATTGATTTTTGGCCCTCATCTCTAGCGATCATGGCATAAATCTGATTCAAAGAAGGTAATGGACTCATCATTAATAGTTGACTCATTTGCTTGACTATATGAGTCATTAAGTCCCATCAAGAACTGAAATAATTTCAATTTCTACAAATGAACCAAGTTCTTGGACTTTTCACAATTACGAGTTGGAGTTGGAACCAGAGTTTCAAATTCCACCCAAAGATTTTTCAGCTTTGAGAATTAAACTGAAATAGAAGTACCCTGGGTAGGTGTAACAATCTCTTTATAAAGATTGTATGTTCTTGAACCATCAACCTTATTGAACATTTCTAACAAATCATGGCAAACCCTCTGTACACTAGATGCATACATCACGCTACCAAGAAAAGATTTAGCTACAAGTTCAACAACTAAGATAAAACATTGGATTGATCCTTTCCCAGTGATTGCACGTGAATTTTGGAATTTTTTCCTTATCACAAGAACCATCAACTAAACTAAGCTTTTTCCTACCTAAAAGAGCAATCCTTATAGACCTAAATTGGATTGAGAAGTTTTAAGGCCTGTCAGTTGGAATGAGACTAACTGAATTCCACTAGCATCATAAAGAGAAAGGAATAGAGCATGATTATAATCAATTCCTGAAGTTTGATTTTGAGTGTGACTAGTCAAACTATTTCCACCATTCAAACCATCTTCTTGAGGAACACCATTTCCTGCTCCATTTACGTTCACACTATTAATTCTTGCAGTAGAATCCATATTCTGTAGAATCCGTAAAAGTAAATAACAAGAAAGAAACAATGTTCTTGAGTCGAATAAATACAGAACTCAGAAACTGAAAAAGAAAAAGAAAAATTATGAAATCACAAATAAGAAAGTCAATCTAGAAGAAATTGTAAATCTCGAATGATTCAGACAATTAAGAAATCATGAGTAACTATGTTCATTCCTCTGATACAATGAACTAATTAAGGATCAAACAAGTTAACTCCATAGTTACTCCATGGTTATGCATGTAAACTAACGTGTTTGTTCATTTTGTAGGTTGTTTGTTTGTTTGTTAGGTATCTTGACCATGGAACCCAAGAGTTCCAATGTTACACTTGGGAATGATGTTGTGGGGAACTTAATGGCTCGATTTGAGGCCCTTGCCCGAGATATGAAGGTTGATATGGATGCTATGAGGAGAGATATGAAAGGTGATATAGATGCTATAAGGAAAGACATGAAGGGTGATATGGATGCTATGAGGAGTGAAATGGTGACTATGAAGGGTGAAGTGTCCACTATTAGTGTAAAGCTCGATTGTTTTGAGAGTAGTAGGAACTCACGACCTTCTACTCCTAATCCCTACCATGCATCCTCTGGAGTCCAAGCCAATAACTCTTCCATGACTATAAAGCCCGAAACCCTCCACCAAATGCTTTACCCTCCTCAACCTTCATAAAACCAAGCCCAAAACCTCCTAACCGAAATTTGCCAAAACCTCTACTTCCCCAAATGAACCTAGTCCAACAAGGACTTGGAACCCAAAATACTCCACCAAATCCGAATGTCCAAATGACCAATCCCTTTGACCAAAAACCAAACCCTCCACTAAACCAAACACCTTCACAAAACCCCAACTACCAAATACCTAATCCAATGAACCAAAGACCAAATCCCCCACAACATCCAATGCCACAAGTCCAAGTCCCAAAAAATCAAAGACCTCATAACCCTCCACTTAGACCTCAAAGCCAAAACTATCTTATCCAAGTTGAGGATTATGGTAGAGGGAAGCAATAAGGCTATGAAGTTCCTCATGATGGTTATTGGTTTGATGAAGAAGAGAGGGGAAGACATGAGCAAAGGGGACCTTATGGTTGTAGATTTCGAGGCATAAGGCAAGACAAGGCCATGTTGACCATCAAAGAAACTGAGATATTGGTACAAATTCTATCAAGGTTGGCATTCCAAACTTCAAGGGAGAGAGTGACCTCGAGTTGTATCTTGATTGGGAATCATCTTGTGAAAAATTATTTCAAGTCAATGACTTATCCGAAGAGAAAAAGAGTTGCTACGCCATTGCTCATTTTGAAGGTTATGCTAATACTTGGTGGGATTACACCAAGAATTTTAAAAATATCTTGATTGGTGGACAACTACCCCCTTAGGAAGACTTGAAAAGAGTAATGAGAGAGAGGTATGTCCCAGAATAATATAGGCATGAGCTCCTTGGCAAACTCTACAACTTGAGGCAAGGAAGAAAGAGTGTCATGGCATACTATGATGAATTCCAACAACTCATCTTGAAACTTGATCATAAAGGTAAAGAAGTCATGCATGACATCATTTGTTTCAAGGTAGGGTTGAACAAAGACATCTCTTCTCGAATGACTCTTATTAAGTTTGAAACTGTGGTTGAAGTCTTTCAAGCGGCCATGGAAATTAAGAAGGAGAACAAAGAAAGGTACAAGCCAAGGCCTCAAGCCCCCACTTCGAGTTGGGTCAATTCCAAGGATGCAATTCAAGGGGTCTCGAGTTTGGGTAAAGAAAAGGAGCTATCTAGTTTTGTCAAGCGATCTGAGGTCAAGTAAGTGCAAAGATATCCCACAAGAACGAAAGTAACAAACTTCCTATTCCTAATCCGAAAGGTCTTCAATGTTTTAAGTGTCAAGGATGGGGTCATCGGGCAAGTGAGTGTGCAACTCGTACAAATGTGATCCTAAGGAAAGGTAGGTTGTATTACCTAGGTGAAGAAGTTGAGCTTGAACCCGAGGTTGATAAGGTTGGCTTCCAAGATGGAGATCCTTGTGATGATAAACCCGAGGCCACAAATGATGATTATGAGGAAGAAGACTCTTGGCCACAAGATAGAGAGTGTCAAATTACTAATTATGTAGTGAGGGGGGCTATGTGAGCAAAGCACTTGAGGATTCAAGCCAAAGAGAGAATTTTTTCCATACTAAATGCTTGATTAAGGGAGGGTGTGCACTTTAGTGATTGATAGTGGAAGTTGCACAAACGTTATTAGTTCTACAATGGTGGATTTCTTGAAGCTTCCAACCACCCCTCATACTAGTCCCTACAAGTTACAATGGCTTAATGAATGTGGAGAACTAAAGATGACAAGACAATGCATGATCAAATTCAAGGTATGAAACTACCAAGACGAAGTTTGTTGTGATGTCATTCCAATGCAAGCATGCCATTTGTTAATTGGAAGGCCATGGCAATATGACAAGACCACCAAGAATGATGGGAGGTTGAACACATATTCACTTGTGCATGGTGGTAAGAAGTTCACATTACACCCACTTTCACCATCTCAAGTGAATGAATTGCATCAAAGGTTAAGAGAGTTGAAAGAGAAGAGAAGGCCAAGACAAGAACCCGGAAAAAAACAAAAAGGGGAGGCTTCGGGATCTACCACTTCTAAAGGGGAACTTGCTGATTCTAAGGGGTCAAATGGTAAATGACCCATGGTTATGTTATCTAGGAGGAAGGATTTGTTCAAGGAACAAGACATGGGCACTCATATGTTTCTCCTAGCTCATGTTTTTCTTCTTCTTCTTTTTCTTCTTATTCTTCTTATTCTTTCTCTCTTCCTCCTTCTATTTCACTTGTTTTTCAAGAGTTTGATGATGTTTTACCACAATAATTGCCGCAAGGGTTGCCCCCAATTCAGGTAATCGAGCACCAAATTGATTTGGTATCGGGTTCAAAACTTCCAAATAAGTCGGCTTATAGGAGCAATCCTACGGATACTAAGGATCTTAAGAGACAAGTTGAGGAGCTTCTTAACAAAGGTGACATCAAAGAAAGTATGAGTCCGTGTGTTGTCCCAGTGCTTTTGGTACCAAATAAAGATGGAACTTGGTGCATGTGCATTGATTGTAGAGTCATCAACAAAATCACTATAAGGTATCGTCATCTTATCCCTAGGCTAGATGATATGTTAGATGAGCTCCATGGTTCTTGTGTGTTTTCCAAAGTCGATCTTAGAAGTGGCTACCACCAGATTCGTATGCAACCCGGTGATGAGTGGAAGACCGCATTCAAGACCAAATTTGGTCTATATGAGTGGTTGGTCATGCCCTTTGGCCTTACAAATGCTCCTAGCACCTTTATGAGGCTAATGAATCATGTGATAAAGCCTTATATTGGGAAGTTTGTGGTTGTTTACTTTGATGATGTATTGGTGTATAGTAAGTCTATTGATGAACATGTGAATCATTTGAGATGTATGTTTGATGTTCTCCGAAGGGAGAAGTTGTATGCCAACATGGAGAAGTGCTCTTTTGGAGTTGATAAAGTGGTCTTTTTGGGTTCGTGAGCTTAAGGGGTGTGGAAGTGGACGAATCCAAGATAGACTATATACGAAATTGGCCGACCCCTAAGACTATTGGAGAAATTTGAAGTTTTCATGGGTTGGCGAGCTTTTATAGGAGGTTTATCAAAGGTTTTAGCTCCATATCAGCCCCCTTGACCGAGGTTATTAGAAAGGACCAACCCTTTAAGTAGGGTGATGAGCAAGCTAAGGCTTTTGAGGCCTTGAAAGCTATGCTCATCTCGGCACCTTTGTTGCTATTGCCCGATTTTGATAAGATGTTCGAAGTTGAGTGTGATGCTAGTAAGGTTGGTATTGGGGAAGTTTTGATGCAAGAAGGCAAGCCCGTTGCTTATTTTAGTGAAAAGCACAAGGGCAACTCTTAATTATTCGACTTATGATTTGGAGTTGTATGCCCTTGTTAGAGCCTTGGGTAATTGGCAACATTATTTATGGCCTAAGGAGTTTGTGATACGAACGGATCATGAATCGTTGAAACACCTTAAGATCCAAGACAAGATGAATAGGAGTCATGCTAAGTGGATTGAATTCATCGAGACTTTTCCTTATGTAATCCATTACAAAAGGGGGAAGAAAAATATGATAGCCGTTGCATTTTCTAGAAAGCATGTGCTTGTTGCTACTTTGTCTTCGAAGTTGATGGGATTCGAGAGCTTATAGATGTTGTATCCCGAGGATCCTACCTTTGCTCCTATTTATAGGGAATATGAAGAATGTGGAAAGGATCGATGGCACAAAGGAAATGCTAACTCCTCCTACTCTCGTTTTGATGGTTATTTGTTCAAAGGGAGGCAGTTATGTGTTCCCTCTAGCTCTTGGAGGGAATTATTTGTTAGAGAGGCACATGATGGTGGCCTCATGGGGAATTTTGGTATTAATAAGACTCTTGGCATCTTGGAGGAACAATTCTATTCGCCACGAATGCTTAAGGATGTTGCTAGAGTCTGTGGCCAATGTACGGATTGTAGGAGTGCAAAATCCCGCCTCCTTCCTCATGGGTTGTACACCACACTTCCCACTCCCCTTAGACCTTGGTTAGAAATCTCCATGGACTTTTTTTTGGGCTGCCAAGGACTGGAATGGGTTGAGATAGTATTTTTGTTGTGCCAAAACCGAAGATGCTCCTAGTGTTGCTTCTCTCTTTGTTGAAATATGGTAAAACTTCACGGGATCCCAAAGACTATAGTGAGTGATAGGGACTCAAAGTTCCTAAGTTTCTTTTGGAAGTTTATGTGGGGTAGGCTTGGTACGAAGTTGCTTTTCTCAACCTCTTGCCACCCATAAATCGATGGCCAAACGGAAGTAGTAAATAGGACCTTGGGTTCTATGCTATGGACTGTGGTTAAATGTAGATTAACTTCATGGGAGGACTACCTACCTTTGGTGGAATTTGCATACAATAGGGTAGTACACTCAAGTACGGGAATGACTCCCTTTGAGTGTGTCTATGGCATAAACCCCCTTACCCCTTTGGATTTAACTCCTTTGCCTAGTGAATTTGTGATTAGCTTTGATGGATCTGAAAGAGCCGAGGAAATGAAAAGACTCCATGAGAAGGTGCGGATCACACTTAAAAAGAAGAACCAAGAGATTGCTCAAAGGGCAAATAAAGGAAGAAGAAAGTTGGTGCTTGAACCCGGAGATTGGGTATGGGTACACCTTAGAATGGATCGATTTCCAAATCAAAGGAAGGCTAAACTCATTACACGGGGTGATGGACCATTCCAAGTGATTAAAAGGATCAATGATAATGCTTACCAAGTTGATCTACCTTCGGATTACCAAGTTTACAATACATTCAATGTTTGTGACCTTTCCCCCATAGGCTTGCTTGATGTGGATGAACCCGCAAGTTTGAAGACAAACTCTCTTTAAGATAAAGAGGAAGATGAAAGTTTCGAGCCCTCAAGGCCCTTCACAAGGAGCCAAGCCAAGGAACTTCAACAACTTCAAGCTTTGTTCATGCACTTGAAAGTTTGTGAAGGTGTTGTAGATTCAGACAAGGGAGGGAATGCATTGATTTATGAAGAAGGGACTTAAAGATTCTATATTCTACAAGGGGCTAGATGGACTTTCCACTTTATATTCTAACACTCAAGGGACACCCCTTCTCTTTAGTTCATTAAGGGTAGTTTTGTCAATTGGCATGTAATAGTATAAATAGACAATTTCTTCACTCTTTTTAATAGTTTTTGAATGACATTGGATATTACTCATAGTTTTTAGCTTTAGTCTTCTAGTTTTAGCTCTAAATCCGAAACTTGGTACCTTGAATGTAATTGAATTGGTTTTCACTTGTATTGGGTAATTTGGCAAGAAAGGTGAACTTAAAGAAGTGTGAGTCCTTTGTTTCACCTAAGAGTGAGGTTTTATCTTACATTGGTGATGTGTTTTTGAAGGTTTGATACACCTTCTACTACTATTCATTGGTGGAAGTGAGGGTCTCTCTACTATCTTTACTTTATGCATCTTTTCTTCATCTCTTTTCTTCTATGTGTGTGGTTTTCTCTTTAGTGTAATTGCTGGATTTTGTTCTTGTGTGTCCATTTTTTAGCTTTTAGGCTATCAACATGACTTTATGCAGGACAGTGATAGGACACTTTTTATAGATTTGTTTAGCTACAACTGACTCAACTACTGGAGTAGAAACCAAGAAAGGCTCAAGGATCTTTTCAGAACTTATCTCAAAATTTACTGCAACTAATGGGGTCACATAAGAGAAACTTGACCCAGGTTCTAACAACACATAAACATCAAGATGAAAGATACAAAGCATACATGTAACCACATCTGTTGAATCTTTCTGCTCCTGTTGGGATGGTAAAGCATAGAATCGATTCTGGCGCTGACCGTCACCGGTACTGGATGATGCGCCCTGAGGAGAAGCTGGGTGGCCTAAAGGAGCAGGTGCACTAGTAGCCTGAGTCTGGGAACGGTCATCTCTGTTTTATTGCTTAGTATGCGGACAATATCTAATGTTGTGATCCAACTTACCACATCCAAAATAACCTTTCTGACTAGCCAAACACTCACTAGGATGATTCTTACCACACTTAGTACACGTAGGATAATTGGGCCTACCACCCATACTACTCTGGGATCTGGACATAGAAGACTTACCCTACTGTTCTTGCCTGTTTTTGGGTGCAGGAGCACTGGCTGAAGAAGGTGCAGGCATAGATGAACGATTCTGAAACTGCGAACGATTTCCTCCTCCAGACCAATTCTGACCATGATCAAACTGCCCTGTTCTAGCCCTCTTATTTGCTCTCTCTCTTTCCTTCCCCTTTTCTACCTCAATCTGCTGAGCATACATCATCAATCTAGGAAGATCCATATCTCCAATGAGCATAGCAGTCCTACACTCCTTAACTACCAACTGGACACACCGGTCACAAACTTACTCATGCTTGACCTAGGGTCAGCCATTTGTTTAGGGGCATAATTAGACAACTGGTTGAACTTGAGGCAATAATCTTTCACGGTCATTGAGCCCTACCTCAGGTTCATGAACTCTTCTATCTTAGCTTTCCTCATCTCACGTGGGAAGAACTTGTCTAAGAATGCATCCTGAAAAAACTGCCAAGTCATGGGAGCTGCATTCTCCCTTCTACTCTACTTCTACATCACTACCCAGTCATATGCAACATCATTCAGCCTATAGGATGTCAATTATACACTCTCCTCTTCAGAAACATGTATAATTCGGGTGATCTTTTTCATCTCATCAAGATACAACTGTGGGTCCTCATCTGTCTTCGACCTAAAGAACTCTGGCGGGTTCATTCTCATAAATATCAAATTTTGGCCACGGCAAAGTCCCCATCTTGTTGAGGTGGGACTACAGCCTGACAGTTGCCCTGAACATTAGTTTTCACAGCTTGGGCTAACGCCTGAAAGGCAGCCCAAAACTCTGCATGTAACATATTCTCATTCAAAGGATCAGTGGGTTGAGGTGGCTGGTTATCGTTTCTGTGGGCATTAGCTCGACGAGGAGTCATTTTCAACTGTCACGTGAAATCATGAGTTAAAAGCAGATAGAGACACTGTAAGCATGATAGATCATGAAAGAAAGAGATGATTTCCTAAGAACGTTCTGTAGCCTCTTATTCATAAATGGGGCGCGCTTCACACCCATGACCAAGACTCTATGTAACGCGGCTTGTCTGACTCCCTATGACTCTTAAAATCTTAGGCTATGATACCAAGTTTGTAATGCCCCGAAATCTGATCTCGAGACATCACACGGTGCTCAAGACTATGAGTAGCCTTAAGTTAACCCTGTTTGCATACTAATGAGCCTGAATTTTATAATAATGAAAATATAGACTTAAAAGTCATGCTAGAATACGGAAACTGTATGTAATATTTGAGAATAATCTGAACATAACATCTGAAACATCAAAACTGAATAATCTACGTTAAACCTAGTAGTCTGACAAGCCTCTACTACTAATACTAGAGAGTCACTGGGACCAAACCCCAGCTAACTCGAACTATCTGAAAGGAAATGCTAAATCTCATAAACTGATAAACTACAAAATCTGAATGAATAAGTCCCCGAACTATGAGGACTCACCAACTGTCGGATGCAGATGCTCGAACTACTCACGCTGCTGACACTAAGCACCTAAACCTACATTATGAGACAATATAGCACATAGACGTATATGTGGATCTGTAGTACTTTGATAATGTACTGAGTATACGGGGTGATATGCATAAGTAAAACATCGTCTCATAATCATCATTTATAAAACAATGCATGCTAAATGTAAATGACTCACATGAGCTGGAATATTGAAATACTAAGATATGTAGCAATAAGAAGCGAAACATACTTTATAAATCTTGTGAGCCATAACATTTAGTTGTAAAAGCTGTACTAAACTTTGTCTTTAAATCATACAGTCCAAGTGTAAAAGATCTCACTCTAAATCTGAAATCTGAAAGCTAAAATCTAAAGTTATTATTGTTTTGAGAAGCATATTTTGAATAAAACTGTAAGCCTTTACACTTAGTTTTCTAAAAGCATTTCTTTCCTTCTTTTACTTTGATTAGCAAGGTTTGAAACATATATTTTATTAATCTGCAGGGAGGTTCTCTTAACCGACATAAATCATGTGAGCTAACATGGAGTCCAATATTTCGTCCTCCTAAGAAAGAAACCTCACGTTGGGGAGAGGTGTCATACTCTTGCCAGGGAGTATAACCTGAGCTAAGTGATCATATCTGTAACTATCATTCACATAGAAGTGGGAATAATCTGATAATCTGTACCTACGTTGGCTACATAGTTCTATGGAAGTAGGATGCGCTAAATCCACACTTCCCGCTCAGTGCTAAATACTACTCCCTTTTTATTTGCTACGCTCATTCTGTTGGAAATCCACTTTAAAACTAGCATAAGGATTTATCTAAAACCAATTATGCATTAATCTGATAAAATCTGTAATAATCTGAAAAATGGATTCCAAAACTAATCTGAGGATCAAAAGATCAAAACTTTATTGTAAATCTGATATAATCAACTCATAAGGTGCTTAAAGCATCATTTTTTTCTCAAAATCTCAACATATAAACTTAGGGCTTAAAACCCATGTATCAAACTCATGTCAAATATTATAATAATCATGCTTGATAATAAGAACAATGATAATTCATCTCAAAATCTAAAAATTATTGCAATAAGCATGAAAATGTGAAAATAAACATGTCATTCAACTTATAATTCACTTGAAATCTCATAATCTTGTAAATGGCAACCATTGGGTATGAACCCTAATTTCAAATTCATGGGAAATCATATAAAATCATACAACTTTAAAAGTTAAACAAGTTTTGGGCACAAGGATGAAAGGAGATCCTTGTTCATAAACCCCACATACCTTTATTTGATAATCTAGATGCTAGAACTTGAATCTTGGATCTCTATTGATGTTTTGGAGATGACTTCTTAGAGCTCTTGAATTGGGAATTCTCAATCTTGAAGAGTCTTAGAGAATTAAAGGAGAAATTATGGATTTCTTGGAGAGGAAGTATGAGCCTTAGGCTTCTGTTTAAAAGAGAATGATGAATAAAGCATAAAGTGCTCTCAAATATGATTAATCTTTTATTTTTGGACGGATTGGGGGTTGGAGATTTACTAAAATACCCCCTTTAAACTTTGTAACGGAATTAGAAAACGTACATTTTCCCGATCTGGGTGGCCACCGCGATGCGCCACTATCGCGATGGCTCACTGAAAATTGACGAATGGAAATTGGGCAAACTCCACAATGCGGAGACATCGCGGTGCCCCTTTGGAATGTCATTTTGGCACATGGCGTGATGCGTCATTATCGCCTTGGACCTCTGGAAATTGACAAACGGGAAATTGACCCTCTCCGCAATGTGCCAATATCGCGGAGGACCACTGGAATGGGACAATTGAAAATTTACACTGATCCGCGACGTGCTAAGGGTCCAAACGACGGTGTTTTGCGACAGGAACTTAAAACAGCCATAATTTCTTACTCGATTATCGGATTTAGGTGAATCTTATATCACTGGAAAGCTAATTCAATTTTCTACGCAATGAAAAATCCAAATCTAAGGAATTCTACACCAAATATATAGTATTTGTTTTGGAAGCTATCCATTAACACTCTAGGAACGAATTTAAGCTAGAAAAAATTGCGGGGTATTACAGAAATGTCAAGGTACTTGTGGCTCCCCTTTTTTCAAGCTAAGAGGGTAGAAAATAAAAATCTACCCTCTCAAATTTTGTCTCATAGGATAATAGTCCTTTTTTTTATGTGTGTGTGATTATTATACTGTGTAAAAATAATTGATTCGGCTCAGTAGTTGTGGATCATAAAAATATAGACATTAATTTATAATTATGAAAAAATATAAAAAAATATTAAAAATATTAAAAAAAATATAATCAATTTTAAAATATTATAAAAATATGATGTCATGTCGTGTACGTGTGTAGATGATTGTAAAATATTAAAACGATAATGAATTGATAAAAATTCCAATGTACAGAGAATTATTAATAAATTATAAAAAGTAAAAATATGAAGATAAAATCCTAAAGTAGGGATGAATATCAATAATCTATTATCAATTGTAAGAAATATGTGAAAATTGTATTTTATGTCCTTTAATGATCAGGAAGCCTAAAGGCGATAATTTTAAGTACGGAGAGCCAAATTTTGGATTTAACAACTAGTGGCTGCTAAACTTAAGTGATTCTTATATTGAGATAGTTGTCTATGTGTGATTAATATGTTCTTAGTGATGGTAACAAAAAAATGTTAGTCACCAATAATAACAATACTGATAATTTTGTATTAAACGAAGTGTGATTTCAACATTGCATAGCTCAAATTAATGCTTTACAAGTTCTTTTTTTTTATATTTCTTTTTTGTGAGAGAAAATAATTAAATAATCCTCAAACTTTTTACCCGATTATCAACTACACACTTATACTTTATGGAGGTTCTATTATTCTCCTAAACTATTTTAAAGGAAAATAAATAACTCCTTAATTGTTGATCAGTTGGTTCAGGGAGTGCATTTCACTCTCTTAGAGAGAGTGAAAAGCAAAAAACATGTAGAAAATAAATTTATCACTTCTGTTAAATTAAATAGTGTATATTTTTTTTTCTATTTATTTGTTTCTTTGTTCATTTATTTATTTATTATAAACAAAATGATCTCTCCTTTAAAGGAGGATTACTTTCCCTCGACCACTTTTATAAGGAAGAAGAAAAAGAAGAAGAAGAAGCAACAATCATAGCATCTCCATCTCATATTGATGATAAATCGTTATATTTGTCAGAGAAACTTACTTACCACGTTGGCAACCGATGGAGAAGAGGAACACAAAGAAGATGAATTTATTCTTTGACTACCTCTCTATTTCTCCTTTCTTTCAGATTTCTTGTTGGTTTACCTTACTTTCCCTCTTTTTACATACAACTCACACTTTCAAGTTACCCAAAAATAAACGTTAAATCTACAACTTTATTTACACATAATTTACAACCAAGGAATGAAATAAAATAAATTAATTTCTTATTCTTTTAATTTCATGCCAAACAATCAAGTTTTTCTTTAACCTCATTTGATGAAATTATATTTTCAACGATATCCATTAATGATATTTGTTCGGATCCATCACAAGAAGAAAATAATTGATTAGATTTTCCAAAAATTTGGCCCATGTTTGCATTTTTAGCTATTAGTAGAAGAAGCTTTGATATTGTTTTAATGGTGAAAAAATGATTGAAGGTAATGAAAAGAAGAAGAATGAATATGAAAGTAAATAAAAATTATTTTTTAATGAAAAATACACGTGCCAAATCTGGGTTGGTGCATGTGTTTCACTAGACACTTCAAATCTGAGAGTAGCATTTCAGGATGAAATCAATCACACTTTAAAATAGTCCAATGCTAATAGAACTCTCATGAAGTATAAGTATGTTATTGATTATTCGATAAAAGGTTGGAGGACATATGGCTATTTAGAAGAATTAACTTAAATAGCCTCTCACCAAAGCGCTTAAATTAATTAAAAGTGATTGATTGATCGTATAACATATGTATAATTCATATAACTTATGTGTATAATCGTAAATAATCCTCAAAGATGGATTACCTCCGTAAACACCATTAAGCTCATTCTTTGATATTATTCTAATGCCACGTGTATTCATCTTGAGTGGTCATGTCACGGTAATCTTTTCCCATGCAATTATTCTTTGCTATCAAAAAAAATTTGAGAGAGACTAATAGTCCTCCAATGGCTTAAAGGGTATTGTTTGTTATTTAGGTGATCTAATTCCTAATGTGTACTTATATTCTACATTATATAATGTATTGATCACTATATTACTTATGCAAGTATTATCTGTATTGAAAATGATGATGTAAACTTTTATTGAAAATCATTTTCTCTTGTAATTAGTCAAATCAAACTAAACTCCTCTAAGGTTATTATGGTGTAAGAGTAACATAGCAAAGACATGTAACAATTTTCATAGTGATGTTTTGAATTAGGTGCATTTTATCATTTTATGCCTTCTCATAGTTGCTTTATGATTTTTTGGTCTGCGAGTATGGGTGGCATAATTTTTGAGGTGATTGCTTGAGAATTATCAGAGTTCTTTATTTTAAAATGTTTGAAAGTTAGTATGTTGACCAAAGTCAACATTTGATGATAATGAGGTTGTATGAGAATTGTGATAGTTCCATTAGCTTCGGAGTGTAATTTAGGTAGGTAATCCCAAGGCATTTAAGGGAATTTTGAGTAGTTGGTTGAAAAGTTGAAAGTTTAAGGCATAGATTTTATTGCAGTCAATATTTAGTCCAGACAATTATTGTTCGGTGATTCGATGATTTTATTGAGTCTTAAATGTCGTTTTTAGTCTAGTAACAATTAATTTGTATTCATGAAATTTCGAACGAACTGGGCGTCAGTTCAGAGAATTTTTTAGATTCTCCTTGTTGTTGGTGCACCAAATCTAGTGCAGACAACATTTACTCTTTGCCTTCCCGATGGCTCTGTCATGTTTGTGAAAAGCAGGTGAGTGTCTATTGCATTCGCAATATGGGCATCGCATATGTGAAGGGTTAAGGGGGGTTCGGGTCCAGATATGACCCATCACCCTGATCACATCTGCGACCTTGGTCCGAGTTGGTGCGTCATCTTCGTGATAGACTCTTCGCATTTCTGAAGAAGAAAATCGATCTAGATAGATTAAATTCAATTTTTCGAATTACAATCTCATAACTCAATTCTTAAAGCTTGAGAATGTAATTTTGAAAATTCAAATGATGTTTTTCACAGATTCTTCTATGGGTATGATTCTTATACTTTACATCTTCTCCAATGATTTATTTATATTTTATCTCCAAATCATGATTTTTAAATTGAAAAATATGAAAATTATGCGATAAAATTAAGAAATGGCATTTTCATGATTGATTTTGACTCCATTTTAGATGGAGCCTCATATTTGAGTCCTCCATTTATGGGCAATGAAATTTTCAATAAAATTTGAGCTTTGTCTTTGTAGAATTGAGATTGACTTTTGGGTTGGCTTTTTGGACCTAGAGTTTAAGTATAGCAATATGATTGTCTGTGATTTTATTTTCTTACGTAGAATGCTTATTTAATCAGATTCTTCACATTTGGAGACTTAACGAAAGGGTAAAATTTTTATTTGACCTTTCAAACCTTTTTAAAGCAAGTTGAGATTTTCTTTGACTCTCTTTTAAAGTGTTTAGTTACTTATAGCGAGAGTAATAGGGAGATGGGATCCCATATAGATGAGATTGTGAGCATCTATGTTGATATTGATGTCATGTAAAGCAGTAGAAGGCTTGGTTGGACTAGTTTTCCTTACTCTTGTTTGCATTATTTGAAAAAATTGAGAGAAATTATTGGTATTTTGTGTCTTGTAGCCTGTGATTTCAGTTGACCATGGTCTTGTTTGACTTGATTGTGAGATTTGGTTTTCTTTTATCATTCTGAACCATGCATAGTCATTCATATTCATTTGATGGACTTATTAAAGAGATGTTTTTTAGAAGAATGTTTTGAAATGACTTGCACGTCTGATGAAAAATATTTCAGCTAAAATTTTGTTGATTTTTGACTTACATGTCCGATAAAAAATGTTATGGATGAAATTTATTATTTTTTGATCTGCACGCCCAATGAAAAAGTATTTTGGATGGATTGTACTGATTTTTGACTTGGATGTCCGATATAAAATTGTTCCGCACGAATTCGTGGTTTGCATCTCCATTAAAAAACTATTCCTTGATGGTATATGAACCGCGGAGTCCCCATGAATCTCATTTAGCTATATAGACAGTGGGTGTGTACTAATTCATACATATGCATCATATATATGTTCATCTCATCATCAATATTTGACTTGTAATGATATTTATTGTAAACAGTATTTGAGTGATTAGCTACTTTTACCATAATTTGAGGTGTTTGTGAATTTTGTACAGTATCTTGGACTTATTATTGTTACTTGAGTGTTAGATTTGGTGTAGCTTTCTTGGTTTGACGGGTATTTAAGAATAGAATCGATATTAGAATATTAGATGGTTCTTTCTATCGCTTTGAATTAGAGTTTGATGATACCGCTAGATACATGTAAATGCACTTTATGTGTTAGTACTGAGTTGATTGTCCCCGAACGTTTAGAGTCTGCGTTGAGATTACTTCACCAAAATTCAGAGGTAGCGAATGATTGATTTCAGTGGTTGCAAGATCTCATCTATCTTATTTATATTATTTTTTCTTATATCAAGATAGTTAGACTCCCGTTGTATTGAAATATCACTTGTACTTCGTGATTTTTAAATTTTGGGTGGTGCATGTTAGTTTTCATACCTTCTATTGAGATGATCAATGATTTCGTACTTAGATTTAATATTATTATTTCTTTCGTATATTTACTTGGTGTATTATTATTCGAATGGTGAGTTGGCTTAGCTATTACAAGGATACAATATATGTCATCATGACTTGAATTCTGCATCACGACAAAACTAATATGATATTTAATTATAAAATAGATCAATTAGATATTATGGGCATCTCAATATACTTTCTTCGTCTCAAATTACTTGATATATTTGTCTTTTGTACAACTCTTAGGGGTCGTTTGGTTGGGAACAAGTTATCCCGAAATAATTAATCCCTGGATTAGCTATATCGAGATTAGTTATCATTATCCCACCATATATATGGGATAACTTATCCTATCACCAAGGCATAAATGATGGGATAAATAATCTCTTGACTAACTAATACCTACACCCAAACATGGAATAAAATAATCTTATATTTTATCTCGGGACTATTATAACTTATACCTCACACCAAATGATCCTTTAGGGGTATAAATTGACAAATATGACCTTATTTAATCTTGATTAGATGAATCTTCTTCCATTTATATGAATATTTTTTCATTATTTGTAGTTTAAAAAAAGTATAGTTGAAAAAGATAGTTAATTACCTCTTAAATTTTTAAGTATATCAATTATTGTGAGACACATACTTTTAACAAATATTACTAAGTAATTTGAAGGGAGTACGTTTCAGGGACGCCGTTTGTGTTCACGTGAATATATTTATTCCAAGTAGTTAAAAAAAAATCAAAAAAAAATTGGTTTTGTCCTTTTTCCAATTATCATATTCATGGAGGTTCTGCCAGCATTTCAATTTTCTGGCCACAAGTTAGTTAATTAGTTATGTTCTCCATAAAGTCTCTAGTTTGGACAACTTCCTTTACTATCAGTATTCAGTATTCTACATTTATTGGTGATGTTGGCTCCTCATTTCTTGATTCCTAATTACTCTTACTATTCAAAAACCACTAACATAGTTGGGACAAAACATCGTTTTCACCCTAAATTATATTCGAAAAATCGAAGTCACACCTAAACTATACTAGTGGCCTATTACACACCTATTTTTTTCAAAAGTGAATTTAATTCCACCCTAAATCTAACGTGGAAATAACATTAATTTTTTTAAAAAAAAAGACGCGTTTGGAGAAAATAAAAGCCAAAAATTCTTTAAATCCCTAACAACACCCCTGCACACACTCACTCTTCTCACCCATCTTTCCCATTTTTTTTTCTCCCTCAATCTTCCTTTCTTCTTCATCACAATCACTCCTCCTTTGCTATGGTTGATGAGAATAACTTTTCCATGATAGTTTTCAGAGAAAAAAATAGAAAAGATTGAGGATGAAATCGTCGCTAATCGGAAAATTTTTCGATGAGATGTTTGAAATTAATTAAATGTTATTGCTCCCACGTTGAACATCAATTTTTCAATTTATTTTCATATTTCTGTTCTTTCTCTGTAAAATTTTATGAATTTTGCTGAAAATTTAATTTTTTAACACTTTTTTTAGTAGATCTATCTTGTCTCTATAAAAATCTTCTTTCAATTCTATGAATTTGATGATGGGTGGTGTAATTAGGTGGTGATAGTGTTGTAATTTTTGGTGTCGTATAACAAAGAAGATTGAATTTGAATGAAGTTGTTGCTTGGGTGTATTGATTTTATATCAACAATGGAAGAAGAAGATGGCATTGTAGTCGTTGGGAAATTGAAGAAAAAAAAGATGGTTTTGGACATTGAAGAAATTGAAGAAAAAAAAGAAGAATATGACATTGAATTTGAATGAAGTTGTTGCTTGGGTGTATTGATTTTATATCAACAATGGAAGAAGAAGATGGCATTATGGTCGTTGGAAAATTGAAGAAAAAGAAGAAGATGGTTTTGGACAATGAAGGAATTAAAGAAAAAGAAGAAGAAGATGACATTGAATTTGAATGAAGTTGTTGCTTGGGTGTATTGATTTTATATCATCTTCCCGTTAAGAATATGATCCTGTTAATTTTTTTCTTTTTTGTAATTGAAGAAAAAGAAGAAGATGGTTTTGGACATTGAAGAATTTATTGAAGAAAAAGAAGAAGAAGAAGAAGAAGAAGAAGAAGAAGAAGAAGAAGAAGAAGAAGAAGAAGAAGAAGAAGAAGAAGAAGAAGAAGAAGAAGAAGAAGAAGAAGAAGAAGAAGAAGAAGAAGGTTTTGGACATTGAAGAAGATGATTTTGAACATTGAAGAATACCTGCACTTCCATGGTTTTGGACATTGAAGAAAAAAACATAATTATTTAAATAAAAAAAAAATTATGAAGAAGAAAAAAAGAAAGAAAAAGGATTTAAATTAAAAAAGAAGAAAGAAAAAAGAAGAATTTATGAAAATAATAAATTTATTATTTTTTCGGATGATGTTGACGTGGCGCTGACATGGCAGCGCGTGTAAAACACCACACCACATGCAAGTGGTGTAATGTCTGACAGGGTGTAAAAAGTATCACTTTTTTATAGTTAAGGTGTGTAATAGGTCACTAGTATAGTTTAGGTGTGGCTTAAACTTTTCGAGTATAGTTTGGGGTGGAAACGATGTCTTTTCCCAACATAGTTCTCCACCAATTAACTAAATCCACCAATATTATGTGGCAAAATACTCTTCTGGACCCTTGTACTATGTTGGTTTTGTAAGTTAGACACTTCTACTTACATGTTTGTCATCTGGACCCCTGAACCCACTAAAAATCAATATTTTAAACTCTTTTTTGGTGAGTGTAACACACTCTCCCCACGTCAGTTGCCACGTCTGCCACATATGTCATGTTATCTGCCACGTCATTTAAAAAAAATGAAAAAAGGTATTACATTAAATTTCAAGTCATTTTTAAAATGCTAAATAACAAATTAAATATTTAAATTAATTTAATTAAGTAAGAAAAAATTATAATTGTAGAAAAATTTGAATAATCATGTTTTTATTTTGCTCACAAATTAAACATCAAATCCATTCCAAATAATTAAAATTCTTCTCCAACTAATTTAAATTTTTAACTATAAATTCATATATACAAACATAATAAATTTTCGATTTTAAATTTGAATATCTTTAACAAATTCACAAAAAGTTTAATTTTTTTCAAGCGAAATTCACTAATTTTTTTCAATATTCACTATCACTCACTTTCAATTCAAATTTAAATTTTAATCCCCAAAAAATAAAAAGATTTTAAATTTAAATGTTAATTCGAAAAAAAAATGAGAAGAATTGAATTGAGGGAAAATTAAAATAAAAAATAAAAAGTGAAGGTGGGGGGAGGGGGGGCTGAAAGAGTGTTGGGGTGGGGTGGGGGGCTGGAACGGGCTGGGGGTAGGGTGGGGACAGGCCTGCGAGGGGTGTGGTGGCTGGGGTGGGGTAGGGAGGGGTTGGTTGTGTATGAGGGGGTGGGGATGGGGCTGGGGTGGGGTAGGGAGGGGTTGGTTGAGTGTGAGGGGGTGGGGATGGGGATGGGGTGGGGTGGGGACGGGGCTGGGAGGGGTGTGGGGGCTGGGCGTCGGGTGAGAAGGGGCTGGACTGGGCTGGTAGGGTGGAGGGAGTAAGGACGGGGCTGGAAGAGGCTGGGGATGGGATGGGGTGGGATGGGGCTGGGTGGGGTGTGGGAGTGGGGGTGGAAAAGGGCTGGACGGGTGTTGGGGGTGGGGTGGGGGGCTGAAAGGGGCTGGGGGTGAGGTGGAACGGGGTTGGGTGGGGTGTGGGAACGGGGTGGGGTGGGGACGGGGCTGGTGGGGTGTGAGGGTGGGGTAGAGATGCTGAAAAGGGCTAGGGGTGGGGTGGGATGGGATTGGGTGGGGAGTGGGGAAGGGTTGAACGGGTGTTGGGTGGGGTGGGGGGCTGGGGGTGGGATAGAGTTGGGTGGGGTGTGGGGGTGGGGATGGGCTGGGGTGGGGTGGAGAGGGAAAAAAAATAAGTTTTTAAAATTTTTAAAATTATGTTTAAATTTTTAAAAGTATTTTTAAATTTAAAAAGATGGAGGAAAAGAAAGGACCCTTTTTTAATTATTTTTAAAATTTTAATATTTTTTTTAATTATTTTAATATAAAATTGGCCAAAAATTGACCCCCACTCGCACTCCCAGCGAGTGACTACACTCTCTTTGTCCTAATCATCATTTAAATGCCACATAGGCAAAGTCAACAGTCAAAGGGTGCAAAATATTATTTTTTAATGGGTTCAAGGGTCCAGATGACAAACATGTAAGTAGAAGTGTCTAACTTACAAAACCGACATAATACAGGAAATATACTAAAACGTGCCTAATAAATAATTTCAAATGATGATTAAAAAAAAAATTAAAAAGGAAGGGAATATACTAAAACGAGCCTAATAAATTTAATATAGTTTGTCCAACTATCTTATATATATATATATATAAAAACTAATATAAAATAAAGTACTATAAAGTATTGAGAGAATAAAATTTTCGTAAACAATGCACTGTAGTTCTAAAAGAACTACCTTGCCTATTTAATTATGTTTTTTTGGAAAAGAAGGATTCTTAACCTCATTTTATAGATGTTTAAAACCTTAAAAAAAAGGAGAATTAATTTTCTCCTTATAAATAATTATGATAATATTATAGTAAGGAAAAATTCTAATAAGATAAGAAAATCAAGATAAACTCTAACACATCATTTCCTTCGTCCATCTCCACTTGTTCACTATTGCTTTAGCACATGTCTTAAGAAATATTTTCTCTGTCCAACAATATTTGTCCGCTATACTAAAAGTAGATGTTCAACAATACTTGTCCAGTTTAAAAAATTAATGAACAACTTATCCTTTTCTATCCATTTTATTCTTGATATTAAAATATTATTCATCACTTAATGCATTTCTCAAGACATTATATTTAATATATTCAAAAGGTGATATTAGTAAAACTACGTCTATTATTTATTATTTCTTAATATATGTGTCAAGTCAACAGTGGACAAGTTTATTGGACAGAATGGATAATAAATACTCTTTTTGAATATAATAAATTTAACACTTTGAAAAATGTATTGAGTAGAGTAAAATTGATACAAATAGGTAAATTATTTTCAAACTAGATAAATATTGTTGAACAACTATTTTTAATAACATGAACAAATAAAGATAAATGAGGGAGTAATAAAATTTAATGCATTGAAAAATGAGTCGAATATGAATAGTACTTAATAGTAAGAATAAAATTGATATGAAATGATAAATTAATATATGAAATGATAAATTATTTATTAATTTTTAAATTAGATAAGTACTATTATATAAAGAAAAATGAAAAGAATATCATTTCTAACTTTGGTTAATGGAGAAGAAAAATCTAAAATAATAAGAGACATGAAATTAATTATACTCCTTGAATTGGAGTTGCATCATTAATTTTATTGGCTGAAGTGTCCCAAAACAAGTAGGTTGGACACCAAAACTACTACCCCATAAATGACACTGTTGAAAACTTATTTTAATAATATAAATAAATAAACATAAATGACACTGCTGAACACTTATTTTAATAATATAAATAAATAAAGATAGATCAGGGAGTAATAAAATTTAATACATTGAAAAATGAATTGAAAAATGAATTGAATAATGACTAGTATTTAATAGCAAGAATAAAATTGATATAAAATAATAAATTATTTATTAATTATCAAATTAAATAAATATTATTAGATATTTTTTTTAATATTGTTCAAGGAAAACAAAAAGAATAACATTACTAACTATGGTTAATATAAAAGAAAAATCTTGTTATAAATATATTTACATTATAGTGAATGTCTATCAAGATCTAATAAGATCTATCAAGATCTAATAAGATCTATCAAGATCTAGTTGATATCTATCAAGATCTAGTTGATATCTATCAGGACTTAAAGCATTGTCTTTTAGTCAGAAACTAGGAGTATTTTTTCTATAAATAGAGGGGTTTTGTTCATTGTATTCTCAAAAAAAGACGATCTCTCATTCCTAGAGAAATAAAGAAGTCTCCCTCTTCTCTCTCTATTTGTTCTTCATGTTCTTGCTTTTATATTTCATAACACGTTATCAGCATGAGACTCTACCAAATAAAGTGAGATTATAAATCTAAAGGTAATTTCAAGGTTAGTAATTCCTTATGTTATCTATCTTTTGCTACTAAAATATAATTATTATTGGATTTGAGGAAAAATAATTGGTTTGGAACCATTTATGTTTTAAATTTATTCCTCAAGAACAATATTATCAAAAGGGATGATAATATGTTGGGTTCAAGTCCCATCAATTTATGTCTAAGACGCTTTTAAATGGATAAGACATTGAGTTTGAATCTCATGCACCATGTTGATGACATAATGATGGCTAAGGCAAAATAATTTGTACTTCATGAATAGTCATGAATCATGTCTCATTAAATATGTTCAATTTCATGAAGTGAATGTGGTAGCAATATGTGATAAGTCTGAAAGATGACAATTTGCTCCATTCTTGAAGTGAATGTGGTAGCAGTGCATAATATGTCTGAAAGAAGACAAGTGATTGAATGCACGAATATACGCATGGAGGGATAATATGATAACGATCATCAAAAGTGATGATATTTTCACACGCATATTATAATCATAAGATATGTTAGAGAAAAATTCTCTACGTCATATGTATGCCTCGATTTGCTCCTGAAATAGTAATATCATGAAAGCGGTAATAAGCTATCAAAATTTGATAGACTTAGGACACGATTATATTCCATTCCTGGGAATGAGGATTTCGATTGTTTCAGTACAAACGTGCACTTGATTGTGATGGTACAACTCACCTCCGAAAGAAGCAAAATAACCAAGAAGAGTTATTTTGAAGTCTACTTCTAAAGTAGTAAATCTGAAATTTATTCATGTAATAGTAAATCAGAAATTTACTAAAGTAAAAGGTACATGTCATGGTAAACTTGGAGTTTGCTAGAATAAAAGTTTATAAATGACATGAACGATTGCGACATCACAAAGATGTGCATATTGAGTATTGAACATATATTGAAGAAATTAGAAAATTCTTCATTACTTTTAATATTGCTTGTTCTCATGATAAGTTGGTTGGACCAACTAATTTTGGGATTGGATCCCTTAAAATCTGAAAAGTATAAAAGGTGAATAAAGGCCCGGTTACCTATCATGTGATATATTGAAAAGATGCATCAATAAGATGATCATATGTACATTCACTGTCAACCTACTACGTTTGACATTCATAAAGTTACTTGCTCAATATAAATTAAGCATAATTTTCAGATTGTGTAATCAAGATAATTCATCTTGATGATTGTAATACCCTATACTTCTACATAGCTTGAAATCATCCCAAGTATGTTACAAACTTACTTTGAAAGATGAATCCACTTTTATATACGTGAAAATTTTAAGATTTTCACTTTTTGTCATGTGGAAAATTGAATTAGCTTTCCAACGATACCAATTTCGTCCAAATCTTGTATCAGGGTAGAAAGTTATGGACGTTTTACAGAAAACAGTCAAAACTGCCCAGGTGCGAAGATGAGGGCCGACGGACCATCGAGCTAGCGATGGACCGTAGCCCAAACCTTCGCAGCGGAGGCAGTGAGACCACCTTCTGCCTAAAGGTGATGGCTCAAGCCGACGGACCGTCGAGCTAGCGATGGACCGTCGCCCAAGCCGTTACAGCAGAGGTAGTGAACCTCTATTTTGCCCAGGTGCGACGGTCAGGATCGACGGACCGTCGACCCAGCAACGGATCATTGCACCCACCATCACATGTTTTATTTAGTTATTTTAAGTTATTTTTTAAAAGGGTTTTTTAGTCTTTTACCACCCTTTCTAATACCTAATAATATCAGACCAAGGCTCCTGGCTTCATTATTCATCTACAACATCAAAAAAAAAATAGGGTTTTCCTCTCAAAGATCTATTCCCAAACTCAAGATCCAAACCCTTCTTCAAGAAAACTAAGATATTCAAGTTCTTCAAGTCTAAGGACTTCAAGAAACTCACAATCAAGGTATGTCATGTATTGATTCATGGGTCCCTTTCACCCATGAAGCTCAAGAATCTCTTTTCAAAATCTGAGATTTGTGTATGTATGAATGTTCATGATTTAAATTGAATTGAAATTTATGTTCATGATGTTATGGTGTTTTGATTCATGTTTTAAATTACATATTCCAATGATTGACCCTAGCATGTGATGATTTGCATAATAATCATGATAAACCCTTCAAATTTGTAAATTTATTTATGCAACCATGACCATTAGATGCATTGATGATGGTATAACCAAAGTATGCTCCCCATGTGTTTGATTAAATACTTATGTGAATGAAGAGTGTCATACTAGTATGATAATGTGAAATCCCCATTAATGTACAAGTTTATGCATGTCAAATATTTGATGAAATGTCTTAGTCAGTGAATTATGGATTCATGTGTTGCCCTTGTGGTGCTTTGGAACTTCTACTTCATGAAATCCCCAACTTATTGCATTATGGATTGTGATGTTGGTCATGTAATCAAGAAAGTCATGCTTTGTCAATTTCATGCTATCGATTCCTGGGGGTACTTGTACCCGACAATTAGCTGTGTGCCTAGAGCTAGTGTCATGTTTTTAAGATACTCTCATTCAAGCCATGTTCATAGAAATTCAGTCAGTCATGTGACTCAGAAAAACTCAGTAAACTCAGTAATCTCAGAAATCTCAGAAATTCAATAATCTCAGTAGTATTCCGTCAGTCAACGGAACTCAGTTAACTCAGTCCAGTTCAGTTCAGTTAATCATGTTCAGTGTCTATTCAGATGGGAGTAGGATTTAGCACCGAGTGAACCCAAGGATGGGAACACACACCGTCAGGTGAGGGTGTGATTCTTAGAAACAATCCTTGCGTTCCAGAACTATGTAGCCAGCATAGGTTGAGACATCAACACTATCAGATAAGGGTTGATGAGGTGGATAAGCACTGTCAGATGAGGGGCTCACCATTCTCTTTTAGGGACACTGTCAGATGAGGATCACCCACAACTTATCCTTACCAGTGGTGCGGTATTGACACCCTTCTAATTGGGGTTACAGATTGGACCCCAACTCAGCTATATTGCGTTATTTGGGGCATGTCGGTTAGATGACTACTTCCCACAGTTTCAGTTATAGAATCTGGACTGTCAAATACAGTCATTCAGTCTCAGTAAAAGAACTCAAATAGTTCTTCAGATTTCAGGAATGTCAGATACAGTCAACTCAGAACAATACGAAACTCAGCTAGTTCAATCAGAACCTAGACTGTCAGATACAGTCGCTCAGTATCAGTTATTTTAGTATAAAACTATCAGTATCTCATGTTATCAGTACTCGAACTCAGTAATCATGTTATCACGAACTCAGTTATAGTTACTATGTATTCATGCATGTATTCTCGCATTCATGTTATCCAGTCAGTTAGTATAGTTTATGCATGTAAACCCTTTGCATTCAGCCTACCTTACATGCATACCAGTACATTCAATCGTACTGACGCATTTGCGCTATGGTATTTTACTTTACGTCATAGGTTCAGAAGCACGAGCTCCAGAGCATCAGTAGCATTCCAGTCTCAGCAGTCAGAGTTAGCAGTGAGTCCTCATCATTCTAAGACATGATCATTTCTTTATTATTTCATTACTTAGTTTATTTCAGTAGTTGGAGTTAGTTGGGGACATGTCCCATCAACTCCTTATTCAGACAGTTTAGAGGCTTTCGGACTAGCATGTCAGACAGTTATTTCAGTTGTTTGGGTATTGATATACCATATCTTTAGATGTTATGTTTTATCGGATCTTCGAACCTTATGGCCTTTCAGCCATTATTTCTGCATTTATACAGTATATTATGCAGTGTACAGGTACAGATATCAGTCATGGGTTAGCTTATGATCTTTCGGGGTCATGAGCATCGTGTAGCATTTCGGGTGCCAGATTCAGGGCGTTACAATGATGATGGTTTGGAATTGAATGCCTTCAATAAATAGCTAAATCATTGCTAATGAGAACAAAGTTTCATGTGTTGGTCTGAAATATGATATGTTGCTACAATAACACTTATATGCATTAGATCAATAGATTATGATTATTTCCTCCCTCTCAATTGGTTCAAGGTCATGAATCAAATATTTCATCTAAAAAATTTTTATGTGCGATATACGATTAATGAATATATCTTGATGCACAAAGATGGATTCCTCGAAGAAGTAGAGGATGTATGTTAGTTTTCCTAACATAAGGGGGAGATTATAAGCTGCTATGAAATATGTTAGGAATTATCATCAGATCCTCATTCAAAAGATAGTTCAAGTCAAATGCCAAAAGTGTCTCACATTTAAGCTTCTAGTGCTCCTATTTTGTGTCCATAAAGGACAAAGTCTATGCATGCGTGAAGCGTGGTAGACCAATCAATTCCAAATAAAATAATCCTTGAAAAGGATAAGGAGAAAACAATCATAATAAGAAGGTAATGTGCTCTTGAAGAGCCTACGACATAACACTTCATGAAACCTTATGAAAGGTTTAGGTACCTGAAAATAATGACGTGATGAGATCTCAAAATGTTATGTCACATTGTGAACTGATACGAAATAATATATCATCAGTATCTTTGATACAATATTGGCGCAATATTGTAAAAGATTACAAGGATCTAAATTCTACGTTTATTTAAGCATGCTGACGTAGAAACATTTATCAAGTGACACGAAAGGGTGCATCTTGGTAAGTGAAGACTTATTTGATTTGCGTTACACACGCTTGAAGACGTCACACATGAAACGTTAAATATTGTCACTTGATAAAATATATCTTACAAATACTACAAGGCCTGATATAGCCTTTTTGATTAATTTGTTAGCAAGGTATAGTTTTTGTCCTACTAGGAGACATCGAAATGGGATCAAACACATGATCTTGTATTATTCTAAAGATTGTAGTCTCGATCTTATTGATTATGCTGATGCTGGGTATTTAATTAACCCGCATAAATCTCGATCTTAAACAGGCTATGTGTTCATATGTGGGGATACTGTCATATCTTGGATATATACAAAGCAGTCTATCGTAGACACTTCATCAAATCATGCTGAGATAATAGTTATTCATGAAGCAAGCTGAGAATGTGTATGATTGAGATCCATGATACATCTCATTCGAGAAAAATATGGTTTGAAATGCGACAATATACCCACAATTTTATGCAGCGATAAAGCAACATGCATAGCACATCTTAATGGAGGATTCATAAAAGGAGATAGAACGAAGAACACTTCATCAAAGTTTTTCTATACACATGATCTACAAAAGAATGGTGATATTAACGTGCAACAGATTCGTTCAAGTGATAATGTGATTGATTTATTCACCAAGTCTCCTCTAATTGCAACTTTCAAGAAGATGGTGCACAAGATCGGGATGCAAAAGTTCATTGATGTTCTCATCAGGGGGAGCAAATACGCGTTGTACTTTTTTTCCTTTCAAGGTTTTGTCCTACTGGGTTTTCCTTGTAAGGTTTTTAATGGGGCAGTCTATATGCGTATTGTTAGAGATGTGTACTCTTTTTTCTTCACTAGATTTTTTTCCCACTGGGTTTTTTCTAGTAAGATTTTAACGAGGCACATTATCTATCTAGGCATTCAAGGAGGAGTGTTATAAATATATTACATTATAGTGAATGTCTATCAAGATCTAATAAGATCTATCAAAATCTAATTGATATCTATCAGGATTTGAAGTATCTGTCTTTTAGTCAGAAACTAGGAGTATTTTTTCTTATAAATAGAGGAATTTTGTTCATTGTATTCTCAGAAAAAAAATGATCTCTCATTCCTAGAAAAATAAAAAAGTTTTCCTCTTCTCTTTCTATTTGTTCTTGTTGTTCTTTATTTATATTTTATAACAAACCTAAAATAATAAGAGACATAGAATTAATTATACTCCTTGAATTGGAGCTGCATCATTAATTTTATTGGCTGAAGTGACCCTAAACAAGTAGGTTGGACACCAAAACAAAACTACTACCACATAAATGACACTTCCTCCATTTTTAATAAGTGGTGTTTTTAGCTTAAGAATAACTCTTATTCTTAGAAAATACGTTCTCTATTTCTTTTCAATTGCTTTATATGTGATATGTTAAAAAAATCATCTTATAAGAATAATTTGATTAAAAACTTTCTATTATATCCTTTTTTAAATTATTAAGATCATTAACTGAGAAATTATTTTTTAATGTATTTAATTAATTCATTTCAATTTTTTACCATAATTTAATACTTACTTATTCCAAGTAGTCGTTAGACAATTGAACGATCTGGACATTAAAGAGTCATTTGAAATGTTAAATATATTGACAAGTTCATTTTGCTTCAACGCTCCATTTAAACTTCAGTACTCCCTCTAATACTCCCACCAAGCAGTGCCTCAATAAATGGATATTGGAGAGTAGATAGTTAATTTATAACATAATTTTGGTGAAAAATATTTAAAAGAATTGGCTTCAATAAGAATTTTCTTTCTTCATTTGAATTTTTTTCTTCATGTGGCAAATATGAATTGAAATTAATGACAGTAGAAAACTTTTCATATACCCGAATAGTAAAAATACGAATTAAAATTGAATGTGATTTTAAAAAGTTGTTTTTTCATAAATGCCTTTTCATTTAAATGTAATCATTGTTAATTCAGAAATAGGTACAAAATTTAATCAAAGGTATATTGGTAAAATTGTTTTTACTTTTATTGAAGTTAGAAATTTATTAAGCGGTGTTTCCAACTTAAATAGAGCAATTAAAAAAAATGAAGGAAGTAAAATTTTTTTACTAATTTATCCTTAATAAATACCATGAAAAAAACGTAATATTTTAGTAGTTTTTCAGTGATGTAAATCTCTCTTTATTTAAAAAGATTAAAATTGAAAAAATTTCATCAAAGTATTTTTAATTATTTAAATCACCACTTACTTCGGAACAAAATAAAAAGATTAAAACATCACTTATTTAAAAACTGAGAGTAAGCGAGAAAAGTAGGCTTAATTATCTTTTGCCTTTGGAAAATCGGAATATTATTTACTTCCTCCGTCCATCTTTACTTGTCCATGATAATAAAAATAGATGTTCAACAATGCTTATTCAGTTTAGAAAATAATAGATAATTTTTTTATTTGTGTTCATTTTATCCTTATTATTAAATATTACTCATCACCTAATGCATTTATTTAATATTAAATTTATTATATTTAAAGCGTGATATAGTAAAACTTTTTCTATTATTTATTGCTTCTTAAGATGTGTCAAGTTAAAAGTGATCAAATAAAGATGATTGCATTTAGAGAGTGGTAGTACATTTATTGCCTTTTTAAGCAACAAATTCCTTATTAATTCAACGTGCACTTGCAAACCTTCCTCTGCTCCTATTTAATTAAGGGAAACCTCGTTGTCATATTTTGGAGCCAAATTTATTTTTTTACTTTGAAAAATTATTTAAATATATTTTTCGTCATATTTTTGGGTCATATTTAACCTTAATATCATATTTTGGGGCAAAATTTACCCTTGATGTCATACTTTAGGGTAAAATTTACCCTCATTGTTAAGAAATTTTTCACTTGTACCCTTCATTTAACAAAAAAGCCTAAATAAACGTTAAATTGCCCATTTCTTAAAAATAAAATACTCTTTAATCTAACTCGCCTGATTCGACTCGAGCCACAAAAAGACACAAATAAATATACCCCATTCAGATCTGTTGGTCATATTTTTCTAACGAGATTAAGTCACTAGATATTATAAGTGCATAGCTCATAAATAATTGATCTGCATCAGTGCAAACGCAAAGAAATATACCCTTCTCTCAGTTCATGGATCTGCATCAGTGCAGAGCTCGTGAAAAATGACACTTGACGGGCAAATGCAATAAATTAGGCCCACTGAATATCTCTCTGGATTATTGAGTTAAGAGGTCTCCCTACGTGCCAATCGTGACATTTCTTCTTTCATATGTCTTTATATGTAAATTAGATCAGCACAAATTTTTCATTGTGTCATTTGCTCAGAAAATTTACCATCTGATTCTAGAATCTAATTGCACATAGAATTGCATATCAAATTTTAAAATTTGAGCATAATTGAATAGGAATAGATTTTGTAATAGACATTTTTCTCTAGTTCCATGCTTCTACGTTATCCCATTTCGTTTTACTTTTTGTTCATTTGTAAATAACTTACTAGTGTGGCACGTCGAAAGAGAAGTATTTTTGTTCATTGAGAAAATTTAACCAACAAAACTGAGGGAGTGGTATATTTATTTGTGTATTTTTTATGGAATGGGTCGGGCGTATTAAATTAGGGTGTGATTTATTTTTTTAAAATTAGGTAATTTAACGTTGATTTTGACTTTTCTATTAAAGGTAAGATATAGGTGAAAAATTTCTTAACAATGAGGATAAATACGACTCTAAAGTATAGCACCAAGGGTAAATTTGGCCCCAAAGTATGACGAAGAATATATTTAGTCAATTTTTCAAAGTAGAGAGATAAATGTGACCCCAAAATATAACAATATGAATAAATTTAACTCCAAAGTATGATGAAGAGTATATTTAATTATTTTTTTAAGTAGGGGATAAATTTGACCTTTTTTCCTTTAATTAATGCATGATACAATAGATTTCATAGGGAGGTGTGCATAGGTTGATGTAGAATATAAAGTCTAGGGATTTCATAACGTTTTTAATGTTGCTTCATTCCATTTTAGTTGGGTACATTTTATTTTATAAAGTGATTAAGAAATGATAAATTGAATGATGTATTTTTCTATTTTATCCTTTGCCCATATTAATGATATTAATTGGGCATAAGAATGGGCACTTGAATTGTAATTGTTCACATTTAGTATATACTATTAATTGTAGAATAAAATAGAAAAAAATTATTAATTCTATCCCAATTTAGTAAGTGATCAACTAATATGAGATATTTATTTTTAGTAAGACGATCAAATAAAACGGGATAGAGGGAGTACTCTATTTTAAAATTGTGAAAATCATTTTAAACCCCCAGCTTTACTTTAAAAATCAAGCTCCCTCCTCAACTTTGAATAATAATCAAACTCCCCTCTTTATCCTATACAATGTCCATTTTATCCTTATTATATCAAATATATTATATTTATGTAATATCTCTTTATATTATATTTTTTTTAACCTAGGTACTTATAATTTTTTATTTAAGTTCATTAACATTATAAGTAGAATAATACTTTTATGAATTTATCATAAGTTTACTGTTATTTTTATGACCTTTATTTTAATATTATATGCATTAAGCGTGTGTATATGTATGTACATGCATGTGCGTATATTTTTATTTTTTTTCACTCTCTTACTCAATGCATTTCACATTACGTGGTCCTTCGTGATATGGCACACCCCCTTGAAGAAAAATTTAATAAGGTGTGTATTTTACTAAATTATGCTTATTAATAATGCTTTAAAACTTAAAATTTAACCACTACTACTTTATGCAGTTATTAATACTAAGGGTAGAAATAGAAAAAAACATTAAAAATTTGTCTTGATTTCGTAAATTGGACAGGTAAATTAAAATAATTATTTTTAGTATAAGGGTCAAGTAATATGAAACAGTGGGGGCATTAATTATTGTCTATATAAATAAACAAGGTTTGATTATTATTAATGGAGTATTACATAAATTTATAGTTTAATATTTAAAATTTTGACCTCAATTTAATTAATTATTTTGTCTTTACTGGATCAAAATTTATCTACATAGTTATTATTACATGTTATTTTCACTTGTACAAATAAAGATTAGAGTTTTGTTTATTATTAATAAAATTAATTTTTTCATTTTGTTAATTTATTTTATTATAGAATATTATTAGCTTATATACTTAATTAATATTTCTCACATTTTTTGCTCAAAAGATAATGTTAATGTTTTATTAAAAAATTGTTACATGAATTTAACAAAAATGAAAATGTCATGATTTTTACAGAAGGGAGAAAAAGAAGTTAATAATAAAAGAGTAAAATAGGCATTTGAAAGATTTATTTAGGATAAAGGGGGAAGTTTGATTATTGTTCAAAGTTGAGGGGCAGTTTGATTTTTAAAGAAAAGTTGGGGGATGAAAACGATTTTCACCCATTTTAACATAGTTGTCATATTTTATATTTTAAAAGTTAATTCGGTTAATTTTTGGAGCAAAATAAGAATAAGCAATATAATACTTTAAAATTAAAATTTAATATTTAAAAACTATATATAAAATATTATAAGTTATAATTTTTTTACTTATCAATATGATAAAAGAATATATATAAGAATATATATATATATATTCTTATACTCACTCTCTCCAGTGATAATTGTCCACTATTGACTTGACACACAACTTAAGAAATAGTAAATGATAGAGGTAATTCTACCATATCACTATTTGAATATAATTAATATAATGATTTGAGAAATATATTGAGTTATGATTGTAATTAATAATCAGGGGCAAAATGGATAAAAATAGATAAATTATTTATTAATTTTTTAAATTGAATAGGTATTATTGGACTCCATTTTTAGTATAATAGACAAATAAATATGAACGGATGGAGTAATATATACTCCCTCCGTTCGAATTTACTTGTTGAAATTTAAGACAAATAGAGTCATGTAATTTATTTACGTTATGTTGGAATTTGACAAGAGGGTTATGTTAACTTTTTTGAGAAAAGAAATTGAATGTTCAATTTATTTGCTTTACTGATATTGATTTGTTATTTCACACCAGATATTATTATTTTTTTATTCAAAATTGATAGATTATTTTTTCCTCCAACATTTGAATAATTTAATGGCACTACAATAACATTATACTCAGTGTAATCTCACAATTTTGATATGATATTATATTTATGATATTAATCTCTTCAATCATACCTGCAAACCATGGTTTTCAAAATATGTACTTTTAATTTTTTAAAATTTGAAAAGAATACATCAGTTGTTTCTATAATATTAGTTACAAACATATACTTCCTCCGTTTAAAAAAGAATGATTTACTTTCCTTTTAGTCTGTTTCGAAAAGAATAACCTCTTTCCCTTTTTAGCAACTTTTTACTTTTAACTTTCCGCGTGACATGCTTACGACCATAAGATTGAAGGGCATTTTGGTACATTTTTCATATCTTTAATTTAAGATCATAAGATTTAAAAGTCTTCTTTATTTTATTAAACTCCGTGCCAAGTCAAACTAGGTCATTATTTTTTAAACAGAGGGAATATTTATTAACTAATATATTTTTCAGAAACAATATATATTTCAAATACCTAATTTATTAGTTCATTTAAGTTTGAAAATTAACTTTAATTTTTAAAATTTTAATTTAAAGGTGTAGTTACATTATGACAAATAAATATATTATTGTAATTTCTATATTGTGTAATAATTGTTAGGCTGTATAACTATTATCCTAGTAATTACTTCATTCGTTTTAAACTAGTTGATGTTGTTGACTTGACATTTTTCTTAAGAAAATATTTATTAGGGGTTTATTTTATCAAAGTTAGTCTTATTAATTATGTTTTGACAATATAAATGTAAATACTACCTCCGCTTCATATTAGTTGGCCTCGATGGACTTGACATATTCATTAAGAAAAGATTTACTAGGGGTTTAATTTACCAAATTATCCTTATTAATTATACTTTAAAAATATAAATTTAATTTTATACACTTTATTTAGCCATTAATGATAGGGGTAGTTGTCACGATCCGAACCAGGATCTGGCCGCGATGGGCATCTCAAGTCTCACAGAACTGCAAACCACCCCCTGCACCTAACCAAGTGAACACAACATCCCAAACGTCGGATGAATTTCGAACATATAACAAGATAGCACAAGGTAAGATTAAAGAATAAAAGATAAGTCTATGACTGATAACCAGTAACCGGCCAAAACAACCGACCAATATCACCCAAGTCCACAGTAATCCAACAAAGCCTTCTAACAAAAGAATCAAAACCAGTCTTGGTCGGGACATGTTCCGACTCTGACAATGAAAATAATAGTGTTAGTGATAATGAAAACTCTTAATTATAATCCATGATAATAGCATATGAATTGTCTAAGTCTTTCGGAGAATGGAAGCTCACTACTTCACCACAATGAATCGAGCCAATCCACCTAACTCTGTGCAGGAAAAGTATAGGTATCTCTGGTGCCGGCATTGCGTGGGAATACAGCATCCGGAGACAGTTAGTGGGGTGAACACTAGCATGTAACTCAGGAATAGTGGATAAAATAATGTCATGAATATCAATTCAAAACCAGTCCAAAATCCAATACATATAATCATATGCAAATACATCTATATACTTTACGTGCTGGAGTGGGGAACAAGGCTTAGCATGCACTTTAAAAACTTTAGCCTGGATTGTGTAGCTCAACCGTCATAACATAAGAAGGCACCCACAAGCTATATGGGCCCAACTCTCTCTCAGCTGGTAAGACCCTAGTGCGTGTGGTCGCACAAATCAGAGGGTATAAATATGCACTATGATGGACTCGAACCTCCCGACATATCAAGGTGACACAAACATCAAATCATGTAATATAATGTGGGGGACTCGGACCACCTAATTATGTGATAATAATAAAGGGGACTCGAACCACCCGGTCATATAGATTCCTGTGTCGGCTACCGCAGTTTCCAGTGTTGGTCCATCGGGACCTCCTGGAACAAGAATTACAAGGACAACACGAAACACACTTCAAAATCAGTCCACAAGATCAAAGATCCGAGGACCCTTTTGAAGACCACACTCGGATTCAACAAACAACAACAAGAACACAATGTATTGATGTGTTTATCACCTAAAAACAGCTAACAACAAACTATGTTAACAAAAACAAGATGAAGAACAACAACAATAGAACAAGAACAACAAGTCACGGATTTGAATTACAAGAACACAAACAAACGATTACAACATAAACAAAATGGATAGATAGTTAGACCTTGGTTGGTATAATATTAAGAATCCAAGAATATGGTAATCTTGGACCCTTAACACTACACACAACGGTTAACCTAACTCCTACATTGACACAAGAGGAACTTTACCTCCTCTAAACACCAACGTCTCAAGCCAACATTGCAACACAAGTGATATCCACATTTGTTGCCCTCATTTTGGTGTGGTGGTTATTCCAAGCCCTACAACTAAAGGTGTTTCATGTTTCAAGTCTTACATCAATGAACAACTAATGAGAAAAAGACCTAAAATGTTTTATTTATATTCTATTACAAGACAAGGCAAAATGACAACAATGCCCTTAAAGGGTGGGGTGGCCATGGAGTGCATTTGGACCCAATGAAGTGACCAAAATACCCTTAATGAAGATGACCAAATCATGACCCATTAAGTGTTGTCCAAAACCGTGAGTCCTCAAGTATTCGATGCTCCAAGCAATCTTCCACACACGGCCTTGTTTGTGCTTAAAATGGGTCTTCCTTGCATATTCTTGTGCCCTTGGGGTGACCAAGTCTTGAGCCTTAAAATGATGACCTCCAATCATGTCTTCAAAAATTAAGGTGGTCATTTGACTTGTATCATCCTTCCCTTCTTGAAAAGAATTCGACCTCAAATCCAGACCTTGCAAGAACAAAGAGAAGACAAACAAGCACCACATCCTCATGACATGAGGGTTAGAGTTAGTACAATAAACAACACCAACATGCCAAGGAGGTACACACTTGAGATATAACCACACGCCCTTTGTTATAATTATGAGGGACTTAGAAAAAAATTACAAAAGAGTTGGTGAAAGGAATCACCATCAAGGGGTGGTGTCCTAATTGAAAGTAAAGTCCACCTAACACATATAACAATATCACTTAAACAAGTGGACCGACCAACAACTATCCATCCTTCACACCCTAAGAAGTTACCGGGATCGAATAGGAGACGTAACCAAGGGCTTAAGTCTCAGCCACTCTCACTTTCCCCTAAGGTGTCATCCTCAAAATTAAGCTAGCCCTCTTTATCACTATTGAAAATAACATGAACTAAAAGAGGGTTGAGAAAGGTGTTTCATAAGTCAACTTCAAATAAAGGGTTCCCATGCATGCACTTACTACTAGTTTCAAAATTTTCACTAGGAATATGTCCAACATAAGAAACACATAAAGACGAAGTAGATGGCATTTCTAAGCACATATCACCTTCTATTTGACAAGAGTTGTCCTCACATACATACAAACCATCACGGGAAGCCAAAGGACCACAATCAAAATTATCTTCACAAAGACAATTATAACTCGGGTTTTCTAAATATTCAAGCAAATCAAGTTCTTCTACGCCCGGTTGATCATTTTGCTCACCCTCACTAGTTGTTGGCAATTCACATACCAACATAGACTCACCTTGTTTTTCACAAGGGTCAACTAGTGTGTGAATACTCTCATCACTTGGTAATGGAACCTTAGTCAAGTTGTAAGTGCTAGCACCAGATGGACACAAATCATTCTCATAAGGAGAATCAATTTCGTCATCTAAAAGATCAACTAGTGCTTGTGTACCTACAACAAGAGTTTGGTCCTCATGTGACCTAACAATATCAAGAGTATCACAAAATGAAGATCCATGTACTCTTACACTAGGTAAAACCGCAACTACATTCATATGAGTGTAGGGGATAACATTTTTACCTCGTAGCTCACATGAGCTACGGTCTTCATCTTGACGTGTGTCCGGGTAGCCCACTTGCTCCCTTGGAACTCCCATATGATCCAACCTTTCATTTATCACTTCCCATTGACGGGTAATGGTTTCATGTTTAGCCAAAATAGCACTTGCAGCCGCGGGTTCCATCGTAATTGCACCTAAAAAAAGAACAAGTCTACAAAATAAAACACAAGTTAGTTTGAAACAACCTCACCACACTCTCACACACTTGATCGTTTCACACTTGAATTCACAAGTGTTGCAAGTCGGCTTGTAGTTCGTGATGAGTCGAATGGTGAGTCTACTCCTTAGTCGGAATGGATTCTTTGTTTGAAGACTCAAGGAAATAATGTCCGAACTTGAACCAAGAAATTCTACGATTCAAAAATAAGAAAAGCACAAAAAAATGCTAACACGAACAAACGGGCATAAAAACTAACTAACAAGCTAGTAGGAGATTACTAGGTCGTCAATTTAGTGTTCAAACCAACAAACAAAACTAAGAAACAATAAAATGAAACTAAGAAATCTAAAAGTTGAACTCAAAATGTTGCGTGAACAGTAATTTAGTGATGTGGCAGTCCACTATTGGCCTCGATTTTGTCAAAATTTTACTCTCCAATTTCATGTCTTGATCAATCTACAGTTTGAAAATGGTGGATTTGGTTAATGGAGGGAAATTTGGTCTTGGAGCTTCATTTTCAAGTTCAAAACAAGACTTGACCTTCTTGGTACTTTCTCCTTGAAACAAGGTCCTTAAATCAAGGAAAGTAGGTGAAAAGTGGTTGTCAAGTCTTTTGAGTGATGTGATCAAGTCTTTCACCAACAAGTACTACAACTTGGTCTTTCACCTTTTGTGGATCTAATGTTCACTTTTTGTTTTAACAAAAGATAAAAAAAAGTGAAGAACAACAAGAACACAATAACAACACCAAGAACAACAACAATATTCTCCAAGAACAACAACAAATTTCAACGCCCAACTCCACAACACAAGGCCTTCAACACGGTCAAGGCTTAGAATGACAACAACATCAAATCAACCACACTTTGTTCACATTAACAACATCAACAAGTTCAAGTTCAAGCTTAGATTTGGACACTTTTTAGTGTTGGTGAGAAAGAAACCAACACTAGAAACACTCTAAACAACAAAAGACTACAAGATCTAGTCACAAAGAAACATGTCTCGGCCAAGACAACAACAAGAACAACAACTTTCTCGGCCAAGAACAACAAGAACGGGCAGATTACTCTTTTTCTAGATTTTTTTTCAGTTTTTCAACTCTTCTTTTTTAATATTTTTTTTCAACTCTCAAGCCCAAGATTGATCTTATTAGAATAAAATCAAATATGGCTCTGATACCAAATGGTACAAGAATTACAAGGACAACACGAAACACACTTCAAAATCAGTCCACAAGATCAAAGATCCGAGGACCCTTCTGAAGACCACACTCGAATTCAACAAACAACAACAAGAACACAATGTATTGATGTGTTTATCACCTAAAAACAGCTAACACCAAACTATGTTAACAACAACAAGATGAAGAACAACAACAATGGAACAAGAACAACAAGTCACGGATTTGAATTACAAGAACACAAATAAATGATTACAACATAAACAAAATGGATAGATAGTTAGACCTTGGTTGGTATAATATTAAGAATCCAAGAATATGGTAATCTTGGATTCTTAACACTACACACAACGGTTAACCTAACTCCTACGTTGACACAAGAGGAACTTTACCTCCTCTAAAGACCAATGTCTCAAGCCAACATTGCAACACAAATGATATCCACACTTGTTGCCCTCATTTCGGTGTGGTGGCTATTCCAAGCCCTACAACTAAAGGTGTTTCATGTTTCAAGTCTTACATCAATGAACAACTAATGAGAAAAAGACCTAAAATTTTCTATTTATATTCTATTACAAGACAAGGAAAAATAACAACAATGCCCTTAAAAGGTGGAGTGGCCATGGAGTGCATTTGGACCTAATAAAGTGACCAAAATACCCTTAATGAAGATGACCAAATCATGACCCATTAAGTGTTGTCCAAAACCGTGAGTCCTCAAGTCTTCGATGCTCTAAGCAATCTTCCACACACGGCCTTGCTTGTGCTCAAAATGGGTCTTCCTTGCATATTCTTGTGCCCTCGGGGTGACCAAGTCTTGAGCCCTTAAATAATGACCTCCAATCATGTGTTCAAAAATTAAGGTGGCCATTTGACTTGTATCACCTCCACCTTCACGACTCAACTACACAACCCTCATTAAAGCCCAATTAATATAAAAATCACACATTTCCATTCATCGAACTATATTACACATTAAGGCATACATTGTTGGTATCGTTATACCAACTACACTTGCAAAGTAACATCAACATCTAAACTAATTACATCACTTGGGAAAATTCACAACCCCCTTGATCCAATTATACATTAGCTTGGGGAATTACACAACCACTTAAGGTTTAATTTTAAAATCACTATATTTTATTGACTTTTCACATTATGTAATAGTTAAAGAGTAGTTTAATAAGCATATTTTTCATATTCAAACCCACTTCCACAATATGAGGTTGAGGTCATAACCATTTCAAAAGTCACAAGTTTGGGGAAATCACAATCTCCTTGTTTATTCACCATATCCATATACCACACATATTCAAAATCATAATTAAAGCATGAACAATCATATGTAAGCTATGAAAAAATATTGTTCAATAACATGCATTCAAAACCCTCAACCCATGTTTCAAAACCATCATCAACACCATATGAACAACATTTTACAACATATGCTTTTAAAAATTAGCAATTAGGGAAGAGTAATATATCTGAAATATCCAAATTTATGGAGAGAATTCCACCCTTGAGCCCTTGGATGACCTACTTCTTGAAAACCCTAAGTATGGTTGCTTGAGAGATTTGAACGTGTTTGATTACGTTATGAATGAGAAATAATCCCTCTTAAGTGCTTTATGAACGTGGGATTTTAATTAGGTAAGGAGGGAATTATTCAAAGTACCCTCAATTTAAAAACTGGAATCTAGTCGTCAGTGACTATGGATCATTATACGACTCGTAAGGTTTTATTACGACTCATCACCACGAGTTGTAGCTAAGACAGTTTTCAGGACACCCACACACTGTTTACCCTACGACTCAACTGATACGGCTCATAACGGGATCATACGACTCGTAAGGTCTAGTCGTAGTCAGCACAGAATTCATTTGGGGTAAACACTAAACACCCTACGATTTGCATCCAACGACTCGTAACAAGTCCTTACGACTCTTAGTGAGCCACTCGTATTCAGAGTAGAACTTAGTCACACACACTATTTAGGTTAAGATTGGATCCCTAAGACCCGTCAAGACTCCCTACGACTCGTAAGGGTAAGTCGTAGTCAAGACAGTGAGGATAAAATTTCAGAAATCTTCAAGGACCAGATGATACGGTTGGGGTAGCCTCCACAGGTACACGGCCTTTCACACGAAGCCAAGCTCGGGAATTACAAAAACTCCAAGCTTTGTTCATGCAAATGGCCGTGTGTGAGTTGGTGATTGAACCAACCAAGGACCTAAACGTCTTTATGTGTGAAGAGAGGTCTTAATGTGTAATAAACTACTCTTCAAGGTTGGCACAAGAAGCAAGGGCGGATGGGTCATTTTACCCCTTTTGTTTGTAGTATAAATAGAACATGTTAGAGAGTTATTCCTTAGTTTTTGAATGCTGATTTTTGTAACCTAAAAACACTAAACATTTCTCTCTCTCTCCACTCTTAGAAGCCATCCCTATTATCTCACAAGTAGAGGGATACTTGTGTTGTCTCTTTGGCTAGAAACAAGGGTTTTGAGGTCGTTGAGTGCCTCTTGGTCCTCGTAAGAACTTGGTGTTTATATTCATTAGACTTAGGGTCCTCTCTTGATGTTAGGGTTCTTAGTTTCTTGAATGTTATATGTCAAGTTATCTATCTTTCTTTATCTTGTTGTTGTTGTTGATTTTGTTATCTTAAAGTCTAGTGAAGCCGTGTGGGGCTCTTTTCAATTCACTAGCATTGTTATCTATCTTGTTGTTCTTGTGTTGTTGGACTGAAATCCGAGCCTACTTGAAGCTCTTGGTGTTGTTGGTTTGATTTTGTATCATTTGATCAAATAATACAAAATCAAACCAACAACACCAAGAGCTTCAAGTAGGCTCGGATTTCAGTCCAACAACACAAGAACAACAAGATAGATAACAATGCTAGTGAATCGAAAAGAGCCCCACACGGCTTCACTAGACTTTAAGATAACAAAATCAACAACAAAAACAAGATAAAGAAAGATAGATAACTTGACATATAACATTCAAGAAACTAAGAACCCTAACATCAAGAGAGGACCCTAAGTCTAATGAATATAAACACCAAGTTCTTACGAGGACCAAGAGGCACTCAACGACCTCAAAACCCTTGTTTCTAGCCAAAGAGACAACACAAGTATCCCTCTACTTGTGAGATAATAGGGACGGCTTCTAAGAGTGGAGAGAGAGAGAAATGTTTAGTGTTTTTAGGTTACAAAAATCAGCATTCAAAAACTAAGGAATAACTCTCTAACATGTTCTATTTATACTACAAACAAAAGGGGTAAAATGACCCATCCGCCCTTGCTTTTTGTGCCAACCTTGAAGAGTAGTTTATTACACATTAAGACCTCTCTTCACACATAAAGACGTTTAGGTCCTTGGTTGGTTCAATCACCAACTCACACACGGCCATTTGCATGAACAAAGCTTGGAGTTTTTGTAATTCCCGAGCTTGGCTTCGTGTGAAAGGCCGTGTACCTGTGGAGGCTGCCCCAACCGTATCATCCTCTCCATCTTGAGAGGAATTTGACCTCAAATTCAGCATTTGGTCATCTTCAACCGCATCCACGAGGGAGAGATCACCAACGTTGAAAGTGTTGTGCACTTGATATTCCGGTGGAAGGTCAATCTTGTAGGCGTTGTCATTGATTCTCTCAAGTACTTGGAAAGGACCATCACCCCTTGGCAGCAATTTGGACTTCCTTTGAGCTGGAAACCGATCCTTTCGAAGATGCACCCACACCCAATCTCCGGGTTCAAGCACAAGCCTTCTTCTCCCTTTGTTTACCCTTTTTGCAAACTCTTGGTTCTTCTTTTCAAGCTTGATCCGCACCGTCTCATGCATTTTCTTCATTGCCTCGGCTCTTTTATTTCCATCTAAGCTGGTCATGAGATCACTAGACAAAGGAGTGAGATCTAAAGGGGTAAGGGGATTCAGGCCGTAAACACATTCAAAGGGAGTCATTCCCGTGCTCGAATGTATTACCCGGTTGTATGCAAATTCCACCAAGGGTAGGTGATCTTCCCATGAAGTCAGTTTACCTTTAACCATAGAACGTAGCATAGACCCTAAGGTTCTATTTACTACCTCCGTTTGGCCATCGGTTTGTGGGTGGCAAGACGTGGAGAAAAGTAACTTCGTTCCAAGCCTACCCCACATGGACTTCCAAAAGAGACTTAGGAACTTGGAGTCCCTATCGCTCACAATAGTCCTCGGTACCCCGTGAAGCTTTACAACATGTTCAACAAATAATGAAGCTACACTACGAGCATCCTCGGTTTTAGCACATGGAATAAAATGAGCCATTTTAGAGAATCTATCAACAATAATAAAAATGCTATCTCGGCCCTTTCTAGTCCTTGGTAGCCCCAAAACAAAATCCATCGAAATGTCCAACCAAGGTCTAAGGGGAGTAGGGAGTGGGGTGTATAATCCTTGAGGTAGGAGACGAGATTTTGCACTCCGGCAGGCCACGCATTGACTACAAATTTTAGTGACGTCTTTGCGCATTTTGGGCCAATAGAAGTTCTCCTCTAAGATTCCGAGGGTCTTGTCTACCCCAAAGTGCCCCATGAGGCCTCCGTCATGGGCCTCCCTCACAAATAATTCCCTCCAAGAACTAGAAGGAACACACAACCTCCTCCCTTTGAACAAATACCCATCGAACCGAGAGTAGGAGGAATGGTCATTCTCCTTAAGCCAACGGTCCCTTCCCCACTCTTCGCATTCCCTAAAAATAGGAGCAAAGGTAGGATCCTCGGGATACAACAACCGAAAGCTCTCAAAACCCATCAATTTCGAAGACAAGGTAGCAACAAGCACATGCTTCCTAGACAAGGCATCGGCAACAACATTTTCCTTTCCCCTTTTGTAATGAATTACATAAGGGAAAGTCTCGATGAACTCAATCCACTTAGCATGACGCCTATTCAACTTGTCTTGGCTCTTAAGGTGTTTCAACGACTCATGATCCGTTCGTATCACAAACTCCTTAGGCCACAAATAATGTTGCCAATTTCCCAAAGCTCTAACAAGGGCGTACAACTCCAAATCATAAGTTGAGTAATTAAGAGTTGCCCCTTTGAGCTTTTCACTGAAATAAGCAACGGGCTTACCTTCTTGCATCAAAATAGCCCCGATGCCAACCTTACTAGCATCACACTCTACTTCAAACATCTTATCAAAATCGGGCAATTGCAATAAAGGCGCCGAGATGAGCGTAGCTTTCAAGGCCTCAAAAGCCCTAGCCTGCTCATCACCCCATTTAAAGGGTCCGTCCTTTCTAATTACCTCGGTCAAGGGGGCTGCTATGGAACTAAATCCTTTGACAAACCTCCTATAAAAGCTTTCCAACCCGTGGAAACTTCGGATTTCTCCAATAGTTTTAGGGGTCGGCCAACTTCGAATAGAGTCTATCTTGGAATCGTCCACTTCCACACCCCTTGAGCTCACGACAAAACCCAAGAATATAACCTTATCAACACCAAAAGAACACTTCTCCATGTTGGCATACAGCTTCTCCTTTCGGAGCACATCAAACACACATCTCAAATGCATTACATGATCATCAATAGATTTACTATACACCAACACATCATCAAAGTACACCACCACAAACTTTCCAATATAAGGCTTCATTACATGATTCATTAGCCTCATAAAGGTGCTAGGAGCATTGGTAAGGCCGAAGGGCATGACCAGCCACTCATATAGACCGAATTTGGTCTTGAATGCGGTCTTCCACTCATCACCGGGTTGCATGCGAATTTGGTGATAGCCACTCCTAAGGTCCACTTTAGAAAACAAACAAGATCCGTGGAGCTCATCTAACATATCATCTAGTCTAGGGATTGGATGACGATACCTTATAGTGATTTTGTTGATGGCTCTACAATCGACGCACATGCGCCAAGTTCCGTCCTTTTTCGGTACCAAAAGCACCGGAACAGCACACGGACTCATGCTTTCCTTGATGTATCCCTTGTTGAGAAGCTCCTCAACTTGTCTTTCAAGCTCCTTAGTGTCCATGGGATTGCTCCTATAGGCCGGTTTGTTTGGAAGTTGTGAACCCGGCACCAAATCAATTTGGTGCTCAATTCCCCGAAGTGGGGGCAATCCTTGCGGAAGTTCTTGAGGAAATACATCTTCATACTCCTGCAACACACAAGAAATCAAAGGGGAAATGGAAGAATTAGTGGGGTTAGTATTAAAACAATGGGCCAAAAGTAACATCGGCTTGTTTTCATCATGGTCCACGAAGAGTTCTTTCCTCCTAGCCAACATCACTACGTTTTCCATCTCCCTTGTCGTTGGGACAGCCTCGGATGTCCCTACTTCCTCACCTACGGCATCCCCCCCTTTTCTCCCTTTCCGGATTCCTTCCCCTTTCCCTTCAACTCTCTCATCTTTTGATGCCACTCATTTACTTGGGAGGGTGAAAGAGGATGAAGTGTGACCTTTCGGCCATCCTTCTCAAGCGTATACCGGTTGGACCTCCCATCGTGTTTAGTAGACCTATCATATTTCCATGGTCTACCTAACAACAAGTGACATGCTTGCATTGGGATCACGTCACAAAGCACTTCATCGTGGTAGTTTCCCACCTTAAACCGAATCACACATTGCCTTGTGACCTTTAATTCACCACAATCGTTCAACCATTGTAGCTTGTAAGGACTAGTGTGTAGTGTAGTTGGTAGCTTCAAGAAATTTACCATAGCATGGCTCGCAACATTTGTACAACTACCACTATCAATCACCAAGGTGCACACACTCCCCTTTACAAGACACTTAGTATGGAATAGATTTTCCCTTTGACTCGGGTCATCTATCGCCTTACTAATCATGACACGTCTAACCACAAAGTTTGGAACCACACACTCCCCTTCTTGTGGATAGACATCTTCACTACCATCTACTTCATCATCATTCGGCCCATTTTCAGCTCCCTCTCCATCTTGAGGCTCGGCCTCATCCTCCCCCTTTCGGAAACCACCTCCTCACCAAGGTAGTACACTTTCCCTTCTCGTAGGATCACATTGCGCCAGTTCGGACATTCATTGGCCTTATGCCCCCAACCTTGGCACTTGAAGCATTGGAACCCCTTTGGGTTGGGATATTTGTAAGCCTCCGGTTTCGGAGGGAATTTAGGGACTGTTTTGGACTCGGGCAGCTTCGTAGGGGCGGGTTGGTCCTTGTTTTTGGGCCAACCCGAGGGGGTTTGTACCCTTGCCTTGAAGGATGATCTCTCCTTAAGTTCCCTTTCAATCTCAAGGGCCGCTTGGAATATACCGTCAATGGTTTCAAACCGGTGAAGGGTCAAATGAGTGGAGATCTCTTTGTTCAACCCACACTTGAACCGGATGATGTCGTGACTGATTTGCTCCCCACGATGATCAAGTTTCAACATGAGTTGTTGGAACTCGTCAAAATAGGCCATCACACTCTTGCCTCCTTGCCGCAAGCCATATAATCTAGCAAGCAACTCATGACGATATCTCTCGGGAAGGTATCGTTGTCTCATCAAATACCTCAACCGATACCAAGGTGGTGGCTGCCCATCAACTAATTCATTACCAAATCGTTTAACATACTCCCACCAAGTGTTAGCATAGCCCTCGAGGTGAGCTATAGCGTAGCAACTCTTATTTTCTTCCGAGATGTCATTAACTTGGAAAACTTTGTCACAAGCCGATTCCCAAGTTAAGTAGGTCTCGGGGTCACTTTCACCCTTAAAGATGGGTAGGCTCAACTTGATGGTGTTGATGCCTACGTCTCTCTCTTGGTGTCGGTTTCCCCTATCTCCATACCCCCGGTATCTCCTAGGTTCTCCTCGACCCCCTCTTAACTCCTCCTCCCTCATATAAGCATCATCAAAGGCTCCATCTCCTTCATACTCCTCTCTACCGTATCCTTCAAAGTGGGCTGGTCGGCCTTGGCCGTTTTGATTCGGAGGATTTGGAATTTGCGGTCTTTGGGTTAATGGAGCTTGGAATGGAGGGTTCGGATTTAGTGGAGGTACTTGGCGTCCAAATCCCTCTTGTGGAATTGGAGGGGCTTGGAAATGTAGTGGTCTAGTGGGGTCTCGGTTTGGAGGAAAATAGGTAGTTTGGCTTGCAGTATTTAGTGGAGCTTGGGGTGCATTTAGCATTTGGTGGACTGTTTCGGGGGTGATGGTTGCGGAGGAGGTCCTATCATGACCATTGGTAGATACATGTAGAGGAGTAGAAGGACGAGAGTTCCTTTGACTCTCCACTTGTTCTAATCTCCCACTAATAGTCGACACTTCCCCCTTTATTGCTGCCAAGTCCGCTCTCACGGCCCCAAATTCCGAATTCAACCTTTCAAGTGTCCGGGTAACGGCCTCAAGAGTGACCCTCATAGAATCAAGGGCATTAGTATCCACATTATGAGACGTAGCTCCTTCCATTGTCAAGATATTATCCTCTTTAGTTCACCACAAGTTCGTGTTCCACAAGTGTTGTATAATTGGCTAGTAACCGTGAAATTTTTAAGGTATGAGTAAGCTCTTATCCGGAATGGATTCTTGTTTGAAGACTCAAAGAATTCTTGCCGGACTAGAGTCAAAAATCAGCAATTCATTCAAACGAATAAAAGCACTCAAATAATCGTTGACACGAACAAACGGTTCAAGGAACTAGTTGACAACCTAGTAGGAATGTACTAGTTTGTTAATTAGTTCTAGGACCAAGTAAGGGAAACCAAGGATCAACAATTAGCAACCAAAGAATATCCTAAGTTGAGCTTATAGTGACGTGGCAACATGCAATGGTTCCACACGATCTTTTTTTTTTTTGTGTGTGTTAATATTCACACAACTTGTTATAGTTTGCAAAGTGTTTTGGTGGGAAAAAATAAAAGCTTGTAGTATTTCACCCTTTTCAAACTCAAGAAAGTGAGGTTTGGTTGACTAATCCCACAAAACAAGGCTCCTTGAATTAGGGAAAAGTGATTGACAAGACTAGAAGGTGATGGGTGCAAGTCTTTCACAACAACTTTATAGCTTGTCTTACAACTTGAGCACACAACAAGATGAACAAGATGAACAAGTTCAAAAGATGAACACATCAACAAACTTCATCAACTTCTTTAGCACATAAACACACAACCACCGATTTTTTTCTTTTGGTTATCAACAACACACAACTTTCGGCCACTTCAAGTCACTACACAATGTTCAAGTTTTCAAGCTCAACTTTTGGATCTAGACACCTTAGTGTTGGTGAGAAAGAAACCAACACTAGAAACTCACTAAACAAGCAAAATAACACCTAGATCTAAACATACAACATCATTCTTGGTTTCAACTTTTAATGGACAGATTTTCAGAATTTCTTTTTGGTGTTGTTTGTTTAAGCCGTGTACTAGCCCAAGATGGGTTATGTTGGAACACAACCGGTCTCGCTTTGATACCAAATGATACAAAATCAAACCAACAACACCAAGAGCTTCAAGTAGGCTCGGATTTCAGTCCAACAACACAAGAACAACAAGATAGATAACAATGCTAGTGAATTGAAAAGAGCCCCACACGGCTTCACTAGACTTTAAGATAACAAAATCAACAACAACAACAAGATAAAGAAAGATAGATAACTTGACATATAACATTCAAGAAACTAAGAACCCTAACATCAAGAGAGGACCCTAAGTCTAATGAATATAAACACCAAGTTCTTACGAGGACCAAGAGGCACTCAACGACCTCAAAACCCTTGTTTCTAGCCAAAGAGACAACACAAGTATCCCTCTACTTGTGAGATAATAGGGACGGCTTCTAAGAGTGGAGAGAGAGAGAAATGTTTAGTGTTTTTAGGTTACAAAAATCAGCATTCAAAAACTAAGGAATAACTCTCTAACATGTTCTATTTATACTACAAACAAAAGGGGTAAAATGACCCATCCGCCCTTGCTTCTTGTGCCAACCTTGAAGAGTAGTTTATTACATATTAAGACCTCTCTTCACACATAAAGACGTTTAGGTCCTTGGTTGGTTCAATCACCAACTCACACACGGCCATTTGCATGAACAAAGCTTGGAGTTTTTGTAATTCCCGATCTTGGCTTCGTGTGAAAGGCCGTGTACCTGTGGAGGCTGCCCCAACCGTATCAAAAAATCTGGGGTGTTACAGTAGTATCAGAAGATTCTCTTGATTTTATAAAAGGAACAACTAAACCGAAATAAATATCTTTAGAAAGAAGACCTACTAATATGAAACGGAGGGAGTATATACTATATACACTTTGTTTAGTCATGTAATCATAAGGTAGAATTGAAAGAATATAGTCCCTTCATTTAGAAAATAATGTCCCATTTTTCTTTTTAGTCCGTTTCAAAAAAGAAGGATTCCTTTTCCTTTAAGAAGAACTCCTTTTTCTTTTTGGCAATATTTTAATTTCAACTTTTAATGTGGCATGTTTGAAACCACAAGATTAAAAGATATTTTGATCATTTGACATAACTTTAATTTAAGACTAGAAAATTCAAAAAAAAAATCTTAAACTATGTGTCAAGTCAAAATATGTCGTTCTTTTTAAAATGAAAAAAATAATTAAATCATTTTAATTTCATAAAAGGGATAACTAAATTGGAAAAAAAAAACTAACTATTTTAAAACGAAAGAAGTACATTAGTTTCAATTGTCAAGTGACTTTCAAACATATCATTAATAAGTTATAGTTCATACAAATTTGAATTAATTGGACAAGTGAATTTCAAACTCGCTAATGGTTCTAAAGTTAGAGGTATAGGTACAGTAGGGCAGTTCATGTGACTCCACAGAACTATTTATTCATTGACAGGTTCCTAACTCAACACTTTCCCGTCCTTTTTGCATGGATGCAAAGCTACTTCTTTCTATATATGGCCAAAAGGTTCAATACTCCATCCATCACTTTTTGCTGTGAATCTCTTTTACATACATTTTCATCATTTACACTACATATTTTAATTTCATTGACTATATTTAATGTTCCATTTATAGGATTGAAGGGTTGGTTGTTGAATTTAATGGAGGCACCCACGGCTTACATTTAATTGAATTTATTTCTCACATTAGTCCTATTCACTATTCAATCTCATTTCTACTCCTAGTAAATATGAAAAGAATAAGTAATGTGGTTGAAACTTTTGTGTATCCAATCAATTAATCCGAAAAAAAAAAATTGAGTATAACTTGAGCAGAAATGAAAAAGTTGTTGGAAAACATATGCATAGCGAAAGCATTTCAGAAACATACTGTTTAGATGAATAATAAATAACACATACATTTATGTCAGTTCATATACGATTGTTGAAATTTAATTTGATAAATACTTCTTGAAGTGTGAACACGTATTATCAAGCAAGTCTTTGTGAAAACGTATCATAAAGCAAACCCGACTCCGACAATCTCTTACAGTGATCCCAAATTAACAACTGGACTCTCTCAATACTTGAGTGGACAAGTATCGAATAGAAAACTGATTCACTTTGTAGGTTAGGAGAATCCCTTATTATAGAGATACTTTTCCTAACCAAAAAAAGAGAACAAAAACCCTCTTTTCTTCCTTTTCCCTAGAAAATAGAATTTCGAGTTCTAATTAAATATGGGCCCCGCATGAAGCACATAATTAACCACATATTCTTACCATAATAAATTACAAATCATTCCACTAGAAATTCGTAATTGAACTACTCTTTTTATATTCTGAAGTTCTCCATTAAACACTTATGTAATTTTTCATGTTAAAATTACAGATACTAATGCAATAAATTAAATTACTGACAAATTCAATCTAATGATTAATTTTCTTTAGAGCACTGACTAACTTATTGGAAAAAAAAAAAACATAAAAAATCCTCATAAACTTGTCACCACAACTTACTTTATCACTTCAACTTTACAGACATTTAAATACCCCTTAAACAACTTTCAAGTATATTAAAATATCACCCCAAAAATATAAGACCACTCTCACTATGGAGAGTGCATTACACAACGCTCCGTCAACGCCACATTATTTTCACGTCAGAATCAAGTCAAATATTATTTAATTTTAATTTTTTATTTTTTCTCCCGCTCCTCTTCCTCTCCCATGGAAACAAGAACTTGCAATTTTAATTTTGATTTTTTCATTGCCAAGAATTTGAAATTTGTTGATGCCAATCAATTAAAAAATTGATTAATTCCTCTTTGAGATCGCACCTTTAGGTTAGTATCTATTAAAGAATTTATCATCATCTAATTTAGAAAAAAAAAATCTCATCTTTTTACTGCTTCTAATTTCTTTCTCATAACATTTTTTTTCAAAGTGAATATTCTAAATTGCATATTTGAAAATTATAATACAAATTTCTTGAAGCAAGATGAAGTTTATTCTTTAGGAGTTGATAGAGATTCGGAAAAAAAGAAAGATAGGAGGAGGATTTGAAGAAGAAGGAAGGGGTGAAAGTTTGTAGAAGAAATAGTTAGGGAATAAGGTGGGGTTCGGAGAAGAAGAAAAAAAAGAGGTGAACGGCGGGGAGGGGAGGGGGGTCAGAAAAGATGGAAGGGGATGGTTTTTTTTAAAGAAGATGAAAGGGGTGCGGGGTTTTGAAGAAGATGAAAAGGGTGGGGTATAGGTGTTTTTATTTCTAGTTTAGGTGTACGCGTCCCGCGCGTGTACGTCACTTTATTGAGTTCAAACGTTACACTAAATAGGATATTTGTTTAAATAATAAAGATAAATACAATAATTAAATTCAACGGCCTCGAGGTGCATTTAGTTGTCTTACATGAGACGAGGGCTATTCCCCATCTTTTGAAAAATTTATTTAATAAAACCTAATCTTTACCAAAAAAAAATTTCAAAGCCGATTGACATTGATATACCACCTGTAAACTACAACAAAATAATATGATGATAGAAACATCAAAACAATATAATTAAATCAAACATTTACACAAAAAATTCTCAAAGCCGTCCGACACTCATCTGCTACCTGTAAACTATAACAAAATAATATGACAATAGAGATATCAAAATAATACAACAAAACTTTACCTTTACACAAAAAAAATTCTCAAAACATAGATATAAAAACAACACAATTAAACCTAACCTTTACCTAAAAAAATTCTTCAAAGCCGACTGACATTCATCTGCTACCTCTAAATTCATCCACGAGCTAAAAACTACAACAAAATAATACGATAATGATCACAAAGCTTCAGTTTTGATGAAAATAATTCTTGTTTGAGCAAAAATTTTGACTCTAAAGAATGAGTTGAACGAAAATAAAAAAGATATATATACACACATGTTGAATTCGATTTTGTTGACAAAAATAATGAAGAAGTTGAGGGTTAAAAGCATCCATTAATCTAGATATGCAATCGAATCAAATTATATGAGCATCAATCATATTTTCACAATAAGTAAACCATTTTCTCTTTAGTTTAACGTGCATCTTAATATTTATAGAAGTATTTTCTTAATAACGTCTTATTTTAGGAGTATTTTCTAATTGATCAGTACAAAGAAAAATATTAATTGATTCTACTTCCATACATTTTAGGAGTCTTATATATTTTAGGAGTCTAGTTAATATGATAAAAATAATTAAATAATAAATTGAAGAAAATGGTGAAAACATAATTTTGTCTAAAGAACAATCTTTTAGTGAAGACAAGAAGTTCAAATCACTTTTTTAAGATTTTCACACTTTTAATATATTATAGATTATAGATAATATAGTATAATATATAATAATAGTAAATCTATCATAGAAAATCTCACTTCAGAATTAGAAAAATATATTTTCAATATATAAGTTTCATCTATCCCATTTTTTAATCCAGAATCCAAAAAATATTTTCAAAGCTTACGGCTAGAAGGGGGAAATACATAACAATTGGTCGGTCATTTTATTCTGCTTTCTTAATTTTAAATATTAGAACATTTAATATAGTTCAAATAATTAGAAAAGATTTAAGAAGTATAATACTAATCAATTTTAGAGTACATAAATATCAACGGTTCTTACATCTTATAAATTTTTTATAGAAAATAAGAACAAACAAAAGAAAAGAGACAAATCTTTGATTTTTATAGACTACTTCTTTCGACACATACTTGTTTCGTCTAATTTTTTCATAAAAACTTTTCAACTGAAACAAAAAATATGAGAAATAATTAAAAGAGAGAATTTGTTGTCAATTGTTGAGTATGTGTGATTCATATATAATCTAGAACTTATTTTTCATGATATGATATGCTTGAATGCCCTTGTTTAAAGGAATTCTGAACATACACAACCACACAACGATTGCTATTTATTATTCCTAAATCCTAAGTTAACTCTAAGTCTAAACAAAAAAGGACATAATTAGTGATATTTATAGTAATATTTTGGACGTTCCTATTTTTAGGGGGGACATATTTGATATGGTAAGAGAAGAATTCTCATAAACATAGAGATTTAATTATTATTTCTTACAGTATATTTTAGTTCTTACCTATATTTTAGGAGTTTTAAATATTTAATTAGTTAAAAAAAAATTAATATTACAAAAATAGTAAAAAGACGATTTTGTCTAAAACAAAAACTTTTAATGAAGGACAAAAAGTTCAAACAACATTGCTAATGCCCTTTACACTTTTAATATATTATAGATTATTTTTATAATATAGAGTAATTAAATTAGTAGGACGAACCCCTTTTTTTTAAAAAGTGTGTTTTACATTTTTTTTCTTTTTTTGGCCATGTCAGCAATTAAGATATGCATTTAATTCACGTAAAAATTATTTAAGGGGTATTTAAATGTATGCAAAGTTAAAGTGCTAAAGTAAGTTGTAGTGACAAGTTTGGAGGGGGAGGGAGGGTATGCATTTTTTCTAACTTGTTTCATCTGTTGGATTCGTAAATTCCAATTGCAAGATTTGACACAATGAAAATATATTTTCTCAAAAAGGCATATCATCAATCTCTATATCGAGACATGAATTACATCAACAAACTTATTATTTCACCTATATATGTTGTTATCATTCAATCTACTAGCATATTGACCTATCTCGAAATTTCACCAATTAATAAATCAAAAGGATAATTAATATATACAACTCATAATCGTTATATCAAGATTGAGAATATAAGTACATTAATAGTTCAGAGAATATGTTTTGTTGGTCAATCTAAAATATCTATCTCTGCTCGATCCCGTTCAATACATATGAAATGCACTAGTGCAAGAAGTCAGAACTACACCATTTTCATAATCAAGATAAATTATATTTAATCTTGCGCTACAGTCATGCTGATGACTTGTCCAATTTTCATCCTAAATTGTGAAAAAAAATCTTTATACTTATAAGAATCGATGATTTAATTGTATGTGTTACATCGACTATATAAGTAAATGAACACATAAACGAATACATAATCTATTAATTTTCTATTGAAATCGATTTAATAATTGTTCTATAATAAGTATATATCTAAACACATGGTCAATAGTATATATATCATGATTAATAATACATATCCCAACAAAAATATGATCAACAAAGTTACTGAATTAAGGGGTGTTGGGATTAGCATTTTTTAAGTGATTTATAATTTAAAAGCTAAAAGTAGGTAGCAATTAATTTTTGACTTTTTTTTGTACTTTTTAAACCTAAAGTTAAGTGTTTAAAAGTACTTTGTGTCTTTGTCGAACACATTCAAAAATTAAAAAGTTCTTCAAAAACTAAAAAAAGTACTTAAAAATAAGTCAATTCAAACACCCTCTGATGTATTTAATTGTTCACAGTGGAGTGCATAAGCTCTTTTATGAAATCGTGAATAATGTAAGAAATTAAGTATTACCTATGTTGTTGAGAGATCTTGGTGTCGAGCTATTTATGCAGGACTTATCCTACACTATCATTATAAAGTTTAAAGTTGCATCAATTCAAAAAATTTAAACCAAGGAGAAAAGTTCATTAAACCTTTGTTTCAATCCCCTATACTATCATTAGCTTCCAACATTCACATTATTTTCTACGATTATCTTTATTTGTTCATATTTGACTTGACATTTGATACGCTTCTTAAAAATAACAAAGAATAATGTATCACATCACCCTTATTAATTATATGTAGTCATTTTTATTGTAATTTTTTCGTTTTTGATATATTTTGATCATTTTATCCCTTCTCATAGTTGCTTTATGATATTTGTGGTCTACAGATGTGGGTGACACGATTTTTGAGATGATCGGTTGAGAATTATGCAAATTTTTTATTTGGAAAAATTTGAAAGTTAGTGTAGTTGACTTGTTCAGTCAACATTTAGTGATAATGAGCTAGGTTGTAAGGAAAATTTAACAGTTTCATTAGCTCCGAAATATAACTTTTGGGATAATAGGACATTTGGTTCAGGTCTTGGGGCATTAAAATGAATTTTTAGTAGTTGATTGAAAAGTTAAAAGTTTAACTTCGATCAATGTTTGGTCAAGACAATCTCTATTTGGTATTTTGTTGGTTCTATTGAGTCCAGAATATCTTTTCAGTCTAGTAACATATTTGATTTGTGTTTAGGGGGTTCCAAACAAATTTCAGAGGCTCGTTCGAAGATTTTTATTCAAGCATCTGATATATGAAAACTTGATTTATGGGATATAAAAGTTCACTCTCAAAATTTACAAGAACATTTTTTTATATTCAGATTTATTAGTAACTACATAAAAAATTATCCTCACTAGGACAATAATACTTAATTTTAAAATGATTTAGAACTTAAATCAATATATATTTAAAACTAAATGCCTAGATTTGACATTTTTATATCCAAAATTAATCTAGATTTTATCTTACACTAGAAATTAATATGAAACAGCATACTGTAATACCCCGAGAACTCTAATCAATAGTGTCACCATGACTCAAGCTCATGAGAAGTAAATTATAGTGCTTTGGTTTTTTTCTGATCAAGGGTGATGTGTATTAAGGCCTCAAAGATGTCTTAGCGATTAGGTGAATCAAAACATCCCTTACCAATTGAATTCTTGAGAAGGATTTTAGCATAGTCAACTTCAAACAAGCATATCTCTTGTTACACTAAGAAATTTTGAGCTCATGACCCACCAACAGGTAGATAATTGAATTAGCTTTCCAACGGTACCAATTTCACCCAAATCCGGTATCGGAGCGAAAAGTTATGTCTATTTTACTCCAGCGTGTCAGCTTGGAAACTGTGTGACGATATTTTGTGACGACTTGTCACAAGTGTGACGGCTTGTCACAAAATATCGTCACCTTAAGCAGAAAGTCATAAATTCCACCCTTTTGTAACGGCATTTCGTGATGACTTGTCACAAGTCTGACGACTTGTCACAAATATCGTCAGCTATTTTTTTCAGCAATTAAAGGACATTTTTGCAAGGGTATTTTGGTCTTTTTCCATCTTTTGGAGGCCCCTATATATATGAGAATCCCCATCCAAACCCTAATTTCTTCATTTTCTCTTCCAATTCTCTTAAGAAAATATATCTAGAGTTTTATTCAAGTACATTAATCTTCCAAAAATCATTCATAAATCTTCAAGATTTCTTCAAGAACCAAGTTCCTCATAGTGTGGGCTTCGAGAATCATTTATTACAAGTGCGAATAGAGTCTCAAGCACTAGAATTCATCCAATTTCAAATATTAAGGTATGTGGGGTTTTGAACAAGAGCAATCCTTTCGTTCTTGTGCCCAAAGCTTTGATTTCTATTATGGGTTTATATGATTTTGCAAGTGGGTTTATACCCAAATTACTTCATCATGAGACTATGAGAAGATAAATAGTTCAAGCTTTGTTATACATGATTATTTTACTATTCCCAAGTTATGATTTGATATTTAATATTGTGAATTTCATATTTCTACCATGAGTTGATATTTCAAGTGCTTTCAAGATATGTGTCAAGCTTTAAGTTTTCTTATGACAAATTGAATTATTGAGTATATTGATTCATGAGATTGAGTTGTTACAATGAGTCTTGATATTTCCTCAAAGTTATAGATGTTGCCATGATTTAATGAATTGATACATTTTGATATTGAGAAAGATTGATTTGATTTGAGTCGAGTTAGGAATCCACAAATTGATTATGATTTGATAAATGAGAAAGATATTTGATTTGAACTTCATGATAGACCCTTGTGATATTTGTGGTGGATTTCCTAACGCGTTCTGAGCTTATGTCTGGGAGTAGTATTTGGCACTGAGCGGAAAATGTGGTATTTCCTCCGAAACTACGAGCCACCATAGGATTGGTATTGATATTTGTGGGCCAGAGGCCGAGAATGAGATTGTGATCACTAAATTGAGGTTGTACTCCCTGGCAAGAGTACGACGTTCCCGCCAATGTGGGGTTCTCTCCTTAGGAGGGCAAAACGTTGGACTCCATGTAGCTCACATGATTTATGTCGGTTATAAGAACTTTCCATGTCCATAAGAGTTGAGTTTCTTGAATTACGGAGTCACTCCGAGTTTTGAGTTGAAGAGTTGAATTGTTTATAATGATTTAGGATGTTTTTATCATATGATTTATTTACTATGAGATCATGAAAAGTATGTTTCAATCTAACTCAAGCCAAGTGAGCCATCATTGTACATATGCATATTTTCATGAAATTGATGATGATATTTACATTGTTGCATGCACCCCCACATACTCAGTACATTTCAAAGTGCTGACCCACATATTTTCCTATGGGCTACATTTTCTCGTAATGTAGGTTCAGGTACTCAGCCGCAGCCGCGTTAGCGATATTCGGGTGCCTCACTACGTTTCCTCAGTGGTGAGTCCTCATGGTTCGAGGATCGTGTCTATATTTTTGTGATATCATTTTGTTGCTATGACTTTCAGTACTGTTGAGTCAGTTGGGGGTTTGTCCCAAAGGCTCCTTGATTTTGATGTATAGAGGCTTTGTCAGACTAGAGGGATGGTATGTACAGACATTCAATATATATTTTGGTTGTACAGTTTAGTATTCCTCAGTATCTCTCTTGAACCCGATGTGATATATCTCTTTATTATGCATGACTATTGTTGAATTGAGTTCCTTGAGGTAATGTCTAACTCCGAGGGTTAGCTTGGGGCTACGTGTAACCCTAAGCACCGTGTGACATCTCGGGATGGAAATTTTGGGGCATTACACATACTAACTAAGAAATCTATTAAGAGAAAGAGATCTGTCTCTTTCAAGGACATAAAGTTAGAGTCAATTTCTCAAATGACCACTGTTGCAGAAATATCTAATTAAAATAATTTTTGAATTTTGTTTGGACAATACAGTCGCTGAACTTTTAGAAATATCTTACTAAAGTACTTTTAATTTTTTTTATTTGAAAAATATGATCATCAAATTGCACATATTTTCAATAAGGTAAAAGTTGGCTAAAAATTTAAATTTTTAATAAAATTTATACATGTATCTTTTTAGAATCTAGTTTTAGACACAATATCGATTAACCTATTATATAAAATTCATTTGAGCCATTTTAAATGAATGTTAATAAAATAAATTATATTCATATAATTAGAACAAAATGGAGGTGCAATATTATATGTTTATTGTTTTAGTTTGTCTTTTTATTTAAAATCTAATTTAATAATAGAATTTAATGTATATTCATATAAGCAAAGAGGGACCATAATTATGTATTTATATATAAGCTAATTTTTTATTTTCAGTTAAGAGAAACTTCTTAAATGTAAACTTGAGAGAGATGTGAAGGCAAAAAAATCGGAGAAGATGATACTGATTTTTCATGAAAAATTGTGTTAGATTGCATCTCTATTTTTTGCTATGTTAACTTGAGATGGATGTGTAGGCAAAAAGTAGGAGAAGAAGGTACTGATTTTTCATGAAAAATTGCGTTAGATTGCATATCTATTTTTTGCTCTAAGTACATGAATGTAATTTATTTTATTAAAAAATAATTTAAAATGAATGAAAGAAATTTTATATAATTGATTAATGGATTTTGGATTTAAAAACAAAGCCTAGAAAGTATATATGTATAAAATTTCGTTAATAATTTAGTTTTCTGTTAGTTTTCACCTTATTGGAAATAACTAGTCTAAGTGAACATGCGTTGCACGTTTAAAATCTCTACAACAAATATTTGCTTGATGATGAAACTACACTCTATCTAAATACATTTATATATCTCAAACATATAAATCTATTATAGCAGTATCAAGAATCAAAATAAAAGTTACTTATTCAAAGGCAAATACAACTTCTGTTAGAGACATTCCTTGTTATATTTAAAAGTCAAATGTTATATTACTTACGGAAGAATCCTTAAAATAATTTTGCTAACTTTTATTAAAAAAGAAAGGGAAAAGGCATCGTTTTCACCCCAAACTATACCCGAAAAGTCGAAGCCACACCTAAACTATACTAGTGACCTATTACACACCTAAACTATAAAAAAGTGAAACTATTTACACCCTGTCAGGCTACCACCACTTGCATGTGGTGTAGTGTTTTACACGAGCTGCCACGTCAGCACCACGTCAGTAAAAAGTATCATTTTTTTATAGTTAAGGTATGTAATAGGTTACTTATATAGTTTAGGTGTGGATTCGACTTTTCGACTATAGTTTGGGGTGGAAACGATGACTTTTCCCTTAATGTTTTTAGCCGTTTACTTTTGCTATTTAATAGGCTGGACGCGCCTAAAATAAGTGTAACACACGCGTCTTAGAATGGAGGTTGCGGGGAGGTAATAATATCACTTTTTTATAGTTAAGGTGTGTAATAGGTCACTAGTATAGTTTAGGTGTGACTTAGACTTTTCGGGTATAGTTTAGGGTGGAAACGATGTCTTTTCCCAAAAAGAAAAACAAAAAAAGAACAAACTTAGGCATACCTTCACATGCATCCATGACTTTATCAAGTACCCATTGCCTTGTATTGCAGTCCAACCGCTACTTTAGCTTGATTCAAATCTTAAGTCATATTTTCGTAAAATTAGAATAAAACAGTAAAATTAGAATAAAACATAACGATGGCAACCAAATGTTATTAACCAAATTCATTGATCTATTGTTCACCTCTGAAAAATAAGGTTAAACTTCTTAAAATTTATAACCTAAAAAAACGAAAGAGATTTGAGATAAACCCTTTGATTTTTGGCTACTTTATTAGACATCTCTTGCTTGTTTTGTCCAATGTTTTGATAAAAAAATTTTAACTGAAAGAGAAAACATGAGAAATTATCAAAAAGTAAAAATTCATTGTCAACTGCTAATTATATATATTTCATATATAATTTTTAAAACTATTAAAGAAAAAATGGAAGATAGATTGAATGATAATAATGAATGTAACAACACGAGTTGAATCAAAATCAAATAAGAAGAATAGTAAAGTAGTAAAAGAAGTGTGTTAAAGAATAATAGAAGCCAATTACATGTGAAGTTTGATCCAAAATATTACTTAAATAGAATTGTAAGAAATCTTTTTATATGGGATAAAATTTTAATTAATTTAAAAGTATGTTAAATATTATCAAAGTAAATAACTTATACAAGGAAAAGCCTTAATTAAGTTAAAGTCAAATCATTAGTTTAGTTAACTTAAAACGTTGAATTATATATTTAAGAAAACGTTGAATCATAATTAAATTAACTAATTTATATAAAGAAAATTTTAAATTGTGTCTAAGGACCTTCACAAAATAAATAATTTTTTGGGGGGAAAGTCACACCCAACGTTTTTTTTAAACAAATTTAAAGAATTAACTTTACCATAAAATTAGAATTCATGTTAAAATAGGTCAGTAATAAATATTTTTTGGGGGAAAAGCAAAATTAAAAAAGGACATTAATTAGGTATTATAAATATAATGATATAATAATTGAAGGAAAAAAGTAAAAAGACGATTTTGTCTATTGTGAAGCCTTTTAATGAAGGACAAAAAGTTCAAATAATATTTATAAGGTCTTTCACACTTTTAATATTAACTAGTCTAATCGCACGTGTCTTGCACGTGTAACGATTGATTATTTAAAATTAAATAATTTTATTTATTACGAAGATTTTTAATAAAGTTTAAAAGTTTAAATCACTTTTCAAAGATTCTTCACACTTTAATATAATAATGTAAATATAAACATATATTTTAGTGTAAACACATATATATTTTACCACCATAAATTTCAAGTGGTTGATACATCGTCATTTTTGCGTTTGTCATACAGTACATCTTTCTCTTGCTGCCAGAGATTGAGAGACGCATTAATTTGAATTATATTTGTGGTACAGTTATTTATTTATTTATTTATATATTTAATATCTTTCTTTGTTTTTAAAATCAAATTTTATAAAATCATTGATGACATTCTTATTACGTATTTAAAACTTTTAAAAAGTTTGATATTTCTTAAATTTATTTTATTCTAACGCTTTTATATTTATTTTTAGATATGTTAGATTTCTTAGAATCAAATTTAATTGATTTAGAATTCTTAAACCAATGGAAAAAATATTAGCTATCATTACTTGTCCTAAAATACTTGAAAAAATATTTCTAGAGAACTTGGGCATATTCAAGATGAAGAAATTGTTATTACTCTTAATATCTTCTCAATTCAGACGACTGCAACTAAATTTCTTGTTATTTTCTTGAGAACAATACTCAAATTTGATCCTAACAAAACCTCTTAGAAGGAGAGAGAAACCTAAAGCACAAGACCAAGTTAATTTATTGATTTTTCATTCAAATAAAAGTTTTGCATATCAAGATTCAACACTTAACAATAAGCTTATTTCAAATTCAATAAATAAGTTTAATTGAAGATTCAACTACAACACCAACGAATAGTATATCAAATTATTATTATTAAATAACATAGTCAAAACTCTACAAAAAAATATATATATTGTCAAAACTAAGTCGCATTTAATCAAAAAAGAAAAATAGAAAGAAATAAACTTTGAATTTTTGGCTACATCATTCAGCGACAACATGCTTATTTTGTCCAATTGTTCGATCCAAAATTTTGAACTGAAAGAGAAACGCGATAAATTATCAAAAGAGAAAATTTTATTATCATTATAACTCATATGATCTTTAAAGCTAAAGAAAGATGATAATGAAAGCAAGAAGAAGACATAAAGAACTAAAATAAGAAGAAAAGTAGAAGCAAAGAATAATTTGTTTCAAGTTTTGATCCATATCACTTAAATAGAATTATAAAGAAAAAATCATATAAAATTCTAATTGATTTAAAATTGCTAAATATTATGATTTTTTTTTTATTGTTGTATATTTTAGGACTTCTTTGAATCTTCTCTATTTTCTTTAAGCTAGTTTAGGTGTACACACCTCGCGCGTGTACCTCACTTTATTGAGTTCAAACGTTATACTAAATAGGATATTTGTTTAAATAATGAAGATGAATACAATAATTAAATTCAACATCTTTTGAAGAATTTATTTAATTAAATCTAACATTTACCAAAAAATTTATCAAAGTCGATCGACATTCATCTGTCACCTGCAAACTGCAACAAAAAAATATGATGATAGAGACATCAAAACAATATAATTAAGTCTAACCTTTACAAAAAAAAAATCTCAAAGCCTTCTGACACTCATCTACCATCTGTAAACTATAATAAAATAATACGTTAATAGAGATATAAAAACAATACAATTAAACCTAACATTTACCTAAAAAAATTTCTCAAAGCCGACCAACATTCATCTATCACCTGTAAATTACTTAAATGAAAATAAAGAAGATATATATGCATACACGTTGAATTCTATTATTAAGCATCTACCAATCTAAACATGCAATCGAATCAAGTTAAATGAGCATCAATCATATTTTTCCAATAAGTAAATCGATTTCTTCTCTAGTTTAACGTGCATTTCAATATTTATAAAAATATTTGTTTAATACATTCCTATTTTAGAAGTATTTCAAACTATTTGTATCCATTAAACATATAGATATACTTTTTCGTTTCGTACTTCTTTTTTCTTTTATAATAGAATACTTTTAAATTGAATTGCTTAAAATCAATATCTTACCAAACCATATTATTTTAAAATTTTATTTTTAGATTGAAAATAAAAGATGCATTTGTATACGTATAGAAAGTTTTCAAAAATTACCTTCAATAAACAAAGATGTAAAAGAACTTTTTTCAATATATTTTAGGAGTCCTTAATTCAAATATATTTCTTTTTATATATTTTAGGAGTTCAGTTAATATTATAAATATAATTAAATAATAATTAAAATAAAAATAGTGAAAATACGATTTTATCAAAAGTGGAGACTTTTAAAGAAGGGTAAAAAGTTCAAATCACTTTTCTAATAGTCTTCACACTTTTAATAGATTATAGATTATAGATTATAGATATAGATTATAGATATAGATATAGATATAGATTATAGATATAGATATAGATTATAGATTATAGATATGGATAGATTATAGAGTATAGATTATAAATATAGATTATAGATAGAGATTAGGTTGGTTCTCTATAAAATTAGCTATAAATAGGGATGATAATACTCCATGTTCCTTTTAATTATACTAATTGATAATTTTCATAACAATATCAAGCCTATTGAATTGTGTTAATATAATAATTCAGTGGAATCATATATTTATATTTTCGATTTTTTTTTTTTATATTCATGATTATTTTTAGTGTTGTCATTTTTCTTACGACAAATATTGTTTTGGCACGAGGAGAAATAAGATTTAAGAAAACCAGCAAAAGGAGAATAATCAAAAAAATTTAAACCCTCGAATTTATTAATTTGTTTTATTTATTAAGATTCTTTCCATATATTTTAGGATTCTTTAATTTAATAAAACAAAAAAAAGGTGAAAATACGATTTTATTTAAAGGATAACTTTTAATGAAGGGTAAAAAGGGCAAACGTCAATTATAAGGGCCTTCACACTTTTAATATAATAGAGATAGAGATAGAGATATAGTATAAATATAGATATAGATATAGATACATAGTTCAACGGTTATATTATTTTTTAAAAAAAATAAAAAGTTACTTTAATAAAACATTCTACAAGTTTAATCACCATTTGAGGTATTGACTCCAATCGGTTAAATAACTTTATAGATAAAAAAAATTAAAAATAATTTTAATGAACTTTTTTCAATACATAAATAATTATTATAAAAAATTTAAAAATAATTCTAGTGATTCGTTTTCAATATTTGAATGGCCATATAAAAAATTAACTCGAATAAGACAAAGTACAAATTATAAAAGGAGACGCATGTGTAAGATTTTGGCCACTTTCATTTAATTCATCGGCAAAGATGTTTTTGGTTGAAGAATTTAATAGCTCCTCATGCTATTTGGACAAGTACAATATAATATAGAATAGATTTAGTGTTTACTGCCTAATTGTGACATACACACGCAAAAATAAATAAATAAATAAATAAATAAATAAATAAATAAATAAATAAATAAATAAATAAATAAATAAAAGAACACTTTAGCTATCAACCAGAATATTCACGTTGTTCATCCTCTATGTTCCTACTAAACAGTAGGAGTAATGTTCAACCTAGCCAAGCCTGCCGCCGCGGCGCTTCACTTCTACTCCTATTTAATATAATATTGATAAATAAATAAGTAGTTATTATTCTTATCGTTTATTTTTATTTATTTATTTATAATTTTGAGTATATAATTTTTACATGAATTAAACTAGTCAAAACTTTAATATGAAATAGAAAATAAAAAAAATGATCTTCACAATGAAATTTACATACTTCTTAAGAAATAATTAATAAAATACATCTTTTTTCATAATACTCATATTAATTATTGTATTGTCTTTAATACATTTGGGAAATATTTTTAGATAATTAAAGTAAATATTTTAATAAAATAAGAAAAATGAAATTATCTTTCACTTGTACTCGTAATTCAAATAAATATTTATTTTTTACATGATAGACAAATATGAGTGAGTGAGAAAGTATTAAACATAGTAGCAAAGTAAAAATTTCAAACTTTTTTTTCAAAATAAAAAAGAAAATCAAAATTTAAAACGTAATTTAAGATAAAATTTAAATTTCACTTATCACTAAATTAGATTTTTTTTTCTTAGGACTAGTACATAATCAACTTCTTTATAAACTTGTCAAATATTTTATCTTGTTAAATATTCTATCTAAACACTCGAATTATACTTTATTTAATTAAACAGTCGAAAAGAACCTAAAATGCCTTCAACTATACGAAGTGGTGCAAAAATGTCCTTCATCTATCTATTAGGCTTAAAATGCTTTTTCCGTCAACCTATTGAAGCTATTTTTCCCTTTCATTTAACGGTTTAGTACTGACCACATTTCATTAATGATGTGTCATAATCCTATTGATCATCTAATAGTTAATTAAAATAAATAATTTTTCTTCTAAAACCCTAACCTGCCCAACCCTTTTAGGGTGTGTTTGGTATGATGAAAAATATTTTCCTGGAAAAAGTTTTTCATGGAAAATAAATTAATTTTCTACTTATCTTCTTATGTTTGGTTGGTGCGTGAAAAATATTTTTCGAAAAATATTTTATGGCATTTGATTGGTGAGTAGAAAAATATTTTCTAGTATTTGGTTGGTGAGTAAAAATATTTTTTAGAAAATACTACTAACTGTTAACTAGTATATCACTACCTCTAGCAACTCAACAATTTGTAAGAACTAATTTAAGTATAGCAAATAATATCAATATCGAGTACTAAAATATTAAAAGTCACTAAAATTTAAGCAACTACTAATTAGCAAACATAGGAGACACTTTTCAATATTTTGTCAGGACAATTTCAAGATACTACAATCAATAGAAATACAATTGAACGACAAGCTTATTCAACCTTATGAAACAAGCTACAACGACGATAAAATGGAATATGCAATTAGCAAAAGTAACATAGGTAAGTCTTCCTCTATGCACATGGAAATAACAGTACATTCAACGAACATTGAAAACAAGGAAAAATTTAGACTTCACTACTTTTTATTTCAAGCAGTAAAAAATTAGAGCAAAGCACACTGAAAAATATTTTTGAGTAATGTGAATTTGAGTGTTGTTGGGGTGGGGGAGAGGGGTGGGGCATAAAAGTCACATCTATTATTTTTCAGAAAATGACTTTCCTTGGTCCATGAGGGAAGTCTTTTTCCCTCAAATAGAGAAAAATAAGTTATTTTGAAAAATATTTTATTACAACCAAACAAGAGAAAATAGAAAAACATTTTTCAGAAAATATTTTTCATCATACCAAACACACCCTTAATCTAAAAAAATTCCCTCAATCATCAATGATCATCCTCCGCTCAAATCTCCTATATTTTCTCGATCATCTATCAAAAAATTTCTGCCAAATTAAATCAATTCTTACTTCTTAAAAATGTTAGTTTCTTCTTCTATTTCTTCTCCTCATAAACATGATTGTTATTTGGGCATGCAATTGTTGGTGATGTACTTTTTTCATCACAAAGTGATTGTTGGTGATGTACTATTTTCATTATAGAGTGATAGATTATAATAACAACAACTACAACAATATATTCAGTGTAATCTCACAAAGTGATAAGATCAATAAGATCATCTTATTAGAAAATTAGCATGGCATATCTAATATCCCGTAATGCAAAACATCATATTTTTCCTCTTGAAGATCAAGGTTCCTTTTATTTTAGTAAAAGAGGAGAAATATTGATTTGTACACAAAAATACCTCAGACTAGAATCAAATCTGACAATAAAGAAAGGTGAGAATGTGAAAAAGACAAATGACTTAGCTATAAAAATTCAATTTTAAACTTCGACTCATAGAAAAACAAACATCCAGATTATAAAGACAAAAGCAAAAGAAAACAAAGTAGGATCTTTTCTGGGCACCTTTTATCTTTGGCCACCTCCGTTGACTGTCTTGTTCTTTTCCTAATTAATAAATTCTTATCACTTCAAAATAAATGTCAACATGTAATTTAAAGAAACTTATATCAAACAAGTCATAAATCTATACAAAATAAAGAGGCGGGGAATGATGTTACGATAATTGTATACGAATTATCCATCGCCTATTTATATCAAATGGATGGTAGAAATAAAAAGTGACGGCAGTAGCTGATATTGAATCTTATACAACAATTACTGATATTGAAAAAATGAACAGTGTATTATTACTGATACTGAAAAAAGATAAAATTATTAATTATTTTGATTAAATATTAGTGACCAATAGGATTATGACACATCATTAATAAAGTGGGATCAGTGCTAAACTGTTAAATACGAGGATAAAACAACCCTAATAGGCAGACAAAAAGGATATATTAGGCCTAATAAGTAGGCGGAAAGGATATTTTAGGCTCAATACGAAGATGAAGGACATTTTTACACTATTTCGCACAGTTGAAGGGCATTTTAGGCCCTTTCCGATTAAACAATTTAATTTCAAATAATATATTTCAATTAGATAGTTTTGGTTCAAAATTTGAATTTCTCTTGACATGCTTTCTCATTCATCTATTAAGTAGTTAATTTAATCACATAAAATATGTTATTTCCTCTAATTCTATACATTCGCCTCAAAAAGCTATAAAACTCTAAATATTTTCCATTTAAAATTAATATGTATAATTAAAAGAGATGACACTTTTTTTTTACTAGCTTTATCAGATAGACAAATGAAAATATACATATTTTTTCTTCTTCAAATTTTGAATCGAAGTACCTATTAAATCAAAATATATTACTAAAAATCATGGTATTCAACTGAGACAAAGATTTATTTGAGTGTTTAAATAAAATTGTGGGCGATGCAATTTTATTAAATTTAAATTCGTACAAAATTTGGATTATATTAAATTCAAAGTATATTAGTCCCAAATAAATATTGTGGATTAATATAATTGAATTAATTATTTAAGTCCAAATAGGTATGGATTTAAATAAGGCCCAATATTTATTGGGTTAGTCCATTAATTTGGGCTACAAGTGATGAATCCACTTTACTAAGCCCAAGATATTGTCATATTCTAGAGGCCCAAATAAGCGCCACGTGTCAAATGACATGGCATGCCAAGTCAAGTGAAGGAGCCAATAGGACCGTGCCACATGTCAAACTGATGTAGCAGACCCATAAAATAAAAGCCCATAAAAGGCACCACATCACTTAAATCTAATTGGTCAAAGGAAGTCCATATTCATCATGACTCTTCCTTTCCTACAACTATAAATAGGGGCCTCATAATTCAGAAAAATGATTCCCAGACCCCAGAACTCTAACAAGTAGCAAGAGAAAGCTCATGGATCAAACGCCGTAATTTCTCTAAAAAGTTCAAGCATTCAAATCAAGTTCATCAAAGTTCAAGATCAAGACCGCAATATTCAAGAACAAGCTCAAAAGCTCTTGAATTCAAGCACAAGTCAAGATCAAGTCCCTCAAGTCCATCAAATCAAATTCAAATTCAAGACTAAGCTTTAAGCCCTTGAATTTATATTTGAAAAGGCGAATCAGAGGATTCATAGAGATTGTAACACTCATTTATTGAAATCAATAAAATCAATTGTTGCAATATTTTCTTATCTCAAATTATTTATTTTTCGGTCTCGAAATTTTATTGTCCAATAAATTCTAGCACGCCCAGTGGGACAATCTCTACCTCTCATCTCAACTTTTCATACTTCAAAGTTTAAGAACAACGAAATGACTTCCTAGAAGATCAACTCTCAATCAACTGTTTCTAAGGATGCTGACTCAAAGTTCTCTGCTGGAGTAGAAAGCATCCTTGGTGTTACTTTCTGAACCTTAGGAGCTGTCACAAGGAGCAAGGCAGGCTTGTTAGGACAACAAACATATCCAGTGTCATTCGCACCAACTCCAATTTTTAGATCTTCAACCCCGAAAGGAATGAATTCCAATGCAAATGCTTTAGAAGGAGGAAACAGTGTGGCCGAATCACTGAAAAAGACTCTACCTCTACTTGAGCATTCCGATTCCAAATACTCTAGAGCCAAGAGCGATGATCGTTCAACAAATGCGTCATCTCCACTTACACCACATAACCTAAGTACTTCAAAGATCAACTTATGTGATAATCCATGTTACTCTTCAACATCTCCGGTGATCATGCAAGCAATGGTAACTAATGCCTCGTCTGTGGAGGAGCAGCTTGCGAATCTGACAAAGACAATTGAAGTCATGAGCAACTATGTTCAGAATCAAGAGGCTAGGATTGATAAGATAGTGGATAGGGTGGAAGGCTTGATAGACGGAGAATCTATCCATGCGCCGGGAAAAGCTCCAGAGGTTCATGAGATAGAAAATCCTGTGAAACAAACACCATCGACTAAAGAGGTACAAGTTTCTGTTGAGGGAATGATCCCAATTGGGCAATTGAGGGAATTTATTGAAGGGACCCTCAAAGACAAGTATGATATTGTCACCAAGTCTTCCCTTGCATATGCCAAGCCTTACACTGCAAGAATAGATAGCCTCAAAATGCCCGTTGGCTATCAACCCCCAAAATTTCAATAATTTGAGGGCAAAGGTAACCCAAAACAACATATCACTCACTTTGTCGAGACATGTAATAATTCTGGAACTTACGGTGACTATCTTGTCAAACAGTCTGTTCATTTCTTAAAGGGAAACGTCTTTGATTGGTATACGGATCTCGAGCTTAACTCCATCGATAGTTGGGAGCAATTGGAACATGAGTTCTTGAATCACTTTTATAGCACAAGGCGTACAGTGAGCATGGTAGAGCTCACAAATACTCGGGAAAGAAAGGACGAACCAGTCATTGACTTCATCAATCGATGGAGACATGCTATCCTAAACTGTAAAGATAGGCTCAGCGAAGCTTCTGCGATAGAGATGTACATCCAAGGAATGCACTGGAGGATTCTCTACATATTGCAAGGCATTAAGCCAAAATCCTTTGAAGAGTTAGCTACTCGTGCTCACGACATGGAGTTGAGCATGTCTTCTGCTAGAAAGGAAGGAACGTCTATCCATGACCCTAGAAGGGGAAAGGATAAGCAAGAACCCAAGAGATGGGGTAAGTTTGTCCCCAAAAATGATAATAAAGAATCCATGAATGTTGATGTGTCTCCTGTGAAAGTCACCACAAAGGTGAGCAAGAAGCAAAGTGTAAAGACGACTTCTGGAGCACGTCCAAATCAGAAAATGTTAAAGGAGATGCAAGAAAATAAATATCCCTTCCTTGATTCTGATGTTGCTGAGATTTTCGATGAACTCCTCCAGTATAAGCTCATCGAACTCCCAGAGATGAAGCGTCCCAACGAAGCCGGAAGGACCAATGACCCTAATTATTGCAAATATCATAGGCTCATAAGTCACCCTCTGGAGAAATGCTTTGTCTTTAAAGATAAAGTTATGCAACTGGCAAAAGAGAAGAAAATCTTCTTCGACGAGGAGACAACCAGTTCTCATCAAATCTCTATCACTTTTGGCTCGCTCGACCCGGTTAAAATTTGTGTCAAGGAGCATAATGAGGAGATATTAAAGCCCGACAGGTCTTCGGTTGATGAAGATGATAATGAAGGTTGGACTCTAGTGACTAGACGCAAACGCAAGAAGATGAACCTGCGAAAGGAGACGTACGAGCAGCCAACCGAAAGAAAAGTAGTGAAGAAACTAAGGAAACAGAAGTTTGTTGCACTTTTAAAAAGGACAAGGGTGACGGAGCTTCACCATCAGAAACCTCGACGTCCGGTAACTTTAGAGGAATTCTTACCGAGTTGGTTCCGCAATAAGACTGCCCAAGTCAACCTTGAAGCATCTTGTTTTAATACCGCCAAAGAGGGGACAAAGAGTGAGAATCTACCCATGAAAGTTCCTTCATCTTCCGAAAGGTTGGCTGAAACTCTTGGCGAAAAGACACATGCGTGTGATACAAAAATCACATTCACAAATAACGGTCTTCTGCTTGGTGAGATCCTACATAACCGTCACTTATACATGGTGGGTCAAATTCTAGGAAAGAAGATCAATAAAATCTTGATAGATGAAGGATCTGGAGTTAATATCCTGCCTATCTGTACGATGAAGGAGCTTGGCATCGCTACTAGCGAACTAGACGAAAGTCATATAATGATCCAAGGCTTCAACCAAGGGGGCCAAAGGGCCATAGGATGTATCAAGTTGGGGATTAGTATGGATGATTTTCAATCAAACCCATTGATGTATGTGATCGATGCCAAAACTTCATACAATGTATTGCTTGGTAGGCTTTGGGTGCAAGGGAACAAAATTATCTCGTCCTCTTACTATCAATGCTTGAAGTACCTAAAAAATGGAGTGGAAAGAACGATAGTTGCCGATAATTAGTCATTCACTGAAGCTGAGTCACATTTTGCCGATGCAAAATTCTACTTAAAGAATCATATTGTAGATGAAAAAAGGATTGAAGATATCACCAAGACCAAGTGTGACGATCTTGCATCTAAGAAGGTCGCGGTGACTATCGAAAAAATTCATCAACAGGAAGCCTTTCTTCACTTTCAATAAAAAAAGCGTCGCTCCTACGAAGAAAAAGCAGCTCCTGTTCTTCGCTACGTGCCAAAGGTAAAGAAAGAGGAAAATCACTCACCTGATGCCCAAGATAATGTGCTAAAGGTGCTTACTTTACCTGTCAGGAAGATTGATGCAATAAATCCATCCTCAAGGCCACTTGGGGAATCTGTGGCTCAAAATCTGCCGCCAGATATGGCACTTCCTACGAAGTGTACAAAAGAGGGCTTTGATCCAAATGCATACAAGCTATTTGTAAAGGCTTGATACAATCCTAATGAGCCATCAAGGTTGATCAAACTTCCATCAAAGGGTAACACCAGGCAAGTACGTGAAGGACTAGGAGACACGCAGCCACCTCCAATTCGCATCTCCATAAGAAGGGCAGTCAGTAATTACATCACCGTGGAAGAAGAATCTACTGCCGCTAATAAAAGACCCTCCGTATTTGATCGACTTGGAGAATCAACCGCAAGAACTTAGTGTTCGAAAGGTTGGGTCCTATAAATAAGAAAAAAAATAACAAGCGTCAAAGAAGTCATCAAAGAAAGATGCAACACTCTTCATTTAAAATCCAGAAGGATTTCTAAAGTTTGATTCCTTCTAGAATGAAGCGACAGACGGAACTGGTAGTTTCATGCAACGAGGTGTTAAAAGCGAAGGCGCATACTGTGGTTTATACCAAGCAACGCGAAAAATATGAAGAGAGTATTGGTCCTCGCATCATGTTATGACCCAGAATGAGAAAGATATCTCGTCTCAAATAAAGGTTGATGAAGAGATAAAAAATGCCTTTTGGTGTTATCATATATCCGTCAATGACGATGATCCTCAAGAGGAGGAAGATGCTGGAGATGCTCCATCGCAACTTGAAGAAGAAGTAAAGGCCACAATATATCCCTTAAAGAAAGTTAATCTTGGAACCGATGAAGAACCAAAACCAACTTACCTGAGTGCGTTTCTAGAAGTAGGGGAGAAAATTGCTTATATGGACACACTCAAAAAATAAATGGATGTCTTTGCCTGGAGCTATAAGGAAATGCCTGGCTTAGATCCAAAAGTAGAGGTCCATCAGTTGGCAATCAAGAATGGTGCCCGTCCTGTTAAGCAAGCCCAAAGACGCTTTAGGCCAGAGTTGGTTCCACTGATCAAAAATGAAGTTAACAAACTTATTGAAGCTGGATTTATTCGTAAAGTCAAATATCCCTCGTGGATTCAAGTATTGTTCCAGTACGGAAGAAGAATGGCCAAATTTGAGTTTGTGTCGACTTTCGAGATCTCAACAACACATGCCCTAAGGATGATTTTCCAATCCCCATATCGGAGTTAATGATTGATGCCACCACTGGTTATGAGGCAATGTCCTTCATGAATGGTTAATCCAGCTACAATCAAATTCGTATGGCGCCAAAGGATGAAGAACTCACTGCATTTCGTACGCCTAAAGGTATTTATTGCTACAAGGTGATGCCTTTTGGTTTGAAGAACGCTGACGCCACTTATCAAAGGGCTATGCAGAACATCTTTGACGGCCTGCTCCATAAAAATATTGAATGCTATGTGGATGATCTAGTGGTGAAGTCAATAAAGAGAGACGACCACTTAAAAGACCTAAGAATGGTATTTGAGTTACTTCGAAGATATCAACTTAGGATGAATCCATTGAAGTGTGCCTTTGGAGTTACTTCAGGAAAATTTCTTGGCTTCATTGTGCGACACCGAGGAACTGAAATTGATCAAGCTAAGATTGATGCAATTTTGAAGATGCCCGAGCCTCGGGATAGTCATGAGTTAAAAAACCTTCAAGAAAGGCTAGCATATTTAAGGAGGTTCATCTCAAACCTGGCTGGAAAATGTCAACCATTTAGTCGTCTTATGAAGAAGGACACTCCCTTCGAATGGGACCAAGCTTGTAGTAATGTCTTTGAGAGTATCAAATCGTACTTAATGAAACCTCCAGTTCTTGCGGCACCCATACCTGGGAAGCCGTTGATACTCTACGTCGTGGCACAAGAAAGGTCGGTTAGAATAGTGAAGGAAAAGAAAACTCTCTTTACTTCTGAGAAGAATGATGACACCAAATGAGCTAAAGTATTCTCCAATTGAAAAGTTATGTTTGACATTGGCCTTTTCAATTCAAAAGATGAAACACTACTTTCAAGCTCATGTGGTTCGTCTCGTGTCTAGGGCAAATCCCATCAAGTTTGTAATGTCGAAACTTGTCCTTAGTGACCGACTTGCAAAATGGTACCTTCAATTTCAACAGTTTGAGATTGTGTATGTTCCCCAAAAGGCCATAAAGGGACAATCATTGGCTGACTTCTTAGCAGACCACCCGATACCTGATGATTGGGAACTGAGCGATGAACTTCCTGATGAAGATGCAATGGTCATTGAAGTTATACCCACATGGAAGATGTACTTTGATGGTGCCGCACATCGAGATGGAGCTGGTGCCGGGGTGGTATTCGTCACTCCACAAGAAGAGGTCATCCCATACTCTTTTACCCTAAAAAATCATTGCTCTAATAATGTTGCTGAATATCAAGCTCTAATACTTGGACTTGAGATGGCAGTTGACATGAAACAACTGCAATTACGAGTCTTTGGTGACTCCCAATTGGTGATCAAGCAGCTTTTGGGAAGCTATGAAGTTAGAAAGCCTGAGCTACGATCATATCATAATTATGCACAAAAGTTGATGGGGTGTCTTGGAGGAGTAACCCTCCAACATGTGCCAAGGAGAGAAGATAAGCAAGCTGATGCCCTAGCTGCTCTAGCCTCAACCCTGACTCTTCCAAATCAGACCCAAGTTATTGTCCACCAAGAATGGGTAGTACCACCGTCAGATGAGGATGTGGAAAACTAAGTTGAATACCTCGTTGCCGTGTCTGAAGCTGTAAAAGAAGATTGGCGACAACCTATCATTGATTACTTATGTTATGGGATAATTCCAGAAAATCCAAGGAGAAGGACTGACATTCTTCGTCATTCACCTCGCTTCATTTACTACGAAGACACACTATACATAAGATCATTTGAAGAAGTACTCTTACGGTGTTTGGGAGAGGAAGAAGCAATTCAAGCTTTGCAAGAAGCGCACTCGGAAGTTTTTGGATCACATCAGTCTGGACCGAAGCTCCATTTTCATATTAAAAGGATGGGATATTATTGGCCAACAATGGTGAAAGATTTCTTGGACTATGCTAGAAGATGCAAAGCTTGTCAATTCCATGCAAATTTCATACATCAACCTTCAGAGGTACTACATCCAACTATAGCGTCTTGGCCATTCAATGCTTGGGGAATGGATGTTGTTGGTCCACTACCAAAGTCTTCTGATGGACACTTATACATCTTGATCGCGACAGATTACTTCTCAAAATGGGCCGAAGCTGTTGCTCTCAAGGAAGTAAAGAAAGAAAATATTGCGAACTTTATCTGAGTGAATATCGTCTACCGCTTTGGAATCCCTCAATATATAATAACTGACAATGGCAAGTCGTTTGATAACAAATTGATGAACAAGATTTGTGACCTCTTTGGCTTCAAGCAGCGCAAGTCTTCAATGTGTCATGCTGCCGCCAATGGTCTAGCTGAAGCCTTCAATTAAACTTTATGCAACTTGTTGAAGAAAGTCGTCTCCAAATCCAAACGAGACTGGCATGAGTGAATGGAAGAAGCTTTATGGGCGTATAGGATAACTTACCGTACACCAACACAAGCAACCCCATACTCACTTGCTTTTGGAGTTGAAGTAGTCCTTCCACTTGAGCATTAAATACCTTCTTTGAGATTGGTTATTCAAGAAGGGCTCACTGATGAAGAAAATGCTAAGTTACGTCTTGCGAAGTTAGAAGCTCTTAATGAGAAGAGGTTGGAGGCTCAACAAAATCTTAAATGTTATCAAGCCCGGCTATCTCATTCTTTCAACAAAAGGGTTCGCTTGAGGTGCTTCCTAGTTTGAGATCAAGTCCTTGTAGTAAGAAGGCCCATTATCACTTCTCATAAGTCTGGAGGCGAATTCACCTTAAAGTGAGATGGACCATATGTCGTACAAGAGGCATATTCAAATGGTGCTTACAAGCTTGTCGATGCAGATGGCGTGAGGGTTGGCCCCATCAACGCCAAGTTCTTAAAGAAGTATTATCCTTGAAGGAAGATGACATTTCTTAAGGCACGAGTATAAACTGCATGGACACTCCTTAAGGCACGAGTATAAAATGCATGTACACTCCTTAAGGCACGAGTATAAACTGCATGTACACTGAGTATAAACTGCATGGATACTCCTTAAGGCACAAGTATAAACTGCATGTACACTCCTTAAGGCACGAGTATAAACTGCATGTACACTCCTTAACACACGAGTATAAACTGCATGTACACTCCTTAAGGCACGAGTATAAACTGTATGTACACTCCTTAAGGCACGAGTATAAATTGCATGTCCACTCCTGGCCCGCAAGAGTATAAATTGTGTACGGCTCAAAAAGAAAATGAAAATTCGCTAGGTTGAAAACCTTGAAAGAGGCGACCTAGGCAAAAGTTAGGACACAAGAAAAAAAAACACTCACCCAGAACTACGTTGTGACTTGATCCTCTTTACTGAGGTATGTAGGCGCTTGAATTTCATTCTGAGTTCAGTTGCACGAGTGTCAAAAAAAATATGTTCATACAGTATCTACCATATGGATACCAAGTATGAAACTATTCTAATTAAATTTTGGACTTACTCTAAATATTTGTAACTCAATGGGGGCAACCCGTTGAAAAGAAAAAGAGTTCCTTCAATGGGATTTGGAATGCCAAAGTTCTCCAAGCCTACAACTAAAAGGATCTCAAAATTTACATGCCTTAAAGTGGACAAGATTTGTTCGTTTTCACCTTAAACGGGCCTCTAATGAGTTTATCCTTAAAGGATATTGAAATTTTCATGCCTTAAGGTGGACAAGATTTGTCCCTTTGTACCTTAAGCTGGCCTCTTACGGGTTTATCCTCAAAGGATATCAAAATTTTCATGCCTTAAGGTGGACAAGATTTGTCCCTTTGCACCTTAAGTTGGCCTCTCGCGGGTTTATCCTTAAAAGGATCTCAAAAGTTTCATGCCTTAAGGTGGACAAAATTTGTCCCTTTGCACCTTAAGCTGACCTCTCGCGGGTTTATCCTTAAAAGGATCTCAAAATTTCCATGCCTTAAGGTGGACAAAATTTGTCTCTTTGCACCTTAAGCTGGCCTCTTACGTGTTTATCCTTAAAAGGATATAAAAATTTCCATGCCTTAAGGTGGACGAAATTTGTCCCTTTGCACCTTAAGCTGGCCTATTACGTGTTTATCCTTAAAAGGATATAAAAAAAATTTATGCCTTAAGGTGGACAAAATTTGTCCCTTTGCACCTTAAGCCGGCCTCTCGCGGGTTTATCCTTGAAAGGATATCAAAATTTTCATGCCTTAAGGTGGACAAAAATTTATCCCTTTGCACCTTAAGCTGGCCTCTTATGTGTAATCCTTAAAAGGATATAAAAAAATTTCATGCCTTAAGGTGGACAAAATTTATCCATTTGCACCTTAAGCCGGTCTCTCGTGGGTTTATCCTTGAAAGGATATCAAAATTTTCATGTCTTAAGGTGGACAAAAATTTGTCCCTTTGCACATTAAGCTAACCATTGGAAAGGGCCCATACTTAAAAAATATCATTGCATAAGTTCATCAAGTGAAAGGGCCCATACTTAAAGAAGACCATTGCATAAGTGCATCGATGAAAGAGCCCATACTTAGAGACGATCATCGCATGAATACATCGGTGAAAGGGCTCATACTTAAAGAAAATTATGTCGTCTTCAAGCAAAGTCTTTCGATCTTAAGGTGATAGAGACGAAGTTAAACTCTTTCCACCTTAAGCCAGCCAATTGTTGCATAAGTCTTTCGATCTTAAGGTAATAGAGGCGAAGTTAAACTATTTCCACCTTAAGCCGGTCAATTATTGCATATTGCTACTTGTTTCAACTAAAAAAAAAAAAGGAGCAAAATAAAGAGAATAAGATAACACGAAGGGAAAAGAAATACCTTGGTTGATTCAAATCGGCCCAAGCTTCGATTGATATTGTGCCAGTTCGTGCAGGTTCAAGAAAGAATTACCATGATTATGGGTATCTATAGATACGTTAAGGCGGTTGGGGTTTTCTAATCCGTGGTAAACTCAAACTTCATGAGAATCCTCATGAGACAAGAATAAGTAATAGTTGATTCCTAGGATTAGATAGTGAAAGAAACGTGTCACACGGAAAAGTAAACTGGCCAATGGTTATTCCAATTCAAATATGGAATGTGAGTTACTGATTGTCAAATTAAAATGGAATTCAAATCCATAAATGTACTGCAAATGGGTGAATTAAAGGGAAAAGACATTGTTTCCATCCTAAACTATACTTGAAAAGTCGAAGTCATACCTAAACTATACTAGTGACCTATTACTCACCTAAACTATAAAAAAAATGAAACAATTTACACCCTGTCAGGCTACCACCACTTGCATGTGGTGTAGTATTTTACACGCGCTGCCATGTCAGTACCAAGTCAGTAAAAAGTATCACTTTTTTATAGTTAAGGTGTGTAATAGGTCACTTATATAGTTTAGGTGTGGATTCGACTTTTTGACTATAGTTTGGGGTGGAAACGATGCCTTTTTCCTTAATGTTTTTAGTCGTTTACTTTTGTTATTTAATAGGCTGGACGCGCCTAAAATAAGTGTAACACACGCGCCTTAGAATGGGGGTCGTGGAGAGGTAATAATATCACTTTTATATAGTTAAGGTGTGTAATTGATCACTTATATAATTTAGGTGTGACTTAAACTTTTCTTGTATAGTATGGGGTGGAAATGATGTCTTTTCCCGTGAATTAAATATTACAATGTAATAATTTGTCACCATTCCATCATGTTATCATGTAGCATGCCTAAATCGTCCTTGTTCCCCCAATGTGCATGTATTGGTCACTTAATTTTCAATTAAATTAAAATTGAATACTTCAAGACTAGTCTATGAATATTTAAATATCTCGACAAGTCTTGAAGTAGGGGGCATTTATGGGCGATGCAATTTTATTAAATTTAAATTCGTATAAAATTCGAATTATATTAAATTAAAAGTATATTAGTCCCAAATAAATATTGTGGATTAATATAATTGAATGGGGTTAGTCCATTAATTTGGGCTACAAGTGATGAGTTCACTTTACTAAGCCCAAGATATTGTCATATTCTAGAGGCCCAAATAAGCGTCACGTGTCAAATGACATGGCATGCCAAGTCAAGTGAAGGAGCCAATAGGACCGTGCCACATGTCAAACTGATGTAGCAGTCCCATAAAATAAAAGCCTATCAAAGGCGCCACATCACTTTAATCTGATTGGTCAAAGGAAGTTCATATTCATCATGGCTCTTCCTTTCCTACAACTATAAATAGGGGCTTCATAATTCAGAAAAATGACCCCCAGACCCAGAACTCTAACAAGTAGCAAGAGAAAGCTCGTGGATCAAACGCCGTAATTTCTCTAAAAAGTTCAAGCATTCAAATCAAGTTCATCAAAGTTCAAGATCAAGACCGCAATATTCAAGAACAAGCTCAAAAGCTCTTGAATTCAAGCACAAGTCAAGATCAAGTCCCTCAAGTCCATCAAATCAAATTCAAATTAAAGACTAAGCTTTAAGCCCTTGAATTTATATTCGAAAAGGCGAATCAGAGGATTCATAGAGATTGTAACACTCACTTATTGAAATCAATGAAATCGATTGTTGCAATATTTTCTTGTCTCGAATTATTTATTTTTCGATCTCGAAATTTTATTGTCCAACAAAAATATCATATTTGTCGTGATAACAAAGCAATTCATATCTAGCTATTTTTCCTATAATTAAGATTGCTTTTCTCATGATTAAGTCTCTAACTATTTCTGTTTTTTTTTTAATATTATAATTTTTTTGCATCCTATTTAAAATTAACTTATTTTAAATAGATTAAGAGCATAAATGACCTTTTTCTTATTTTTGAGCATTTATAATTTGATTTTATTTGTCTAAGTTTTTTTTTTACTTAAAATTAAAACTAAACTAAAATCAATCAAATCAAACAATAACAACTTTTTGATTGGCTAGGGGTATAAAGTATCTCATTTGTCTCAATTTATACGAGGTAATTTGATTCGACACTAAATTTAAATTTTTATATATATTTTTTAATTTATGATCTAAAATAAGTTATAAATGTTTAAGTGATAATAAATTATTTTATTAAGAAAAAAATAAATATTTTAAAATTAAAATTATTAAAAATAAAAATATATATATTTTTTAAGATGAATTAAAAAAAATGTATCATATAAATTGAATGGAAGGGAAAATACTTCTTTACATAAAGTAAAGTAAGCATGCCTCACACCAGCTATCAATTAGAGCAAAGATTTGGAGTTTTTCGAGGGAGAACACTTGGCTGGCTTTTTCCATATGACGATTCAGATATTGCGTTATTTTAAAGAGAAATAAGTACAATTACAAGGGGAAAATATAATGAAATATTTTTTCTATTTTATTTTAGCTGATATGCTTATTAAAAATATATATTTAAATTTAATTATTTTATTTATAAAATTAAAAAAATATTATTTTTATTATTAAATGACTATATAAAGTGAATATATTTAAATTTATTTTCTTAAAACATAATTAATAAGATGATTTTAATAAAATAAACTTTTAATAATTATTTTTTTAAGTAAAGTGTCAAGTAAGAAAAGCTAATTATTTTAAAATGAAGAGAGTAGCTTCAACCTTCTGTCTTTTCCTTACGAGTTTATAAACTTCAGTCATGGTATAAGGACCTAGTGCAACAGTGAAGCGATTCGGCAATATCTATGGTATCAGATCCATGAAATACCTGTATACATAACTGTTAGATGTTCAACACATCATTCCTAATGAATATCATCAGGAAGAAAAATACTGTGAAAAAACAGTAAAAAAAAAAGAGTATGATATTTCTCGGCACTTGGATCTGCTTAATAAATGGGCGATCCCAAAAGTGTCACCCAGAAAGTTGTACCAAATGGAAACTTTCGAGACTTTAGGTCTCAAACAAGTTGTTAAGACAACTGAAGAGATACTTACAGTAGATAGTGATCATGCTATTTTCAAATTATTATCTGAAAGTGATTTTGCTCCATATCGTGAAACATGTAAGTTTATGCATATTGGTTTAATTCAGGCCGCATTTAAACCACTAACCCTGAGAGGTTTGCCTGAAAGCTTTATTGCAGCTTTAAGAGATGGCAGAAATAAAAATTGGAAGAAGTCTCTTATTAGGACAGTCCAAATAAGTTTGGCTTATGGCCCAGTATATTTTAACGCATATCCTAATCTACAGACATCTCTCACTGATGAGAATTCTTTGGATGCATTAATTCTGAGTATTAAATTACATGGATATGATTATATGCCTGGTACTGAGGTTATATGTATTTGTTATAGGATATATTATAAACCTCTCCATACTTTAAATCCAATGTATAGAATGATGGATTTCAAAAATAAAACTATTTTAATGGAAACAAATTTTTGTAGGTCCAAAGTTGTTACTAGGCGATCTATAAAATGGATGAAATTGATTTCCCAAAAGAATGAATTCTTGAGGATGCAGCACCTCCTCAAACAGATCTCAATTAAGAGATTTCAGAGGTAGAATAATCCGCTGATGGTACTGTTTGAATCAGATTTTTTGATTCATTACCTCTGTTAAACAGAGCTGATGATTTGCGTGTTGCAACATCATCAAGATTAACAAGATCAGCATCTTCATGCATATCTCCTGTTGATTATATTGTTAGATCTCCCTATAAAGCTTCTACATCCCAGATTAGAGAAAGCACTAGAATGAATAGCATCAGAATTGATAATGATAATATTGTTACTGCAATTCCTGATATGGATCCAACTAAGTCCGAAATGGAATTTCCAACTGGTTTAAAATGAATCACAACCAAATTGATTTTAGTCCAGGATCTCTGGCAAGGAAAATAATTTCTGAAGAATTCTATAAACCTAGATGGTAATTATTCCGAACATGGTTTTTCAGAACTTTAGCAAAGAAGAAAAAACTGCTTTCCAGGAAGAATTCTATGCAGATCTTTCTATGCATGATAAAATAATTGCTTTTGTGCCCTTGTTGATGGCCAGATATATGGATAATTATATTTTCATGCTAGCTAGGGAGTTTAAATTACCTATCGAAGAAACTACTACTTCAGTATTCTTATGGCACCTCGAGAAAATTTTAAATTAAGTACAACTTTGGTCTATAAAGAAATTACGGTACAAAGAAAAACAAATGGGGTAGAATATTTATGTGTACATGTTATTTGTACTCTGTTGCTGCCAAGGTAAAGACTTGAAAGTATTGTTATATTATATATGTGATAAGTGTTTAGTTGTGGGGCCACCCCCTTTTTAATAATTTCCCCTAATTAGTAGTAAACAAAAAGGGCAAATATTCCTTTGTTCACTGGAACTCCTGGCAACTATAAGGGAAAGAAAGAAAAAATGAAAAATGAACGTGCAGGCCTAATGTTTCAATTCCTCCTTCTTCTAACAAATACAAAAAGGAGAAATTAGTTTTCTTGCTTGGGTTCCAAGGCGTGAAGAAACAGTACTATCAATACTCCTTCTGTTTGTACCCTTCTCTTCTTTCAACATCGAGGAATTAATTTCATATTTAGACTTGGGATTGAATTTTAAAGGGTAAATTTTCTATCCCATTCTCGAACTTATTTATGAATTCGTATTTAGAGATAGTTAATTTGAATCTTGGTACTAACTCTTAAAGTGGGATGTTCAATTTGTATCTTTGCACTACTACTTGAATTGGGTTCATGGAAAAAGGAGGGAAATGGAGAATTTTGATTAAAGATGAGCTTTTGAGAATTTTTATCGATTGGGTAGTTTTACCCTTGAAGTGTATAAGTTAGAAAAGTTAGAATCTATTTCGTTCTTGTTAAGGGAGTCGATTAATTTGGGACATAAGTGAAGATTATTAAAATATGTTATTGAATGCTCCTACGAATTACTTATGGGCATATATGTTATTCTTGTATATAGTGAATTGCCTTTTGAACAGCGAAAGTTGGTGGTTGGAAAGATAAAAGTTATACTCATGTGGGTTGAGTTATTTTGGTCCCGAAATTCTATCGTAGCTAGTTAAGCATTGAGGTATGTAAAGCTAAATCCTCTCTCGCTGTTAAGGCACCACCCTACACCATGTGCTCCTTCTTCTTAATGTTAATATGATTTTCATGAAATGCGAGAATAGAACCTTTGTATCGTCTTACATATCTTTCCCTCGTTCTACCGCCAAGTTTATAAGTATCTGTCTTCTCTCTTTGAGTTAAATCCCATGACAGCCCCATATTATCATAAGTTTCTTTTTATACTTGAAATCCTTAGGCCACAATATATATTCCACACGTTAGGAATAAAAGTAAATAGTAATAATATAGTTGCATTTGTATGTGTTTGACATTATTTGATAAACATTAACGACGGGAGGGTACATAGATTTGGCTTGGCATATCGCTCGACGTGATTCTGTGCACAAGATCAAGACCAGACCACTATAGTGAGCCCAACCATTGGGCGTACCCGCCTTCATTGCATCATTTGTATTTGAAGTCAGTTGGGTTTCCCCTGACTCGAGCCAACATATGGCATATATGGCCTGCGGGCAGACCCCCATAGTGAGCCCCTAGGCGGGGCATACCTGGATACAGACTGCGAATACAGTTACATATATGGGATCATAGAAATGAGTATGTAGGCAACATATGCTTTATACTTGCTTAGATTGCCTTCGAAAGTCTATCTTATGATCATTTGTACGACTTATAGGATAAGCGCATCATCTAGACAGAGTATAGGTTCTATACTAATAATGAATGCTTTTCTACATATTATATATGATGCTAATAAAATTGGTGCATAAGTCATTAGTTCATATCGTATAGGTGTTATTTGTTGGCTCATACGTTTTTCACTTTACCATTTGACTCATATGAGCTTCTGTATTTGTTTAGCTGTTATTCTGTCTGCTTTCATACCGGTACATGTTGTTTATGTACTGACGTCTCGGGTCCACTATGTTTTGATAATACAGGCTCCGATCCTCCTAATAGCAGACGTCCACGTTTGGTTCTATTACCGTTTCCAATTGATATTTTAGTGAGCTCCAACTCTTTTTGGAGCCAATTTATCCCGGGTATTTTTTATTATGTGTACAGGTCTCTGGTTAGGCATGACGGGCCTAATGCCAACTAGTCACTTGTAGTATAGTGTGTTAAACTGACTAGAGGCTTCATGGACATCAGGTAGTATTGTATAGTTTTGTTAATGTAACTCTCTCATGTATATATTCAACGCTTGTCTAATGTCTTGCCTGTAATTAACATTTTAGGACGTGACAAACTTGGTATCAGAGCCTAGGTTCAGGTGTCTCGGGGAGTCTATGAAGCCGTGTTTAGTAGGACCTTACTTATCGATGTGTTGCGCGCCACATTTATAATTAAGGGACTACATGGACATTTAGGAATTCGACCTTAATTAATAATCTAGATCGTTCAATAGAGTTAAGTCATAGAAAGTTACTTCTGACTCCTATTTTGTTTATTTGTGCTATAGACCATGTCTGCTACAGAAAGGGATAAAGCAGCCCAGCAGGCCACAACTAGCACTACTCAGGAGGCAACTACTACTGGGCAATCTCCTATATTGGTGGATTTGAATAAGACTCAAGAAAGTTTGTTGGGTTCTATACTTTCAGGTTCTCAAATGCTCGGAACGGAAGGGCCTATAGGGGTTTCTACACCTCCAGTGGTGCCAACGATAGTTCCTATCCAACCACCAGGTGCCTCAGACTCAGATCTTAAGAGAACGATACAGCTGCTTCCATAGTTGGTCGCCGCTCAGGCCCAAAGACAAAATATGGACGTACTTGTTGCTGCTCAGGGAGGGGTAGCCAAATCTTGGATCAAAGATTTCCTTCTTATAAATCCACCAGAATTCATAGGTTCTAAGCTTACAAAGGATCCTCAATAATTCATTGATGAGTCTTATATAATTTGTAAGGTGATGCGGGTCTCAGATACAGATGCAGTTGAATTGGCCGCACATCGACTGAAAGATGTTGTTGTTGATTGGTATGAGATGTGGGTTGCCTCGAGAGGTCAGGAAGCTCCTCCAACATTCTGGGCAGAATTTGCAAAAGCCTTCATAGATCATTTCATGCTATTAGAGCTCAGAGAGGCAAGGGTGGATGAATTTCTATCCTTAAAGCAGGGTAATCTTAGTGTCAAGGAGTATTGTTTGTGATTTACGCAGTTGTCGAAATATGCTCCAGAGGTGGTTAGCACCCAAGAAAAATGGATTCATTACTTTGTGAATGGCCATGAGAGCCCTTTGAAGGACCTTTTTTCTGTTGCTGCTATGAATAAAGATTTGGATATAACAAGGATCATGTCATGTGCTCAACAAATAGAGAAAAATCAATGTAATCGTGAAATAAATAGTGAAAGGGAGTAGAGTAAGAGAGCTAGATGACCAGCCAGTATCAGGGAAGCATTAGAGCTATCACTAGTAGAGGGCCACCTAGGCAGACCCAGTCAGTTGTGCGCTCCACATCTAATGCTTCAACTCAGTTCTTGAGGAATAGGTATGAGCAGATCCAGACTTCTAGAGCCCCATACTTATGACCTTAGAGGGGCACTAGTCGAGGGTTACCACCTCGACCTACATGCAGGCAATGTGGTCGACCATATGGAGGAGAGTATCGGTGTGGTTCAAATGCATGTTACTGGTGTGATATAGAGGGTCATATGGTATGTGACTGTCCACAGCTCATAGGTAAAGGTAGAGGTGATCGATCACAACATACAGGGTTTGCATCAGTGCCATCTTCTCGCGGTCCTCAGGCATCAACATGCAGAGGATCTGTTAGGGGCAGAGGGCCCGGTTCGAGCGCAGGCCCAAACCGTATGTATGCACTAGCTGGTTGGAAAGATTCAGAGGCATCTCCAGATGTGGTCACAGGTACCTTAGCTGTCTTTTCACATGATGTATATGCCTTGATAGACCCAGGATCTACTTTGTCATATATTACTCTATTCGTTGCTAAGAAGTTTGGAGTAGAGCCGGAGTTGTTACAAGAACCATTTCTAGTATCGACTCCAGTATGAGATTCTATTATAGTTAGACGGTCTACTATAATTGTGTGGTGACAGTTTGTGGTCATGCTACATTGTCTAATTTGATTGAACTTGAAATGGTCGACTTTATGTTATTATGGGCATGGATTGGTTATCCTCCTGTTATGCTATAGTCGATTGTCGAGCCAAGGTGGCTCATTTCCACTTCCTAGGAGAGCCAGTCTTAGAGTGGAAGTGTGATTCTATATGCCTAAAGGGAGGTTTATTTCCTTTCTTAAGGCACGAAAGCTTATCGCAAAGGGGTGTTTGTATTACCTAGTACAAGTGAAAGACATTGAGGCCAAAAAGCAGGTACTGACTCTCCAATTTATACCAGTGGTGAATGAGTATTCAGATGCATTTCCTGATGAACTTCCTAGATTACCTCCTATCAGAGAAATTGGTTTTGGTATTGATGTGGATCCCGATACCCAGCCGATATCAATTTTGCCTTATAGAATGGCGTCTGCAGAACTGAAAGAACTAAAAGAACAGTTAAAGGACTTACTTGATAAAGGTTTCATTCAGCCTAGTATATCACCTTGGGGTACGCCAGTGTTTTTTGTACGTAAGAAAGATGACACGTTGCGAATGTGTATAGATTACAGGCAGCTGAACAAAGTAACAATAAATAATAAGTACCCTCTTCCCCGAATAGATGATTTATTCTATCAATTGCAGGGAGTTAAATGCTTTTCAAAGATTGATTTGAGGTCTGGTTATCACCAGTTAAGGATTCGTGAAACAGATATTCCCAAAATAGCCTTCCGAACAAGATATGGGCACTTTGAGTTTCTTGTCATGTCATTTGGACTAACGAATACTCCGGAAGCCTTTATGGACATGATAAACAGAATTTTCAAACCTTTTCTTGATATGTATGTGATTATATTTACAGATAATATTATGATATATTCATGTAATGAAGTTGAGTATGCAGATCATTTGAGTTCAGTATTGTAGACACTGAGAGAGCACCAGTTGTATGCTAATTTCTCTAAGTGTGAGTTTTGGTTGACCTCGGTAGCCTTTCTTGGTCATGTGGTATCTGGAGAAGGCATTAGAGTAGATTTTTAGAAGATAGATTGGGCTAAGTCTAACCTCTACCGCAAGAATTATAGAACATCTCATAAATCAAGACACGATGCGGTTGTATCAACTTTTGCTCATGGGTCATAAATTGTTGTTTGAAAGTCCTTGGACTAAGTCATGCGTGTTAGGCAGGAGTTGTAGAACATCTCATAAATCAAAACATAATATGATAGTGTCAACTCTTATCCATGGGCATAACTTGTTTAAAAGTAAAAAAAGAGCAACCCGAAGCACTAAAGCTCTCGCTATGTGCAGGGTATGAGGAAGGTCTCCACCACAAGGGTGTGTTATACGCAGTCTTACCTTCCATTTCTGCCAGTGGCTATTACCAGTTGTTTGAAAGTCCTTGATTTATAAAATATCTCATAAATCAAGACATAATATGGTAGTATTAACTTGTTATACGATGGAGAGAAGATCCGAGTGAGGACGACGGGAGAAGACTCAGAGCATTTTTCGGTTGAGACAGGGTTACATCAGGGATCGACTCTTAGTCCATTCCTTTTTGCGTTGGTGATGGATGTGTTGACGCGGAGTATTCAAGGCGAGGTGCCTTGGTGTATGTTATATGCGGATGATGTAGTGCTGATTGATGAGACATGGGGTGGTGATGGTGGTGTGAATGATAATTTAGAGGTTTGGAGGCAAACCTTTGAGTCTAAGGGGTTTAGGTTGAGTAGGTCCAAGATGGAGTATTTGGAATGCAAGTTTAGCGACTCGAGGTAAGAGTACGAAGTGGTGGTGAGGTTGGACTCCCAGGATGTTTGTAAGAGAGATTAATTTTAAGTATCTTGGGTCTATGATCCAGGGAAATGGTGAGATTGATGAGGATATTTCTAAACGTACTGGAGAAGGTTGGAAGAAATAGAGGCTCACCTCGGGAGTGTTGTGCGATAAGAAGTGCCCTTTAAGCTTAAAGGCAAATTTTATAAAGTGGCAGTTCGTCCGACCATATTGTATAGAACGAAGTGTTGGCCATTTAAGCACGTTCACATCCAAAAATTGAAGGTGGCAGAAATGAGAATATTGCGTTGGATATGTGGGCTTACTAGACGGGACAGATTTAAGAATGAGATTATCTGGGAGAAGGTGGGAGTGGCTTCGGTAGAGAACAAGATGCGTGAAGGAAGGTTGAGATAGTTTGACATATGATGAGGAGAGGCACGGATGCCCCGATTCATAGGTGTGAGAGGCTAGCATTGGATGGTTTTAAGAGGAGCAGAGGTAGGCCGAAGAAATACTGGAGAGAGGTAATTAGACATAACATGGAGCAGCTTCATCTTACTGAGGACATTACCATAGATAAAAAGGTGTGAAGGTCGAGGATAAGGGTAGAAGGTTAGTGTTAGTGTGTGGGTTGTAGCAAGCAGTCAGGAGAGTTCTTGTGTAGCCGAGTTAGTAATCATAAGACAATATACATAGGTGTCTTTGGTATGTGAGTGTATGTTACTACTAGGTGGGTGTCCTATTTTTTATTTCTTAGTTCCTATTTTTCTTATTCCGTGTTGCTCTTATTTAGCGTATTTCATATGTCTCTGATTTTTATTTTATTATTTCTTATTCTTTATTTCGGTTATGTCATCCATCCCTTGTTTACTATTCTTTATCTTGAGCCGAGGGTCTATCGAAAATAGTCTCTCTACTTCTTCGAAGATAGCGGTATGAACTGCGTACATCTTACCCTCTCCAGACCCCATGCTTTGGGAATACACTGGGTTTGTTGTTGTTGTTGTAGAAGCTGTGAAGAATTGGCCAATCTTGGCATTCGCTTTATGGATTCTGAAAATGGTGGTGTTGTGGTACTTAATACAGCCGATTCATCACTCGTAGCATTGGTTAAACAGAGGTAATATGATGACCCCTTATTGCTCCAATACAAAGAGGGAATCCAACAATATCAAATCACGACATTTGACCTAGCAGGTGATGGCACCTTAAGGTGTTGAGGTGGATTATGTGACCTTGATGTTGATGGGTTGTGATAACAGATTATGGCTGAGGTGCATTGCTCTCGTTATTCAATCCATTCCGGCTCTACAAAAATGTATCATGATCTTAAAGAGATCTACTGGTGGAATGACATGAAGAAAGATATAGCAGAATATGTGGGATAGTGCTCTAATTGTCAGCAAGTGAAGGCGGAACATCAAAGACCTGGTGGCGGAGCTCAAACTTTTAGTATTCCAGTGTGGAAGTGGGATGCTATTAATATGGCCTTTGTTGTAGGCTTACCTCTTTCTTATCGGAAATATGACTCTATTTGGGTAGTAGTTGATCGGCTGATGAAATTAGCCCATTTTCTTCCTGTTAAATCTACCAGCACGACTGAGAATTATGCCAAACTATATGTAAAAGAGGTTGTCTGCCTACATGGGACCCCGATGTTTATTATTTACGATAGAGGTTCCCCGTTTAAAGCTCAAATTTGGATATCATTCCATATGAGCTTGGATACGCAGGTGAACCTCAGTACTGCATTTTATCCTCAGACAGATGACCAAGCTGAGCGCATCATTCAGATGCTCAAAGATATGTTAAGAGCATGTGTGCTGGATTTTGAAGGTAATTGGGATGATCATTTGCCTTTAATAGAATTTGCTTATAATAACAGTTATCACTCCAGCATTGGCATGGATCCATTTGAATCTCTATATGAAAGACGATGTAGATTGCCTATTAGTTGGTTCGAAGTAGGTGAGACACAGGTATTGGGTCCATATCTAGTCCATCAAGCTGTTGAAAAGGTTAAACTGATATGAGGGCGGTTGAAGACTGCCCAGAGTAGGCAAAAATCATATACGGATATGCGTCGTAGAGATTTAGAATTTTAAATTGATAATTTCATGTTCTTGAAGGTATCGCCTATGAAAGGCGTTAGGCGATTTGGTAAGAAGGGTAAGTTAAGTCCCAGGTATATTGGGCCCTATAGAGTTATTCACAAAATTGGCCAGGTAGCCTATGAGTTAGAATTACCTTCAGAGTTAGCTGCAATTCATCCTGTCTTTCATGTGTCTATGCTACGTAAATGCTTAGGAGAGTTGTCCCGTGTCACCCATATTGAAGGTATTGAGTTTGCTGGAGACTTATCTTTGGAGGAAGTCCCCGTGGCTATATTGGATCGCCAAGTCAAGAAGTTGAGAACCAAAGATATAGCTTTAATAAAGGTGCTTTGGAGGAACCAGAATATAGAAGAAGTCACTTGGGAAGCAGAAACAGATATGAAAATAAAATATCCTTATTTATTTCAAAAACTATTAGAAGGTTCTTGAACTACTTGCCCCTTTATATGATAATTAGTTTCTACTATATTTTGTTCTGTTGATATCTGATTCTTACCTGATATGTCTAGGTACATGATTTGTGCCTAGGAGCCTTGAGATTTACATTGAAACATCATGCAGATGTCGAGTATAAGGTAAGTTACATGGTTAGTTATGACTTTTTAATGGTGTTTAAGGTCAAGAGGAGCCTTGTGTACTATTATTTTTGAGTTTAAGGCCAAGCGGAGCCTCGTGTGTTATTTTTTGAGTATTATATGTGTTGTGACACTCTGTGAAGCGTATTTGGATGTATTCTGGCTAACTGACAGGTACCCGATAGACCTATTTACAAAGAAAACTCTGGCAACATTTTTGGAAATTTAGGGAGTTAGTCAAATTTAAGGCCTCATGATGGATCAAGTGAGACAAGAGTTGAATAAATGATCTTAAGAATGTCTTGGATAGTTATGGGATAGAAAGTAAGGTGCAAGCATCATTCAAGGACAAATGATCCTAAGTGGGGGAGATTGTGGCACCTCGAGAAAATTTTAAATTAAGTACAACTTTAGTCTATAAAGAAATTACGGTACAAAGAAAAACAAATGGAGTAGAATATTTATGTGTACATGTTATTTGTACGTTGTTGCTGCCAAGGTAAAGACTTGGAAGTATTGTTATATTATATATGTGCTAAGTGTTCAGTTGTGGGGCCACCCCCTTTTTAATAATTTCCCCTAATTAGTAGTAAACAAAAAGGGGAAACATTCCTTTATTCACTGGAACTCCTGGCAACTATAAGGGAAAGAAAGGAAAAAGGAAAAAGGACGTGCAGGCCTAATGTTTCAACTCCTCCTTCTTCTAACAATTACAAAAAAGAGAAATTGGCTTTCTTGCTTAGGTTCCAAGGCGTGAAGAAACAGTACTATCAATACTCCTTCTGTTTGTACCCTTCTCTTCTTTCAACATCGAGGAATTAATTTCATATTTAGACTTGGGATTGAATTTTAAAGGGTAAATTTTCTATCCCTGTCTCGGACTTATTTTTGAATTCGTATTTAGAGATAGTTAATTTGAATCTTGGTATTAACTCTTAAAGTGGGATGTTCAATTTGTATCTTTGCACTACTACTTTAATTCGGTTCATGGGAAAAAGGGGGGAAATGGAGAATTTTGATTAAAGAGGAGCTTTTGGGAATTTCTATTGATTGGGTAGTTTTACCCTTGAAGTGTATAAGTTAGAAAAGTTAGAATCTATTTCGTTCTTGTTAAGGGAGTCGATTAATTTGGGACATAAGTGAAGATTATTGAAATAAGTTATTGAATGCTCCTACGGATTACTTATGGGCATATATGTTATTCCTGTAGCTAGTGAATTGCCTATTGGATAGCGAAAGTTGGTGGTTGGAAAGATAAAAGCTATACTCTTGCGGGTTGAGTTATTTTGGTCCCAAAATTCTATCGTAGCTAGTTAAGCACTGAGGTATGTAAAGCTAAACCCTCTCTCGCTGTTAAGGCACCACCCTACGCCATGTGCTCCTTCTTCTTAATGTAAATATGATTCTCATAAAATGAGCGAATAGAACCTTTGTATCGTCTTACATATCTTTCCCTCGTTCCACTTCCAAGTTTATAAGTATATGTCTTCTCTCTTTGAGTTAAGTCCTATAACAGCCCCATATTATCATAAGTTTCTTTTTATACTTGAAATCCTTAGGCCACAATATATATTCCACACATTAGGAATAAAAGTAAATAGTAATAATATAGTTGCATTTGTATGTGTTTGACATTATTTGATAAACATTAACGACGGAAGGGTACATAGGTTTAGCTTGGCATATCGCTCGACGTGATTTTGTGCACAGGATCGAGACCAGACCACTATAGTGAGCCCAATAATTGGGCGTACCCGCCTTCGTGGAATCATTTGTATTTGATGTCAACTGGAACATCTTGTATTGGTTTCCCCTGAGTCGAGCCAACATATGGCATAGATGGCCTGTAGGTAGATCCCCATAGTGAGCCCCTGGGCGACGCGTACCTGGATACAGACTGCGGATACAGTTACATTTACGGGATCATAGAAATGAGTATGTAGGCAACATATGCTTTATACTAGCTTAAATTGCCTTCGGAAGGCCATCTAATGATCATTTGTACGACTTATAGGATAAGTAAATCATCTAGACAGAGTATAGGTTCCATACTATAATGAACGCTTTTATACATATTATATATGATGCTAATAAAATTGGTGCATAAGTTATAAGTTCATATTGCATAGGTGTTATTTGTTGGCTCATACGTTTTTCACTTTACCATTTGACTCATATGAGCTTCTGTATTTGTTTAGATTTTATTTTGTCTACTTTCATACCGGTACATGTTGTTTATGTACTGACGTCTCGGGCCTACTATGTTTTGATAATACAGGCTCCGATCCTCCTAATAGCAGACGTCCACGTTCGGTTCTATTACCGTTTCCAACTGATATTTTGGTGAGCTCCAATTCTCTCTGGAGCCAGTTTATCCCGGGTAATTTTATTATGTGTACAGGTCTTTGGTTAGGCATGACGGGCCTAATGCCAACTAGTCACTTGTAGTATAGTGTGTTAAACTGACTAGAGGCTTCATGGACATCATGTAGTATTGTATAGTTTTGTTAATATAACTCTCTCGTGTATATATGCAACGCTTGTCGAATTTTTTGCCCGTCATTATCATTTTGGGGCGTGACGAATTCCCTACCCAACATTTCTTTCAAATCGTAAGAGACAACAGGATAGTTGATAACGCCCAAACTACAGCTCTTGTAAGAGTGTAAGCGGTTGCTGTCAAATATAGAACCCAACTGGGTTGGGTGTCGAATCCCACAAGGAATACTTGGTCACTAAGTGTTGCAATTATTAGTAGACTGTTGATCGAAAATTCCACGGAAAAGGGGGGATTGGATTGTGGCTTGAATTAATGCTATCAAAGTAACAACAGAATGCTTTGTTTAGTAAGATTTAATCACAGAGAAAAATAAGTTAGGGTTATGTCCACCTTATGAGTTATACGTATCTATTAACTATGAGTAATGCGGAATTCAGACATGCATGCACTTATAGAGATTCGTATTCTAATGGTAAATCCTAGTGTTTCTCAACCATCAAGGATTATTTCACTTTAACTCTCTCGAGCTTAAAGAGTATAACTAATGGTACGAACTCTCCAAGAGATTAATCCGGTTAAGGCATTAATGTGTAAATTGGGGTTGGTAGCCCTATTTCCTTGTCACACTCTCTTTTCCAAACATGTAACTTTTCTCTCTAACAAGTTAATGCTATAATGGCGTATTCTATATGTTTGCAACCACAAGAATTTAATTAAAACGAAGAGAGTAATGATATAAGTAGCATACGCATCAAGAATTCACAAACTCATAGCAATAGATAGTATCTCACAAGACTTCCATAACCCTAACAGAGAAGTTTAGCTACTCATGAGTGCAAAGGAAAACAACGAAGACATCATCATCATACCACAACCTAGAATAAACTTGGCGATGGGGATGGATTGGCGTCAATAAAAGAATGTCGTTCTCTTCCTATCCGTTGCTCACAAGAGCCGTGTTTTCTGTTCTAAAACCTCTTACAAAAAACGAAATTGAATAATGAGTGAATGATAATGCTGCTGAAAAATTCAGCAATAAGGTTTTTATAGTATCCTTCTCTAACTAAGTTGTTACTGCATCCATAAGTCTTTAAAAATACTGGGTTTGCCCGGGAAAAAGTTCTCATGCATCACTTTCAGTCCAAAAGTTGTCTTCCCTCTAATGTGAAGTTTTCCTTTGCTGCTCATAAGTCCATAAAGTGCTGAAATCTTCATCATTAATACCTGAAAAACATGCTAATCACGTAGGTCAGCTCATTTAAAGGAAAATAGACTAAAAGTGCAAGAATTATATATTTTGTCCTCAAAACTTAGCTAAAATATGGTTAAATTATGGTTCTTAAGCGTGTAAATACGCCCAACATCACCACCCCACACTTAAAGCTTTGTTCATCCTCGAACAAAATATAGCATCCATGCAAACACCTAACTAGAATTTCACAATAGCAACACCTAACTAGAATTTCACAATAACAACACAAAATTTATCCTCAAGACATGCACGACAATTATTCACAAAGAGTAGGTTTCTTGATCACTACTAGAAATAATTCAACCTCCAACCTAGACTCATGAGGATGGTTAATTCGTATCCACAAGTTAAGTCACAAAGAATCATATAACACTACCCAACAATCATCAACCATGTGTGTCTCACACAAGATATCACCCATAATCACTCACAAGTTTTGCATTTTTCGAAACATGGGTACAAGATTCTCCTTGCTCTCACTCTCACAAAGAATTCTTATGTTGCAACTGATGACCATAGGCATTCCCTTAGTGTAATGCTCTACTAATATCAGACTGTCAAGTTTAGGATCAAATAGGTCTTTACAGGTTGTAATGTAGGCTAAGGGACAGGTAGGACTATTTTGGCCAGAAATAGTGACTATGTTCCCTAAGCGCTTTAATACACTACAATATGCCATTTACACTATCTTTTAACAACCACTCTACCTATTTTCATCTACCAACCCCTTTTCTCCCATTTTGTTATTCAATCATAAACACAACTATCTTTTTGTTTTTCTAAAATTTTTTATTTTATTTTATATATTTTTTTTCTTTTTCTTTATTTTTTATATTAAGCAAGCATCCCTATAATAGCCACTCCTTTTCACAACAATTTCAAGTACCAATACACCCTGAGGCATCACTTTCACCATTCTCCTTTTATTTTTCCACATGATTCTACAATTTTAAAGCGCTTAGGAGTTTGGATCAAATTATGGTCTTGAAAAAAAAAATGGATTAGGCTACATATGAGGCTGCCAAAGAAAATAGCTAAAGGCTCAAAGGGGGTTCACTAGGATAATGTACAAAGGTAGGTAAAAAGAAGGTAAATAATTACAGGCTGTCAATGAAATGCCTAAATCATCTCCTAAACTCACACTCTTTATTTCGCTTTACACACACACCAGGCAAGTTCTAGCATCAGTCACAACACAGAATATCCTATAACCTCACACACACAAGGCACATGGTCAACTTTATTGGGAGCAGTATAGACTCTTGACCCAACAGGTGAATGAATTGAACCACACAATTATCACACAGTGAGTCACACTTAGAGCCTAAATGTCTCAATAGTAATGATTTAGCACAAACTCTTGTTATAATACCATGCCGTCTATCAGAACAATTTCATGCAAAATCTAAAAAAATTCGAAAATATTACGACTAATTAGCAAAAACAAGAATAAATGTAGGCAAAGAAATACAATACAACAGACATATACCCGCACCCCACACTTAGATGGGACACACTGCCCTCAGTGGAAATAAATAAGGAAAACCTAATTAGTCGAACTCCTCTTCTATGTCTGGGGTCATGCCCCCTGCATCGGAATTATCATTAGAGTCGTCATCATCAGGTTTCTTCCCCTTTTCTGACCTTTCTTGCCCTTTCTGTGAGGTGGACACTTTTTCTTTTCCTTGTCGTCCTTTTGGGGCCATTATTCCTGAGATTAAAAATAGAGTCATGTTAGCTTCATCTCGGAAGATTCAACCAAAAAACAAACAGTAGTGGCACCACCCCACACTTAATTTGTTGGCACAGACTAATTAAGTGAGTGATGTCGATTACTCAGACTTCATCAACATACATTTAGGCGATATGTTCCAACAACATGTTCAGCACAGTCATACATTCATGTCATCTTAACTATCCTTTCCAATTCTATTTCATGTAATCTTGTCTATACTTTCATGTTTGGATGAATGCACTTTTTGAACAAAACTACCACATAAGGATCGTACCATAAATAGAAACAAGTTATTGCATAGGCATAATCACACCATCTTATGCTTGTGGTCAATCATAATCGGTATCTCGATGAACGAGTAATTCAAACATTCAAGCTTTCAACTTACAAGATTATGTATTAACTTCACAATTTCGACTTCATAAAACTATGACAGTGTATAACAATCAAATACAAGTCAGAACAAAGTCAAGAACACCCACACGTATTCTTTCACTCAACCCCAACTTTCTGTAAATAGATAGCGGCATCAAATTGATGCTAGCTCCCAAATCGCACAACGCCTTAGCAAAATCCAACGATCCAATCGTGTAAGGAATAGTGAAAGTACCAGGATCTGCCTTCTTCTGTACTAGCGATCTTCTAGCGATTGCACTGCAATGATGAACATTATCTACCAGCTCATAATTTTTTGCTCGCTTCTTTGTCAACAGGTCCTTCATGAATTTAGCATACCCAGGCATCTGTTCCAGCGCCTCCACCAACGGAACATTAATAGTCAGCTGCTTCAACATGGTCATGAATTTACTGAACCTGGTGTCATCAGCTTTCTTCTTCAGTCTCTGCGGAAAAGGTGGTGGTGGAAGGGGAATCATTTTCTCCACCACTTTCTCTTTATCTTGCTTTCGATTATCAACCTTTTCAGGAGTGTCATCAGCATTCTTCTTCTGTCTCTGAGGAAAAGGTGGTGGTGGAAGAGGAATAGTTTTCTCATGAACGCTCTCATTCTGATTTTCAGCTTCTACAGACTCATCACAATCTGCATCAATAACATTCTCCTCTGTATAATCAACTACCTGCTTGCCTTTGGACGGACTTTCCAACATCTTACCACTCCTGGTAGTGATAGCCATACATGATCCATCATTCCTTGGATTTTGCACAGTGTCGCTAGGTAAGGTGCCAGCTTTTCTTTGATTGAATGCTGCTGATAGTACGAACTCTCCAAGAGATTAATCCGGTTAAGGCATTAATGTGTAAATTGGGGTTGGTAGCCCTATTTCCTTGTCACACTCTCTTTTCCAAACATGTAACTTTTCTCTCGAACAAGTTAATGCTATAATGGTGTATTCTATATGTTTGCAACTACAAGAATTTAATTAAAACGAAGAGAGTAATGATATAAGTAGCATACACATCAAGAATTCACAAACTCATAGCACCAGATAGTATCTCACAAGACTTCCATAACCCTAACAGAGAAGTTTAGCTACTCATGAGTGCAAAGGAAAACAACGAAGACATCATCATCATACCACAACCTAGAATAAACTTGGCGGTGGGGATGGATTGGCGTCAATAAAAGAATGTCGTTCTCTTCCTATCTATTGCTCACAAGAGCCGTGTTTTCTGTTCTAAAACCTCTTACAAAAAACGAAATTGAATAATGAGTGAATGATAATGCTGCTGAAAAATTCAGCAATAAGGTTTTTATAGTATCCTTCTCTAACTAAGTTGCTACTGCATCCTTAAGTCTTTAAAAATACTGGGTTTGCCCGGGAAAAAGTTCCCATGCATCACTTTCAGTCCAAAAGCTGTCTTCCCTCTAATGTGAAGTTTTCCTTTGCTGCTCATAAGTCCATAAAGTGCTGAAATCTTCATCATTAATACCTGAAAAACATGCTAATCACGTAGGTCAGCTCATTTAAAGGAAAATAGACTAAAAGTGCAAGAATTATATATTTTATCCTCAAAACTTAGCTAAAATATGGTTAAATTATGGTTCTTAAGCGTGTAAATACGCCCAACATCAATAGTTCATTTTACAACTTTCACTTATCAAAACAGTCCACCAAAGGACAGATTTGACATTATTTAAATTTTAAAGGCATTTTGGTCATTTTCTATTATATTATGGACGGGAATATGTGTATATATACATGTATATGAGTTCAAAAACTCATTTTCATCATCAATCATTGAGAAAGAACAAACCCTAGCCAAATTTGACCTTTAAATTTCTTTTGATTCAACCGTAGAGATTTCAAAGTAATCCGATAACTTCGTTTGTCATCTCGAGAGCTTCGAACGACACCTATTATTTGTGCAAACAGGATTGCATAATCAAGAGGTGAATTCTAAGGTATGAATATTGTTTGCCTTTGTTCTTTTCCATATGTATATATGTGATAGAGGATTATATGTATTGGTTGTTATTGAAAGGTGATGGAAATAGGGTGATGAACTATTTTGCATGGTTTGGTTGTATGGAATTGTGGAAAGTGGATATGGTAATTGAGTTATGGAAGGTGGATATGGTGATATACTATTGAATTGATGATTATTTATGTCTATGGCTCAATTTGGTTTAATGGATTGGTTGGAAGGATAAATGAATCCAAACTTGATATTGGAGGATGTTGTATGAATATGCATGGAATGTGAATGTAATTGGAGTATAAGAGGGTTAAAGTGACACCCTTTATGGTGTAATTAAGACTTACTAAATAACCATTAGTTTGGTGAATTCAAACAATTGAATTGTGACGTTTGGTTGCTAATACTAGATTGTTATATATGTTCATTATAGAAAAGTAATCCGAAAAGACGGGAAGTCCATTTGGGACTAGTATTAAAGGTTGACAGTCAGGTATGTAAAGCATACTCTATACCATATCTTTGGCATAAAAGTGAACAATTGTTCTATTAAGAAAGTTTCCAAAGTTATTCAATAACATGTGATCCATAATGGTTTTGTATGATGTCCTACGTTACCAATGAACTTGTTTCCACCCTACAAGATGTCAAGACATTCCAATACTTACTTGTTTTCCAAATCTTACATGTTTATTGCACTAATGAATGTCAGAAGGTATCCGATTACTCAAACAAGATCCATGTGCTATTAATGACTCCAAACCGTTTCATTGATATACCAATAAGTTCCTACTTCATTGTTATGGCATTGATGACTCCAAAACACTTCATTGATATGCCAATGAGTTCTTACTTCATTGTTATGGCATTCATGGTCTATTTATATGTCTCTTATTGATGTATCATTGTTTCAAAGTATCAAAAATACGGTGGCGACCGAAATAACAATCTCAAAGATTAATTGAACTAAGTGATGGAAATTCTCTCTTATCGGGTGGTATCCCAGGGGCATAAGCCTATCATGGGTCTATACCTATTTATGTGTTTATGGGTGGTATCCCAGGGGCATAAGCCTATCATGGGTCGATCCCAGTTGATATGTACTGGAGGCAGCCTAATGGTCACAGTACAGTACAGTAATGATTACAAAGATGATAAGAACGAAGGTAAAGTAATTGAATAAATACAATGTACAGGTTGTCACAAGTTCTAGTAAGTGTGGTCCACTCCTATTACGATTTATTCACTTGTTTCTAATTTCTATTGAGCTCCTATATCATATGTGATTATCTACAGCTTTACATACTCAGTACATATTTTGTACTGACGTCCCCCACGAGGGACCTGCATTTCATGCTGAAGGCACAGGTACCTCAGCTCATACACCGCACAAGTAGGAGCCAGGATATCCATCTGCTTTTGGTGAGCTCCAGTTTGCTTCGGAGCTTTCCGTGTCATATCCAGTCACTTTTGGTATTGTATAGAAGTTAGTTATATGGCGGGGTGTATCCTGACCTTAGTTAAACTCTGTGTATTGTCTAGAGGCTTTGTAGACCTAATGTACAGTCAAGGTGGTGTTTTGTTAATAGACGTGATGGCTCCAACGGCCAAGTATTGTATATACATATATATGTGTGCTCGAGCTTATACAGGTGATTATTTCTTTTTATATGCGACATGATGTTGTCCAAATTTCGGGTTGTCATAGAGGTATACATGAGAAGTATAAGGTTATGAGTTGGTTCTCCCGGGCCTCCTCAGTTACAGGTGCCAGTCCGCCCCAATAGGATTTGAGGCGTGACAAGTACCATATGTAAAGTCCTTCTGAAAGCTAATGATAGGGGCATTGCCAAAATAATTACGACAGGTTTTACTGGTCAGGTTAAAGGCTGGTGGGATAATTATCTTACCCAAGACCAAAAAACCAAAATCATCCAGTCTGTAGTAAAGAGAGAAGATGGCCAAGAGGTCATGAACATTGTTTATATGACCTCTAATTATTAATATTATTAAGCACTTCTCTGGAAGATGGTCCGATAATAGTGAAAGTATTAGGACTCTGCTCCAAAATCTTAGATGTAATACTTTGACATCTTGGAGATGGTATAAAGATGTCTTCCTTTCTAGAGTGATGGAATTACCTGAGAGTAATATTCTCATTGAAAGACCAAGTTTATAGATGGTCTTCCCATGTTATTTGCTGAAAGAATTAGAAAAACTCTTAGAGGTTCTAATGCGAGTATTAACTATGAGGCTTACACCTATGGTAACCTTAAAAAGGTTGTTACTCAAGAAGGTTTAGCTTTATGTAGTGAGATTAAGTTAAATCAACAGATTAAGAAGTATCGTCTTACTGAGAGACAATAACTGGAGAATTTTGTGAGCAATTTGCTATAGATATTCCCAAAACCTCTAGAGAATCTCATAAGAGTAAGAAAAAGTACTCTGAGGAGAAAAAGTCTAAAAGGATTGAGAAGAAGGGAAAAAGAAAAGAGAATTACAAATCCAAAAAGGCTTATATAAAAGCCAAGAAGACCAACACTTGTTATCGATGTGGTAGATTTGGTCACTTTTGCAAAAAATTGCAAAGTCAAAAGCAAGATCAAGAGTCTCACTATTGACGATGTTATTAAAGACTTCTTGTGTAAGATTTTGCTCAATTTCTCTCCAGAAAATTCCAGTCTGGACCATAGTGATAATGAGAAAAATGATTCAACCTACGAGGACCTACGACTTCTCCATCAAGAAGACTATATGCCTTCGGATAATGAGTGCATACCTTGCCAAGAAGGACAACCTTGTATAAACAAGGAGGAGGGGGATGTTTTATATAACATCATATCCCAATTCAAGATATAGAAATTAATGTCTTGAAAGATAACAAATTAGCAGCTCACTAGAAATGCTAAAAGACCTGGGTAAGCAGATGATAAGCCATCCACCAGTTCTTTTCCTATTTAGGAGGAAATACATTTTATTCCCTCCCAAAAAGGTCCTTATACCATGACTGAAGTTAATAAACTTTTAAGGGAAAGACAGAAGGTTGAAGCTATTCCAGCAACAACCCAGGACCTGAAGAATGATATAGATAATCCCAAGAAGGAAATATCTTTCCTTAAAAGTCATAATTTAGCATTAGATCAAAGATTTTCTGCTGTAGAAAACCCAAAATTATTACCCACTGAGGATAGCCAAACTCTCCCTGATGGAGATTTTCTTAAAACCTTAGAAGGAGTTGCTCACCAACACTTCTATGCTAAGGTCAGCCTTCTTATTGATTACAACTATAAGAAAGAATTTACAGCTCTCATTGACAATGGGGAAGGTTGTAACTGCATTCAAGAAGGTATGATACCTTCAAGATATTTCAAAAAGACCACTAATACTGTGAGGAATGCAAGTGGTTAGAAAATGGGAGTCGAATATAGAATCCCTAAAGCCTACATTGGCAAAAACAAAGTTTGTATGCCTGGAACTTTTGTTTTAGTTAAAGCTATTACTGATGAACTTATCTTAGGGAAACCTTTGTTTCTACATTTTTTTCCGTTAGTCCGTTGGGATGAAAAAGGTACCATTGGAACCTTTAATAATAAACATATTCAGTTTGAATGGTGTGATCCACCCTATACCAGATATTTAAATCTGATTAAAGAAAATATTATTTCAATAAATAGGCAAATAGAATTTTTAAAAAATAAAATTTGCAGTTTGACTATCAATGAAACTCTTCAAAAACCAAAATTACTTGAAGTTAGTTTTCCGTGTCATATCCAGTCACTTTTGGTATTGTATAGAAGTTAGTTATATGGCGGGGGGGTGTCCCGACATTAGTTAAACTCTGTGTATTGTCTAGAGGCTTTGTAGACCTAATGTACAGTCAAGGTGGTATTTTGTTAATAGACGTGATGGCTCCAACGGCCAAGTATTGTATAAACATATATATGTGTGCTCGAGCTTATACAGGTGATTATTTCCTTTTATATGCGATATGATGTTGTCCAAATTTTGGGTTGTCATAGAGGTATGCATGGAAAGTATAAGGTTATGAGTTGGTTCTCCCGGGCCTCCTCGATTACGGGTGCTAGTCCGCCCCAATAGGATTTTAGGCGTGACAAAAGTTGTATCAGAGAAGTTCGTCCTAGTGAGTCTACAAAGCCGTGTCTACGTAGAGTCTTATTTATCGGTGTGTCGTGCACCGCATCTATAAATAGGAGGCTATGGACATTTAGGAATTGTCTCTTTTCTTCATGTCTTAGATCATGCGATAGAGCCTATATTGTATATGAAGTCATAGTTGACCACTGAATCCGTTTGTTTCTCTTATTATAGTAATGATGCCGGTTACCAGAAGCAAGAATACCGGTAAGCAAGTAGATGTGGCTGCCGAAGAGGGGACTAGTAAGTCACCCACTATAACAGCTAATCAAAGTGAGGCTCCAGCTGAGCATGCATCAGAAACTTCTTCCACTCCGGAAGAAATAAGGGGGAGGAGAACTATATCCCCAGAGCCACCTATTAATGCTGCTGATCAAGATCTTAGAAATGCAGTGCAACTTTTGACTCGTATAGTTGCTGGGCAAGCTCAAGGGCAATCCATTCCTACCACGGGTCCTAGTGGTACAGATAGGGCGGCAAGCCTTCGAACACAGGATTTTCTTAAGATGGATCCTCCCACTTTTACTGGATCAGATCTTAACGAGGACCCACAGGACTTTATTGATCAAATTCAAAGGGCCTTAGATGTTATGCATGTAACAGGTAGAGAGACAGTGAAGTTAGCGACATATAGATTCAAAGGGGAGGCTATATATTGGTACGAGGACTGGAAACGATCTAGGGGTATTGATGCACCCCCAGCTACTTGGAAAGAGTTCAAAAAAGCATTTCTTGATCATTATCTTCCATTCGAGATTCGTCAGGCCAGTGCAGATCAGTTTTTAAATCTTTGTCAGGGGAATATGAGCGTGAGGGAGTACAGTCTCCAATTTAATTCCTTGTCGAGATATGCTCCTAATATTGTAGCTACTATGGATGACAGAGTTCATCAATATGTGGATAGGCTAGATCCATATCTGGTTAGAGATTGTACTATTGCCGCTTTGATCAAAGATATGGACATAGCGAGGATCCAAGCTTTTGCACAGAAAATGGAAGATCAGAGGCAGAGGAGAAGAACACAGAAATTAGAAAGAGGATATTCCAAGAGGGCCAGATCTACAGGGCAGCTCACGGCATCCCAAGGAGGGTTCAGACCACAGTTTTCTGCTAGACCACCTAGGCCATTATCTTCTTATTATGCAGCTAGTGCTCCACCACAGTTCCAAGGGTCCAGAGGAAATCAATTTGGGCACAGAAGTGAGAGTCAGAGTTTGCGGATAGTGGGGTACCAAGGGAAAGGAAATATGAGCCAATCGAGACCTCCTCGAGAGCCATGCAATAAATGTGGAAGGTATCATTTGGACGCATGTCGGCTGGGTACCAATGTTTGCTTTTGGTGCGGTATGTCGGGGCATATGATGAGAGAATACCCACGAAGGGGCATAGGGGGTATGGCACGACCTACGGGGTTATTTTTTGCATCATCATCATCGATGCCTTATTCAAGAAGGGGTGCACAACCAATGAGTCGTGTTAGAGGTGATAGAGGAGCCACGAGTTCTAGCGGGGCTCAAAATCGTACGTATGCTCTAGCGGATCGACAGTATTTAGAGGCTTCCCCAGATGTGGTTATGGGTACGTTGTCTATCTTTTCATTCGATGTATATGCCTTAATTGATCCCGGTTCTACATTATCTTATGTTACTCCATTGGTTGCTGGAAAGTTTGAAAGAATACCCGAACTATTAGTTAAGCCATTTGAAATGTCCACACCAGTTGGGGAATTTATTATAGCTAGAAGGGTTTACCGAAACTGCATAGTAACTGTTTGTGGTCGTGATACGATGGCTGATCTTGTGGAGTTAGAAATGGTAGATTTTGATGTTATAATGGGTATGGACTGGTTGGCATCTTGTTATTCCATAATTGATTGCTGTACGAAAAAGGTATATTTCCATTTTCCAAATGAATCAGTCCTTGAATGGAAAGGTGAAATTGGCGCGCCAAGAGGTAGATTTATTTCTTATTTTAAGGCAAGAAGAATTATTTCCAAGGGATACATATATCATTTAGTTAGAGTAAGGGATACAGAAGTGGAGCCACCAACTCTTCACACTGTTCCGGTGGTAAATAAATTTTCTGATGTATTTCCTGAAGATCTTTCAGGTTTGCCACCTGAACGAGAAGTAGAGTTTAGTATTGATGTAATACCAGGAACCCAACCAATCTCCATTCCTCCGTATAGAATGGCCCCAACAGAATTACGAGAATAGAAAGAGCAATTGAAAGATTTGCTAGAGAAGGGATTCATAAGGCCTATGTCCCCCTGGGGAGAACCAGTGTTATTTGTGCGCAAAAAAGGATGGCTCGCTGGAGATGTTTATTGATTATCGACAATTGAATAAGGTGACTATTAAGAATAAATATCCTCTTCCAAGAATTGATGATTTATTTGATCAGTTACAGGGCGTCAAGTGCTTTTCTAAGATTGATTTGAGGTCAGGTTACCACCAAGTGAGGGTCAAAGAGAAGGATATACCCAAGACAGCTTTCTGAACACGGTATGGTCATTATGAGTTTTTAGTTATGTCATTTGGGCTAACAAATTCACCCGCAACTTTTATGGATTTGATGAATAGGGTGTTTAAGCCATTCCTGGATGTATTTGCGATAGTTTTTATAGATGATATTCTAGTTTATTCTAGATCAGAAGAGGACCATGCCAATCACTTATGACAGGCATTGCAGACTCTTCAAGATTGTAAGCTTTATGCAAAGTTCTCTAAATGTGAGTTTTGGTTAAAGTCGGTGGCATTTTTGGGTCATATTGTATCTAGTGAAGGGATAAAGGGTGATGCTCAAAAGATAGAAGCTGTGAAGAACTGGCCAAGACCCACAACGCCTATGGATATTCATAGTTTTCTCGGGTTGGCCGATTATTATAGAAGGTTTGTTGAAGGATTTTCTTCCATTTCAGCACCCTTAACCAAGCTAACCCATAAAGTATCTAAATTCCAATGGATTGATGCCTGTGAGAAAAGTTTTCAAGATTTAAAGAACAAGTTGATTTCTACACCCGTGTTGGTACTTCCAGAAGGCACCGAAGGGTATACAGTGTATTATGACACTTCCAAAATTGGTTTAGGATGTGTATTGATGCAACATGGTAAGGTAATAGCATATGTTTCTAGACAATTACGGCCACATGAGAAAAATTATCCTACACACGATCTTGAGCTAGCAACAGTTATTTTTGCTTTAAAGATATGGCGCCACTACTTATATGGGGTTTATGTCGATATATATACTGACCATAAGAGTTTGCAATATATTTTTAATCAGAAGGATCTAAATTTAAGGCAGCGAAGATGGCTTGAACTATTAAAGGACTACGATGTTAATATCTTGTACCATCCAGGGAAAGCAAATGTGGTAGCTGATGCGTTAAGTCGTAAGGCTATGATAGCGCCTATAGAAAGGCAAGGGATGATTAAAGATCTTCACCAGTTAGCTAGTTTGGGAGTTCGCCTTCTTAAAACTCCGGATAAAGAGCTTATCGTACATAATGTTGTGGAATCTTCATTAGTAGCTGAAGTGAAAGAGAAGCAATATGCAGATCCTATTTTATTACAGCTTAAGGAGAACGTTCAGAGTGGTCCGACCAAGGTATTTGAGCTTACACGAGAAGGAGTACTTCAGTGCCAAAACCGATTGTGTGTGCCGGATGTAGACGGGCTAAGAAAGAAGATTATGACAGAGGCACATTGTTCAAGGTATTCCATTCATCCAGGATCAACCAAAATGTATCAAGATTTGAAAGATATGTATTGGTGGAATGACACGAAGAAGAGCATTGCAGAATTTGTAGCTGAATGTCCAAATTGTCAAAGAGTTAAAGTTGAGCACCAAAAACCTGGAGGTTCTATGCAATGCATTGATCTTCCAAGATGGAAGTGGGACATGATCAACATGGATTTCGTTATTGGTTTGCCTCGTACATCTCGGAAGTTTGATTCTATATGGGTGATTGTTGATAGGCTTACAAAATCCGCACATTTCCTACCAGTTAGGACCACTTACACAGTTGAAGAGTATGCGAAGCTGTACATTAAAGAGATAGTCCAATTACATGGAGTGCCAATCTCTATTATATCAGATCGGGGAACCCAATTTACCACAAACTTTTAGAAGTCTTTTCAGATGTGTTTGGGAACACAAGTGAAGTTGAGTACAACTTTTCACCCTCAAACAGATGGACAAGCAGAACGTACCATCCAAACACTTGAAGATATGCTACGAGCTTGTGTAATAGATTTTAAGGGCAACTGGGATGATCATTTACCTCTTATTGAGTTTACCTAAAATAATAGCTATCATTCAAGTATCAAAATAGCACCATCTGAAGCTTTATATGGAAGGAAGTGTAGATCACCAATAGGATGGTTCGAAGTGGGTGAAACTCTTTTGTTCGTACCGAATCTTGTTTATCAAGCCATAGAGAAGGTTAAAGTAATTCAGCAATGACTAAAAATAGCCCAAAGTCGACACAAGTCATATGCGGATAGTAGAAGGAGAGGGCTAGAGTTTTCTATAGGTGAATGTGTATTTTTGAAAGTATCACCAATGAAAGGGGTAATGAGATTTAGCAAGAAAAGGAAGTTGAGTCCACGTTATATAGGCCTGTATAAGATCACTCGAAGATTTGGACAAGTTGCATGTGAATTAGAGCTACCCCAAGAGCTCTCATCAGTACATCTGGTATTTCATGTGTCAATGCTTCGAAAGTGCATCGGAGATCCATCACATATCACTTCTACTGAGGATGTGCAAGTTGCGGAAGATCTTACCTATGAAGAAGTATCTATTGCTATTCTAGATCTCAAAGTTAAGAAGATGAGAAATAAAGAGATAGCATCTGTGAAAGTACGTTGGAGAAATCTTCAAAGGGAAGAGATTACATGGGAAGCTGAGGAAGCAATGAAATCTAAGTACCCTCATTTGTTCAAAGATGAAGAGGAAGTTCAAGAAACGGAGTTAGAACATTAACAAGTTTTTTTTATATATGCATAGTATTTATGTAATGATGTGAATATTAATGATGGACTTGAACTTGTTTCGGTTGAATAACTAGGCTAACATTCGAGGACAAATGTCCTAAAGGGGGGAAGGATGTAACACCCCATATTCAAGTACGTGTATTGGCATATTCAAGTACGTGTATTGGTTTTATTTATATGGAATTAATTTTATATTTTATTTATACCGGAATTTGCCTGTCGATGGTTCCATGCGAAGGTTATTGAATAAGCTATCCAATGATATAAAGATTTCCAAAAATAGATAGGTTTCGGATATAATTGAGCACGTTTGAAACTATAAAACGGTGGTCGAAATATTTGGGAATAGTAAATGTGCAGGAAAATTTCCTGCACACAAACTACTGAGGCCAGCCGAATTTTTGAGTCAAATTTGAACGATCATAACTCCCTTAATATAATGAACTGGGAGATCTGAGACCTATGAAAAGAAAGATATTTGAGTCTTCTTTCCAATGCAATTGGTTTCATCCAAATCTAACGTCTGAGTAAGGAGTTATACTTGTTTTACTTTAGCCTATCAAAATAGATTTTTAGGGTCAACTTCAAATGACCATAACTCCTTGTACAGGAAGAACTGGGTGGCCTACTTTATATGAAATGAAAAACCTTTGAATTATCCTTCCAACGATATCAATTTTACCCAAATCCGATATCATAGCAAAGAGTTATGGTCGATCTACTTTAGCTTAACAAAACAGTCCACCAAATGACAGATTTGACATTATTTAAATTTTAAAGGCATTTCGGTCATTTCCTATTATATTATGGACGGGAATATGTGTATATATACATGTATATGAGTTCAAAAACTCATTTTCATCATCAATCATTGAGAAAGAACAAACCCTAGCCAAATTTGACCTTTAAATTACTTTTGATTCAACCGTAGAGATTTCAAAGTAATCCGATAACTTCGTTTGTCATCTCGAGAGCTTCGAACGACACCTATTATTTGTGCAAACAGGATTGCATAATCAAGAGGTGAATTCTAAGGTATGAATATTGTTTGCCTTTGTTCTTTTCCATATGTATATATGTGATAGAGGATTATATGTATTGGTTGTTATTGAAAGGTGATGGAAATAGGGTGATGAACTATTTTGCATGGTTTGGTTGTATGGAATTGTGGAAAGTGGATATGGTAATTGAGTTATGGAAGGTGGATATGGTGATATACTATTGAATTGATGATTATTTATGTCTATGGCTCAATTTGGTTTAATGGATTGGTTGGAAGGATAAATGAATCCAAACTTGATATTGGAGGATGTTGTATGAATATGCATGGAATGTGAATGTAATTGGAGTATAAGAGGGTTAAAGTGACACCCTTTATGGTGTAATTAAGACTTACTAAATAACCATTAGTTTGGTGAATTCAAACAATTGAATTGTGACGTTTGGTTGCTAATACTAGATTGTTATATATGTTCATTATAGAAAAGTAATCCGAAAAGACGGGAAGTCCATTTGGGACTAGTATTAAAGGTTGACAGTCAGGTATGTAAAGCATACTCTATACCATATCTTTGGCATAAAAGTGAACAATTGTTCTATTAAGAAAGTTTCCAAAGTTATTCAATAACATGTGATCCATAATGGTTTTGTATGATGTCCTACGTTACCAATGAACTTGTTTCCACCCTACAAGATGTCAAGACATTCCAATACTTACTTGTTTTCCAAATCTTACATGTTTATTGCACTAATGAATGTCAGAAGGTATCCGATTACTCAAACAAGATCCATGTGCTATTAATGACTCCAAACCGTTTCATTGATATACCAATAAGTTCCTACTTCATTGTTATGGCATTGATGACTCCAAAACACTTCATTGATATGCCAATGAGTTCTTACTTCATTGTTATGGCATTCATGGTCTATTTATATGTCTCTTATTGATGTATCATTGTTTCAAAGTATCAAAAATACGGTGGCGACCGAAATAACAATCTCAAAGATTAATTGAACTAAGTGATGGAAATTCTCTCTTATCGGGTGGTATCCCAGGGGCATAAGCCTATCATGGGTCTATACCTATTTATGTGTTTATGGGTGGTATCCCAGGGGCATAAGCCTATCATGGGTCGATCCCAGTTGATATGTACTGGAGGCAGCCTAATGGTCACAGTACAGTACAGTAATGATTACAAAGATGATAAGAACGAAGGTAAAGTAATTGAATAAATACAATGTACAGGTTGTCACAAGTTCTAGTAAGTGTGGTCCACTCCTATTACGATTTATTCACTTGTTTCTAATTTCTATTGAGCTCCTATATCATATGTGATTATCTACAGCTTTACATACTCAGTACATATTTTGTATTGACGTCCCCCACGAGGGACCTGCATTTCATGCTGAAGGCACAGGTACCTCAGCTCATACACCGCACAAGTAGGAGCCAGGATATCCATCTACTTTTGGTGAGCTCTAGTTTGCTTCGGAGCTTTCCGTGTCATATCCAGTCACTTTTGGTATTGTATAGAAGTTAGTTATATGGCGGGGTGTATCCTGACCTTAGTTAAACTCTGTGTATTGTCTAGAGGCTTTGTAGACCTAATGTACAGTCAAGGTGGTGTTTTGTTAATAGACGTGATGGCTCCAACGGCCAAGTATTGTATATACATATATATGTGTGCTCGAGCTTATACAGGTGATTATTTCTTTTTATATGCGACATGATGTTGTCCAAATTTTGGGTTGTCATAGAGGTATACATGAGAAGTATAAGGTTATGAGTTGGTTCTCCCGGGCCTCCTCAGTTACAGGTGCCAGTCCGCCCCAATAGGATTTGAGGCGTGACAAGTACCATATGTAAAGTCCTTCTGAAAGATAATGATAGGGGCATTGCCAAAATAATTACGACAGGTTTTACTGGTCAGGTTAAAGGCTGGTGGGATAATTATCTTACCCAAGACCAAAAAACCAAAATCATCCAGTCTGTAGTAAAGAGAGAAGATGGCCAAGAGGTCATGAACATTGTTTATATGACCTCTAATTATTAATATTATTAAGCACTTCTCTGGAAGATGGTCCGATAATAGTGAAAGTAGTAGGACTCTGCTCCAAAATCTTAGATGTAATACTTTGACATCTTGGAGATGGTATAAAGATGTCTTCCTTTCTAGAGTGATGGAATTACCTGAGAGTAATATTCTCATTGAAAGACCAAGTTTATAGATGGTCTTCCCATGTTATTTGCTGAAAGAATTAGAAAAACTCTTAGAGGTTCTAATGCGAGTATTAACTATGAGGCTTACACCTATGGTAACCTTAAAAAGGTTGTTACTCAAGAAGGTTTAGCTTTATGTAGTGAGATTAAGTTAAATCAACAGATTAAGAAGTATCGTCTTACTGAGAGACAATAACTGGAGAATTTTGTGAGCAATTTGCTATAGATATTCCCAAAACCTCTAGAGAATCTCATAAGAGTAAGAAAAAGTACTCTGAGGAGAAAAAGTCTAAAAGGATTGAGAAGAAGGGAAAAAGAAAAGAGAATTACAAATCCAAAAAGGCTTATATAAAAGCCAAGAAGACCAACACTTGTTATCGATGTGGTAGATTTGGTCACTTTTGCAAAAGATTGCAAAGTCAAAAGCAAGATCAAGAGTCTCACTATTGACGATGATATTAAAGACTTCTTGTGTAAGATTTTGCTCAATTTCTCTCCAGAAAATTCCAGTCTGGACCATAGTGATAATGAGAAAAATGATTCAACCTACGAGGACCTGCGACTTCTCCATCAAGAAGACAATATGCCTTCAGATGATGAGTGCATACCTTGCCAAGAAGGACAACCTTGTATAAACAAGGAGGAGGGGGATGTTTTATATAACATCATATCCCAATTCAAGATATAGAAATTAATGTCTTGAAAGATAACAAATTAGCAGCTCTACTAGAAATGCTAAAAGACCTGGGTAAGCAGATGATAAGCCATCCACCAGTTCTTTTCCTATTTAGGAGGAAATACATATTATTCCCTCCCAAAAAGGTCCTTATACCATGACTGAAGTTAATAAACTTTTAAGGGAAAGACAGAAGGTTGAAGCTATTCCAGCAACAACCCAGGACCTGAAGAATGATATAGATAATCCCAAGAAGGAAATATCTTTCCTTAAAAGTCATAATTTAGCATTAGATCAAAGATTTTCTGCTGTAGAAAACCCAAAATTATTACCCACTGAGGATAGCCAAACTCTCCCTGATGGAGATTTTCTTAAAACCTTAGAAGGAGTTGCTCACCAACACTTCTATGCTAAGGTCAGCCTTCTTATTGATTACAACTATAAGAAAGAATTTACAGCTCTCATTGACAATGGGGAAGGTTGTAACTGCATTCAAGAAGGTATGATACCTTCAAGATATTTCAAAAAGACCACTAATACTGTGAGGAATGCAAGTGGTTAGAAAATGGGAGTCGAATATAGAATCCCTAAAGCCTACATTGGCAAAAACAAAGTTTGTATGCCTGGAACTTTTGTTTTAGTTAAAGCTATTACTGATGAACTTATCTTAGGGAAACCTTTGTTTCTACATTTTTTTCCGTTAGTCCGTTGGGATGAAAAAGGTACCATTGGAACCTTTAATAATAAACATATTCAGTTTGAATGGTGTGATCCACCCTATACCAGATATTTAAATCTGATTAAAGAAAATATTATTTCAATAAATAGGCAAATAGAATTTTTAAAAAATAAAATTTGCAGTTTGACTATCAATGAAACTCTTCAAAAACCAAAATTACTTGAAGTTAGTTTTCCGTGTCATATCCAGTCACTTTTTGTATTGTATAGAAGTTAGTTATATGGCGGGGGGGTGTCCCGACCTTAGTTAAACTCTTTGTATTGTCTAGAGGCTTTGTAGACCTAATGTACAGTCAAGGTGATATTTTGTTAATAGACGTGATGGCTCCAACGGCCAAGTATTGTATAAACATATATATGTGTGCTCGAGCTTATACAGGTGATTATTTCCTTTTATATGCGATATGATGTTGTCCAAATTTTGGGTTGTCATAGAGGTATGCATGGAAAGTATAAGGTTATGAGTTGGTTCTCCCGGGCCTCCTCGATTACGGGTGCTAGTCCGCCCCAATAGGATTTGAGGCGTGACAAAAGTTGTATCAGAGAAGTTCGTCCTAGTGAGTCTACAAAGCCGTGTCTACGTAGAGTCTTATTTATCGGTGTGTCGTGCACCGCATCTATAAATAGGAGGCTATGGACATTTAGGAATTGTCTCTTTTCTTCATGTCTTAGATCATGCGATAGAGCCTATATTGTATATGAAGTCATAGTTGACCACTGAATCCGTTTGTTTCTCTTATTATAGTAATGATGCCGGTTACCAGAAGCAAGAATACCGGTAAGCAAGTAGATGTGGCTGCCGAAGAGGGGACTAGTAAGTCACCCACTATAACAGCTAATCAAAGTGAGGCTCCAGCTGAGCATGCATCAGAAACTTCTTCCACTCCGGAAGAAATAAGGGGGAGGAGAACTATATCCCCAGAGCCACCTATTAATGCTGCTGATCAAGATCTTAGAAATGCAGTGCAACTTTTGACTCGTATAGTTGCTGGGCAAGCTCAAGGGCAATCCATTCCTACCACGGGTCCTAGTGGTACAGATAGGGCGGCAAGCCTTCGAACACAGGATTTTCTTAAGATGGATCCTCCCACTTTTACTGGATCAGATCTTAACGAGGACCCACAGGACTTTATTGATCAAATTCAAAGGGCCTTAGATGTTATGCATGTAACAGGTAGAGAGACAGTGAAGTTAGCGACATATAGATTCAAAGGGGAGGCTATATATTGGTACGAGGACTGGAAACGATCTAGGGGTATTGATGCACCCCCAGCTACATGGAAAGAGTTCAAAAAAGCATTTCTTGATCATTATCTTCCATTCGAGATTCGTCAGGCCAGTGCAGATCAGTTTTTAAATCTTTGTCAGGGGAATATGAGCGTGAGGGAGTACAGTCTCCAATTTAATTCCTTGTCGAGATATGCTCCTAATATTGTAGCTACTATGGATGACAGAGTTCATCAATATGTGGATAGGCTAGATCCATATCTGGTTAGAGATTGTACTATTGCCGCTTTGATCAAAGATATGGACATAGCGAGGATCCAAGCTTTTGCACAGAAAATGGAAGATCAGAGGCAGAGGAGAAGAACACAGAAATTAGAAAGAGGATATTCCAAGAGGGCCAGATCTACAGGGCAGCTCACGGCATCCCAAGGAGGGTTCAGACCACAGTTTTCTGCTAGACCACCTAGGCCATTATCTTCTTATTATGCAGCTAGTGCTCCACCACAGTTCCAAGGGTCCAGAGGAAATCAATTTGGGCACAGAAGTGAGAGTCAGAGTTTGCGGATAGTGGGGTACCAAGGGAAAGGAAATATGAGCCAATCGAGACCTCCTCGAGAGCCATGCAATAAATGTGGAAGGTATCATTTGGACGCATGTCGGCTGGGTACCAATGTTTGCTTTTGGTGCGGTATGTCGGGGCATATGATGAGAGAATACCCACGAAGGGGCATAGGGGGTATGGCACGACCTACGGGGTTATTTTTTGCATCATCATCATCGATGCCTTATTCAAGAAGGGGTGCACAACCAATGAGTCGTGTTAGAGGTGATAGAGGAGCCACGAGTTCTAGCGGGGCTCAAAATCGTACGTATGCTCTAGCGGATCGACAGTATTTAGAGGCTTCCCCAGATGTGGTTATGGGTACGTTGTCTATCTTTTCATTCGATGTATATGCCTTAATTGATCCCGGTTCTACATTATCTTATGTTACTCCATTGGTTGCTGGAAAGTTTGAAAGAATACCCGAACTATTAGTTAAGCCATTTGAAATGTCCACACCAGTTGGGGAATTTATTATAGCTAGAAGGGTTTACCGAAACTGCATAGTAACTGTTTGTGGTCGTGATACGATGGCTGATCTTGTGGAGTTAGAAATGGTAGATTTTGATGTTATAATGGGTATGGACTGGTTGGCATCTTGTTATTCCATAATTGATTGCTGTACGAAAAAGGTATATTTCCATTTTCCAAATGAATCAGTCCTTGAATGGAAAGGTGAAATTGGCGCGCCAAGAGGTAGATTTATTTCTTATTTTAAGGCAAGAAGAATTATTTCCAAGGGATACATATATCATTTAGTTAGAGTAAGGGATACAGAAGTGGAGCCACCAACTCTTCACACTGTTCCGGTGGTAAATAAATTTTCTGATGTATTTCCTGAAGATCTTTCAGGTTTGCCACCTGAACGAGAAGTAGAGTTTAGTATTGATGTAATACCAGGAACCCAACCAATCTCCATTCCTCCGTATAGAATGGCCCCAACAGAATTACGAGAATAGAAAGAGCAATTGAAAGATTTGCTAGAGAAGGGATTCATAAGGCCTATGTCCCCCTGGGGAGAACCAGTGTTATTTGTGCGCAAAAAAGGATGGCTCGCTGGAGATGTTTATTGATTATCGACAATTGAATAAGGTGACTATTAAGAATAAATATCCTCTTCCAAGAATTGATGATTTATTTGATCAGTTACAGGGCGTCAAGTGCTTTTCTAAGATTGATTTGAGGTCAGGTTACCACCAAGTGAGGGTCAAAGAGAAGGATATACCCAAGACAGCTTTCTGAACACGGTATGGTCATTATGAGTTTTTAGTTATGTCATTTGGGCTAACAAATTCACCCGCAACTTTTATGGATTTGATGAATAGGGTGTTTAAGCCATTCCTGGATGTATTTGCGATAGTTTTTATAGATGATATTCTAGTTTATTCTAGATCAGAAGAGGACCATGCCAATCACTTATGACAGGCATTGCAGACTCTTCAAGATTGTAAGCTTTATGCAAAGTTCTCTAAATGTGAGTTTTGGTTAAAGTCGGTGGCATTTTTGGGTCATATTGTATCTAGTGAAGGGATAAAGGGTGATGCTCAAAAGATAGAAGCTGTGAAGAACTGGCCAAGACCCACAACGCCTATGGATATTCATAGTTTTCTCGGGTTGGCCGATTATTATAGAAGGTTTGTTGAAGGATTTTCTTCCATTTCAGCACCCTTAACCAAGCTAACCCATAAAGTATCTAAATTCCAATGGATTGATGCCTGTGAGAAAAGTTTTCAAGATTTAAAGAACAAGTTGATTTCTACACCCGTGTTGGTACTTCCAGAAGGCACCGAAGGGTATACAGTGTATTATGACACTTCCAAAATTGGTTTAGGATGTGTATTGATGCAACATGGTAAGGTAATAGCATATGTTTCTAGACAATTACGGCCACATGAGAAAAATTATCCTACACACGATCTTGAGCTAGCAACAGTTATTTTTGCTTTAAAGATATGGCGCCACTACTTATATGGGGTTTATGTCGATATATATACTGACCATAAGAGTTTGCAATATATTTTTAATCAGAAGGATCTAAATTTAAGGCAGCGAAGATGGCTTGAACTATTAAAGGACTACGATGTTAATATCTTGTACCATCCAGGGAAAGCAAATGTGGTAGCTGATGCGTTAAGTCGTAAGGCTATGATAGCGCCTATAGAAAGGCAAGGGATGATTAAAGATCTTCACCAGTTAGCTAGTTTGGGAGTTCGCCTTCTTAAAACTCCGGATAAAGAGCTTATCGTACATAATGTTGTGGAATCTTCATTAGTAGCTGAAGTGAAAGAGAAGCAATATGCAGATCCTATTTTATTACAGCTTAAGGAGAACGTTCAGAGTGGTCCGACCAAGGTATTTGAGCTTACACGAGAAGGAGTACTTCAGTGCCAAAACCGATTGTGTGTGCCGGATGTAGACGGGCTAAGAAAGAAGATTATGACAGAGGCACATTGTTCAAGGTATTCCATTCATCCAGGATCAACCAAAATGTATCAAGATTTGAAAGATATGTATTGGTGGAATGACACGAAGAAGAGCATTGCAGAATTTGTAGCTGAATGTCCAAATTGTCAAAGAGTTAAAGTTGAGCACCAAAAACCTGGAGGTTCTATGCAATGCATTGATCTTCCAAGATGGAAGTGGGACATGATCAACATGGATTTCGTTATTGGTTTGCCTCGTACATCTCGGAAGTTTGATTCTATATGGGTGATTGTTGATAGGCTTACAAAATCCGCACATTTCCTACCAGTTAGGACCACTTACACAGTTGAAGAGTATGCGAAGCTGTACATTAAAGAGATAGTCCAATTACATGGAGTGCCAATCTCTATTATATCAGATCGGGGAACCCAATTTACCACAAACTTTTAGAAGTCTTTTCAGAGGTGTTTGGGAACACAAGTGAAGTTGAGTACAACTTTTCACCCTCAAACAGATGGACAAGCAGAACGTACCATCCAAACACTTGAAGATATGCTACGAGCTTGTGTAATAGATTTTAAGGGCAACTGGGATGATCATTTACCTCTTATTGAGTTTACCTAAAATAATAGCTATCATTCAAGTATCAAAATAGCACCATCTGAAGCTTTATATGGAAGGAAGTGTAGATCACCAATAGGATGGTTCGAAGTGGGTGAAACTCTTTTGTTCGTACCGAATCTTGTTTATCAAGCCATAGAGAAGGTTAAAGTAATTCAGCAATGACTAAAAATAGCCCAAAGTCGACACAAGTCATATGCGGATAGTAGAAGGAGAGGGCTAGAGTTTTCTATAGGTGAATGTGTATTTTTGAAAGTATCACCAATGAAAGGGGTAATGAGATTTAGCAAGAAAAGGAAGTTGAGTCCACGTTATATAGGCCTGTATAAGATCACTCGAAGATTTGGACAAGTTGCATGTGAATTAGAGCTACCCCAAGAGCTCTCATCAGTACATCTGGTATTTCATGTGTCAATGCTTCGAAAGTGCATCGGAGATCCATCACATATCACTTCTACTGAGGATGTGCAAGTTGCGGAAGATCTTACCTATGAAGAAGTATCTATTGCTATTCTAGATCTCCAAGTTAAGAAGATGAGAAATAAAGAGATAGCATCTGTGAAAGTACGTTGGAGAAATCTTCAAAGGGAAGAGATTACATGGGAAGCTGAGGAAGCAATGAAATCTAAGTACCCTCATTTGTTCAAAGATGAAGAGGAAGTTCAAGAAACGGAGTTAGAACATTAACAAGTTTTTTTTATATATGCATAGTATTTATGTAATGATGTGAATATTAATGATGGACTTGAACTTGTTTCGGTTGAATAACTAGGCTAACATTCGAGGACAAATGTCCTAAAGGGGGGAAGGATGTAACACCCCATATTCAAGTACGTGTATTGGCATATTCAAGTACGTGTATTGGTTTTATTTATATGGAATTAATTTTATATTTTATTTATACCGGAATTTGCCTGTCGATGGTTCCATGCGAAGGTTATTGAATAAGCTTTCGAATGATATAAAGATTTCCAAAAATAGATAGGTTTCGGATATAATTGAGCACGTTTGAAACTATAAAACGGTGGTCGAAATATTTGGGAATAGTAAATGTGCAGGAAAATTTCCTGCACACAAACTACTGAGGCCAGCCGAATTTTTGAGTCAAATTTGAACGATCATAACTCCCTTAATATAATGAACTGGGAGATCTGAGACCTATGAAAAGAAAGATATTTGAGTCTTCTTTCCAATGCAATTGGTTTCATCCAAATCTAACGTCTGAGTAAGGAGTTATACTTGTTTTACTTTAGCCTATCAAAATAGATTTTTAGGGTCAACTTCAAATGACCATAACTCCTTGTACAGGAAGAACTGGGTGGCCTACTTTATATGAAATGAAAAACCTTTGAATTATCCTTCCAACGATATCAATTTTACCCAAATCCGATATCATAGCAAAGAGTTATGGTCGATCTACTTTAGCTTAACAAAACAGTCCACCAAATGACAGATTTGACATTATTTAAATTTTAAAGGCATTTCGGTCATTTCCTATTATATTATGGACGGGAATATGTGTATATATACATGTATATGAGTTCAAAAACTCATTTTCATCATCAATCATTGAGAAAGAACAAACCCTAGCCAAATTTGACCTTTAAATTACTTTTGATTCAACCGTAGAGATTTCAAAGTAATCCGATAACTTCGTTTGTCATCTCGAGAGCTTCGAACGACACCTATTATTTGTGCAAACAAGATTGCATAATCAAGAGGTGAATTCTAAGGTATGAATATTGTTTGCCTTTGTTCTTTTCCATATGTATATATGTGATAGAGGATTATATGTATTGGTTGTTATTGAAAGGTGATGGAAATAGGGTGATGAACTATTTTGCATGGTTTGGTTGTATGGAATTGTGGAAAGTGGATATGGTAATTGAGTTATGGAAGGTGGATATGGTGATATACTATTGAATTGATGATTATTTATGTCTATGGCTCAATTTGGTTTAATGGATTGGTTGGAAGGATAAATGAATCCAAACTTGATATTGGAGGATGTTGTATGAATATGCATGGAATGTGAATGTAATTGGAGTATAAGAGGGTTAAAGTGACACCCTTTATGGTGTAATTAAGACTTACTAAATAACCATTAGTTTGGTGAATTCAAACAATTGAATTGTGACGTTTGGTTGCTAATACTAGATTGTTATATATGTTCATTATAGAAAAGTAATCCGAAAAGACGGGAAGTCCATTTGGGACTAGTATTAAAGGTTGACAGTCAGGTATGTAAAGCATACTCTATACCATATCTTTGGCATAAAAGTGAACAATTGTTCTATTAAGAAAGTTTCCAAAGTTATTCAATAACATGTGATCCATAATGGTTTTGTATGATGTCCTACGTTACCAATGAACTTGTTTCCACCCTACAAGATGTCAAGACATTCCAATACTTACTTGTTTTCCAAATCTTACATGTTTATTGCACTAATGAATGTCAGAAGGTATCCGGTTACTCAAACAAGATCCATGTGCTATTAATGACTCCAAACCGTTTCATTGATATACCAATAAGTTCCTACTTCATTGTTATGGCATTGATGACTCCAAAACACTTCATTGATATGCCAATGAGTTCTTACTTCATTGTTATGGCATTCATGGTCTATTTATATGTCTCTTATTGATGTATCATTGTTTCAAAGTATCAAAAATACGGTGGCGACCGAAATAACAATCTCAAAGATTAATTGAACTAAGTGATGGAAATTCTCTCTTATCGGGTGGTATCCCAGGGGCATAAGCCTATCATGGGTCTATACCTATTTATGTGTTTATGGGTGGTATCCCAGGGGCATAAGCCTATCATGGGTCGATCCCAATTGATATGTACTGGAGGCAGCCTAATGGTCACAGTACAGTACAGTAATGATTACAAAGATGATAAGAACGAAGGTAAAGTAATTGAATAAATACAATGTACAGGTTGTCACAAGTTCTAGTAAGTGTGGTCCACTCCTATTACGATTTATTCACTTGTTTCTAATTTCTATTGAGCTCCTATATCATATGTGATTATCTACAGCTTTACATACTCAGTACATATTTTGTACTGACGTCCCCCACGAGGGACCTGCATTTCATGCTGAAGGCACAGGTACCTCAGCTCATACACCGCACAAGTAGGAGCCAGGATATCCATCTGCTTTTGGTGAGCTCCAGTTTGCTTCGGAGCTTTCCGTGTCATATCCAGTCACTTTTGGTATTGTATAGAAGTTAGTTATATGGCGGGGTGTATCCTGACCTTAGTTAAACTCTGTGTATTGTCTAGAGGCTTTGTAGACCTAATGTACAGTCAAGGTGGTGTTTTGTTAATAGACGTGATGGCTCCAACGGCCAAGTATTGTATATACATATATATGTGTGCTCGAGCTTATACAGGTGATTATTTCTTTTTATATGCGACATGATGTTGTCCAAATTTCGGGTTGTCATAGAGGTATACATGAGAAGTATAAGGTTATGAGTTGGTTCTCCCGGGCCTCCTCAGTTACAGGTGCCAGTCCGCCCCAATAGGATTTGAGGCGTGACAAGTACCATATGTAAAGTCCTTCTGAAAGCTAATGATAGGGGCATTGCCAAAATAATTACGACAGGTTTTACTGGTCAGGTTAAAGGCTGGTGGGATAATTATCTTACCCAAGACCAAAAAACCAAAATCATCCAGTCTGTAGTAAAGAGAGAAGATGGCCAAGAGGTCATGAACATTGTTTATATGACCTCTAATTATTAATATTATTAAGCACTTCTCTGGAAGATGGTCCGATAATAGTGAAAGTATTAGGACTCTGCTCCAAAATCTTAGATGTAATACTTTGACATCTTGGAGATAGTATAAAGATGTCTTCCTTTCTAGAGTGATGGAATTACCTGAGAGTAATATTCTCATTGAAAGACCAAGTTTATAGATGGTCTTCCCATGTTATTTGCTGAAAGAATTAGAAAAACCCTTAGAGGTTCTAATGCGAGTATTAACTATGAGGCTTACACCTATGGTAACCTTAAAAAGGTTGTTACTCAAGAAGGTTTAGCTTTATGTAGTGAGATTAAGTTAAATCAACAGATTAAGAAGTATCGTCTTACTGAGAGACAATAACTGGAGAATTTTGTGAGCAATTTGCTATAGATATTCCCAAAACCTCTAGAGAATCTCATAAGAGTAAGAAAAAGTACTCTGAGGAGAAAAAGTCTAAAAGGATTGAGAAGAAGGGAAAAAGAAAAGAGAATTACAAATCCAAAAAGGCTTATATAAAAGCCAAGAAGACCAACACTTGTTATCGATGTGGTAGATTTGGTCACTTTTGCAAAAGATTGCAAAGTCAAAAGCAAGATCAAGAGTCTCACTATTGACGATGATATTAAAGACTTCTTGTGTAAGATTTTGCTCAATTTCTCTCCAGAAAATTCCAGTCTGGACCATAGTGATAATGAGAAAAATGATTCAACCTACGAGGACCTGCGACTTCTCCATCAAGAAGACTATATGCCTTCAGATGATGAGTGCATACCTTGCCAAGAAGGACAACCTTGTATAAACAAGGAGGGGGGATGTTTTATATAACATCATATCCCAATTCAAGATATAGAAATTAATGTCTTGAAAGATAACAAATTAGCAGCTCTACTAGAAATGCTAAAAGACCTGGGTAAGCAGATGATAAGCCATCCACCAGTTCTTTTCCTATTTAGGAGGAAATACATATTATTCCCTCCCAAAAAGGTCCTTATACCATGACTGAAGTTAATAAACTTTTAAGGGAAAGACAGAAGGTTGAAGCTATTCCAGCAACAACCCAGGACCTGAAGAATGATATAGATAATCCCAAGAAGGAAATATCTTTCCTTAAAAGTCATAATTTAGCATTAGATCAAAGATTTTCTGCTTTAGAAAACCCAAAATTATTACCCACTGAGGATAGCCAAACTCTCCCTGATGGAGATTTTCTTAAAACCTTAGAAGGAGCTGCTCACCAACACTTCTATGCTAAGGTCAGCCTTCTTATTGATTACAACTATAAGAAAGAATTTACAGCTCTCATTGACAATGGGGAAGGTTGTAACTGCATTCAAGAAGGTATGATACCTTCAAGATATTTCAAAAAGACCACTAATACTGTGAGGAATGCAAGTGGTTAGAAAATGGGAGTCGAATATAGAATCCCTAAAGCGTACATTTGCAAAAACAAAGTTTGTATGCCTGGAATTTTTGTTTTAGTTAAAGCTATTACTGATGAACTTATCTTAGGGAAACCTTTGTTTCTACATTTTTTTCCGTTAGTCCGTTGGGATGAAAAAGGTACCATTGGAACCTTTAATAATAAACATATTCAGTTTGAATGGTGTGATCCACCCTATACCAGATATTTAAATCTGATTAAAGAAAATATTATTTCAATAAATAGGTAAATAGAATTTTTTAAAAATAAAATTTGCAGTTTGACTATCAATGAAACTCTTCAAAAAACAAAATTACTTGAAAAAATTAAGTTTCTAAAAAATCAATTGTCAATTCAAATTTTTGGGGATCATCCAAATGCGTTTTGGCAAAGGAAACAACATGTTGTTAGTCTCCCTTATGAAAATGATTTCCAAGAAGGTAATATACCTACTAAGGCTAGACCTTGTCAAATGAATTCTGACTATTTAGAATTATGTAAAAAAAAAATTGAATCTCTTTTGCATAAGGGCCTGATTCGACCATCTAAGTCTCCATGGTCATGTACTGCTTTTAATGTGAATAAGCATGCAAAACAAGAACGAGGAGTTTCGAGGTCAGTTATCAATTACAAACCTTTGAATAAAGTCCTCAAATAGATTAGATATCCAATTCCCAATAAGAAGGATTTATTATATCGTTTGTATGATGCTCTAATATTTTTAAAATTTGATCTGAAATCAGGTTATTGGCAAATCCAGATATTAGAAACTGACAAATATAAAACTGCTTTCAATGTTCCAATGGGCCAATTTGAATGGAATGTCATGCATTTTGGACTGAAGAATGCTCTTTTAGAGTTTCAGAATATCATGAATGATATTTTTATGCCACAAAGTAAGTTTATCATTGTCTACATTAATGACATTCTGGTGTTCTCAAAGAACGTAGAAACACATTTTAAACATCTAGATCTTTTCAGAAAGATCATTATACAAAATGGCTTAGTAATTTCGAGGCCAAAGATGTTTTTATTTCAGACCAATGTCAGATTTCTAGGTCACAATATTGACAAAGGGAAAATTATTCCTATAAATAGAAGTATTAAATTTGCTTCTAAATTCCCTGATGAAATAACAGACAAAACCTAGTTGCAGAGATTTTTGGGAAGTCTGAATTATATATCTCCTTTTGTGGAAGATCTGAAAAAAGATACAACCATCTTGTATGATAGACTGAAAAAAATCCTATAGCATGGTCTACGAGCCATACTACTGCGGTAAGAAATATTAAGGCTAAAGTTAAAAATCTACCATGTCTTACACTTGCAAATCCCAATTGGGCAAAAATAATTAATACTGATGCATCTGACATTGGATATGGTGGAATTCTTAAGCAATATTCCCCAGAAGAGAAATGTGTTCATATTGTTCAATATTATTCTGGAAAATGGAGTGCCAGCCAGAAAAATTATGCAACTGTAGCTAAAAAAATTCTTGCTATAGTTAAATGTGTTCTTAAATTTTCAAGCGATCTTTATAATCAAAAGTTCCTAATTAGGACTGATTGCCAAGCTGCAAAATTTATCTTTAATAAGAAATTTTAAACATGATGTTTCTAAGCAAATGTTTGCAAGATGGCAGGCTTTGTTAGCCCCATTTAATTTTGAAATCCAATACTTAAAAGGATCGAATAATAGTCTACCCGATTTTTTAACCCGTGAATTTTTAAGCTATTGTTTTCTCTTATGGATTTCAGGATGGCCTCACGAGGATCTTCTTCTTCGTTCAGAGGAAGAGGTGGAAGAAATTCACCAAAAGACAGAGGTAATGTCCTTGCCCAAATTGGAAATCAGAGGCTGATATCTTCAAGTATTGTAAGCTCAAGTTATTCTAGTATGAATACAGATGAACAAACATATCAAGAATTTTTAGAATTCATGAAATTCAAGTCTAAGAAATAAGGGGATAATGAGGTCCCTTCGTATTCAAGTATTATTAAAGATGACAATGGGAATACTGAGTTGTATAAACGCAACAAGATAGAGGAAATCATAATTTTCCTCTAAAACCATGATCTTAGATGGAAAAATAATCCTTGGCAGCTGATGCAAAGGTATTTGGATAATACGTTTTATGCTGTGGTATCTTACAAATATCACAAACATTATCAATCCATATTATCTGCAATGGGTTCTGCAGAAATACAATATTTATATGCTAATGAAGCAGTAAAAAAAGATTATAGCTATTCTAAAATTATAATCAAACAGATTTTGACTCATGAGAAATGGGGCTTGAGTACCCTAAAAGAAAGAGAATATATACATCCCGAACAACAGAAAGTTACTGTAAAATATAATTACTGGGATTATATAGAAAGCTTTGATAAGGTTTTCTTATGTGAGAATCCTGAGAGGTCTCATTCATGGTTTGTGAAAATATGTGCAAATGTGCACAAAGAAAACATACCAAATTGATTTGCTAAATGGTAGATCTTGCATGGTCCCTCACCAAAGATATTGCCTGAGCCATTTAAAAGTTTGTACAAGGACTGGATAGAAGTATCACCAATATTTTTAAAAATGCAAAAAGATAATACATATTTTGAAGGAATATCTATGATGTATTTAAACAAGGGTGACATTCAGAGTTGCAACAACTACCGGGGTATTAAGTTGTTGAGTCACACGATGAAGATTTAGGAGAGGGTGGTAGAGTGAAGGTTGAAGAAGATTATGTCTATTTCGAAGAATCAATTTAGTTTTATGCCTGATCGCTCCATGACTGAGGTGATTCACCTTGTACGGAGACTGGTAGAGCAGTATAGAGAGAAGAAGAGGGATCTTCACATGGTGTTTATTGAATTGAAAAAGGCGTACGACAAGGTCCCTAGGGAGGTGCTTTGGAGGTGAGAGGGGTCCCGGTGGTGTACTGCAGAGCGATTAAAGATATGTACGAGGGTCCGAAGACTCGGGTTAGGACAGTGGGAGAAGATTCTGAGTATTTTTTGGTCTTGACAGGGTTGCATCAGGGATCAACTTTTAGTCCATTTTTATTCACTTTGGTGATGGATATATTGAAGCGGAATATACAGGGTGAAGTGTTTTGGTGTATGCTTTTTGTGGATGATATAGTTTTGATTGATGAGTCGCGACAAGGGGTTAATGATAAGCTGGAGGTTTGGAGACAAACCCTGGAGTCTAAAGGTTTCAAGTTGAGTAGGAACAAGATGGAGTACTTGGAGTATAAGTTTAGTGACTCGAGGCAAGAAGAGAAGATGGTAGTGAAGTTCGATTCTCAGGCGGCTTGCAAGAAGGATAGTTTTAAGTATCTCGGGTCTACAATTCAGAGAAATAGAGAGACAGATGGGGATGTCTCTTACCGTATTGGGGCAGGTTGGATGAAATGAAGGTTTACTTCGGGAATTTTATGCGATAAGAAGGTGTCCCCCAAGATGAAAAGCAAATTCTATAGAGTTGCAGTCCGGCCTACTATGTTGTATGGAGCGTAGTGTTGGCCGGTTAAGAATTTTCATATCCAAAAGTTGATGTTGGTGAAAATAAGGATGTTGCGCTGGATGTGTGGATTCACGAGGGCTGGCAGGGTTAGAAATGAAATTATTCGAGAGAAGGTGAGAGTGGTGTCAGTGGAGGATAAAATGCGGAAAGTGAGGTTGAGATGATTTGGTCATGTGATGAGAAGGGGCACGGATGCCCCAGGTCGTAGGTGTGAGAGGTTGGCCTTGGATAGTTTCAAGCGGGGTATGGGTAAACCGAAGAAATACTAAAGAGAAATGATTAGACGTGACATGGAGTTGTTGCATTTGACTGAGGACATGACCCTAGATAGGAAGGTATGAAGGAAAAACATTAGGATAGAGGGCTAAGAGTATGGATGAGTTGTAGTCAGTAATTAAGTGGATTTTGGTGTCCTTTTTTTTGTGGATATCGTACCTGTATTATTTTATCCTGTTCTATGCCTTGCATGCTTCTATATACTGCCTCTTATCTTGAGCCGGGGGACTATAAAAAATAACCTCTCTACCTTTTTTTAGGTAGTGGTATGGACTGTGTACACTCTACCCTTACCAGACCCCACTATGTGGGAATATACTGGGTTTGTTTTTGTTGTTGTATCTATGACGTATTTCTTTATTGAATTTTCAATTCCGTAGATCTTGAAGTGGTTCATAGAGGTAAAATCAAATACTGATAATTTACCATGTTTGATGCGGGTCTATTATATAAAATTTTGGAGAAAATTAATCCAACAAATCGGTGACCGTAATATCCATGGTCACCAACTAATTGAATCAATAAAGATGACCGTTGCAAAATATAAGCAGCAAAAAGAAATGGAGTCTTCTCATGAATAGGAAGAGCTTAGCCCTTTCAAAAACATCACTAGAAAGCTTCAAATGAAGAAGGGCACAATGCCCAAAGCTGAGATTTTGGCATTCTATATTAAAGAAGTTAAAAAAGATTTATTGAAAAATCTTGATCAGGAGTGCACTTCAGATATGTCCATCTCTTTTGCAGGGAATTGCTTGGCTGGCGAGTCACAGGATATCCAGAGTGATGAAGAAATAAATCTGGATAATTATTTGCGAAAATTCCAAACAACCATGGAAGAATCTTCCAGCACTGCAAAAAACAAAGGGGAAAAATGACATAAGAACATGGATGGTCCCGCCAATGTTGAAATTATTGAAAGCTATGATGGCAGACAAAATGAAAACAACTTAATGAAAAAGCAAGAGTCATTTATGAATAGTAAAAGACACTTAGCTTTCTGAAAAAGCAAGAGTCGTTTATAAATAGTAAAGGCCAATTGTGAATGGTAAGGGTCATTTTTTGTTTTGTCTTTTGTATAAAGCATCCATTATATAAGGAGCTCATTTTCATTTTTTTAGAGAAAAGTTTTCAGCGCCCCTCTCTCTTTTGTACTCTCTCACCCTCTCTTGTAAAAATTCTGAGTGCGGAATAAAAGATCTTTGCTTCTGAGCACAATCCATCCGTCTTAAGGTTAATTAAATTTTTTATTTTATTTTAAATTTAATTTAAACATTGTTATCTCTAGCCTATGATGGGCTAAATTCTTAGTGTTGAACTATAACAGAATATGTTATATGTATAAAATGGCATCTTGTTATTAATAAGAATTGTAAACCTCCATTGCAATAATAAGAATTGTAAACCTCCATTGTTGCAGAGATCTATATGTTAAGATGCTGCAATTATGAGTCCAATCTTGGCATTAATGCCGGATGTCCCTGAAAAGGCCGATTAGCCAAATGGGCGTGCAGGGCCGTAATTGGGACTTGGTTTAAGATTTGACTTATGATCAAGGTTAACTAACATATAATGAAGGTAACTAGTGCAACAATGAAGCGATCCGGCAATATCTATGAGTCTCCATGGCCATGTACTGCTTTTTATGTGAATAAGCATGCAGAACAAAAATGAGGAGTTCCGAGGTTAGTTATCAATTACAAACATTTGAATAAAGTCCTCAAATGGATTAGATATCCAATTCCCAATAAGAAGGATTTATTAGATCGTTTGTATGATGCTCTAATATTTTTAAAATTTGATCTGAAATCAGGTTATTGGCAAATCCAGCTATTAGAAATTGACAAATATAAAATTGCTTTTAATGTTCCAATGAGATAATTTGAATGAAATGTCATGCCTTTTGGACTGAAGAATGCTCCTTCAAAGTTTCAGAATATCATGAATGATATTTTTATGCCACATAGTAATTTTATCACTGTCTACATTGATGACATTCTGGTGTTCTCAAAGAACGCAGAAACACATTTTAAACATCTAGATCTTTTCAGAAAGATCATTATACAAAATGACTTAGTAATTTTGAGGCCAAAGATATTTTTATTCCAAACCAATGTCAGATTTCTAGGTCACAATATTGACAAAGGAAAAATTATTTCCATAAATAGAAGTATTGAATTTGCTTCTAAATTTCCTGATGAAATAACAGACAAAATCCAGTTGTAGAGATTTCTGGGAAGTCTGAATTATATATCTCCTTTTGTGGTAGATCTGAAAAAAGATACAACTATCTTGTATGATAGACTGAATATTAATAGTTAAATTTAAATTTATAAAATATAACTAATAATATTAACTTAACAAAATAATTTTTTAGAGTGTTAAAATTAATAAGGATAAAATAAAATGAAATGAAGCAAATAATAAAGAAAAGGATGAAATTAAAGCTTGGCTCAGAAATGCGGGACCAGAAATGCTTGGTAGTTTATAGTGAGCAGAGATCCAGGAAAACGACAGCATTTTGGTTTCTTCATCTCTCTCAGATTGAACGAACCCCACGAATATAAGCCACCCCTACCCCCAACCCAGTTTTCTTTAATCTCACCCCGTCCCTCCCCCTCGCCCCCTCCTCTTCTCTGCCCTGAAGTTGTTCTGAACTGAACTCCCCGCCCCTGCATTATTTAGCATTTGTGTTGGTTTATTTTTCTTGTATAGACTGTCAGTTGGCACAGCATTGAAAAGCATATATATAAAGGGGGTTGTATATTTTGATCGGAATGGCGTCATCGACGGTATCGTCATGGGTGATTGGGTCATGCATGTCAGTTGTTGAGCATGAAATAGATGGTTTCTTTGGGATTTCTAAGTCTAAATGCAAACGGGCTGCTGCTGTTGTTCCAACTAGAAGAAGAAGAAGAAGGGTTTTCCTTAACACCAAATCCGACAATGTTCTTACTCACTTTTCCTCTTCTAATTCTTCTTTGTTTGTTGATAATTACTCCTCCTTTTTATTCTGTGGATCCGAAATGAGTAGGGGCACCAAACTCATTTCCTCTGCTCATACAGGTAATCATGTCTTTCTGCTTCATGTGCGGTTCTGATTCTTTTCGTTAAAATTAAGGTTGGGTGGGATTGGGTATGGGGCGGGGGAGAAAATCTTCATTTTTTAAATTCAGTTTTTTTTTTTTTTTAAAGAATTGGATTTTATCGAGATGGGAAATCATGCACCGAAGTTATGGCGTAGTGGTCGATGAAGTGGTTTGAGAATCATGAGGTTCTGGTTCAAATCTCAGCATAGACAAAAATACTATGTGATTCTTACTGAGTTATCGGGTATCACCTGGTATCCGTCATTTGGTGTGGGAGGTGACAGGTACCCGGTAGAATTAATCGAGGTGCCAGAAAGCTGACCAGGACACCATGGTTATAAAAAGAAAAAAGTCATGCATTTTGTTATTTTGGAGTGTGTCTACTGCTATTCTAAAGGCTGCATGGTTGGTTCTTATAGCCAGTTTTTGAGTCTGTCGTTCTGTTTATATTTTCCATTTTAAACAGCCCCAGGCCGGTGAAATTGGGTTTATACATTATAATAGACTTACATTTGCCACCTCATTTTGGCATTATGTCATGTGAAAAGTGTGCGAGTTCTGGGATAGGTCATGCAATTCGCTTGTAGCTTAATGTCTGCAAACTTGTTTCTTCTTTTATTTCGAGATCATGTCTGAATACTTCAACTGTGGTTTCTTGGTTATTTCTTTGACCTACCGCTAGTATATTTTCTCATACTAAGTGGGAAATGTTTTACTGGAAAACATTTAATGGTTCTTTTCTAAAGTTTGGTTGGGTATAAGTAGGTGCTTATGATAATCAAACAAGGTGGAAGATAAAGTATGTGCATAATGTTGCATGATATTTTTTAGTATTAGAGATTGAAAACAGCGTGTTGGCTAGTTTAAGAGTTGTAATTATTGGGTGTACGTAAAGGAGTTTATTCTCCCCTTTTTTGGTACAAAATGGTTACTTTGCGATGACCAAATGTTAGAAAATGAGTTACCAAAAAAATGTTAGGAAATGAGTTACCAAAAAATGTTAGAAAACGATTTGATTATGGAATTTTTTTGGAAAATAGTATCCATCATTTCAAAAACTCCTGTGTCAACCTACACGATTGGGTATTCTTTGGAGTATTCCTCCCACAGAACTACAAAGTTGTAAATTTCTATATCATTTTCCAATATTCCTTCCTTTAAGCTATCAACTTTCCTGCATATATTTTGATGTGCTTGGCCGCTCCTTTTACTAGGGGAGGTAATGGCAATTGCTTCTCAACCAGCCATGGAAGTTTCACTAAAGAAGAAACCCCCAACAAAGGAAAGGCGAGTTGTTGTGACAGGAATGGGTGTGGCCACACCAATTGGTCATGATCCCCATGAGTTCTATGAAAACCTGCTTCAAGGTGTTAGTGGCATAAGTGAAATAGAAGCTTTTGATTGTTCACAGTATCCAACAGTACGTCTTCTCCTTGGGCTTGTTTTCTTCAACTTTAGTTATTTAGATGTTGATGTTGAGGTACATATTGCAGAGAATTGCTGGAGAAATCAAGTCTTTCTCAACTGATGGCTGGATTGTACCCAAACTTTCTAAGAGAATGGACAAGTTCATGCTTTACATGCTAATGGCTGGTAAGAAAGCACTTTCAGATGGTGGAATTACTGATGACATGATGGATGAATTGGATAAAAGAAGATGTGGAGTTTTAATTGGCTCTGCTATGGGTGGGATGAAGGTGATCCACTTTCCTTTTCTTTACTCATAAATCTGATGAAAATTTCTCTGGTAAAATATGCCAACTTTCTTTTTCCATTTTCTTTTGTTATTTATTGTTTTTGGGATCAGCTCTATTTGCTCTCCAACATTTGATGTATAATCGGAGAAACGGCCTGTACATGATTGACCATGCATTGAAATCTCCTTTAATGAGAATCCCTTAGTAGAACAATATATAGGCACTAGAGTCTTTGCTAGGACCAAGCTAAGCAACTACTCACTAACTGACTTGCTTTACTTGAGCAGGTTTTTAATGATGCAATAGAGGCTCTGAGGGTTTCCTATAGGAAGATGAATCCTTTTTGTGTCCCATTTGCAACTACAAACATGGGTTCTGCCATGCTTGCCATGGACCTGGTTAGTCAAAGCTTTAAGTTTTCAGTTGCTAGCTGTTATGTATGATTAAATAAAGCCAGCTTTGTGTGCCTGCTTACAAATTCAATTGCAGGGATGGATGGGTCCAAATTATTCAATTTCAACCGCATGTGCGACAAGCAACTTCTGCATATTGAATGCTGCCAACCACATCATTAGAGGTGAAGCTGTAAGTTTCGAGCCTTTAAGTCACAGAAAGCTCTAAGAAGCAGAGTTTCCAGTATTGTCTACCCTTATTCACAGAGTTCCTTATGCATAGACATGATTCCAAGAATTAACATTCTTAGTTAGCTTAGTTCTCTCTTTTTACACACTGACAATGCAGGACATGATGCTATGCGGTGGATCAGATGCAGCAATTATACCAATTGGTATGCATCTGTTCTATCTTACCTGAAGTTAGTCTATCAAGCCGAGGTTGTTAATTGCCTTGTAAAACTGTTGTTTTGTATAGCTTTATGTTTTTTTTTTTTTTAGGATTGGGAGGATTTGTTGCATGCAGAGCACTTTCACAACGAAACACTGACCCTGCAAGAGCCTCTCGGCCTTGGGATAGTGTAATGTCTTCTTTAGCTCTGTTCCTCTGTTTTCTGTCTAGTTGTTGGTACATTTTTTTGTGGAGTAGAGTGGTGATTCTAGTGTACTTGTGCTATTCCTGTTGCAGTTCTTGGGCTGTGATCTAATAGGAAATTAGAAATATTCGGCTTTGAATTTTTCTCTTGTTTACTGAGTGAGTTATGCATATCCCAATATTGCAGTTTCCATTCCGTGAGACTGAACTTGTGGGCCAAATTTTCTTCACAATTTATGACCATCTAGCTCCTTTGGCACTCATGTGGAAGAGAGACATATTTTATAGGAAACTGAAAGCACCTGTTTTATAATGGTGGAATATTGATATTTTTAGTGTACTCTGGGAGTAAATATGATATTCCAACCACTATGGACGATTGGATGCACTTTATAGAGAATCATGTTTTTTATGGGATTCTCAACTTTTGCATACATGTTACGTGCTTATGTTAGTTGCTATATTAAAATGACTTGTAAGATGAAGCAATAGCGCTACATATTTTTAACCCCATCCTAGTTTTCGTTGTGCGCGTGTGTGGTGTATTAAGTGAGAATTGCTTTTTATTTTTATCTTAATCCTGGACAGAACCGTGATGGATTTGTTATGGGTGAAGGAGCTGGTGTCCTGCTTCTGGAAGAACTTGAGCACGCCAAGGTGATTTATGCTTCAAAATCAATATATGCTTTCTTGCTCACCCACTTGTTGATACTCACACAGAATGTTAAAGATAAAAAGCGAATCCCTGATTATGTAATTGTTTTAAGTTTTCCTTTTAAATTTCATGAGCAGCAAAGAGGTGCAACAATCTATGCTGAATTTCTAGGTGGAAGTTTTACTTGTGATGCTTATCACATGACAGAGCCTCATCCTAAAGGTAATTCTCTCTCTCCCTCTCTCATATATATATATTTTAATTTGCATAGATGTGCCCCTGTTGAATGACATGATTTGGATATTCTTTTTGTGGACCTTTAATTCAGTTGAACTTTGCAAAAGTTTCATGTACTCATACCGGATAGTTATACGGTTATGCACACCCTTACCGTATCTGTACGGGTAAAAGAGTCCTTATAACAGATGTGTTGGAATTTTCATCAAAAATTTGTTTTGTACTATTGTGAAGCTATTGGGTCCATGAGGTTCTTTTCTTTGGATATATATATATATATATATATATATATATATATATATTTTAATTTGCATAGATGTGCCCCTGTTGAGCGACATGATTTGGATATTCTTTTTGTGGACCTTTAATTCAGTTGAACTTTGCAAAAGTTTCATGTACTCATACCGGATAGTTATACGGTTATGCACACCCTTACCGTATCTGTACGGGTAAAAGAGTCCTTATAACAGATGTGTTGGAATTTTCATCAAAAATTTATAATGTACTATTGTGAAGCTATTGGGTCGATGAGGTTCTTTTCTTTGGCTAATAAGATAGAGTTAGTGAAGATTCTTAAGAAGATGAAGATCAATATAGATTGTGTCCTGGAAACCAAATGGTAGGAGGCTAGGGATGTAGATGGGTTTAAGTCGTGGCCTCGTGGTAGGAGTAGGCATTTTAGTTGATAAGGTAGTTACGGAGCAAGTGGTAGAGGTTATGAGGGTGAATGATATAATGATGGCTATTAAGCTAGTTTTGGGAGGGTTCACCTTTAACATTATTAGTGCATATGCACTGCATGCGGGTTGGAAAAGGAAGTCAAAAAGCGCTTCTGGAAGGAGTTGGATGAGGTCGTGAGAGGTATCTCACAGACCCAAAAACTATTGTTAGGAGGAGATTTTAATGGCCACAGAAGGACTGAGTTTTAGAGGATATGACGATGCTCGTGGAAAATGAAGTGTTGGTTTTAGACATCATGAAAGCTTTTGAGCTGGTCATAGCTAACTTGAGCTTCTAGAAGAGGGAGGAGCACCTAGAATAGAGCTTGCACCTAGTGACTTGCTGTGGTGCGGTGGCCAAGACTCAAATGGATTACCTGCTGCTTAGGAAGTGTGATAGAGGTCTATGCAAGAACTACAAGGTTATCCCGAGTGAGAGTCTTACCACCCAACATAAGCTTGTTATTATTGATTTGGATATCAAGGGGAGGAAGAAGTAAAGGGCAACGTATGACCAACCTAGGATTAGATGGGGAAGAGGCGTGACCGAGGCTAAAGTTTAGGAGATTATGGAGAAGTTGGTGCCTATGGGAGCTTTGGGGAGTAGTGGTACGAGAATAAAATACGAAAATGTAAACAACACTTGACAAGAAAACAATAAAATAAAACAAGACAAGGATAACAGGAAAGATAAATTGACACAAATTGATAAAAAGAGGTCAACCAAAGGGTATATTAAACCCTAAGACCTTCCTATCAATTACCAAGAGCAACAACCTCTTACGAGGACCTCACGAGAATAGAATCCCGAGCAACCCACGTTTCTCAACAGTCCATAAAGCTTCCAACAAGCTTCAATAAAAAACACTCGCAAGTGTATCTCAAAACATCATTCATCAACTCCCTACAAATGAAGGAAAACCTAGCTATTTATAGCCATGGGCTACTTATTACAAGATGGGCCCAAAAGTGACCCTAAATGCTATTGGGCCCAAAAGTGACCCTAAATGCTATTGGGCCCAAAAGTGACCCTAAATGCTATTGGGCCCAAAAGTGACCCAAGAGCCAAACACAATGCTAATTGGCCCTATATTGGCGCCGATGCTCTCCCGGGGCTTTAGCTATTAGCCAAATGCGATGTTGCTCACTACTCCCTCGAAGGACATCATCAAAGGTAATTTCTCCCGTGCTCCGAGCTATCCTCCAATCACGTATTTGCTCCCTTAGAACGACCAAGTCTTGGATCCGTATATGTGATCCTTGAAGCATAGATCCTAAAGGAGTGGAACCAATTGAGATTGTATCATCCTCCCTTTCTTGAAGAGGATTCGTTCTTGAATCCAACTCCTTTATCAACTTATCGTTGCACCTTTCAAGTTTGGAATCCTTGGTAAGAACTCCGTTAGACCTTTAAGCTCGTTGTCATAAGGCATCCTCCTTGTGTCCTCCTTTGAGATTGTTTGTTCATGAACCTGCATAAAGGAAGGAGTGATACTAGGCAAAATGCTAGTATCATGGTTAGGGAGTAACAAAGGCTCAATGTTGGAACTGTCCTTGTCAAATTGGATTTGGAATGGTTGGACAACAATTTGTGGAGCTTGGGGTATAGTGGATTGGGGTGAGGGAACATGTTTTTGAGGTTTTGAGGCACAATTTTGATGGCTTGCCCTCTTATGGTTCAATACATGTCATGGTTCTGCTCGCTCTATCCACACTTCGTTGTAATCTCATGATAGCTTCCCAAAGAGTATCAAATTGGGCCCGGCTTAGGATAGGTTGAATCTCAACTCCCGGGGCCATGGTAACTATCAATAAGACACTCAACACAACTAACAAGAAGGTTAAAGTTAGTGAAATTAACACTTTCAATCCAAGTGTTCGGTTTGGATCACAATTTAGCTCGTTGGTCTTGGTTGCATGTGTTGGTATAGGACTCTATTAAGAGGTGAAGGACTTTGAAGAACTTGAATTCAAGTGTTAAACTAAGAAAACAAAAGATAAAAGAAAGAAAAGACACAAGGATTTAAGACACAAAGAACGAGACAAGAACTAATTAAACAACTAAGTAGATTATGTTTTAGTTGTTAATAGGTATCAAGAACCAGAGAGATGAAAGGGGGGATTAAGAGATGAAATTAGTGGATTAAACTTGAGCAAATGAAGTGTTTTGATAGTTGAAATGCGTTGGAACAAGGTTGAGGTGCGTTGGAAGTGTGTAGGCAGCCTAGGCGCACCTTGAACGCAAGCCAAAGAGCAAAGTGGACTGTTTTGAGGTGTGGGAGCAGGTTGGGCGCAGGTTGAGGGCAGTTTGGATGCAGGAGGGCGTTCCTTTACTGGTTGGACCTGCTTTGGATGTGTGGAAGCATCCCAAACGCAGGTCCAAGGCATTCCAAACGCAGGTCAGCCGCCAGCTCACTTAAAATACCATTTTTGTCCTCTTGTGGTCCTCCTTTGTCCTCTTCTTTGGGATATTCTCTTGGATCTTCAAAAGGTGCTTTGTACCAATACTTTTTTACACCTTTTTCTTCACTTTTGAGGATCAAACACCACCTTTTGAAGAAAATTCAAGTTGAAGATTTGAATCTTTCTCAAGAACACCAAGAACTTCGAAAAGCTCTAACTCTTCAACCCTTGCTCGGAATGCGATGAAATTTTGAACCTAAGCTCTTTTCCACCTCCTAATCACATTCCTCATGTTATTATACTCAAATTCCTTATCAAAAATTTCAGATTTCACAACTCACTTTAAATTTCTTCAAATTCAAGCTTTCAACAATGGTAGAATTTTCAATATAGCTCTGATGAAGCTCAAATTCGATATTTAGACTCTACTAGTGTTAGAGAACAAGAATCTAACACTAAAACACAAGAAAGACAACAAAATCAAAGACTCAAAATTTGATCTAGAGTCAAATACGTGAATAGTGAATTTTTTTTGTGATTTTTTGATTTTTCAACAAAAGGAGACCCAAGGTTGACTTTGTGGGAACGAAATCAAGCTTGTCTTTGATACCAAATGGTACGAGAGTAAAATACGAAAATGTAAACAACACTTGACAAGAAAACAATGAAATAAAACAAGACAAGTAAGGATAACAAGAAAGATAGATAGATTGACATAAATTGATAAAGAGATGACAATCAAAGGGTATATTAAACCCTAAGTCCTTCCTATCGATTACCAAGAGCACTAACCTCTTACGAGGACCTCACGAGAATGGAATCCCGAGCAACCCACGTTTCTCAACAGTCCATAAAGCTTCCAACAAGCTTCAGTAAAAAGCACTCGCAAGTGTATCTCCAAACATCATTCATCAACTCCCTAAAAATGAAGGAAAACCTAGCTATTTATAGCCATGAGCTACTTATTACAAGATGGGCCCAAAAGTGACCCTAAATGCTATTGGGCCCAAAAGTGACCCAAGAGCCAAACACAATGCTAGTTGGCCCTATATTGGCGCCGATGCTCTCCCGGGGCTTTAGCTATTAGCCAAATGCGATGTTGCTCACTACTCCCTTGAAGGACATCATCAAAGGTAATTTCTCCCGTGCTCCAAGCTATCCTTCAATCACGTATTTGCGCCCCTAGAACGACCAAGTCTTGGATCCGTAGATGTGATCCTTGAAGCATAAATCCCAAAGGAGTGGAGCCAATTGAGCTTGTATCAAGTAGCAAGGACGCAGATAGTATGTGAACTAAGATTGCTGACTGCAACATGGAAACACGTAACGAGGTGTTTGGGGTTTCAAGGGCAACCCAAGTGGGCATAAAGGGGATTTGTGGTGGAATGGAGAGGTCCAAGGAAAAGTGAAGCCAGGAAGGTTGCTTATATAGCTTTATGAAAAGCTTAGATGAGGACAAAAGGATGAATAGGGAGTGGTATATGACACCAAAGAAGGAAGCAAAGCTGTCTGTCACGATGACTAAAACAACTACTTTTTAGCACTTGCATGAAGAGCTTAAAAGGCAGGGGTAAGAAGTTATATTGGCTCGCCAAGGTGAGAGACACGAGCGCTCGTGACCTGGACCAAGTGAAGTGCATCAAGGAGAGAATGAAAAAATGAAGAAGTGTTGGTAAAAGAAGCACGGTGATGGCAAATATATTTCCATAAGCTCTTAAACGAAAAAGACAGAAATCATGTTGGGGGAGTTCGAGCGGTCCGTGAGTCCGGAGATTTTGTGCCTTGTAGGTGCGTAAAGGTTATGGAGATTAAGAGGGCTATTTGTAAGATGAGAAGGGGAAGAGCAATCAGGCCATGTGAGATCCCTCTGGATTTTGGAGGAACGCAGGAGAGGTAAGTGTGGAGTGGCTAACTAGGTTGTTTAATGTATATTTAGGACGACCAAAATTCCAAAAGAATGAAGGTGGAGTAAATGTTTACCTTGTACAAGAACAAGGATGATATTTAGAATTGCAACAACTACAGGGTATAAGCTACTAAGTCACACTATGAAAGTTTGAGAGAGGGTGGTTGAAATGAGGATGAGAAGGGGGTGTCTTTCTCGAATAATCAATTTGAATTCATGCCGGGTGATCATCTACATAAGTGATTCATCTTGTAGGAGATAATTGGAGCAATATAGGGACAATAAAAGAGACATATATGGTGTTCGTTAACCTAGAAAAGGCAAAGATAGAGTCCGTAAGGAGGTTCGTTGTAGATGTTTGGGGTCTAGAGATGTACTTGTGCCTTACGTTAGGGAAATTAATGAGATGTATGATGGAGCCAAGAGTCGGCTTGGTACAGTGGAGGTGGAGGTGACACAGAACACTTTTCGGTTGTGATGGGGCTGCTGCTTTAGAGATCATCCCTTGGCCCGTTCCTATTTGCCATGTGAAGGATGAATTGACACGACATATTCAAAGAGAGATGTGGTGTATGTTGTTTGTGGATGATATGGTGTTGATTGGTGAGACACATGGTGGAGCTAATGATAGACTGGAAGTTTGGAGACATGCTTCTAATGGTTTCAGGTTAAGCAAAGACTAGAATAGAGTATCTGGAGAAGAGCTAGCTCACTAAAGTAACTCATGAGGCGGAGGCAGAAGTGAAGATCGATGAACAAGTCACACCCAAGAGAGGAAATTAAGAGTGGAAATTTAAGTATTTCTGGTCTGTAATCTAAGGCGACGGGGAGATTCATTGGTGTCGGTGAGTGAAATGGAAGCTCTTCTTCAGGCTGCTGTGCGATAAGAATGTGGCTTAAAGGTAAACTACCAAGTGGTGGTTAGACCAACATTGTTGTACGGGGAAGATTGCTAGCCAGTCAAGAACGCCTACTTTTAGAATGATTAGTGAGCATTCTAATTTCTAGGAGAGATATGACTAGTAATGAAGTTATATTGGGCAAGGTAGAGTGGCCTCCGTGGCAGACAAGATGAGGGAAGCGATGCTAAGATGGTTCGGGCATGTGAAGAGGAGGTACGCGGATGCGCCAGTTAGGAGGTGTGAGAGGTTGGCTGTAGCAGGGGTTAGGAGAGGTAGATGCAAAAAGAATTGGGAGAGGTGATTAGACATGACTTGACAAAACTTCAGCTTAGTGAGGACATGATCCTAGATATGAAGAAATGAAGGTCGAGAATTGTATGTTTTTGTAACAAAACTGTGTGTTTTTGGCTGTCAGTCCCTTCAGGGACATCCACTAATAGGAACGATATAGAGGTATGTTTTGGCTGGCAACATCAAAGAAACTATTGAACAATGAATTTCTTCATTTCTAGTTGGGCCTGTTTGACACCTTTTACCTTTTTTCTCTTGCTTTTATTAAGGATGGCATATCAAGTGCAAGATTTACTTTTTGCATGAGGAAACGGAAGTGTTTTAAGTTTAGTTTACCCTTCCAACTACTAGCTGTGATATAGAGAGCTCCAAAATATGATTCCATCACTATTAGCATCTTGTACTCTGGAGGGGTCTAAATTTTGATTGGAAAGTTGTGTGGCTAAATGGTTAGGGTAATACATCTCCTAAACCTCTTTTCTTTCTATGGCTTTAAGTATCTGGTGCGCTGCTTTTTCTAACAAATATAGCAGTAGGTATTCTTGAATGTGTTTATCCATCCATCGCATAAAAGGTACTGCCTTTAACCATATACTATATAGGATTTGATCCTTTGATTATACGTTGTTTTTTTTTTTGGAAAAAATGTATCTTCTCTTACCTAATAACTTATAACTTGCATCTTTTTCTTTAGTCAACAAGATTTTGTTCCGCCAGGCATTTACTCCTTTATTGACATCGAATAGTATTTCCTTTCTTGGGATGCATAACACAAAGCTCCTGATGGACTCCTCTGTGTGGCCCACTTATCTTGCCATGCTTGACGTTATCCCTTTCCTCATGTTAACATCAGGTCCCAAAATAAACTGCTTCTTCTATATACTATTTCTAGCTTCTTTTTTCTGTTTTGACCAAGCTGGAGATGCAGTTGTATTGTATCGTTTCTGATAAATGTAGTTCAAAGATTCTTCCATACCATCTAAGATTTACTTGCACAATCCTTAGCCTACACAGAACAGGATATAGCTTAACATGATAAGAATGCACAATTGCATGTTCACTGAGATATACAATAGAGAAAAGGAAAGCTTTGAACTCTTCTATTCCTTAAGCTAGCAGGAACTGGAGTCATTCTATGTGTAGAGAAAGCATTAGCTCAGTCAGGGGTATCCAAGAAAGATGTGAACTACATTAATGCACATGCGACATCCACACCAGCAGGAGATCTTAAGGAGTATCAAGCTCTTGTTCATTGTTTTGGACAGAATCCAGAGGTTAGATTGAAGTTATCTCATTGACTAGTGCGTCCATGCCAGACCTCTCAGGTTTTCGGTTCAGGTTTTTAATCAGTCGCTGCTCTATGTTTTCAGTTGCGAGTTAACTCCACAAAATCTATGATTGGTCACCTGCTTGGAGCTGCTGGTGCTGTTGAAGCTGTGGCAACTATTCAGGTGATTTTATCTCATAATCTCTCAATCTTTGCTGCTGCTGCATTCAGTTGCTTTCTAGTTTCTTGTGTAACACTTCATCCAACTATTTTCTTGCATAATTGTAGATTTCTTGGCTGCAAATTCTGATATTTCAGCTTGTGTACCCTGTTGGGTGATTTGGATATTATTTTGGTGTCAAACTGTTGAATAGACCAAATCATTCTGTTATTATGTAAGCATCTAATTGAAGTAGAGAAGGTCATTAGTGAATACACGTTTCATACCATCTTTTAGCAGTTCTTTCGAGGGGATTGGTGAAGCAACAAACTAATTTGGCTCCTAGCTTGCTTCTGTGCTCTATAACTTGGTTGTTTATGTCTTTTCTTGAGAGTGAAGTCGTGGCTGCTAAGAGAGCATAGCAGAAGCTGTTTTACTGAGAAGCTGCAATTTTTTACAATTTTGTAACATGAATTGCTTTCCTTTTGAATTTGAGTTCAGTTATTGATGTAATAGACAATAAAATGAAAAAATATGCATGGTTGTAATATCAGGTGTGAGTGCCAAGTAGTAGAGATGACACGCTGTATGACCTAAGGAAGGGGAAGTAAAGGGACTGGCTGACTTGTTACAGAGAGGAAAATTAGTATAGGCCTAACCTGTTGGTCTTGAAGATGTTGAACTGTTGGTCAATGTAACCTCAAGTAGACACAAATGACTCATAGGAATAGAAACATCGACTGCCTTGGAGTCTGGAAAAACTAAACTTAAAGTGATGAACCTTTAAAATCCATTGGCATTCAAGTTCAAGAATCTCTTTACGAAGGGTTATGATTTACTTCTGATCTGCCAATCTGATTTGTTGAGCATAAACTTGGCAAGATTATCAACAACTTTTTGTAGTAGGACCTGCATATGTAAAATGAAGTGCATGGCAAGGTATGTGCAATATCATGGCGAAAGCTGTATCATTTGTGTGATCTAAATCATACCTTTGCATATTGTTACAAGTATGCAACATGGAGTATAAAGAAGAGAAGAAAGCAAGAATTTGAGCTGAGCTGGCATTGATTAGTTAAAACTGTTAAAAATATAGTGGTAGTTTAAAAATCTGTTTTTACTGTAGTTGTTACTGTAGCTGCGTCCCAAAGTTGTTAAGGCGGTTACAACTATCCAATTAAGAGTTTTAGCTATATAAACCATTGTACTGATTGTTACATCCATTGAATAACAACAAATCTCTTTCCTCTCTCTCAGTTTCTTCCTATTCTTAGCTAAATTCTCGGATTTTCCCTGATTGGCACACCAGTTTTTTCGAAGATAATTCCTAAAACTGCTTCACAATTGGCCTTCGATTATCAATTGTGCATCAATGTCTCTAATGTTCTAATCAACACTACCTATCACATTACCTTGAAATGCACACCTTATGAGGTCCTATATGGTCAAAAACCTCCTATCCATCTTCCCTATTTGGCTGGTGAATCAAAGTCTGAAATGGCGATAAATCATTGATTGCCAGAGATGGCTGATAGATCATTGATTGCCAGAGAAGCTGTCATCCAACTCTTAAAGTTTCACATTCTAAGAGCTCAACAAAGGATGAAAGATTTGGCTGACAAACATAGATCTGACAGGACTTTTGAAGTAGGTGATTGGGTCTACTTGAAGTTGCAACCTTACAGACAAGTTTCAGTGTCAACAAGGCCTTTGAACAGCTTGCCGCAAAGTATTATGGTCCTTACATGATTGAGGCTAGAGTGGGTGTTGTTGCTTGCAAACTACTGCTGCCTAGTGAGGTGCTTATTCATCCTACATTCCATGTCTCAGCTCAAGAAATGCCAAGAAGTTCCTGTGAACATTGCTCACCCTCTTGTTATTGATTTATCCAGTCCCTACTGCTCCACCCCGGAGAGAATTCTAAACAAAAGACTGGTTAAAAAAGGTAACAAAGCAGTGGAACGATTGCTTATTAAGTGGAGCAACTTGGATGAAGATCAGGCTACGTGGGAATTCTCTTCTGAGTTTCGATCGAGATTCCCTCTTTTAATCCTTTAGGTCAAAGAGATTCCCTCTTTTAATCCTTGAGGTCAAAGATTTGCTGAAGGAAGGGGTATTGTTACAAGTATGCAACATGGAGTATAAAGAAGAGAAGAAAGCAAGAATTTAAGCTGAGCTGACATAGATTAGTTAAAATTGTTAAAATGATAGTGGTAGTTTAAAAATCTGTTTTTACTGTAGCTGCTACTGTAGCTGCGTCCCAAAGTTAGTTAAGGCGGTTACAACCATCCAATTAAGAGTAACCATTGTACTAATTGTTACATCCATTGAATAGCAACAAATGTCTTTTCTCTCTCTCAATTTCTTCCTATTCTTAGCTAAATTCTCGGATTTTCCCTGATTGGCACACCAGTTTTTTCTAAGATAATTCCTAAAACTGCTTCACAATTGGCCTTCGATTATCAATTGAGCATCAATGTCTCAAATGTTCTATTCAACACTACCTATCACACTACCTTGAAATGCACACCTTATGAGGTCCTATATGGTCAAAAGCCTCCTATCCATCTTCCCTATTTGGCTGGTGAATCAAAGTCTGAAATGGTTGATACATCATTGATTGCTAGAGAAGCTGTCATCCAGCTCTTAAAGTTTCACATTCTCAGAGCTTAGCAAAGGATGAAAGCTTTGGCTGACAAACATAGATCTAACAGGACTTTTGAAGTAGGTAATTGGGTCTACTTGAAGTTGCAGCCTTACAGACAAGTTTCAGTGTCAACAAGTTTTTTTTAACAAGCTTGACGCAAAGTATTATGGTCCTTACTTGATTGAGGCTAGAGTGGGTGGTGGATCTTACAAACTACTGCTGCCTAGTGAGGTGCTTATTCATCCTACATTTCATGTCTCTCAGCTCAAGAAATGCCATGAAGTTCCTGTGAACATTGCTCACCCTCTTGTTATTGATTTATCCAGTCCCTACTGCTCCACCCCGGAGAGAATTCTAGACACAAGACTGGTTAAAAAAGGTAAGAAAGCAGTGGAACGATTGCTTATTAAGTGGAGCAAGTTGGATGAAGATCAGGCTACGTGGGAATTCTCTTCTGAGTTTCGATCGAAATTCCCTCTTTTAATCCTTAAGGTCAAGGATCTGCTGAAGGAAGGGGTATTGTTACAAGTATGCAACATGGAGTATAAAGAAGAGAAGAAAGCAAGAATTTGAGCTGAGCTGACATTGATTAGTTAAAACTGTTAAAATGATAGTGGTTGTTTAAAAATCTGTTTTTACTGTAGCTGTTACTGTAGCTGCGTCCCAAAGTTAGTTAAGGCGGTTACAACTATGTAATTAAGAGTTTTAGCTATATAAACCATTGTACTGATTGTTACATCCATTGAATAACAACAAATCTCTTTCCTCTCTCTCAATTTCTTCCTATTCTTATCTAATTTATCGGATTTTCCATGTTTGGCACACCAGTTTTTTCTAAGATAATTCCTAAAACTGCCTCACAATTGGCCTTCGATTATCAATTGTGCATCAATGTCTCTAATGTAATATTCAACACTACCTTGAAATGCACACCTTATGAGGTCCTATATGGTCGAAAACCTCCTATCCATCTTCCCTATTTGGCTGGTGAATCAAAGTCTGAAATGGCGTTAGATCATTGATTGCCAGAGATGGCTGATAGATCATTGATTGCCAGAGAAGCTGTCATCCAACTCTTAAAGTTTCACATTCTAAGAGCTCAGCAAAGGATGAAAGATTTGGCTGACAAACATAGATCTGACAGAACTTTTGAAGTAGGTGATTGGGTTTACTTGAAGTCGCAACCTTACAGACAAGTTTCAGTGTCAACAAGGCCTTTGACCAGCTTGCCGCAAAGTATTATGGTCCTTACATGATTGAGGCTAGAGTGGGGTATTGTTGCTTACAAACTACTGCTGCCTAGTGAGGTGCTTATTCATCCTACATTCCGTGTCTCAGCTTAAGAAATGCCAAGAAGTTCCTGTGAACATTGCTGACCCTCTTGTTATTGATTTATGCAGTCCCTACTGCTCCACCCCGGAGAGAATTCTAGACAAAAGACTGGTTAAAAAAGGTAACAAAGTAGGGGAACGATTGCTTATTAAGTGGAGCGACTTGGATGAAGATCAGGCTACGTGGGAAGTCTCTTCTGAGTTTCGATCGAGATTCCCTCTTTTAATCCTTGAGGTCAAGGATCTGCTGAAAGAAGGGGTATTGTTACAAGTATGAAACATGGAGTATAAAGAAGAGAAGAAAGCAAAAATTTGAGCTGAGCTGACATTGATTAGGTAAAACTGTTAAAATGATAGTGGTAGTTTAAAAATATGTTTTTACTGTAGCCGTTACTGTAGCTGCGTCCCAAAGTTAGTTAAGTCGGTTACAACCATCCAATTAAGAGTTTTAGCTATATAAACCATTTTACTGATTGTTACATCCATTGAATAACAACAAATCTTTTTCCTCTCTCTTAATTTCTTCCTATTCTTAGCTAAATTCTCGGAGATTGGCACACCAGCTTTTTCCAAGATAATTCCTAAAACTGCTTCACAATTGGCCTTCGATTATCAATTGTGCATCAATGTCTCTAATGTTCTATTCAACACTACCTATCACACTACCCTAAAATGCACACCTTATGAGGTCCTATATGGTCAAAAACCTCCTATCCATCCTCCCTATTTGGTTGGTGAATCAAGTTCTGAAATGGTTGATAGATCATTGATTGCCAGAGAAACTGTCATCCAACTCTTAAAGTTTCACATTCTAAGAGCTCAGTAAAGGATGGAAGATTTGGCTGACAAACATAGATCTAACAGGACTTTTGAAGTAGGTAATTGGGTCTACTTGAAGTTGCAGCCTTACAGACAAGTTTCAGTGTCAACAAGGCCTTTTAACAAGCTTGACGCAAAGTATTATGGTTCTTACTTGATTGAGGTTAGAGTGGGTGTTGTTGGTTACAAACTACTGCTGCCTAGTGAGGTGCTTAATCCTAAATTCCATGTCTCTCAGCTCAAGAAATGCCATGAAGTTCCCTGAACATTGCTCACCCTCTTGTTATTGATTTATCCCGTCCCTACTGCTCCACCCCGGAGAGAATTCTAGACAAAAGACTGGTTTAAAAAAGTAACAAAGCAGTGGAACGATTGCTTATTAAGTGGAGCAAGTTGGATGAAGATCAGGCTACATGGGAATTTGCTTCTGAGTTTCGATCGAGATTTCCCTCTTTTGATCCTTGAGGTCAAGGATTTGCTGAAGGAAGGGGTATTGTTACAAATATGCAACATGGAGTATAAAGAAAAGAAGAAATCAAGAATTTGACCTGAGCTGGCATTGATTAGTTTAAACTGTTAAAATGATAGTGGTAGTTTAAAAATCTGTTTTTACTGTATCTGTTACTGTAGCTGCGTCCCAAAGTTAGTTAAGGCGGTTCCAACTATGTAATTAAGAGTTTTAGCTAAATAAACCATTGTACTGATTGTTACATCCATTGAATAACAACAAATCTCTTTCCTCTCTCTTAATTTCTTCCTATTCTTAGCTAAATTCTCGGATTTACCCTGATTGGCACACCAGTTTTTTCTAAGATAATTCCTAAAACTGCTTCACAATTGGCATTCGATTATCAATTGTGCATCATTGTCTCTAATGTTCTATTCAACACTACCTATCACACTACCTTGAAATGCACACCTTATGAGGTCCTATATGGTCAAAAACCTCCTATCCATCTTCCCTATTTGGTTGGTGAATCAATGTCTGAAATGGTTGATAGATCATTGATTGCCAGAGAAGCTGTCATCCAACTCTTAAAGTTTCACATTCTTAGAGCTCAGCAAATGATGAAAGATTTGGCTTACAAACATATATCTGACAGGACTTTTGAAGTAGGTAATTGGGTCTAACAGGACTTTTGAAGTAGGTAATTGGGTCTACTTAAAGTTGCAGCCTTACAGACAAGTTTCAGTGTCTACAAGGCCTTTTAACAAGCTTGCCGCAAAGTATTATGGTCCTTACTTGATTGAGGCTAGAGTGGGTGTTGTTGCTTACAAACTACTGCTGCCTAAAGAGGTGCTTATTCATCCTACATTCCATGTCTCTCGGCTCAAGAAATGCCATGAAGTTCCAGTGAACATTGCTCACCCTCTTGTTATTGATTTATCCAGTCTCTACTGCTCCACCCCGGAGAGAATTCTAGATAAAAGTCTGGTTCAAAAAGGTAACAAAGCAGTGGAACGATTGCTTTTAAGTGGATCAACTTGGAAGAAGATTAGGCTACGTGGGAATTTTCTTCTGAGTTTCGATCGAGATTTCCCTCTTTTAATCCTTGAGGTCAAGGATTTGCTGGAGGAAGGGGTATTGTTACAAGTATGCAACATGGAGTATGAAGAAGAGAAGAAAGCAAGAATTTGAGCTGAGCTGGTATTGATTAGTTAAAACTGTTAAAATGATAGTGGTAGTTTAAAAATCTGTTTTTAATGTTGCTGTTACTGTAGCTGCATCCCAAAGTTAGTTAAGGCGGTTACAACTATCCAATTAAGAGTTTTAGCTATATAAACCATTGTACCGATTGTTACATCTATTGAATAACAACGAGTCTCTTTCCTCTCTTAATTTCTTCCTATTCTTAGCTAAATTCTCGGATTTTCCCTGATTGGTACACAAGTTTTTTCGAAGATAATTCCTAAAACTGCTTCAAAATTGGCATTCGATTATCAATTGTGCATCAATGTCTCTAATGTTCTATTCAACACTACCTATCACACTACCTTGAAATGCACACCTTATGAGGTCCTATATGGTCAAAAACCTCCTATCCATCTTCCCTATTTGGCTGGTGAATCAAAGTCTGAAATGGTTGATAGATCATTGATTGCCAGAGAAGCTGTCATCCAACTCTTAAAGTTTCACATTCTCAGAGCTCAGCAAAGGATGAAAGATTCGGCTGACAAACATAGATCTGACAGGACTTTTGAAGTAGGTAATTGGATCTACTTGAAGTTGCAGCCTTACAAACAAGTTTCAGTGACAACAAGGTTTTTAACAAGCTTGCCGCAAAGTATTATGGTCCTTACTTGATTGAGGCTAGAGTGGGTGTTGTTCCTCACAAACTACTGCTGCCTAGTGAGGTGCTTATTCATTCTACATTCCATGTCTCTCAGCTCAAGAAATGCCATGAAGTTCCTGTGAACATTGCTCACCCTCTTGTTATTGATTTATCCAGTCCCTACTGCTCCACCCCGGAGAGAATTCTAGACACAAGACTGGTTAAAAAAGGTAAGAAAGCAGTGGAACGATTGCTTATTAAGTGGAGCAACTTGGATGAAGATCAGGCTACGTGGAAATTTTCTTCTGAGTTTCGATCGAGATTTTCCTCTTTTAATCCTTGAGGTCAAGGATCTGCTGAAGGAAGGGGTATTGTTACAAGTATGCAACATGGAGTATAAAGAAGAGAAGAAAGCAAGAATTTGAGTTGAGCTGGCATTGATTAGTTAAAACTGTTAAAATGATAGTGGTAGTTTAAAAATATGTTTTTACTGTAGCCGTTACTGTAGCTGCGTCCCAAAGTTAGTTAAGTCGGTTACAACCATCCAATTAAGAGTTTTAGCTATATAAACCATTGTACTGATTGTTACATCCATTGAATAACAACAAATCTCTTTCCTCTCTCTCAATTTCTTCCTATTAGCTAAATTCTCGGATTTTCCCTGATTTGAACACCATTTTTTTCGAAGATAATTCCTAAAACTGCTTCACAATTGGCATTCGATTATCAATTGTGCATCAATCTCTCAAATGTTCTATTCAACACTACCTTGAAATGCACACCTTATGAGGTCCTATATGGTCAAAAACCTCCTATCCATCTTCCCTATTTGGCTGGTGAATCAAAGTCTGAAATGGTTGATAGATTATTGATTGCCAGAGAAGTTGTCATCCAGCTCTTAAAGTTTCATATTCTCAGAGCTCAGCAAAGGATGAATGATTTGACTGACAAACCTAGATCTGACAGGACTTTTGAAGTAGGTGATTGGGTCTACTTGAAGTTGCAGCCTTACAAACAAGTTTCTGTGTCAACATGGCCTTTTAACAATCTTGCCGCAAAGTATTATGGTCCTTACTTGATTGAGGCTAGAGTGGGTGTTGTTGCTCACAAACTACTGCTGCCTAGTGAGGTGCTTATTCATCCTACATCCCATGTCTCTCAGCTCAAGAAATGCCATGAAGTTCCTGTGAACATTGCTCACCCTCTTGTTATTGATTTATGCAGTCCCTACTGCTTCACCCCGGAGAGAATTCTAGGCAAAAGACTGGTTAAAAAAGGTAACAAAGCTGTGGAACGATTGCTTATTAAGTGGAGCAACTTGGATGAAGATTAGGCTACGTGGGAATTCTCTTCTGAGTTTCGATCGAGATTTTCCTCTTTTAATCCTTGAGGTCAAGGATCTGCTTAAGGAAGGGGTATTGTTACAAGTATGCAACATGGAGTATAAAGAAGAGAAGAATGCAAGAATTTGCGTTGAGCTGGCATTGATTAGTTAAAACTGTTATTGCGTCCCAAAGTTAGTTAAGGTGGTTACAACCATCCAATTAAGAGTTTTAGGTATATAAACCATTGTACTGATTGTTACATCCATTGAATAACAACAAATATCTTTCCTCTCTCTCAATTTCTTCCTATTCTTTGCTAAATTCTCGGATTTTCCCTGATTGACACACCAGTTTTTTCGAAGATAATTCCTAAAACTTCTTCACAATTGGCCTTCGATTATCAATTGTGCATCACATATGGGTACCTCAACTTTAGTACAAAGTTCATCCGGTTAGAAGGTTGACAGGTGCTGTATAAATGCATGGAATGTGTTATGCGAGAGTTAACTACCAAAATAACTAGTTTCTAGCCACGACATCTGGGTCTGCTTATTTAGTTCATCTCCAGAGAGCGACAATAGGATGTCCTTAATGTTAGTAGTGGTATATAGACCAACTTAATCAAGGTGAAAGTATAAGAATTATGAAATGAGTACTTGTTATGTATATTTTTGCCTGGAATATTGCTCTCTGATGAAGTTTATGACGCTTTTCATGTCGGACAGATTTTATCTGATGTTAGGAAAGAGGCTAAGTTGGTGGTTACGACGGCTAAAAATGCAACTTTCAAAAACTTAGTGTTAGAGGGTAAAGGTGCTGATAAAAAGTTGTACAGGCTAGCCAAGGTTAGGAAGAGGAGGGCTCGAGACCTAGACCAAGTGAAGTGTATTAAGGATGCGGACGACAAAGTTTTGGTGGAGGAGGTTCTTATTAGGAGGAGATGACAATCTTATTTTCATAAGCTCTTGAACGAAAGAAGGTACACTAGCATTGTATTGGGGGATTTGGAACACTCTAAGAGACTTCGTGACTATGGCTATTGTAGGCAAGTTAAGATTGAGGAGGTTAAGGGTGCTATTCGAAGGATGCATAGGGGTAGAGCAACTTGGCCTGACGAGATTTCGGTGAATTTTTGGAAGTTCAAGGAGAGGCAGGGATTGAGTGGTTGATTAGGTTGTTTAACATCATTTTCAGGACGGCAAAGATGCCTGCAGCTTGGAGATGGAGTACGATGATTTCATTGTATAAGAACAAGGGTGACTTTCAGGATTGCGAGAGGCAGGGATTGAGTGGTTGATTAGGTTGTTTAACATCATTTTCAGGACGGCAACGATGCCTGCAGCTTGGAGATGGAGTACGATGATTCCATTGTATAATAACAAGGGTGACTTTCAGGATTGCAATAATTATAGGGGTATCAAGTTATTGAGCCACACTATGAAGGTATGGTAGAGGTGGTAGTGTTGCGTTTACGAAAGATTGTGACTATTTCTGAGAATCAGTTTTGATTTATGCCAGGTCGCTCGACTGCTGAGGCCATCCATCTCATAACGAGACTGGTGGAGCAGTATAGGGAGAGGAAGGACTTGCACATGGTGTTCATCTACTTGGAGAAGGCTTATGATAGAGTCCCGAGGGACGATTAAGGATATGTACGATGGATCCAAGAGTCGAGTTAGGACCGCGGGAGGGAATTTAGAGCACTTTCCGGTCTTGATGGGGTTACACCAAGGATCGACTCTTAGCATATTTTTATTTGCCTTGGTGATGGAAGTTTTGACGTTGCAAAATCAAGGTGAGGTGCCTTGGTGTTTGCTATTTGCAGATGATGTAAGTTGGAGGTTTGGAGGCAAACCCTAGAGTCTAAAAGATTTAGGTTGAGTAGGTCTAAGACGAAATTTTTGGAGTGTAAGTTCAGCGAGGCGTCGCATGAGGCTAATGTGGTTGTAAAGCTTGATACTCAGGCTATCCAGAAGAGAGATAGTTTCAAATATCTTGAGTCTATGATTCAGGGGAATGGAGAGATTGGCGAGGATGTCACTTACTAGATTGGGGTAGGGTGGATGAAATGACGGCTCACGTTTGGAATTTTGTGTGACAAGAAGGTGCCTCCTAAACTCAAAGGCAAGTTCTATAGAGTGGTGGTTAGACCGGTTATGTTGTATGGGGCGGAGTGTTGGCTAGTCATAAATTCTCACATCCAAAAGTGAAGGTGACAGAGATGAGAATGCTAAGGTGGATATGTGGGTGTATGAGGAAAGATATGATTAGAAATGAGGTTATTTGAGATAAGGTGGAAGTGGCGTCAGTGGAATCCAAGATGCGGAAGTGAGGTTGAGATGGTTTGGACATGTGATGAGGAGGGGCAAGGATGCCCGGTGGGAGAAGTTCGCCAGGGATGGATTCGCGATTCAAGCAAGGTAGAGGTAGACCGAAGAAATATTAGAGGGAGGTGATTAGACATGGCATGGAGCAGCTTCAGCTTACCGAGGACATGATCCTAGATAGGAGGGTGTGGAGGAGGCAGATTAGGGTAGAAGGATAGTAGGAGGGGTGCGTCATTGTTAGTAGGTAGGAGGACTTTGTTTTATTACCCGTGCTTGTAGCTATAGTATTAATATTACTTCAGAGTGTTATTATTTGTCGTATTAGTTGGTGAATCTTGTTTATGTTATTATTGGGTGTGGTTATTCCTATTGTTTCTTGTCCCTTTACTGTTTCCTTTCTAGACTGTTTTATCTTCAGCTGGCCGGGGGGCCTATAGGAAACAGCCTCTCTATCTCACACTGAGGTAGTGGTATGGACTACGTACACTTACCCTCCCTAGACCCCACCTGGAGGGAAATATACTGTTGGGAATATGTTGGGAATATACAGGGTATGTTGTTGTTGTGACCCTCCATCAGAAGACATGTCGAAGTAAAACTTGAGTTACCTATGATTCCTTGCCTCGAAGTTTTTGCTACATTAATCTGAAATGTTGTCCATAGATGTTATAAATGATAATGCGATACAGGTATTTTGCAAGCAATTATGCAGGTGGACTTAAGACAGTTTTTTATCTTGAAAATTACTCCATTATGTCTGGGTTTGGTCTTCTCTGATGTTTAGACTAGGGAAATATTTCCCAGCTACCTATTCGAACCACGAATGCGTCATGGAAGTATTAAACAGTAAGGACGCTTCTGAGGTTTGTGTGGTTGTGTGTAAACAGGTTAACCTATACTAGATTTTTGGGTGTAATCTAAAAGTTGAGGTATTTAACTGTTATATCATCAAATAATAGGGTAAAAGGATCTGGAAAAAACAAAAATATGTATAGTTGGAGACAAGTTAGAGAAAAATTTCATATTCAATACAATGGTTTTTCAAATCTGTCCTTACCAACAAAAACGCGTGACCTTTGAAATCTCTGAATAATTCCAGGTGAGGTGGTTCTAAGGTTAGGATGTAAATGATATAGAGCTATACAAAATGTATCTAACCAATTTAGTTCTGTAAACACAAAGCGTGGATACGTTCCCGAGTCCTGAAACTGTGTGCAATGATGGTGATGTTTCGTGTAAACGGTGCTTTTGTGCAAGTATCAAGGTGCTAAGATGTGTAATGATGGTGATGTTTCGTGTAAACGGTGCTTTTGTGCAAGTATCAAGGTGCTAAGATGTGTGCTTTTGAAGACCATGACATTGAGGGGGCACTAACCAATAAATCTTTTGCGAGGTGATGTCTTTTTATGTTAACTAAAAATTAAGTCCTATCAATGGATAAATATGTTAGTGATCAGGAATTCAAAATTACAAATTATAGCACAAAGGCTAATCCGTAGATCTGACCAAGAATTCTAAAACCGTATTCTTTCATCGAACTCAGAAGCTTAATATGGATTTAGACTTGATTGTCGCGGTTTTCATTTCATATATTTCACTTAATTGCAATTCTTTTTGTTCATTTGGGTGAGAGCCTCAAAACAATGCACATGGGGAGCTTTCCATAGTGGCCAATTTATTTTATGTCAGAAATTGTTGCTTTTTGCCGTTATTGTTGCTGCTGTGAGTTACGCCAGCTTGAAGTTAAGAACACGAAAGAACTGGTAGTAGAATAACTTTATAACCTTAAATTATTCGAATTGATGTTGACTGAAGAAACAAAAGAAACAAACTTTATCCGAATTCTTTTATTATATGTGGGTATAGTCTTTTATTTTGGCTACAAAAGTAGCTATAATGATTGCTTTCCAGAAGAGGATTGTCGGATTAGTGATTTCCTATTTTGAGATAATCCAAAGATCATTTTCTGCTGCTGCATACTTGCAGTTTGTTGGTCTGCGCGGTGTAATTGAAGTTAGATTGAGGTTCTGATCGTATCATCTCTATTCTTGAATCTGCCAGTCATTGTAATTTGCCTTGACAGTGGAGAGGATGGTGAAGATAGACACTTCTTGGACATTTACTTGAGCATGTTGCAGATTCATGTTTTTGTTATAGTTTATTTGTGATAATGATAAATTAAACTGATGGGACATAGATGTTGCAGAATTTATTCTTAAGGTGATTGATGATTACAGATTTCATCCTGTAAATCTTTCTTGACTATACTTTTAAAGGTTTCTCATTGCCTAACCCTTGCAAAAATTATCTTGCTGAAACTGCTGACTGACGATTAGAATTGGACTTCTCAGGCTATACGAACGGGTTGGGCTCATCCAAATATTAATCTTGAAACCCCAGATGAAGGCGTTGTAAGGATTTTTCTTCTGTGCATTGTCAACAATTTCTTGTTCATGTAAGCATGGTATATCATCATACACAGAATTTTACCATATTAAAACTGCTAAGAACGCTTGCTGTATTAAGAGCATGCAGTTGGTACACTCAATGGATTGACTAGCTAGTTAAGTTTAAATTTGCAGCTTCTCTGAATGTGTTTCGGTAATCTCCAAAAGCTGGTCTAGAGTGAAGTCCTTTATGAAAATGGAAAAACTCACGAGTCACGACTCATAAGTCTATTAGTTTGATTCACATTGTCTGCACTAGTGGAGCTTTTCTCTCATATTGCAACCAAGACAGATTTCTTTCATGACATGAATAAGCATTTGATATATCCCGTCTCCCATGTTTCACTATTTCAGCTTTTCACTCTTTGTTGGCCTTGTAATATCCGCATCTGATGATATGTAATATCAATGAAACAGGATACGAATATACTTGTTGGTCCCAAAAAGGAACGGCTGGATATTAAGGTTGCATTGTCTAATTCATTTGGATTTGGTGGCCACAACTCATCAATCTTATTTGCTCCTTACAAGTAGATCTCTTGGACAATATTGATGCATCTGACAGATACAAGGTATGTAGGTGCATGCTTGTTTGTATTGAGTGTGCGAAAATTTTAGAAAGCCATGTATTTTGAAGGGTGCACTTTAGCAAGTCTAATTAGTTGTTTGGTAGGGAACAAAATGGGAGAAGAAGGATCACTTTTTTAATATGTAACAACCTTGTTATGATGTTTTCTTCTAGATAGAGGGAAGTGAAACTTCACTCCCCTGCTTCCTACTAAACCTTACATGCGGCAGTGATCAAAGTAAATTTGAGAATTTTGAGTCTGGTTTTTCTGCGATTTTATTATTACCTGTTGTTTCCTTTGCTTCAGTTATCGTAGTATTATTTGTTGTTGCTACTGCTCATATCTTCATTACTTTCAACATGGTTTATTCATTACTGCATTTCCTTTTCAAACCTGCTTTGATATGTTTAACTTGAGCCTGGGGAAGGCCCACCACAAGGGTGTATTGTACGTAAGGGTGACAAATGGGCGGGTTGGGTTGAGATTGAAGATATTAAATGGGTTGAACTGGGTATCGGGTTGGGTCATGACCCGCCCAAATTCACTTTGGGTTGAAATGGATAAAAATCGGGTTGGGTCTTGACTCGCCCAATTTAACCCGCTTAATTTAAAAAATATTAATATAGTAATATTTACCCCTTGTAAAGAAATTAAATTTGAATGAGTTTGAAAAGTTGGGTGGATGGATAGGGAGTGGGGTAAGAATTTTTTTTTTAAATTTATTTTTTTTTAAAATAAAAATATATTTTTTAGGGAGGGGTAAGGGGTCGGGGGTAGGAGGGGTGAGTTTTAGGATGGGGGTTGAGGTCAATTTTTTTTTTTTTTTTATAGATTTTTTTTTTTTTTTAAAATAAATATTTTTTTCTTAAAAAGAAAAATTGGGAGCGGACTAGTGTGGGGGGTAGGGGTTAGGAAAATGATGGGGATTGAGGTAAAAGTTTTTTTTTTTCTTTTAAAAAAAATAAATTTAAGTTTTTTTTTTAAATATATATATATATTTCTTAAAAATATACGTTTTTTTTTTGTGGGTGGGTGGGTGGGGGGGATATGTTGTATAGGGGAGGAGGGTGTGGGGGATAGGGAGAGATAAGGGTTGGGGTAAGATTAATTTTTTTGTAAAAAAAAATTACTCCCTCCGTTTAAAAAAGAATGACTACTTTCCTTTTTAGTCCGTTTAAAAAAGAATGACCCCTTTCCTTTTTTGGCAATACTTTAATTTCAACTTTCCACATGGCATGTTTAGGACCATAAGATTAAATGACATTTTGGTACATTTGACACAACTTTAATTTAAGGCCACAAGATTCAAAAGTCTTCTTTATTTTCTTAAACTTTGTGCCAAGTCAAAGTAGGCCATTCTTTTTGAAACGGAGGGAGTATTTATTTACTTTTAAAAAGTTAAAAGATTTTTAATTTTTTTAGGGTGGGGGTTCGGGGTAGGAAGGGGGGAATGGGGATGAGGTGGGGTGGGGATAAGATAGAAAATTTATAAAGAGTTTTTTAAGAAAAAAAAATTAATTTATTTAAGGGAGGCGAGGTGGGGGTGGGGTAAGTTGGCTTGTGGTGGGGTGGGGGTGAGGTGAGGTGAGGTGGATGATTTTGAGAGTGGAAGGACATATTGTCGCCTTTTTCCCAACTTTCATTAAGAAAACAATTTTTCTATTAAACGGGTTGAAGTAGAGATTGATTGGGTTCATTTGAACCCAATTTGAAAATGGGTTGGGATTTAATGGGTTGAGATTTACCCAATAGCAAATTATCTTGCCCATTAAGTTTTGGGCGGGTCAACTCAATTTGGGTTCATTTTGACACCCCTAATTGTAGGGAACCTTACCTTGCATTTCTGCAAGGTGGCTTTTTCCAAGGCTTGAACTCGTGACCTCCTGTTCACATGGCATGCCAGTTACTCCAAGGCTCTCCTTCCGAAAAAAAAATTATTCTGCGGTTTTATTATTGCATGCTGTTTCCTTTGCTTCGGTTATTGTAGTGTTATTTATTGTTGCCACTATTCTCCATTATTTCATCATGGTTTCTTCATTACTAATTATTCTGCGGTGTTATTAGTATCTGTTGTTTCCTTTGCTTCGGTTATTGTAGTTTTATTTATTGTTGCCACTATTCTTTTCTCCATTATTTTCATCATGGTTTCTTCATTACAATAGTTCCTTTTCAAACTTGCTTCGATATGTTTTACTTGAGCCGAGGGTCTATAAGAAACAAGCTCTCTACCTTCACAAGGTAGGGGTAAGGTCTGCATACACAACATCCTCCCGTGACCCCACTTGTGGGATTACACTCCACTGCATATGTTGTTGTTGAGTCTGAAAAGAGAGTGACAATTTACCCAGAACTATACTTCCTAGGCTATGCCATGACAAGTTTACTAGAACAAGTAGGATTCAAGATTTTGGGTACAGTACACCGATTTGGTACAAAGAAAAGTGCTAGCCATGACTAAAGTATTATGAAACTATCTGGTGACTTACCTTTCTCAAAATAATTATTAAACTGTCTGGTTGAAGAGATTTTCTTTTTACGATAAAAAAGAATTACATGAGCGTGCAATACCCTGAGTCAGTAGCTTTTTTATTTCAAAATATTCCTAGCACTTTGTAGTATTGATTCACGTATGCTATAGTTTCCCCTTTAAATTCATTGAACTTAAATTGTATACGTTTCATTTGTCTTAGGAATATTTGAAAGGATTCGTGATCTGTGAGTTACATGAAGGACACTCGTGGAAGAGGACCAAGTCTCGAAGAATTTATCTTTTGGAAGGTAGTCTAATGATGGTGGTACTTCCCTCTTATATTCAGATTTGTTTTAGATGATTGTTGGAGAGAGAAGACCCTGGTGTGAAGAATAGGGGGAAGGAGTAATTTTTCTCCATAAGTTGTGACAATCTCCTTTTCTCTTATAGTAGCTAAACTAAACTTAGCTAAATCGTTTCTTATATATCCAATCCTTACACATAACAGCAAATGGTTGCCTGACCTTTAGGTGGTTGCATACGGCCGTTAATGCCTAGTGTACTAGTTTCTTTGTATACCATATATTTTGCAACACCATTAAATTTGACTTCTTGATATTTGAGTGAACAAACTTGCTTACAGGGAAATTGGTACAATTAAGTTTGGTATGAGGTGAAAGGACCTGTCTTGATTAAACTCGTTTGCTGTATTACCAGTTAAATACGTTTCTAAATGAACTCGGTAAAAACAGTAATGGAAAGAAAACTATTTGAATGAAGGAGCTAAGCTCCATTGCGTGATGTTTGAGCTAAACTCGGTGTTTAAGTGTCATCGGTCTCAGATTCAAAATTAAGTTTTATATCTGAATGCTTGAGAGATAAACTTAAAATATAGGAATTCGAAGTTGGTTTTAATTTCTGAACTAGTTAAGGAGGTAAAAGAGCAATAATGTTTAAATGTAAATTAGATAGAAGAGGTATTGTCACAACCCAATTTCTTAGTTCATGATGGCGCCTACTATAATCCACCAGTAGGCAAGTTAAATTTGTAGTTCCGAACGGCTAGTAGCGGACTATCAAATATATAAGGAAAAGAATTTCAGAATAGATGACATAATGAAGTAATTACATAATATAATTACAAAACATGGTGGTCTCAATACAAGAGCTACTAACAATGCCAGTGTACAAAGTGAAGTTCAACTGAATAGACTGATATAACTTATCTTCGAATACAACATAGAGACCAGTCTAATACATAAGAGAGATAGTTAATACTGCGAGCGTTAGGAGCTCACTTTAAGCCTTCAAACCACGGCTGCTCCGCACGACGCACACACATCCTCGGTGATAACCCATACTAAAATCTGCAGAAGTGTAGTATGAGTACCAAAACAATGGGTACTCAGTACGCATCATCGGCCGACTGAGCTAAGTCATGATATAATGATGATATAATGCAAGATAGTCATAATTAAGTCAAGGTACATAATCAAACCCGAATCATATCCGTCATCACTGTATATAATATGTAATCAAAACGGAATAACAGTATAATGTAAGGCATCCACACATGCTAATATCACTGTACATAACAAGTAATAAATATTGAAATAATGATATAACATAAGGCACCAACGCATGCCCATATCGCTATACATAAAAAATTGGACAGTTCAGAATAATAATGTAACATAAAGTATCAACACAAGCAATCACAAGTACAAAGTTGACTCCCATACACCAACTGGTTCATAAAGTAAAGAATTCATCACAGTGTCTCATACCATTGTTAGAGTACACCCAAGAGAAATGTAAAGGAATCAAATCAACAATATATCGAAACTCCATCGTTATTCAACCGTCAATCCACGCTTACCATCAATCGATCAATTTATCGACATTCTATAATTATCATCAATATTCGTAATTAAACAACGTGTGAAAATATATGCATAACCATAACAATACCATAATTTAGACAACTATATCCTCGATACGCACTAATAACTATTTATTAGCTAGCCAACACTTATTAACCAATCCAATTACTCACTAGTCATCATATACCTTTTAATTGTTATTTACACTATTCACCACATAATCACTATTCATGGGTCAGCAACTAGTCATTCTTCACCAACTAATCAATAACTGGCACATAGCCATAATTCATTACTAAGGTCAACAACTAGTCATTCTTCACCAACTAATCAATAACTTGCACATAGACAAAATTCATTACTAAGCCATGTTTATCAACTAATCGATACTTGTTTCTAGCCATCACAAACTCACTAATCACCATTGATCCAATAACCGCTAATCACCAATTAATTACTATTCAATTTATTAACTAAACACCATTTAGTAACTAGCATCACAAATCCACAAATTCTAGTTTGGCAACCAGTCATCATCATCAACTAAATCATTACTATCAACTAAACATCATTATTATAAGTCTTCATTTACGCTAAATTTCATTATAGCTTAATCATCATAATTACTAGTCGTCAATACCGCTAGTTTTCATTATTGCTAAGGTTCAACTATCCATAAGTTATTATTAACCTCTTAAATAATATTCACCACTAATCATCTTTTCAATCTTAAATCAACAACTATACCACTTTATACCTTGATCACTAGAAAACTAGGCCAACATCCCTAGTATTAACATTATACCCAACTATACATGAGCATAAATAACATATAGTTGCCATACATAGGGCTAGCCTGACTTGAACCAGTAGATGTACCCATAGACACATCAATAATCATCCTTCGACCTTGTCGGGTATCATCATATCATCATAGTATCCTCCACCCTTGCTGGGTATCATCAAATCATCATAATATCCTTTGGCCGTATCGGATATCATCACATCACATAATATCCTCTGGCATCATATCATCATAATATTTCCCGACCTTTTTGGGTATCATCATATTATCATAATATCATCCGGCCTTGTCGGGTATCATCATAATATCTTTTGGCTTTGTCGGGCATCATCATGTCATCATAATATCTTTCAGCTTTGCATATCATCATAGTATCATCCGGCCTTACCGGACATCATCATAATATCCACATTAATATAAATAATAAAGAGCAAGCCTCACGAGGACTAAAGTAAAGAACAAGCCCCATGAGGGCTAAAGTAAATAAACATAAAAGGAGAAGCAAGAAGAGCATACCTCCATATTTTCTCGTTCATCATCAATGTCACATTATCAATAAGTGTATATATATGTAACATGAATGATATAAGTGACAAGTCAATAACTTAGTCCACTGGACCATGAGCATAACCATAAGAATTATTATGAGCAATGGCCTGCAAGTAACCTATTCATTGGCCCACCATTAGCGTAAAAAAGTTTATCACTAACTTGAACAAAATCAAATACATGACATAATCTATAGCTTATTCAAAGCATAATCGATATCGTACTTTATGGCTTAAGCCATGCTATAGTTAAGGGCCCATTCATTAAGGTATTCATTGGCCTAATCAATAGCCAAGCAATGGTCAAATCAATAGCCCGAGCAATAGCCACATCCGTGGCTTAATGAATAGCATGGACATGGGCTTCTTTAATAGCATAAACAATAGCTCATTATGGCATCATCAATAAATTTACTACCAAGGTTCCTCAATATTGCTTCAAGGGAAATTTTCAAGGTATTTCATACGCACCTATGGGTCACATGAGGACTACCTCAATCTTGAATTAAGGTAGGTCAAGACCCACTTCTAAATCCCCTAATATACCTTCTAAGTTCATTTCTACCCTGGACTAGGCTAAGGTATCTAATCCAACCCTTAAATATATAACAAGCCACTATTTAGTCTAAGGAAGGGATTTTACTCAAATATTATCACTAAGTCTATTGGAACTAAAGCAACTTCATTAGAGTAATCATCTAATGCCAAACTTGCGTTAAGCAAAAGTGATAAGGTCACTCCCATCTAACTAGAGTAGTTCTAAGCACTCCTATGTTAAGCACGAGACATTAAGTCTAATCTATTAAGGTTTGAGACAAAAAGCTAGGCATTTCACTATATAGGTCCAAATGACCTAAAAGATCCAACTAACTGAAACACCTAGGCTTGGAGCCATGAAAAAATTTCTTCATTTGATGTCACTAAGCTAGGTACGACTAAGGGCATGAGTCGTACCCCTTGGATATGATTCGTATCCTCCCTCCCTACCCCTCTCGTACCCTAGGTAGTGTGGTGAGGGTTAATCACTATCCTAGGTACGATTTAGACACCCTCCAATCGTACCTAAGTGTACAATACGTACATAACCCAACGTATAGAGTGTGTCTTGATAAAAAAATAAACTATTTTTGGTACGAGTGAAGTGTACGAGTTAGGGCATGAGTCGTACCCTTTGGATAAGACTCAATGGTGGGTAGTCATACCCTAATTAGTATGTATGACTTAGGAGAAGCCTAGGGTATGAGTTAGGGTACCACTCGTACTCTAGGGTACGTGCAACACCCCGTGTTTTTTCTAGCTTAAAATTCGTTCCTAGAATGTCAAGAGTGTGCTTAAAAAATAAATAACCTTTATTTCATATGGAATTTTCCAGATTTAGACCTTCCATTATGTGAAAAGTTGAATAAGCTTTCCATCGATATCAAATTCGCCCAAATTTGACACTCGGAGAAAAAGTTAGAGCATTTTTAGTAATGCAGTGTTCCACCTGGGCACTCACCGCATCGCGGTGGATGCCAAAATGGCAATCGTCACATTCCAGTGGACCTCCACGATATTAGCGCATCACGGAGAGGTCCAAATTCCCAATTGTCAATTTCCAATGGTGCAACGCAATAGCACCGTGTCGCGTCAGAGTGCAAATTCGCACTCGTCCTTTTCCAGTAGCTTAACGCAATTTCACCGCATCGCGGTGAAGGTGTAATTGCCGTACTCATGATTCATAATTCAAATTCTTGTGTCATGACTTTAATCCTAAGAATGTGAAGTTCTTATTAGGTGAATAATGTTCATAGAAGTCACTTAGATCCAAGTGGAGCTAAGAACATTATATTCATTCAAAGTTTGGTGTCCAATTCTACAAGAGTTTACTTTGAAAGTGTATAACTTTTGATGTATGTAGAATCTTTCATCCTAAAACCTACTAAATTGTAGATAATTGAATTAGCTTTCCAACGATATCAATTTTGCCTAAAACCAATACCCGAGCGAAAAGTTATAGCCATTTTAGTGTGAGGCAGTAAGCTGCCGCGATGGTATCGCGTCGCGGCAAAGGGCAAAATCGGGATGCGAGTTGCGAATTTCTTCTTTAAATTCATGAGGGGCAATGGGATCTTTTTTCCCCTCAACCCAGGTCATAATATAGCAATGTATAGCCGCCATTGGGGCATTATTTTACCCCCATTATTCTACTTTACTCCCAAGAACAAACCCTAATCAATTCTCTTCAAGATTCATCCATTCTATCACCTTTTATTCAAGAAAACAACCAAGAATTAAGCTTTCTATTCCAGGAAGTTTAAGAAAATCATTCAATAATATTCCCAAGGACATCAATTTGAGTTATCTTCTTCAAGAAACAATATTCCAGAACACAAAAAGGAATTCAAGCAAAACTTACTCATCAATTCTCTCTCTCTCAAAAGAAAACCCTAAAACTCAAGCTTATTATTCTCCAAGAAATCCAATTTTTCCTCATCAATTCTCCAAGATAGTGAATTTCCAATTCAAGAACTCCAAGAACTCATCTTCAAAATCATCATAGGAATCCAAGATTCAAGCTTTCTAATCTAAGATCATCAATTAAGGTATGTGGGGTTTGAGAAAGGACAAACCTTTCGTCCTTGTGCCCAAAACTTATTTTAAATTACAAGTTACTGAATTTTTATGTTATTTTTCATGAAATTGAAGTTAGGGTTTATACCCAATTTTTATTGTTTGAAGATTTTGAGATTTCAAGTGATTGAATGTTGAATTACATGACTATTTTCATATATTTATGCATGTAATACGATTTTTCAGATTTTTCAATTGAGTTTTTAGCATGATATTGTGTTTCTTGATTTTATTATCTTGATATTGTTGATGATTTTCAAGAAGCATATTAAGTATGATGTTTTGCTATGACTTTAAATGAGTTTGAAGCATGGGGCCATTAGGCTCTAATTAAAGATTGTTGTGCTATAAGCACCCTAAGATAAAGATCATTCTCAGATATTTGATAAAGATTTAACCTTTTGGTACTAAGCTGAGATAAAAAATCCACTTTATTCATATGACTTGAGATTTAAAGAAAAAAAAGAGCATAATTGGTTTTCTTGTAATCTTTGTGCTATGTTTTGAAGTGGATTTCTTAAGATCCTGATCATAAAAATGGGAGTAGTATTTAGTACCGAGTTGGATATGATTCCAAGGTCTCATACTCCATAACTACGTGCCACAATAGGTTTATGATTGCCCATAGTGGGCTAGGATAGTGATCACTTAAGTTAAGGTTCTATTCCGATGGCAAGGGTAGAACAACTCTCCTCAACGTGGGCAAGATGTTGGACTACATGTCAGCTCACATGGTTTATGTCGGTTAGAAGAAACTCCCAAAAAATGTCCCCTACACTTAAAATAGCTTATTGATTTAAAGCATTAAGATAAAGTATTTTCTCTTACAAAAAGCTTTTTAAAGTATTTTTCCCTACTAGTAAAGAAAAGCTTTTTTTTTTTAGAAAACTAGGTGTAAAGGCTCACAAATTTATTTCAGATTATGCTTTACAGAAAGATTTTAGTTACAAGATCTTAGCTTACAGATTTAAGAGTGAGTCCTTTCTACACTAAGACAATATGATTTAAAGAGAGAATTTAAGTACAACTTTTAGAACTAAATATTATGACTCACTAGAATTATAAAGTATGATTTGTTTCTTATTATTTCAGATACTCCAGCTTATGTGAGTCATTTACATTTAGCATGCATGATTTTTATAAAGTGTGATGATATTGTTTTACTTATGCATTTCACCTCCATATACTCAGTACATCCTCAAAGTACTGATCCACATATATGTCTATGTGCTACATTGTCTCATAATGTAGGTACAAGTTTAGTATGCACATTCAGATTCAGACAGTTGTAGATTCCAGCCAGTAAGATGATGAGTCCTCCTACTTCGGGGACTTCAGTTAAATTTATTTATGTTCTTTACTTTCTTACTCATATGTATTGATTAGTGCTAGTTGGGGTCGCGCCCTAGCTACCTATAGTTAGTATAGTAGAGGCTTCACAGATGTCAGTCAGAGTCAGTCATGTAACTTCAGTTCCTCTTTTCAGATTTTATCAGATTGTAAAGTTGTATTAGTATTGTATTTCTTTCAGATTTCATCATTTTATGCTTCTGCGCAGTAAAATAAGTCATTTATTACATGTTTAATCAGTTGCTAATTAGTATGCCAGTTCATGGGTTAGCTTGGGATCACTCGCTGTTCTAAGCACCGTGTGACATCTCAAAATAGATTTTCGGGGTGTTACAGTACGGTTCCCTTAAGTGAGTCGTACCCAAAGACGGGCTCATTTTCCAGATTTTAGTTAAGGACCTTATGGTCATTTCCTGCACCCAAATCCCTAAGTCCCCTCACAATATAAGTGTTTGTATCCTCCTAAACATATATTTTGATGGATCAAACATCCAAAATACTCTCTCTAACTCATTTGGGAAGAATTGGAGGCTAGGGTTTCAAGGGTATACATTTAGGAGCAAGGTGAAGTCAAGATTCTTGGTGAATCAAGTTGTCTAAGTCATGTAACTCTCTCTCTTTCTAAATAACTCAAAAACCATGTATTTCATACCATGATTAGTTAGTGTACATGGTGATTTTGAAATCAAATAAAAGGGATTTTTATTGTCAATGATGAATAATGTGTGTTCTTGCTTGAGCTTGTGATTATACATGTTATTAGTGATGGATTGCATGTGTGGGTACTTTTTGTATGTGGTCTAACATATGGGTCTTGAATAACCCTAATAATGATGAATTTCACCATAAATTTGATCTTGATAAAGGTATGCACATAAAATGTTTGTGAAAATATCTAAATAAATTGTCTAGTCATATTTAATGGTGTGTTGAACTAGGGAATTGGCCTAGTGAATATGAATGAGATAAGATATTATTGCAATGAATGTGAGTACTTAGTAAATGATTGGTAAAGTCCTTGTTGACCATGTATTGAGTCATGATGAATGTGAATGCTTGGTAAATGGTTGGTAAAAATCTTGTTAATCATGTAATGGATTAATTTATGACTTTATATGGTGTGATGGACTAATAAGTATAAATGGTTGATAAATGGTATTTTAACGATGTTGTTATCTATGTAATTAGTTTAATTATGACCATGTTGGTTTGATGGCTAAGAAAAGGGGTTTAATCCCCTAAACATGAACTTGAATTGTGTGTAGAACTAAAGTGTGGTATAGAAATACTAATGAAGAATGATTTGTTTGGTAAGGGTCTTGATGACCACCGAATGAATTGAATAATGATTTGAGTTAAGACATTGACCTAATAAAGTGTTCAATCGATAAATGTTCCCATGAAGACCTTATGGCCCCATGTGGTTGTGTTTTGGATAAATGGTTCAAGTCCTTAAGTGTTGAAATGAATTGTATGGATGTTAAGGCATGAACTAAAGGGGTTAAGATCTCAAATATTGACTAACAATGGCAATGGAATGACTTGTGGTTAAAGTCCCTCGCCCAATAAAATGGTTTGTGGTTCGAGTCCCTCGCCCCATGAAAGGACTAGTGGTTTGAGTCCCTAGAGCAATGAAATAACTTGTGGTTCGAGTCCCTCGCCCAATGAAATGACTAGTGGTTTGAGTCCCTAGTCCAATGAAATGGCTTGTGGTTCGAGTCCCTTTCCCAATGAAATTACTAGTGGTTTGAGTCCCTAGTCCAATGAAATGGCTTATGATTTGAGTCCCTTGCGTAATAAGTTGGTTGAATTGGCTAAATTAGTTGAGTTGGTTTGAGGTTTGGATCCTCTTGACTAGTGTAACGAAGAAGTTAAAGGTTCTAAAATTTTAAGAAGTTTAAGGTTCTAAAATTTATAATGTGAAAGGTTGAAAGTTCTTTACTCCTTATCTCATAAATAAATAATCTAAGATTGATTTCTATGACTCTTTCCATGACTTGACATGCTATATAAATATATGTATATGTATCTTAGTATATACTAATGTAAATGTGATTGCATATGATGGTTTGACTTGGATTGAACTAATGCGCTATTTTACCCTTATCCTCTAGATACATACTAGCGCTCCAACCGCTGACCATCTCCGGATGCTATGTCCCTACGCGACATAGGGTCCGGAGCTTCTACTTCTTTTTCTATGCAGTGATCAGGTGTTCGAGTGGTTCAGGCGTTGACGTTAAAGTAGTGAGCTTCCATTCTTCGGAGGGCTTACATTTCATAGTCTTTTACTTTAAGTCATAGACTTGTATAGACTTTGAATTTGGCTATTGTCGGGGGCATGTACGGTATTGTTGACATTGGTTTGGTAGAGGCCTTGTGGATGACTGTGAACTTGGGTATATTGGCTAGATTGTTGTCATTAATGAAATGTTAAATATCGTATAAGTATTGACTATTAACATTATTTTTCGCTACTTTGATATTTGGTCGGAGTTCATCCGACACTTATGAGTTGAATAGATGGTTAGGTTGGGTTGATGGGGCGATCTACGGTCCAAGTTGGGCTTGAGATGCCCACACAACATGGCCCATTTTTGGGGTGAGTCACTAACCACAAGTCATGAAAAATCATCAACCATCAACTAAAACCCCTCCCAATCTAACAGGATATTAAAATTATACTATGAAAAAACTCATTCTAACAAGGGATAAACCTAACCTACCTCAAATCTGAAGAATGCTTATCCATCTGCTAAACCTTTGTTTCCTCTTCTGAGAAGTCTCTTCAAGATGTCAAGCTAAAAAACATAATTTATTCATTAATAAAAGTGCAACGATACCCATATTGCACTATTGTGCTTTGGGTCTAAAAATAATACCAAAAATCCCAAGTAGGTCTCACTTATGAAAAACACGTTTTCGAGGTCAACCCAAAGTTCATACACCATCAGGGAATCATAACCCTTAAGAAATAGGTGAAAACTAAGCTTATTTAGGGCTAAAATCAAGCCCTCAAGCTATTTGGGGTTTTGGTCAAATAATCAAGAAATTCAAGCTTCAAATTGAAGGATTCTTACCTTAAATCCAATTTCAATCACGAAAATATTTGTTAATCAAGCTTCCAAGTCACCCACAAGACTCAATTTTGAGTTACCACACTTATTTTTAGGTTTCTAGGTCTCAAAGATGAAGGATAAATGCCCCAAACACATCTTGGGGGCCATATATAGCCCCTATAGGTAAAGAGATATAGCTGTCGCGATCCTAGGGATCTCTATCGCGCTAGGGAGATCGCCATAAGCCTCATCAATCGCCATGCACCAACACTAGCAAAGTCAGAACTTATTTTTGACCCTTGAAACTCATTCGGACTTTAATTTTTGCAAATGAACTATGTACCTCAGTAAATTCAACATTTCGAATGCATTGGTGAAGTCGTATTTTTCATGGGAGGTCATTTAGACCAAATGTGAGCTCCACACCCATTCTTACCATTTTTCCCACTTTTAGATCAATAGGTGGAAATGAGTTCGGGTGCAATGGAATCCAAAATAAAGATTTACCTAGTCTAAAATTGATATTTAGATCTGCTGGCTCAGTCAGAATTTGCATTCGAGATCGTTTTACTGAAGTTTTTGGCCAGTGGCCATTTGAAACTAGTGAAGACTTCGAAACAGGGAGTTGATTTTAAAAATCAAATAAACTGTTTGGTAACCAAACTGTCAGTCCCAACAAGTCATAAATGACTTGGGTAGCTATAGAAAAGCCCTAACGGCAGATATAAACAAAAATATAAAAAATGACCAAAAGGATCATTACAGGTATTTACAAAATCTCTCTCTCTCTATCTTCTCATAGAGAAAACATAAAGAAAAATTGCAGCATCAATCTTATAAGTTATGACCTTAACCATTAAAATATAAAAAGTAAAAAAATACTAAGTCAATGCACAATCATTTGAGCCTTATCGACATTTATTTTCATAAGCCGATCACCATTCAGTAGCTTTAATCTTATTCTTCAAGTTAAACAAAAGAATGAATTTAATAAGCACCGAAAACATTATAGGAATAACTTAAAAGATATGTCATTTCTACCGTCTTATAATGTCTTTTATTTATAGGACTATGATATGACATATAAAAAAAAAGTCATGAATATAACTATTAATAACTTTAGGAGTTATGATAGTAAAAAGAATGGAAATACTAAAAATATAGACCATTAAATTTTATATTAGAGAATATGAAAGTTGTTAATTGACATATTTAATATTTTATGATTAAAAAAATAGAGAAATAGGAGAAATTATAAAAAATAAATAGAATTTTTAACCAAAGATTATAATAAAGATGAAAAATTAAAAAGAATCATAACATTATTGTATAGATTTTTTTAGTGTTATTTAAAGCTTACGATGAAGGATTTGTAATCGCAAATTCAAGAAAGTAAATTATATCAAGACATTTTTAAGGAAATAAATTAAATAGCCAAGGAGAGGAGAAGAAAGATAAATATATCCAATAAAGTTATAAGTTTAACTATTTTGAATCAAAAAAAATTATACACTTGTGGAGATAATTTTTTTTATGTAAAATACAAAATAAAAATAGAATATATGAAAAAAATAAAATATTAATTACTTTTGATAATAGATGAAATAACTCAAATGTCATAGATGCTTTCTTTTAAGTCTGCTTCTCCATACATGTCTTGATACTCAAAGCACCTATATATCACACTATGTTAATTAACAAAATAGTCATAACTTCTCATCGAAAATTAAAGTTTGTTGTTTGTACCTGTCGTACTTATGGGGGATGGTTGGGTTCTTGTTTGTTGTTGTGGATCTTTCATATTTATGGAGGCCTTGCTAGGTTATTGTTGATTATTTTTGCATATATTATTACTGCATAACTGTCGTCATGATAGCTACGAATGTTTTGCTTGTTATCTAGGTATGCCTTATGAACTCCCGTCGTAGCATTTCCATACTTAGTGTTAGATTATTCTGCTTTTTCTCCTAGTTTGGATAGATAATTTATGTATACTACAATTATCATTCTTATCTAATTTGACCCTTATTGTGTTAGACTGTTAAACTAGCTTCTGCAGGTTAGTACCTTCTTTCATGTTACTTATATTATAAATCATCTCATTTCGTGTTATTTATACTTTGAATTTATCTGTCGAGCTCAATTGCCTATGATGTCTACCCGGTGCCACATGTGTTGGTACTTATACTAAACTTCTTCATCTTTTTCTTGATACAGATCCTTATATGATTTTTCATCATTGACGTATACCTCGTGCAGAGCTGTCTCGGATCAGAGACTTAGATGAGCTCCTAACGTCCGAAGTTGTTCCTTCTCCCTTTATTTGCGTGGACTTATCTTTATTTTGTATATTTGGAGATGGCTGTGTGTCCACTGTATCTATTTTGTCCTCCTGTGGTGTTTAATAGCCCATGTACCGGCTGATACCAAGTCGTAGAGTTTGTATTACATATTTTGTTCCTTTACTCTTTATATGTATAGTTTATGGGCCCTATTTTTGTGTTTACATCTATATTTGGCCCATCTATCTTATTATTTATTCTTTCATTCTATTGGCCCATCTATCTTATTATTTATTCTTTCATTCTATTGGCCCTTTACTTTGTATTTCGGGTTATGAAGTACGACTTACCTACTGGTGGATTTTAGTAGATGTCATTATGACCTGAAATTTGGCATTATGACAATACTTTTAACAAGTTATTGCATATGCTATATCAAGTCTACTAGATTAAATTTTCAAAACTAGCATTATCACCTTCTTAGTATCATTCTTTCCACCATGTTAATTAGCTAAAGTTCAAGCTTAGTGTCTAGTATGTACATGAGTAGTATCTATCATACTACATAAAATTATAACTACTAACAGCCTGTTTGGATGGTGGTTTGCCATGGTATGGTATGGTATGGTTACCATGGGAACCATGTTTGTTTTCATGGTTTTCTAAAAATGGTGGTATGGTATGTTACTATTCCATGGTTTGATAACCATGGAATGAGGCAATTTCTTGAACCACCAATTTGGTGGTGTGGCATGATTCTCCCTTTTTTTTGCCAACTTTGCCCTTATATAATTTTATTAAAACCCATTATACCTTCTTACTCTTCTTAACCTTATATACTCTCTTCTTCAACTTAACTCTCTTCTTCACTACAACATCCATCTCCAGCACCACCCTAGCATTTAACATAGTAGTATCCTCAAAAGAAAGAAGATACGCTGCTACCCCATTGACGCCTTTTAGGGTTTTTCCATTTTCAGGGTTAGAATTTTCGGGTAGAATAGATATAGGTATAGGTATTTTGCGAGGCCGATCACAACGGGAATGGTGAGAAGTGGAAGACGGAGGTGGGTCGATGAGCTCAATGTAGCTGACAGAGAAAATAACGTCATCAATACCCTCATTAAAAATTTATAACAAGTAGGGGTATTTTAGTAAAATTACCCGTTAACATACAATACCATACCATCAATCCAAACAAAAAAAACTATTATTAAACCATAGTGAATGATACAGTCCATCCAAACACGGTACAAACCATACCATACCATACCATACCATACCATACCATACCATACCATACCATACCATACCATACCATACCATACCATACCATACCATACCATACCATACCATACCATACATTATGAAACCATGGCAAACCACCATCCAAACAGGCTGTAAAGAAAATCAAGAAAAAATATTCCATTAATAATCAATGATAAACTAGTTCATATTAATCATACGATCCATCTAATTACAACCTCAAAGCATATTCACTTTTAACAAATTCCTTATTCCTTATTCCTTATTCCTTATTCCTTATTCATTCATTTAATTTTTTTTTTCTAAGTTAAGTTCACAACCCTACAAGCTGTATGGGGTCCTCTCTTCAAAATTATAAACTATAGCCTAAATTTATTAATTCCTGACTACTTTATCCTCTTGTTCACATTCTATATTTGATCTTCGATAACACAATGACTTACCATCATAACATTCTACCCTAGTTTGGGTATTCTCAAAGTGATCTTAATCAATAACCCCTTCGCTACTTATTGCCATAAAATTTACAAAAGTATCATTATATCTTAGTCAACACTTTAAAATACATTGCCATCCCATAATTACTCAACAAGTACATAACTCTAGCTACATATTTCAATTAATCACTATCTTCATATTTTTGACTACTATATTTCTGACTTTATATCTTGGTCTAAAATTATTCTACTATTTATGGCTTACAATACCCCAAATCACCCTATCTCTTGAGAGGTAATATTACCAAATCCTTGAGATAGATACTCTTCCTCGTTAGAGGGTGTTATTCACATAAAATTTTTGATAAGGACTTAGATGTTGTAATACCCCATAAGATCTTAGGCTCGATTCATCTCTTAGTTGTATACTTAAGGGGTCCAAGTCTTGTATTTTTCACTAAGTGCTAAGGACTTAGTCATTTTCAATACTCCTAAATTTCAATGATTTTTATTTTGGTCTTCCCGACCTTGAGACATTGATTTTTGAGTTGAAACATTTTTGTGGTTGATAAAGGTATGTTTCGAAGAAGTTTTGAGTTTTTTGAACGGGCATAGGGGTGTGTTTGGAAAATGAAACTAGTAGACCCACCGGGATAGGCTTGCGGTGCCCGATCTAGTCTGTCGGGATAGAGCCCGTGGCACCTCGTCTAGTCCGCTGGATTGGAGTCCGCCGGTCTGGAGCCCACAACGTGACCATACCTTTCGTCCAGCCCCTTGTCCTTTAAGCTAAGGGGCATTTGGTTTATTTTCCCTTATCCTATTTCGTCCATAACAGGAATTGGGGCTTCCAAAAGGGCATTATTTGCCTCTTTCATTCACATTGCTCTCAAGAAAACCCTCCTTCTTCCCCAAGAACAAATTCAAGCTTCATTATCAAGAAATCAATAGTTCAAGATTCCCATCCAAGAAATCTTTAAGAATTTAGTTGTTAAGGTATGTAGGATGTTCATCCATGGGTCCCTTTCACTCATGGAGCCTCAAAACCCTCTTTTATACATGCTCAAGATTAAATAAATCCATGAGTCTCTTGTTAATTCAATTACAAGTTATGGTTACAAGTGCTTTCAAGTGGAATAAGTCATATCATGTTTTGAGTGTTACATTCCCACGTCATGTTCAATTGATTTCAGAATAAATCCCCAATTTATGAATTTAGCAATGTAATCACGTTGTTTCCTCATGTTTAAGACATTCCCATGTTCAAATTTATGATTCTCACATGTTTGATAAAATGTCTATATTTTGAGTCTTTGAACCCTGATTTCATACTACAGTTTTGAGCCTTAATATTGTATTTCACGATCATTCAGTGCTGGTGGGTTATGAATACCTAATACCTCGTGTTTTACATGATTTTAGATCTTTCAAGTAATGACTTTGGTTAAACCATGAATATTACTATTTACTCAGTTGTTATGATCATGATGAGCAATGTCAGTTGTTATTTCTAGTGAATTCAGTTCAGTCTAGTACCAGTGTCAGTTTATTTGGGATTAGTATTTAGCATCGAGCGAATCTAGGGATGGAGGCTTCCCCATCAGTTTAGGTAGAGTTGTTTATAGCAGTCCCTGTATTCCAGAACTACGTAGCCATCGTAGGATATGAGGGGTCACCCATCAGTTTAGGCTTGACTTCCTCTCAGGGGTCACCCGTCAGTTTAGGCTTGACACCTTGGTCCTTCGGGATATCAGATTAGTAGATCCACACAGCCAGTGTTAATACCTGTGGCATGATACTGACACCCTTCCAACTGGGGTTACTAGTAGGACCCCGATTAGCTTAAATTAGGGCATATCGGTTATATAATAACTCTCACAGTCTCAGTACAATAATCAGTGCATTTCAGTTTTTAGTTTGCTTGGCCAAGTGTACAGATTTTTAGTTATTCAGTTATACAACTTTCAGTCTTTCGGACTACAGATTATTTTAGAAATATGTTTATGCTTGGTCTTGCATTTTCAGATATTACATGTTTATACATTTATGCTCAGTTACCTCATGCATTTTATCCAGTCCTCATCTCATATACCAGTACATTCAAAGTACTGACTGAATACTTTTCTTTGTGCTATGTTCTCTTATAACATAGGTTTGGACGCACAGTTTCCCAACCACTCTTAGACAACTCAACATTACTCAGCAGTAGTAGTGGTGAGTCCTCATCCATCAAGGACATAATTTGTTTATTTCAGTTACTTCAGTGCTTTCTTATGTTTAGTCAGTTGGAGTTAGTTGGGGGCCTATCCATTCAATTCCTTATGATGTTTAGAGTCTTTCATACAATCAGTTAGACAGTTAGTCAGTCATTTCAGTGTTATCAATTATTTTCTAATAGACAATTGGTTTCTAGTATTCTATTAGATATTTCAGACATATTTTGATACATATTTCAGTATCCAGTTTTACAGTATCTTATCATATTACCTTCCACACCTGTGTTGTATTACTATTTTTTGCAGTGCTCATAATAGGTACCAGCTCATGGGTTAGCTTGTGGTCACTTGTGGCCGAAAGCACCATTTTCGTGACTAGGGGTAGCCTTGGGTTGTGAAAAATCTTGGTGTTAGAGCCTAAGGTTTTAAAGTGTCCTAAGAAATTTGAAAACTACATTGAGTAGAGTCTTGTGCATGGGTTTGAAGAGCTCCACACTTATGGGCAAGAAACTATGAAATATTTTTAGAAAAGTGTCCCTACTTTCAGTGTTTATGTCGCGCGAAAGAGCATGATCTCTTTTTAAAATCTGTTTCTAACTCATCCTTCATTCTGTTTACAGACAATACCTCTTAGAACAAAAAATGAATAAAGAAATGGGGATCAGCTCGCACCACCGCCTGTTTAGGAAGATCCTCTGAATAAGCATATTTCGCACGGTGATTTTAGGGCCGCCTTTACGGCCTTATCCCATTAGGTAGGTGCTCAGAACAACCAGTAGTCTATTTTTCCTAACAATCTAATGGCAAATGCAAATGTACTTAGGATTTGGGATTTTACTTGGATAAATCCCTCTCTGTTTTTAAGATCCAAGTCTGAGGAAAAGGTATCTGACATCATGGGAGTCACTTTGAGTGAAAGTACAGAGTTGGTTTCATATCAGTTGCAGGATGTAGCTCACACTTAGTTTAAGTAGTGTAAGGAGGACTGAGGTGTGGAGGCAGGGCCTATTGAGTGGGAGAAGTTTTCCATAGATTTCTTAGATAGGTTCTTTCTCTTAGATTTAAGGGAGGATAAGGTGAAGGAGTTCATTAATTTGAAGCAAGGTAGTATGAGTGTGAAGGAGTACTCACTTAAGTTTACTCAGTTGGCGAGGTATACTCCTACCATGGTGGCAGATAATAGGTCTAGAATGAGTAAGTTTGTATCTGATGTAGATAATAGTGTGGTCAAGAAGTGTAGGGCCACCATGTTGATTAAGGATATGGAACTATCTAAACTCATGGTTCATGCTCAGCAGATATAGGAGGAGAATCTTAAGGAAAAAGAGAGAGAAAGAATAAAAGGGCCAAAACAAGTAGTTTTAACTTTTCTCAGCCAAGGCTAGAATATGGTAACAGTTCTCAGTTCCGTCAGAATTTTTTAGCCTCAGCTCCATCTTCATCTAGTACGCCAGTGCCTAAGTTCAAGCAAGATAGTCGAGATAGAGCGCCAGGCTCTAACTCCCAGGGTAGTGTAAACAGTGGTCATACTAATCCACTCTATAGGAAATATGGTAGGAATCATCAGGGTGAGTGTAAGGCTGGTAGTGATGTGTGTTTTGGTTCTGGAAATCCAAGACATAGGGTTTAAGAGTGTATGGTGGTCGCTAAGAGGGGCAGAAGTGACGCCACCATGGCCAGTCTAATTTCTCATCAGCTCCAGCAGGTCTCCCGACTCCCTACATCCAGTGCCACCAATGGGTAGCGCCAGAACAGGTTGTATGCACTCCAGGCTCGGCATGATAAATAAAGTTCTCCTGATATGGTTACGGGTATGTTATAGGTTTTCCATCTTCTTGTTTATGCATTGTTAGATCCTGGAGCTTCACTTTCTTTTGTGACTCCTTATATAGCTGTAGATTTTGGTATTGATCCCAAAATATTAGCAGGGCCTTTCTTAGTGTCGAACCCAGTGGGTAAATCTATTATATCTAGACGGGTATATAGAAATTGCCTGGTTATAGTATCTCAGAAAATCACCTCAGTTGATCTTGTGAAATTAGAGATGACTGATTTCAATGTCATTCTCGGCATGGACTGTCTCTACTCGTGCTATGCCTTAGTTGATTGCAGAAATAGAGTTGTTCAGTTTAAGTTTCCCAATTAACCATCTATTGAATGAAGGGGTAGTACTTAAGTTCTTAAGGGTCATATTATTTCTTATCTTAAAGCAAGAAAGATAATATCTAAAGGATGTATTTACCATCTTGTTCAAGTTAAAGACTCTAGATCTGCGACTCCAAGTCTTGAGTCAGTTTTAGTACTAAGGGGATTTCTAGATATTTTCCTTAAAGATTTTCTCGTAGTTCCTTCCGAAAGGGAAATTGACTTCAGAATAGATCTCCTTCCACATACCCAGCCCATCTTTATTCCACCTTACAAAATAGCTCCAACTGAGCTTAAAGAGTTGAAAGAGCCATTAAAAGATCTCTTAGATAAGGGTTTCATTAGGAATAGTATTTCTTCATGGGCCGCTCCAGTCTTGTTCTTGTGTAAAAAAGATGGTTCTCTCAGAATATGCATCTATTACCGACAGTTGAACAAAGTCACAATCAAGAATAAGTATCCACTCCCCAGAATTGACGACTTGCTCAACCAACTTCAGGGTGCCAGTTATTTCTCTATGATAGACCTCAAATCCTGCTATCATCAGCTTAGAGTCAGAGAATGTGATATTTCAAAGACAACTTTTAGAACTCGGAATGGTCACTTTGAATTCCTAGTTATGTATTTTGGACTAACGAATGCCCCTACAACTTTCATGGACTTGATGAACAGGGTGTTCAAAAAGTACTTAGACATGTTTGTCATAGTCTTCATTAATGATATCCTTGTCTATTCCTGCAGTGAGATGATCATACAGACCATCTGAGAATTGTGTTATAGATCCTTAGAGCTCATCAGTTGCTCGTAAAATTCAGTAAGTGCAAATTTTGGCTAAGATCAGTAGCTTTTCTTGGCTATATTATTTTCAGTGATGGCATTAGAGTTGACCCTTAAAAGATCAAAACAGTGAGAAACTGGCCTAGAACCATCTCTCCATCAGACATCAAGAGTTTTTTGGGTTATGCAAGCTACTATAGATGGTTTGTTGAAGGGTTTTCTTCTATTGCATCCCTCATGTCTCAATTGACTCAGCAGAAAGTCAAATTTCAGTGGTCAAATTCTCGAGAGAAGAGTTTTAAAGAGTTGAAGACTCGACTCACTTCCTCTCCAGTCTTGACTTTGCCAGATGGTTCAGATGGGTTTGTATTTTACTGTGATACTTTTAGAGTTGGTCTTGGTTGTGTTTTGATGCAGAGATGCAAGTTCATAGCCTATGCCTCTAGACAACTTAAACTCCATAAAAAGAATTATCCTACCCATGATCTTGAGCTGGAAGCTATTGTATTTGCCTTAAAAATTTGGAGACATTATCTTTATAGGGTTCATGTTGATATGTTCACTGATCATAAGAGTTTATAGTACGTGTTCTCACAGAAAGATCTGAATCTTTGTTAGAGAAAGTGGCTTGAGTTGTTAAAAGATTATGATATGAGTGTGTTGTATTATCCAGGTATGGCCAATGTAGTGGAAGATGCCCTTAGTAGATTGTCTATGGGTAGTGTTTCTCATGTTAAGGAAGATAAGAAGAGGTTAGTCAGTGAGGTTTATCAACTTGCTAGATTAGGTGTTCGGTTGGTTGATTCAGCTGAGGGTAGTATATGGGTTCAGAGTAGTTCAAAATCTTCATTGGTGGCTGAAGTGAAATAAAAGTAGGATAGAGATCCTAGTTTGGTTATATTGAAAGAGGTTGTTAGAGATTAAAAAGTGAAGGTTTTCTCCCAAGGGGGAGATAGTGTGCTTCATTGTTAGGGTAGATTATGTGTTCCGTGTGTTGATGGCTTGAGATAAAAAATACTTGCAGAAGTGCATGGTGTGCGATACTCTATCCATCTAGGAGCCACTAATATGTATCGTGATTTATGGGAAATCTATTGGTAGAGTGGTGTGAAAAAGGATATTGCAGGGTTCGTGGCTAAGTGTCCAAATGGTCAACAGGTCAAAGTTGAGCACCAAAAGCCTAGTGGTGCATTGCAGGAGTTTAGCATCCCCATTTAGAAGTGGGAAGTGGTGAACATAGATTTTGTGACAAGGTTGCCTCGTAGGCATCATTGGCATGATTCAATATGGGTCATTGTCGATAGAATGACTAAATCAACTCATTTCTTCCTAGTTCATACATCGTACTCAGCTGAGGATTATATCGAGCTTTATATTAGGGAGTTGGTTAATTTGCATGGGATTTTGTTGTCTATCATATAAGATAGATGTACACAGTTTACCTTTTACTTTTGGAAGGATTTTTAGAAGGGTCTTGGTACCCAAGTTCATATCAGTATAGCTTTTCATCCTCAGACAGATGGTCAGGTAGGGAGGTCCATTCATACCTTAGAGGACATGTTGAGGACATGTACTATTGACCTTAAAGGTAGTTGGGATGACCACTTACCTTTGATTGAGTTTGCCTATAACAATAGTTATCACTCTAGTATTCAGATGGCTTCATTAGAGGCTCTATATAAAAGAAGATGTAGATCTCCTATTGGCTGGTTTGAGGCAGATGAAACTATTTTGATAGGGCCAGATTTAGTGTTTGATGCTATGGTGAAAATTTAATTCATATGGGAGAGTCTGAAGACAACCTAAAGCCATCAGAAATCTTATGCAGATGTGAGGAGAAAAGATCTTGAGTTTGAGGTTGGTGTTTTGGTTTATTTAAAGATTTTGCCTATGAAGGGAGTGGAGAGATTTGGCAAGAAGGGAAACTCAGTCCCCGCTATGTTGTCCCATATAGAATCTTGAGTCGTTTGGGAAAGTAACTTATGAGCTAGAATTGCCTGCAGATTTGGCGTCGGTACATTCGGTATTTCATGTTTACTTGTTAAAAGAAATATATTGGTGATTCTGTTGTAGTTGTTCCCTTAGAAGATATGGATGCTAAGGATAGCCTTTCCTACTAAGAAGTCCAGTTGAGATCCTTGATCATCAGATTCATAGGCTAAGGAATAAAGAAGTTCCTTTGGTTAAAGTTATTTGGCGGAATCAGTCTGTTGAAGGAGCTACTTGGGAAGCAAAAGCATATATGCGAACCAAGTACCCTCATCTTTTCTCCGCAAACCCAGATTCAACTTAAGGTAATGATCTTTCTTATATTTACTTTTTTCGTTCTCAGTTTTACCTATGTAACCAATCTCATGTCATTGCATGCATTCACGAAATTAGTTCAGTTCATATATCATGTTTTAGACTTAGTTATGTAATCTTGTTTCAAGTCATGCATGTTCAGTATATGATCTCAGTTTCCTCAGTAGTCTCAGTCTAACCAGTGTTATTAGAGGACGAATGTTCCTAAGTCGGAGATATTGTAATACCCCCTAAGATCTTAGGCACGATTTAACTCTTAGTTATATGCTTAAGAGGTATAGGCTTGGATTTTTCACTAAGTTCTAAAGACTTAGTCATTTTCAAGATCCCTAAACTTTGATGATTTTTATTTTGGTCTTCCCAACCTCGAGCTATTGATTTTTGAGTTGAAACCTGTTCGGGGTTGATAAAGGTATGTTTAGGGGAAGTTTTGGGTTTTCCGAACGGGGGTAGGGATATGTTTGGAAAATGAAACCAGTAGGCCCATCGGCATAAGCCTGCGACGCCCAATCTAGTCTACCGGTACAGAGCCCTTATCACGGTACTACCACTCTTCTAACTGGGTTTATAGGTACGACCCCGATTAGCTCAGATTGGTGCATGTTGTTTATATGATACCTCTCACAATCTCAGTACTGTAATCAGTGCATTTCAATTTCAGGTTTGCTTTAACAATTGTACTGATTTTCAGTTATTCAGTTATACAACTTTCAGTCTTTCAGACTATAGATTATTTTAGAAATATGTTTATACTTGGTTTTGCATTCTAAGATATTACATGTTCATGTATTTATGCTTAGTTACCTCATGCATTTCAGCCAGTCCTCATCTCATATACCAGTACATTCAAAGTACTGACCACATACTTTTCTTTATGCTATGCTGTCTTAAACATAGGTTCGGATGCACAGTTTCCCGACTGCACTTAGACAACTCAGCGTTATTCAACACCAGTAGTGGTGAGTCCTCATCCACCGAGGACATGATTTGTTTATTTCAGTTACTTCCGTGCTTTCTTATGTTCAGTTAGTTGGAGTTAGTTGGGGGTCTGTGCCATCAATTCCTCAGGATGTTTTGAGGATTTCATACAATCAGTTAGACAACCAGTTTGCCATTTCAGTGTTATCAGTTGTTTTTTGATGACAGTTGGTTTCTAGTATTCTATTAGATATTTCAGACATGTTTTGATACGTTTTTCAGTATCCAGTTTTACAGTATCTTATTATCTTACCTTCTACACCCGTATTGTATTACTATTTTGTTCAGTGCTCACAACAGGTACCGGCTCATGGGTTATCTTGTGGTCACTTATGGCCATAAGCACCATTGTTGCGACTAGGGGGTAGCTTCGGGTCGTGATAGATGCACATCTTACTTTAGGCTTAAACACATGATTCATATAAATACGAGTGTATCCCTTCAAACAATATACTCAAATTCACTAATGAACTTCTCACAAGACTTTGTGTAGTCTCTTAAAATTTTAATGACTCTATTTGAGAATCATATTGATAATAACAAACTTTGTTTCTTGTATCATCTCGAAGGTGAGTCATAGATGGTGAATTGGAGCAACACATCAATCCGAATAAATTTCTTATGACACATCTTTCTTGCAATATTTAGATTACAAAAAAACAAAATTTTTTTCCTTAAATATCCATAGTCCCTTATTTATAGACGTGGGGACCTCACAACAATAAATGAGTTTCTACCGACATGACTTCATAGACCTCCCTAAGAAACTTATAATCTAACTCTAATACCAAGTTTGTTACGGCTCGACCTACGCCTAGGTGTTGCTTGCACTAATGATATTGCTGGCCTGGATGTACTTGTAACATGGTGTAAAATATTAGTGTACGACTAAACATAAGTAGTTATATGATTTAAAATATTGAAGAAATAATATTTTAAAGAAAACAAGAACGTATATCAAAGGTCTTGAAATTCATTAAAAGATTACATGAAGGTCAAAACTAATGCGTGACTGACTATCTATCTATGAAATACTAACTACCGAAATAATACCCCTAATATACCTTTGATAAACCAACATAAAACCATAGATTAAGTCCTCTAGAAGTAAGGTGGGTGCACCAATAGTTAAAAGTGAGGAGCCTAACATAGCGTTTGATCACGAGCCTGGATACCTGAGTCTGCATCAATAAAATAGAGCAACAAATGATGTAAGTACGTGAAATATACTGTATGTAAATTGGATGAATGAAACATGACATAAAGGTATGACTACTTTATGATATAACTATATAAATGAGTCCTGAAATAAATTATATGTCAAGTTCGTGAGATAGTTTTTTTGTAAATGAATTATGAGATAGATTGTATATCTGAATTGCAAGATAGTTTGAATATCTTGATCATAAATAAATTGAATAGAAAGTTGTATAAACTTTTAAACAGGTGGCCTTCATCCAAAATCACCTTCTGTACATGATAATTAATAATAATAGTTTTTTCATTGAGAAAAGACATAAAATTCATTTTAAACTTATTTCAAAAAGTCAATTATACATTCAAACTATTATCGCGATCTAATACATACTTGGAATAATTAAAAGTGATTTCTTAATACCGTTTAGCATGTTATACCACTTTCATAAGGTGAGATATTCCACAGATGCGCCACAAACCACTCAAAAATATAATATATTTATTATTTTCACTAGTTTTTTTCTTTTCTCCTATACCCATCACAAAAACTCCATTGTTATGATGGAACCACTCTAAACCCAAATCATTGATTAATCACCACCATCAACTTTATCACCTACCAATAAAGCTGCCATCACCACTAATTCGGCAAAAATGTTAAAAATATAAAATTAGTAGTGGATTTTTTTTGGTAAGTTAAGATTGATCATTCCTTATAGCTCCTAATAAATATTAATAGCCTATTTTTCTTTGCATAGCTAGTCTATCAACCAAAAATTCTTATTAATTATAGATTTGTGGTAGGTTAGATGATGAAATCGGTAGTGTCATTGTGATGAAATTAATGGTGTCAGGTGAGGAAATTGATAGTGAACATGTGTTGTTGATGTTAAGGGATCCAATGTGCACCTAGAACTTCAAATTTCAAAAGTGGTGTTCTTCACCATCTTCATATCTCGTTGAAGAGAAATCTTCGAAAGTGGTTGTTTTGATCTAAAAAAAGGTGGAAAAGAATGTAGTCCTTTGTTAGTCTTGAAACATTTTCTAAGACTATTACAAAAGAGAAAAGAGCCAAAAGACTTTCAAAAAGGTGTTTTGCCAAAAAGGTGCAAGGAAAGTCAAACCCTTTTTGAATTTGAAAAAAAAGGCTCTAAGTCTTGGTGTGTTTTCCCTCCCTTAGCCGCTTTACACTCTTCCAAATTACTGATTGATCAAATACAATTGAAGACAAGAAAATTTTTCAAACTTTAACAATTTTCAACGTCCAATAGGAGAATGCCACGTCATCAACCTCCAACTATTACCTTAGGCTCAAATTTTAGATTCTAAGTTTCTTTAGTTTCATTTCTTGATTCTAGTACTAATTAGAAACTAGTAATCATCTAGTAGGTTGTGGATTAGTTTTTTTGAATCCTTTTCTTTGTGTTTGCATTCTTTGTGTGCTTTTATATTTTTGTAATTTGTTGTAGCTTCTTGATCCAAGCCCATACGTAGTTTTGTTTAATTGAGTCTTCAAACAAAAATCCACTCTGATCTCAAGCCACAATTGGTACCAAGTAATCCTATTGGAGTATAAATGAGATACCACCATTTTCAATGCCTATTGAGTGACATTTCAAAAGTGTGAGCTTGAGAGTTTGTGAGGTTGTTTTCTTTTCTAACCTTAACTTGCTTGATGTTTTTTAGTTTTTTATTTGTACTTTTTGATTGGTAAAATGGAGGATGAAGGTGAAATGCCTAGTTGGGATAGTTCTTTCATGGAAAAGCTTGTCAATACAATGGATAGCCGATTGGGATCTTTGGAATATAGAGTGGAAGGGATGGAAGGTTCTCTTTCAAGCAGGATGGACACCTTGGATGTTCGTCTAGACTCTACCCATTCAACTCCTAAAAACTACCATGCCTTATTTAGTGGACATGCTCCCAACACCTCCCCTACTATAACTCTGGAAATACTTCACCAAATATTCAATCCACCTAGACAAGTACATAAACCCATCAATAAAATTAAGAACCCCAAGAAATACCGAGAGCCCTACTTAACGGAAACCAACCAATCTAAATTGATGATGTGAAAAGTAAGGGTCCTTATAGAGGTAAATAGTTAGATGAAGTGGCTGTCTTTGTGGAATATTGGTGAAAAATAAAAGGAGCTCAAGAAGGAGGACATAGTGCCAAAGAGGAAGGTTTGGTCCAGTTCCTCATGGTAGAGGAAACTTGGGACATCGTCCTCAAATTCAAGAAGGTCATCAAGGGGATCAAGAAGGGAATTTGGGTAGAGATACGAGTCTCAACTCCATAAAGGTCACTCTTTATACCTTCAAAGGAACTAGTGATCCATCTATCTACCTTGATTGGGAACTACAATGCAATAGGATTTTCTAAATTAATGAGTTAACTCCACACAAAAAATCTGCCTATGCCATTGCTCAACTTGAAGGGTATGCATCTACTTGGTGGGATACAAAAAGATTACAAAGAGCAATAAATGGAAATCTCAACCTTCTGGATTAGAATAAATTGAAAGCACTTATGAGAGAGAGGTATGTCACGAAAAGGTTCAAGTAAGAGTAACTTACAAGGCTCTACAATTTGAGGCAAATAGATAGAAGTGTAGAAGATTATTATGAGGAATTTCATAACTTGATCCTTAGTCTTGATATTGTTGAACCTTCAAATCATTGCATATCTTGATTCAAAGGTGGTTTATATTATGAAGTTGTTTCTCAAATAGTTGACCATAAGTTTGACCGAATAGAGGATCTTGTTGAAGTAACCATTGAGGTTAAAAGAAACAATTATGCCTAAAGAAACTTCAATAAGGGTTTCCAATCTTCTACTTCCTCCAGATGGAACATAAACAAGGACTATTATATTGGTAGAGGGTGATCCTTACTTTGTTGGGGGTAAAGTAACCCTAAATAATGGTGGTGAGGAAGTCCCTTAAGAGAATAATGACATTGATGGTGAAGAGGAATTGGTAGAGAAAGAAGGAAATGTCTTTATACCTTGTGGATTGATGATGAAGGTTCATAATGAAGATGCTTGCCCGAAGAATAAGAGGTCTTAAATTTTAACCTTTTGATGAGGAAGGGTAGAATTGTGAATATGGGGAGCCTCGGGTTCAAATGGGAGAACTTAGTGCCAAAACCAAGAACTTGTTATTCTCTACATTCGGCCCTAACCCTTTGCCAACTTCCATGTTGATGCCTAAGATGATGAGTTCCTATGGTGCAAGTCTAGAAAGTAGGAGGGCAAGTGCAAGTCTTTGCCCAAAAGGTATGTACCTACCCCCTTCTATTCCTAGTTTTCCTTGGAATCAATATAATATTTACCCTAAAATAGACAAGGCTATAAAGATATTTGATTTAAATTCCTACCTAGATGGTAATGATGTCTTTTGGAATGACTTGAATGTGCATAAAATGTATGACCTTTCTATTTCGGATGACAATTCTAATTGTTGTTCTAAGAAGAGTCTATGGATTCCACTTGATAAACAACTCTTGTTTCTTGTCACACTTATGTGGATAGATAAGTTGTTTCTTTCTTCGAAGGGTATTCGGGTTATTGTGATTGGAAGGGTATTCTTCTACCTATGACCCCTCGGCATGTGATTTGTGTACAGCCTTGGCATGATGCTATGATTAATTATGCTAACCTTAACCCTGCTTCCATGAGGAAAGTTTACTTTCTTGCGTCTCCTACTATTTTGCAAGGTTTGGTTTCAAGGTCGAATCCTTTTCAAGAAGGGGAGGATGATTCGAGTCAAATGGGCATTATATCTTTCGACGACATCATTGAAAGGCCAACACATAAATGCTTAACCGAGAGAACAAGTGTTGAAGAATAGAGAAGAGATCATTACACTCCAAGGCCGCCCCTAATTAAGGGCCTTTTTTCCATTGATTTGGAGCAAAGAGGCACCTATAGAGTGTAACCCCTTATTAAGGGCCTTTTGGTCATTTTACTATGTAATAAGTTTAGCCTAAGACTATAAGTAGATTCTATTAGGTTTGTTGTCTTTAACTTACATTATTTTGAGAAATACTCTTTGAGTGTGTATTTGCAAGTATGGATTCAATTGTGGCAAGTGTGTATTAACTTGTGGCAAACGTGGAATCATTTGTATTGGTTACTCATTTAGAAATGGGGTTGTTTGGGGATTTTGGTTCCCTTGAGGTCTTCGTAAGAACTTGGTGTTGTTTATACAGGATTTTAGTGTTTGAGACAAACTTTGGTTCTTGTTTCTTGTATATCCGTATATCAAGTTATCTATCTTACTTTATCATATTTGCTTGTGTTTTGTTTCCATAGTTTGGTTATCATCTTGTTATTGTGTGTTTGTGGCTGGTTTTGTATCAGTTCGAGTGTTGACATTGAAGTGGTGAGCTTCTATACTTTAAAAGGCACAAATTTCATGGTCTTCTTACATTATGTCATAAACTCCTTTGGATTTGGTTTTGGCTATTATCGGGGGCTTGTACCGACATAATATTGACTTCGGATTTGTAGAGGCTTTATGGATGACTGTGGACTTGGGTAGGTTGGATATTGTATGTGGATATGAATGGAATGATTAGAAAGTCTTAAGTTATATTTATTAGTCTTGTTTTTGCTATATTATTATGTTTGGAGTTGATCCGACACTTGTGGTTTGATGTGATATGATGGTTAGGTTAGGCTAATAGGGCGATCTTCGATCCTCGTTAGGCTCTAGACGTCCGTTATGATAAGGCCTTGGGTTGGGTCATGTAAAGTTGGTATCAGAGCCAGGTTCATGGTTAGTTGGGTGTCCACAAAGCCGTGTCAAATAGAGTCTCTTTTATGGGTGTGTAGCGTGCCACACTTATAAGAGACAGGCTATAAGGAATTTAGGAATATTTCACCTTCTTGTTGTTTTATTTTGAGCTATAGAATTTAAGGTCTTGGATCTTTCTGATTTCCATTTACTCGTCTTTCAGATTATTCCTCCAGGAAGATCTAAAGTTCCTGCAAACCTTTTCATCCCGACTGGGGATGATGTTGATGGGACTCGCTCTACTTATGGAGTCCATATTCAATTTAGGGGTCCGGCACCTGTAAGACCCCATAAGATCCTAAGCTCGTTTCAACTCACTCTTACATGTTAATGGGGTCCAAGACTTAAAATATTTCACTATGTGATTGGACTTAGTCATTCCTAAAGACCTTAAACTTTGATGAACTTATTTTTGACCTTCCCGGCATCGAAAAGTTAATTTTTAAGTTGATTCATTATCGGGGAAGTCAATAGTACATCTCGGGTGAGTTTCAAAATTTTTGGACAGACGTAAGGGCATGTTTGGACTTCCAAAATAGCAGTTGCAGGCGATTAGCCCGCGACACCCACTCCAGTCTGGTGCTGGTGGAGCCCATGACACCCGCTCCACTCTGCCCCTTGTATTTTCAGATTTAGTTCCATGTTTTTAAGGGCAAATGTGTCATTTTCCCTTCACCCAATAGGTCCATAACACGGGATTAAAGCCCCTCAAAGCATATTTTGGTCATCTTTTACTTAAATTCTCTCAATTGAAGACCATTCTCTCTCAAGAAAAAACCCTAGCCTCCATAAAATTCAAGCTCAAATTTCTAGAAAAAAACCCAGAACTTCCATTAATTCATCAACTAAGGTATGTGGGGTTATGAACAAGGATACTCCTTTCACCGTTGTGCCCAAAACTAGTTTTTAAAGCTGAGTTTAAATGAATTTACATGGTTTACAGTTTAGAGTTCATACCCAAATATCATTGTTTGATCGTTATGAAGTTACAAGTGATTTAAGTGTTGAATTTCATGACTATTTTAACATACTTATGCGTGTGACTTGATTTTGTATATTGAGCATTGGATTTTGTTATCTTGTCTAGAATTTTTAAAGCATTTCAAGATTTTCATTATTACACATGATTGTGATGGTTTGACATGACTTTTAAAAAAGGGTTTTTAAGCCCTAAGTTTTAGTCTTGATATTTCAAGAAAGATAATGTGTAAGCATTCTTTGTAAAACATGTATTCAAACTTTAAGCAAGATTTGATATTTTGATCCTCAGCTAAGATATAGAATCCATACAGTTAGTTTTGATTATAGTTTAAAACAGACAGACACATAACAGGTTTTCTTTATAAACCCTTATGCTAGCTTTAAGGTGGATTTCCTACAGAATGAGCATACAAATTAAAGGGAGTAATATTTAGCATCGAGTAGGGTAGATTCAAAGATCTCATACCCCAGAACTATGAGCCAACGTAGTTACAGATTCAGATTATTCCCATTTATATGGATGCAGATACAAATTGTGATCACTCAGCTCAGGTTATACTCCTTGGCAAGAGTATGACACCTCTCCCTAACGTGAGGTTTTCCCCTTAGGGGAACTAGATGTTGGACACTATAATAGCTTACATAGTGTATGTCAGTTAGAAAAAACTCCCTTAGTGTATGTCAGTTAGAAAAAACTCCCTAATTCCTAAGTCCTCAAATAGAATAACAGAATAGTTTTTAGAAACTAAGTGTAAAGGCTCACAAATTTACTCAGATATTATCTAATAAAAGATGTCAGCTATCTGATTTCATCTTTCAACTTTTATATGATAAATGTGAGTCCTTTTTCACTTATCCTGCATGATTTAAAAATAGAATAAGAGTTCAACTTTATAGAACTAAGTGTGATGGCTCATAAGAATTACTTTTATGCTTTACTTCTCATGATTTATGTTTTGACAGTTTTATTATTCAAGCCAAAGTGAGTCACTTACACTTAGGATGCAGTTTTGAAAGTTTTTTTGAATATTGCATTACTATTTTACTTTTGCATTCACCCCCATATACTCAGTACATTCCAAAAGTACTGATCCACATATACGTTTATGTGTTGTATTATTTAATAATTTAGGTTCTGGTGCTCAATTCTAACTGCGTGATTAATCGTGAGCATCCCTATCTATATACCGATAGTTGGTGAGTCCTCATAGTTCGAGGACCCATTTATTTAGATTTTCAGCTTTATGCAGTATTTGATCAGTTTTTTCAATTTAGTTCGAGTTAGCTGGGGGTCTGTACCAGTGACTCTCTAGTTAGTAGAAGTAGAGTCGTGTACGACTGTCATTTACATTTTAGATTTCAAGTATTGGTTGTTCAAACTTTTAAGTTAAATACTTTCAGGCATTATGTTATGTTAAATTCAGTTCAGTTCAAACGATACTCAATTTTTCAGTGTTATTGCATGCCTAGATTGTCCTTGTTTTGAGTTTCAAAACTTGTAGAAGGCTAACAGGGTTAGCTTCAGGCTACTCATATTTCTAAGAACCGTATGATATTCTGGGTACTTTCTTGGGGAGTTACAGTACCTGATGGTCTGGGAATTCCATTGGTTCCATCTAGTCCTCCTCCTAGTCACCTCACAGGGATGCTACTAATGCTGAGTTTTGTTGTTCCATTACTCTATCGACACAGTTGGTGGCTTCACAGCTTGAGTGTGGTACTCTGTTGCTCCATATTCTACGTCCATAAGGGTTGTAATTTCATGAGGTTGCATCCTCCTATGTTTTCTAGTACCAAGGTTGAGAAGGATCCTTAAAGTTTTATTAATGAAATGAAGAAGATCTTTCGAATTATCTATGCTTCGGAGGTTGAAGGTGTTGAGTTTTCTTCCTACTAATTAAAATATATGGTGTACCAATGGTACGAAGAGTGGGAGTAATCAAGAGGTGAGGACGCTAGTGCTGTCGTGTGGGAAGATTTCTCTAGTGCCTTCTTGGACTTCTTCTTTCCACAAGAGTTGAGAAAAGCGAGAGCAGAAGAGTTTGTGAATTTAAAGCATGGTAGGATATATGTTAAGAAGTATGCCTTAAAATTTCTTCACTTGTTTATTTATGCTCTTGAGATGGTTTCTAGCATAAGGGCTAGAATGCGTAAGTTTGCTTCAGGATTATCTCATGATTTGCTTCGGGATTATCTCATGAGTTAGTCCTTGAGAGAAAAATAGCTTTGTTTATTAAAGACATGGACATCTCTCGGTTGGTCGTGTATATAAAACAAGTGGAGAAAAACAAAAAAAAGGCAGGTTGAGTTTAGTGAAAAGTAGGGAAAAAAATTTAGGCCTTTCGGAGCAAAATGGTAGAGGTGGTGGTAAGTGGCGAAAAAAGAAGTAGGGGAGTTCAGGTTCTTTCTCCTTGGCTAATGATCCTTACCTAAAGCCGTCGGGTGATCGTCGATCTCAATTTTTTGGTGTATTCCAGGCATAGGGTGCTCAATCTCAGGCTAGTGGGGCTCAGTTGTCTCCATCCCACCTCCTTATAGATTTTATAGAAGATTGCACCATGGATTCTGTGCGGAAGGAAAGAACATGTGTTTTTATTGTGGGAAGAGTGGTCATATATAGCGTGACTATCCTTCTAGGATGGGTTTTGGGGCTTACAGGGTCCCTATTAGCTCTTTATCTGATCATGCACTGAAGGGTGCTGTTTCTTCTTCTGGTACTGGCACTGGAAAGAATCAATTATATGCTCTTACATCTCGCCAAGATTCTGAATTATATCTCAATGTCATTCTGGGTATGTTGAAACTTTTCTCTCGTGATGTGTATTATTTACTTGATCCAGGGTCCACTCTGTCGAATGTGACCCCATTTGTGACTATTCATTTTGGTTTTGGTCCTAAGTGTCTGTTGATTTCTTTTTCTATTTCTACCCTGGTAGGAGACTCTATTGTTGTTAAAAAAGTATGTAGGGTATGTGTGGTATCTGTTAGTGGTAGATAAACTCTTATAGACTTGATAGAGTTGGATAGGGTTGATTTTGATATTATTTTGAGGATGGATTGGTTACATTTGTGCTATTCCACCTTAGATTGTCAGACCCATATGATCACGTTTAAATTCCCTAATGAGCCAGTCATTGTATAGAAAAGGGGTTCTTTAGAGCCTAAGGGTAAGTTCATTTCATATCTTAGAGCCCGAAAGTTAATTTCTAAAGGATGTTTGTATCATTTGGTTCGAGTTAAAGATTCTAACTAGGAGGTCCTTCTCTAGAATCCATTCCCATGGTTAATGAGTTTCCCAATGACCTTCTTGGTATTCCTCCTAATATGGAAATTATTTTGGGAATGATCTTGTTTTGAACACTCGTCATATCTCTATCCCTCCATATAGAATGGCTTTGGCAGAGTTGAAGGAGCTTAAGGAGCAATTGAAGGATCTATTAGATAAAGGATTTATCCATCCTAGCGTGTGTCCTTGGGGTGCTCCCATGTTGTTTGTGCCTAAAAAGGAGAGTTCTCTTCGAATGTGCATTGATTATCGTCAGTTAAACAAGGTGACCATAAAGAATAAGTATCCTCTTCCTAGGATCAATGATTTGTTTGATCAGCTTGAGGGTATGAAGTGTTTCTCTAAAATTGATCTTAGGTCGGGTTATCATCAGCTTAAGATTAGCAAAGTTGATATCCCTATGATTGTCTTCAGGATCCAGTATGATCACTATGAGTTCCTAGTTATTTCTTTTGGGTTTGCCAATGCCCCGGTGGTATCATGGACTTGATGAATAAGATCTTCTATTCATTCTTGGATTTGTTTGTCATTGTCTTCATTGATGACATCTTGGTCTATTCTTAGAGTGAAGTGGATCATGTCAATCACCTCCATGCCGTGTTCCAAACCATGAAGGATTATCTTTTGTATGCGAAGTTCTCTAAGTGTGAGTTTTGGTTGAAGGCTGTGACTTTTCTTGGTCATTTATCTCTAGTGAAGGGATCATGGTGGATCAACAAAAGGTTGTGGCGGTTAAGAAGTGGCTTAGACCTACGACTCTAACCGATATTCGAAGCTTCTTATGTCTATCTAGTTACTATAGATGATTTGTGGAAAGTTTTTTGACTATAGATGCTCCATTGATTAAGTTTACCAGAAAAAGGTAAAGTTCTTGTGGTCGGATGCGTGTGAGGGTAGTTTTGAGAAGTTGAAAGATAAATTAACTTCGACTCCAGTTTTGACCTTGCCCGAGGGTAATGATTGGTTTGTATTGTATTGTGATGCTTCTCGTATTAGGCTTGGTTGTGTGTTGATGCAACATGGTAGGGTGGTGGCCTATGCTTCTAGTCAATTGAAAGTTCATGAGAAGAACTACCCTACTCATGATTTGGAGTTATTGGCCGTGGTTTTTTCATTGAAAATTTGTCGTCACTATCTCTATGGGGTTCATGTTGACATATTTTCTGATCATAAGAGCCTACAATATGTATTTACTCAGAAGGATTTGAATCTCAGACAGAGGAGATAACTTGAGTTACTGAAGGGCTACGATAGCTGAATGTATAAATGATTCTAGAAGACCTTCTTTACATATACTTATAGGATTTGGTACATTATGATCTTTTCTTCATTTTAATTTTCTTACTTTATTATCTTTTCAAGACATATAATCCAAATGACCAGCTGATCAGTGGTAAATACACAAATTGGGATCGACCCATGCTAGGCTTACACCTTTGAGTTGCCACCCATGTAAAAATAAATTGGGATCATCCCATGCTAGGCTTACGCCCCTGAGCTTCCATCTGCATGTGAAGGTATCAACCTATTCTAGCCTTACGCCCTTGAGCTGCCACTCGTTCAATTCAGATTTGCGTTACTTAGTTTATTTTCGCTATTTTGGCTATCACTTTAGCTATATTTTGGACCTCAAATCGGTCAAATTGGTCCAAGTAGGTGATGTACCTACTTTAGGAGTTTAAACTTCTTAAAAGTCAAAGTAGGTGATGCACCTACTTTCTTTATTCCTTGTTGGACCCAATTAAATTGGGTCTTGGTAGATTTGAGTGTTGGGCCCCTTTTCTAGTTTCTTTCTTTTTAACTTTGTTTGGGACCAATTGAGTACATCAATATAGGACCAAATCTGATCCATAACCTTGGGTCCATCAACTTGGTCCATGTAGCTCAAGTAGGTGACTCACCTACTAGCTTAATTAAGTGACGTAAGCACCTCAATATTTTATTCCATTTTCAATCCTTAATCCCTTTAATCGAAACCTCAATATTTTATTCCATTTTCAATCCTTAATCCCTTTATTCGAACTTACAACTTGTATACACTAGGCCACTTTAAATTTTAGATTCAAATACTAGGTTACAATCCCAAGTTAAATAGTTGTATCAATGTTAACTTGGTCGTGTCACATTAAAATATCTAGAAACCCATTTACACCGTTAATACTCGCATAAGACCTCTAGTCCAATACCTATATCACAAGGATACATCAAAGTTCATATAAGTAGAACAAGTACATACAAAATACGAGGTGTTACATCCTCCCCCACTTTGGAACATTCATCCTCGAATGTTAGCACAATTATCCAACACAAACAAGTTTAAGCCTAAGTTTAATCTTTCTGTTACTAGATAAAACTTATTTTAACACTTACTTGTTGTTGCTCCAATTCAACATCTTGAACTCTCTCTTCGGATTTGAATAAATGGGGTTACTTGAACTTTATTTCTTCCTCAGCTTCCCATGTTATCTCTTCTACTTGGTTGTTCCTCCAAAGTACCTTTACAGAGGTTATGTCTTTATTTCTTAACTTCTTAACTTTCCAATCTAGAATAAAAATAGGCACTTTTTCATAGGTGAGATCTTCCATAACTTGTACATCTTCAGTGGGAGTAATTTGAGATGGATCCCCTATGAACTTTCAAAGCATTGAGATGTGAAAAACTGGATGAACTGACCTCTTGGGGTAGCTCTAACTCATATGCGACTTGGCTAAACCTTCGAATAATCTTATATGACCCTATATAATGTGGACTTAGTTTTACTTTCTTACCAAATTTTATCACCCCTTTCATTGGTGACACTTTCAAGAATACCCAATCACTTATGACAAACTTTAGCCCCATTTTTATAATATCCACATATGATTTGTGTCGACTTTGGGCTATTTTTAGCTGCTGTTGGATCACTTTAACCTTTTCTATAGCTTGATGGACAAGATCTAGCCCATACAAGAAAGTTTTACCCACTTCAAACCATCCGATTGGTGATCTATATTTTCTTCCATATAAATCTTCATATGGTGCCATTTTGATGCTTTAATGATAGATATTGTAGTAGGCAAACTCGATGAGAGGTAAATGATCATACCAACTACCTTTAAAGTCCAGTACATAAGCTCGTATCATATCTTAAAATATTTGAATGGTACGTTCTGCTTGTCCATCTGTTTGAGGGTTAAAAACTATACGTAAATCACTTGTGTTCCCAAATTTCTCTGAGAAGACTTCCAAAAATTTGTAGTGAATTGAAATCCTATCCGATATAATAGAGATTGGAACTTCGTATAGCCAAACTATCTTTTTTTTATACAATTTTAAATACTCTTCTACTATGTAAGTGGTCTTAACTAGCAGAAAATATACTGATTTGGTAAGTCTATCAACTATTACCTATATGGAATCAAAGTTTCAAGATGTACGAGGCAAACAAGTGATAAAATCCATGTTGATCATGTCCCACTTCCATATTGGAAGATATAATACATTGCATATAACCCCTGAGCTTTTGGTGCTCTACTTTAACTCTTAGACGATTTGGACATTGGGCTATAAATTCTCCAATGGTCTTCTTCAAGTAACCCTACCAATACATTTCTCTCAAATTATGATACATCTTAGTTGATCCCAGATGGATGAAATACCTTGAACGATTTGCTTCTATCATAATCCTTTTTCTTAACCCATCTACATTGGGTATACACAATCTATTTTGGTACCGAAGTACCCCCTTATGCATAAGCTCAAATGCCTTTGTCATACCACATTGTACATTATCCTTTAGCTATAATAGAATAGGATCTGCATACTACTTCTCTTTCACTTCAGCTACTAATGAAGATTCTTCTGCATTATGTACATAACCTCCTCATCCAAAGTTTCAAGAAGGTGAACCCCTAAATTACCTAGTTGTTGTAGATCCTTAGCTATTCCTTTCCTTTCCATTGACGGCACATAAATGCTTGCCTTTGTTTTATGACTTAAAGCATCATCTACATATTTGATTTCCCCGAATGATACAAGATATCAACAACATAGTCTTTTAATAGCTCAATCCACCTTCACTGCCTTAAAATTAGGTCCTTCTGGCTAAAGACATATTGAAAACTTTTATGGTTAGTATATATGTCAACATGAATCCCATACAAGTAGTGGAACCATATCTTTAAATCAAATATAACTACTGCTAGCTCAAGATCATGTGTTGGATAATTTTTCTCATGTGACCATAATTTTCTTGAGGCATAAGCTGTTACTTTACCATGCTACATCAATACACATCCTAAGCCAATTCTTGAATCATCACAATACACTATTGCATACCCTTCTGTGCCTTATGGATGCACCAATATGGGTGTAGAACTTAACTTATTCTTCAGATCTTGGAAACTCCTTTCACAGACATCATTTCATTGAAACTTGGATGCTTTGTGTGTTAGATTTATTAAAGGTGCAAAAATTAAAGAAAATCCTTCAACAAACCTTCTATAATAACTTGCCAACCTAAGGAAAGTAGGTCTTGGCCAACTATTCATGGATTCTATCTTTTTGAGTATCAACTTTTATTCCATTATCAGATACAATATGACCCAAGAATGGAACAGATCTCAACCAAAACTCACATTTATAAAACTTTGCATAAAACTTACAACCACGAAGAATCTATAACACCTATTGTAAGTGACTAGCATGGTCCTTTTTTGATCTTGAATAAACTAGAATATCATTTATAAAAACTACCACAAACACATCTAGGAATGATTTGAACACCCTATTCATTAAATCCATAAAAGTTGTTGGTGCATTAGTTTGCCCAAAGGATATGACTAGAAACTTGTAATGACTATATCGTGTTCGAAAAGCCGTCTTGGGTGTATCTTTCTCTTTGTCCTTACTTGGTGGTAACCTGACCTCAAGTCAATCTTTGAGAAACACTTAGAACCTTGTAAATAATAAAATAAGTCATCAATTCTTGGAAAAGGGATATTTGTTCTTAATAGTCACCTTATTCAGTTACTGGTAGTTGATGCACATTCTCAACGAACCATTTTTCATATGCACAAATAAAACTGGTGCACCCCAAGGGGTCATACTAGGCCTTATGAATCCTTTTTCTAGCAAGTCATTTAGTTTCTCTTTAAACTCCTATTATTCTCCTGGGGCCATTCTATACAGAGGAATAAATATCAGTTGAGTACCTGGAATCACATCAATACCAAACTCTACTTCCTGTTCTGGAGGCAAACCTAAAAGATCTTTAAAAAATTCATCAGGAAATTCATTTACCACTGGAATACTTTGAGGAATTGGTGGCTCCGTATCTATATCTTTCAATCTAAATAGATGACATATATAAGCTTTGGAAATCATCCCTTTTTCCTTAAGATAAGAAAAAAATTTATCGTGTGGCGCACTAGTATTACCCCTCAATTCAAGGACTATCTCTCTTGAAAAATAGAAATACACCCTCTTAGTTCGGCAATCTACTGTGGCATAATAAGACGCCAACTAATCCATACCCATTATAACATCAAATTCTACCATTTCTAACTCAACAAGGTCAGTCAATTTATCACAACCACAAACAATTATTATACAATTTTGAGACACTCTCGTAGCAATAATAGATTTTCATACCGGCATAGACACTTTAAATGGCTCAACTAGTAATTTTGGTGTTCTTTTGAACTTTCCAGCAACTAATGGAGTGATATATGATAACGTAGAACCCGAATCAAATAATACATATACATTGTGTGAAAATATGGACAATGTACCTGAAACTACATCAGGAGAAGCCTCTAAATTTTGTCGATCTGCTTGAGTATATGTACGATTCTGAATAACACTAGAACTAGCTGCTCCTTTATCACCTATACCATGACCTATAGGCGGTATACCCCTACCTAAAGAATGCATCAATGATGATGATGAAATGGCTGATCCTGTAGGTGATTCCATACCACCCATGTCCATTTGTGGGAATTCTTTCATCATGTGCCCTAACATGCCACACCAAAAACACGCATTTGTCCCAAACTGACATACACCTACATGAGACTTTCCACATTATTTTCATGGCTAATGAGGAGGTTTTAATTGTCTCATACTCCCTTGATCTTGATACCCCATTGTTCATGAAATTTGACTCTCACTTCCTTGCATAAATTGATTTCCCTTGGACCCTTGAAACTGTGGTGGAGTGCTAGCTGCAGAATAAAAAGAGAATGGTCTAGGCGATCTATTAGAAAACCAAGGCCTAAAATATCCTTGGGATACCATAAATTTTCCTATAGATCTGGCCCTCTTCGAATGATCTCTTTCTGATTCTTGTGTCCTTCGTATTTGCCTCTGATCCTCCATTTTTGTGCAAAAGCTTGCATCATCCTTGCTATATCCATGTATTTGTTCAATACAACAATAGTACAATCTCAAACAAATACAAATCCAATCTATCCATATATCGATGAACTTTATCATCCATGGTAGCTAATACATTAGGGGTATACCTAGTCAAAGAGTTAAACCGGAGGCTATACTCTCTCACACTCATATTTTCTTGGTAGAGTTTTAGGAACTGATCTGCATGGGCCTCTCAGATCTCAAAAGGAAGGTAATGATTAAAAAATTCATCTTTGAACTCTTTCTAAATAGTTGAAGGTGCGTCTATGTAACGCCCCACAATCGGGTCCCGAAATGTCACACGGTGCTTAAGGCTATAAGTAGCCCCAAGATAACCCTTTAAGCCTTCTACTTCATATATTAACTTACTTAAAGATAAAAGGCATGAACTTAACACAGTGACATCATAAAATGAGAAATATGAATGAAATATTTGGTCTGAAAAAACTACAACTCAAAAAAATCTTAAAGTGCTGATAATCTGAGGACTAGTCTGACAAACCTCTACTACTCCAAACTAGAGAGCCATTGGGACAGGTCCCCAACTGACTCATACTCAACTAACAAGAATTAAACAGCTACTTAATAAAACTGGAAGTCTGAGAATAATTGGTCCCCGAAACATGAGGACTCACCTCGGCTGATATGTAGATAAGAGTGCTCGAGAGGATCACTGGTGAGGCTGAGACTGAGCACCTGAACCTACATTACGAGAATATATGGCACACAGACAAAATATGTGGGTCAGTACTTTGGGAGCGTACTGAGCATATGGGGGAGTGTGCAATTAAAATACTCAATATCATAAGCTTTTATAGAAAACCTGCATGGTGTAAAATATACTCACATAGCTTGAAATAAATATATGCCACACGACTCATAAATTATCATGCTTTTACTTAAAACCTCAAATTATCATGAAACCTGAAATTATTAGGACCATAGCTTTCAAAAATACTTATACTTTCAAAACTTTGTAACTTTAAGACTAAAACTCTTTGAAACTTGGAAAACTTTAGGACTTAGAGAACTTTAGGAACTTAGGGAGTTTCTCTTAACCGACATAAACTTGTGAGCTACATGGAGTTCATGTCTTACCCATATTAGGGAGAGCTGTTATATCCTTGCCATTGGATAAAACCTTAACTTTAGTGATCACTATCTTAACCCACTTGGGGTAGATCAAGAACCTACGGGGTCACGTAGTTTTGGGGCATGAGACCTCGGAATCAAGCCCAACTCGGTGTTAAATACTACTCCCTTACTTAGCTCAGAACTTTAGAAATCCACCTTAAAACAATTCAATAATATATATATATATATAATGGGAGCCAAAATGCATCCCCTTTACTTCAAACTCAAGAATGTGGATTTCTATCTTAACTTACAATCAAAACTCACTTCTTGATATTATTTAAAAATCACTAACATCTCATTCTCAAACTCATGCTTTAACCATAAGGTTCAATTCACAACAATAGGACTTGAAATTCTCAAAACATGATATAGACGTTGAATTATGCAACTTAAACCCTAAATTGACAATTTAAAACATTAATATGCATAATAATATTACAACTCAAAGCTTGGGTAAGACATAGTTTCATAAAAACTCACAATATAATAACATGATAGGAATTCTCTATGAATTTATGAAATACTTTATGAAAATATGTAACTTTTGGGCACAAGAACAAAAGGGTGTTCTTGTTCAAAACCACATACCTTAAACTTGGAACTTTTGGATGACTTCAAAAATTTTGGAAGATTATTCACGAACTATTGGGTGTCCCTCAAAGTCCTCTTAACGGGGAATTCAAATATGCAAGAATTATTGAATTCTCACGGTTGAATCTCTAGATAATTGGGTTTTTATGTTGAAACCCTAACCTTGTGGTCGAAGGTGTGCAGAGAATTTTGAGATGTTTAACTAAAGAGAATAGAAGAAAATACGTTCTCTGAGGGTTATAAGTTGTGGAAAGTGTAGGAAAAAGACTAAAATACCCTTGCAAAAATGTCATTAAATTGCTGAAAAAAAATAGCTTACGACATTCGTGACGACTTGTCACGAATGTCGTCACAAAAGGGTGGATTTTATGATTTCGGCTTAAGGTTGACGACATCGGTGATAAGTCGTCACACTTGTGACGATTTGTGACAAATGTCGTCACTGGGGGTGAAAATCTGCCTAAGGCTGACGACATTGGTGACAAGTCATCACACTTGTGATGGCTTATCACCAAGTATCGTCACTCAGTTTTCCAGCCTGACATGCTGGAGTAAAATAGGCATAACTCTTTGCTCCGATAACGGATTTTGGCAAAATTGGTATCTTTGGAAAGCTAATTCAATTATCTATCTTTTGGTGGGAGATGATCTCAGAAATTCATAGTATAATGAGAGATATGCTCGTTTGAAGTTAACCATACCAATATCCATCTCAAGAATTCAATCGGCAAGGAATGTTTTGATTCGTCTAATAGCTAGGACACTTTTGAGGCCCTAATACTCATCAAGCTAGATCATGTAGCTACCAAATCACTAACTTTATTTCTAATGAGCTTGAAACAGGGTTCTACTATTAGTTGAAATTCTTGGGGTATTACAATATCTCCCCCTTGGAAACATTCGTCCTCGAATGTCACTAGTTAAGCTGAGAATGCAAAGAAACTGAGGATGCACAATTAGAATAGTTTGGTGAATTGAATCTATGTCATTCTAAACTTTTAAGTATTTACGAGAGTGCACAAATTTGCAACAAAATAGCTATATAGCTGAATCTTTGGTTAGATAGGGGCTGAATTAAGAAAAAGTAATACCTTCGGCTTGCTCTAAACTTGTGAAGAAGAGGTGTGGGTACTTGGATTGCATATCTGCTTCGGCTTCCCAAGTAGCACCCTGAACTGATTGGTTCTACCATAAAACCTTGACCAATGGAACTTCTTTGTTCCTTAGTCTACGGACTTGGTAATCTAGGATCTCAACTGGAACCTCATTAAGCGAAAGGTTATTCTGAACATCAAAGCTATTTGAAGAATCAACAACGATAGAATCACCAATATGCTTCCTAAGCATGGAAATATGAAAAATTGGATAAACAACTGACAACTCTGCAGGCATCTCAACTTCATAGGCTACGTTCCCAACACGACTGAGTATTCTGTAAGGGCCAACGTAACGGGGACTAAGTTTCCCTTTCTTCCCAAATCTTTTCACCCCTTTCATGGGTGAAATTTTTAAATACACCAAATCATTAACTTCGAACTCAAGGTCTTTTCATCTCACATCTGCATATGACTTTTGACGACTTTGAGTTGTCTTTAACCTTTCTCTAATCAACTTCACCTTCTTCATCTCCTCAAATACTGCATCAGGTCTAACCAAAGTAGCTTCACCCACTTCAAACCAACCTATGGGTGATCTACATCTCCTACCATATAATGCCTCAAATGGTGCCATCTTGATACTAGTATGGTAACTATTATTGTAAGAAAACTCTATCAATGGAAAAAGCTCATCCCAACTACCTTTGAAATCAAGGGCACACATCCTCAACATGCCCTCCAAAGTTTGGATAGTCCTTTCATCCTGACCATCTGTCTACGGATGAAAAGTGGAACTCATATGAACTTGGGTACCAAGACCCTTCTGAAATGCTCTCTAGAACTGAGTACCCCTATCTGAAATGATAGACAAGGGAACTCCATGAAACCTGACCTACTCCCGAATATACAATCTAGCATAGTTCTCAGCTATATAAGATATGTGCATAGGCAAGAAATGTGCTGACTTAGTCAGCCTGTCAACATCAACCCAGATGGAATCATGATGGCATCGGGAAAGAGGTAATCTAGCCATAAAATCCATATTTATCTCTTCCCACTTCCAAGTTGGGATACTAAACTCTTGCATCACACCACCAGGTCTTTGGTGCTCAAACCTAACCTATTGACATATTGCATACTTCGCCATAAAATAAGCTATATCCTTCTTCATACCACACCACCAATAGATTTCCCGCAAGTCGCGGTATATCTTGGTAGTGTCGGGATAAATAGAATACCGTGCACCATACACTTCAGCCATAATTCTCTGCCTCAGATCACCAACTTCAGGAACACATAATCTACCCTGCAACCTCAACACCCCATCTCTCCCTTGAGAGAAAACCTCTACCTTTTGGTCCTTGACTGACTCCTTCAGTCTGACCAAGCTGGCATCTAAGTCTTGTTTCTCCTTTACTTCCAAAACCAAAGAGGATTCGGAACTACTCTTCACCAAAATATTTCCCTCAGTGGAATCAAGCAACTTAACACCAAGTCTAGCCAGATGGTGCACATCATACAAATAATGTCTCCAGATTTTCAGAGCAAACACTACAACAGCCAACTCTAAGTCATGGGTTGGGTAATTCTTCTCATAAGGTTTCAACTGTCTAGAATCATAGGCTATAACTTTACCTATCTGCATCAACACACAACCCAAACCAACTCTCGAAGCATCACAGTATACCACAAAACCATCTACACCATCAGGCAAAGTCAACAGGGGAGAAAGTGAGTCGAGTCTTCAACTCCTGAAAAGTCTTCTCACAGGAATCCGACCAGAGGAACATAACTTTCTCTTAGGTCAACCGAGTCATAGGAGACGCAATGGAAGAGAACCTTTCAAAAAAATTGCAGTAATAACCAACTAGACCCAAGAAACTTCTAATATCAGACAAAGATTAGGCTAAGGCTAATTTCTTATAGCCTCTGTCTTTTGGGGATCAACTCTAATACCTTCAACTGAAATAATATGACCCAAAAATGCTACGGACCTTAGCCAAAACTCACACTTACTGAATTTGGCGAACAACTTATGATCTCTAAGAGTTTACAAGATGATTCTAAGATGGTCTGCGTGATCACCCTCACTTCGGGAATACACAAGGATGTCGTCAATAAACACAATGACGAACATATCAAGATATGGCTTAAACACTCGATTCATGAGGTCTATAAAAGCTGCTGGGGTGTTAGTTAGCCCGAAAGACATGACAAGAAACTCAAAATGACCATAGCGAGTTCAGAAGGCTGTCTTCAGGATATCACACCCCCTTACTTTAAGTTGGTGATAGCCGGATCTATGGTCTATCTTGGAGAAATAACTCGCACCTTACAACTGATCAAACAAATCATCTATTCTCGGAAGAGGGTACTTGTTCTTGACTGTGACCTTATTAAGTTGACAATAGTCGATGCACATACGCAAAGAACTATTTTTTTTTGCACAAAAAGGACAAGTGCGCCCCAAGGAGATACACTGGGCCTTATAAAACCTTTGTCTAAGAGATCTTTGAGTTGTTCTTTCAACTCCTTAAGCTCTGCAGGTGCCATACGGTAGGGAGGAATGGAAATAGGCTGAGTGTCAGGAAGAAGATTGATCCCAAATTCTATCTCTCTATCGGGAGGTACCCCTGGGAGATCTTCCAGAAAGACATCAGGAAACTCATTGACAATGTTGACTGAATGGATACTTGGGGTTTCAGACTTAGTGTCCTTAACTCTAACCAAGTGATAAAAGAAACCCTTAGATATAAACTTCCTGGCTTTGAGATAAAAAATAAAATAACTTTTAGGTGGTACTAAACTCCCTGACCACTCGAAAACTGGTTCATCAGGAAACTAAAATTTGACTACACGAGTACTACAATCTATATACGCATAGCAGGAGTGAAGCCAGTCCATACCCAGGATAACATCAAAATCAACCATCTCTAACTCTATCAAGTCAGCAAGTGTGACTCTATAAAGGACTGTAACAGGACTATTCTTGCATACTTGCTTAGCATCAACAGACTCCCCTACTGGGGTAGAAACTAGAATAGGCTCAGAAATACTTTTAGGACTCTTCTCAAACTTCACAGCAACAAGTGAGGTCATATAATAAAAACTTGACCCGGGGTCCAATAACACATATACATCAAAATGAAATACACAGAGCATACCAGTAACAACATCGGGAGAGTCCTCCTACTTATGATGGGAAGGTAGGGCATAGAACCTATTTTGGCGATGACCTCCAATAATACTAGAAGAAGCGCTGTGAGGAGGAGCTGGACGGGTTGCAGAAGCTGATGCACTAGTGGCCTGGGTCTGGGGCCGGGTATCTCTGCTTTTCTGCCTGGCATATGGGCACTCTTTAAGGCTATGGCCTAACTTGTCACACCCGAAACAACCACGCTGTTCAGTCAAACACTCACCTGGATGGGTTCTACAACACTTGGCATAAGGAGGGAAGTTGGGCTTGCTGCTCTCACTCTGCTGAGGCTTGGACACAGAAGACCTGTTTCCCTTCTCTAGCCAACCTCTAGGCATTGGGGCACTAGTGGATGAGGGTGCTGGCATAAAAAAATGACTCTGGATCTGAGGGCGGTTCTCTCCCTGGGATCTAACCTGACCGTACTCGTGCTATTCAAACCTGTCTCTCTTGTTACCTCTGGCTCTATCTCTTTCCCTTATCTTATCCTTCTTTATTTTCTGTGCATAGATCATCAGCCTAGATAAATCCATCTCCTTGTTCAACATAGCAGTGTGAAATTCTTTCAGTACTACGCCCGACACACCTGTCACAAACTTTCTCGTACTAGTTCGGGCGTCTGAGATCAAGTCAGGCGCATATTTTGCTAGCTGATTGAACTTTAAGCAGTACTCCTTAACAGTCATGGAGCCCTGTCTCATGTTCATAAACTCTTCAATCTTTTCCTCTCTTAACTCCAAAGGAAAGAACCTATCAAAAAATGTATCTTGGAATATCTGCCAGGTAATGGGAGCATCATCCTTCCCTCTACCCTTTATCCAAGAAACCACCCAGTCATACGCAATGTCCTTTAACCTGTAAGATGCTAACTCCACACACTCTTCTTCAGACACACGCATTACCTGTGTGATCTTCCTTATCTTCTCAAGATATAACTGCGGGTCTTCCCCTGCCTTTGACCCATAAAACTATGGTGGACTCATCCATATAAAGTCATGAATTCTGGCAGTAGCTAAGTCACCTCCCTACTATTGAGGAGCTGTGACCTGATTGGCCTAAACAGTGACAGCTTGGGCTAGTGCCTGGAAGGCTGCCCTGAATTCGGCATGAGACACGTTTTTATTCCAAGGATCAGCAGGCTGAGGTTGCTAATCATTGTTATTTCTTCGAGCTCGGCGGGGAGGCATATTCTGAAATAAGAGAGAACAAATTAATAGCTGAGAGAGACAACTTGAGCACGATGGACTTGAAAGAAAGAATGACTTATTCCTAAAATGTTTCGTAGCCTCTTGATCATAGATATGGTGCGCTACACACCGATGATCAAGACTCTACTTAATGCAGCTTGTCAGACTCCCTAGGACTCTCAAAACCTTAGGCTCTAATACCAAGTTTGTAACGCCCCGCAACCGGGTCCCGGAATGTCACACGGTGCTTAAGACTACAAGTATCCCTAAGCTAACCCTTTGAGCCTTCTACTTCATATATTAGCTTACTTAAAGATAAAAAGCCTGAACTCAACACTGTGACGTCATAAAATGAGAAATATGAATGAAATACTTGGTCTGAACAAACTATAACTCAAAGAAAATCTTGAAGTGCTGATAATCTGATGACTAGTCTGACAAACCTCTACTACTCCAAACTAGAGAGCCATTGGGATAGGTCCCCAACTGACTCATACTCAACTGATAAGAATTAAATAGCTACTAAATAAAACTGGAAGTTTGAGAATAACCGGTCCCCAAAACATGAGGACTCACCACGGCTGATATGTAGATAAGAGTGCTCGAAAGAATCACTGGTGAGGCTGAGACTGAGCAACTGAACCTACATTACGAAAATATATGGCACACAGACAAAATATATGGGTCAGTACTTTAGGAGTTTACTGAGCATATGGGTGAGTGTGCAATTAAAATACTAAATGTCATAAGCTTTTATAGAAAACCTGCATGGTGTAAAACATACTCACATAGGTTGAAATAAATATATGCCACAAGACTCATAAATCATCATGCTTTTACTTAAAACCTCAAATTATCATGACACCTGAAATTGTTAGGACCATAGCTTTCAAAAACACTTATACTTTCAAAACTTTGTAACTTTAAGACTAAAACTCTTTGAAGCTTGGAAAATTTTAGGACTTAGAGATCTTCAGGAACTTAGGGAGTTTCTCTTAACCGACATAAACCATGTGAGCTACATGGAGTCCAATGTCTTACCCACATTAGGGAGAGCTGTTATATCCTTGCCATTAGATAAAACCTTAACTTTAGTTATCACTATCTCAACCCACTTGGGGTATATCAATAACCTACGGGGTCACGTAGTTCTGGGGCATGAGACCTCAGAATCAAGCCCAACTCAGTGCTACATACTACTCCTTACTTAGCTCAGAACTTTAGAAAATACACCGTAAAATAATTCTATAATATATATTTATATATATATTGGGAGACAAAATACATCCCCTTTACTTCAAACTCAAGAATGTGGATCTCTATCTTAACTTACAATCAAAACTCACTTCTTGATATTATTTAAAAATCGCTAACATCTCATTCTCAAATTCATGCTTTAACCATAAGGTTCAATTCACAACAATAGGACTTGAAATTCTCAAAACATAATATAGACGTTGAATTATGCAACTTAAACCATAAATTGACAATTTAAAACATTAATATGCATAATAATATTACAACTCAAAGCTTGGGTAAGACATAGTTACATAAAAACTCACAGTATAATAACATGATAGGAATTCTCCATGAATTTACAAAATACTTTACGAAAATATGTAATTTTTGGGCACAAGAACAAAAGGGTGTTCTTATTCAAAACCACATACCTTAAACTTGGAACTTTTGGATGATTTCAAAAATTTTGGAAGGTTATCCACGAACTATTGGGTGTCCCTCGAAGCCCTCTTAACGGGGAATTCAAATATGCAAGAATTATTGAATTCTCACGGATAAATCTCTAGATAATTGCCTTTTTATTTTGGAATCCTAACCTTGTGGTTGAAGGCGTGCAGAGAATTTTGAGATGTTTAACTAAAGAGAAATAGAATAAAATACATTCTCTAAGGGTTATAAGTCGTGGGAAGTGCAGGAAAAAGACCAAAATACCCTTGCAAAAACGTCATTAAATTGCTGAAAAAAATAGCTGACGACATTCGTGACAAGTCGTCATGAATGTCATCACAAAAGGGTGGATTTTATGATTTCGGCTTAAGGTTGACGACATTGGTGATAAGTCATCACACTTGTGACGACTTGTCCTAAATATTGTCACTAGGGGTGGAAATCTACCTAAGGCTGACGACATTGGTGACAAGTCGTCACACTTGTGATGGCTTATCACCAAATGTTGTCACTCAGTTTTCCAGCCTGACATGCTGGAGTAAAATGGGCATAACTCTTTGCTCCGATTAGGAATTTTGGCGAAATTGGTATCGTTGGAAAGCTAATTCAATTATATATATTTGGTGGGTCATGAGCTCAGAAATTCATAGTATAAAGATAGATATGCTCATTTGAAGTTGACCATACCAATATCTATCTCAAGAATTCAATCGACAAGGAATGTTTTAATTATTCTAATAGCTAGGACACTTTTGAGGCCCTAATACTCATCAAGCTAGATCATGTAGCTACCAAATCACTAAATTTATTTCTAATGAGCTTGAAACAAGATTCTACTATTAGTTGAAATTCTCGAGGTATTACAGTCTATACCCCTAGACCATTTCCAGTCTTAAACCATAATATAGCCTTTCCTTTTAATCTGTATGCTACCATCTCAACTATCTCTTTACTAGATACATTCATTACATCCAAAGACCTTTGAATTTGATCAATAAAGTCTTGTGGGTCTTCATTAAGATCTGATCCAGTGAATGTGGGAGGATCTAATTTGAGAAAATCCTACATCCGTAGACTAGCGGCCTTATTCTCACCACTAGAACTTATAGTTGGAATAGCTGTCCTTGAGCTAGTAAAATAACTACACTAGTCAACATTCATATTTTATTCCTTAAATATTGCTTAGTAGCATTAATATATGATTCTGAGGGTGCTGGTCTCTCCCTTAACTCTTCTGGAGATGGAGGAGTAGAAGAGGTTTGTGATATAAATTCAACTTGAGCCTCACTTTGATTACTTGTCTAGGTGGTGACCTGCTGGTCCCTTCACCGAAAGCCATATTTACTTGCTTACCTGTATTCTTACTCCCTTTTGTAATAAGAATCCTTACTATAATAAGAAAAAAACATATTCAATAATTAAAAATGACTCCACCTATAATTTGGGCTATTTTGCATGATCTAAGATATGATGAAAAAAGACAACCCCTAAATGTCCTGTAGCCTCCTATTTATAGATGTGGTTCACAAAATAACCGTAAGAAAGAATCTAGATAGATACAACTTTATAGACTCCCTAGGATGACCTGCTATGATACCACTTTTGTCACACCTCAAATCCCGTTAGGCGAACAAACACCCATAGCCATAAAATCCCGAGAGCACCAACCTATGACCTTATACATATCGTGCATGTAAATATGATAATTTAAGTTTCTTCCAAATATGATATGATGCATCAATAAGAATGACCACAGAGGCAATCACAAATTTATATATACAAGACATGGCCATCGGGGCCACAACATCTAAAAGATAAGACACTACTATGCATAACTTTACATTGGTCTACAAAGCCCCTAAAAATACATCAATTTACTTAAGGTCAAGACAAACCCCCATATTACTCTTAAGTATTGTACAATACCAAAACATATGTAATAGACTCAAAAAGCCCTGAATCAATCTGAAGCTCACCAATAGCCGTTGATATCCTGTTCTCCTACTAAGAAAGTGTATTAGCGGAAACACCCATGCCTGCAAAATGAGCTACAGGTCCCCCATAAGGGTTGCCAAAATAAAAATATGTACTGAATATGTAAGGTTGAAAGTAATTAAATGTGATGCAAAAGCTCAATGAAAATTAGATATAAGTGTATAAATGATTCTAGAAGACCACCTTTACATACACTTGCAGGATCAGGTACGTTATGTTCTTTTCTTTATTTTAACCTTCTTACTTTATAATATTTGTAAGACATATAATGTAAATGACCAACTTATAAGTGGTAAATACATAAATTGGGATTGGCTTATGCTAGGCTTATGCCCCTGAGCTACCACCCATGTAAAAACAAATTAGGATTGACCCATCCTAGGCTTATGCCTCTGAGATAACACCCATATTTAGAGGTATTAAGATTGACCTATGCTAGGCTTACTTCCCTGCGATGCCACCTATTTAATTCAGATTTGTATTACTTAGTTTATTTAGCTTTTGAGATTGTTACTTTGGTGGTCATAACATATGGTACTTCGGAATAATAATCTACAATTAAGCAACATGTGAATAAACACTTAATGCAATAAAAATATGGTAGGGATCAGTTTGTACACGAACAAACTGTTTAGGAGCTGAAAATAACACATGGGTTTTATTTGACTCAAAAGAGAACATCTAAAACTTGGTAGTGAAAGTAGACATACAAACTTGATAATAAGGACGTATTGAGGTATTTTTAACACATTAAAGAGTGGGGACAAGGTCGTTAGCTACATGGGAGATCATGCACTGCCACTATGTATCATTTGGTATAGGAGAAATTTAGAAACTTACTTTGTAACACAAGTGTTGGATTTCATGCCAAAGAATACAAAATAGTGTATACCTTACATACCTTGCTGTACAACTCCGATACTAACCCAAATTAACTTCCTACCTTTTTGATTACTTATCTACAATAAAGTATATGATAAAACTAGTATTAGTTATTAACCAACACTTTGGGCTACTTAACTTTACCAAAATAGTAGCTGGGCAGTAATTCCATAATTTATCAAATAAAAGGTGTTATTTTAACCCTTTTCTCCTCAAATTACATCCACATACAATACATATTGTTTAATATCTCCTGAAATAGTTTTGGATTTGTTACACTCTCAAAACAATGCATAAAGTGGAACATGAAGTAAGCATATACAATATTTAGTTTGGTGGCGTACCAGTACACTCCTTCAATATTTTAATACAAACTACTCATACCTTTCCCCAACATCAACCTGACAGTACCCAACATACACACATAAAATAGTCCATAAAACAACCCCAAATTTCCTTTATCATAGCAACCAAATATTCAACTCATCATCCCTTGATTTCTTAATAACAACATATCCATAACTATTTACCTAAACTCATACATAAGAAGGGTAAAATAAGGCAGTCACCTTACCTTAATTTTCTACAACTAATCCTATTAACTTGAGCTCTTTAAGAACTTAAACTTTCCTTCACACTTTAAACCAAAGAAGAAAAGAGAAGTCTCTTAATAACAAAGAAAAGTGGGCAGCTAGCTTATTTTATATTTTCCCCTGTATTTGTAATTATGCATGAATAACATGTTTTCCCAATCTTCCATAGGAGAATTAAGCTAAACCATAAGTGTTTTCACTTACCTTGGCCTTCAAAGGTGAGGATTTCTTCAAGAACCTAGTAAGAGAATTAGGGTTGCTCCTTGCTATTCTAGCGATAAATAGATAAAACTTGTAAAATATGATCCTTTTTTGTGACTTAGAATTGAAAGAAATGACCAGCAACTTGGCCTTATAAAGGCCTTATTTTGGCTATCTCCTTAGCTGTATATTGGACCTCAAATTGGTCAAATTATTCCAAGTAGGTGATGCACCTACTTAAAGAGTTTATGTTGCTCAAAGGTAAAAGTAGTTGTTGCACCTACTTGCTTGATTCCTTGTTGGACCCAATTAAATTGGGTCTTGGCAGATTTGAGTGTTGGGCCCTTTCTCTATTTTCTTACTCTTTTACTTAGTTTGGTCCCAAATAAGTACATCAATATAGAAACAAATTTGATCCATAGCCTTAGGTCCATCAACTTGGTCCATATAGCTCAAGTAGGTGACTCACATACTAACTTCATCAAGTCAAGTAAGCACCTCAATGTTTTATTCTATTTTCAGTCCTTAATCCCTTTAATCTAACTTACAACTTGTTTACACTAGGTTACTCTAAACTTTAGATTCAAATACTAGCTTATGATCCCAAATTAAATAGTTGTATCGATGTTAACTTGGTTGCATCACATTAGAACGTACGGGTAATATCTATAAATCCATTTACACCGTCAATACTCATATAACAACTCTAGTACAACACCTATATCACAAGGCTACATCAAGATCTATATGAGTAGAACAAGTACCCATAAAATAAGGAGTGTTACATATTATTCTTAGACTTAATTGTTAGACTCAATCCTCTTGTAGATTTGAGCATTGAATTTGTGAATTAAGATTAACTTGGACTTGTAGAAAGCTACAATCTAGGTTTATCATTAATTTAAATTTGTTTACTAGTTTAAATTCAAGTTTGACATTCATGATCTTTATGTGGCACTTTACTATGATGATACTATTCTCTAGTTCCAATTCAAGTCAGGAATATATGGTTTGAAGTCTATTTTAGGTGCGTTATAACTGCTGGTATGCTTTTAGATTAGCTTTGTTGGTATTTTTTTCCTTGTTTATATCCATCAAGCTTATAGGGTCTCAGTTGGATTATTTCTTTTTTGCTTGTGCCTTCTAGTCTCATGGGGCCCTAGTTAGGTTGTAGTTCGGCTGTATTTACTTTTGAGCTACTTATTCTATATATTTATCGTATTCCCCCAGTTTGAAAAATTGTTTTCTCTTATGCCCCTTTATTTCTGACTTTAGCTTACATTCTCACAGTTTATTATACTTATGTTATAATTTAGTTCAGTTAACCTATGATGCGTACTGAGAACCCATTATTTTTGGTACTCATACTTTACTTCTACATATTTATATGATACAGATCAGAGTATGAGCTATAACTATTGATGTTACTTTGAAGCTTACTGCTACTTTAGAGATGGGGTAAGCTTTCAGAACTAGAGATGATCTTCTCTCATTCATCTACTTTTAGATAGTCTTTTGCATATTCTAAAACTACTTGTGTATTTGGTACTATCTAGTGCTCTTATTTTTGATTCATTGGCTCTTGTACTCATGAGATATTCTTTTTCTTATTTTCATCTTTTTCTCAGTTGCCCAACACTATCATATTTATTTATTCTATTGCTTATATTTTTATTGTATGTCTAAATTTAGTATTATTTTATCTTTCACCATTTAGCCTATTTTTTATTATTCTAGGCTGTAGTTTGTCTTTCCTACTAGTGGGTTAAATAGATACCATCATGACTTGAGAAAGCAAGTCATGACAAATTGGTATCAAAATGTAGTTTCTCTAATATTATTGGTACAAGAGCAAGTGTCTAGTTGAGTCCCACAGATTGGTATGATGATGTTCATAACCTATCTTTAGGAGGCTACAAGATATTTTTAGGAAAACCTCACTTTCTTTGTTCATTTCTGGTGTGTGAAGTCTATATTGGTTTCTAAATTCATATTGTTTCACTCTCTTATAGATAGACAGGATGCAAGCTATGATAGTATTGGATGAAAATATCGAGCCTTTAGTTAGGGAACCCATTATAGGCAGAGGTCAACCCATAGGTCAAGGCCAGGCTAGAGCTACAACACCAACTAGGGGTTAGGTTAAGGAGCCTTCACCAGATCTTGTTATTTCTCTCATGCCAGAGGTAGATCCTGATGTTTGGCCGCCCCAGCTGCTAGTGGACTAGGGGGACACCTAGGCCTCTTTAGGGTTTATATATTCCTCAATTTGAAGAAATTCTTTACTTCAGCTGTTAGGGTTAGTAGGTGTTGCACCTTTTGACATTACTCTATTGCTAGATCATAGTGGTACTAATTTAGAAGCACAACCATCAGTTGTCTCCCAGAGTAGATATTTCTCTAACATTGATTGTTCCATAGCTGATAACTACTCAACCAATTATAATTAATGAGAATCAAAAGATATTGGGTTGATTTTTTAGGTTGACTCCACCTAAGTTTGCAGGGGACCTAGGGGAGGATGAATTTGAGTTTCTAACTAGTTGTGAGGAGAGGCTCCATAATTTAGGCCTAGTAGAGAGATGGTATGGACTATACTTTCTAGTTTGATCAGCCATCCAGATAGTGGTGGAGAAGTTATATGGATTCCAACCCAGGTGAATCTCCTCCTATGACATGGACTTAATTTGCCGAGGCTTTCTTAGAAAAGTATATGCTTCACACCCTATGCGAGTGCCTAATGGTCAGTTTACCAACTTGAAGTTGGGTTCTAGTATGGTTTTTAAGTTTATACAGACATGCTACTATGATCTCACCTACTGAATATGATCGGATTCATTGTTTCGTTAGAGGGATAAGATTTTCTTTTTCCGTGGCCACTTTGAGTCTAGTTGCTAGTGGTAGGTCCTTCCTAGACATTTTTAGTTATGCCTTAACTATGGAAGAGAAACATCACAAGGCTCAATGGGGCATCAATAAAAGTCCATGTTAGCAAGGTAGTTATAGTGGAATTCATAATGACTCATCATTCAGAGGTAGAGGTTTTCAGGTAGGTACCCTCATCGTCAGTCTTATCAGTAAAAGGGTTAGTCATGCAACAATTCACATTACAAATGGGAGTCAATTCTATTATAAAGACTAAGTGTAGAGTAGTGGCTAGTCTTCTAGGGATGCATTGTTAGGGTCTTCATGTAGATATGGCTCTTTTTGGTCAACCGAACCTTCTCGATAGAACAAAGTGATTGGGTCCTATTATAATTATGGTGTTGTCGTGCATTTCTCCAAAGAGTGACTCCAACATGGGATGATTGAGCCTACAACACAAATTATTCAGTAGATTTGACTAGTGCCACTTCCAACTAGAGGTGGTTCTTAAGGACACAAGGGTAGTCCTTAGGGTTGTAGAAGAGGTTCTCAGACAGGTGGGACAGGTGGCTGGTCAGGTACTCATCCTAGAGATAGATAAGTTTATTTGAATGTTATACCTGGTAGGTCAAAGGTGGAGTCTTTTGATGATGTTATTACAAATATGATTTCAGTATGTCATCAACTGGCTTTTGCTTTATTTAATTTGGGATCCACTTATTCATATATGTATGCTTATTATACACGACAATTAGAGTTTCTTGGGAGCCCTTATCTATGCCATTGTGTTTAGACATTTCTGTGGGTGATTCTTTAGTGTAGTGGATGAGGTTAATAGATCATGTGTTGTGACCCTTCAAGAGCTTAAAAAATAGGCTGAACTTATTATGCTAGATATGGTGGATTTTAACATGATTCTTGGCATGGACTGGTTATCCCCCTACCATGCGATCTTGGATTATTTTTCTAAGATTTTCACCTTGCCATACTTGGCATACCCCCATTGTATGGAAAGGTTATTTTAGCCGCATGCCAACATGGATTATTTCTTATGTTCGGGCTAAGAGACTGGTATCTTGGGTTTGTAAGTTTTTTCTTTCTTATGTTCATCATGTTAGTATGGAGAGTCCACTCCATTATGTTTCTATTGTTTGTGAGTTTTCTGATGTTTTTCCAACTAACCTGCCTAACCTTTCTCTTGAGCATGATATTAAATTTGCTATTGACCATGAGCCGAACACCGACCTATTTATATGGCACCTTACTATAGGGCTCCTATCGAGCTTAAGGAGATAAATAATCAACTGTAGGATCTTCTGGTTAAGGGTTTTATTAGGCCGAGTGTATCACCTTAGGGTTTTTCATGACTCAATTTCCAAGAGTCATGATGACACCTAATTTAACCCACATTATAGGTAAGCCAAACCATAGCCTGGAATGATCAGTAATCGGCTAGAAGGTAGAATGTATGAATAATACTGATATAAGGCAATACACATATCTAGACCAGAAACAAAATATGATATCACAAATAAAGGATAATAAATAAAAGAGTGTCCCACGACCTAGTAAAGTCAGTACAAGAGCCTTTAAGAAAAAGAATATGAGTACTAGTTGTATCAATCTACAAGTAGTCTTAAATGAAAAGACTATCCAAAAACAATAGAGGGAGAGAGAATCAACTTTGGCTCCAAAAACTCCCCTATCTTCAAACCTCGATAAATGCTAGCGTGGATGTCAGCGACGGCTAGTAGTACTCAAATCTACATCATAAAAAGATGCAGAAGTATAGTATGCATACTAAAATATTGGGTGTTCAATAGGCATCATTGGCCAATTGAGTTGAATCAAAATAAAAGTATAATAAGATGTGAGAAGGTAAACTAAAGGCAAGATACAAGGGAAAACCTGGAATAATACTGTAGATGCTTGAGAATAAATAATATAATAAATAACATCAAAAATAATGTGACTAACTATAGACTAACTGCCCCCATAATCCAGAAGGCACAAACAAAAAGAAGGTAACCAAATCGATCCCCCATAAGTCCGATGGATATAATCAAGAGAGAAGCCCCGAGAGTAATAATCATATGTAATCGAACATTTAATTCATACCTATGAACCCCTATGTACCATAAGCTCCATACTCGAACCGTTTCCTTAGCTGGATAAGAACTCTTCAATGCCGTACTTGAATAAAAAATAGTGTCACAAATACTTGGCTCAAACCAGAAATAATATCATATATGCTGGACTTGAATTGGTCTTAATATCATAGATGCCAGACTAAAACTTGTCGTAGAATAAAACTTAGTGTAAGTCTAATCAAGAGTCAAAAAAATTCCTAAGTCCTTCTAGGGTCTAAAATAAACATAAAATAACAAAATAGGGCCTCTTAGATGTATAAAGAGCTAATTAAGATATTGGACCTCAAGAGGCTCAACGGGGCCTGCCACTAAACCCCAAAAGTTTATTCTAAGGTAAATTTCTACCCAAAACTAAGCTAAGGCATCCATGTCCTGCTATAAGGTGTCAATTACATCTAACAAGTCCTACAATCACAGTCAAATCCCCAAAAAGATTAGTAGGCCAATTCTACCTAAAATGACTCACTAGTGGGATAAATATTTTGAGTTTTACAACATATACTACCAATTCATAATTTCCTACAAAAGTCTAGCATAATACCATAATAAAACTCAATTTAAGAGAGAGGTAAGCCTAGCCTACTTGGACACCATAGAATGCCTAAGAAGGTCTACTAAATTGGAGTTTTTTTCTTCCGTGAATCCTTCATACAATGCCACACTACCAAAATAAGGACCTACTCATCAATACAAGAATAATGACACCCATATTGCATAGAATTACTTTGGATCCAAAACTAGGCAAAAAATTCCATATGGGGACCTTTTGCGGAATCACACCTTTAAAATCATCAAAACATCCCTCTATGATCAAGTATCATTTATACTTAAGAATAATTGAATTTTGAGCTCAAACGAGTTTAGAATTGACCCGTGAAAGAACTAGGGTTTTAAGGTTAAATTGGAGAACTACTCAAGGAATTTAGACGTAAACTTATGAAAATCAAGATGGGAAAATGTCCCCAATGTGATCTCCAACTCACCTTGAACCCTCAATGGTCACCTCCTCTTTATTTAACTATCTTGGGCTTTGATAGATGATAAGTCGCCATTTAACGACTTATTAGAACTTTTTAGGCTTAAATTATAATGTTTTTCCTATGATTTAATGCTAATATCATGTATAATGCTCATTTATGTAGGTAAAAGTTGAAAATAAAGATGAGCAAGTCATTCGAGTCATTTAGACATTGAAAACAAGAGAGATAGAGCTTAAAAGTTCACTTGGGCTTGCTGGGGCCACATGTGCATGCATATGAGGGAGCTACGCATGCAGGTGGCTAATTAGTAAAACTAGTGGCCCCTGTTCATGACCTACACATACAAGCTAGCCACATGCATTTTCACCTGCGTCAGCAGGTCACTAGTGGGATGGCATTTTCTTAATTTCATTGGAACATGAATTTTTGATCTAAATAGAGTTTTTTTAGCTCATTTCCACCATTATTTTAGTTTTCTTAAACTTAGAAATATCATAGTGATATTTCAAGTGATAAATTAGTAGTTCTAACTTAAGATTTATTTAATTTGAAGCTTGAATATTATATTATCTAGAGATTTAATGGATCAATTTGAAGAGGATTTGGGTATATCTCTACTTCTCTTTTTATGAATAGATAATTTCTTATCTTGGGGTTCTGTTTGAATATGTTGTTATTATTGTATGTTTCTTATTTATTTGTCTTTCTAATTAACTAATTGATAGGGTTTTTCATCCATTCCATGTTTTAGTTGAGAATTAAAGGTTGAAAACTTTAATTACCTTTGAACCCTTATTATTCTTGACAAATGGGATATGGGTGAGGAATGGGTACGAATAATAAGTTGAATTACTTCATTTAATGGCATCTCTTACATGGAAGGATACTAATTGAGGCTATAGATTGTTCAAATAGCCACACATATGAGGTGTTTGAAAGAACCCAATCGTGATATTTTGGTGTTTCATTGACAAATTAACACTAAAAACTCATAATCTAGCCTACCTATGACTTTTAGCTCAATTTGACAAATATCTAATTACCCATGCATGAACCCACACCTAGTAAAGCATAACCCCAAGTCTCATCTACTTTTGGTTAAACTCTAATCTTTTCTATCTTTGAAATTGCATTCTAAAGATGATAAATTTGTTAACTCTAAAAACATTCAAATAAACCCCCCAATTTAACTCTCATTTTTGTTTTACACCATATTACAAGCCAACTTCTAATTGACTTCTTACTCTCAAGCTTGAAATCCTTGTATTCATCATTCCATGAGGATTTGACCACAACCATTGTTGGGTTACTGTATTGACAATGGCCGCTTACATCTCAAGGGCGTAATTTACGTGTCATCAATTTTGGTATCATTATTAGGGAACAAAATATAGTTTTCATTCTTGTAGTATTTTTAGTCACTTTGAGTTAGCCGTAGTGTTTATTTTACATTATTTTTTATTTTTGTTCTTTCTCAGGTGAGGACCATTGTCTATATGATACTATGAGAAAACACGATAGTAGTACCGACAGTTTTGTTAGGCATCTCGAGGATGATGATCACCTGAGAGATGTAGGCCGAGCTAGTGCTATATGTACTTCACTGGCCAATATTTAAAGAAAAGGGATAGACAAAGGCTATATAGTAGTACACAATGCCAATGAATGTATTTACAATATGAATAAATAAAGGAAGAGAGGAATATACGATAATACTATGACTAGATACACACACAAATATATATATATATATATATATAAATAAGTCTTACTCCAAGGTACAACCTGAGGTAGTCATACTACCATCTTAAGGCCTCATAATCATAGTAAGAACTGGTACTGGCATAATCAGGGTCCCTAAACCAAATGTCTCAACAAGAGATAATTGGCTATAATAAAATAACTGTATGAGAAAGGAATCAGAATCATACCTCGAATCTCAACATTAGTCCAATAATCAACCTTTCATGAACCAACCATAATACCAACAATATAATAACCAGCTATTTCAAACAAACAATACCTAAACCAGCCCCCATAACCCAGGAGGCTCAATTAACACATAAAACATAATAAGCAATACTCATAACCTATAACTATGCAACCCCCCAGAAGGCTGATATATATAAGAACCAAATAACATACTGGTGATAAGGCAATGCACATGCTCTAATGAATGCAAGTAAATCCATAATACCACAAACTATCCAAGTACCATAATGTAACCTAATGTATAAACCTCCTCCAGCTTGATGGCTCATAAAGGTAGGACCTACAATGACCTCTCTTCTCTAGCACAATGCTGACAAATGAAGAGGCCCCTAGGGAGTTCAGGATTACCTATATACACCAACCTAGTCTCGATCCAAGATTTCTAATCATCATCATCATCATCATTAATCTACTCTTCCTAATACTCGAGAGATGTATATATAATAAATGCATGAACTCAAACCGTGGCTAAAGTAGTGTAAAAAGAGTTAGAATATCTTCCGACCAAAGTAAATAGTAGTAGTAAAACCATGGACCAAAATTTATATCAGTCATATTTCTAAAACCTCATTTTAGATCCAAAAGTTCATAAATCACCCGTTAAGGTGGTACGGTTTCCCTTATGAAAGAGTCTATTTTAAAAGTGAAAAGTGGGAATAAATCCCCTTTTTAGGGAAATAGTAGTAAAATCATGTTTTTAGTTGGAATTGTACCATTAAGTGAACATGAATACACCGAATCTATGCATGCCATAACTAGTATCCAAAAAATATAATTATAAGCATCTAACCATTCATAAACTATGGCTACGTCCTTTACAAGGATAAATCACTCATTCAGAGTTCAACTAATATCATATACAATCTTGGGCCCAATAATATATAACTAGCATAACCATAATACTGCAATCCAAGAAACCATAATAATCCACTGAGTCAAGTAGTAAACCTTATACTAAAGTGTCATTAGCCTCAACTATGCCTAACATGCTAGTAACCTAGGATAATAGGATTCTAGAAGTATAGTAAGTATATCATCTTAAAGGCCGATCCAACCTTCTATCCCCAAACTCATAAATTAGGCTAAGTCATGGAAGTCTACCTAGATGCCTATCTAGATGCCAAATGACAAGTCTTTGAATCACCCATAAATCGTCTTCCTTTGCTTTGAAATCTCAAAATACCATCATGCTATCAAAATAGTAATCTACATATAATAATAAGTAAAGTGAGATCCATATTTCTATATAAAAGGTCGGGTCAAAATTCAATTCAAGAATGGCCCATAGGACCTGCAAATAGAATCCAAAATTGAATCTGCCACAAGGTCCATCGAAGAACTAAGAATGTGTTCTCAAAAGTTGAGTACAAATGGTGCATGAATCGGGGCCCAAATCAGCCCTACAGTTTAGGGATTTAAGGACCTAATTTCTAAGAATTTACCATGAAATAGGATGAAAATTGACCCCAAAAATTAATCAAAAATAACCAAGGAATGTTAGTCTAACTTATCTTAGCTTAAATGGATAATTCTCCACTTTTCCCTCTCTATAAGCTCTCAAAATGGTGAAAAGTCAGGTGGAAAAAGGGGATTTTAAATCCCCAGGTACCGCTAGAGAGCTCAACCAATCGCTAAAGTGAATGGTCTGGGATGATAGGCACAAGTACCTCTAAATTAGTCACCTTACCGCTAAAGCAGTACCCGCTTTAGCAACCTTTGAACGTTAAAACAGAGACCATCCCAATGGCCAAGTCTGTTTAAGCAGCTTATGGGAGCTAAATTGCGTGCTTCTAAAGTGACTCCATGAGTGTTAAAGTAGTCATATCAGATACTGATATCAAATTTTTTTAAGTCCAAAAATTAACTTCGATCGGGTGCTCAAGATTTATTTGGAACCCCGTGTATGCAAACATACTATGCTACTATACCAAATTTGATATTCCAGTCTCCACAAAACCATTAAACATCTCATCTGATATCATTAGACTAAATGTGAGGCCCATACCTATAGTTCCATTTTTTATATAATCCGTCCAATAGCCCAAAATGAGTTCGGATGCCTCAAGACCTGAACTAAGGGTCTCCCTAGCCTAAAATCAAGATCTACTAGGAGCTTTGGTCTGATACTAATTCTTGAACAACAAAAGAACCAAAATAGGGAATGATCCCAAAACCCTAACGAACTATCTATGATCAAAGCAATAATTTTAGAAGGTCATAAATGACCTGTAGCCACTATAAAAAGGCTTAAGATGCTGAAAATATGTGTAAATTAAAGAAATAACCTAGAAGGTCATTACACAACCCCATAAGGATGCCAATCTACCCTTGAAGTATTTCATTGATGTGTGTCTTCCATTTGATATTGCTCACGTATCTCAAGAATCAATCCATTTGCATGTTTTACCATTCTTATTGATGGGAGAAGCAATTTTATGGTTGAAGACATTGATTGTGGGATCTATCACTTCTTGGGTTAAACTACTGAAAACATTCTTGGATAGGTACTTTTCTTTTTCTCGGGTGTTGCAACTAAGGGATGAAATCATCAACTTTTGCCAACTTAATGGCAAACCATTATATGAGTCTTGGAAATAATTTAATAATAAGCTAAGGCAATGCAAAAATCATGAGGCTCCAAACTAAATGCTTCCTTAAATATTCTATAGGGCATTGGATGAATTAAACAAGATAATAGCCTATAATATTGCTGGAGGATCTATTATCAAAAAATCTTATGGTTTTGCAGTGGCTTTATTAGGTCAAGTGATCAAGAAATGTTGAGTATGGCATATAAGAGATATCATAGTGGCTGTGTGGTCTCTCTCCACAACTTTTATAAGACAAGATCAAAAGAAAGAGGATGAGGAAAGAGATATGAACATGGCTAAGGTGATAAGTAAACTTGATTTTCTCACTAAGAATGTAATGGGGGCTCCTCCCAAGGTGATTAATGCTATTTATTTTAACGGTGTTAAATAGCTTATGATGGAGTAGAAGTGGAGTCTCTTGATGAGGAAATTTGGTTCTTGTCTACGCCGTCGCTAGACATGCTTGCCTGGGAGCAATCAACAAATATCTTCAAATTAATTGCTCCCAGGCAAGCATGTCTGGTGATGATGTAGAATTTTGCATAGCAGATATCTTGTCATCTATATTGGAGAAGAGCGATCAGCAGAAAGGCTGAGAGATTGAGCTCGTTTGATTTGTGCACTAACTCGGTCATATTTTTTTGATAGTGTAATGAGCTTGGAGTTACGTAACGTTTGATAGGCTTGGTAGAGCCAGTTTAGATCACACGCTACGTAACTCCATGCTTACTAATTTATCAAATTAGTTAAGAAAGATACATTGAGCAACGCTCGATAAAAGTATATTGTTCAACTGTTGGGACCACATCTTCAATGTGCATCAACATATTTTAACCTAAAACAAACATAGCGACCCTCCATGTATCCTTTAAGGCTTCTAAAAAAAGTGTTCTGAAGGTCTTATAGAATGCCACAACTTTGAAGGTAGTGTTCCTGATCGAGCTCACAAGAGATGAGGAACTCCTTACCAACTTCGAAGATGGCAACGACCAGCTTGAATACAGAATCAGCAAGCTGAAGGAAAGCTTGAAAATTATCGGGATTCACATACTATAATAAGCATCTGATTTTCTCCAAGGAATGTTGAAAGCATGCTAAGGCAAGAAAACACAATCAATTATAACCATATTGCTAAGGAAGCAAAGATACTCAATTTGCTTTTCAATCTCGTTTATGATTTTGATCAGGTCAATGGCAGTGGACCTGATCGAAAACACAAACAAGAAGGCATGGGATGAAATTTAAAATTCAAAAATTTCTGCCATTGCTTAGATTCCTTGTTTTAACTACAGTTGCTGTTGGCGTAAGTTTTCTAGACTTGCTGTACATCATTTCAACCCTCGATGCCCGTGAGTCTTCTTTGTTGGTCTTCTCCTATTTTCTATATAGGTGATAATCCCAACCACGCAGCTCCCTAGCAAAGTATCCATCTATATTATTTTTCTTTCAGAGAGACAATAGATGAAATTACATTAATGGATACACTTTCAGATTTGCACTTGATTCAGATTTCGTATCTATTAAGATAATTCCATCGGCCAGATTCGCTAGAACTTACTTTATACCCCGTGTCTCTTCTTCAATTAGCTCTCAGATGATATAGTCTTCCATCAACCACCCATTTTCCCTCGAAGGCATTCTCCTACCACACCTTCTGGCGTATAATCATCACCCCGAGCGAGCAACCCAACCATATAAATTTAGGCTAGGGCAATAACTATATTGGTTTTCCGTTCTTGTTAGATGCAGTGCTAAGCTTTGAAGGCCCTCTAAGGGTCCAATGCACCCTAAAAATTAGTCCAATTGCTATTGAATCTCTTTATAATGACATCAAAACTAGATCCCTTCACAATGCTTGACAAATAAACATGAACAACAACCGATATTAAATCTTAATAGGGTATCAGAACCATATTCATGGTCCCTCATCCTTATCAATTCGTACCTACCAAACTTAACTATAAAATTGCAGACATCTTATTCGAACGATCTATGACTAATCAGTAAAAACAACATTCACAAAATCAGTGCACTCTATGTGTGTTTCCATGATAACATTATCAGTAATATATACCTCCCACATATGAAGTAGTTCTATCTGCAAGCAGCTTATTTCTCTGAACCCATATTTACCACAACCTCTTGTGATCCGACAAAAGTTGATCAATTATCAGTTCCTTATATCTACAAAAAAGAGGAAAAAAATTGATGTCACAAAAAGAACATTATCTATCTGTTGCAATAGATCTGGAGTCTGTTATAACAGATGTGGAGTCTGTTACAAAAGATGTAGAGTCTGATGGAATACCTCAAACCAACCTTTCTAGTGGTTTGATTTATTCTAACAGTTTCTCCATCTGTTGCAACATCAATAATAGCATAAACATAAACAACAAAGAAACAACAACATTTTTTTCAATAACATCATCAACAACAAAGAAACAACATCCTTTGTTCCAGAACCATCAACAACACCACACCACAAGTTTCAACAATGCCAACCCCACCAACAACATTAATAACTGCATCAACAATAAAGAAACAAAAAAAATACATACAAAAAAAATGATACTGCCAACAAGGCTTTTAAACTTCTCCCAATAGATGACTTTTTTCGCATATTGTAATAAAAATTCTCGATTTGTTTATTCAACACTTAAAAGTTCCTTCAAATTTTTTTAATAAATATGATATGGGTAAATAGTAATTAAATAAAAAAATAAATATAAATAACTTGCAAAGAAGAAGATGAGAATGAAAGAGAAATAATGAACCATACCTTAATATAAAAAAGGGGATCAGAACAATAATTTCAGTCGGGGAAAGATATGGATCGATTTATATCCGAAAGGATCTTTATGAGAATAGAAGAGAAAAGAGAGAAAAAAGGCTGTGACCCAAAAGAGGAGAGAAAAAAAAAGATGATGAGAGTTGAATAAAATAAACTGCAGCTGAAGAAAAAGATGAGATACTTTCTATAGATGTATTGTGTACATAGACGTGGGTGTTTTCAATATTCATTAATTAATATTCATTAATTTCATTAATAATTTGAGGGGCACGAGGAAGACTAAGAGTAGTGACATTGAAAAGACAAGACACGACTGCTTAATGAACTCACTTTTGAGATATCCAAGAAATATTTTTTACCACCTTTAGTAGTAAGTACTACTACTTGATATTATCTACTCGGACCAGAAGCTTACTTTAAAATTAAAAGAGAAAAAAAGATTTTCAAACAGATATGTCATCTGTTGCAATATATATAAATATCTCTTTAGAAATTTGAACAACTCAGTCATCTGTTACAATAGATATCAATATTTATTTAAAAATCCTAACAGCTCAGTCATTCGTGACTACAGATGAAAATGTCCATTTGATAATTAATTAAATCAGATATGTCATCTGTTATAACAAATATAAATATCTGTTTGAAAATTACCAATAGCTCAGTTATCTGTCAGAACAGATGCAAATGTCTATTTGATAATTAAATCAGATATGTCATCTGTTGCAATAAATATGAATATCTGTTTGAAATTTTTTAACAGCTCAGTCGTTTGTTGCAATAGATTTTATTGCAATTGATTTAGATGGAACTAGGGATGACTGGATGAGCTCGCAGGGTCAACTACAAATCTAATCTAGTCTTTGCAATTGCATGACATTGATATTGCGTTCATCCTGACCCGAGTCGTCGATCGGTCACTCTGAGTTGAAATGAGTTCTCGTCAACTCAATGTTAAGATAGTGATAGTACCTAAGTTGATTTAGGTAGAACTATGGATGAATTAATGAGCTCACAGGGTCAACTACAAATCCAATCAAGTTTTTATAATTGCATGGTGTTGGTATTGCATTCATCCTGACCGACCCGAGTAGTCGATCGATCACTCTGAGTTAAAATGAGTTCTCATTAACTCAATGTTAGGATAGTGGTAGTATAGGTGGGACTAGGGATGAATCAATGATCTCACAGGGTCAACTATAAATTCAATCGAGTCTTTGTAATTGCATGACATTGTTATTGCGTTCATCCTGACCCGAGTCGTCGATCGATCACTCTGAGTTGAAATGAGTTCTCATCAACTCAATGCTAGGTTAGTGATAACACCTAATTTTATTTAGGTGGAACTAGGGATGAATGAATGAGCTCGCCGGGTCAACTACAAATCCAATCGAGTTTTTGCAATTGCATGGCGTTGGTATTACGTTCATCCCAACTCGAGTCGTCGATCGATCACTCTGAGTTGAAATAAGTTCTCATCAACTCAATGTTAGGATAGTGATAGTATGGGTAGGAATAGGTATGAATCAATGATCTCAAAGGGTCAACTATAAATCCAATCGAGTCTTTGCAATTGCATGGCCTTGGTATTGCATTTATCCCGACCCGAGTCATCGATCGATCACTCTAAGTTGAAATGAGTTCTCATCAAATTAATGTTAGGTTAGTTATAGTACCTAAGTTGATTTTGGTGGAACTAGGGATGAATGAATGAGCTCATAGGGTCAACTATAAATCCAATCGAGTTTTTAGAATTGCATGGCATTGGTATTGCGTTCATCCCAACCCGAGTCATAGATCGATCACTCTGAGTTGAAATGAGTTCTCATCAACTCAATGTTAGGATAGTGATAGTATAAGTAGTACTAGGTATGAATCAATGAGCTCGCAGAGTAAACTACAAATCCAATCGAGTCTTTGCAATTGTATGGCGTTGGTATTGCGTTCATCCCGACCCAAGTCGTCGATCGATCACTCTGAGTTGAATGAGTTCTCATCAACTCAATTTTTTAAAAACTATATCTTTTAATTTTTAAAATTAATTAAGATCAATTCCGACCAAATTAGCAATTTCAAAACTTGTCATTCTTTTCCAAATTACAAATCAACCCATACAAATCATCCATTTGCGCGAAAAACTTTTCATTTCAAATTTTAAGTTCTTGCTATTCTCTCTCTCCCTCTTTCTCTTAGGGTATTCTCTCTCTCTCAATAATACAAACAAAAACTACTCAACATATTGCGTAACCCTTCAAAACAGATTGATTTTCTTTCAATTTACGACTATATATAGTTGTTTTTTGACTTCATTCCCGCTTGTGTCCATCATTTTATCTGTCTTCACAGGTAATAGCATTCGATAAGAGTTCTATATTTGTTCTTTATTCTAAAAAATAGGGCTTTTTAGTTAATGATAAAAAAGAAGACTTTTAGTTATACTATCTTTGAGAATGGGTTAATAATTTTTAGTTTTGATGCTAAAAAAGTAGGAAGCACCCGCGAAAACCCTAGTTTTTCTCTCAGTGTTTTGTTGAATTTCGTGGTATTGTTGGATGGTGTTTGTGGTATTGGTTGTGGCTATTGTTGGTGGTGTTGGTATTTGTGTTTTTTAGTGGTGGTGGCGGTGGTCTTGGTGTTGGTATTGGTGGCATTGGTGGTGGTCTTGGTGGCATTAGTGGTGGAATTGGTTGTGGTGGTGGTGGTCCATCTGTTGCAATGGGTGGAAGATCTGTTGGGAGATATTAAATAGGTCTTTAAACATATTCCTCCTTTGTTCCAACTGATGGGTTATTCGTTGGAGTATTTTCTTGTAATGTGGCGTAGAATAATTTATTGAAATTTGTCCATCTGTTGCAACAGGTGGAATATCTATTACGAGATATTAAATAGGTCTTCAAACAGATTCGGGTTCCTCATCTATTCCAACTGATGGGTTATCCGTTGGAGTATTTTTTTGGTTATGTGGCGTAGAATAATTTATTGAAATTTGTCTCACCTTTTTTAAAAAAATTATACAAACATCAAATGCAATGTATTTTATGTTTTTTCTATTGTTTGTAGTTAAAAGATGTCTCCCAAACAAAGAAATTGAAAGTGGAGAAAGTGGATCAACTTCTGATCACCAAACAAAAAAGGCTAGAGTATAGATAGATTCGGAAGAACTTCCAGAACAATCTCAGTCAGGGCAAAATGAAGCCAAGGAAAGTGATAACTCCTTCTCACCAATGGGGGCGTGAAATAAGATCAAAATTCCAGCATGATTCTGTCAAAACTATTAGTATTGATAAGTTTTGAGTTACGATGCCGATGAATAGCCCTAAAGCAGTATTTGGTGATCTTGTACTTAAATGTCAGTTGGGGAAGCCTTTTGACAAACTTAGGAGTATTATAAAGAAGGAAAACATAGATGGACTTTTAAGAAGAGCTGCTTTGCACACTTTCTTGAGCTGTCTGGGCCCTTCCCTCTCTGTTTCCTAATGATCATGGTATATGGCCTTCTCAAGTGCATGATTAAGTATGTGGGGGATGATGGAGGTCCAAAAGAGGGTGGAAAAAAGATGGATGAAGTCTGGATCAACTACTGTGGCATGCCGACTTGTTTTAGATTGAAAGAGTTTGCCATAGTGACGGGCTTGAGATACGATCGTCCAGAAGAACCTCCCATCAAGAAAACACCCCACAAAGGGTCCAACAAATGCAAGGTAAAAAAAGATGGGTTGTTGGGAATTGTTGGACCTAGCTACAGAGTGGAGGATTTGATGGAGAATCTCAAGAATAAACACATACCAAAGCATTACAGGGAGAAATTATGCTTAGTTTGGTTTGTCCATTCCATTTTATTGGAAAGAGATGTAGGAAAGTAATAGAACATGATTTGTTGGTGCTTGCTGATGATTTTGGGAAATTCAATGATTATTCCTGGGGATACGACAGTTAATACTTGGCTCTAAAATATTTACCGAAAAAGTTAAAGCCAAAGACGACCATATTATACGGTTTTCCTTGGGCTTTCATGATAAAATTGATCACTATTTTTACTCATTCATTAATTTATATTGAATATACTTATGACTTTTTTTTTGCTTGCTTCCTTTTTACAATTTTTAGGCTTGGTCATGTGAAGCCATTCCTCCCCTCCGAAAGCATTTCAAGAATTACTCGGATAAGGTTTCTCATCCAAGGACCCTTAGGTGGTTGGCTGCAGTAGAGAGAAGCAAAAATAATATTAACGAGGATGATCTCCTTAACCCTATGGATGATGCAGTACATTGTCTTTCAACTAAAATAATTTGCCTCAAAAAGATATTGAAACAGATGTTCCATCTGTTGCGATAGATGGGTCATCTGTTGCAACAGATTACCCGTTAACTATAACTGGTGTAACATATGGGTAATGTGTTGCGACAGAAAATCCATATTTCGCAACAGATTAACCATATGTTACTCTGTTCTCTGAACCCTACTCAACATATTAACTATCTACTGCAAATTATGCAACAAATAGGTAATCTGATGCAATATATTATCAATTTGTTTCAACATGCAGATCAACTGTTGTGGTAGTTAGATCATCTGTTGTATAAGTTGGCTATGTTAACATAACTTGAGCCCATGTAACCCAACTGACTGCAAATTATTATTATATGATTTGAATTCCTCCTGTCTTTTTTTTATAGGTTGTGCATCCTTGGATCGTGCCTACCATTGATGAGATGGGGATGACTTTTTTTCTTACTCTGGGTCTTATTGATACAAAAGAAAACCCACGGTGGAGTCTATAAAGAAGAAATTTGATGGAGCAATATCCATAAGGAGAGAAGTTTGGCAAGGTCAGCCTAATGTTGAAGCTCTTCATGACCAAACTCAAAATGCAATAGATCCGGGTGTTTCTTGTGGGGGGTGTTGCTGGTGGAGTTGTTTGTGATGGTGGCAGCCATCCTGCTGCTGCTTCTGCTGCCAGTCATGATTATGAGCATGTTGGTGCTCAGCAAAAAATAAATATATTTGAAAACACCCCTTGCACAGGTCCTCCCTCTCCCCCCTACACCAGTCCCTCCCATCCTTACAGTGGTCACTCTCACCCCTCCCCACCATTATATTCTCATTACAAATGTAAAGTGTGTAAGGACAAAGTGGATTAACTCCTTGAAAAGCTAGAGGCTATTGCTGAAGATGCCGTGGAGTTGAAATCTAGGAGGGGTATCATACCATCCAACAAGGTGAGGGATCCATGCACTCCTACAGTGGAGGTTAGGAGGAAGAGAAGAAAAACTAGACAAATTCTCTCCGTTCTGAAATCAGCAAAAATTGTAACTCCCCCCGCTCCAATAGTTGTTGAAGTTCAGGGGCCGCTGAAGAAGGTGGACATATTCGCGGCGCTTGTCAAGGAGAAGAAGAAGGAACTGGAAGAATTCATTTAGATGAAGGTTCAAAAATAATACACCATGCATTCATTTGCCGCCAAAGACTTCTCGACTATGACAAATATGCGCGTGTGGTGCAAGGACAAAGTAAGTTTACTTATGCTAACCTAGCCTTCCAATCTACTCCCTGAAGAAGAATCTACACAACAGATATGTAATCTATTACAAAAACTTGGTATTCTGTTGCAACATAATACATATTTGTTGCATAAGTTGCATTGGCTGGGTAATCTGTGAACTGATTCAGAGAACCCTCTGCATCGGATTCTTTCCACTGTGTTTTTATTCTTTACAATTACTAACCTATTTAAAAATTATCTTCTTATATCATAGTATGTTGATGAAATTCTCTGCCTCATGAGGGGAAGAAAATTAGCGTACCCGAATTCTTATGATGCTGCCGATATGATAATGGACCTCAACTTCTAACACAATTTTAAGGATAGGTATGCTAAACTCTGTAAGATAGCTGATTCCAGTGGCCCAAGATTTGATCAGTTAGTTTCTACATTCCGATGGGATTAAGAAGCGATTAAATATATTAGAGGGAAGAGTCCATATCCACACAGCAAGAGCTAGACCAAGGTAAAGAGAATCCTTGCAGTCATAAACATAGATGTCACACATTTTCTCACTGTTGAGATACTACTATATGAGGGAAACATTAAGGTTTATGACTGCAACTTACCTGTCTTCAGCGAGAAGACGTTTTTAACCCACATGCAACCACTCTTGAAGTTGTCGCCAAGTTGTTGACGTAGAGTAAGCTGATGGATCATTTTCCGGGTGAAGTCATGGCGAAGGAATCATGGTATTTTGAAGGTCGAAATAAGAACATCCATTTCCCAAGAAATACAACCGGTGCAGCGTGTGGGCCATACTCGCTTGTATACATCGAGTGTTTGCTGACTGGCATACAAATGACCGGTGTGTGCGATACCATTGTGGGAAAGATGCAATGGGTCTGGGCATATAGGGTACTAAATAAATGGTTGGATCTCGTGTATAAAAAAGAACATGTACAAATACAGAGACGAACACGATAACAAATTTTTATTTCAAGCCAATTCAGTTTACATGTAGTGGCAATAATTTTATGTCTGGTCAAGTTGAATTTTTATAATGCAACAAATTTTATATCTGTCATAAAAGATATAGTACCTGTTGTGATAGATTGATTATCTGTTGGAATAGGTTGGTCATCTGTTGCATTATGCAGATATTCCCAGTCTGTTTCTTGCAACAGATCATATCAACAGATATACGATCTATTGCAACATATAATCTATCTGTTATAACTGATTGGTAATATGTTAGAGAAAATAAAAAAAGTAGGAAAACCTGTTATATAATTTCTAGTAGATGAACTACGTGTTGCATCTCATATTGCAACATATGTCTAAATCTGTCTGATAAGATATGTCGGCTGTTGCAGTAGATGTATTATCTGTTGCGATATTTGAATCTAGTACTCCATTTCAATTAACATGTTCAAAACTAAGGATTAATTATATTCATAGAAAGAATAAAATAAATCGAAACCTTCGGAAATTACATGAAATAACTCTAACAAATAAATGAAATGTAAAAAAAATCATTATGGGTACAAACATCTACTCTACAAATAAATCAACAAGTTAAACGAAGAAGGATAGGTTATTCATTGATGGACTCAAGCTATAAATATCTAATCAATATGGACAAGTTATTCTTCATCCGGTGCTACGAAATTTGGATTTGGTCATCGTGGATCTTTAACGTCGGTTGCGTATAGCTTTTGAGCTTTCTCTTCTCCGTATTTCCATAAAAGAGTAGCATATATTTTGCGGAGTAATCCAGTATCAAGTCCATCATTTGGTACTTGTAATCCATTACTCAAATACTCGGCATAGGCAACAACAAAAGGACCGCAATCCCTGCATTATAAAAAAAATAGATAATCCATATCTTGCAGTTCATGCAAGTGTTGTGAAATTTATGAAATAAAACTAAATCATGACACTTAAACTTATAGGCTACCAATGGTTTGTTGAGCGATTCCGTCAACATATTGTACATTAAATGGATTAGCCATTTTGTCCCGGTATGCTTCAATTATTGACCAATCAGTACGAACCTTTTGGCCCAAAAAGCCACTCATATCAAAGTAAGTAGGCAATATTTTGGCCAGTTTTTGTATCTCAGACGACGGCCCAAAACGTCTCCTTCATGACATGGAGTCATAAACTTGGATGTGCCTCTCTTTTAGAACGATGATAGCCAACACCCAATGGTTTTTATCACCACAATTGATTGGGATGTACACTTCGTCGACCAAATCCCAAGGTAAGCCAGCCAGAATGCTAAAGCTTTGATGATTTTGATTAAGCATTCCTCATTTTGGGAAACTTCCGACTGCTGTTGACAATACCTATCGTAGGAATTATTGATGTAAACTTTGTAAAAATAATTGCCTGTTGTGTATCTGTATTATTTTTGTGTTTTCAACTTGGCCTTCTTTTGGAGGTAGTAAAAAATGACATCGATGTGCTGCACATATTATCAAACATTTCAGATTACGTGATAAAAAATTAATATGCAAATGTAATTAAATAAAGTATTAATTAATAGTAATATGTATGGCATTTAAACCTTATCATTCCAGCAAGTTTGGTGCTGTGACATCAAATAGAATACCAATTCTTCATTTCGAGATGTGCAACAACAAATTCAAACATATCAAAACCAAGACTCGATTCGTTCACTTTGTAGCGCTTGTCATTTTATTTTCTACATGTTGATTTATATGTGTTAATGTCAGGTTCTTATCACAAGAATTGTATAAACCAATATCTATAAAATTGATTTATGTACCTGCCGGCATGATGCTTTAACAGCCTATCGGCAATCCATTCTGAATAGTTGTTGATCAACTGTGTTAGTTTTTTTGGAGCCTCGTCCGAGATGTTTAACCCTTTAAACGGGTAATTCTTCCGTTCTCCCAAACTGACAAGCTCTACTTTTTCTTCATCTTTGGAAGAATTTGATGGCTTATCAACTGTGATATTATGCTCTTCGGCAGTAGCTATGACATCCACCTGGAAAGCCAGAATTGTCAATGCTAAGTAAAGATATACAATAGATTTTCCATCTATTGCAACAGATGAGTCTTATGTTGCATCAGATGGATTATCTATTGGGACAAATTTGAACAGGTAAATCAGAGCAGTACAATAATTTCAAACAGATGACCCATCTGTTGTAACATAAGACTCATCTGTTGAAATAGATAACAAATCTGATGCAACATGTTAGATAACAGTTGCAACAGATGTATATATCTGTTTGATAATTTTCAGCAGATGTATCATCTGTTGAAATAGATGTGTGCCTGTTTATTTTTTGGAACAGATGATGTACATTCACCTTCTTCAGCTCATGTTGCTCTCCTGTGGCCCTTGCACACTGAACATTGGTGCAAGATAAAGAAAGAGGTATTGCAATCTTGCTTTTTTTGATGATTGATGATGTCTTGGAAATGTCTTTCCTTCTCCTCTTAGCCGCCTTGATCTCTAGTAGAGTGTCTGGATATGAAATACTCTTTGATGGAATGACACCCCTCTTAGATATCATTTCCTTTACAGAAGCAATTAGTGTATTAATAGCATTAATCACTCCATCGTGTTTTGCCTTGACGTCTTGACATCTGTATGAAGAACATTCGTAAGATACGGCAAAATCTGGAGAAAAATCTGTACACCATTATGATCATAATCATAATGGCTTGTTGTTTCAAAAACTGTAAGAGGAGCTTCATTAGCCCCACCCTCCAAAATTATTTTTCTTGTAATGGCTGTTGCTCCAAACAATTCCATTTTTATTCCATCAACGACCTTAGGGTCCGATAAAGTTTGCACAAACCATAAAGTAAGAAAAAATGGCATCTTCAACTCTCGATTGGTTGGAACAAGCCACGGATTGACAATCTAAAATAAATTGGTACATATATTAAAAATGATGATGAAATTTTTTAATCATTAATTAAAACAAAAACTTGATTAGAATTAGACTTACTTCTTCCTTGGAGGGATTGAAAAGATCAAGAAATTTTACATTTTTATCGGTTTTGAACGACAACCATCTCAGAATTCTCGGACAGGAAACTTTTTCCTGGTAGTTCACTTGTTGTCTCAAATAAGGAATGGCTTCAAATGCCCAAGCCTATAACATAACGCCAATAAATCAAAAGCATTATTGAATAAAAAAATAATGAATCATATCGTGATAAAAGAAATATTTACCATGAAGTCCTATGGAAAGCCATATAAGTTGACTATTTTTGGCGTTAACGGAGTCAACAAATATTCAACAATTATTTTGAAGCTTTCATAACCCCAAGGATAGCTATTAAATGCCTCAAGATCCTTGTAGAGATTTATTAAACTGAGGCTTATGTTGTTGTTAACGTCTCTCGCCCAATGAACATTATGTACAAACCAAACCAAGCACAATGGTTGCTTGTGCTTCTTTGAAAGTTATTTACCTTTCAATGCTTCTATCAGATTTTGTTTTGAAGCTTGGACCAAAGATAAACACCAGGTCATCACGATCACTCGACTTGCCTTTTCCTTTTTTAGGTGTGCGGGGTGCTTTTTTTGGGTCAGAGTAGGTATAACTTGAGAAGGAGAAGGAGGATAATATTTTAGTTCGGTAATTATGGAAAACTCCTTCCAACCAAAACAAACAGGCATGCCACATAATTTATCCACACCTCATCCATCTTATCTTTGTTTTCATACATAAACCTGTGCTTGAGAAGATCATATACCATTTTTATCTGGAAACGAGCATTGTTGTCCTCCGAAAAATCAAGATATTTCCCAAAGCAGCTTTCCTTGAAATAAGAATCCAATTTTTGTTTTTGAAGTATTTTTCCGAAGGCGTCGAAAGATTTTCCCATGACTGACTTAACCATGAGATCACCCGTTAAATCTGTGGCACCATCGCACTGCATTCTCACAGGATAACGATTAATGCTGAAGGTTTTGACCAACTCTTTGGCGGAAGGGCTATTAGCATTTGGATCATCTCTTTTGAAATATTTCTCCGCCCCGTGTTCATTATCTTCTGCTCCTGATTGAGATAATGCTTGTAAAACAAGCTTATAGAGTGGTTGATGTAGCTGAGCTGCTGCACTTGTTCCTTTACTTGGACTTTATTTGATTTCTTTTCTTTTAGGAGCCATGTTATCTTAAATTAACAAGAACATAACATAGATTATAATTGATTAACGCATAACACTAATATAACAGTTCCAACAGACAACTAATCTGTTGCACTAGGTATGTTATCTGTTGCAATATATAACCGACCTGTTGCAATGGATGAGTAATGTATGGGAACCATAAAAATAGCACTAATCTATTACACCTGGTATTTTATCTGATGCAACATATAACCGACCCGTTGCAGTGGATGAGTAATCCGTTGAAAACTATAAAAATAGATCACTAATCTGTTGCACCAGGTATTTTATCTGTTGCAACATATAATCGACCTATTGCAATGGATGAGTAAACCATTGGAAAGAATAAAAATGGATTACTAATCTGTTGCACCGGTATGTTATCTGTTGTAACATATATCTGACCTGTTGCAACGAATGAGTAAACCATTGGAAAGAATAAAAACAGCCACTAATCTGTTGCAAAATAAAGAGTAAACCATTGGAAAAAATAAAAATAGATCACTAATCAGTCTGTTGGATCAATATTGTTTAGATTTCTTCCAAACAGAAGAGTCATCTATCGCAACAGATGAATGATCTGTTAGATTGTTCACCTGTTGCATCAGATTTTCATAGTTGCATCAGATTTACATCTGTTGCATAATATGTTTCATCTGTTACATCAGATGTTTCATCTGTTGCAATACTATTTTTACCAAGACAAATACAAATCTACCCAACAACACCAACATATCACACACACATACACACACTAAGAACATCAACTGTGACAAAAATTCACCAACAAATTCAAATCAACAGTACGACAAAGGTTTTTATTCACACACATATACCAGAAATTAGGGTTTTATTCAGTCTATATTTTAATACTAGAAGAGTAGTTGGCTCAAGTTCCTCTGTTTCTTTATAATTTTTTACTTGTGAAAAAGGAAATGGGACGACGAAGAACTCAAAGTTGTTATCGCCGGAGAAGGCTTCACGTCGATTGACGGTTGAAAGTCAAAAAGAAACTCGCCCGAATATTTGTCACTGGAGGTTGAAGGGAGAAATTTTGCAGACCTATTGGCTGGGAGAGAGTTGAGAGAAGTTGGAGAGAGAGAGAGAGTGGTTGATTTAGATTGAAGAGGGGTGTGGGTTGGGTTGATTTGTATTTTTGAAAAGATTAGAAAGATTTGAAAAATTAATCAAGTTCACAATTAATTTAATCAATTTTCCTAATGATGTTTGACCCTTTAAGTTGGTCAATGTCACCAATCCTTCATTCAAGACTTAAAAGACAACTTTCATTTAATTTTCTCTGGTAACTTTACCTTTCTCAAAATAATTATTAAACTATCTAGTTGAATAGATTTTCTTTTTAGGATAAAAAATAATTACATGAGCTTGCAATACACTAAGTCAATAGCTTTTTTATTTCAAAATATTCCTAGCACTTTGTAGCGTTGATTCACGTATGCTATGGGAAGCAAATAAAACAAGCCTCCTTTCCCCTTTAAGTTCATTGAACTTAAATATTTGAAAGTATTCGTGATCCTTGAGTTACATGAAGGACACTCGTAGAAGAAGACCAAGTCTCAAAGAATTTGTCTTTTGGAAGGTAGTCTAATGATTGTGCCATCTTATATACAGATTTGATTTAGATAATTGTTTGAAAGAGAAGATCCTGACATGAAGAATAGAGGGAAGGTGTATTTTCTCCATAGTTGTGACAATCTTTTTTTTCTCTTAGCTAAATTGTTAAGTCTTTGATTTTGATGATTGAAAAATTCATGGGACCTGTTCCCCAAAGTTTTTTTTGTGATGACAAAGGCATCTGTAGATTAGGGAACAAGTTGGGCTCACTTATCGCAGTCTCAGTCAACTTTCCAGCTGAGTCATAGTACAAAAGTTGGTGAAAATTTGCTGCCACCTTTTTGCCTTAACCAATAAGAATGCTTCTAGGTTTTCTTGTGTTACAACATATAATGCCCATCTTCCTCAACACGAAAACCATCATTTCCATATACTTACAATTAAAGATCTTCGTGAAGTGAAGCAGCGCTGCAAATCAAATATTGTAACTATAATAGGGAACCTGTTGTTCATTGAGTTGTATCTTTATTTCCTTGTTATAGTTGAGTATTTGTAGCCTGTATTTAATGCTTGCCTACGTTGCTTATAATTGTCAGTAGTTGTGGTGTACCATCTCTTTTTGTGATCATCTAGAGTTAGGTGATTGTGTCCAAGCTAAAGTTAGCTTGAGAAGTCCAGTTAGAGGTGGCTGTAGGTGGAAGTAGTAGAGTTACTGCTTGGTTTTCTTGTAATAGAGTTATTGCTAGGAAACAAAGGATTAAGAGGTTAATCCTTGGAGTTTTTATTCAAGAAGTTGCTTGAATATAGTGGATCTTGAAATCCAAGAGACAGGTTTTGGTTTTTCTCCCTTGAGCAAGAAGTTTTCATGTAAAAACCCCGTGTCTTTACTTTTGTAATCCTGCATTACTTACTGTATTTTCCTCTTAGTTTTTGTTGCATTTGTGATTTTGTGAATAGTTCCTTAAGTCAAGGAACAACCCACCCAAACCTTTTATTTGATATCAAAGCAGGTCTTCCTTAATAAGGCTAATACCTTGGATGGATCCTGAGAAATGGAGGCTTCACAAGCTACTTACACCTCAGAAGAAAATAAAACAACTCTTATTGGAAAAAGAGTGATTAAGGCATTAAAAATGTCAAGGAGTAGTTTAAAAAAAAGAATCAAGAAAACAGTGAGATGAAGCAATGGGCAGTGGTACCAGTCACAAATATGGCAAAGTGGAGCATTTTATCAAGATTTGTCCTATGCACAAGGTTGGAAGGAAAGAAAAGTAGCTAGTCTTTATAAAACATAATTGGAAAACTAAGGCTGGCAAGATTACTAGTCAAGTGCTTGCAGCTTGTTGGTATGAATCATTAAGTGATGTAGATAAGTCTGAGTGAAGGAAAGACATTTTCATCATGGCAATAGATGAAAAAATGCAAGTCCCTGATTCATTCCTTGCTTTAATGGCAGATACTAGTAATGAGGTAGATAAACCAGTCACTCTTCTTGACATAAAAAAGATCTGAAGGACTACTCCCTCATCAAGCTGAGATCCCTTACCTCTACATTGATTGGCTCCTTAAATAAGATAGCTAAATATAAAATGAATCTAAAAGATGCACTACAAAAGTGTGAAGAAGAAGTCATTGAGTTGAGTGTCCAAGTGACAAAACTCACAAGTTGATAAAGAAAAATAAAGGATGATTTAAGCACATACGAAGAAAAATTGTTTGAATTGAGTGTTCAGGTTGCTGAGCATAAAGCAACTTGAAAGAATCACTCATGTGAAAATGATCTCCTATGTAAACAATTAAGTGATATTACCACGTCAGTGTCCAAAAAAAAGACAGATGGAAGCAACGTACAGTTTCAGTTGGAAAGGAACTGACTAGAGTAAACTAAGATTGCAAAGGCACTTACATGGACTTCTTCACTGCAAACTCTTGCTATCTCAACTAGTCAGGATCCAAACAGCTGGAGTGGTTTAGAGTCACACTGTCAAGGTAAAAGATCTAACTATACTGTCAGGTCCACAAGAAGTAAGGATGATCACCTAAAATCATAGGGTAGAAAGGCCGGGCATTAGAGAGATATAGGTAAACTCATCACTTCAAAAGGCAAGAAAAGTAGATTATCCCTTAGACCAGAAGAAATTAATTTATTCTCTATCCTCTTATTGGGAACTCAAATTAAAGTGGGTTCCCCAAAATAATGACTGATATGTAATACATAGCAATTCAAGGGATAATAACCAATGAGGATGTAATTAAAGATAATTGCTCAAAATATATGTCTAAAAAGTTGAAAGAGTACCTCTTTCATCAGGTCCTTGAAGAAGACAAAGTCTCCCATGTATATACTTGTGTGCCTCAAGAATGATCATAGGGAACTAGTTAAAAGAGGACTGAGAAGATAGATCCTATGTGATCCATTTAAATAGTGGATGCTTTTAAAATTCTCCTTGGTGGCTATGAAATGGTAAGCAGGTATCCTAGTTGGACATTGGCATACATGTCAAATTCAGTCTCATATCTTTGCAGATATACACCCATGATAAGGAAGGAAAGATATGATAGGAGTTTTGAGACAACACTAACTCAATTGAATACTATTAGCACCTAGGGATCAGGTTCCTAATCAGGTTAGTATCACTTACTACTCCTAAAATAATGATCATTATTTGAATATTCAATGACTATGCCATATCACTTCCCGTCCGCTCAAAAGCTGTCTCCTAAAATGTAAACTTGATAGAAGCATCCATCTGACCGGACACGTCTTATTAGAAGCCTTGCCTTCTTCAAATCTAAACCATTCCCTTATGTCATGTATAAAATCCAAAATTAGACTATCTTCTCTCTAACCTCCCCAAAAAAGAAACAAAAACAAATAAAACTCTGTGACATCAAATTTTATTAGTTCCCAAATCATTCAAGGATTTTTCTCTTCTTATTATTCTCAGATACTCCTTTCCGAAAGAAGCCTTTAATTTTATCATGAGTAAAGAGATGAAAGCTCAAAGCCAGACATCCTCTAGCACCAAACCTTTCAGTTAGGAACCTTTCTCACCAATCTTGTCTACCAAAAGTCAAAATAACTCAATTGAAGGTACTAATGATATTGATATGGTACCTTCACCAGCTCTCAATCTGTCAGGAAAGAGCAAAATGAGCATGAAACCTACTGAGAAAAAAGGCATGCGAGAAAAGTGAAATATGGTCAGAGTAGGGTTAGGCATCAAGAGAGATACAAATATTGAAGAATTAGAGGATGATATTGAGAGCATGACCAATGATAGTAAAGATAGTTAGATTGAGAGAATTTTTGAAGGACTATATGACTATGAGGATGAGTTACTTAATTCTGATATAGGAGAGAACAAAAGATGAAATGGGTGTGTAGTTCTAAAGAAAGATGAGGGGTTGTCAGTTATCAAACTAGTGTCCACTATTACTAGTAAAAGAGAATGACCATATCAAATTGTTGACAGGTCAAATAGTTGACAAAGAATCAGTTTTGGGCTCAAACTTGTCCAAAAGGGCAAGGCATGAGATTCTTAAGAATCAAAAGTCCTAGGTGGAAGAGTATTTGACTCTACTATGGCGAAACACTAGAAATAAGAGAGTTGTTTAACACCGTGCAATTTCAGAATTGGGAAAACTTATTTGCATCTGGTGTGCTAATATATATAAGGAAGAAGTACGAATGTTTTATCATAAGTTGGAAATCTGTGATGATGGCCTCCGCCTGACTACTCAGGTAAATGGGGTGCCTATAAAATTGGATGAAGAGACACTCTCTAAAATCCTTAGTGTTCCAACTAAAGGAATTATATCTATTAGAAGAGAGAAGAGGTCTGCTTAGTTTTTATTTCTATGTGGTACTATTGATGCCTTTAACATTCAGAATTTCAAGAAAAGGGTTCTCATGGGGGAACCTAAATTACTGGTTGAGCTGGTGACAGGTGCACTACTTCCCAGGTCTGACATGGGAAGTACTCTGACAGACTCTGATATACATCTAATGGAGAAATTATTTAAGTTCAAGAGGGTTAATATACCAACCATTGTTATTGTATAAATAAACATTGTCATCAATGGAAAATATAGAAGGCATGGTCTACCCTATGGGTTCTGGATGAATAGAGTATTTGCTCATTTCAACATTGAGTGTGAGAAGGTGAAAGCTGACTCAATGAAGGGAATGTTTGGTATCTTAAATGTTTAGGAAAACAAATCCATTCTCAGGATGAGTGATAAGAAGTCCAAGTCAATGGAAGTTGACCTTATAGACGAACAAAAATAATTACAGAAAGAAATAGAGACCCTCACTGCTTTGCTCACTTTACGAGATGCAGAGATAGATGTGTTGAAGAAAGCTTCTGAAAAAGAAAAATAAAGTGGGAAAAAAATTTCAGGGAAGGATGTGTGTGTTGAAAGTGCTTCCCTACAGGAAAGGGTTAGGAAGCCAGACACTAATTTCTCCTTGCTTAAAAAGCTCTTTCTTAGAATCATATCCTACCCGATCTCCTATTTTCTCCTTTCTCTTAGCTATCTCCATAAGCCATGTTATTTCTGACTCCTATTTTTATTCTTGAAAATGTCATTAGCGTTGTGAAATATTATCCTCTTTTTCCTTAATTCTTGCCTCTAGTGAATGCTTGGCATAACTAATTTAATATTGTATAATCACTATTTTTGTGACTAGTTTTTGGTACTAATTGATACTTTAATGGATGACTTTTCTCTTGTTCCATCACTTCTCTTATTTATATATAAACTTCTTTTGCTCATGTTAGTGTTGCCTCAATTGCCATGAATTAACATGTATGACTTGTCTATGCTTGGTTTACTGACTAACCTTTTCGATGATGTCAAAAGAGGGAAAACATACTGCATTTGTAGATATGTATATGCATATGTATAGAATGTTGTTGTGCTTAAATATGGTGTGTAGAAATATGTAGTAGATTTAGAGATATGTAGTCTATGAGGTGTGTTGATATAGACAGGGGTTCTCTTATTCAGGAGAAACCTAAATACTTATTAATAGGAGGAATAAGGTGAAGGATGCCCGTATTTTTATAGGCATCAGTGATAGAGGGAATTGGGAAAACTGGTCTAACATATAATTTTATAGCTTATGTTGTGTTGCTGAAAGGATAGGCTAGCTGTGTAGATATTGGTTGAAGATGCTGAGTATGTTGATCTGATTGTATAGGTTAGTCATCATCAAAAAGGGGGAAATTGTTAAGTCCTTGGTTTTGATGATTGACAAATTCATAATTTGGGATCTATTTTCTGAAGCTTTTGTTATGATGACAAAGGCCTTTAGGGATTAGGAAACAAGTTAGGCTCACCTGTCACTGTCACAGTCAATTTTTCAGTTGACACACAGTACAAGAGTTGGTAAAAAGTTTCTACCACCTTTTTGCCTCAACCAATGAGAATGGTTCTAGGTTTTCTTCTATTACAACATATAGTACTCATCTTTCTCAACAAGAAAACCATCACTTCCATATACTTACAATTAAAGATCTTTATAAAGTGATGCAACACTACAAATCGAAGGCTATAACTATAAGAGGGAACCTGTTGTTCATCGAGTTGTATCCTTATTTTTTTGTTATAGTTGAGTCTTTGTAGTCTCTACTTAAATTCTTGCCTACGCTGCTTATGATTATTAGTAGGTGTGATGTACCATCTTTTTGGGATCATCTAGAGTTAGGTGATTATGTCCAAGCTTAAGTTAGCTTGAGGAGTCCAGTTAGAGGTAGCTGGAGGTGGAAGCAGTATAGTTACTGCATGATTTCCTTATAATAGAGGTATTTCTAGGAAACAAAGGATTAATAGGTTAATCCTTGGAGTTTGTATTCAATAGATTACTTGAATATAGTGGAGCTTGAAATCCTGACGGTAGGTCATGATTTTTATTTCTTGAGCAAGAAGTTTCCACGTAAAAACCTCGTATCTTTATTTTTGTACTCTTGCACTACTTACTGCATTTTTCTATTAGTTTTTTTTATATTTGTAATTTTGGGAACAGTTCCCTAAGTTGAGGAGCAACCCACCCCAAACCCTTCATAAACTAAACTAAAATCATTTCTTATATATCCAATCCTTACACATAACAACAAATGGTTGTGTGACCTTTAGGTGGTTGCATATGGCCATTAATGCCTTGTGTACTAGTTTCTTTGTATACCATATATTTTGCAACACCTTTAAATTTGACTTCTTTATATTTGAGTAAACAAACTTGTTTACAGGGAAATCAGTACAGTTAAGTTTGTTAGAAGGTCAAGGACATATGTCTTGATTAAACTCATTTTCTTAGTGTATTAGCAGTTAAATACTTTCTAAATGAACTCGGTAAAAATAGTAGTGGAAAGAAAACAATTTGAATGAAGGAGATAAGCTCCATTGTGTGATGTTTGAGCTAAACTCGGAGTTCAAGTGTAATCCGTCTCAAATTCAGAATTAAGTTTTATTTCAGAATGCTTGAGAGTTAAACTTACTAAAATATAGGAATTCGAAGTTGGTTTTAATTTATGAACTAGTTAAGGGGGTAAAATAGCAATAATGTTTAAACATAAATTAGATAGAAGGTGTATTTACAAAATCTCTCTATCTATCTCTTCTCATAGAGAGAACGTAAAGAAAAATTGCAGCATCAATCTTATGAGTTAGAACTTAATCATTAAAAGATAAAAAGGAAAAAATAGGAAGTCAATGCATAATTTTTGAGCTCTTATCGATATTTATTTTCACAAGCCAATCATCATGCAATATATTTAATCTTATTCTTCAAGTTAGACAAAAGAATTAACGTAATAAGCGTCGAAAACATTATAGGAATAACTTAAAAGATATGTTATTTCTATAGTCTTACAATGTCTTTATTTACAAGACTATGATATGACATACCAAAAAAAATGTCATGAATATGACTATTAATAACTTTAGGAGTTATTATAATAAAAAGAATGTAAATAATAAAAATAAAGATCATTAAATCTTAATTAGAGAATATTAAATGTGGTTAATTGACATATTTAATATTTTATGATAAAAAATAGAGAAATAGTAGAAAAAATAAAAAATAAATAGAATTTTTAACCAAAGATTATTATAAAGATAGAAAATTAAAAAGACTCATGACATTATACTGTAGATCTTTTTAGTGTTATCTAAAGCTTACAATGAAGGGTTTGTAATTGAAAACTCAAGAAAAATAAAATAAATCTAGACATTTTTAAGAAAGTAAAATAAATAACCAAAGAGAGGAGAAGAAAAGATAATTATGTCCAAAAAAGTTATAAGTTTTACTATTTTGAATCAAAAGCAATTATACATTTACGAAGATAAAATATTTCATATAAAATACAAAATTAAAAAAGAATATATAAAAAAAATAAAATATTTGTTACTTTTGGTAATAGGTGAAATAACTTGATGACAAGATGCTTTTATAAGGACCTTCTTCAAGTCTGCTCCTCCTCACATGCCTTGAGAATCAGAGCATCAATATATCACACTATGTTAATTAACAAAATAGTCATAACTTCTCATCAAAAATTAAAGTTTGCTTTTTGTACCTGTCGTGCTTATGGGGCTGGTTGGGTTATCTCATGTACCGGCTGATACCAGGTCTTTAGGTTTGTATTGCATATTTTGTTCCTTCACTCTTTATATGTACAATTTATAGGCCTTATTTTGGTGTTTATATCTTTATTTGGCCCATCTATTTTATTATTTATTCTTTCATTCTATTAGCCCTTTACTTGCTATTTCGGGTTATGGAGTGCGACTTACCTACTGGTGAATTTTAGTAGATGTCATTATGACCTGAAATTCGCATTGTAACAATAATTTTAACAAGTTATTACATATGCTATATAACTCTACTTGATCAAATTTCCAAAACTAGCATTATCACCCTCATAGTATAATTCATTCCACCATGTTTATTAGCTAAAGTTCAAGCTTAGTGTCTAGTACTATACATGAGTAGCATCTATCATACTATATAAAATTATAGCTACTAAAAAAAACTAGGAAACAATATTCCATTGAGAATCTATGATAAACTATTTCATCCTCATCATACGGTCCATCTAATTACAACCTCAAAGGACATTCACTTTTAATAAATTCATTATTCCTATTCATTCATTATAAATTCTTTCTCTAAGTTAGTTCATAACCTTACAAGTTTTATAGGGTTCTCTCTTCAAAATCAAAAACTATAGCCTAAATTTGTTAATTCCTGACTACTTTATCCTCTTGTTCACATTCTATATTTGATCTTCGATAACACCATGGTTACCATCATGACATTCTACCCTAGTTTGGGTATTTTCTAAGTGATCTTAATCAATAACCCTTCCTCTAATTATTGCCATAAAATCTACAAAAGTCTCATTACATCTTAGTCAACACCTTAAGTATATAGCCATCCCATAATTACTCAACAAGTACATAACTCTAGCTACATATTTCAATTAATCACTATCTTCAGTTTTTTGACTGCTACATTTCTGACTTTATATCTTGGCTCTAAAATTATTCTACTATTTATGGATTACAAGACCCCAAATTACCCTATCTCTTGAGAGGTGATATTATCAAAGCCTTGAGACACATATTCTCCCTCTTTAGAGGGTGTTATTCACATTAAAATTTTGATAAGGAATTAGATGCAAATCTTACTATATGAGTGTATCCCTTCAAACAATATACTCAGATTCACTAATGAACTTCTCACAAGCCTTTGTGTAGCCTCTTGAAACTTTAACGACTCTATTTGAGAATCAGATTAATAAGAACAAACTTTACTCCTTCTATCATCTAGAAGGTAAGTCATAGTCCGCCAAACTGGACCAAAACACCAATCTGAATAAATTTCTTATGACATATCTTTCTTGCAATATCTAGAGTATAAGAAAATAAGAAGATTATCTTAAATGTTCGTAGTTCCTCATTTATATAAGTGGGGACCTCACAATAATAAATGATTTTCTACAAAGATGACTTCATAGACTCCCTAAGAAACTTATAATCTAACTCTAATAGCAAGTTTGTAATGCCCCGACCTATGTGGCTACCACTGATGCTTTTGCTGGCTCGAATGTACTCATAACATGGTGTGAAACATTAGTGTACGAATAAACATGAGCGAGAATATGACTCAAAATGTTAAAGAAATAATATTATAAAGGAAATAATAACGTATATAGAAGGTCTTGAAATTCATTAAACATTGAAATGAAGGTCAAAATTGAAATGCATAACTGACTATCTATCAATAGAATACTAACTATCAGGACAAGGCCCCTAATATACCTTTAATAAACCAACATAAAACTATACACTAATCCCTCTAGAAGTAAGGTGGGTGCACCAATCATTAAAAGTGAGGAGCCTAACATAGTGTTTGATCACGAGCCTATATGCCTGAGTCTTCTTCAATAAAAATATAGCACCAAATGATGTAAGTACGTGAAATATACTGTATTTAAAGTGAATGAATGAAATATGACATAAATACATGACTACTTTATGATAAAATTGTATAAATGAGTCATGAAACAAATCATATGTCAAGATCGTGAGATAGATTTTTGTAAATGATATATGAAATAGATTGTATAACTAAATCGGAAGATAGTTTGAATATCATAAACATAAATAAACTAAATATAAAATTGTATAATTTTTTTAAAATATGTGTCCTTTATCCAAAAATCATCTTTCGTAAATGATAATTAATAAGAATATTTTTTCATTGAGAAAAAATACTGACACAACCCGAACTAGGGCCTAGTTGTGATAGGTGCTTCAAGCCTAATCGGGACTGGAGACCACCCCAAATACCCCACCATAACCGCCCTATATCCCATATCAGATGAGTTTTATATATATATGTGTGTAAAATCCAAAATAAAATAGAACAATCATAAATTAAATACAGTCAACCTATATCAGCCATAATACCAATACCAAGGCTGACACTAATACCGACACCGCCCATACCAACCCATAGTAGTCCCGCAAAGCCTCTATCCAAAAGTAAAAAAATATCCGGTCGGGACATGCTCCCAACCATAGCCAAAACCAAAGTCTATAAAATGACCAAAGTGTGCAAAGAAACCCATGACATGAAATGGAGCCTTCTGGAGTATGGAAGCTTATCACTTCAATCCAACACAAGCTGATTCCAAATCTGATCACTGAGCAGGAGGAGTAGAATGGCTGGTTCCTTCATTGTATGAGGATACAATGCCCGAAGAAGAGTTAGTGGGTGAATGCTAACATGTACTCAGGATAAGGATAAAATAATTCCAACCTTTAAAATCAAGGTAAACAACCATGTACATTCAGATCCATACATATATATATATATAATCCATGCCGGGAAAGGAAATAAGGTTTATCTTTCTTTTAAAACCATTAACCTGGGTATGTGAAGCTTAACCATCTTAGAACTACCCAAGGATATATGGGTCCAGTGTTACCTCCTGGACGGGCCTCAATGCGTGTAGCCGTATGAACTGGAGATACCATAGGAGTATAGGAGTCTCGTGTACCCCTTGCTCTCTATGATACATATATATAAGTGTAACTCAAAGAAATCCCGTTTACCCCATATGTATATGGTCGCCATGACCAATCCTCATGTCGGCAAGCATGAGTTTTCAGTGTTCATCTATTGGACTCGCACCTTCACGATTAGCTATCATAACCTACCATTATTGCCTAATTAAAACCATTAACACACAACCAAACCACCACTCCATTTATTATTAACCAAGGCTATAAGTAGTGGTATCGTCATACCGACTATAGTTTGCAAGCAATGTCTTTCGCCAACCATTTTAAGGAAAAAAGATTCCCATGTACCCAGAGATTCCATTATTTTTAAGTTTACTTGAGGGATTCCCATGTACCCCAAAATTAGTTCATTATTATGTTTGATTGGGGGATTCCCTTGTATCCCACAAGGCTTTTAATTAAACCGAACCAAGAACTTACCATTTAACCATTTAAAGCCATACAATCCAGTTTAAGTTCCATTACCAAGTTATACCATGCAAAGTTTTCAATTAAAGTTCAACAATATAACAAAAACATTCTCATAGGCATTTTATCAAACATGTTGAGGGCATATAGTTTTCAAAACTAAAACCAAGTACCAATTAACCATTCCTATGCAACCACATGTTCAAACCACCATTAAAACATGAAAACCATAAGTAAAAGACATAGGAAAACCATAACCAACAATTATAACCAAAACCCCAAACATCTATTTTAAAACCCAAACTGTACCACAATTATGCCATGAAAACTATTCATAAAACATGCCTTTAGTTGGAAAGAACAATAAGGGAGGAGTAACATGATTTATATTACAAAGAAGACAGAGAGAAATCACCCTTTAGAGCCTTAATTGACCACCTTGGAGGAAACCCTAGCCTTTGCTTAACCCAAGTGCTTAAGAGTGTTTAGAGAGAGTTTTTGAGTGTTAAGATTAAAATAATAGGGTAAATAAAGTCCCAATAGTGTTTTAAGCCATGGGGTCATAAGAGGTTAAGAGGGAAAATGTCTAGAATACCCCTAACTTAAACTGTATAAAATTTTCATAGGAGGGTACAACCACACCCCCTCCACCATACCCTACCATACGAGTGGTACCCACTACTCATACCATAGACAGCCCTTGGACCCCAACACTATCAAACTTACGACCACCAAGGCCAACTCATATCCAACCATACGATAAGTACCCTAGAGCTATACCTTAGGTAGAATAGAATCACTAGTCTAAACATAAGGCATCATACCACTAGTACCCTAATATACGACTAGTATGATCTATTTAGACTTCAAGGAGTAATCATGCAACAATCACTTATATTCAAGAAATTACTCCTCTTTGATCTAAACTACATTATACTTTTTTTTGCCTCAATTTTTGGGAGATGACAAAATCACCCGCTTTGACTTGTTCGCATGCCTCCTCACAAGAAAGAAATTCCATACACCAAGCTACCACATATGCAACAAGGAATTTAAGTGCAAAAACTCTATCCCTCACAAAGGAACTCTCTATGTTAACATGTGTCATACCATAGGCTTGCCCCTATTTTCAATCGCCACTATAAAGAAAGTAAATGGTTGGAGACCTCGAAGAACTTTTTAAGCTTATAACGTAGGTCCGGGTTAGGGTAGGATAACATTTGGGACAACACGGCTACACCCTCCCTTGAACATCTATATCACACTATTTAATCTACTTTTTTTACTATGGGCCACTCCTTTTTGTTTGATCTTTTTTTACATATATGCCTATTTTTTGCTTCCATTATTCACCAATTTTCTTCTATTTCTACATCTTGCAATTTTTATGTAATTCTTTTATTTGTTAAACCATTTCTTTTTCTAGTCATTTATTTTCAACTCTTAGGCAGTTAGGCATTTCACTAACAACTACGTGACCCCATACTTACTTCAATCAATCTTCCCACCCCTAACTTAGGCTTTTAGCCTTGAGTTGCAGTTTCAAGTTCAAGGAGGGTATGGTTTAAAAGAGGGATAAAAAGAATGGTTCACGACTTGTAATGTGTTTACCAGAGAAAGGTTCAAAGGCTCAAAGTGTGTAATTAGGGATTAAAATTATGGAGGTGTAGGATTTTTAGGCTAAGTGGGCTTCCAATGTCACAAAGATGGCCTACGATCATTTCTCCAATCAAATACAATCAAAATTAGCTTTGAAAGACTAATGAGGCAAGGTTTAGATGTCACAAGTTATAAATGAGATATAGACAAATTAACTCACCACACATGGCATGTGAAGTTTCCAAGGAGGCTCAATTTCCCCTCTCGCTAGAGACAAAAAATGGAGTATCTACCAATTTTCATAAGTAAAAAATTTGGAGTCATAAAAAGAGAAAAAAATTGTTATAATTCTTCTCACGTCCATGCCCTTGATTTTCAAAATTCTTTAGACAGAGAGGGGTGTATTCTTTGTATTTACACTATGAAAAATTGCTAACCAAGGCAACAACCCAAGATTTTGTCTCATATTTTGGCTTCATATGGGTGAACCAACCATATGGCTACTCATACTTCACCAATGGTATGCCTGTAATCCAAAATCCACAATACCACAGGTACTCAGACTTCTCTTTCATCCATAGCTCAAAACTTAATCACGAAGCTTTTCTCTTAAGATTGTCGTCAAATCAATCCATCATAGGGAAAAGCTCTTCCACCATTATTATCAAAAGAACAAGAAAACTACAAATGAAAACAATCAATTCACAAAATTTCCATGCTTTGTGTGCCTAAGTTCAAGTATTGCAAACCATTGAATACACATACGGATAGGGCCGCACCCCCAACTGTAAGACTTGTAGTGCCCTCTCTACATAACACAAAAGTATAAGAAGGGTTAAATGGCTCTTTGAAATCATATTGATAACCAAGGTAGAGGCTGGAGAGACTGTCGTGATCGTGGCATAGATGCTTCGATTGCGTCATCGCGATTGCAGTTCTCAGGCTGTGATTACGGTACTTGAGGCATTTTTCTCCCCTGTTTTACCCTGTTTTCTCCAGGGCTGCCACACTTCTCAAACTTGGTTTTCCCCTATTTTTGGCTTCCAATCCTATCCAAAGTACCTACAAAACATCAAAATTATATGACTTATTAAAAAATAAATCATGTAAGTATGAAAATGATGGGTTGCCTCCCATCAAGCGCTTGGTTTAACGTCGAGGTATGACACCTTTTTTATCCTTATTTATGTCTCCACTTAGAGGATTTAAACTTTCTGCCCCTCTTTTGGTCATTCAATCCTTGAGGCTCTTGGAAAAAAGTAATGGCACAGTGATGCATGCTTGATCACGCCACTTTGAAGACTTGAATTGTTTGCTCAATTTTGCATCAAACTTTTGTATGGGTTCATTGGGAAATGATGAGAGCGTTGGAACTCCGATACTTGGGCATAGGGTTTTAAGATTCTTGGCCTTTAATATTGGGGTTTTAGCATGCCCACTTGGAAGGTCAAACTCCAAAATATAAGAAAATTTCTCCTTCTCTTCAATATTCATCACGTGCTTGGGTGGATTGACTTTCAATAAATCCACCAAACATAATGTTGAAGAATGGATAGAATAGGGTTTTTCCTTTAATTTTGGAGTTGCATTCTATTGGTCATCTTCACCCAAAAATGGGTTAAAGTCTTCATATGAAATTTGCTTGATTTCTTTTATCGACTTTAGCACCATTTCCTTTATTTTTGCATATTCAACCATATTGAACTCAGTTCATTGGGAAATCACCAAGGATTCTTAATGTCAAGCTCATTTAGAAGCCTGGACATGATCGTAGTATTAGAATGATTGACTTCCATGCCCATGTCTTCTATATTCTTGTTTTCCTCATTACATGCCCCCATGGATTGGAGTATAAGAGTTGTTTCCTCCTCTGCAGTTGTTGTCAACTCCAAGATACGTTGAAGTATTGCTACAATGACACTATTTTCTGTGCTTTATTCTTTTCTTTTTTCGTCATAAGACCTATCAAATCCATAAGAAGAGCTAGCATTTGGGTTAGAGTAATAAGGGGAGAGGGATTTTACACATTCACTCCAATGTCATAAATCATCCTCCATCGATTTGACCCATTCCAAGATAAGTTGAAGCATTAACTCAATACCATTATTTCCATTGCTTTATTTTTCCTTTTCTTCATTACTAGACCTATCCAAATCAGAAGAAGAACTAGCAATCGGGTTAGTATAACTGGGGGAGAGGGAATTTTGACAATCACTCCCATGTCCATCTATACCACTACATAGATAACAAACATACTCCCTATAAGATCGATATGGTGCACACATCTCTCTCCGAGAACAATAGCTACAATTTTTCAAAAAATGGTGTCCATTACAATATGGACATGGATTATCACGATAGGATTTCCAACCACCGAACACACATTCATTCCTAGATTTCATAGTAATAAATAAGCAAAAATAAAAATCTACCTAAGGAAAAAAACAAAAGAAAACAACAAACAAATATTTACAAGTCTGAACCAAATCAAGTAAGCTAAAATTCCTAACTAACTCAACATGCCAAATTGTTCTCCGATAACAACACCATTTTTGATAATGCTCAACTTACACGTCAATTTAAGTGCAAGGTGGTCGTTGTCAATATATTTACCCAACTAAGAGTCGAGGTCGAATCCACTAGGAACAATGTGAGTGGCTGTTGAGTAAGTTCAAAATAAAATTTGCTTACTAAGTTCAAACCTATGGTACAAAATAGTTTGGGGGTTTTAAATGTTTGCTAATGTGATAGTGATTCTTGGACTTCTAAGCGACTAATTTGAGACTAAAAATAATTACAGTATAATCAATTAAAATGTATCTTGGGACTATGCATTCCTAGGGGTAAGATATGTATGGGAGCATGATAATTTGATGCAAATTATAATCATTGAAGATGCGGTAGTCTAGGTTTAAGGTCTTTGCTGCTAGTTTTTCAACAAAACCACAAAGATTTGACCTTTTCGAGTACCTAATGAGTGCATCAATTAAATCCACCCAATACCTCAATTGGGTATCCCTATTTCTAGGATGATACCCATGGTATAGTTAACTTCTCAACCACCCTTATACCTAAGATAGTGATAGCTTAAAAAACTATATACATAATTGTCTCCCATTACTTTGGTTTCCACATCTCTCTTTCAAGGATGATATGGGTTCCTAAAGTTCACCCAAAACCCTTCTTTCAAACATGGATATGAGCTTTCTAAATCTTGGAGTTTTCACCTATCAAACCCATGTGGATATTTAGGGCTTTCACCCACAAATCCCAACCAATTTAATCAAGCAATAATATAATCCACATTAACAAACTAAAGCATACACAAATAAATAAAATCCCATGCATATTTACACTCTAATCTAGCATAATTCCAAGAGGTAGATCTAGAAAATCATAAACATAATAAACCCAAATAAACCAAAACTTCCATCAAAGTTATTCATTAAAAATAAAGATAGGGAAAACCACACTTTAAGATCCAATGAACCTTCAATGAAAGATGACAAAATATACACTTGGAAGTCACTCTAATATCTTCTTATCTGAAATTAGTACAAATTTAAGCTCCAAGATCTAAGAAATTACAAAACCCTAAGACTATGAATGGAAGATAGGGTTATAAAATTAATGAAGGGGTTTTAAGCCTTTAATGGGATTTGGGGTTGGCTATTCAGAATGATATTTTTTCCTTTGGGCCATTTCCAACCCTCATACGATCGCAAAAAATTGGTCGCGATTACACTCACTGCGATTGGGATTAGTCCATCATAATCTTAGTTGGTTGACTAGATTAACTCGGCGCGATCGCGGGCGTCAGTCCGCAATTATGATAACTGAAGGATCGATCCTGATCCTGCTTCATTTTGTCTAGCTCTTGTACTTTAATTTTTTTTTGATCCTTTTCAGCTCAAGTTTGCTTCTTTTCTTCTCAGCACTTGTATACCTGCAAAATATAAGAATTGGTACATTTAAACCTAAATGTGTCTCATTTTACATTCAAATCATAGTAGTGTACATGAATATTGAGTGTAAAGGAGTAGTAAATTCACCACTCATCAATCGTCTCCATGTCGTATTGCAAACTTTGAAGGATCATTATTTGTATGCCAAGCTCTCTAAGTATGATTTTTGGTTAAAATCCATAGATTTTCTTGGTCATGTCATCTCTAGTGAAGGGATCATGGTAGACTCCCTAAAGGTTGCAGCGGTAAAGAAGTGGCCTAGACCTACGACTCCAATGATATTCGAAACTTTTTGGGTCTATCCGGTTTCTATAGAAGATTTGTAGAGATTTTATCTACTATAGATACCCCATTGACCAAGTTTACCCAAAAAAGGTCAAGTTCTTGTGGCCCTATATGTGTGAGGGTAGTTTTAAGAAGTTGAAGGATAAATTAACTTCGGTTTTTATTTTAACCTTGCCCGAAGGTAGTGATGGTTTTGTGGATTATTATGATTCTTCTCATATTAGTCTTGGTTGTGTGTTTATGCAACATGTTAGGGTGTTGGCCTATGCTTCTAGACAATTGAAAGTTCATGGGAAGAATTACCCTACTCATGACTTAGAGTTGTTAGCCGTGGTATTTGCGTTAAGGATTTTGAGACATTATCTGTATGAGGTTTATGTTGATATCTTTTCTGATCATAAGAGTCTCTAATAAATGTTTACTCAAAAGTATTTAAATCTCTGACATAGAAGATGGCTTGAGTTGTTGAAAGACTATGATATAAGTCTTCATTACCATCCCGATAAGGCAAATGTGGTCATCGATGCTCGTAGTAGATTGTCCATAAGGAGTTTGGCCCATGTGAATGAGGATAAACCAAAATTGGTGAATAAAATTAACTGTTTGTCTAGTCTTGGAGTTTGACTTTCAAACTCCGAGGATGGTGGTGTATTTGTGCTTTCGGTATTTTAGTCATCTCTTGTTGTTAAGATAAAGGAAAAGCAAACATTAGAAACTGACTTGATAAAGATCACGAGCAATTAAAGTAACAAAAGTTGTGGACTTTGTGATTGGTGGTGATGGTATCTTGATATACCAATATATGTTATGTGTTCCCGACAACGATGAATTAAGGAAGAGGGTCAGGGCCGAGGCTCATGGATCTTATTATGCCATTCATCCTGGTTCCACTAAGATGTCTCATGGTTTTAGTGAGTCTATTAGTGGGGTAATATAAAGAGTGATGTGGCTAGTTATGTGGCCAAGTGTATGGTGTGTCAACAAGTGAAAGTTGAGCACAGGAGGCCCAGGGGCTTGTATCAAGAGATCCCATTACCCGAATGAAAGTGGGAGGAAATTAATATGGATTTCTTTACTGGTCTCCCTAGATTGCCGAATCAATGTGATTCCATTTGGGTCATTCTTGATAGAATGACCAAGTCCGCTCACTTTTTGCTCGTGAGGACTAATTTCTCAGTGAAAGATTATGCTAAGTTATATCTTGAGGAGATTATGAAGTTGTATGGTGATTTGGTTTCTATTATTTTGGATTGTGGTCTTCCATTTTCATCCTACTTTTGGAAGTTATTCCAAAAGGGTTTGGGTAATAAAGTGTGCCTTAGTATGGCTTTCCACCTGCAAATGGATGGGTAAGCAAAAAGGACCATCTAAACATTAGAGGACATGTTTTGCGCTTGTCTGATTGATTATGGTGGTAGTTGGTATGACCACTTGCCTTTGATTGAGTTTGCCTATAATAATAGCTACCACTCTAGCATCGGCATAACGCCTTTTGAGGCATTGTATGGTAGGAGATATTGATCTCATATTAGGTGCTACGAAGTTGGCGAGGGTAAATTGCATGGCCCCAATTTAGTCCACCAAGCCTTAGAGAAGGTGAAGGTGATTCGTGATAGATTAAAAACTGCTAAAAGTAGACAAAAGTCCTATGAGGATATGAGGTGTAAGGACTTATAGTTTAGTTTTGGCGATTGGGTATTCTTGAAAGTATCTCCCATAAGAGAGATATACGATTTGGTAAAAAGGGGAAGCTTAGTCCCCGATATGTTGGCCCCTACTTGATTGTGAAGAGGGTTGGAAATGTTGCCTATGAGCTGGAGTTGCCTTCTAGTATGAACTCCATTCACCTGGTTTGCTATGTCTCTATGTTGCGGAAGTGTGTGGGTGATCCTTCGTTAGTTGTTACCTTAAGGAATGTTGGAATCAAGGACTCTTTGTACTATGTGGAGATCCCGGTGAGGATCTTGAATCAGCAAGTTTGCCGATTTCGAATGAAATAGATGGCTTCGGTGAATATTTTATAGAGAAACCAAAAGTTCGAGGAAGCTATGTGGGAAGCGGAAGAGGACATAAAGTCCAAGTATCCTCATTTTTTCCCTATTCTAGAAATTTGGGATGGAGGTATGTACTGATCTCCTTGCTTTGATTTTTGTCTTTGATAGATAATGTATTAAAGTCCCCAATGTGTTGAGTTGATTTGTGTCTCGTTAGACCATAGGTTTAAGTCCCTAATGCTTTAAAACTATATGTGTCCTTGTTGTGATGGGTTTAAGTCGCTAGTATCAGGAGTTAAATCATATGTTTAGTAAATGATGGGTTCGAGTCCCTAATTCTTGGATTGAGCAAGTGTCCTGATAAATAATGGGCTTGAGTCCCAAAGATGATGATGTGAATGATTGATTGATAATGAGCATGATGTGCGTTATATCCTTGTTGTATGCTTGTTCTAACTTGTTCGAAGGTCGTTTTAATATGTGATAATGTGTTGGCTTATGTTTATTGCTTGCCTTACCCCTCATTCGAGGATGAATAATCCAAGTAGTGGAGAATCGACACCTAGATTTTGAACCATTGAAAATTTCTTTCATTTGATGTCTCGGAACTTGGTACGACTAAGGGTACCACTCGTACCCTTTAGGTATGAGTTGGGGACCACCTATTGTACCCTAGGCAGTATGGTAAGGTTCATTCATTATCCTAGGTACGGGTGAGTCTCCAACCAATTATACCTTAAGGTATGAGTCGTACCAAGGCCAATCGTATAGAAGTGTCTTGAAGCTTGGAGTGGACTATTTGGGGTATGGTTGATGGATACGAGTTAGGGTTGAGTCGTACTATTTGATTATGAATCAAGGGTGTATAGCCGTACCCTTGATAGTATGTGTCCTAAGAGAAGCCTAGGTTATGAGTCAGGGTACCATTTGTACCTACCCTAGGGTACGACTACTTAAATGAGTGGTATAGTGAGTAGTACCTCTGGAAGAGTTCAATTTTCATCTTTTAACTAAGGGATTTGTGGTCATTACCCATGTCTAAAAACCTAAGAACTCTCACAATATAAGTGTTTATAGCCTCCTAAACATCTATTTTGATAGATTAAACACCTGAAATACTCTCTCAAGCTCATCTTTGAAGAATTGGAGGCTAGGGTTTCAAGGGTGATCTTCAAGAGGTAAAGGGAAGTCAATATTCTTGGTGATTCATGTATGGTGTTGAATTGGCTAAATGGGTTAAGGTCCTTATGTGTGGAATTAAATATATGTGAGTGAATGGACAATGGGTTAGAGTCCCAATGTCGACTAATGGTGGATGTGATAGCTTGAGGTTAAAAGCCCTTGCCTAATTAAATTGTTTATGCTAAAAGTCCCTTGCATAATGTGATCTCATAAGGTCGAAGTGCCTCACTAAATGAATTGGCTTGGGGTTAGAGTTCTCTTTCTAATGTGTGTGAGTGGTTAGAGTCCCTCAGTTATATGAATGTGTGTGAGTGGTTAGAGTCCCTCACTTATTTGAATGTGTGTGAGTGGTTAAAGTCCCTCACTTATATGGATGTGTGTGAGTGGTTAGAGTCCCTCACTTAAATAGATGTGTATGTGGTTAGAGTCCCTTACTTGATGATATGTAAACACGATTAAAGTTATATGACTAATGAGAAATGCCTGAATCTATACGTAGAGAAGGTTGGAGTCCTCCATTGCATATATGATGAGTGAGTGCTTCCAAAGTGTTGATAAGTCTTATCGCCATGGTTAGCTTGTGATATGTCTATATGTATCAATAAGGTTATAAATGTGATTGTATACGATATATATTGAATTGTTGTTGAATGATGATTCTATATTATTCTTAACCTTGAGTTGCATGCTAGCATTCCAACCGCTAACCGTCTTCGGATGCTATGTTACCATGTGACATAGGGGCTGGAGCATCATCTTCTCTTCCTACATAGTGATTAGGTAATCAAAGTTGTTCGTGCATTGACTTGGGAGTGGTGAGCTTCCTTTCTTCAGAAGACAACCATCTTTGGTCTCCTCTCTTTAGACTTGGTTTGGCTATTATCGGGGGCTTGTCCCAACATATACATTTCTAAACTTTGGTTGTATAGAGGTATTGTGGATGACAATAGACTTGGGTATATTGGCTAGTGTGTTGATATTTATGAAATGGTTAGACGTTGTTTAAGTTATGACTTTTAGTACTGTTTCCTCTATCTCCTTATATGGTCAGTATTCACTCGGCCTACATTATTGATGTGATGATTATGATAGGGTATCGAGGCGAGTTTCAATTCATATGGGCTTGAGGTGCCCCTACGACATGGCTCAATTTTGGGGCGTGTCAGGTGTAGGACCCATATTTCATCAAAATGACATTGGGCATTAATTTGAATAGCACCATTGATTCTATACTGTTGAATTTTATAGGATAGCATAGTTCTTTTATGTTTAAGAGATTCCAAATGAATCTCGAGATTTTGGTAAAAAACTTGGTAAATTTGCAAGTTGTTGGTGTAGCTTCAACTGGTGCAGGACAAAAATAACCTTCTTATTCATGAGGCCATGGCCACGTTCATGAAGGCCAAGGTTATCGTCCACCACCTTCGCGAGCCAACCTTCGTATACACGATGAGTCATTTGGCAGACATGCCTGGTTTATTCCTTCGTGTTCATAATGGACTGGCCACATTCATGAAAAGTAAGCTGGGTGAGGCATTGCATTTGTGATGGGGTCCCCAAAATTGCAATGAAGGGACCTCTGAAAGCATTTAAGGTTCTAGAGACCAATTTCTTTCCATTTTTCTTAAGTCCCAAGTCCATTAAGTACCCTAGAGAGCTACGAAAGTGTGAAGATTGATCGTTGGTGGTTCGGGGTGAGTTGGAGATATGGGTTGGTCTTTCTCTTACCCCATACATCCATAAGTCACCATAAATTTCTTGTTTATATCCAATTTAAAACTAAATCCCTAGTTTACTTTATGGACGGATTTAGGGTTTTTTTGAGCTCAAATCTCACCTATTTTGAGGGTAAATAATTTTGAAGCCTAGAGGGACATTCTGACAATTTCAAAATGGTGATTCTACAAGCGGTCCCCGCATGAGATTTATAGCTCAATTTTAGGTCGAGAGTATTTATATGCAATATGGGTATTGTGATTATCATGTTAAAAATAGATTATTATTTTTATAGCATGGCATTGCGCGAAGGCTTCTCAGAAGGGAAAAGCCTTAATTTGGTAGACTTTATCGAGCTTTATATGACATTCAAGTAGGCTAGGCTTACTTCTCTCTTATATTAATCATTATTGTGACATTAGTGTCGTATTATGCTAATAATGGGTAGGGTTTTATAATTGGTGGTAGCTTAGTGACTTTTGGATTATTTAGCCTCTTAGACAATCATTTTAGGTTTTGTCTGGACTCATCTCGTCCTTGGTGTTCGGTTGTTATATCAAGCCTAGTCTCGACGTATTTAATATTTTGTCATGGAACCTTAGAGACTTAGATTAGTTTTGGGTAGAAACTTGCCTTAGAATGAATTTTTGGGATTAGTAGTGGGCCTCGCAGACCCTCTTTTAGGTCAAAAATTTAAATCATCCCTTCTTAGACATGGGAAGTATTCTCTAGTCACCCTAGGAAAATTCTTGACCCTTAGAATGATTTAGAGACTCTTTTGATCTTTGTCTAAACTTGTGACTTTGTGCTTACTTTCTACTTTCAGTTCGAGTTCGACCATTATGATTCTTATGTCATACTTGGGTATAATGGAACAATACACTTGTTCTGGTTTAAGTCTGGCATGCATGATCGGTTTATGAAATTATTTTGATGATATTACTCTCTATTTTTGCTTCAAGTCCGGCATTATGGTTTAAATGGAATCACAGGTATTGTCTCACTATTTTTCACTTTAAGGTTTTATTACTGGTACTCTTTTCCTTGTTGCATTCACGAGGCTTATGGAGGCTCAACAAGGTTTATCCTCAGTTGTTTACATCTTCTGTGATTGTAGGGGATCGTTAGGTTATAGTTAGGTGGTATTTAGTTTGATTTACTCATTGTGATTAATTATCACTTATTCTCTAATTTGCTGTAGTAAAGAATATTATAATTTTATTCCATGACTTCATATTACTTTCTCACATTTTATTGTACTTTTATTATAATTAGCTTAGTAGGACAATGATGACTACTGAGTACCTATTATTTTTGTACTAATGCTACACTTATACATGTTTTTCTAATACAAATCCATATACGAGTCACTGCCACTAACATTCTATCCAACTTGCTTTTGGAATTTAGAGATAGGGTGAGCTTTTAGAGTCGGAGCTGATCCTCTCTCCGTCTACTATTCTTGGATAGTCTTTACTTTCAAGACTAAATGTATATTTTATAATTTTAGTACTCTTATTTTTTGGTTTAGTGGCTCTTTTCCCGATCTTACTAGGTCGTAGGATATTCTTTTGTTCTCTCTCTCACATTGATATTTGTACAATTGTACTTATGTTTCCACTATTTTTTTAAACAATGATCGAGCCTAAATCCCATTTATTGGTAAAAGAAAAATAATCTGTACACCAAAGAAAGGCCTAAAAAACATGGAAGCCCTCCATTACAAGCCTAAAAAAAATTTGAAACAAAAAGAAAATAATCAAATGCCAAACAAGAAAAAAGGAAAGTGAAAAATCTAGAAAGGAAAAGCCGCTTCTTCATTGTAACACCCCGATTTTCTGAACTGGAATGCTACACGGTGCTTATGACCCCGAAGGACCACAAGCTAACCCATGACTGATATCTGTACCTGTGCACTGCAATATATAATGTAATAATTCGGAAAACATGAACATGTAGGCTATAAGGTTCAACTGAATAAAGAATCTGTAAAATAGTAACATCCGTGTGGGTGAAAGATACCCAAAACAACTGAAAACTGAATCTGAAAGCTAAATCTGAGCATAAATCCAAAAGCCTCTAAGTACTATCTGAAATAAGGAGTTGAAGGAACATGTCTCCAACTAACTCCGTAAAATTGAACTGAAGAAATAAATGAATAAATCAAATAATGTCGTCCTCGAATGAAGAGGACTCACTGCAACTCTGTATGCTGAATGCGACTGCTACTTCTGGTCTGGGACTCGTGCCTCTGAACCTATGGTGTAACATGAAAAGAAAGAACCATAGCGCAAATGCGTCAGTACAACTGGAGTACTGAGTATACAAGTGAGGCAGGCTAATGTAAAGGTTTACATGCATGAATAATACTACTGATTGACTGATATGAACATAAGAGTACAAACATACATACATAGTAACTAAGATCGTGAGTACGTGATGGCTAAATTTGTACGCTAATACCTGGCTGGAACCATTGTTCTGATAACATGGATGACTGTATCTGATAGCCCTGAATCTGGTTGAATTCTCTGAGTTCCATGCTATAACTGAATTTGACCGTATCTAACAGTCCTGGTATACTGATATCTGAAGAACTATCGGAGTTCTTTTACTGAGACTGATACTAAAACTGTGGGAGGTAGTTGTTTAACCAACATGCCCCATATGTGCCATTATGGCTAAGATGGGGTCTAGTCTCTGCCCTGACTGGAAGGGTGTCAATACCACGCCACTGGTAAGGAAAATATGTGAGCAACCCTCATATAACAGGTAAATCTAGTGAGAATGGTGGGAACCCTCATATAACAGGTTAAGCCACCTCATCTACCCTCATATAACAGGCTGCGATGTCTCAACCTATGCTGGCTACAATGTTTTGGAACGTAAGGATGACTGCTAAGAATCTCACCCTTATATACAGGTCAGTTCCCATCCTTAGGTTCACTCGGTGATAACTCCTACTCCCATCTGAAGAGACTAAACATGATTCAACTAACTGTACATGGACAGATTAACTGACTTCCATTGACTGATGGAGTAGTACTATTATCTGAGAGTTAACTTGGATCATGAGATTTCTGAGGTTTCCTGAGTCACATGACTGACTGAGCTCTATAGATTATAGCTTGATTGAGATTATCTTGACAACATGACATGGATCTAGGCACATAGCTATGTTTTTCGGGTACGAATACCCCCAGGACTCGATAGAAGAAAACTGACACACATGACATGACTTGATCATAAGATTGGAGTCCACAATTCGCTATATCATAAGTAGGGGATAGTATACTTCATGCATTTAATCAACACCTCAAACATGGTAGGGAAAGTATGGATATAATTCGCACACAAAATTCATATTTCCATCATCATACATACTTTATGCCATCACCATAAGAATACATAAATAACATGGGCATTCATATTGAAGTGTATCGCTAACATGGACTTGTCATTTAGATATCATGAGATCATATAAATATGAACTTCTAACATCCTAGTCATTTTATCAAACACCTTACATGTATTCTTTAAGGCATAGGTGGATTTCATACTTGCATTAGTTCAACCCACCCAAAGTTCATGATTTTCGACCAACAATCATATATATTCCATGAAAAACATCCTTAGATATCATCTTGAAACTTGAACAATAATCATCAACGTGTACATGCTTATATCACCACCAAAGTTTACAAAATAACATTTAAAAGCATGGTTCTTGAACTCTATGAACGAATTGAATCCATAGATGAACACTATGCATACCTTAAAGCATGATCTTGAAAGAGATCTAAGGTTTTAGAAGGTTCCTGAAGAAATCCTTAGGCTTGCCCTTGATTTTTCTTGACTAGGGTTTAACCCCTTTGGGAAAGAATGTTCTTGTTCTTGAGGAGATTATCTTGAGAGGAAACCCTAATCTTGTGGTTGAAAGTGTATAAGAGAGCTTTTTGAGATGTTTTAACTAAAGAGAATGGAAGATAATACGTTCCTTGAGGGTTATAAGTCATGGTAAGTGAAGGGAAAAGACCAAAATACCCTTATGAAATAAATTCCCAGTTGCTGAAAATCATAGCTAACGACATTTGTGACAAGGCGTCAAAAGTGTGGTAAGCCGTCAAAAATATCGTCACACGGGAGCTGGAACTGATGGTTTCTGCCAAAGTATGATGACCTTTGTGGTAGGGAGTCACAAATTTGGTAAGATATCATGAATTTCGTAACTTAGGAGCTGGTTTCTGCCTAAGGCTGATGACCTTCGTGGTAGGGCATCATAAATGTTGTAAGCTACCAGGAATGTCGTCACACAGGAGTTGGATTCTGCCTAAGGCTGACGACCTTCGTGGTAGGGCATCACAAATATGGTAAGCTACCATGAATGTTGTAGCACAAGAGTTGTATTCTGCCTAAGGCTGACGACCTTCGTGGTAGGGCGTAACAAATGTGGTAAGCTACCACGAATGTCGTCACACAGTTTCCAGCCTGACATGCTGGAGTAAAATAGGAATAACTCTTTGATACAACATCGTATTTAGATGAAATTGGTATCGTTAGAAATATAATTCAATTATATATCTGTTGATAGGTCATGAGATCAAAAATTAAAATTATAATGAGAGATATGCTCGTTTGAAGTTGACTATACTAATATCCTTCTCAAGAATTCAATCGGTAAGGAATGTTTTGATTCATCTGATAGCTGGGAGTTATTTGAAGCCTTAATATACATCTAACTTTCTCATAAAACTATAAAAGAACCATTATGTACTATGCATGAGCTTGGTACATGGCTCTAATATTTTTTGGATTTTTTGGGGTATTACAATATCTCCCCCTTGGAAACATTCGTCCTCGAATGATGACTGCTTGAGAGGGGAGAAAAGATAAAATGACGCATACACTAATCATGCTCAACTAGAACATGATTTTAGGACTGAACTAAATTCTAAACTGAATATAGCCCAACTGAACATGCATATCTGATGCATGACTGATAAGATGAACTCATGAATGCATGATAAGCTATGCACTGATACCTGATACCAATTTTATACTGGAATTTTGAACATGTAACTGAATAATCTTAAGGAAAATGGTTACCTCGAGCTAATCCTGAATTAACGGAGAAAAAATGAGGGTACTTGGTTCGTATGTCTGTTTCTTCTTCCCAAGTAGCTCCCTCCATGGACTAATTCCGCCAAAGAACCTTGACTAGAGGGACTTCTTTGTTCCTCAGCCTACGAGTCTGATAGTCAAGAATTTCAATTGGATTCTCTTCATAAGAGAGGCTATTTGAATGTCAACCCTCTAAATAGCTACTACAATTGTTGGGTCACCTATGCACATCTTGAACAAAGAGACATGGAAGACTGGATGAACTGAGGCTAGATCTGAAGTCAATTCGAGCTCATAGGCTACCTTACCGAAGCGACTGAGAATCCTGAAGGGACCGACATATCGGGGACTGAGATTTCCCTTCTTGCCAAATCTATTCACTCCCTTCATAGGAGAGATCTTGAGATAGACATAGTCATCGACCTCAAATTCAAGATCCTTTCTATGAACATCCGCATAAGACTTCTGTAGGCTCTGAGCATCCCGGAGTATTTCTCTGATCAACTAAACTTTCTCTAAGGCATCGAATACTAAGTCAGGCCCTATGACTGTGGTCTCACTAACTTCGAACCAACCGATCAGAGACCTACATCTCCTACCATAGAGAGCTTCGAATGGAGCCATTTGAATACTGGAGTGATAGCTATTGTTGTATGCAAACTCAATCAAAGGCAAGTGGTCATCCCATCTTCCCTTGAAATCAATTGCACACACCCTTAGCATATCTTCTAGAGTCTGAATGGTCCTTTCTGCTTGACTATCTTTCTGAGGATGAAACACTGTACTGAGATAAACTTGGGTACCAAGACCATTTTGGAATGCTTTCCAGAAGTGAGAGGTGAACTGGGTACCTCTATCTGAGATGATAGATAGTGGAACACCGTGTAATCTGACAACTCCCTGATATAGAGTTTGGCATAATCCTCGGCTGAGTAAGAGGTACAAACTGGAAAAAAATGAGCTGACTTGGTCATTCTATCTACAATGACCCAAATTGAATCATGCTAGGATGTGTTCTAGGCAAACCCATCACGAAGTCCATGTTCACTTCTTCCCACTTCTAAGTAGGAATAGTGAACTCCTACATGGAACCACTAGGTTTCTGATGCTCTATCTTAACCTGCTGACATGTAGAGTACTTAGCCACAAACTCTGCAACATCCCTCTTTATCCCACTCCACCAATAGATCTCCCGCAAGTCACGGTACATCTTAGTGGCCCCTGGATGAATAGAGTATCGCACACCATGCACTTCTGCAAGAATTCGCTGCCTCAAGTCATCTACACCGGGAACACACAGATAACCCTTACAACGAAGAACACCATCTCCCCCTTGGGAGAAATCCTCTACTTCCTGACTCTGAACTGACTCTTTTATCTTGACAAGGCTAGGATCCCTGTCTTGCTTCTCTTTCACCTCGGAAACTAGAGATGACTCTGAACTACTCTGAACATATACACCACCCTCTGAAGAGTTGACAAAGAGAATGCCTAGTCTGGCAAGCTGATGAATATCCTGAGCTAATTTCTTCTTACTATCCTCCATATGGGAAACACTACCCATGGACAGTCTACTGAGTGCGTCGACCACTACATTGGCCTTGCCAGGATGATAAAGGACACTTATGTCATAATCCTTCAATATCTCTAACCACCTTCTCTGATGAAGATTGAGATCTTTCTGGGAAAATACATACTGAAGGCTCTTATGATCTGTGAAGATGTCTACATGAACACCGTATAGATAATGCCTCCAAATCTTTAAGGCAAATCAACTGCTGCTAACTCAAGGTCATGAGTAGGATAATTCTTCTCATGGGGCTTTAACTATCTGGAGGCGTAGGCTATGACTCTACCATGCTGCATGAGGACACAACCTAAACCTACTCTGGATGCATCACAATATACTACGAATCCATCGGAACCGTCGGGAAGTGCTAAAATTGGAGCTGAGGTGAGTCGAGTCTTCAACTCCTGAAAACTCTTCTCGCAAGGTTCCGACCACTGAAACTTGACCTTCTTCTGAGTCAATCTGGACATAGGATATGCAATAGAAGAAAATACCTCGACAAACCATCGGTAATAGCCAGCCAAACCCAAGAAACTTCTGATATCTGATGGAGAGACAGGGCGAGGCTAGTTTCTTACCGCTTTGGTTTTCTGAGGATCTACTCTAATGCCATCACCGGAAACAATGTGGCCAAGGAATGCTACTGATCTTAGACAAAATTTGCACTTACTGAACTTGGTGAACAACTGGTGATCCCTGAGAGTCTGAAGAATAATTATGAGATGGTCTGAATGATCACGCTCTGTGCGAGAATAGACCAGAATATCATCTATGAAGACTATGACGAATATGTCCAAGTACTGCTTGAACACCCGGTTCATCAAGTCCATGAAAGCTATAAGGGCATTGGTAAGACCAAAGGACATGACTAGAAATTCAAAGTGACCATACCGAGTATGAAAAGATGTCTTTAGAATGTCACATTCTCTAACTCTGAGCTGATGATAGCCTAATCCGAGGTCTATCTTGGAGAAATAACTGGCACCCTGAAGTTGGTCAAACAAGTCATCCATCCTAGGTAGTGGATACCTATTCTTGACCGTGACTTTGTTGAGCTGATGGTAATCAATACACATTCTGAGAGAACCATCTTTCTTACTCACGAATAAGACTGGCGCACCCCATGGGGATACACTGGGCCTGATGAATCCCTTATCTAAGATATCCTTCAACTGATCTTTCAGTTCCTTGAGTTCTGCTGGTGCCATTCTGTATGGCAGAATAAAAATAGGCTGAGTATCTAGGAGAAGGTCTATGCCAAAGTCTGTTTCCCATTTGGGAGGAATGCCTGGAAGATCTTAGGGAAAGATGTTTGAATATTCATTAACCACTGGGACTGATTCGAGTCTGGGAGATTCAGAACTAGAATCCTTAATATGCACGAGATGATACACACACCCTTTAGAAATAATTTTCCTTTCCTAAAGGTTGGAAATAAGATGACCCCTAAAAGATGAAGTGCTACCCTTCCACTCTAGGATGGGCTCATTCATGAACTAAAACTGAACTATCCTGTTTCTGCAGTCGACTATGGCATAGCAGGAATGAAGCCAATCCATGCCGAGAATGACATCAAAATCAGTCATCTCTAACTCGACTAAATCTGCTGACATGGATTTCTAAAATATCATAATCAGGCAGTTCCTGTATACCCGCCGAGCTATGATGGTTTTACCTACTGAGGTAGAGACTGAAAAGGGCTCTACTAAAATTTCAGGACTGATTCCAAAATCGCCTGCTATGTATGGAGTGACAAAAGACAATGATGCACCTGGGTCTAGCAAAGCATAAACATGAACATGGAAAATTTGTAATGTACCAGTAACGACATCAGGAGAATTTTCCTGATCCTGTCGGGTCTGAAGAGCATAGAGTCTGTTTGGGCGTTGCCTAGTAGTAGAACTGGAAGTAGCACACTGCAAGTTTGAGCAACCAGACTGAGCTGTGGAATAATTCTGCTGACCCTGAGGACCTGGCTTAGGACAGTCCCTAACTCTGTGGCCTGGCTTACCACAGCCAAAATAAATGCCTTGACCCGCTCTACACACACCTTGATGGTGCTTACCGCAGGTCTAATACTGAGGATAAGTACGGGCACTGCTAACGCTGCTCTGATATTTAGAGCCTGGTGCTCTGTCTCTGTTGCCTTCCTTGAACTTTGGCATTGGGGCACTAGTGGAGGAAGGGTCTAGAACTGCTAACTTAGGATGAAACTGTGAACAATTTTCTCCCTCTGATTTGGGCCGAGAAAAACTGAAACTTCCTGCTCTTGCTATCTTGTTCTGCCTCTCCCTAGTTTTAACCTTCTGCTCCTTTATCTGTTGAGTGTGGGTCATGAGCCTGGCTAAAGTCATATCATCGTTCAGCATCGCAGACCTACACTCATTTACCATACTATCATTCACCCCTGACACGAACTTGCTCATCTTAGCCCTGTTGTCTTTAACCACATGAGGGGCATATCTGGCTAGCTGAGTAAATCTAAGAGAATACTCTCTAACTTTCATATTTCCCTGCCTGAGATTGATGAACTCAAGAACTTTAGCCTCTCTCAGCTCTTGGGGAAAGAAACTGTCTAAGAAAGCTGTGACAAATTCTTCCCACTCAATAGGACCTGTATCCTCTAACCTTTTTGCCAACCACTGCTTGTACCAAGTGTGAGAGATATCTTATAATTGGTATGCGGCTAACTCGCCACTCTGGGAAGAAGTGACTCCCATGATATCAATGAGCTTCTACACTTGGTCAATGAATTCCCGAGGATCCTCGTCTGGCTTAGACCCAAAGAAGGATGGAGGGTTCATTCGGGTGAAGTCCCGAATCCTAGATGCTACTGAATTTCCCACTGTATTGGCTGAAATAGCTGGTGGACTTTCATTTTGGGCAGCCACATACTGAGCAAGTGTGGTGAATGCAGATCTAACCTCTGCATGGGAAACATGTTCGCCCAAAGGATCTTTGGGCTGAGGAGCTGGCTGGTTTCTTCTCTTTGGGGCCATATTCTGGAACAAGAGAAGAATGGATTAGACTGGGAGTTTAACTTGAGACTATGCTCACTAGCACGACATGAATACTGAAACAAGGAAAACTGTTCCTAAAACATCTTATAGCCTCTTGTACATAAATGTGGTGCACAACACACCCATGTACAAGAAACTACAAGATGCGGCTTTCAGACTTCCTAGGACTCTATTGAACCTTAGGCTCTGATACCAAGTTTGTAACACCCCAATTTTTTGAACCGGAATGCTACACGGTGCTTATGACCCTGAAGGACCACAAGCTAACCCATGACTGATATCTGTACCTGTGCACTGCAATATATAATGTAATAATATAGAAAACATGAACATGTAGGCCATAAAGTTCAAATGAATAAAGAATCTATAAAATAGTAACATTCGTGTGGGTGAAAGATACCCAAAACAACTGAAAACTGAATCTGAAAGCTAAATCTGAGCATAAATCCAAAAGCCTCTAAGTACTGTCTGAAATAAGGAGTTGAAGGAACATGTCTCCAACTAACTCCGTAAAACTGAACTGAAGAAATAAATGAATAAATCAAATAATGTCGTCCTCGAATGAAGAGGACTCACTGCAACTCTGTATGTTGAATGCGACTGCTACTACTAGTCTGGGACTCATGCCTCTGAACCTATGGTGTAACATGAAAAGAAATCACCATAGTGCAAATGCGTCAGTACAACTGGAGTACTGAGTATACGAGTGAGGTAGGCTAATGCAAGGGTTTACGTACATGAATTATACTACTGACTGATATGAACGTAAGATTACAAACATACATACATAGTAACTAAGATTGTGAGTACGTGATGACTAAATCTATATGCTAATACATGGCTGGAACCATAGTTCTGATAACATGGATGACTGTATCTGATAGCCCTGAATCTGGTTGAACTCTCTGATTTCTGTGCTATAACTGAATTTGACCATATCTAACAGTCCTGGTATACTGAGACTAGTACTGAAACTGTGGGAGGTAGTTTTTTAACCGATATGCCCCATATTTTCCATTATGGCTAAGATGGGGTCCAGTCTCTGTCCTGACTGGAAGGGTGTCAATACCGCGCCATTGGTAAGGAAAACATTTGAGCAACCTTTATATAACAGGTAACTCTAGTGAGAACGGTGGTAACCCTCATATAACAGGTTAAGCCACCTCATCTACCCTCATATAACAGGCTGTGATGTCTCAACCTATGTTGGCTACATAGTTCTAGAACGCAAGGATGACTGCTAAGAATCACACCCTTATATACAGGTGAGTTTCCATCCTTGGGTTCACTCGGTGCTAACTTATACTCCCATATAAAGAGACTAAACATGATTCAACTGACTGTACATGGACAGATTAACTGACTTCCGTTGACTGACGGAGTAGTACTATTATCTGAGAGTTAACTGGGATCATGAGATTTCTGAGGTTTCCTGAGTCACATGACTGACTGAGTTCTATAGATTATAGATTGACTGAGATTATCGTGATAATATGACATGGATCTAGGGACACAACTATGTTTTTCGAGTACGAATACCCCCAGGACTCGATAGAAGAAAACTGACACACATGACATGACTTGATCACAAAATTGGAGTCCACAATTCGCTATATTTTAAGTAGGGGATAGTATACTTCATTCATTTAATAAACACCTCAAACATGGTAGGGAAAGCATGGATATAATTCGCACACAAAATTCATATTTCCATCATCATACATACTTCATGCCATCACCATAAGAATACATAAATAGCATGGGCATTCATATTGAAGTGTATCGCTAACATGGACTTGTCATTTAGATATCATGAAATCATGTAAATATGAACTTCTAACATCCTAGGCATTTTATCAAACACCTTACATGTATTCTTTAAGTCATAGGTGGATTTCATACTTGCATTAGTTCAACCCACCCAAAGTTTATGATTTTCGACCAATAATCACATATATTCCATGAAAAACATCCTTAGATATCATCTTGAAACTTGAACAATAATCATCAACGTGTACATGCTTATATCACCACAAAAGTTTACAAAATAACATTTAAAAGCATAGTTCTTGAACTCTATGAACGAATTGAATCCATAGATGAACACTACGCATACCTTAAAGCTTGATCTTGAATGAGATCAAAGGTTTCTGAAGGTTCCTGAAGAAATCCTTAGGCTTTCCCTTAATTTTTCTTGACTAGGGTTTAACCCCTTTGGGAAAGAATGTTCTTGTTCCTGAGGAGATAATCTTGAGAGGAAACCCTAATCTTGTGGTTGAAAGTGTATAAGAGAGCTTTTTGAGATGTTTTAAATAAAGAGAATGGAAGATAATACATTCCTTGAGTGTTATAAGTCGTGGTACGTGAAGGTAAAATACCAAAATACCCTTATGAAATAAATTCCCAGTTGCTGAAAATCATAGCTGACGACATTTGTGACAAGACGTCAAAAGTGTGGTAAGCTGTCAAAAATGTCGTCACACAGGAGATGGAACTGAGGGTTTCTGCCTAAGTATGATGACCTTCATGGTAGGGCATCACAAATATGGTAAGCTACCATGAATGTCATCACTTAGGAGCTGGTTTCTACCTAAGGCTGACGACCTTCGTGGTAGGGCATCACAAATATGGTAAGCTACCATGAATGTCGTCACACAGGAGTTGGATTCTGCCTAAGGCTGACGACCTTCGTGGTAGGGCATCACAAATGTGGTAAGCTACCATGAATTTTGTCACACAAGAGTTTGATTCTACCTAAGGCTGACGACTTTCGTGGTAGGGCGTCACAAATGTGGTAAGCTACCACGAATGTTGTCACATAGTTTCCAGCCTGATATACTTGAGTAAAATAGGAATAATGTTTTGCTCTGATATCATCATTGGAAAGCTAATTCAATTATCTATCAGTTGATAGGTCCTGAGGTCTAAAATTCCAAGTATAATGAGAGATATGCTCGTTTGAAGTTGACTATACCAATATCCTTCTCAAGAATTCAATCAGTAAGGAATGTTTTGATTCATCTGATAGCTGGGAGTTATTTGAAGCCTTAATATATATCTAACTTACTCATAAAACTATAAAATAACCATGATGTACTATGCATGAGGTTGGTACATGGCTCTAATATTGGTTTGGATTTTTCTGGGAATTACATTCATATTCATCATCAATTTCATTGAGATTTCACTTGTTCCTTGAAGAAGTCAGTGACAATGGTAAAATACTCAACTAATTACTCTCCTACACTGATCCCAATCTTGGCTCATTAAATTAGGAATATAACTTATTAGCCACTCAGTATTCTCATGAATGCTAAGTCAATCTAATGTCATCAAAGACTTCTTTTACTCATAAGTTGTGTATCTAGTATGTGTGGAGTCAACAAGAGGTTTTACGTCCCATTTCCTCAAATTACACAATAAATAATACCAATTTGCACTTTTGACCATGTAGCGACCTTTCATATTACTATCGATCATTATTGATATAGTCAACTGGCTAGTATAATACAATGCTAATACCATTATGTAAATATCCTAGAACAAGTTAAATTGACTATCAAATAATAGTTTTATGATGATTGTATTGGCCATATTACCTGTGTTTTTTTACCACTTCTTTTATGCTCTGCTTTCAAGATGTTGTATCCCAATTTTATGACCCTGTTATAATATTGAAATCCTGATTTTGATATTTCTTAATTCTAAGATTAGGCACTTGAGATTTGTCCATTTCTATAATAGTTTTAGCTTCTCTTGGTAATTCCTGTGGTGTTGTATATGTTAATAACTAATTACCTATAAAACTGAAGATGTGGTTAGTAGCAAAATCAGCAAGCATGTTACCTTCCCTGAATGTGCTCCACCTTCACCACTGCTCTATCCATCAACTCTTTAATCTTCCTTACTTCTATTATTATACCCCATGGAACCTCCCATACCATCCACTACCTTTTTCCAAACGAGTGAGTCAGCCTCTAAAATCAAAGATACATATTAATTGTTCAAGAAAAATTCCACTCCTATCCTAAAGGCTTTGGCTTCAGCTACAAGACTAGGGCCATCCTCGAGCCTTCTTATTTCTATAACTACAAAGTTGCTTTCCCAATCTCTGATGTAGAATGCAAAAGAACTATACACTGCCTTACCTTTAGTGGAACCATCAATGTTACATGTTTAAACCCCCATTTTAGGCCTCATCCATCTCACTATCTTATATTTCATTCTAGGAACATAGTGTTCAAAGAATTGAACTATTAAGGACTAAGTGGATGGTTCATATAGCAGCCAAGGATACTTCACTTTAGCAAACATAATAATATTAGAATTCACCTCAAGTTCCAATCTCTAGTAAGATTGATTCCCTCTATGAAGACTGATATTCCCATCTTTCTAAACTTTCCAAAGTAGAACAAACATAACTCGGTATAGTGGATTTAGTTTTGTAGAACAGTTAGCATTCCAACATTTGTAAATAGAATATTTTAACTGTAAATAAACCACTTACCCTTGCAATGCCAACAAAAGTTTTCCACGATCATACAACCTAGGAATGTTTGAGAAATAAATGTTCCCAGGTTTCTGGAACCCCATCATCACAACAACATCAAATCACTTCCTCATTATTACCCATCCTCCTAGTAACCTCACCAATGGAAATTCGTTTTTGCAAAATCTCTAGAAAAAGTAATTGGTTTTGAAAGGCACAACTCTGATCCAAATTTTCCTGTATTCATCCTTCTCATCACCTATTTTCCTAATCATCTCCCAAGCACTACACATAGAGAATTTTCCAGTGCTAGTTTTCATCCACCAAGCACAATCCCAGTCATCTAAATCTTTCATTTTAATTTCTTTAAGAATGTGCATACATATCACCTCCAAAAATAATTAAGACATTAGTTCCTTATTCAATCCTCCTCCTTGTCTCAATTGTGGTGCCTCATACACTTCAAAATAAAAATTATGAGACACTGGTAACAAACAATAAAGGGCACCTAGATTGGTCCAATTGTTAAACCATATATTAGATGCCAACATCTTGGCTCCCACAAGATTTCTTGGTCAATGCTATCTCTTACTTCTAACATGTATTTCCAAGTATTAGAACCTCCTCACCATTATGCCACCTGAGGTTTTTGCTTCTTACATTATTTGTTCCACAAGAAATCAGTCCATCTATACTTTTTAGTTCTAAAATCCACCATAACATAGAAAAAAGTTCCTTGGAAACATCAAATAGGGATCTAAATCCTAAACCACTATCCTCGATGGGTAAACACATGTCATTCCAAGCCACCCAATGCTTATTTCTGCCAACTTCCTTAAAATTCCACAATCTAGCCAAAATTCTATATAGATCATGAATAAAACATACGGAGGGTATGGCAGAGGGTAGGTAAATAAGGATGCTCTGTAACACACTTCTTATAAAAACATACTTACCTCCAAATGATAAAAGCTTCCTTTTCCATGCTTGCAACTTATTCTGAATTTTCTTCATCAACTTTGAGAAATGATTCTTTCTCTTCCTAGCATGACCAATTGGGCATCCTAGATAAGCGAATGGGAATTTACCTCTTGTGAATACTATAATGTCCTAAATCTCTTGTACAATGGCTCCTGCAGTCTTGGAATACACATAAAAAAGACTCTTCTATTTGTTGATCTCTTGTCTTGATCGTACTTCATATTCTCCAAGTGTTTGCATATTCGGTTGTAGACTTGACATGACCTGAACCAGGGCCCAGTAGTGTCGGGCATCTCAACTCTAACCAGGATTGGAGACCACCCCCAATACCTAAGTGTAACCGCCTACACCCTATGTCGGATGAATTCCAAACATATAACAAGATAAAATAATAAAAATTTAAGGACATTAAATAAAGTCTATAATCATAATCCAACAACCTCAACCAATTATCAAACCGATGCCAATCCCAATGCCAATACTAATTCTAAGGATGACACTAATATCGACACCGCCCATGCCCATAGTAGTTTGATAAAGCCTCTAACTAGAATCAAATAACATTCGGTCGGGACATGCCCTCGACCATAGTCAAAACCAAGCTCCAAGAAGCAAAAATAATGAAAAAAGTCTATAGCATGAAATGAAGCCTTCCGGAGTATGGAAGCTCACCACTTCAATCTGGTTCAAAGCTGTCCCTAAATTCAAGTCATTGAGTAGGAGGAATGGTAGTATGGCCGATTCCTACATCACATGGGGATACAATGCCCAAAGATGGTTAACGGAGTAAAAACTAGCATGTAACTCATATATAAAGATAAAATAATGCCATCATTCAAAACTAAATCAAATAACCATATGAAATCACATATATACATATATATACCGTGTCGACAAAAGGGACAAGGTTTAGCATGCATTTAAAACCTTAACCTGGGCTGAGTAACTTGACTATCCTAAAACCACCCATGTGTAATATGGGTTCAGCTCCCCCAGCTTAAAGGATCCCAGTACGTGTTAGCCACACGACCGTAGAAAAGAACCTGAGATGACTAGTACATCTCCCCAAATATTAAGTGTGACATCATGCACATAATCACCAAGATCGCCCTCATATCAGCAAACATGACTTTCCAGTGTTGGTCCCCCTAGGAACCCCATCTTCATAGCTTTTCTACTCGGCCATCTTTTACCCTATATTAAAAGCATTTACACATTCCCAATTATTTACCAAGGAGTCTTTTAATTAGGCATTAACCATTGGTATCATCATACCAAAATTAAAGCTTGCAAGTCGATTGCCTTATTCCATATAAACTATGTTACCAAATTAAGCTCCATCATTTCCAATTGACCAAAACAATTAATAATAAAACCATGGACACAAAGGCCTTTCCAAAACCATAAGAAAACAACCAAAACCAATTCATTTTCCTTTAACCATTTATGTAATACAAGGATGTCAAAAGTAGTCAAACCATGTGAAAAAATCATTCTCATTGGCATTTTAACAATCAGGTTAAGGGCACATAAGTTTCAAAACCATAGCCAAGTAATTTAGGGAATCCAAAATACCCCGAAATCCATTTACCATTAACATGTATTCCACAATGTCAAAATAATACAGAAGCATGACAGAAAACATAATTAAACCATGAGAACATTATTTAATCCAAAACCCCCAACCATTACTTCAAACCATTACAGTATCATAAAAAATATACATTAAAACACATGCTCTTTGTAAAATAACAATGAGGGAGGAGTAACATGCCTTAGACACCAAGGAAGATGAAGAAAACCACCCCTGAAAGCCTTAATTAATTATCTTGACAAAGTCCTAACCTTTTTCTTGAGAGAGATTTTAAGAGTGTTTGATTAGGAATAATCAGTTACTAAAGTCCTAAAAGGTGTTTTATGTCATGGTATTAAAGGGATTTGAAAAGGGGAAATGTCCAAATTCCCCCAACTTAAAACTATAAAAATACCGCAGGTGGTTTCGAGTCGATCCCGTGACTCATGACGTCAACATACGACTCATACAATTGAGACGTCACCAATACAGTGAGTTGGACACCCACAGAATGTCCACCTTACAACTCCTTGATCCCACTCTTTACCAAACCATACGAATCGTATGGCCTAGTCATACCCAAGACAGAATCTAAAGGGGTTGACACTGGACAACATACGACTTCTCAAAACAACTAATAACCTATCCTCATGGATCTTGGTGAGCCACTCATACTCAGAGCTAAGTCAAGTCACTAAGTTTCTGATATGATGAAGTATCATCCTAAAGACCCGTCACCACACCTAACTACCCATACCACAAAACTGTTACCATAACAGAAACCCAACCACCATCTACTGGATTCCTTATGTCAAGGGTTACCTTACCCGTACCCACACCATACGACTCATATGCTGAGTCATTACTAGGACAGTGATTTCAAATCTTAGGAAATTTCCAAGGGACAAAACCCAGGGTGTCGCAATTTTCTGCTACTTGGATCATTTGTCCCTGAATGATAGAATATGGCATTGACTAGCACGATTAAATCCCAGACGCCTCTACTCTGACCTTTAACTAAGTTAGAAGACAAAGATGTTAAGAATAACACATACATTATGCACGATCATCCAGAGTGAAAAACTAAGATGGATACTTGGACTTCATGTCCTCTTCAGCTTCCTTAGTAGTTTCTTAAACCTTGTCGTTTCTCCATAGAACATTTATCGTATCTACATCTTTGGTACACAACCGACAAACCTGTTGATCTAAGATTTTAATTGAGACCTCCTCATAAGACTAAGAATCCAAAATACTAATATCCTTGATAGGGTTAATCTGAGATGGACAACCCACACACTTCCTCAATATAGAAACATGGAATACCGGGTGAATAGAGCTCAAACTTGACACGACCCTCCCTAAGGACGTGTCCTAATGGACATTCCAAGTCTGACCAGGATAAGAGACTACCCTTGTTACCCAACCCGAACTCCAGCCACCTGCCCTGAGTTGGATAATTTCGAGCATGTAACCAGATAGTGTAACAGCTCACATAAAAACTCTGGAAATAGATCACAACTGTGACCGACCCAACCAAGTCCAACCATCCCATAAAAATAAATCAACCATACCAAACCATACCAAAAAAAGGTTCATAAACCATGCCATAACCAAGGATATTACAAAACATAGTATAATTAATCCAAAAATGAAATATGATGGAACAATGAGAAATTATGTCTGATAATGCTAGCCTCCCAACTTATTCCAATGCCAAGGCTGACACCAATACTCTCCAATTCCAACCCATAGAAGTACCACAATACCTCTAATTAAAAGAGTAATGAAATCCGATTGGACATGCCCCCAACCATAGCTAAAACCAATATACAAAATAAAACCAAAATGTCTAGAAATATCCATAACATGAAAAAGAGCCTTTCGAAAGGATGGAAGATCACTACTTCAATAAAAATGGTGATCCCAAGTCAATCACTATGTAGGAGGAGTAGAACGACCGGTTCCTACATCGCGCGGGTATATAGCTGCCGGTAGACGGGTTAGCGAGTGACCACTATCATGATCTCAGGGTAAGGATAAAATAACGCCTTTTATAAAACCAAGTAAAACCATCCTAATGAACAAAATGATACGTATATACATACATAAATATGTATATCTATATGTATATATATGTATATGTATATGTATATGTATATGTATATGTATATGTATATGTACATATACATATTTATGTATATATGTACGTATCGTTTTGTTCATTAGGATGGTTTTGCCGTCCTAAATCGCCCACGGGCTATATGGGTTCAGCTCCCCCTGCAGAAAGGGCCTCAGTACATGTAGCCGCATGGCCAGGGAAGAAACCCTTAGGATGACTAGTACATCCCCCAAATATAATGTGAAATCATGCACACGGTCACCAAGACTAACCTCATATCGGCAAATCTAAAATTCCAGTTTTGGTTCCTCCAGGACCTCCACCTTCCACGACTTTCAAGTACCCTTTCCATTTACTACATTGTCCAATTAAAACCAATTTCCTATAAAGGCTATTGATATTGGTATCGTCATACCAATCTTTAGTTGCAAGTATTATCCATAGCGAACCATATAGCGGTTTAAGAGGGCTTCCAAGTGCCCTTTCTATTTACCAAATTAAACCACTTGAGGAATTCCATATGCCTTTCAAGCATAACCATTAGCCCATTTACCATTTCAAGCCATTTAAACCATGCATAATTCCTTTACCAAGTTTTAAAAGATGTAAGTGTTCTATTAAAAGTAGTCAATGCAATGATCAAATCTTTATAAGCATTTTGTCAAACATATTGGGGGCATAATATGATCAAAACCAATTCCAATTACCATTAAACCATTCCGATGAAATACAATTATCTAAAACCACCATTAATGCATATAAAAGCATAATTAAAACCATGGAAAATCATAACCAACCATTTAATATCAAAAACCCCAAATCATATTTGAAAACCCAAATTATACAATCAATGAAATTATGAAAATATTTGTAAAAACCATGCCTTTAGTTAGAATTAACAATGAGGGAAAAGAACATTCCTTAAACCAAGATGATGATGGAAAGAAATCACCAAGACAAGCCCCAAATTGATCCTTTAGTTTAAACCCTAGCTTCCCTTGTCCAAAAGCTCTTGAGAGAATTATGGAGTGTTTTAGAAGAGTTTCTATGTGTTAATTAAAGGAATAACAGGGTAAATAACCTCCCAAAATACCCCCACTTAAGTTTCACAAAAATCCCTTCATAGGGATACGACTGACCCACACGAGTCGTAACCTCTGATATGATTGGTATCCTCTACTCATATCCTGGCCTCAACCCTTGGATCCAACACTGTCCAGTTTATGACTCATCCAACCAAGTTGTATTGATAGAATACGACCCATACACTTCATCCATATCCCTGGCAGATTTACACCCAAGGAAGATTTTGACACTGTCCTCCATACAAGTCATGGGTACGACACACACCTTAGCTGACGGCTTATGGTGAGCACTCATACTCAAATCCAACCTAAGTAACCAAGTCTAAGATAAAGTTAAGGAACCAAACGATCTATAACCACCAATATGACTCGTACCCCTAAGCTGTACCCACTCCAGTAATCAAAATCCATCCCACTAACCAACACTGGTCAGTATATGACTGGACCTTACCATCTGTACCCTAACATATGACTCGTACCCATGATTCGTATTGCGTCCATGGATTAGAATTCCAGGAAATTTTCTAAGGTTCAAAAACCAGGGTGTTTCAGTCTTCCCCACTAGGAACATTCATCCCTGAATGACGAACAAGGTAGGAGTAACCACACGCAAGAATCATTTACATTATCAAATATCTTCCCAGTCTTTAACAAAGTTTGAAAACAAAGAGGCAAAGATATTAATCTTTTCTTTAACAAACTCTGAAAGAAAAGATATGTTGAAGACATATATCTTCCGCATGAATCCCAGGAGAAGAAAAAAATATAGATATTTGGACTTCATGTCCTCTTACGCTTCCTATATAGCTTCTTCCATCTTATGGATCCACTAAAGAACCTTAATCGAAGCCATATTCTTGGTCTATAATCGATGAACCTACCTATCCAAGATCTCAACCGAAACTTCTTTATAAGACAAAGAATCCATGATACCTAATTCTTCCAAAGGAATAACCGAAGAAGGATCACCAATGCACTTTCTCAACATGGTAACATAAAAGACCGGATGAACCAAGCTCAAGCTAGAAGGCAACTCCCACTCATAAGCAACATTACCAACTCTCCGCAATATCTCATAAGGACCCATATACTGAGGATTGAGCTTCCCCTTCTTGCCAAACCGTACTACTCCTTTTATGAGAGATACCTTGAGCAAAACCTTATCCCTAACCTCAAATTCCAAGTCCTTACTCCTAACATATGCATTGGACTTTTGGCGACTTTGGGCAGCCTTAAGCCTATCCTGAATCACCTTTACCTTTTCCATAGCCTGGTAAACCAAATTGGGACCAAATATGTCCGTGTCACCATGCTCAAACCAACAAATAAGAGATCTACACCTCATACCATATAATGCCTTAAAAGGGGCTATACCAATACAAGAATGATAACTATTGTTGTAAGAAAACTCCACCAAAGGTAGATGCTCAACCCAATTGCCACCATAATAAATCACACAGGACCGAAGCATATCCTCCTATGTCTAAATAGTTCTCTATGCTTACCTATCCATCTGCGGATGAAAAGCAGTATTCAGACTCATATTGGTCCCCAACCCTTTCTAAAAAGACCGCCAGAAGTGAGATGTAAACTGCGTGCCATGATTAGAAATAATCAAAATAGGCACCCCATGCAATTTCAAAATCTCCTGAAGATACAACTTAGCATAATCCTCCACCGAGAAGGCTATCCTTCCAGCAAAGTCAGAATTGGAGCTGAAGTTGACTTATCCTTCAAATTCTCAAAACTCCCTTCACAAGCATCTGACCAAGAAAACTTAACCTTTTTTTGACTTAACTTAGTCAAAGGAGCAACTATCGATGAAAAGCTTTCCACAAATAACCTATAATACCCGGCTAAACCCAAGAAGTTTCGAATATCGGATGGAGTCGTAGGTCTAGGCCACCTCTTCACCATAACAACTTTTTGTGGATCCACCATAATCCCTTTACTAGAAATAATATGACCCAAGAATGTTACAGCATTCAACCAAAACTCAAACTTGGAGAACTTGGCATATAGCTATTGTTCCGGTAAGGTCTGCAACAACACACGGAGGTGATTAGCATAATTACCTCACTCTTCGAATAAACTAAAATGTCATCAATGAACACAATAACAAAGAGATCCAAATACTGAAAAAACTTTGTTTATTTGATCCATAAATGCTACTGGAGAATTAGTCAACCCAAATGACATGAACAAAACTCAAAGTTCCCATGTCGAGTATGAAAAGCCATCTTAAAGATATCCACCTCCCTAATCTTTAGATGATGGTACCCAGACTGAAGATCTATCTTAGAAAAGAACTTCACACCTTGCAACTAGTCAAACGGATCATCTATCCTTGGAAGAGGACACTATTCTTAACCGTCACCTTGTTCAACTGCCTATAGTTAATGTACATCTGAAGGGACCATCCTTCTTGCACATAAACAACACCGGTGCACCCCAAAGAGATACACTAGGAAGAATAAACCCCTTATCTAGAAGATCCTTAAGTTGCTCCTTGAGTTCCCTTAACTCAGCCGGAGCCTTCCTATACGGAGGAATAGAAATTGGACTAGTGTCCAGAATTAGATCAATACCAAACTCTATTTCCCTATCCTAAGGAACACCTGGAAGATCATTCAAAAAGACCTCACGAAACTCATTAGCCACTGGAACTGACTAGGAAAAAGGACCTTCCAAGTTTGAATCTTTAAACTGGACCATGTGATAAAGACAACCTTTGGAGATTATCCTCCGAGCTCTAAGATAAAAAATAAACCTCCCCCTAGGATCTAAAGAAACACCCTCCCACTCTATAACCAGTTCACCAGGGAACCTAAAGATAACCCTACGGGTCCGACAATCCAAGGATGCATAACAAGAGTGTAACTATTCCAAACCAAGAATGACATCAAAATCCACCATATCCAACTCAAAAAGTCCACCAAGGCCTTTTTTCCACCAACAGATACCACACCTCCCTATAGACTCTCTTAGAAATAACCGAGTCACCTACTGGTGTAGAAATAGAAAAAGGATCTAAAATAATTTCCAAATCAAAACCAAAAGATACAGCCATATAAGGAGTCACATAGGAGAAACTTGACCCCAAATCAAGAAAATAATATATGTCATGAGAGAAAAGCTGTAACATACTAGTAACAACATCAGGTGATACCTCGGATGCCCATCGAGATGTCAAAGCATACAACCTATTCTAACCAACACTAGAACCAGGAGTAGTAGCAGAAGCAGATGCAACACCGCCAGGTATAGGAGCAAAAGATGAAGCCACTGGAATCTTATTCGCCCCCATAGAAGCCTTATTAACCAGACAATCCCTGAGCTGATGGCCTGTCTGGCCATATTTGAAGCATTTGACCCTTCCTTCATCACAATAACCTTTATGAGGATGACCACAAAACTGACAAAGAGGTCATAAAAAAACTGACCGACCTTCGCTTTCTTGAGATTGGGCACCTTGTGCTCTAAAATTATCACCACTATGATGACGCCTATCGCCCGACTGGTAAGGAGCACTAGCAGTAGAGTAGGAACCAGAACTCCCCCACTTTATTTTCTACCATTTGCCACCATCTCGACCTCCCTGAGACTGAGTACCTCCGTGGTTAGAAAACCTGCTCCTCTTACCCTGCCTATCCGCAAACTTTATCTGCTTCATTTTCTCATTCTCCACCTGCTTCATGTGAACAGTCAACCTAGAGATGTCCATATCCTTAATCAGCAAGGTAGTCTTGATCTCCAAAATTATATCTCGATTCAAACCAGAAGCAAACTTTCTTAGTCTAGCTCACATGTCAGCCACCAAATCAGGAGCACACCACTGATATGCAAACTCTATCCCTATAAGGATGACTCCTTCATATCTTCTCTATTCCTATCCCACTCTTCATACCACTGATATGCAAACTCTTTGAGCTGATAAGTTGAAAATTTTATCCTCTCTACATTTGTAGCCTGCATCACCCAAAATATCTTTTCTATTTTATCCAAAAAGACCTGTGGATCTTCCTCTACCTTCACTCCAAAAGGAGTGGGAGAACACATCTTTATAAATTGGCCTACCTTTGTGGCCTCATCGGACAAAGCACTGACACACCCCACTCAGCCTGAGCAGCAACCAATTTAGCTATAACATGGATAGACTGACGGACTTCCACATTAGTCACCTCACCTTGAGGAGTACTAGTAGAAATCATGGAACTCCAGAACTATTAGGGATAGGACCGTAAGATTAAAAATAAACCCCAGAAATAGGATGCACCCCTTCAGTGCTATCATTAGTGCTATCATTAAAAACAAGGCCAATTATTAGTGCTATCATCATACCAACCATACTTGCAAGATTTATCCATAGCCAAACCATTTAGGTTAAGGGGACTCTCAAGTGACCTTTCCGTTTGCCATATTAACCTCTTGGGAGACTACCATGTTATCCACAAGCATAACTAATTAGCCTTTACCCTTTGTAAGCCATTTAAATCATTTATAGTTTCATATATAAGCTGAAAACAAGCATGAGTTCCATCTAAAGAAGTCAATGCAATGAACATATCTTTGTAATCATTTTATCAAACACCTTGGGGGCATAATATAACCAAAACCAATTCCAAAGACCATTAAACCAACCATTACCATGAAATCAAATTGCCCAAAACCATTATTGATGCGTATAAAAGCATAATTAAACCATAGAAAACCATAACAAACCCATTATAAACTAAAACCCCCAATAATAGTTGAAAACCATAAACCATATAATATTGAAACCATGAAAACATCCATAAAATCCATGCCTTTTTATAAATAATAAGTAGGGAAGAGAAACATATCTTAAACCAAGAAATATGATAGAAGAAAATCACCAAAGCAATTCCCAAGTTGAAACCCTAACTTTCTTGCTCCAAAAGCTCTTAAGAGATTTATGATATGTTTTGGAATAGTTTTCTAAGTGTTAATGAATAGAATAATAGGGTAAATAACCTTCTAAGTGTATTAGAGTTCAAGGTTCATAATTAGGGTAAGTAGGGAAATGTCCAGAATACCCCCACTTAAGTCACCTTAAAAATCAGTCACAGGGATACAATAGACTCTCTTACGAGTCGTACCCTTCCTTACGATTGGTTTCCACCGGTCGTACCTAGGCCTTAAACTTTGGATCAGACACTGTCCAGCATATGACTCATTCAACCAAGTCGTAACCTCAGCATACTATCTGTACTCATGATTCATATCCCTGGCAGAATGATTACTAGGAGGATCAAACACTACCCACCATATAAGTCACCGATATGACTCGTACCAATCCTTACGACTCATACCCCTAAGTCGTGACCATTCTAGTGATCGAAACCATCCCACTAACTAACACTGGTCAGCTTATGACAGGACTATACCACTCGTACCCCAGCTTATGGATCATACCCTAGAGTCGTATTAGGTCCAGACAACGGATTTCAAGGAAAATTGCTGAGGCCAAAACCTAGGATGTAACATTCTCCCCCACTAGGAACATTCATCCCCGAATGATGGCCAAGGTAGGGGTAACCACATACATAGTCATTTGCATTATCAAACATATTCCCAACCTTTATCAATGTTAAGAAACAAAGAGGCAAGGATATTAATCTTTCCTTTAAAAACTCAAAAAATAAAGATGTGTTAAAGAACACATACCTTCTACATGAATATAAGGAGTAGAAAACAAGAATGAATACTTGGACTTCATGTCCTCTTCCACTGCCATGTAGCTTCTTATACCTTATGTTTTGCTACAAAACCTTAACCGAAGCCACATCCTTGGTTCATAACTGACGAACTTGCCTACGAAATATATCAATCGGGACATAGTCATAAGACAGAGAATCCATGATGTCCAACCCTTTTAAAGGAACAACCAAAGAAGGAGCACCAATACACTTTCTCAATATTTAAACTTGAAAGACCGGATGAACAAAATACAAACTAGATGGCTACTCCAACTTATAAGCAACATTACCAACTCTCCGTGAAATCACATAAGGACCAATAAAATGAGGACTAGGCTTCCCCATCTTGCCAAACTGCACTACTCCCTTCATTGGAGATACCTTTCGAAACACCTTGTCCCCAACCTCAAACTCCAAATCTCTATGCCTAATATCCGTATAAGAAGTTTGGCAACTCTGAACAGCTTTAAGCCTATCTTAAATTACTTTAACCTTCTCCAGAGATTGATAGACCAAATAGGTACTACACATATCAACCTTACCAAGCTCAAACCATCAAATAGGAGATCTACACCTCCTACCATACAACACCTTGAAAAGAGCCATACCAATACTTGAATTATAGATATTCTTGTAACCAAACTCCTCCAAAGGTAGATGCTCAAGCCAACTACCACTATAATCAATCATGCATGCCCTAAGCATGTCCTCTAATGTCTAAATTATTCTCTCCACTTGCCCATCCGACTACGGATGGAAAGCCATACTCAGGCTAATCTTAGTCCTTAATACTTTATGGAAAGGCCACCAGAAATAAGATGTAAAAAGCGTACCATGATTAGAAATTATTGAAATAGGCACCCTATGTAGCTTCGCAATCTCTTGAAGATACAACTTCGCATAAGCTTACGTCGTAAAGGTAGTCCTTACTGTAAAAAAATAAGTAAACTTGGTCATCCTATCCATGATGACCCAAATTAAGTAAAATTTATTTTGAGACTGAGAAAGACCGGTAATGAAATCCATATTAATCATCTCTCACTTTCATTCAGGCAACTCTATTTCTTGATGAAACCCACCATGCCTCATGTGCTCAACCTTAACCCGTTGACACACCATGCACTTAGTCATGAAATCAACCACATCTCTCTTCATACCATTCCACTAATAGATCTCCTTAAGATCATGATATATCTTTGTTGATCCAGGATGGACAACATAACGTGACTCATGCACCTCAGCCAAAACACTTTATTTTAATCCATTGAAGTTTGAAACAAAAAATTTTCCCTGGTACTGCAAAGTACCATTACCACTAATCTCAAACACCACCACCTTCTTCCCACCAACATCACTCTTAATTTTCATCAAGATTGGATCCAACACTTGCTTCTCTTTAATCTTTTCACCAAGAGATGATCAAACCACCTCTTGCACCATCATACCACCATCTTTGGAATCCAAGAGATGAACTCTAAGATTGGCTAAGCGGCGAATATCCTTTACCAATTCCCAATTTTCCTTCCTCCACAGGAGCCAAACTCCTTATAGACAACCTTCTAAGAGCATCAACAATCAAGTTAGCCTTACTCAGGTAATAGTAAAGACTTATATCATAATCCTTAAGAAGCTCAAGCCATCTTCTTTGCTTGAGATTAAGCTTCTTCTATGTGAACACGTACTGAAGACTCTTATGATCAAAAAAGATATCCATGTGGACACCATACAGATAATGCCACCATATTTTTAAGGCAAACACAACCTCCAACAGTTCCAAATCATGAGTAGGATAATTTCTCTCATGCACCTTTAAATGCTTGGAAGCAAAGGCAATCAACTTCCCATGTTGCATCAAAACACAACTGAGCCCTACCCGAGATGCATCACAATAAACCACAAACCCATTATTGACTTTTAGCAAAGTCAAAATCAAATAGTCAAAAGAGCAGCTATCGATGAAAAGCTTTCCACAAACCACTTATAATACCCGGCTAAGCCTAAGAAACTCCAAACATTGGATGGAGTCGTGGGCCTAGGTAGCCTCTTCACCGCAGAAACCTTTTAAGGATTAACCATTATCCCTTCACTATAAATAATATGACCCAAGAAAGTCACGATATTCAACAAAAACTCACACTTAGAGAACTTGGAAAACAACCATTATTCCTTTAAGGTCTGCAATACCAAACGTAGGTGACTAGCATGATCCACCTCACTCCTCAAATACTTTAGAACGCCATCAATAAACACAATGACAAAAAGATCCATCTACTACCTGAACACCCTATTCATCAAATCCATAAATGCTACCTGAGCATTGGTTAACCCATATGACATCACCACAAACTCAAAATGCCTAACCAAGTATGACAAGTTGTCTTAGGGATATCCACCTCTCTTATTTTAAGTTGATGGTACCCATACCGAAGATCTATCTTAGAAAAGAACTTAGAACCCTATAACTGATCAAATAGATTATCTATCCTCGGGAGAGGATACTTGTTCTTGACTGTTACCTTATTCAACTACCCGTAGTCAATGTACATCGGAAGGGACCATCATTTTTTCGAACAAACAACACCAGTGCACCCCACGAAGAAACACTAGGATGAATAAACCCCTTATTTAGAAGATTCTTAATTTGCTCCTTGAGTTCCCCTAACTAAGCCGGAGCCATTCTATATGGAGTAATAGATATTGGACGAGTGTCCCGAAAAAAATCAATACCTAACTCTATTTCCCTATCCAGTGGAACACTAGGAAGATTATTTGAAAAGACCTTTGGAAACTCATTAACTACTAGAATTGACTGCAAAGAAGGATCTTCCGAGTTAGAATCTTTAACTCAAACCAAGTGATAAAGACACCCTTTAGAGATTAACCTTCAAACTCTAAGATAAGAAATAAATCTCCCACTAGGATCTAAAGAACAACCCTCTCATTCTATTTATTACTCACTAGGGAACCTAAAAATGACCATACGAGTCCGACAGTCTAAAGATACATAACAAGAATTCAACCTGTCCATACCCAAAATCACATCAAAATCCACCATTCCCAACTCAAACAGATCTACCAAGGTTTGACTGTCACCAACAGATGCCACAAACCCTCTATAGACCCATTCAGTAATGACCAAGTCTCCTACTGGGGTAGCAATAGAAAAAGGATCTGAAATAATTTCTAGATCAAAACAAAAAGACACAGCTATATAAGGAGTCATATAAGAAAGAGTGGAGACCGGATCAAGCAAACAATATACATCACGGCAAACGTGTTGTAACTTACCAGTAACAACATAAGGTGATGCCTCAGATTTTTGTTGGGATGCCAAAACATACAACCTATTTTGACCAATACTAGAACCAGGAGCAGTAACAAAAGTAGATGCCATACCACCAGGTGTAGGAGAAGAAAATGAAACCACCAGAATCTTATTCGTCCCTATAACAAACTTATTGACCAGATAATTCTTGAGTCGATGGCCTACCTGACAATACTTAAAGCACTTATCTCTTCCTTACTCACAAAATCCCCAATGAAGATGATCGTAGAACTGATAAAAAGGGCTTTAAGAAATAGATTGACCTTCACTTACCTGAGATTTGGCAACCTGAGCCCGAGAATAATCACCACCTTGGTGATGTTTGTCGCCTGACAGTAATGGGTAAGGATCTTGGCAGAAGAGAAGGAACAAAAACTCCCTCACTTCTTTTTCTACCACTTACCACCATCTCTACCACCCTAAGACTGTGCACCTCCCTGATTAGAAAACCTACCCCACTTTTCCTACCTATCCCCAAATTTTGCCTGCTTTCTTATCTCATCCTCAACCTGCTGCATATGAACTACCTTAATTTTGAAACTACAATTTTGCAAGTAGGCCCTACATGGGATTCAGTCTTAATTTTGGATCCAAAGCCAAAAAATACAATATGATCATCGTTGTTTTCATATTAATGAGTAGATTTCCATTTTGATAGCATGACATCAAGCAGAAGCTTCTTAGAAGGGAAAAATTGATAATTTAGCATATTTCACCAGGATTTCTTTGATGTTTAGGTAAGCTAAGTTTAACTTTCTCATAGATTATTCTAAATTATGGAACATTTATGATATTATACTAGATGTGGGTTGAGAATTAGAACTTGGAGTAGCATTTAGGATGAATTAGATTAGTTGGTTAATTTAGAGATCAAAATTAGGCATAATTAACTTTATTATTCATTCTTTAGGTAGAATTGTTATCTTTGTACTAAATATGGATTAGATTACTTAATCTCTCATAGTGTGATTAGATACCTAGGCATAGTTGAGGGTAGAATTTACCTTAGAATAGATTTTGGGGATTAGAAGTGGGCCTTTTTGGTCCACCTTAGGCAATGTTACTACTAGCCTCTTATAGATTCTATATATCTTGCGCATTACTTTAATGATATATCCTTTATTTAAGAAGGTTTAAATATACAACATTTAATTATAGATTAGTACTTACGAGATGATACTAGTTTCGGTTCGAGTTTGGCGATTTATGATATTAAGATCGATTTGATTTTGGCATTATTGATGATATGGGTTTTGATTAAAGTATGATAAATAATGATATGAGTTTCAGTTCAAGTTCAAAATATGGAAATATGAGTTCCAGTTCAAGTCTGACACTGAGAGAATATTTATAACTATTATGGAATTGGTTCAAGTCCAGTGTTTACTATATGGAAAGGACCCATATCTATGATTTGATATAGGCTTGATTAGTATAATTATGATTACTGTTTCTCTTTTTCTACATCCTCTAAGTTTATGGGGGCTGCATTGGGTTATTTACTTTATTATACTTACTAGCTTATGGGGGACAGTCATGTAGGTATAGATGTGTTGTTCTTTATTATTATTATTATTATTATTATTCTAGTTATTTATTTATAGTGTTTGAGAATTACTCTAGCTTGGCCCTCTCATATTGACTTAGCTTATTTATCTTGTATTTTATTAATTTATATTATGATTTAGTTTAGTTGGTTAATGATGCCTACTGAATACCCATGGATTTTGTACTCATACTATACTTCTATTCCTTTTTAGTGTAGATTTTAGTACTAGTGTTCACTATTAAAGATGCAATCTTATGAGCTAGAGTTCGAGAAAGGGTAAACTGTCGAAGTTGAAGATGACTTGTTCTTCATCTTTTCTGTTTTGCTTAGTCTTTACATTTTGAGATTAATGTATATTTGACTATGATATTACTCATATTCATTTTGGATTAGATACTCTTACACTGATATTACTTGGTCGTGGGATGTTATTATTTCTCTTATGTATCTTCTGTATTATTATTGTTCCATGATTATTGCTTGTGATGTTGTACATGCATGTTTCTAGCATTTATGCCAATTTTCTCCAAATAACCCATTACTTCTAGTTTTGGGCTATGTAAGGCTTACCTAATGGTGGGGTAAAATAGGTGCCATGATGAATCATAAATCGGGCCGTGACAAGTTTCAATAATGTTAAATCATCACCTACCTCAATCCAAGCTAGCACCACCCTAATAACCTGAGCCTTGCTTTTCCATGCAATTTCAACTTAGTTATGATTTAAAAGAAATAATATAAATATATTTTCAATAATGACCTAACATGTAATACCCCGTATGTTTCTAGTTCATCTCAGCCCTTAGTACTTACTTAAGACACTTAGAACCAAAAAATAAAACTTAGTGTTGGGGACTTAGTTACATTTTTGACCTCTTAACTTTAAGGATTTTTAAATTAACCTTCAGGCTCCGAGATAATGGATTTTGAGTTGATTCATATTGAGGGGAGTAAGGAGCATGTCTCGGGGAAGTTTCAAAATTTTTGGATGAGGTTTGAGCCGTGTTTGGATTGCAATTTCAGGAGCTCAGCGCGATTAACCCGCATTTCTCCAGTAATAATGATGAGATGGTTACCACATCGCCTCAAGCCCATAAATGACATTTAAATTGTGACTTTAAATCTTAGAAGGGCATTTAGGTCATTTATCCCTTCCCTAAGTCATAAAAATAGAAGATTAGACATTATTCTAAGCAAACTACACTCATCATTCATCAAATTTCTCTATAATAAACCCTAATTTAACTCCAAGAAATCCTAAGCTTCATCATACCCTCTTCAAGATATTCAAGAATCCAATTTTCCGGGTTTAAGAACTTCAAGAAAAGACTTTCAATAACATCAGTAGGAATCTAAAGTAAAGTTTCTTCATCAAATTAACCTAATAAGGTATGTGGGGTTGTGAACAAGGATACTCATTCATAATTTTGCCAAAAATTTATATTTAACTTAAGATTTCATGATTTTCAAATTAGGGTTTAGACCCAAACTATTTCATTTTGAGTTCATGAGTTTACAAATGGTTTAAATATTAGAGTACATGTTTATATTATCTATTAATGCTTTAACTTGAAGATTTATGTCTTGTATTGCACTTCCTTATTGTGAATTGAGATTGTTAAATGATTTCTAGATGATTGTTAAGAATAAAGTTTTATTTTGGAATTCTAAACATTTAAGTACATATGTTTTAAACCCAAGAATGAGTTTTGATTTTTCAACAAGACGATGATCTTAAGCCTCTTTTATATGTTGTTTACCATGATTTAAGAAAGAATTGATTTTTTATCCTAAACTAAGATAAGAAATCCACATTATTCATATAGTTTATGATTTAAAGAAAAGACAAGCATAACTGGTTTTCCTTACAAACTCTTGTGCTATTTTAAGATGGATTTCCTAAAGTCTGAGTGATAGGTATGGGAGAAGTATTTAGCACCGAGTTGGGTATGATTCTAAAGGTCTCATGCCCCAGAACTATGTGGCACCGTAGGTTTAAGTGCCCATAGTGGACTAAGTCAGTGTTCACTTAAGATAAGGTTCTATTTAATGGAAAGAGCAGAATAGCTCTACCCAATGTGGGTAAGACGTTGGACTCCATCAGAGATTACATGGTTTATGTCGGTTAGAAGAAAGTCCTACTAGAAAGAGTAAAAGCACAACTTTTAGAACTGAGTTTTATGTCTCACAAAGATTATCTATGTTTTACATACTCATGTTTTATTCTTTTGCGGTACTCATTTTATTCGAGACAAAGTAAGTCATTTACCCTTAGCATTCATCCATTGAAAATTTTGTATGAATATTGAAATTTTGTTTTACTTATGCATTTACCCTTATATGCTCAGTACATTCCAAAAAGTACTAATCCACAGATACATCTATGTGCCACATTGTTTAATAATATAGGTTCAGGTGCTTAGATACAGTAGCGTGATTGACCGCGAGCATCTCTATATGCATTCCAATAGTTGGTGAGTCGTCATAGTTTGAGGACCCAGTTATTTAGATTTTCATCTTATTATAGTATTTAATCAGTTGCTTTAAGTTTAGGTTGAGTCAGCTGGGGGTCTGTCCTAGTGGCTCTCTAGCTAGTAAAAGTATAGGCTTGTCCGACTGTCAGTTACATTTTAGATTTTAAGTGTTGATTGTCTAGACTATTAAGTTATATACATTATGTTTAGTTAAGTTCAATTTAGTTCAGACTGTACTCAGTATTTAAGTGTTATCGCATGCCTAGGTTATCCTTATTTTAAGTTTTAGAACTCGTAGAAGGCTTACAGGGTTAGCTTGGTGCTAATTGTAGTTTTAAGCACCATGTGATGTATCAAGACACGTTTTCAGGGTGTTACAAACTTGGTATTAGAGCCTAAGGTTTAAAGAGTCCTAGGGAGTCAGACAAGCCACGTTACATAGAGTCTTGATCATAGGTGTGAAGCGCGCCATATTTATGAACAAGAGGCTACAGAATAATTTAGGAATTCATTCTTTTCTTTTATGAATCTATTATTCTTACAGTTATCTCTAGCTTCTTTAACTTGTGCTCTTCCATGATAGAATATGCCTCATCGCCAAGCTAATGCACGCAAAAATAATAACCAGCCACCCCAGCCTACTGATCCTCTGAATGAGAATATGTCCTATGCTGAATTTTGGGTTTCCTTTATGGCATTGGCCTAAGTTATGACTTCCAATGTTCAGGGTAACCATCAGGCAACAGTCCTACTTTAGCAAAATAGTGGTTTAGCTATGGCCAAAATTCATGACTTCATGAGAATGAATCTGCCTGAATTCTTTAGGTCAAAAATAGGTGAGGACCTACAACTCTGTATTAATGAGGTGAGAAAGATCACCCAAGTTATCAATGTTACTGAGGAGGAGAGTGTAGAATTGGCATCCTACAAGATGAAAGATATTGCCTGTCATTTGGTTGTTATGTGGAAGAATGGTAGAGGAGAGAATGTAACTCCTTTGAGTTGGTAGGTATTTCAGGATGCATTTTTGGACATGTTATTTCTGTTTGAGATGAGAGAAGCTAAGGCCAAGAAATTTATGAACCTGAGGTAGGGCTCAATGACAGTAAAAGAGTATTTCCTTAAGTTCACTGAGTTGTCTAAGTATTCTCCCGATTTGATAGATAACCCAAGATCTAGTATAAGTAAGTTTGTTACAGGAGTGACTGGTTCGGTAGTAAAGGAGTGTAGGACCGCTATGCTTATTGGGAACATGGATTTTTCTAGACTGATAATCCATACTCAATAGATTGAGGAAGAGAAGTTGAAGGGGAGAGAAAAGAAATAAGAAGGCTAGAACCGAATAGTTTCAGTATGGCAAAGGTCTAGAGGGGGAAAACTTTTACAGTTTTAGGGTCAATCACATATTCCAGATCCATATTCAGCCAGTGCCCCCGCACCCAAAACCAAGCAAGTGCAATGGGGTAGGACTTCTATGTCTAGGTGTGAAAACAGTGTGGGTGAAAGGCCCAATTATTCAACATACTCTAAGTGTGGTAAAAATCATCCCGGTGAATGTTGGTGGGGACAAAAAGGTTGTTATGGATGTGGTAGGTTGGGTCACATAATCAAAGAGTGTCTGTATGCTAAGAAAAGAAATAGGGTTATTCGTCCCCAAACTTAGGCGCACACCAACTTTACTAGATCGCCTAGTCACTCCTCATGGCGCATTATCCAGTATCGGTGATGGTCAGTTCCAGAATTAGTTTTATGCTTTACCATCCCATTAGGAGAAGGAGAGTACACTAGATGTTGTTACTGGAATGCTTCGTGTCTTTTATCTTGATGTTTATGTATTATTGGGTCCAGGGTCAAATCTCTCTTATGTGACTCCATTTGTTGTAGTAAATTTTAAGGTAGGTCCTGAAAATCTCTCTAAGATCTTCTTAGTTTCCACCCTAGTGGGTGAGTTAGTTGTTGCCAAACAAGTCTATATAAAGTATCCTATTACTGTCCTTCAAAAGATTATATTAGTAGACTTAATAGAATTATACATGGTCAATTTTGACATTATTATGGGAGTGGATTGGCTCAATTCCTATAATGCATCTATAGATTATCGCACTCGAGTAATGAAGTTTCAGTTCCCCGATAAGCCAGTCTTTGAGTGGAAAGGTAATTAAATGTCTCCCAAGAGTCATTTCATTTCCTATCTTAAAGCCAAGAAGTTGATATCAAAAGGGTGCATTTATCATTTTTTTCGAGTCAAGGACACTAAGTCTAAGACTCTAATAGTTCAGTTAGTTTGTGTAGTTAATGAGTTTCCTGAAGTTTTTCCTAAAGAACTGCCAGGGGTACCTTCCAATAGAGAAATAGAATTTGTTATTGATCTCTTTCCTGATACTCAAAACATATCTATTCCTCTATATTGGATGGTTCTAGCCGATCTTAAAGAGCTAAAAAAGAACCATACTGGTATGCTTCGTGTCTTTTATCTTGATATTTATGTATTGTTGGGTCCAGGGTCAAATCTCTCTTATGTGACTTCGTTGGTTGCGGTAAATTTTGGGGTAGGTCCTAAAAAACTCTCTAAGACCTTCTTAGTTTCCACCCCAGTGGGTGAGTCAGTTGTTGCCAAACAAGTCTATAGAAAGTATCCTATCACTTCCTTTAAAAGATTATATTAGCAGACTTAATAAAATTAGACATGGTCGATTTTGACATTATTCTGGGCGTGGATTGGCTCCATTCCTATAATGTATCTATAGATTTTCGCACTCGAGTAGTGAAGTTTCAATTCCCTGATAAGACAATCTTCGAGTGGGAAGGTAATTCGGTGTCTCCCAAGAGTCATTTCATTTCCTATCTTAAGGCCAGGAAGTTGATATCAAAAAGGGTACATTTATCCTTTAGTTCGAGTCAAGGACACCAAGTCTGAGACTCCAACAGTTCAGTCAGTCTGTGTAGTCAATGAGTTTCCTAAAGTTTTTCCCGAAGATCTGCCAAGGGTACCTCCTAATAGAGAAATAGAATTTGATACTGATCTCCTTCCTGATACTTAGCCCATCTCTATTCCTCCATATTGGATGGCTCTACCCGAGCTTAAAGAGCTAAAAGAGAAGCTTAAATTCCTCTTAGATAAAGGTTTCATAAGGCCTAGTGTCTTTCAATGGGAAGCTCCCGTCCTATTCGTGAGTAAGAAAGATGGATCTCTCCGAATGTGCATTGATTACCACCAGTTGAATAAAGTCACAATCAAAAATAGATATCCTATTCATAGGATTGATTACTTATTCGACCAACTCCAAGGTACAAGTTACTTCTCTAAGATAGACCTTAGATCCAGCTATTACCAACTTAGAGTAAGAGAATATGATATTCTTAAGACAGCTATTAGAACCCGTTACGTTTACTTTAAGTTTCTAGTCATGTATTTTTGGGCTGATAAACGCCCCAATAGCCTTCATGGACTTGATGAACAGAGTGTTAAAATAGTATTTGGACATATTTGTCAAAGTCTTTATCGATGATATCCTTGTCTATTCTCATAGTAAGGATGACTATCTAGACCATCTTAGAATTGTGTTGCAAACATTTAGAGATCACTAGTTCTTCACCAAATTTAGCAAGTATAAATTTTGGCTAAGATCAATAGGTTTTCTTTGTTATATTATTTTGGTTGATTGCGTTAGTATTGATCCCCAAAAGACTGTAGCCATGAAAAACTAGACTAGCCCATCTCTCTATCAGACATTAGGAGTTGTTGGGTTTAGCTGGCTATTACTGATGGTTTATTGAGGGGTTTTCATCTATTACGTCCCCTAAGTCTAGATTGACTGAAAAGAAAGTTACATTTTAGTGGTCAGATTCCAGTGAGAAGTATTTTTTGGAGTTAAAGGCTCGACTCACTTTAGCCCTAGTTTTAGCGCTACCTGATGGTACAGATGGATTTGTTATCTACTGTGATGCTTCTAGAGTTGGTCTGGGTTGTATTTTGATGTAGAGAGGTAAGGTCATAGCCTATGCCTCTAGACAACTTAAGCCTCACTAAAAAAACTATCCTACCCATGATCTTGAGTTAGCTACTGTTGTATTTTCCTTGAAAATCCGGAGGCACTATCTCTATGGGTGCATGTTAATGTATTCATGGACCATAAGATCTTACAGTATGTGTTTTCCCAGAGAGAGTTAAGTCTCTATCAGAGAAGATGGTTGGCATTATTGAAAGATTATGACATAAGTGTTTTGTATTATCCAGGCAAGGTCAACATTGTAGCAGACACCCTTAGTAGATAGTCGATGGGCAGTGTTTCTCATGTAGGAAATGATAAGAAAGAATTAGTTCGGGAAGTTCATCGGTTGGATAGATTAGGTGTGCGGTTGGTTGACTCAGCTGAGAGGAATGTTTGGGTTCAGAGTAATTTAGAACCTTTTTTAGTTTTTGAAGTGAAAGAGAAGCAAGATAATGACTCCGATTTGGTTAATCTGAAGGAGTCAGTTAGAGATCAGCAGGTAGAGTTTTTCTCCTATAGATGGTGTATTGATATACCAGAGTAGACTATGTGTACCAGGAATTAATGGTTTGAGGCAGCGAATTATGGAAGAAGCGCAAGGTGCATGTTACTCCATTCACTTAGGTGCCACTAAGATACACTAGAATTTGCAGAAAGTCTATTAGTGGAGTGGTATAAACAGAGATATTGCAGAATTTGTGGCCAAGTGCGCTAATTGTCAACAGGTTAAGGTGGAGCACCAAATACCTGGTGGCACCTTACGCGAGTTTAGTTTTCCCACTTGGAAGTGGGAAGAGGTAAACATGGACTTTGTGACAGGATTACCCTATTCGCATCATCAACATGATTTGATTTGAGTTATTGTAGAAAGATTGACCAAATCAACCAATTTCTTGCCAGTTCACACGTCCTACTCAGCCGAAGGTTATGCTAAGCTGTATATTAGAGAGTTAGTATGATTTCACGGAATTCTTTTGTCCATAGTATAATTTCACGGAATTCTTTTGTCCATCATTTCAGATAGGGGTACTCAGTTTACATCCTACTTTTGCAACGCCTTTCAAAAGGGTCTTGGTACCCAAGTTCATCTTAGTTCAACTTTTCACCCTCAGAAAGATGGTCAAGTAGAGAGGACCATTCAGACCCTAGAGGATATGTTAATGACGTGTGTTCTTGAATTCAAGGGTAGTTGGGATAATCACTTGTTGTTGATTGAGTTCACCTACAATAACAATTATCACTCTAGTATTCAGATGGCTCCGTTTAAGGCTTTTTATAGGAGGAGATGTAGGCCACCCATCAGTTGGTTTAAAGTGGGAGAGGCCACTTTGATAGGGCCAAATATGGTGTTTAAAGCCATGGAGAAAGTTTAGTTGATTCAAAAAGGGTTGAAAATAGCCCAGAGTTGGCAGAAATCTTATGCAGATATGAGGAGAAGAGATATTGAGTTTGAAGTTGATGACTTAGTCTATTTGAAGGTTTCATCCAGGAAGGGGGTGAAGAGATTTGGCAAAAAGGGGAAACTTAGTCCCCGATATATTGTCCCTTACAGGATATTTAGACATGTAGGGAAGGTAGCATATGATCTTGAATTACCTACTGAGTTGTCATCCGTCACCCAGTGTTTTATGTCTCCGTATTAAAGAAGTGTATTGGTGATCCAGCTATGGTAGTACCGTTAGAAAACATAGATATTCAAGATAGCCTTTTGTACAAATAAATTCCAATTAAGATTCTTGACCACCATATTTGTAGATTAACAAACAAAGAAGTTCCATTCGACAAAGTTGTTTGGCGGAATCAGTCCATTGAGGGCGCCACTTGGGAAACGAAAGAAAATATGCGAACCAAGGACTCTCATATTTTTTCCACAAGTATAGACTCTATTTATGGTAACAAGTTTCCTTAGATTATATCTTTACCATTCTCAGTTTTAGCTTTATATAGTCACTCTCATGATAATTCATACATTCACAAATTAGTTTAGTCATGTAGACAAGTTTTCAGTCATGTGAGTTTAATGCATAATCTCAGTCCCTCTGTATTCTCAGATTAGCCAATCTCATTTGAGGATGAATATTCCTAAGGGGGAGATATTGTAATACCCCATCTAGTTCAACTCATCCCTTAGTACTTACTTAAGATACTTAGATCCTGAAGATAAAACTAAGTTTTGGGGACTTAGTCTCATTTTTGGCCTCTTAACTTTGAGGATTTTTAAGTTGACCTTTTGAGCTTCGAGATAATGGTTTTTGAGTTGATTCATGTTTAAGGGTGTAAGGAGCATGTCTCGGGGAAGTTTTGGAATTTTTGAACGAGGTTTGAGCCATGTTTGGATTGCAATTCAGGAGTTCAAAGCGATTAGCCTGCGTCGCTCCAGTAATAGTGGTGAGATGGTTACTGCATCATGCCAATCCCATAAACGGCATTTCAGTTGCAACTTTAAACTTAAAAAGGAATTTAGGTCATTTTCCCCACCCCAAGTCATAAAAACAGAAGATTAGACGTTATTTTAAGCAAATTACACTCATCATTCATCAAATTGCTCTCCAAGAAACCCTACTTTAACTACTAAAAATCCAAAGCTTCATCACACCCTATTTAAGATAATCAAGAATCCAAGTTTCTGGGTTCAAGAACTTCAAGAAGAAGCCTTCAAGAACATCAATAGGAATACAAAGTCAAGTTTCTTCATCAAATTAACCTAATAAGGTATGTGGGGTTATGAACAAGGATACACTTTCATCCTTATTCCCAAAACTTGTTTCTAACTTAAGATTTCTTGATTTGCAAATTAGGGTTCATACCCAAACTATTTTGTTTTGAGTTTATAAGTTTACAAGTGGTCTAAGTATTGATGTGCATGTTAATCTCATCTATAAATGCGTTGTCTTGAAAATTTATGCCATGTATTGCACTTCCTAATCATGAATTGAGATTTTAAAATGATTTTAAGATGATTGTTGAGAATGAAGTTTTATTATGGAATTCTAAAAATTTAAGTACATATGCTTTAAATCAAGGAATGAGTTTTGAGTTTTCAAGAAGACTATGATCTTAAGCCTCTTTTATAAGTTAGTTATCAAGATTTAAGAAAGAATTGATTTTTGATCCTAAACTAAGAAAAGGAATCCACATTATTCATGTAGTTTATGATTTAAAGCAAAGAGAAGCATAAATGGTTTTCTTTACAAACCCTTGTGCAATTTTAAGGTGGATTTTCTAATGTCTGAGCGATAGGTATGGGAGTAGTATTTAGCATAGAATTGGGTATGATTCCAAATTATCACGTTTGATAATTTGAGATGGAGGGGTAGCTTCAGAAGACATTAGATATTCCTCTGACAAAATATTTATGTCTTTAAAGATAAGAAAACTAGTCATAGCTTGCCCGTCTAACCCTAACTAAGTTTTAATTTCCTTATTTTTCTAATAAATTATTTAATTATCAAACAAAATTAATATATTTTTTCAGTATTATAGTTATAACACATGACATATCAAACATATATCTTAAATATTTTGACAAGCTCTTTCATTAATTTGAGCTATATATTAATTTAAATTAGCTCAATTTTCATATGAGTTGACTTTGTGATGCAAAATTGGTTGAACTAATAAATGTTTATCCACTTGAACTTGAATTGGAAGAAATTTTAAAATGGCAAATTCTACTTGTTTTGTTGCCCCAACTACCAAAGAGAAATTGGGCAACAAAATCAGAAAGGGGTTCTTCATAAACTCCTTTAGAAATGACTAAAATTATGTTTCCATTCCATATACATACAAAGATTTGAATTTACTCTCTTGATTCTCTAAATTCAATGAATTCTTTGAGCTTGAAATCACCTTAAAAACCTAAAAGTCTCATGCTTCTTTACATAATTTCCCTCAAATTTAGAGGTTAATAGTGATTTTCCCAGCAACTCATCAACCACCCGCCAACCCAATACATATTTGCCAAATCATTGATATTTTCCAATCGGGTTTCTCTAAATTAGGTTAAATATTCCATTTTTATCAATGGGTTTCTCTCAATTTCATAAAAAAATACCATTTTCTCAACTGGGTTTTGCTCAATTTTAACAAAAAATTACCATTTTCTCAATCGAGGTTTGCTGAATTTCATCGAGGATACCATTTTTAACTGGGTTTTGCTCAATTTCCAACTGGGTCTCTCTCAATTTGATTAAAAAATATTATTTTCCTAACTGTGTGAAACTCAATTTGTATCTAGGTTTCTCTTAGTTTGAAAACAATTACCATTATCTCAATGAATTTTTGCTCAATTTGATCATAAAATTCCAGTTTCACAAAAGAGTTTTTCTCAATGTGATTAAAGAATCAATTTTCCACCTGTTTTTTCTCAATTTCCAACTGTGTGTCTCTTAATTTGATTAATAATTCTAATTTCCAACTGGATTTTTCTTAACTTCCAACTGGATTCTCTTAAATTGGGTGGAAGATTCCCTTTTTTCTCAATTGGGTTTTGCTCAATTTCCAATTTAGTTTCTCTTAATTAGATAAAAAATACCATTTTCTCAATTGGATTTTGCCCAATTTGATCAAATATACCACTTTTCCAACTGGGTTTTGCATAATCTGATTAAAGAATCCATTTTCCTAGTTTGGTTTTTCTCAGTTTCAACTGGGTGTCTCTCAATTTGATTGAAAATTTCATTTTCCCAAGATGTTAGGCTCCACCTAAATTTGTGTCCACATTAGTTCTACAAGATGTCGTGGTTCTATTATTGAATATTCTTAATGGTTAAGGTAGGGATGGGGCACAAAGATCAACCCAGGGAGAGACATTGTGTGTTCAAGATATAGGAGTGTAGCCTGCCATTATGACTCTCTAAGTTTAGGTGCTACAAGTGCCAATTATTTCTCAGACAATGGCTCTCCGACCAACTATGACTTCTAAGAAGAAGAAATCTTAGGCTAGTTTATTAAATTGGGTGCTCTAAGATTTTTAGGTGCTTTAAGGAAGGATGCTAATGAACTTCCATAAGTCATCGGGAGAGGTTGCATAACCTCAGTTTAGTGGAGTTATATCGGGTGGATTATATAATATTTTATCTATATGGGTTGGCAAAGCAGTGATGGGGGGCATAAGTTGAGTGTAGAACAATTGGGTACCCTTCCAAGACATGAGCATAGTTCTCTATGGCTTTCTTAGGAAAATATGTACCTTGTAGCATTCAATAGTGATTAAGGGACAAGTTTAAATTTACGTAGTAGGGTTCTATGACTATATTAGAGTATGAGTTAAGGTTCCATGAGTTATCTAGACATGTTGCTATGCATGCCTACTGAGCATGGGTGGGATCACCTCCTTGTCAGAACATTAAGACTATAACTTTTCTTAGCTACTAAGAATATGGTCTCCTTAGGTTTTTTATTTCTAAAGGTTTTTACCATACATGTACTATAAAAGGTATACATCGCATGGCACATTGGGGAAGTGATAAGAGGCCCCATTGTTAAGCAATTTTAGTTGTTTCCAGTTTAGAGTTATGGGTCTTTCTTGCTGAGGTCAATAGTATTATAGTCACCCCAGAAGACTCATACATGCATTACTTCAAATTGAAGATAGGGGTTAGACAAGTCTCAAGGTCAAAGCTCCAGGCCATCTTCATAGGGTTTTTATTCTAGGTCTTTAAACTAGGAGGAAAAGTTGGATCTATAATTTCTTTGAACCAAAATTTTGTCGAAAAAGTTTTTTCTAAGTGTAGAGAGATCAACTACTTTTCTAGAGAGCGTCCTCGTGTGGGAATAGTAAGCAGTAAACATAACAAACTAATCCTTTTAGGGTAGTAGTGCCACCGACTAAAGATGGTTCTTAGGGTATTAGTAGTGATCCCAAGGTGCTTATCTCGGTAGGGTAGATGGTTGTTCAGGTACTCAATCCAGTGGTGGATCTAGATAGATCATGCCTTTTCTGGTAGGATAAAGGTGGAGTTATTAAATATTGTGATCACAAGTATGATTCCCGTATATCATCCTCCAACCGCTATTTTATTTGATCTAGTTCTACTTAATCATGTGTTGTTCTACTTTGCTTCTTGATTGGGGTTAACTAGTTATCCTTTGCGGTACCTTTGTGTGTAGCTACTTCTATATGTAATTCTGTAGTAGTTGATCGGGTGTTCATATCCTATGTGGTATCTATTGGGGAGTATGACACTTGGGCGGATCTAGTTATGCTATATATGGTTGATTTCTATGTGATGATGGATATGGACTAGTTATCCCCTTATCATATAGTGTTGGATTACTTCACCAAGACTATTACCTTAGCCACTGCTGGTATCCCCCCTTTATGTCATAGGATTATGATATTCATGGACTGATAGGGATTTTTTCTTATTGTTAGGCTAGGAGGTTAGTGTCAAAGAGGTGTTGGGCCTATTTGCTTGGTCCGTAATACTAGTGCTGACACACTTTCACTTGATTTTTTTCCTATGGTTCATGGGTTTATTAATGTGTTTTCTATCAATTTACCCAATCTCTCACCTGTGCATGATATTAATTTTTCTACTGATGTTGAGCAAAAAACCTAACCCACTCCTATTTCACTATACCATATGGCTCCTACTGAGTTGGTGAGCTTAAGATGATGATCTAGGATCTTCTAGTAAAGGTTTTATTAGGTCGAGAGTTTCTCTATGGGATGCTCCTATCCTATTTTAAAGAAAAAAAATGCTACTATACATATATGTATTAATTATCGACAGTTGAATAAGGTGACTATAAAGAAAAAGTATTTGATGTCGTGTGTCAATGACCTGTTTAATGAAATTTATAGTGCAATAATTTTTTCTAAGATTAACTTGAGATATTTCTATGATTAGCTGGATTAGGTTGGTGGACATCCCTAAGAAAGCCTTCAGGACTCACTACAATCATTACGAGGTCTTGGTGATATGTTTTCGATTGACTAATGGTCTAACCCCATTCATGGAATTGATGAACCACGTGTTTAGGAAGTATTTGGACTCTTTTGTGATAGTGTTTATTAATGATAGTCTAGTCTGCTCGAGGAGTAGGGATGGTGCTCTAGACTTAGAAAGACGATCAAGTTTATGTTAAATTCTCAAAGAGTGAGTTTTGGCTAGAGTCTGTAGTATTCTTGGGGATATGGTGTCTAAGTACGGATATGGTAAACCTAGTGAAGATTAAAGTTGTTCATGATTGGGCTAGGAAAACTTCTCCTATTGAGGTTAACAATTTCATTATTATAGCAGGGTATTACAAATGGTTTGTAGAAGGGTTTTCTTCCATCTCTGTGCCTTTAACTAGATTGACCAGGAAGGATGTCCTATTTAAGTGGTTTGATAAGTGTGAGGTATTACTTTCGAAGCTCAAGGCCCTATTGACTTCATCTTGGATTCTAACACTTCCAGTTGAGAGTCATGGGTTTATCATTTATTGTGATGCTTTTGGGATTCATTTGAATTGTGTTATGATACAATAGGGCAGAGTTCTAGTGTATGCTTCTAGGCAGATGATGGTGAATGAGTGTAATGATCTGACCTATGAATGGAGTTGGTGGCTGTAGTTTTTATGCTAAAGATATAAGGACATTCCTTGTATGGTTTGCTTTGCCAGATATTTATTAATCATTGAAGTCTGTATTACTTTCTTACCTAAAATGATCTTAAGTCGAGGTAGCACATGTGTCTTAAGTTACTAAATAACTATGACATCCTTATTCTGTACCACCAGGGAAAGGCAAACATGGTGGTGAATTCCTTAAGTTGGATAGAGGTGAGTTTGGGGAGTTTGGATTTTCTTACAGCTACGTAGTGACCTTTGTCTTTGGAAATTTAGTATCAACCAATAATTTTGTTGGACTTTATATTTATGAGCTAGGAGAATTTTTTCTCATGTTAAGGATCGATCTATGTTGATTGAGCATATTTGAGAGCAATAGTATGAGGTTAGTAGATTGAGGGGAGTTTGAGATTAGGTATTGAGAGGTGACGCCAGGAAGACCACCTTGGATATATAGGGTGTTTAGAGATTTGAGGTCTGTACTTATGTTTTGAGGGTTGGTGTTTTTATTAGATTGATATTGCAGAAGGCCTATTTTTCTAGATATACCACTCATTTGGTGTAAACTAAGATATACACGGATTTAAGACAATATTACTAGTAGTTTGGGATGAAGAGGTATACAATAAGTTTGCGCCTCAGTTCTTGAACTGTTAGTAGTTAAATTTTGAGCACCTGAGTCCCCTTCTCCTCCTAGTTAAAGCCCATCCTCTCTCTCTCATGCAAACCCTAAGGTCTGTTTGAACATGAAGGCTGGGAAGGACATCGACCAACTACCAATGGTGGCTGGTCAATCATCTCTCTCCCAACCTTCTTCTATAACACATTCTTCTTGTACTTTAATTTCTAATGCTAATGAACCACTCACCAAGCCATTGGATTATGGTAAGGTGTTCAGTGTAAAAGCATTAGAATTAAAAAAATTTACCTAGGGATATCAAACCAGTCCCAGTGAAGTTGATTCAATATGATAATAGATTGCTTGTTCTTGAATGGATGGAATCTGAAGTTACACACATTAATAAAATTGAATTTCTACAATATAAATTTGTAGGCATGTTTGTTGAAGGTGTCCAAATTTAGATGATTTTATGACGAACTTACATTCAGATTTTGGTATCAAAGGCAATTGTAAGATGTGTATATTAAGATACAGACACATTTTTATAAGGTATCCTTTGGTTGAAGTCCTTATCAATATACTATCTAAAAGAGTGTACTACATGAAAAAATGGGGTAGCTTACCCTATGATACCCCTCATGATCAAAGTTTTAGAGTAGATACTGAAACTATTTAAGCTGTAACATATGTCTCTTTTCCAAATCTATTACCTACTTATTTTGTTAAGTAATTGCTTTTTTCCTTGGCGTCTGCTATATGGAAGCCTCTCCACCTGTATATGGCTACAATTCACAAAACTAGGCCCAAATCTACAATGGTAATGGTTTAAGTAGACCTTGTTGCTGATTTTCCTAAGTTTGTAGATATGGTCATAGTAAACGAATTCACTGGGGAAAAATGTACAACCAATGTTAGGATACAATATGATGCATTTCCCAAATATTGTAAGGAGTGTAATTTATAAGGACACAATGAGTTAGGGTTCAGGAAACTTAATCGTAATTTAAGAAATTATTACAGAGAAGAAGAGACCGAAGGTATAAGAAAGAAAGTGAAAATGTTCTAGTAGCAAGGAATAACATTTTCCCTACAAGAACTCTTTCTAGTGTTAGGATAGTGGGGATCTAGATGTGTGGGCTATGGTAGAAACAAAAAATTTACAAAGGAAAGAAGAGTAATCAATGAAGGGATTATACTCTAACAAAGGAAAACACAATCACATCCAATAACTTTGAGTCAGTGTAAGAGGAGATAAAAAGAGGAGAAGAGGATAATACTCACATGTAACATTAGAGTGGTACCAAATCTTGTAAGGGGTAACGACACATCAATTACACCAAAAGTTGGACCAAAGACATTCCATAGTCCTAAATGGAGAGATAGAGTAGAAAGACAGATGGAAGAAAAAGAAGAACAATAACTTACGCAATAATTATAGAGGGATATTCTTCAAAAAGTCAAGTATTTGAAAGACAAGGTGATATAAAAACATTTGGGGATAATGCAAAGAATATTGAGGGGTTTACTAGCACAACTATACATCAACAATAACTCAGTATATGGCACAGTCAGTAATGATTGGAGAAAGAGTTGAAATATAATATACAGTTAGACATGCAACTAATTCTAACAACTAATCGCGATGAGAATCAAATAGTAGATAGAAGGAATTATGAGGGGAGTTCTTACTAAAACTCAAATGAATCAGGCTCTAACAGAGTCAAAGTATCACAACCATTATAGATGAATATCTCTAGAGCTAGAAATTTTATTGAATATGCAACAAAGCCACCTAAAATAACATACAATGAGAATCATGGGACGAATCAAAAGTGAAAAGTCTTGAAAGGTAGATGATTGTAATACCCCGAGTCTATACCCCAAACGTCACACGGTGCCCATAATTTGGAAGGACTATGAGCTAACCCATGACTGGTACCTGTTATAATCACTGAATAATGATGATACTATATAATGCGTAAATTAGGTGAAAATTTGCCATAAGGTTGAAAACTGATATCAAAATACTGAATACTAAATATCAATACTGAAATCTGAACATCTGCCTGCAAATACTCTAGTCCGAAAGCCTCTAACTGTCCGAAGATGGAGTTGATGGGACAAGTCCCCACCTAACTCCGACTACTAAAAATATACTGAAAATGCTAAAAGAATGACTCTATCCTCAAACTATGAGGACTCACCACTAAGTCTACTGCTGATAGTTTGGGCTGCTAAGTGCGGTCAGGAGCCCGTGCATCTGAACCTATGATATAAGACATCATAGCGCAAAAAAAAGGTATGTGTCAGTACTTTGAATGTACTGGTATGATAGGTAAGGTAAGGCTGAATGCATGGGCTCAAATGCATGAACAATAACTGACTGAATGATATGAATTAACTGAATGAGAGTACATGTATTTCTGAAATACTATAAATGCTGATTATGCAATGATATACACATAACTATGCATATTGTAACTGAGATCATGTTAACACTGGGTACTAAATTCTGATAAGTTAATGACTAATATATTAGTTTACTGATAATAAATTACTGTATACTGAGTGACTATTTCTGACAGTCCTGATTCTGTAGAACAAAACTGAGTTTTGTACTGAGCTGAGTGACTATATATAACCGTCCTGATTCTGAAAATGAACTGAGGTTTTATATTGAGTCTGAAACTAAAATTGTGGGAGTGTTCATCTAACCAACATACCCCGAGTATGCTGAGTTGGGGTCCAACCTGTGACCCTAGTTGGAAGGGTGTTAGCACCTTTCCAAGGGATACTAACAATGGCTATGAATTAACCCTCTCTAACAGGAAGCTCTTTCATCAACCCTCGCTAGCAAGAAAACTCATACGAGATATATAAACCCTAGACTGGCAGTAAGACATCTCAACCTATGTTGGCTAAGTAGTTGTATAACACAGGGATTGCTACTAAGAGTCAAACCCTTTACTGACAGGAATGCCCCCATCCCTGGGTTCACTCGATGCTGATTCCTACTCCCAACTGAATAGACACTGAACCAATTTCTAGATTGTACTAGGTTTGACTGAACTATTACTAATCGTGCTATCTACCTAAACTAGACTGAGTTCACTGAGTTTTATTGACTGACTGAGTTGCTGAATTATGTTAACTGACTGAATACACTGAGTTCTGCAACTGACTAAATACTACTGATCGTGATGTTTCTGAGACTATCCTGTAACTATTGTAGCTCTAGGTCAACAACTAGATTTTTGGGTATTGAATATCCCCAGGACTCGATAGCATAAATTGTAAAATATAGCACAATCTTGAAGACATGATAGCTAGACACATTACCACCATTCATTTATTGAGGCATTTTAGCAAACTCTTGCATGACATTAACTTGTATACATGCTAACATGATATGATTTCATTACTCAACTCACATGAACAATTCATCAAACACTTGGGGAGCATAACTTATACACATGATAATATTACAACATGTAAGCATCATGATCAAAATCCCAAACTCACAAATTTAAGTGCTTTTAACATAAAACCATATAACAACACACACACATGATATTTGTTTCTCAAAAACTTATAATTAATCATGGATTATAAACCCAACTACATTATAATCATGAATATAATCACATTCAACATAAATTACATGAAAGAAGTCAACTTGTAATTTAAAAGGGGTTTTTGAACTCCAAAGGTGGAAGGAAACACTTGGAGGAACACCTAACATACCTTGATGCGTGAATTCGTGAAGATTGATGGTTAGTTCTTGAAGTTCAAATTTGAAATCAAAAGCCCTAGGGTTTGTTCGTGAGAGAAATTTAAGAGAAAGTGAGTGTTTTTGCCCTAGAAATGATTTAATCTCATGTTTTTTAGGCTGAATATGGGTGGAAAATGACCCAATTACCCCTCTAGACGCAACATTTTAATGACTGAAAAGCATGCCTAGTGATACGCATAATGATATGTTACATCAATGGCATCAATACAATGACCAACGCATCACGTCGAGTTCGCATTGGTTCACTGGAATGCACTGAAAGCTGGGGAAAAATTATCCATCGATGCGATGGGCGATGCGATGCATCGATGTCGCATTGACCCACTATTTTGGTCACCTGAATATGATTCAAACGAGGTTTGAAAAATCCAAAACTCACCCGTAGTGACCTATTGACATACCTGATCATGATTCAATCCAAGGATCGATATTTTAAGGTCATAAGGGTCGTAGAATAGGATCACCAACTTATGAAGGCTAAAATAATTCTAAGTATAAAAACTTAGTAGAAATTTCTATGTTTGGGACCTCTTTTCAAGCTTTAACGGACTGAGTTAAGCTTAGAATTTTATGGGGTCTTATAATGATACCTCATGGCAAGAAAAAAGATCAAACAAAAATCATGCATGACCTAATCTCACACAACATAAGTGGGGAAAGTATTAAAGAAGGAGATCATGATAAAGAAGATAATCAGGAGAATATGCAATAAGTAATGAAGGAGGTAGGCCTGTCACCAAGAACACACACAAAAGGGAGAAAAAATAGGAAAAAAATTAATAGTAGTAGGCCTACTATGGTGTTGACTATGAGGGGGTCAAAGATGTATCTGAATGAGTTACAAAGTTCTGTTCTGAATTGTAAGGCCTATAAGAACTCAACATACTTTTTATTGATAACAAATATTGCATAGATACTATGAATTCTTTTTAATTACATTAATGGAACTATTTCAAGAGCCTTGTCACATTCAAGGATATAAAAGAAGGTTAAGTATGCAGTATGCAAACTATAATTCGAGTGGTAAAATCTAGACTTTTTTTCAAGATGATATTTAAGTGACTATGTTTGTTGATTTTGATTAACAATTGACCACTCAACTTAAATTTTTGGAAGAGAAGAATAATGTTATCACTTATGTGTATGCCAAGTGTGATGCTAGGGAGAGGTTACATTAATGAAATGTCATTTAACCTCTAAGTCATGCTATAAATATGCCTTGGGTGATCGTAGGGGACTTTAATGTTATATTACACAAGGAGGAGAGAATTGGAGGTTTGCCAATATATCCTCAAGAGTATAAAGATTTTGATTTTTGTGTGAATTTTTTTGAAATGTTTGACATCAGGTTCAAAGAAAACCCATTTAATTGGTTAAATGGGAGAGCTTCTACATATTGCATTTCAAAAAGGCTTGTCATGGTGTCATGAATTAGAATTGGTTGGGGTTATTTGTAAAAGTAGAAGTAAAACACCTCTGCATGATAGGATCAGATCATGCACCTCTATTACTTCCTTATGGGGACAGGCTACTCATATTGCTAGACCGATAAGCTTTTAAAATTTTTAATTGAGTTTACTACTTTCTATTATGTTTTAAAGGAGAATTAGAGGGAAAATTATTCCAATGATGTATTTATCAAGTTAAAATAGAATATGAAAAATACAAAGCTTGTTGTTTAAAAATGGAGCAGAGAAAAGTTTGGAGACTTTTTCCACCAATTAAAGATAAGGGTGGAAATTGAGAGAATTAAAGAAGACTTATTTGAGAAAAATCCCTCAAAAAAATATAGAATGGTTCTAAAACATACACAAACTGAACTAAAGAAGTATCTACATAATGAGGAAGAATACTAGAGGCATAAAGTAGGAATTCAATGACTTTCTGAGGGTGACAATGATACTAAGTTTTTTTATAACTTAGTTAATGATAGTAGGAAAATATTAAGCATTAATAGTATTGCAAAAGAAATAGAGGTTGGGCTAAAAATCAAGAAGAAGTGGATACTGAAGCTATTTAATTCTATCAAGATCAATTTATTTCTATTATTAAAAATATAGAATTGAATTTACTTAATAATATTTCTTCTTGTATTAATGCTACTACAAATCAGATGCTGATTTCTATGCCTGCAGGGGTGGAAGTTAAAATGTTGGTCTTTGAGCTAAATATAGATAGTGCAAGTGGTCCAGATGGTTTCACAGGTCACTTGTACAAGTTTTTGCTGGAGCATAGTAGAAGAAGATGCGGTACGTATGGTAACTGAGTTTTTTGTAAGTTTCACATTGCCCAAATAAATCACTCACACAAAATTTGTATTACTACCTAAAAAGAGAATGTGCAAACTTCTCAAATTTAAGACCAACTACTTTGAACCAATTTCCTAAAAAAAGTAATTTCTAGAGTGATTCATGATAAAATTAAGATGCTACTTCTTAGAACTAATTCACAAAATTAGTTAGGTTTTATAAAGGTAGAAGTATTATAGAATGTTCTTGTAGCTCAAGAGATCAATTGTGATATCAAGACAAGAGGAAGCCATCGAATGTGATAATCAAGTTAATTATAGAAAAAGCTTATGAAAGTGTACATTAGAGGTTCCCGTTGAATGTGCTTGGAAAGATAGTCTTTGATAATATGCTGGTGGATATGATTTGAATATTGATAGTATGCATTTATTAATGTGCAAACTTGTGGTTTCTTTCACTCAGCTAGAGGTTGAAACGAGAGGATCCTTTATTGCCTACTTTATTCATTGTTACAGTTGAGGTACTCTCTAAAATATTAAATGAGTTATTTTTTAACAAGTAATTTAAAGGTTTTGGAATGCCTGAATAGAGTGAAATTATTAGAAATTGGGCATATACTGATGATACAATCATATTTTACACTGCTAAAAGTAAGACTCTACAACTGGTGATAAATTATTTAAGTGAATATGAAAAATAGCTTGGAGAAAAAATTAACAATGATAAGAGTTTATTTTGTTTTTCACAAGATTGTTGGCTTAGTGTACAAGATATAGATAACGTGTTTTAGTAAAGGAAATTTTCCACCAATGTATATTGGATGTCCAATTGGACATTCCAGGAAGAGGAAAATTCAGTTTACTGAATTAGTGAAGAAGGTGCAATATAAACTTTTGGCTTGAAAGGGTTAGTTGTTATAATTTGCGGGAAATATGCTCTGATCAATTATGTTTTCTAGAGCATTCCCATATACTTACTTTCTGCTATTGTTCCTTCTAAATGTGTTTTTCATGATATGTATAGTGTACTTGTAGAACTTTAAAGAGGAACGAAAGGAATAATCATTGGGTAGCCTGGTCTGAGATCTGTTGTCTTAGAAATAAAGATGGATTAGGATTTTGGTCCCTATTTGATATTCCTAAAGCTATTTTATCTTAGTTATGGTAGACTTTCACTACTAGGAATTCATTATGGGTCATTTTATGAGAATTAAGTATTTCAAGATATATAGACTCCACATAGTTAAATAGAGAGGAGGTTCACAAACTTTGAAGTTCATGCTTGAAGAAAGAGACTAATTTGACCAATAAACATAGTGGGAATGTAGTAATGGAAGTTCTAGAACCTGGAATGATAATTTGACTCATTTAGGTTCATTATACTATGTTTTACCTAAGCTAATGTGATGCATGACGGGTTTGTAGATGTAAAGCATTTATTGATAGATATATGAAAAACAACTTTGTTTGAACAACTACTGCTTGATAAAATATTTAGCCATATACCTTACAATGTTACTGTCGAAGAAGATTTTAGTGATTGCAATAAAGCATGGTGAAAACTAACCAATTGTGGGAAATTCACAGTGTCTAGTGCTTGGGGATCTAGTGAGGGAAGAAAAAGAAAAGTAAGAAGTTTTCACAAATATTTGGGTAAAGAGGTTGCCATTTAAAATAAATTTTTTCTATGGAGATTATGATAAATAAGAAAATTTATAGGAAAGGTGGTAGGACTATCACCAAGAACACACAAAAAGAGGAGAAAATCTAGGCAAATAAAATAATGGTAGTAGACCTACTAGGGTGTTGACTGAGGAGGGGGCTAAAAGTAGTATCCGAATGAGTTTCAAAGCTCTGTTCTGGATTTAGGTCTGTGGGAACGTAACATGTTTTTTATTAAAGTCAAATATTCCATAGAAACCATGAATTCTTTTTAATTGAGTTAATGGATACATTCCAAGAGCTTTGTCACATTCAAGGAAATAAAAGATGGATAGGTATGCAGTATGCTGACTATAATTAGAGTGGTAAAATCTAGATTTTTGTTCAAGATTATATTCAATTGACTATGCTTGTTGATTTTGATTAACTATTGACAACTCAACTTAAATTTTTGGATGGGTAGAATATTGTTATCACTTCTAAGTATGCCAAGTGTCATGCTGGGAGAGGTTATATTTATATAATGACATTTACTCTTTGAATCATTCTATGAATATGACTTAGGTTATAGGAGGATAAGACTGGAGGTTTGCCAATATATCCTCAAGAGTAAAACTTTTTTGCATTTTATGTGAATTTTTGTGAAATATTTGACATTAGGTTCAAAGGGAGACCGTTTAATTAGTTGAATGGGAGAGATGCTACAAATTGTATTTTCAAAAGGCTTTGTAGGGTGTTGATAAATTAGAATTAGTTGAATTTATTGGTGAATATAGAAGTAGAACACCTTTCCATGATAGGATTAGATCATGCTCCTTTATTACTAACTTGTGGGGGATAGGCTACTCATATTGCTAGACTGATCAGGGTTTTGAAATTTTGGATTAAGTCTACTACTTTCAATGATATTGTAAAGGAGAAATTGAGGGAAATTGTTGAAATGATGTATTTATGAAGTTAAAATAGAATATGAAAAATACAAAGCTTGTTGTCCAAAAATGGAGCAGAGAAAAATTTGGAGACTTTTTCAGCCAATTAAAGATAAGAGAGGATATTGTTAGAATTAAATAATATTTATTTAAGGAACATACCTATGAAAATATAGAATAGTGTTGTAACATACACACACTGAATGAAAGAAGTATCTACATTATGAGAAAGAATACAAGAAGCATAAAGAAGGAATTCAATGATTTTCTGGCGGTGACAGTGATACTATGTTTTTGCATAACTTAGTAAATGAGAGTAGGAAAAGATTAAGAATTAATAGGATTATGTAAAAATTATGGTTTTGCTGAAAATCATAAAGAAGTGGATGCTGAAGCTATTTAATTCTATCAAGATCAATTTGCTTATGTAATTCACAATGCAGAATTGAATTTATTTAACAATATTTCTTTTTGTATTAATGCCATTGATAATCAGATGCCTATTTCTTGAGCTAAATAATGATTGTTTAAGTGTTACATATGGTTTCACAAATCACTTTTACTAGACTTGCTGAGTTTCTTGTAAGTTGCACTTTATCCAAATCAATCACTCACACTAACTTGGTCTTACTACCGAAAAAGAGAATGTGCAAACTTCTCAAATTTGATACCAATTAGTTTGAGCAATTTCCTAAATAATGTAATTTCTAGAGCTATTTATGATAGAATAAAGATGTTATTTCATAGAATTAATTTATAAAATTACGTAGGTTTTATAAAGGGTAGAAGTATAATAGAATGTTCTTTAACCACAAGAAATCATTTGTGATTTCAGAAAAGGAGGAATCCATCAGATCTGATAATCAATTTAGATATGGAAAAAGCTTATGATAGAGTATATTAGAGGATCCTATTGAATGTTGTTGAAAAGATTATCTTTGATAGTATGCAGATGGATATGATTTAGATATTGGTGTCAAAAATTTTGTATTATGTACTTATTAATGGGTAGACTCATGGTTTCTTTCACTTAGCTAGAGGTATGAATAAAGGGGATTCTTTATCGCCTACTTTGTTCATTATTACAGCTGAGGTACTCTAACTATTAAATGAGTTATTTTTAAACAGGGAATTTAAAGGTTTTGGGATGCCTAAATGGAGTGAAATTATTAATCATTTGGCATATTCTGATGATACCATCATATTTTACACTGCTAAAATTAAGACTCAACAACTGATGATTAATAATTTAAGTGAATATGAAAAATAGTTTGAACAAAAAATTCACAATGATAAGAGTGTTTTTGTTTTTCACAAAACTGTTGGCTTAGCTATAAAAGATATAGATCACAAGTATCAGTGAATATAATTTTCCATTAATGTATCTTAGATGTCCAATTGGACATGCCAGGAAAAGGAAAATTCATTTTACTAGATTCGCAAAGAAGGTGCAATATAAACATTAGGAATGGAAGGGTAAGTTGTTATAATTTGGGTGTAATATGTGCTAATCAATAATGTGTCCCAGAGTATTCCCATATACTTAATTTCTATTATTGTTCCTTCTAAATGTGTTATTCATGATATTTATAGAGTACTTGTGGAACTTTAAGGAGGAACGTAGGAATAAACATTGGGTAGCCTAGGTCTGAGGTCTGTTGTCTTAGAAATGAAGGTGGATTAGGATTTAGGTCCCTATTTGATGAACCTAATGCTATTTTTTCTAAGTTAGGTGGACTTTTAGGACTAGAAAGTTATTATGGTCAATTTTATATGAATTAAGTATTTCAAGAGATGTAGACCCCAAATAGTTAAATGGAGGGAAAGTTCACAAACTTGGAAGTTTATTCTTGAAGTAAGAGAATTTGTTGGCCAAGAAACATATTAGGAATCTAGAAATGGAAGTGCTAGCATATGGTATGATAATTGGACTCAGTTAGGTTCATTATACCATGTTTTACCTATGCTAATGTAATGCATGATGGGTTTGAATATATAAAGCATTTGTTGATAAATATATGAAATACAAATCTATTGGAACAACTTTCGTATGATGAAATAGATAGACATATACTTGACAATCTAACAACGGAAGAAGATTCTAGTGATTGTAATAAAGCTTAGTGAAAACTGACCAGTTGTGGAAAATTCGTAGTGTCTAGTGAGGGAAGAGAAAGATTAGTAAGAAGTTTTTAGAAATATTTAGGTAAAGAGGTTTCCATTTAAAATAATTTTTTTGTTATAGAGATTATGAAAAAGTAGAATACCAATAGGGGAGGAGGAAGGCCTGTCACCAAGAATACACACAAAAGAGATAAAATCTAGGATAAAAAATTAATGGCAGTAGACCTACTAGGGTGTTGACTATGAGAGGGGGTCAAAGTTGTATCTGAATGAGTTGTAAAGATCTGTTCTTGATTTTAAGGCTCATGAGAAGGTAACAAGCTTTTTATAGAAGTCAAATTTTGCATAGACACAATGAATTATGTTTTAATTGCATTGATGTAACCATTTCAAGAGCTTTGTTACATTCAAGGATATCTAAGAAGGTTTTGTATACAGTATGCTGACTATAATTATATATAACCTAAATTTTTGTTAAAGATGATATTCAAGTGACTATTCTTGTTGATTTTTATTAACTATTGACCAATCAACTTAAATTTATGGATGGAAGAATATTGTTATCAATTCTGTGTATGGAAAGTGTGATGCTGGGGAACAGTTACATTTATGGAATGATGTTTACTCTCTAAGTCATTCTAGAAATATACCTTGGGTTATAAGAGGGGAATTTAATGTTATCTTACATAAGGAGGATAAGATTGGAGGTTTTCCAATATATCATCAAGAGTATAAAGATTTTGCTTTTTTGTCAATTTCTATAAAATATTTGACATCTAGTTTAAGATTGTTTGAATGGTAGATTAGTTAGGGTTAAATGTGAATGTAGAAGTAGAACACCTTTCTATGATAGGATCATATCATGCTCCTCTATTACTAACTTATCAGGGACAGGCTACTCATATTGCTAGATCGATCAGGTATTTTAAATTTTGGATTGAGTCTACTACTTTCAATGATATTGTAAAGGAGAATTAGAGGTACATTGGTTCTGATAATGTATTCAACAAGTTAAAATATAAGATAAAAAATACAAAGTTTGTTGTCTAAGAATATGGCAGAGACAAGTTTGGAGAATTTTTCAGCCAATTATAATTAACGGAGGATATTGTGAGAATTAAAGAAGAATTATTTTAGGAACATCCCTCTGACAAATATAGGATTGTTCTATAACATACACACACTGAACTAAAGAAGTATCTACGTAATGAGGAAGAACACTAGAGGCATAAAACAGGAATTCAATGGCCTTTTGTGGGTGACAGTGATACTAAGTTTTTTCATAACTTAGTAAATGAGAGTAGGAAAAGATTAAGTATTAATAGGATAGGGATAAAATAGAGGTTGGGATGAATATCAAGAAGAAGCTATTTGATTCTATCAAGATCAATTTACCTCTTAATTGGCAATGTTGAATTGATATTACATAATAATATTTCTTCTTGTATTAATGCTCCTGATAATCGAATATTGATTTCTATGCCTAGAAGGAATTTAAAATGGTGGTCTTTGAGCTATATATATAGTGTAAATGGTCTAGATAGTTTTACAGATCACTTTTATCGGACTAGCTAGAAAATAGTAGAAGAAGATGTGGTACTTATGGTGACTGAGTTTTTTGTAAGTTTCACCTTACCCAAATCAATCACTCAAACTAACTTGGTCTTACTACCTAAAAAGAGAATATGCAAGCTTATCAAATTTAAGACTAATTTGTTTGAGCTATTTCATGAACAAAGTAATTTCTAAAGTGATTCATGATAGAATGAAGATGCATAGAATTAATTCACAAAATTAGTTAGGTTTTATGAAGGATAGAAATATTATAGAATGTTATTTTTGCACAAGATTTCATTTGTGATATCAGTAAAAGAGGACGCTATCAAATGTGATAATCAAGTTGGATATGTCAAAAGCTTATGATAGAGTAGATTAGAGGTTCCTGTTAAATATGCTTGAAAAGATGGTCTTTTATAGTATGCTAGTGGATATGATTTAGATATGGGTGGCAAACAATTGGTAGTATGTACTTATAAATGGGCAGAATCATGGTTTCGTTCACTCTTCTAGAAGTCTGAAGCAAGGGTATTCTTTATTGCCCGCTTTGTTCATTATTACAGTTGAGGTACTCTCAACATTAACTGTGTTATTTTTAAACAAGAAATTTAAAGCTTTTGGGATGCCTGAATAGAATTATATTATTAACCATTTGGCATATACTGATAATACGATCATATTTTACAATTCTAAAAATAAGACTCAACAACTAGTGGTTAATAATTTAAGTGAATATGAAAAATAGACCGGAGAAAAAATTAACAATGATAAGAGTTCTTTTTGTTTTTTCACAAGATTGTTGGCTTAATGTACAGGATATAGATAACATGTTTTAGTAAAGGAAATTTTCCATTAATGTATCTTGGATGTCCAATTGGACATTCTTGGAAGAGGAAAATTCATTTTTCTAAATTAGTGAAGAAGGTGCAATATAAACTTTAGGGGGAAATATGTTCTAATCCATAATGTGTGCCATAACATTCCCATTTACTTAATTTTTGCTATTGTTACTTCTAAATATGTTATTCATGATATGTATAGAGTACTTATGGAACTTTAAGGTGGAACAAAAGAATAAACATTGGGTAGCCTGGTCTGAGGTTTGTTGTCTTAGAAATGAAGGTGGATTAGGATTTTGGTACTTATTTGATATATCTAAATCTATTTTTTTGAAGTTATGGTGGACTTTAAGGACTAGAAAGTCCTTATGGGTCAATTTTATGTGAAATAAGTATTTCAAGAGATATAGACCCCAAATAGTTAAATAGAGGGGAGGTTCACAAACTTGGAAGTTCATGCTTGAAGAAAGAGACTAATTTGACAAAGAAACATAGTAGGAACCTAGAAATAGAAGTTCAAGCATATGGTATGATAATTGGACTCAGTTAGGCTCATTATACATTGTATTACCTATGTTAATATGATGCATGATAGGTTAGAAGATTAAAGCATTTGTTGATATATATATGAAATACAACTTTATTGTAACAACTACTTCCTGATGAAATAGTTAACCATATACTTGACAATGTAAATATAGAAGAAGATTCTAGTGATTGCGATAAAGCTTGGTGGAAAATTACCAGTTGTGGAAAATACGCAGTGCCTAGTGCTTGTAATCTAGTAAGGGAAGAAAAAGGAAAGTAAGAAGTTTTCACAAATATTTGCGTAAAGAGGTTGCCATTTAAAATAATTTTTTTTGTTATAGAGATTATGAAAAATAAGAATACCTATTAGAGAGGAGGTAGGCCTGTCACTAAGAACACACACAAAATATAGAAATCCTAGGCAAAAAAAATTAATGGTAGCTATAATACCCCGAGACTGTAATCAATAGTTCAACCATGAATCAAGCTCATAAGAAATAAATTATAATATTTTGGTTTGTTTTATGATAAATTATGGTGTGTATTAAGGCCTTAAAGGTGTCCTAACGATTGGGTGGATCAAAACAATCCTTACCTATTGAATTCTTGGGAAGGATATTGGTACAATAAACTTCAAACAAGCATATCTCTCATTATACTTGGAATTTTTGAGCTTATAACCTATCAACAGATAGATAATTGAATTATATTTCCAACGATATCAATTTTGTCAAAATACGATACCGGAACAAAGAGTTATACCTATTTTACTCCAGCATATCAATCTGGAAAAGGGTGACGACGTTTCTGATGGCCTGTCACGTTTCTGACGATGTCGTCAGCCTTAGGTAGAAAATCATAAAATTCAACCCTTTTGTGATGACATTTCGTGATGGCCTATCATGGGTCTGATGCCCTGTCACGGATGTCGTCAGCTATTTTTTTCAGCAATTTAGAGACGTTTTTGCAAGGGTATTTTGGTCTTTTCCCATCTTTTGGAGGCCTCTATAAATATGAGAATCCCATCCACACCCTAATTCCATCATTTTCTCTTCCAATTCTCTTGAGATAATATATCTAGGATTATATCAAGAACATAAATCTTTCAAGAATCATACATAAATCTTTGAAATTTCTTCAAGAACCAAGTTCCTCATAGTGTGGGCTTCAAGAATTATTTATTTCAAGTGTGGATAAAGTCTCAAGCACTAAAGTTCATCCAATTTCAAAGATTAAGGTATGTGGGGTTTTGAACAAGAACACTTCTTTTGTTCTTGTGCCCAAAGATTTAATTTCTATTGAATTTCATGAATTTTGCAAAATGGGTTTACACCCAAATTACTTTATCAAAGATTTATGAGATTTGAGCTATACAAGATTGATACATATGACTACTTCATTGTCTTATTTCTTAAATTAAGAATTTATGTCATGAGTTGTATATTGTTATCATGAAATGATAATTTCTAAGTGATTTATGATAAGTGTCATGATTTATGTTTTTCCATGAGAAGTTTGTCTATTGAATATATATTGATATTGAGCTTGAGAGTCAAGAACGAGTTCTATGATGTTTTTTGGAAGATTTGATACTTGATATAATTTGATAAGCAAGTGTACTTGATGATGAGAAAGATTATTTTAAGATTTAGTCGAGTTAGGAATCCATAAGTTGATTATGATTTACAAGTGAGATATATATTTATATTTTGGTCTTCATGATAGACCCTTGAGTTGATTAAGGTGGATTTCCTAACGCGTTCTGAGCTTATGTCTAGGAGTAGTATTAGCATCGAGCGGGAAGTATGGGTTCAGTGCATCCTACTTTCCCAGAACTACGTGCCACTGTAGGATTAAGATTAAGGGCTAAAGGCTATGACAGTTATCACTAAAGTTAAGGTTCTACTCCGATGGCAAGGATAGAACAGCTCTCCCCAACGTGGGTAAGACTTTGGACTCCATGTAAGCTCACATGATTTATGTCAGATATAAGAAACTCCCATGTACATAATAGTCCAAGTTTCATGAGTTACAGAGTCACTCTAAGTTATGAGTCAAAGAGATTGAGTTGAGTCCAACGGTTTGTGAGATTTATGAAGCATGTGTAATTATTGATGATTTATGGAAAATATGTTTCAGGTAACTCAAGCGAAGAGAGTCATTATTATCAGCATGCATGATTTTCTTATACATTTATGATATTATTTAAATGTTACTTGCACCCCTACATACTCAGTACATTCCCAAGTACTAATTCCCATACTCTTCTGTGTTCTATATTTTCTCGTGATGTAGGTTCAGGTGCTCAGTATCAGCAGCGACAGTGATGTTCGAGTACCTCCATCGACATTCGTACAATTGGTGAGTCCTCATGGTTTGAGGACCTATGTCCCCGATTTTTGTCTTGATAGTAAAAGGTTATTTATTTCTCGTTCAGTACGGGTCAGTTAGGGATATGTCCTAATGGCTCCTCAGTCTTATGTAGTAGAGGCTTTGTCAGACTAGATTACCAGTATGTATAGAACTTTAGTATTTTAATTATACAGGATAGTATTTCTTTGTATTCTAGTATGTTCATGACATGATTATTCTTCTTTATTACAGCTTGATTATTATCATAGTGAGTTGTAGAGGTGATGACAGGCTCAGAGGGTTAGCTTGAGATCGCGTGTGGCCTTAAGCACCGTGTGAAATCTTTGGATGGGATCTTGGGGCGTTACAATCTTGGTATCAGAGCCTAAGGTTTAAAGGAGTCCTAGGGAGTCTGAAAAACCGCATTATGTAGAGTCTTGATCATCGGTGTGTAGCGCGCCACATCTATGAGAAAGAGGCTACGGGATATTTTAGGAAAAGTCATTTTTTCTTTCAGATATCTTTCGTGCCTATGACTATTTCTCTCTACTATTAATTCGTGCTATCTTATGATAGAAAATTCCTTCTCGTAGAGCTTACAGAAACAACTAACGGCCTCAACTTGTTGATCCCTTAAATGAGATGGTGACTCATGCCGAATTTCGGGCAGTTTTTCAGGCACTAGCCTAGGTAGTTACCGCCAATGCTCAGGCCAATGTTCAGGATGCTGTTCCACCTCTGCAAGAAGGTAATTCTATAGAAAATTAAGTTCGGGATTTTATGCGGATGAATCCGCTAGAGTTTTATGGGTCAATGGTAGGTAAGGACCCACAGATGTATCTTGATGAGGTGAAAAAAATCACCCAAATTATGCATGTAACAGAGGAAGCAAGTGTGGAGCTAGCTTCCTATCGCTTGAAAAATATTGCTTATAATTGGGTGGAGTTGTGGAGGAAGAGTAGAGGGGAGGATGCCGCTCCCATGACTTGGCAGTTATTTCAGGACGCGTTCTTAGACCGATTCTTTCCCCCGGAGCAGAGGAAAGCAAAACTTGAAGAATTTATGAACTTGAGACAAGGCTCCATGACAGTTAAGGAATATTGTCTTAAATTTAACCGATCGTCTAAGTATGCTCCCGGTATGATGGATGATTCCAGGACCAGTATGAGTAAGTTTTTGACTGGCGTATCGAGCTATGTTGTGAAAAAGTGTAGGTTTTCTATGCTCAATAGGGACATGGATCTTTCTAGATTAATGATACATACCTAGCAGATTGAAGCGGATAAGGTAAAAGAAAGAGAGAGTAAGAGGGAATAAGAGAGTTAGATCAGAGCAGCAGGGGTATAGTCAGAGTAGATTTTCTGGAGAGATCTGCCCTCAGTTTCAGAGTTGTTCTTTTGTGTAAGCACTGTCATCATCTAGTACTCTCGTATCCAGAGTCAGGCAGGAGCAGGGTAATAGACCTACTGTGTCTAGGTCTTAGGACAGTGTGATTAATAGACCTAACTATCCCCCATGTGCTAAGTATGGTAGAACGCATCCTGAAGAGTGTATGGCTAACCAGAGAGGTTGTTTTGGTTGTGGTAAGTTGGGCCACAAATTTATGGATTGCCCATATGCTAGACAGGGGAGCCGTGATGTTCGTCCCCAGAGTCAGGCTATTAGTGCTCCAGCCCCTTAGGTTCGTCCTACTCCTTCTCAGGGTGCCTCGTCTAGTACTATCGGTGGTCAATGCCAGAATTGCTTTTATGCTATACCACCCCTCCAGGAGCAGGAGGATTCACCAGATATTATTACTGGTATGCTCCGTGTATTTCATTTTGATGTGTATGTGTTGATGGACCCTGGGTCAAGTCTTTCTTATGTGACTCTGTTAGTGGCTGTGAATTTTGAGATAAATGCTGAAAAGATTCCTGAGACTTTTCTAGTTTCTACTTCAGTAGGTGAACCTGTTGTTGCTAAGCAAGTATATAAGAAGTGTCCTATCACTGTCCTTCATAGAGTTATGTTTGCAAATTTGATTGAGCTAGACATGGTTGATTTTGAAATTATTCTGGGTATGGATTGGCTTCACTCTTGTTATGCGTCTATAGACTGTCGTAGTTGTGTAGTCAAGTTTCAGTTTCCCAATAAGCCAGCCTTTGAGTGGTCCAGAAATTCTGTATCTCCCAGGAGTTATTTCATATCCTATCTTAAAGCTAGGAAATTGATATCCAAGGGTTGCATCTATCATTTTCTTTGAGTTAAAGATGCTAAGTTTGAGACTCCGACCATTCAGTCGATTAGCATTGTTAATGAGTTTTGTGATGTTTTTTCAGAAGATCTCCTAGGGGTACCTCCCAATAGAGAGATAGAATTTGGGATTGATCTTCTCCCTGACACACAACCTATTTCTATTCCTCCATATCGTATGGCCCCTGCAGAACTTAAGGAGTTGAAAGAGAAACTTAAAGATCTTCTAGATAAGGGTTTCATAAGGCCTAGCGTATCTCCTTGGGGTGCACCCGTTCTGTTTTTGCGAAATAAAGATAGTTCATTACGGATGTGCATTAATTATCGTTAGCTTAACAAGGTCACAGTCAAGAACAAGTACCCTCTTCCTAGAATTGATGACCTGTTTGATCAGCTGCAAGGTGCTAACTATTTCTCAAAAATAGACTTGAGATCCGATTATCACCAGCTTAAAGTTAGGGAGTGTGATATTCCAAAGATAGCTTTTCACACCCGATATGGTCATTTTGAGTTCTTGGTCATGTCCTTCGGGATAACAAATTCCCCAGCAGCCTTTATGGACCTCATGAATCAGGTGTTCAGATAGTACCTGGATATATTTGTTATTGTGTTCATAGATGATATTCTTGTATACTCCCAAAGTGAGAACGACCATGTAGATCATCTCCGAATAGTCTTGAAAACCCTTAGAGATCATCAACTATTTGCCAAATTTAGCAAGTGTGAATTTTGGCTAAGGTCAGTTGATTTTTTGGGTCATATTATTTCTTTTGAAGGTATTCGAGTTGACCCTCAAAACATAGAAGCTATGAAAAATTGGCCTAGACCTATTTCCCCGTCTGATATTAGGATTTTCTTGGGTCTAGCTGGCTACTACCGTCGTTTTGTTGAGGGTTTCTCTTCCATTGCGCCTCCTTTGACTCGGTTGACCCAAAAGAAAATTGAATTCCTGTGGTCTGATCTTGCAAGAAGAGTTTTCAAGAGTTGAAGACTCGACTCACTTCCGCCCCTGCGTGACCCTTCCAAATGGTGTAGATGATTTTGTGGTGTACTGTGATGCATATAGAGTTGGGTTGGGTTGCATGTTGATGCAGAAAAGTAAGGTTATAGCCTATGCCTCCAGACAGTTGAAACCACATGAGAAAAACTACCCGACCCATGACCTTGAGTTAGCTGCAGTGGTTTTTGCCTTGAAAATCTAGAGACACTATTTGTACGGTGTTCATGTTGATGTCTTTATGGATCACAAGAGTTTGTAGTATGTGCTTACTCAGAGAGAGTTGAATCTTCGTCAGAGGCGATGGTTAAAATTGGTAAAGGACTATGATATGAATGTGTTGTATCACCCGGGCAAGGCTAATGTAGTGGCAGATGCCCTTAGCAGGTCGTCCATGGGTAGTGTAGCACAGATCGAGGAAGATAGAAAGGAGTTAGCTCGTGAGGTGCATCGTCTGGCTAGGTTAGGAGTTAGATTGCTTGATTTAGCTGAGGGTAATGTTTGGGTCCAGAGTAGTTCTGAGTCTTCTCTAGTTTCAGAAGTAAAGGAGAAGCAAGATATAGATCCTAGTTTGGTCAGACTGAAGGAGTCAGTTAAATACCAAAAGGTGGAGGTTTTTTCCCAAGGGGGAGATGGTGTATTGAGATTTTAGAATAGATTATGTGTGCCTGATGTTGATGATTTAAGGTAGAGAATTATGGCTGAAGCGCATGGCGCGCGATATTCTATTCCTCCCGATGCTACCAAGATGTACCGCGATTTGTGAGAAATCTATTGGTGGAATGGTATGAAAAAGGATATAGTAAAATTTGTAGAGAAGTGTACAACTTGCCAACATGTTAATATAGAACACCAAATACTCGGTGTAATGATGCAAGAATTCAGTATTCCTACTTGGAAGTGGGAGGAAGTAAATATGGATTTTGTGACTGGTTTACCTCCTTCTCGACGTCATCATGATTCGATTTGGGTCGTTGTAGACAGGTTGACTAAGTCCACGTATTTCTTGCCAGTGCATATATCATTCACTGCTGAGGACTATGCTAAGTTGTGCATTCGAGAGTTAGTCAGGTTTCATGAAGTTCCTTTGTCTATTATTTCCGACAGGGGTACTCAATTTACTTCTCATTTTTGGAGGGATTTTCAGAAGGGTCTTGGTACCCAAGTTCATCTTAACTCCGTTTTTCATCCGCAGACCGATGGTCAGGCTGAGAAGACTATCCAGACCTTGGAGGATATGTTGAGGGCATGTATTCTTGATTTCAAAGGAAGTTGGGATGAACATTTTCCATTGATTGAATTTGCTTACAACAATAGTTTTCATGCTAGCATTGGAATGGCTCCATTTGAGGCTTTATTCGAAAGGCGATATAGATTACCCATAGGTTGGTTTGAAGTGGGTGAAGCCGCTGTGAGTTGACCTGATGTTGTGTTTGAGGCTATGGAGAAAGTTAAGATGATTCGAGAAAGGTTGAAGACAACCCAGAGTCATCAGAAGTCATATGCAGATGTGAGAAGAAGAGCTCTTGAGTTTGAGGTTAATGATCTGGTGTACTTGAAGATTTCACCCATGAAGGGGGTTAAAAGATTTGGTAAGAAAGGGAAGCTTAGTCCCCGATACGTTGTCCCTTATAGAGTTTTGAATCGTGTTGGGAAAGCAGCTTACGAGATTGAATTGCCTGCCGAGTTATCAGCTGTCCATCATATCTTTCACGTTTCTATGCTCAAGAAGCACATTGGTGATTCTGTTGTTGTTGATCCGTCAGAAAGTTTCGATGTTTAGGATAGTCTTTCGTATGATGAAGTTCCGGTTGAAATCCTAGATTATCAAGTTCGTAGACTAAGAAATAAGGAAGTTCCCTTGGTCAAAGTTCTGTTGCGAAATCAATCAGTCGAGGGTGCTACTTGGGAAGCAGAAGAAGATATGCAAACCAGATACCCTCATCTCTTCTCCGTGAGTTTAAATTAAGATGAAGGTACTATTCTTCCCTAATCCAGTTTCCTTCTAATCCTGTGTATTCAGCTATAGGGTTATTCTCTCTATGATTCATGCATTTTGTGAAGTACTTGAAAGTTTAGAATAAAGTAATCCCTTTTAGTGAGTCGTTCCAGCTATACGTCCTCATTTTCTCCTCTTCTTGGCCTATCCAGCCACATTCGAGGACGAATGTTTCCAAGGGGGAGATATTGTAATACCCCAAGACTCTAACTAATAGTGCAACCATGAATCAAGCTCATGAGAAATAAATTATAATGTTTTGGGTTGTTTTCTGATCAAGGATGGTGTGTATTAAGGACTTAAAGATGTCCTAACGATTGAGTGAATCAAAACATTCCTTACCGATAGAATTCTTGAGAAGGATATTGGTATAGTCAACTTTAAACGGGCATATCTCTCTTTATACTTGAAATTTTTTAGTTCATGACCTATCAACAGATAGATAATTGAATTATATTTCCAATGATACTAATTTCGCTAAAATCCGATACCGGAGCAAAGAGTTATACGCATTTTACTCCAGCATGTCAATCTGGAAAAGGGTGACGATGTTTCTGACGGCCTGTCACGTTTCTGACGACATTTCTGACGATGTCGTCACATTTCTGACTACATTTCTGACGACATCGTCAGCCTTAGGCAGAAAATCAAAAAATTCAACCCGTTTGTGATGACATTTCGTGACGGCCTATCACGGGTCTGACGCCCTGTCATGGATGTCGTCAGCTATTTTTTTCAGCAATTTAGAGACGTTTTTGCAAGGGTATTTTGGTCTTTTCCCATCTTTCGGAGGCCTCTATAAATATGAGAATCCCATACAAACCCTAATTCCATCATTTTCTCTTCCAATTCTCTTGAGATAATATATCTAGGGTTATATCAAGAACATAAATCTTCTAAGAATCATCCATAAATCTTCAAAATTTCTTCAAGAACCAAGTTCCTCATAGTGTGGGCTTCAAGAATTATTTATTTCAAGTGTGGATAAAGTCTCAAGCACTAAAGTTCATCCAATTTTAAAGATTAAGGTATGTGGGATTTTGAACAAGAACACTTCTTTCGTTCTTGTGCCCAAAGATTTAATTTCTATTGAATTTCATGAATTTTGTAAAGTGGGTTTACACCCAAATTACTTTATCACGGATTTATGAGATTTGAGCTATACAAGATTGACACATATGACTACTTCATTGTCTTATTTCTTAAATTAAGAATTTATGTCATGAGTTGTATATTGTTATCATGAAATGATAATTTCTAAGTGGTTTATGATAAGTGTCATGATTTATGTTTTTCCATGAGAAGTTTGTCTATTGAATATATATTGATATTGAGCTTGAGAGTCAAGAACGAGTTCTATGATGTTTTCTGGAAGATTTGATGCTTGATATAATTTGATAAGCAAGTGTACTTGATGATGAGAAAGATTATTTTGAGATTTAGTCGAGTTAGGAATCCACAAGTTGATTATGATTTACAAGTGAGATATATATTTCATGATAGACCCTTGAGTTGATTAAGGTGGATTTCCTAACGCTTTCTGAGCTTAAGTCTTGGAGTAGTATTTAGCACCAAGCGGGAAGTATAGGTTCAGTGTATCCCACTTCCCCAGAACTACGTGCCACCGTAGTATTAAGATTAAGGGCCAAAGGCCAAGACAGTTATCACTAAAGTTAAGGTTCTACTCCGATGGAAAGGATAGAACAGCTCTCCCCAACTTGGCCATGACGTTGGACTCCATGTAAGCTCATATGGTTTATGTCGTTTATAAGAAACTCCCAAGTCCATAATAGTCCAAGTTTCATGAGTTACCGAGTCACTCTAAGTCATGACTCAAAGAGTTTGAGTTGAGTCCAACGGTTTGTGAGATTTATGAAGCATGTGTTATTATTGATGATTTATGGAAAATATGTTTCAGGTAACTCAAGCGAAGAGAGTCATTATTATCAGCATGTATGATTTTCTTATACATTTATGATATTATTTAAATGTTGCCTGCACCCCTACATACTCAGTACATTCCCAAGTACTAATTCCCATACTCTTCTGTGTTCTATATTTTCTCGTGAATTAGGTTCAGGTGCTCAGTCTCAGCAGCGACAGTGATCTTTGAGTACCTTCAGCTAGATTCGTATAGTTGGTGAGTCCTCATGGTTCGAGGACCTATGTCCCCAATTTTTGTCTTGATAGTAGATGGTTGTTTATTTCCAGTTCAGTACGGGTCAGTTGGGGATTTGTCCCAATGGATCCCCAGTCTTATGTAGCAGAGGCTTTGTCAGCCTAGAGTACCAATATGTACAGAACTTCAGTATTTTGATTGTACAGGATAGTATTTTTTTGTATTTCAGTATATTCATGACATGATTATTCTTCTTTATTACAGCTTGATTATTGTCATAGTGAGTTATAGAGGTGATAAGAGGCTCAGAGGGTTAGCTTGAGGTCACGTGTGGCCTTAAGCACCATGTGACATCTTGGGATGGGATCTTGGGGCATTACAGTAGTAGACCTACTAGGGTGTTGACTATGATGGGGGTCAAAGTTGTATCTGAATAAGTTGCAAAGCTCTGTTCTAGATTGTAAGGTCTTTGAGAACTCAACATGCTTTTTATAAAAGTCAAATATTGAATAGATTCCATGATTTTTTTTTAATTGCATTGATGGAACCCTGTCTAAATCCATGTCACATTCAAGGATATAAAATAAGGTTAGAAATGCAGTATGCTAACTATAATTAGAGTGGTAAAATCTGAATTTTTGTTCAAGATGATATTCAATTGACAATTCAACTTAAATTTTTGGATGGGAAGGATATTGTTAACACTTCCGTGTACCCCAAGTGTTTTGTTGAGAGAGGTTATAATTATAGAATGATAATTACTATGAGTGATGCTATGAATATGCCTTGGGTGATAGGAGGGGACTTTAATATTATTTTACACAAGGAGGAGAATATTGGAGGTTTGATAATATATCATCAAGAGTATAAATTTTTTTGCTTTTTGTGTGAATTTCTATGAAATGTTTGACATCGGGTTTAAAGGGAGCCCATTTAATTGGTTGAATGAGAGAGCTAATACATATTACATTTCAAATGTCTTGATAGGGTGTTGATGAATTAGAATTGGTAGGGGTTATTTCTAAATGTAGAAGTAGAACACCTTTCCATGATAGGATCAGATCATCCTCCTCTATTACTAACTTATGGGGGACAGTGATACAAGAATCAACTACTAAAATGAAATTAAGGCCTAAAGAAACAAAAAAACAGCAACTAGAAGAAAGGGAGATGAAGATGAAATGCATAAAAGTAAGGGGATAGTAGTGAGACATACACTCGCACCAATGAATAGCACCAAGGTGTGTAGAAAACACCAAGACACACAATACCAATGAGAGATAACATAACACTCTTAGGTGGACAAAAGGAATTCACACTCCTCAATCACACCTTTCTTGCCAATTGATCAACACAAGTGAAATCCATCAAATGTATTAATCCCTAGTTTCGATGTCTTTTCCAAGACCTAAACTAAGATGGATTTTCTAAGCCCTACACTAAGGAAATAAAAATACAACTTGAGTAATACTCAATCAATTCATCAAAGTCTAATGAAAAAAGAAGCTAAATGGTCTATTTATACTTATTACAAACAAAGACTAAAATACCCTTAATGAAGGATGCTCCTTTGGAGTGTAAAAGAGAGTCATCAAAAGAAAATATTTCCCTTAATGATCGCAAGTATAGGCGGCCTTGGAGTGTAAGGACCCTTTCTCTAATATTCAACTTGAACAAGGCTTTGTAATAATTCCAAAAGGTCTTCAAGCACTTGCAAATCCGAGGCTTGAACATTTGACAATCCAAAGCGTGAACCTTTTATAAGACCTTGTAATCCTTGTGCTCTTTATGCTTGTATCATCCCCTCCATTTTGAAAGGAATTTGACCTCAAATTCAAACCTTGTAAACCCAAAGAGAGGGAAAACAAGCACACATTCCTCATGATAGGAGGGTTAGGGTTAGTGTAACAATTGATATAAGCACGCAAAGGGGGTACTCTTTTGATATACAACCAGCAATCCTTTGTTTTGACAATGAAATATTTAGTATGAACATTACAAAGGACATGGCCAATATAGACATCAAGGAGTAAAGAACACAATCTGATACTATCACATATATCATCAAGCCAAGGTTGTTCACATTTGAAATATATCCATGGGTCATTTGGGTGTGACATGAAGAGCTTAGCATGAATGGAACAAAGGAAGAGTATTTGAAAAATATCATGAGATAAGGAAACTACAATGGTCTTAATGGCTTTACTACACCCAAAAGGTAAGACTACCTTTGGATTAGGAACCTTAAGATACAATTCTTTCATTACCTCTACAAAGGACTTTATTAAGTATGGTGCCACTATTGATCTTAAGGTTCACCTCACCCACATATCATTATCATTCCAACATGAAAACCAGACACCAAAATTCCTACCTCTACATAATAACAATTCAAAATTAACATGGTTATCATCATAGGTAAAGAGGTAGTATAGAAAGGAATCAAGTGTGAAGACATTATACCGAGGGGGTACACTTTTAAAATTCAACCAGCAATCCCTTGTTTTGTTCATGAAGTACTTAGTATATGCATCACAAAGGATAGGGTAAAATTAAACATCAAAGGAAAACAAGCACAAACCGCGACAATTCCTTCTCCACCCCACTAGTGTGCCGGGATCAAATGGATGATGTAGCCAAGGGTATAAACTGAGATTACACATCCTTTGTGCGAGAGGATTAAAATCATAATCTACCAAGGAATTACTCACAACTTTGCCATACACATGATCACTATGAACTAGGCTAATCTCGCGGCGTTCATCACATAAGTTAAATGAAGCATACCCAATATCATGATCAACATTACAAGTATGAACACCAACTTGAGGATTTTCAATTATGCCATTCCCTTGTTCAAGTAGTGAGCTATTCTTAGGGGTACATTGAGAATTATACACAATAAGAGAACTACCAAGGAGAGATTCATGCTTTTCTACACTAGGTAAACCCAAAATCACATAACCTTGGCCACTAATAACCACATCATAACATTTTAAACTTAAGGGAGTGTAGAATGTACCATAGTGACTTTGGTTTGTACTAGGAAAGCCCGTATGCCTTGTACTCTCGGACAAGCATGCACTTGGAACACAAACATGTTTTGGAGGGACTTCACTTGCATTTTTATTTGGAATCATATCATCTTGTACCTGCACCTAAGTGTATATTAAAAACTTAAACACACCTCACCACTGATGGATAACACTTCATTCTTAGTTGGACATAAAGGGATCAACTCCTCAAGCACCTAACCTTTCTTGCAAAAATGTCAACAAGAGTGATTCCACACTCAATGATGACCCTAGTTTCAATGTCTTTTCCAAGACCTATACTACAATGGCTTTTCTAAGCCCTACACTAAGGAAAGAAATACAATTTGAGTTTCACTCAATCAATTCTTCAAAAAAAAGGAAAAATGGAAGCTAAAGGTCTATTTATACTTATTACAAACAAAGACTAAAATACCCTTAATGAAGGGTGCTCCTTTGGAGTGTAAAAGAGAGCCATCAAAAGGAAATATTGCCCTTAGTGATCCTAAGTATAGGCGTCCTTGGAGTGTAAGGACCCTTTCTCCAATCTTCAACTTGAACAAGGCTTTGTAATAGTTCCAAAAGGTCTTTAAGAACTTGCAAATCTAAGGCTTGAACCTTTGACAATATGAAGCGTGAACCTTTGATAAGACCTTATAATCCTTGTGCTCTATATGCTTGTATCAGATAGGCTATGCATATTGCTTGACCAATCATGCTTTTGAAATCTTGGATTAAGTCTACTACTTTCAATGATGTAGCAAAGGAGAGTTAGAGGGACATTGGTTCCGATGATGTATTTATCAAGTTAATATAGAAGATGAAAAATACAAATCTTGTTGTCTAAAAATGAAGCATAAAAAGTTTGGAGACTTTTTCAGCCAATTAAAGATAAGGAAGATATTGTTATAATTATAGAAGACTTAATTAAGGAACATCCCTCTGACAATTATAGAATGGTGTTGTAACATACACACATTAAACTAAATAAGTATCTACATTATGTGAAAGAATACTAGAGGAATAAAGCCGACTGTTAATGGTTTTCTGAGGGTGACAGTGATACTAATTCTTTTCATAGCTTAGTAAATGAATGTAGGAAAAGATTAAGCATTAATAGGATTGGGAAAAAATAGAGGTTGGGCTGAAAATCAAGAATAAGTGGATGTTGAAGCTATTCAATTCTATCAAGATTAATTTACTTCTGTAATTGCCAATGTATAATTGAATTTACTTAATAATATTTCTTCTTGAATTAATGCTACCGATAATCAAATATTGATTTCTATGCCTGCACAGGTGGAAGTTAAAAGGGTGATCATCGTGCTAGATATAGATAGAGAAATTGGTCCAGGTGGTTTCACATGTCACTTTTATCAGATATGTTGGAGAGGTGCCCAATCTCAGGCTAGTGGGGCACAATTGGCTTTATTATGTCCTCTCTGTAGGTTTTGTGGCTGGTTACATTAGGATTTTATTGATGAAGGGGGGGTCAAGTGCTTCAAATATGGTCAACCAGGCCATATGCTTAGAAATTGTCCAGTTAGTAAGGTCGCTTCAGCAGTGAATAAGGCTCTGAATGCCTCTTTATCTGCTTCTACACTAAAAAGTGCTACTTCTGTATCTATTTCTTATTTTGGTACCAGCACAAGCTGAAATAGGTTATACATTTTTGGTCCTAACAGTAGTCTGAGGCATCACCTGATGTCGTTACTGGTATATTACAACTCTTTTCCTGTGACATATATTATTTACTTGATTCAGGGTCCAACCTCTCTCTTATAACCCCATTTGTCGCTGTGTATTTTGGTTTTGATCTTGAGGTTATTTTGGATCCTTTTTGTATTTCAACCCTGGTAATTGACTCTATGGTTGCTAAAAGAGTCAATAGCGGGTGTGTGGTATCTATGGTAGTAAGCAGATTTTGGTGGATTTTTTTAAATTAGATATAGTGGATTTTGTTGTCATTCTGGGGATGGATTGGTTACACTCATGCTCGTGTCCTTAGATTGTCGGACCCATAGGGTTGTCTTTAAGTTCCCTAGTGATCTGGTTATTAAATAGGAGGTGTTTCCTTAGATCCTAAGGGGAAGTATATATCATATCTTAGAGTTTGGAGGTTTATCTCTAAAGGGTGTCTCTATCATTTAGTTTGGGTTAAAGAATCTAACTCGGAAGGTCCTTCATTGCATTTAATTCTAGTAGTGAATGAGTTTCCTGAGGTCTTTACAAATAATCTTATTGGTGTTCCACTGTATAGGGCGATTGAGTTTGGGATTGATTTAGTTTTGGAAACTCATCCAATATCTATTCCTCCTTATAGAATGACTCCGCCTGAGTTAAAGAGACTCAAGGAGTAACTTAAGGATTCTTTAGAAAAGGGTTGCATCTGTTCTAGTGTGTCCCCATAGGGTGCACTGGTGTATTTGTGTGTAATAAGGATGGTTCCTTTCGGATGTGTATTGACTATCGACAGTTGAATAAGGTGATGGTTAAGAAACAAGCATCCTCTTTCTAGAATAGATGACTTGTTTGATCAGTTGCAAGGTGCCAAATTCTTTTCAAATATAGATGGATTTTCATATCCAGTATAGGAACTTTGAGTTCTTAGTTATGTCATTTAGTTTAACCAATACCCCAGCGATATTCATAGATTTGATAAATAAGGTATTTTATCAGCTTCTAGATCTATTTGTTATTGTGATCATTGATGGCATTTTGGCGTACTCTAAGAGTAAGGTGGATCATGCCAATCACCTTCGTATAGTGTTGCATACCTTGAAATAAAATCAGGTGTATGCCAAATTCTCAAAATGTGAATTTAGGTTGAATGTTGTCACTTTTTTGGGTTATATTATTTTTAGTGAGGGGATCATGGTGGATTCACAAAAGCTGACAGTGGTTAAAAAATGGCCTAGACCCACGACTCCAACTGATATTCTGAGCTTCTTAGGTTTGGTCAAGTACTATATGAGGTTTCTGGAGAGGTTTTAGATAATAGCTTCCCCATTGATTAAGCTTAGGAGAAGGTAAAGTTCTCTTGGTCGGCTGCTTGTGTGGTTAGTTTTGAGAAGCTGAAGGATAAGCTAACTTCAGTTCCAATTTTGACTTTGCCTGAAGGCAATAAGGAACTCATGGTTTAATATATCCCAAGTGGGACTTGGATTTGATTTGATACAGCATGGGAAGGTGATTTCCTATGCTTCTAGGTAGTTAAAGGTACATGAGAGGAGTTATTTGACTCATGATTTGGAGCTTTTAGCGGGGGTGTTTGCATTGAAAATCAAGTGGAACTATTTATATAGAGTACACGTGCACATCTTTCTTGATCATAAAAGTCTACAGTATGTGTTTACTTAGAAAGAGCTTAATCTCAGGCAGAAGAGATGACTTGAGCTTTTCAAAGACTATGATATGAGTCTTTACTACCATCTAAGTAAGGCTAATGTTGTTGTTGATGCTCTTAGTAAGATGTCCATGGGGAGTTTAGATAATGTGGATAAGGACAAGTGGGAGTTGGTGAAGGATATTCACCGCTTGCTAATCATGGAGTTTGCCTTTTGGACTTTAAGAATGGTAGTGTGTTGGTACATGGAGTGGTTCGGTCATTTCTTGGTGCAGAAATCAAGGAGAAGCAAATGCTATATCCTATCTTGACAAAAATCAAAGGTGATGTAGATGGGGAAAAGGTAATGGTATTTGAGATCAATGGTGTTGGTACCTTGGGGTATTAAGGGAGGTTATATTTTTCTGACATTGATGGTTTGCATGAAAGGGGATTGTTTGAGGCACATGAATACGCTTTGTTGTTGATCCTGATTCGACAAAAATGTATCATGATCTCAAGAAGATGTATTGGTGGAATGGCATGAAGAGGGATATGACTAATTTTGTGGCCAAATATTTGGTGTGCCAACAAGTAAAAGTTGAGCACATGAGGTTTGTAGGCTTGTAACAGAAAATTGAACTGCTTGAATAAAAATGGGAAGTGATCAACATGGATTTAGTTATCAGTCTTCCTTGGTATCAAAACTAATTTAATTTAATTTGGGTCATCGTGGATAGGATGACAAAGTCTGCTCACTGCTTACAGGTGGGGACTAACTTTTTGGATGAGGATTATGCGAGGTTGAATTTTCATAAGATTGTGAAGCTTCATAGGGTACCTTTTTTGGTTATCTCTGATTGAGGTACGCTATTTCATCTCACTTTTGGCAGTCATTTCAGAAGGGGTTGGGTACTAAGGTTAGTTTGAGTATTTTTTTTCACTCGTAAAGGGATGGGAAAGTAGAAAGGACTATTACGACACGAGAAAATATGTTTTGTGCATGTATGATTGATTATGGTAATAATTGGGTTAAGCATGTACCTCTTGTAGAGTTTGCTTACAACAATAGCTATCATTCTAGCATTGGGATGGCCCTTTTTGAGGCATTGTATGATAGGAGGTGCAGATCTCTTATTGGATGGTTCAAACTTTGTGAGGTGGATATTTTTAGCCGGTATTGGGTTTACCAGGCTACAAAAATGGTAAAGGTGATTTTGGATAGGCTGAAGGTTGCCCGAAGTTACCAAAACTCCTAAGCTGACAAAAAGCGTAGGGACTTGGAGTTTGAGGTTGGGATAGGGTGTTCCTAAATGTGTCTCCCATGAAGAGAGTAATGCATTATTGGAAAAAGGGGAAGCTCAATCCCTGGTATGTTGGTCCTTATGTGGTTTTGCGGAGGGCTGGTAATGTTACGTATGAATTAGAGTTTTTTTCAAGTTTGAGCTCCATTTATTCGTTATTCCACGTCTCTATGTTGATAAATTATATTGGTAATCCTTCATCAGTTGTTCTTTTAGAAGGATTGGGTATCTCAGATTCTCTATCTTATGAAGAAATACCAGTTGAGATCTTGGATCGACAGGTTTGTCGATTGCTGACCAAGGATGTAGCTTTGATTAAGGTTCTATGGCAGAACCACAAGGTGGAAGAAGCTACTTTGGAAGTGAAAGAGGACATGAAATCCAAGTATCCGTATTTATTTTCTGCTCCAGATATTTGTGCGGAAGGTATGTTCTTGATCACATCTTTGTTTTTATAACTTCATTAAAGGAAGGTTTATTTCCTTGAATCTTTGTTTTCTAAATTAGTAAAATGTTGGAATGGTTATGTTGTGGTGTAATTCGTGTTTGTACTACCTTTCCCATCATTTAAGGATGAATGATCATAGTGTGGGAGAATGAAACACCCTGGGTTTTGAACTTTAGCAAATTTCTCCATTTTGGATCTTTTGGACATCATACGACTCACCATACTAATCATATGATAAGGTACGAGTTAGGTTACCCAGTCGTATATTGTCCAGTGTTAGGTGGTGTTGGGAGGTTGAGTTTTTAATAGGTATGACTATATGGGTACGAGTCGTATGGTTGGTGATGGGTCATTAGTTTGGGTTTTTCTTCACTTAATCTGAAACTTATTAACTTAACTTAGATCCGAGTATGAGTGGATTTAGTTTACCATGAGTCGTTAGATAGGGTAAAAGTGGTATAGTCCAACTCGTATGTTGGACAGTGTTCAACCCCTTTTGATTCTATTATGGGTATAGGTTAAGGGTACTGGTCCTACACTTGGGTACGATTGGGGCTTGGTGGCCGTATAATGGACAATATTGGGGGTCCAAGGGATGCCTAGGGTATGAGTGATGGGTACCACTCATATGATAGGGCACGGGTAGTATGGTGGAGTCATACCCTCCTATGGGAGATTAATATAATAATTTGGGGGTACTCTGAAACCCACTCTTTGAACTTGATTTTAAATATGGAAAATTTCATAGTTTAACTTTTTTTTGAACCTAATGCATTGTATTAAAGGATAAATAAATGAAAATGGTTTTGGATAGCCTTGGTAGCCTTGGTTTTGGATTTTAAATGGAACTTGGGAGTCCAATTTGGTTATGTGGATTTGGTTTGGCATAATTAATTTAGCTTGCAAACATATTGGTATGACGATACCGACTGGTAAATGCCTTAATGAATGACTCCTGGCTAAATATTTGTTTTATATGCAAATTTTTTAAATTTGGGCTTCAAAGGAATTATGTAGCTCACCGTGAAGGTGTAAGTCCCGTGGAGACGAACACTGGAAACCACATTTACCGGAGTTGGAGGTCTATATGAACGTGTGCTTGATACACACTTGATATATATATATATGTATTACCTTAGTGAATTTAGTTTTTCCTTACTTCGTGTGGCTAGAACGCACTAGGGCCCTTTCAGCAGGGGGAGCTGAACCCATATGGCCCATGGATTTCTTTAGGATGGATCAAGCTATATAGTCCAGGTTAAATCTTTAAACTCTCATGTTTATGACCCTTGTCCCTATCTCAGCATCCCATATATATGATTATAAATATGGAGCATATGGCTTATGAATGGATTTGGATAATTGCATTATTTTATCCTTATTCCCTGAGCTACATGTTAGTGCTTATCCTACTGATCGTCCCTGGATGCTACTTCATTTCATGATGTAGGGTCTGAAGGGTTTTTTGCTGCTCTTGTAATATGTTAGGTGGTTGAGAATGTCTATTGAGTTGCTTTGAAATGGTGAGCCTCCATCCTTTGGAAAGCCTTGTCATTTCATTATTCTTTCTTTATTGTCATAGTACTTTTGGCTTCTTTTTGTTCATAGTCGGGGGGCATATCCCGACTTGGATGTTATTATACTTTTAGAGGCTTTCATTGACAGGTGTGGGTGAATTATTATTTGAGTTCTTTAAATCATTTTGATTCATTTATTCCTATCTCTATTATCTTTGGTTTGATTGGTTTCTGCTTTATTCTTATGTTTATTATGATCTTGAGGTAACTCGATGGGGGTGGTCTCCGATCCATGGTGGGCTTGAGATATCTATCACGACTAGGACCTAGTTTGGGTCGTGACATTAATGAACCATATTAGTGATAAGCCATACCCTATAGATTATACCAATAAATCATAGCTAACCATTCCTTTACTCTTAAGTATAAATCAAATAAAGTATCATATTAGTAGGTCTCATGCATAATCATGTCTATTATCCATATTATTGACCATATCCAGAGACCATATCAATACTAATATTCATAAAAAATATTACTAATTAGATCCGAAATTCATATTAATACCTATATCTATAGACACCCATCTTATCTAAAGGTTGTTTACCGCATTTATATGCCACATCATTTTTATAAGCCTATATATATATATAGTCCATATCATATCTATAAGCCATATTTTATATATATAATCCATATCATACCCATAATCACATGCATAAGTCATAAATCATACTTATAAATTATACCATTAGTCACACATAAGGGCAACAACATTAGTAATACTCAAAATTTGCATCCATCATTCCATACCCAATTAACATACTCAATAATTGTATTAAACCCTATCAAGTGTCAACCTACCACTAATAAAAGTATGTCATATGCCAACGAGTCTATAAGGTTATCATAAGTCTTGGCCAAAGGTGTGCCAAAAGGGCCTACTGGAAATATCTAAAGATTCTCTTAGGTAATTTCTACCCTAGACTTGAAACACCTGGGTTTTGGCCCTTGAAAATTATCTTAATTTTGAGATTTTTGTTGATTATATGACTCACCATATATGTCGTATGGTGTGGGTATAGTTTAGGTGACCCAACTCATAAGTTGTCCAGTGTGTGGTGGTTAGGGTTTTATTGTGGTTATGACTTGGTGGGTACAGGTCGTATGGTTGGTGACGGTTCATTGGGTTGGTTATTAGATTAACATGAAACTTGGTAACTTGACTTGTCTCTAAGTATGAGTGGCTCACTATGAGCTGTGAGGATAGGGTACCAGTGGTATAGTGGAGTCATACGTTATCCAGTGTCCAACCCCCTAGATTCTATCTTGGATATGACTTATAGGTATTACTTATATGTTATAGGTACAAGTGGGGCAAGGAGAGTTGTATTTGGGATAGTGTGTGGATGTCCAATTTTTTGTTCTGGGTACGACTGGATGGTACCACTCGTATAATATGGGTATGAGTAGAGGAGTCCAACCGTACCCACCTGTGAGAATTTTTACAGTTTAAGTTGGGGGTTTACTGGACATTTCCCCTCTTAACCTTTTTTTCCCATGACTTAAAACACTTTTGGACTTTATTAACCTACTATTCCCAAGTCAAACACCATCAAAACACTCTTAAATCTCTCTCAAGCTCTTGGTTAAACAAGAGGCTAGAGTTTCCTCAAGGTGGTCAATTTAGGCACTCAAGGGTGGTTTCTCTCTACCTTCTCTGGTATCTAAGAAATGTTACTTCTCCCTCATTGTTAGTTCAAACTAAAAGTATGTTTTATTTAATGGTTTTCATGGCATTAGTATAGGTTTGCATTGGTTTTGAAATATATGTTGGGGTTTTGGTTAGTAATGGTTGGATGATGTTTTCCCATGTTTTATTTATGGTTTTTCATGTTATAATATTGGTTTGAATATGTGGTTGCATGAGAATGGTTAATTGGTTCTTGGTTTTTTGTTTTGGAAACTCTATGCCATCAACATGTTTGTTAAAATGCCAATGAGAATATTTTTATCATATAGTTTTACTTTTATTGAAAACCTTGCATTGCATAATATGGTAATGGAACACTAAATAATTTATTGAATTAAATAATTTGGAAAGGCCTTGGTGGCCATGGTTTTGATAGATTGGAAATCCTATGGGGTACATAGGAATCCCCTAAGTATTGGCTAATGACATTGGTTGCAAGTTATAGTCGATATGACGATACTACTTCATAATGTCTTGGTAATGAGATTTTGGAATTGGTGGTTGGATATGTGCTAAATATTTTAATTAGGCAATAATAGTGGGTTGTTATAGCTAACCGTGAAGGTGAGTCTAATGGACAGACACAAGAAACTCATGTTTGTTGACATAAAGGTTGGTTTAGGTGACTATATACTTGTGGGGTAAACAAGAATCCCCTAAGATTATACTTGTATATATGTATCATCGAGGGGGAAGGGTACACGAGAATTCTTGCCCCCTATGAAATCTCCAATTCATTCGACTAAATGCGTTGGGACCCATTCAGGGTGAATCACTTGACCCATATTGCCCATGGGTGAATTTAGGATAGTCAAGCTACACAACACAGATTAAGGTTTTAAATGCATGCTAAACCCGGTTCCCTTTCCCGGCATGGTAGATATGTATATATATGTGATTGCAAATGGTTATTTACTTTGGTTTTGAATAATGGCATTATATTTTCCTTATTACTGATTGCATGCTTGCATTCACATGCAAACCCGTCTTCAAGCACAGTATACCCACATGATTTAAGAACCGTCCATACCACTCTTCCTGCTTATTGATTGGATTCGGGGATGACATTTGTATCTGACTGAAGTGGTGAGCTTCTATACTTTGGAAGACTCCATTTCATGCATGGATATCTTTTTATTCTTTTATTTATTTCTTGGACATTGGTTTTGGCTATGGACGGGGGTATGCTCCGACCAAATTCTATTTTTTTGGTTATAGGATTTGTGTGACTAGTATGGGCATGGGCGGTATTAGTATTGGTGCCAGCCTTGTCATTGATATTGGTATTAAGGCTGACACTAGTTGAATATTTGATTATATTAGTGATTGGTTATGGTTATGGATTCCATTATTATTTTTGATTATTAATCATTTTATCATGTTATATGTTCGAAATTTATCTGACATAAGGTACAGGGCAGTTATAGTTGGGTATAAGGGATGGTCTCTTATCCTAGTTGGAATTGAGGCACCCATAACGACTAGGCCCTGGTTTAGGTCATGTCAGTTTGGTATCAGAGCCCTAGGTTCATGGTCACTTGGGAGTCTACTGAGCCATGTCGAGTAGAGTCTCTCTTAAGTGTGTGTAGCACGACACACTCATAAGGGAGAAGCTACAAGGTACTTAAGAATGTTTCTCTTTTTTGTATTCTATTTTCAAGCTGTAGAGTCTAAGGTCCTAAAATTCTCCTCTAATTCCTATTTGTTTGATTTTTAGATCATGTCTCCTCAACGATCTGAAGCTCACAGAAACTCCTCTATACCAACTAAGGAAAATGTTGATGAAACCCATTCTACTCATAGGATCTATATCTAGTCTAAGGGACTAGTTCCCAACTATCCTTCTAGAGTTCCACCGGTTCTCTCTAGTCCATCTCAGACTCTTCAGGCTGAGTGAGGAACGCTGAGTTCTGTCAGTCCATTCACATGTTGGCACAGTTGGTAGATACTCAATCTTAGTGTGGTGTTCCTGTTACTCCATCTTCTGAGGCCACAAGGGTTAGCCTATTTAAGAGGTTGAACCCTCCAACCTTTACTGGTGTTAAGGTGGAGAAGGATCTTAAAGGTTTTCTGGATGTGATGGAAAAGATCTTTTGTGTCATGTATGTCATAAATATGGAGGGGGTAAAGTTTGCTCCTACCAACTGAAGGATGTGGTGTACCAATGGTATAAGGAATAGGATCAGGAAAGGGGTAACGATAATGAGTCATCTTTGTGGAAGGAATTTTCTAATGTTTTTTTGGACCGCTTCTTTCCTTAAGAATTGAAGGAAACAAAAGCAGAAGAGATTGTTAGTCTAATGCAGGGTAAAATGTCAGTTATGAAGTATGGCTTAAAGTTTCTCTAGTTTTCACTGTATGCTTCGGAGTTGGTTTCTGGTATGAGGGAGAGGATGAGGAAGTCAGCTTCCAGGTTTTCCCTAGCGTTGATTTAGGAAAGTAAAATAGCCTGATTGATCAAGGACATAGAAATCTCTAAGTTGGTTATGTAGATGTAATAGGTAGAGAAAGGAAAAAAGGAGTACGTTGAGATAGGGAAGAGGCAGGGCAAACAACTTAGGTTCTCTGAGCAGGGTGGTGGCCAACAATAGAGTGGCAGGGATGGTGGGAAGTGGCCAAAGAAAAAGTGGTTGTGTCTTACTTGACGGCTGGTCCTCCCTACCCAAAGTCATCGAGTTCCAGGCGATTCCAAGGTGGGGACAACTTCAGGGAACAAGGTGCCTAATATCAGGCTAGTGGGTCCCAACAAACTATCATATCTACCCTGCAGGTTTCATGGTAGATTGTATCAGGGTTTCTGTGATGAGGGGAGGGACAAGTGCTTCAACTGTGGTCAACCAAGACATATGCTTAGAAACTGTCTTGTTGGTAAGGTTTCTTCAGGGGCGAATAAGGTTTTAGTTGCTTTATTATTAGCTTCGGAATCAAAGGGTGCACCATCTAGTTCCGACACAGGTCAGAACCATCTCTATTCTCTCACTACCCGACAGGAGTCGAGGCATCACTTGATGTCATGAATGGTATGTTGAAACTCTTTTCCCGTGATATATACTGTTTACTTTATATGGGGTCCACTCTCTCTTATGTGACCCTATTTGAGGCTGTGTATTTTGGTTTTGGTGCAAAGTATGTTTCAGACCTTTTTTTATTTCTACACCGGTAGGTGACTCTATGATTGCTAACAGAGTCTATAGGGGATCTGTGGTATCTGTTGGTAATAAAGAAACTTTGGTGTATCTGTTTGAATTCGATATGGTGGACTTTGATGTTATATTGGGGATAGATTAGTTGCACTCATGTTATGCATCTCTAAACGGACAGACTCGTAAAGTTGTCTTTAAATTCCATAATGAGCTAGTTGTTGAGTGGGTGGATGGTTCCCTAGCTCTGAAAGGGAAGTTCATATCATATCTTAGAGTTCAGAGATTAATCTCTAAGGGGTGTCTCTATCATCTAGTTTGGGTTAAAGATTCTTACTCGAACTGTCCTTCTTTGCAATCTGTCCTGGTGGTGAATGAATTTCCTAGGTCTTCCCTAATGACCTTCCTGGTGTTTCTCCTGATAGGGAGATTGTGTTTGGAATTGATCTTGTTTCCAACACTCGCCCAATTTCTAATCCTCAGTATAGAATGGCTTCGGTTGAGTTGAAGGATCTTAAGGAGCAACTAAAGGATCTTTAAGATAAAGGTTTCATCCATCCTAGTATTTCCCGGTGCAGTGCATTGGTATTATTAGTACGTAAAAAGGATGGTTCCCTTTGGATATGTATTGATTATCGGCAGTTAAATAAGGTGATGGTAAAGAATAAGTATCCTACTTCAAGGATAGATGATTTGTTTAATCAGTTGCAGGGTGCTAAGTTTTTCTCCAAGATTAAATTCCGATCGAGGTATCATGAGTTAAAGATTAGGGAGGAGGATATCCCTAAGACTACCTTCCATACCCGGTATAGGCATTTTAAGTTTTTGGTTATGCCTTTCGGGTTGACCATCGCTCCGATGACATTCATGGATTTGATGCATAGGGTTTTTCATTAGTTTCTAGATCTGTTTATCATTGTCTTCATAGAAGATAATTTGGTGTACTCTAAGAGAGAGTTGGATTATGTAAATCACCTCTGTATTGTATTACATACCTTGAAGGAGCGGCAGTTGTATGCCAAATTTTTGAAATGTGAATTCTAGTTGAACTCTTTCACTTTTCTAGGTCTAATCATATCTGGTGAAGGGATCATGGTAGATCCACAAAAAGTTGCAGTGGTGAAGAAGTGGTCTAGACCTATGACTTCAACTGACATTTGGAGCTTCTTAGGTTTAGCTGGTTATTATAGGAGGTTTGTGGAAAGTTTTTTGACTATAGCTTCCCCGTTGACTAAATTAACTCAGAAAAAGGTCAAGTTCCTGTGGTTTGATGCTTGTGAGGGTAATTTTGAGCATTTGAAGGATAAGATGACTTTGGCTCCGGTCTTAACTCTACCAGAAGGCATTGATGGGTTTGTAGTCTACTGTGATGCATCCCGTGTTGGACTTGGTTGCATTTTTATGTAGCATGGAAAGGTGATAGCTTATTTCTTTAGACAGTTGAAGGTGCATGAGAGGAATTATCCAACCCATGACTTGGAATTATTAGTCATGGTGTTTGCGTTAATAATACTGTCACTATTTGTATGGAGTGCATGTGGATATCTATTCTGATCATAAGAGCCTGCAGTATGTGTTTACTCAGAAAGAGCTTAACTATAGGCAAATGAGATGGCTTGAGTTTGTCAAGGATTATGACATAAGTCTTCAGTACCATCCAGGTAAAGCTAGTGTTGTTGTTGATGCTCTTAGCAGGTTATCCATGGGAGTCTAGATCATATGGATAAGGAGAAGTAGGAATTGGTGAATGATATTCACCGTTTGCCTAACCTTGGAGTTCATCACTTGGACTATGAGGATGGTGATGTGTTTGTGCAGGAGGTGGCGCAGTCATCTCTTTATTCTTAAATCAAGGAGAAGTAAATGTTAGATCCCATCTTGATGAGGATAAAGGATGATGTTGGTGGGAAAAAGGAGATGGCCTTTGAGATTAGTGGTGATGGTACTTTGCGGTACCAAGGGAGATTATGTGTTCCCGAAGTCGATGGTTTGCAAGAAAGGATCTTGGTTGAGGCGTATGAGTCGCGCTATATTGTTTACCCTGGTTCGACTAAAATATATCATGACCTCAAGGAGATATATTAGTGGAACAATATGAAAAGAGATGTGGCTAATTTTGTGGTCAAGTGCATAATGTGTAAGCAAGTGAAAATTGAGAACATGAGGCCCAGAGGATTGTATCAAGAAATTGATCTGCCTTAATGGAAGTGGGAAGTGATCAACATGGATTTTTTTACCATTCTTTCGCGATCTCAAAACTAATTTTATTCGGTTTGGGTCATCATGGATAGGATGCAAAAGTCGGCTCACTTTTTTCGGGTGAGAACTAACTTCTCGACTGAGGATTATGCGAGGTTGTATCTCTATGAGATCGTAAAGCTCTATAGGGTACCTTTTTTTATCATCTCAGATCATGGTATAGAATTTTCATCTCACTCTTGGCGGTCATTTTAGAAAGACTTGGGGACCAAGGTAATTCTTAATACTACTTTTACCTACAGTCGGATAGGAAAGCAGAAGGTACTATTCAGACGTTGGAGGACATTCTTAGAGCTTGCGTGATTGACTATGGTGGTAGTTGGGTTGAGAATTTTCCTCTTATAGATTTCTCCTATAATAATAGCTACCACTCTATCATTGGGATGACTCTGTTTGAAGCCTTGTATGGTAGGAGGAGTAGATCTCCTATTGGGTGGTTCGAGGTTGGTGAGGCAGAGTTGTTTGGCCTAAACATGGTTCACCAGGCTATGGAAAAGGAAAAGGCAATTCGGGATAGGCTTAAGGCTTCCTAGAGTCGCCATAAGTCTTATCGAATGTGAGGCAAAGAGAATTAGAGATTGAGGATGGGGATAAGGTGTTCTTAAAGGTGTCTCCCATGAAGGGAGTGGTGAGGTTTTGTTAGAAGAGGAAGATCAGGCCCCGGTATGTTGGTCCATTCTTGGTTTTAAGGAGGGTTGGTAATGTTTTGTATGAGTTGGAATTGCCTTCTAGTTTAAGCTTCATTCACCTAGTGTTCAATGTTTCTATGTTGAGGAAGTGTATGAGTGATCTGTCTGAATTTGTTCCTATCCAGGATATTGATATTTTGGATTCCCTATAGTATGGAGAGATCCCAGTTGAGATCTTGGATCAGTAGGTTTGTCGGTTGTGGACCAAGGACATGGACTTGGTACAGGTTCTATGGAGTAACCATAAGGTTGAAGAGGCTACTTGGGAAGCTGAAGAGGACATGAAGTCGAAGTATCTGTTCCCTTTTTCTTCTTCGAAAATTCATGTGAAAGTTATGTGTTCTACATAATGTCTTTGTTTTCAAACTTTGTTAAAGGGGATATTGATTTCCTTGCATCTTTATTTCTAACTTAGTTAATGGTCAGAGTCGAGGTATTGGGTTGTAAATCATGCTTATGCTGCCCTATTCCATCATTCGAGGATGAATGATCCAAGTATAATTGAAATATCCTGAGTTTTGGCCCTTGCAAAATTTCCTGAGTTTGAGCCTTCTGTTGATCATACAACTTACCATACGTGTCGTATGGTGTAGGTACGGGTCAGGTGACCCAACTTGTAAGTTTTCCAGTATGTGGTGGTTGGGTTTCTGTTGTGGTTATGACTTGGTGGGTACGGGGCCGTAAAGTTAGTGACGGTTCTTTGGATTGGTCCTTCACTTAATCTGAAACTTGGTAACTTGACTTGGCTCTGAGTACGATGGCACACTATGAACCGTGAGGATAGGGTACGAGTGGTATAGTGAAGTCGTACGTTGTCTAGTGTCCGACCCCTTTGATTCTATCTTAGATTTGACTTATGGGTACTACTCATATGTTATGGGTATGAGTGGGGAAAGAGGAGTCGTATGGTGGACAGTGGGTGGATGTCCAACTTTTTTTCTGGATATGGCTCGATATTACCACTCGTATGATGCGGGTATGAGTGTAGGGGTCAAACCGTACCCACCTGCAGAAATTTTTACAGTTTAAATTAGGGGTATTCTAGATATTTCCCCTCTTAACCTCTTTCGACCCCACGAATTAAAACACTCTTGGGACTTTTTTAATATACTATTCCCAAATCAAACACTCTCAAAATACTCTTAAATCTTTCTAGAGCTCTTGGTTCAAAAAGAGGCTAGGGTTTCCTCAACGTGGTCAATTAAGGCTCTCAAGGGTGGTTTGTCTCCGTCTTCTTTGGTATCTAAGGCATGTTAATCCTCCCTCATTGTTATTTCAAACTAAAAGCATGTTTTATTTTATAGTTTTCATGGCATTGGTGTGGGTTTATGTTGGTTTTGAAATATATGTTGGGGGTTTTGGTTACTAATGGTTGGATGATGTTTTCCCATGTTTTATTTATGGTTTTCGTGTTATAATGTTGGTTTCAAAATGTGGTAATGGTAAATTGGTTCATGTTTTTGGGTTTTGGAAACCCTATGCCCTCAACATATTTGTTAAAATGCCAATAATGGCGGGTTGTGATAGCTAACCGTGAAGGTGTAAGTCCAATGGATGGACACTAGAAACTCATGTTTGCCAATATGAGGGTTGGTCAAGGTGAACATATACTTATGGGGACCGTTTAGGGGGTAACACTGTTACCCATATAGCCCGTGGGTAGTTTTAGAATGGTCAAGCTACACAACCAAGGTTAAGGTTTTAAATGCATGCTAAACCTGGTTCCCTTTCCCAGCATGGTATATATGTATTTATTATATGATTGCATATGGTTATTTACTTTGGTTTTGAATGATGACATTATTTTATCCTTATTACTGAGTATATGCTACCGTTCACCCACTAACCCATCTTCAGGTGCTATATCCCCACGTGATTTAGGAACTGGCCATACCACTCCTCCTGCTCAGTGATTGTATTTAGGGACGACATTTGTGTTAGAATAAAGTGGTGAGCTTCCATACTTCGAAAGACTGCATTTTATGCTATGGATATATTTTCATACATTTATTTATTTCTTAGACTTTGGTTTTTGATATTTTCGGGGGAATGTCCCAACCGGATGTCCTTTTTTCGGCTAGAGGCTTTGTGTGACTACTATGGGCATAGGCGGTGTCGGTATTGGTGTCTGCTTTGACATTGGTATTTGTATTAGGGCTGACTCCGGTTACATATTTGATTGTATTGTTGGTTGGTTAGGGTTATGGATTCCATTATTGTCTTTGAGTATTAATCATGTTATCTTGTTATATGTTCGGAATCCTACATAGGGTACAGAGCGGTTATGGTTGGGTATTAGGGGTGGTCTCCGATCTCGGTTAGACTTGAGGCACTCGACACGACTAGGCCCTGGTTAGGGTCGTTTCATGACTAGACTAAGGTATCTAAGTTCATTCCTAGATTTCAAGTGGACATAATTATCCCTAGGATCTAAGTCTTCCCCAAACATGATTAACTAAAGAGATCCTACTTAGAACAATAACAACAAGGGCAATTACCTTAATTTAAGAAGTTAAGAACAATTCTACCCTAACATGAGTAATTAGGCAATTTCACCTACCTTGAGTAATAAAGGAATTTCCATTATAATTATATACCATGAATCCCAATTCACATAAGTCATGACTGACTAGACTAACCACTTTGTATCTAAGGTTTCAAGGTAGCCTAAGGATCCAATTAACCCAAATATCTTGATTCACACTTCCAACACCTAAATCCTACCCCATATCTAGAATAATATTATAATTATACAACGAGATAGTTCAATCTATGAGTAGGTAAGCCTATCCTACCTGAGCACCGAAGAAAGCCCAAAAAATCTTCTAAAATCACCTATTTCTCCTTCCGAAAATCTTCCGCAAGGTTCCACACTATTAAAATCACAATTTATTCATCAGAAAGAGAACAACGATACCCATATTACACTTTTTGCTTTAGCTCCAAAATTACATAAAAATTCCACGTGGGGCCCATTTATGGAAATTGTATTTCTGAAACCAACTTAATGTCCCTCCATGTCCAAGGAACATTTATCCTAAAAAATGGGTGAATTATGCTCTATTGGTGCTAAAATCAAGTTACCAAGCTTTTGGGATTTTTAGATGAAAATAGAGAAATCAACCATGAAAATAATGAAGTATTACCATGAATTTGTAGGAGGATTGCGTAATTAATCCTTCCCAAGATCCCAAAATCACCCACCAATGTTATCGCTAAGCTATCCCACCTTCTAGGGTTTAAATATCTCGAAGATAGATGAGAAATGGTGAACAATAGGCTAATGGGGCTATTTATACCTTTCCTAGGTACACGGGTATCGCATACATGATCCATCGATCGCATACACAATACTTGGACTAATATGCGAAAGTCGTTTACGCCATAATAATATCGGATATGCAATACCTATGGCCTGGTAAAGATGTTGCTTACATGATAAAGAGTATCACTTATTCGATACCTATCCTCTGCCAAAGTGAGTCACTTATACAAATACCAATGTTGCTTACGCGATATTCGCTGGTGCTTGCCAGGTCGTGTACGTGACCAGTGACTCGCGAATGTAGGTGCACCAACACCAGATAATTTCCAAGTTCTTGCCAACCCCTCGGGATTCATTCAAAATCCCCTATACACAAATGGACTATGCTACCATATGAAATTTAATATTCCAGATTCAATGACGCCGTCAAAATTTCCATCCAAGGTTGTTGCGATGAAAAGTGGGTCCGTCACCCAACTTACCATTTTCTTATCTTCCGACCAATAACTCAAAATAAGCCAGGGTGTCTCGAGACCCAAACCAAAGGTCCACGTAGCCTAAAATTGATATTCCAGAGCTGCTGGAACAGTTAAATTTAGCATACGCAATTGTCTGACTATAATTTTGTACTGATAGCTATTTGAACCAGTAAAGACTTCAAAATAGGTAATTGGCTCTAAATACCAAATGAACTGCCCGATAATTGAACTGTCAGTCCCAATAAGTCATAAATTAATTGGGCAGCTATAGGAAATCTTCAAATGACGAAAATAAGCGAAAATACAAAATATGACCTGAAGGGTCATTACAATATCCACTACTAAAAGAGCTTTATTCTTTGAAAGTAAAGGGTTCGGATGTACCTATAGCCTCGAACAGGTGAGGATACTGCATCTGCATCTCTTTCTTAACCTCCCAAATAGCCTCCTTCACTGGGCAGTGCCTCCACTAATCCTTAACTACATGAATCTCCCTAGTGCGTAATCACCTGAGATCACTAGCTATAATAAGAACAGGCTCCTCCACAAAGGTCAATCGCTCAGCAAACTTGATTGAATCCCATCTAAGAACATGAGATGGATCAGGAATGTATCATTGCAACATGGAAACATGGAAAACCAAATGAACAATAGAAAAATCTAGGGGTAAGTCTAACTCATAAGCCACCTTACCCACTGTGTGAAGAATCTCGAAGGGTCCAATATATTAGGGGCTAAGCTTGTCCTTCCTCCAAAACCTCATCACACCCTTAATGGGAAACACATGAAGAAATACCCGATCACCAACTCCAAATCTCAAGGCATTAAATCTACGGTCTGCATAAGCCTTATGCCTACTCTGAGCTACCCTCAACCATCCAGTCACCTTAACTTTATCCAATAACTCCCAAAGCAAGTCAAGACCACGTGGTCTAATATTGAAAGTCTCCAACCATCCAATTGGGGAACGACATCGCCTACCATATAAAGCCTCAAAATGCATCATCTCAATACTCAAATGTTAGTTGTTATTATATGAACACTTTACCAAGGATATGTGCTGCTCCCACTGACCTCCAAAGTCTATAACACAGGCTTAGGGCATATCTTGAAAACCTGAACAGTCAGCTCTGACTGGCCATTGGTCTGAGGATGGAAGGTTATACTAAGATCCACCTGAGTTTCCAAATCTTCTGAGAAATCTCTCCAAATGATAAATGTGAACACAAAACCTTGGTCCAAAATAATATATATAGGCACATTGTCATACCCCAAAATCGAGGAGGTGTGACTGACACCTGGTGCCACACTTTACTAAATAAATCAACTAAAACCCAACCAAATAACATTAGTGGACCATCAATCCAAAGTTGAATTTGAAAAAGGAACAACATCAAGATAAACAAAAATACAATAAAAGTGTAATATAAAAATAATTGGGATGTAACTAACTACCTGACCCACAACAACAACCATCTAAAAGACTCTAGGATGAGAAATTGCTAGTCACTAGTCGGGAAAGGCCCTGTAGTACTCATTAGTTATAGTATCCAAAGTAAGGTCTAAACTAGGCAACTCTGAAAAGAACAAAGCATACCAACCATCAACTGAACTCGATCATGGACGACGAGGACCTTTTTCCTCCTAATAACTTACAAGCATAAGTGCAGTGCCCCCGGGCAATATGGACATCAGTACGAAAGAATGTACTAAGTATATAAGGCATAAAGTTACCATATGCAAAATAAAATCAGGTCTCAATGTATAGCCATATATATATAGGGATAGAAGTCAACCTTTTCTTATAATTGTGGAATCATGTACATTACATTCTTTACCTTAATTTACATTTCTTTATTTTATATTTGTAGCATATGATATAATGACCAGTTGATCAGTGGTAGAAGAGGAATACCCTCACAAATACATTAATCGGGATCAACCCATGCTAGGTAACATAACTCTTGAACTGCCACCAAACACATCAATCGGGATCGTCCCTATGCTAGGTATCAAAACCCCTTCGGCTGCCACCCATAAATACATCAACTAGGATCAGCCTTATGTTAGGTATAAAGACCCCTTGGGCTCCACCTATAAATACATCAACTGGGATCGACCCTATGCTAGGTATCATAACCCCTTGGTCTGCCACACATAAATACGAATTTGCATTACTTGGCTTATTTAACTTTTGAGATTGTTACTTTGATGATCATAATTCTTTTGAGTTGTTGGAACTATAGACATGTGATGTAGACATGTAAATAAAATACTCGAGGCAACAATAACAATATAGGTAGTAAAAAGAGACTTCGATGTCATACTCAGGAACTTATAGAACTATATGAACTTTATTAGGCATCGTGAATATACATAACTGATCCATGAAGACATATGAGAAATACAGACTTTAGGGCTATAAATATTCCACTACGGTGTATAAAAAGAGAGAAAATAGTTCTAGTTTGCACATTGTTCATTTAAACACATCCAGACATTCCAAATATGTGTGTTTCGAATAGAGACACAAAACTTCTCAAATAAAGAGATTTGAACTATATAATAAATACTTACTATATGATAATAATTAAAAGGCGTACATGAGCATAGGAACTATTGAGGTGCGTGGAAAGATTCCAATTAGAAATAAGTGCACCTTCCATGTAAGGACATAAAATTGTAGGATTAAACTAACAAGAACTCCAACAAGTATTGAATTAAAGAAGCAAGTGATTGTGTGAACCAAATAAAGGATACAATCATATAGACAATTGGAGCTTATGATACAATGGACATTTAAAATACACGAACAGGTAACACGAGTACAAGTTCAAGTTTATACACATGTCCTAGTGTTTTAACATATAAGTTTCCCAACCATAACTTGAAGAGTTCAAATAGTAACTCAAACAATTATTTCAAGTTTCTTAGATTATAAATGATCATATACAACCTTGAAACACAATTAACTACCTCTTGAATTTCCAATAATTCCAGCATGTGGACACAAATCCAGATTAGTTTTAAAAAGAAGCTTAGTTTGCACTTATTTAACTAAACTCTCAAATTAGTAAATCTGGACAACTCTACTTTGTAGTGTTGTAAGTTAGTTTAAAATAGGTAAATGATGGAACCAAGTATCATAGACTTCATGAAAGTTGTAGATGCATGTCTTTGAGTTGCAAAGAATCCAGAATTACCACAAAATAAACTTTGTATAAAAGGATATAATTAAAATGTTGATGATAACACACAAGGGGTTCTAAATTGGAAAACAACACAGAGCTTGCCCTATCTTACATCCCCCATTTTTGGTTCTTAACAACCTACAAATTTTTTTCATAATAATAAAAATTGTAGAGCTATGTGTTAGCTTTCAAAAATATTTTTTTTTTACATAAAATAGATCTCTACGTTATGAGATATACTATGTTCACTACCAAGATTAATCCTCTATTTTAAGACATTAGTTTACACTGATAAAAGTGATAGCTAGCGTTAATAGCCAATAAATCCATGATTTACCCGACCCCATAAGCTCTATAGGTGCCAACTAACTCCAATCATATGATATAAAAAGAGGAATGAAATACAAAACAACAAACTGTAGCCTCAACAATTCTACCTGCCCCTATTTTAACTCATACAACCGTCAGAACTATAATACGATAACCTACTATCGGTAACTTGAAATTAATACCATTTGTGATTGATTCTTATATCCTCTCCAGCAGTTTACTAAGCCTCCATAGTCCCTACTCATTACTAACAACAACAAATCAAAGTTATATTAAATGACCATATGAAAGGATTCATGTGGTGTAGGCGTACACATACCTCAATACATAGACTCAAAGGCAAGAAATACAATGCATATGCCCCATGTTTGTGTATGTGGAAAAACAATAACTAAATTATACCACAACAATAATTTCAGCAAACCAATATCTCGTAAAAGAAATAAGTAGATCGCTATGTACATCGACAAGACCATTATGATATTTAAAACCACAAGTATAGTAGGAGCACATATATGTCTTGAATAAAAAAACTCAACAAGTGTCCTGTGCAAAATATTAACCCTAAGCTATGACAAAACTTACCTCCTTCCAAATTCAACTTGTAGGGACAATTTTTTTTATAAAGAAGAGTCTAATGAATGGTCTCCATTTATGCAAAATAGACCCCAAGTTAACATCTAATATTAAGGGGTCAAAAGAATAAGTTTTATTAAGAGAACATCTCAACCTACTCATGTATTTAACAATTTTCCAGAATAGAAATGAATGTAGGTGAAGATTGAATAGAAACATAAACAAAAATGGTATACAACATATTGTCCGAAGAGGTAGAAGCTTATGGTCCTATTATTTTTCTATAACTAAGAAAAAGAGTTTTAATGTGTTTCTAAATACATAACTTCCCTCATTAAAGCTCAAAATATGACTAGTCCCTCAACCAAAGTTAGAAATACTAAGTGATTGACTTTCAAAATATTCCAAATCGGGTAATACGCCATTGCCAATACCATCACATTAAGTTACCCCTAAAGTATCAATATATTATAATAAAACACCATGTATATCAATATATGATTTTTCCCCATCTACCAAATAGTAGATTAATATAAGCTCTTCACCATGCACATACAACGATTATTGTCCCATTACTCATATTCATTTGACGCATACACTTGTACATATTTTAAGTAACAATGCATACAAATTGTTTAACTAAAAATAGTCATACCATTAGCAATTGATAGGAAATACTTTTCATCATAGTCTTAACTATACTCTTATAAAGATAGCACATATCCCTTTTTTTCTTAAATTACTCATTATATACCTCATCTAGTATCAACACTCTATATATACAATCATCTTCTATCCTTAACTCTATACGGAATAGACATCATCAGGTATAAAAATTTTAACAAGAACAATGCCAACAACAATTTAGAAACACCTAATAATCAACTCTTTTGATAGTACAATAGACCTAAAAGTCATAAATCTGATGAAGTCATGACAAGAAAAGAAAGAAATAGCCTTAACATACCATTTTCTAGGTCTTATATCGCTACAAAGAATTTTGCCTATGCACTGCTCTCTACTTTCCAATCTTGACCTATCCCTACGGCTACACACCATCACCGTATTCATAAATCCACATACGTTCTTGAAAACATACTTATTACATATATATAAAAAACTTGTTGAAATTCCTTATTCAAAATTAAGTTGAAGAGTAATAAAAAGTGCTACAGTTCTTCTTTTCTTAAAGATGTTAAAGTGATGGTTCAAAATGATATACATAATATCTTAATGATGTTAAGTGGTGGAACTTAATGGAACAATTAATATTCTATTGGGAGGGATTGAATCTTACCCATCAAAGATTAAATAAAAAAAGACTCCACTAATATTTCTCTCTCTCTCTCTCTCTCTATATATATATATATATTCTACACCCTAATAAAATTATTATACTATAAATGAATATGCCAATGTATATATCTTTTTAAGTAGATAGGTGTATACATATCCCTTATTATAATACTAATAAACACATACACAAATATATCATAACCAAAGGATTTTCAGAAGTATCTAAAACAATTTAGAAAGTTAATAAAATATATATTTATCCAATTTTAACTTAAATCCAATATTTTCTAACATGTGGTGATAATAATATTCTCAAATATAGACTTGTAATCCTTCACTACTAGACAAAGTACACTATAAACATTAGGAGTGTTACACATACCATGCAAATGAACTATTTCACAGACATAGATACGAGCCAACCTCTCGACACTGAAGGACATCTGAATAGGAATGAAATGGGTTGATTTGGTCTACCAATCAATAATGACACAAATACCATTGAAACCATAGGAAGTATGAGGCAAACCACTAACAAAACCATGGTAATCCACTCCCACTTCCACTCGGGAATGGGCAACCTCTAATTCAAATAACTCTGTCACTGATGCTCGGGCTTCACCTACTGACAACATAGGCAACGAGCTACAGAGTATGCTATATCTCTCTTTATGCCACTCCACCAATAATGTTGTCTCTTCTTGGTTATATCAGGATGAATAGAATACCTAAAGTTATGAGCCTTATGCAAAATTGACTAAATCAAGTCATCAACCCTTGAAACACAAATACAACTCCCAAATCTCAAAACACCTTTAGAATCTATGGTAACCCTCTAGACACACTACTCAACACTTGATCATGAATGGCGTAAAGTCTTTTATCCTTAAACTGGCAATCCCAAATCTACTCAAATACCAACAACCTTGTTTTAACTCTAGCAAGAATCCTCTCAAGGTCTGAAATATCAGGTCATACCATCAAGTTGGCTAAGGATTTATGCCCCATGCCAATGACCTCTGAGAAACTAATATATAACCGAAGCTACCCATATTCATAGCCTTTCGTCTCAAGGCATCTTCTACCACAATCATTTTTCTCGAATGATATAAGATAGAGATATCATAATCCTTAAGCAACTCTATCCATCTACGCTGCCTAACATTAAGCTCTCTCTAGGTCATAAGATGCTGAAGACTACGATGATCTGTGAAATATCACAATGCACACCATAAAGATAATGCCTCCAAATCTTAAGCACAAAACTACCTCCGCTAACTCCAAATCATGAGTGGGGTACTTGTGCTCATGCACCTTAAGCTGCCTCGAAGCATAAGAAATAACACGACCTTATTGCATCAATACACAACCCAAAATAACACTAGAAGCATCACAATACATGGTGAATCCCTTACCCTTAACAGGAATAGCCAAAATAGAAGCCGAAGTAAGAAATTTCTTGAGCTTCCTAAAGCTTGACTCACACTCCTCGAACCATCAAAAGGGAACTTCCTTTGAGTTAATCTTATCATAGGTGCTTAAATAGTAGCAAAACCCTCAATAAATCATCTATAATAACTGGCCAAGACAATAAAGCTACAAAACTCAATCGAAGATGGAGGCCTAACCCAATCAGGAGTAGCCTCAATTTTTATTGGGTCTACCATAATCCCATCCTTAGACACCATATCCCCGAGTAATGTCACTAAATCCATCCAAAACTCACACTTAGAGAATTTGGCAAAATACAAATAATCTCTCAAAGTCTGGAGCACAACCTTCAAATACTGCACATGTTTCTCCCTAATCAAATACACAGGGATGTTCTCTATGAACACAATCATGAAAAATTCCAAATAAGTCCCGACTACTAGGTTTATCATACCCATAAATGTCATTGGAGTGTAAGTCAACCTAAAATACATCACTTGGAACTCATAAGGACCATAATGGGTCCTAAAAGATATCTTTGGGATATCCTCAGCCTGAATCTTCAAATGATGGTAATAAGACCTCAAATCAATCTTTTAGAAGACCCCTACTCCTTGAAGTTGGTCAAGCAAATCATCAATGTGAGGCATAGGATAATAGTTCTTCATCGTCATCTTATTTAGCTACCTATAATTAACACACACATGCATGGATCCATCCTTCTTCTTCACAAACAACATCGGAGCTCCGAATAAGATATACTCGATCTAAAAAAACCCTTATCAAGAAGATCCTAAAGCTAAGAGTTCAATTCCTTAGGCTTAGCAGGTGTCATATGATAAGGTGACATAGAAATAGGTTAGGTGCCCATCTTAAGATCAATAACAAACTCAATACTATGCTCAAGAGGAAGGCCAGGTAGATCGATAGGCAAAATATCAAGAAATACATGGACTACCGAAATAGAGTCAAGCAACAAACTTTCCATAGTAAAATTATAAATATAAGTGATATAAGACTTACAACCCCTCAAAATAAGCCTCTTATCACAAATATAAGATATAATCTTCATTGTCTCACAGCTAACAGCTCCCCATCATATGATCAAGGGTATGTCGGGCATGGTTAAGCAATAGTATTTTCAAAATAATCCATGACGCATGATACTGGGATAACCAATCCATGCCCAGAATTATATCAAAATCTAGAATATCAAATATAATAAGATCAACATAAGTATCACCATCTCTAGCAGTCATAACATAAGATCTAAAAACTTGATCCACTACTAAAGAATCAACTACAATAGTAGATACACGTAGTGGCATAGATAATTGAAATACCCTAAGTTTTTATCCTTGGAAATTTCCTGAGTTTAAGTCTTTTTTTTATCATACGGATTACCATACTAGTCATATGGTAAGGGTACTGGTTAGGTGACCTAACTCATAGTATGTCCAGTGTTTAGTGGTCAAGTTTCGATTATGGTTACAATTTTGTGGAATGGGTCGTATGGTTTGGTGATAGGTCATTGGGTTTATTCTTAACTTAATATAAAACTTAGTTACTTAATTTGGCTTCGAGTATGAATAACTCACTATGATCTGTAAGGATAGGGTAAGTGGTATAGTAGAGTTGTACATTGTCCAATGTCCAACCCATTTGATTCTGTCTTGGATATGACTTATGGGTACTACTCATATATTATAGGTACGAGTGGGGCAAGGGGATTTGTATGGTGGACAGAATATGATGTCTAATATTATTATCAAGGTAAAAGTGGAAGGTACCACTCATATAATATGGGTACGAGTGAGGGGTCCAAACCGTAACCACTTGCTGGAATTTTTACAATTTAAGTTAGGACTATTCTAGATATTTACCCTCTTAACTTCTTTTGACTCCATCACTTAAGACACTCTAGGGACTTTGTTAACCTTTTATTCCCAAATCAAACCCTCTCAAAACACACTTAAATCTCTCTTAATCTCTTGGTTCAAAAAGAGGCTAGGGTTACTATAAGATGGTCAATTAAGGCTCTTAACGGTGGTTTGTCTCCGTCTTCTTTGGTATCTAAGGAATGTTACTTCTCCGTCATTGTTAGTTCAAATAAAATCATATTTTATTTAATGGTTTTCATGGCATTGGTGTGGGTTTATGTTGGTTTTGAAATATATGTTGGGGGTTTTAGTTACTAATGGTTGGATGATGTTTTCCCATATTCTGTTTATGTTTTTTCATGTTATAATGTTGGTTTGAACATGTGGTTGCATGAGAATGGTTAGTTGGTTCTTGGTTATTGTTTTGGAAACTATATTCCCTCAACATGTTTGTAAAAATGCCAATGAGAATATTTTGGTCAAATAGTTTGACTTGTATTGAAAACCTTTCATTGCATAATATGGTAATGGAACCCTAAATGGTTAAATTGAATTAAATAGTTTGGAAAGGCCTTGGTGGCCATGTTTTTGATTTATTAGAAATCCTTTGGGGTACATGGAAATACCCTAAGCATTGGCTAATGACATTGCTTAAAACCTATAGTCGGTATAACCATGCCACTTCATAATGCCTTGGTAATTAACTCTGGAATTAGTGGTTTGGTTATGTGCTAAAGGTTTATAATTGGGCAATAATGGCGGGTTGTGATAGCTAATCGTGAAGGTGTGAGTCCAATGGACGGATACTGGAAACTTATGTTTGCCAACATGAGGGTTGGTCATAGTGTCCATATACTTGTTGGTACACGAGAATACCCTAAGTTTATACTTGTATTTATTTATCATAGAGGGCGAAGGGTACACGAGAATCCCCAGCTCCTATGATATCTCCAGTTCATACGGCTATATGTAGTGGGGCTCATTCAGGGGGTAACACCAGACCCATATATCCCATGGGTGGTTTTAGAATAGTCAAGCCACACAACAGAGGTTAAGGTTTTAAATGCATGCTAAACCCGATTCCCTTTCCCGGCCTAGTATATATGTATTTATGTATATGATTGCATATGGTTATTTACTTTGGTTTTGAATGATGGCATTATTTTATCCTTATTTCGGAGTACAAGCTAGCGTTCATCCACTAACCCGTCTTCAGGAGTTGTATCCCCAGCAATGCAGGAATCGTCCATACCACTCCTCCTACTCAGTGATTGGATTCGGGGATGGCATTTGTGTTAGACTAAAGTGGTGAGCTTCCATACTTTGAAAGAATCCATTTCATGTTATGGATATCTTTTCATACTTTTTTTTATTTCTTAGACTTTGGTTTTGGCTATGGTCGGGGGCATGCCCCGATTCAGATGTTTTTTATTTTCGATTATAGGCTTTGTATGACTACTATGGGCATGGGCAGTGTCAATATTGGTGTCAGTCTTGTCATTGGTATTGGTATTAGGGCTGACACCGATTGGATGTTTCGATCACTATGGTTATGGATTTTAATATTGTCTTTGATTATTTATCATTCTATCTTGTTATATATTTGGAATTCATCTGACATAAGGTGTTGGGACCCGACACGACTAGGCCCTGGTTCGGGTCATTTCAATAATGAATCCTAAGATAACTCTAACCGTGGAGAAAAAAGTTGAAACATAAGAATATGTGGATCCCAGATCAAATAAAGCAAACGCCGACTAATAACATATAAAATTATACCATTCATTACATTATCCGATGACTCAGCCTCGGGTCTAGCAGGTATTGCATACAACAGACCACGCCCACCACCTGGCTGGGCTCCTGACCGACCACCTATCCTACCTGCATAAAAACCTCCACGAGTACCCTGGGGACCACCCCTACGACCATGCAAACCACCTCTATCTAGGGTATGAACTGCTTTAATAGGTGGAACACTCTAAACTAATGGGACAATCGCTTAACAACTGCGGCACTCCCTCGAGAAGTGACCAAAAGCTCCATAATCATAACATGCCCCTGGCGCTAGACCAAAAACAAAAGTTCCAACCGACCCTGAATAACAATAACGACTAGAATAGCCTAAAGACGAACCCCTCAAATACTGACCACAACCTTGGATAGGACGGTCACAAGAGCTAAACTGTCCTCCATTAGTAATCTGAAGCGTGGCCTAAACGGGTCTACCAGACTGACCTTGATGCTGAAATAGCTGATATGGAGGGTACCTGCCCCTAGCTACTACCTTTGAATTGGGAGTTACTATGACTCCCACTAATCCTTCCCTGATATCACGGTCTTATTTCACTGCCTCCTTGGGCCTCGTGATGCATATCTTCCATAAGCTAGGCATGATCAGAGACCTCAGCAAAAGACCTACCCATAATGAACAAACTTTGATTAGACATGCAAAGAGGAAGTCTTAATCCTCGAACAAAGAAATGAACCCTCTCATACTCAGTAGACAAAATTTTATGTTGTATACCTAGAAAACTCATGAAAATAAGCCTTATACTCCATAACCATCATAGATCCCTACTCCAACCTCGAGAATTATTTCCTCAAATGATCGCTAAGGCTACGAGGCATGTTCTTCTCTAAGAAGATCTTGTAGAACTGAGCCCATGCAAAAAAGAAGATCCAGCTAACCTGGAATCAAGATGACCTCTCCACTATTGTCGAGCTTTCAATTCAAACTAAAAAGTAGTATAAAGCACACCATGAGTCTCAACTAGTCCCAAATTATGGAGCCTACCTAAAAATCAATCAGAAACTTATATGCATCTTCGCCCGATGCAATAAAAAACTAGGCGAAGCCAATATCAAGAATCTACCAAAAATCTTCTACTCCTCGGTAGAAATAGTAGGTTGGTCAACCACTGGATGAGAAACTACTGGCTGATCAACTATCGACACAGCAGAGACCTCAACTCTAGAAGCTGCAACTACAATTGAGCACCAACCTCAGTACCACTCTGATCTTTAGACTGCACACCATCAGCTAATACACCACCAATAAAACCCCAAAATCTAAACCAAAGCATCTGTGAGCACTAAATAAGAAATAAATCCCGATGGATCCTGGACTGGTCCCTGGCCCACCGTTAGCTGGCATGAAAGAATCTCTAGCTTAGGAGCGGGAATAGAGTTTGGTGAAGGCTCTCTATCCTGGACCCTAGCTGGGGACACATCTCAAGGTTGTTCATTACCACTAGGTTGTTCATGAACAATGCTAGGATCCCTTGGATTGATCTCGGGACCCTCATCTCATGTAGAGGTAGCACGGGTCCTAGTCATCTACGAAAGAGTGAAACCAAAGGATTATTTTAGAAACCAACATAGAATCTTAGCATAAAATAAGTGTAAGATGTGAAGAACTCCTAAGAATATCCCATAGCCTCCCGATTATAAGAAACGATCATTATCTTTCTGATCCACGGGACTCTACAAGACGATTGCTCTTGTACCAATAATAACAATGAAACCTAAGATCTAATACCAATTTGTAACGAACCAATTTATGAGTTTTGATAGAACTTACTCTATCCCACCTGTAGGTAAGTTAAACTATATCTTTAAGCTATATGCAATGGGCTAACTTTATTAAGAATTCCCCAAAAGGGTGATATAGACAATGCAACTCATAAATAAGCAAGGCAATAGTAATAGTCTGAAAGTTAACCATAGCATAGAAAACCATCCGACGACCAGGTAGAGTCATTACAAGAGCTACTATAACACATCATAAGTCCTAAAAAAGTCAATACAATCTGTCTCAGAATAAAAGATGAGACATAGATAAACAAAAGGAAAAAAGGCAACTCTAGCTCTAAGAACTCACCCTATCTTCGAAATCTAATACAACACGATCGTTGAATCAATGGCGGCAACTAGTACTTGAATATAAACCAAAAAGGTACAAAAGTGTAGTATAAGTACCAAAACCATGGGTATTCAGCAGGCATCATCAACCAATTAAGCTAAATCATGATATAAATATGATAAGATACAAGATAACATAAACTATGTCAAGATAAAAAAGGGCAAACCATTAAATAAGCTCCAATACCATTGTACATACATAAATAAATAGAACCAAAATGACAAAATAACAATCATACACTTATAACTACTAAATTGGCCCCCATAAGGCGATAAATGCGGAAAGTAAATAACCCCACACAGGCCCCCATAAGCTTGGAGAGTGAAATCAAGAAAAATAAACCACCATATAATCGTAATTTATCGATTACCATATCATAACCAAGAATCCATCTATCTTATATTGTTATGCAACAAAATCGGGCCATGTCTTAGAGGAACCTCAAGGACACATGAATCGGAGAAAATATGAGTGCTCCATAACATAAATAAGCCAATCCTTGTAGCCTCAGAAGAAATGGTTGTCGGAGCACCACTCTATGATTGAGAGGCTACTAATTGAGTAAAGAGTTTGATAGAGTGACAAAACTCGGCATTAGTATCATTCCTTTGAGGTGGCGGACTAGAAGGGTCATTCTCATAGTTGGGGTTGGTGGGGACAAGTTGAACCCCACTATGATGGTCAAATACCACAACCCTAGACCGGGTCTGAACTCCAAAAGTTAGATGAGCTTCGTCCATAGGGCCCTCAGAAGGGTTTACCTGAGTCACAAATCTCCTTGGAGGCATAACCTGAAAGATAGCAAACAGAAATTAGAGGAGTCCAAGACCTTATACTCTATAGCTTGAGATTGAAACACAAGAAAGGGAAATATTTCCTAAAATGTCTCGTAGACCTATTTATACGTGTGGCATGATTCATACCCATAAAAGAGATTCTAATTGACATGGTGTTGTGGACACCCAACTGACCTTGAATCTGAATTTGATACCAACTTGATATGCCCTAAAACAAGGCCATGTCGTAGGGGCACCTCAACCTCATATGAATCGGAGGTCACCCCGATAACCCAACCCAATCATCATTATATCCATCACAAGGGTTGGATGAATCCCCACCATATAATAAGATAGCGAAAATAATACTAGAAGTCATGACTTAACAATGTCTACCATTTAATAGACATCAAAACACTAGCCAATACACCCAAGTCCACAGTCATCCACAATACCTCTATAGAACTGATGTTTGGAAAAGTATATATTGGGACAAGCCCTCGACAATAGCCAAACAAATTCAAAATAAGACTAAGTTTAAAGATAGGAGACCAAGACTTAATATCTTCCGAAGTAAGGAAGCTCACCACTCCCAAGTCAATGCATGAACCACTTCGATAACCTAATCACTGTAAAGGAAGAGAAAATATTACTTTGGTCATATGTTGTATGGAGACATAGTGTTCAGAGATGGTTAGAGGTTGTAGCGCTAACATGTAACTCAAGGATAAGGATAAAATAGCATCATTAATAAACAAAGTCAATTTATCATATTCAACCATATTTATTATCTTATCCATACAGATAGGTGTATAACATGCTAACAAGTGAAAAAATCATTATAACAATCTCAAAGAACTCAATCATGAGACATAAAATAGAGAACTCCGACCTTCCACACTTAGATCCAACAATTCTTATTAGGTATAGGAATTTAACCACAATCACATACCATTAGACAAAGGACTTTAATCATGCTCACACTTTCATTATCCAAGGACTTTAACCATATACACAATCGTTCAAACAAGGAATTCTAACCACACATGCATTTATCTAGGAAAGGGACTCCAACCTTATGCCCATTCGTTAGGCAAAGGACTCTAACCTCATGCCAAGGGACTCTAATCGTAAGCCGTTTAATTCAATGAGGTACATTAACCTTAAGAGATCTATTTAAGCAAGGAACTTTAACCTCAAGAAATTCCATTGTAATGCCTCGGGAGTACACCTTGGATGCTACACGGTGATTACGGTCATAAGTGACTCGAAGCTAACCCATGAGCTGGTACCTACTATGAGTAATGAAAAATACTTTAATAAAGATACATTTGCGGAAATAAAGATTGATACACCATAAGGTTTAAATTGCTAAAACATTCTCTAAAACAATGAGCCCAAAAATAAATGTCTGAGAACAATACTGTAAAGACTATCTATAACAACTGAAAAACTGACTAACTGCCTGAAAATATCTAAAATCTTCTACTGACTAACTGTGGAGTTGATGGGACAAGTCCCCAACTAACTCCGACTGACTACTTAACTGAAATACTAAAATAAACATAATCGGCCCTCAAAATATAAGGACACACCACTGCTACTGATGTTGATGCACCGGAATATCTAAGTACGGTTGGGAACCTAAGCGTTCGAACCTATGATATGAGACATCATAGCACAAGAAATGAGTCTGCGGTCAGTACTTTGAATGTACTAGTATGCTAAATGAGGTTAGGCTGATACACATGGGCTTATGTACATGAATAATAACTGACTGAATGAATAGCATAAAATAAATGATGTATAGTATACATGAAAGCTGTAAAATTTGGGGATGTGTGACCAAGCACATAACATGATACTAAAAGAGTTTGTATACTAAAGTACTGAAATACTGATACTGAATAACTAATAACTGTGCGCTATGGTCAAGCAAACCTGAAACTATACTCTATACTGAATACTGAACTAAGACTGTGGGAGCTAGCTATAACTGGCATGCCCTAATACACTATTAGGGTCCAACCTGTAACCCCAGTTGAAAGGGCATCAGTACCGCTCCACAGGTACTAACAATGATTGTATGGATCCACTAATATGATGTCCCAAAGGACTAGGGTGTCATTACTAACTGACGGGGGACCTCTCATATCCTATGTTGTCTATGTAGTTCTGGAACACAGGGACTACTACTAACTTCTCATACCTACTGATGGGGAGACACCATCCCTATGTTTACTCGATACTAAGGTTTACTCCCAACTGAAAGACACTCGATTTTGGACTAATCTAAGTTTAACTGGACCTGATAACTGACTGGATTAATGAAGATCATAGTTTATTTGAAACCATTCAAAAAAATGTTAACATTATGTAAACAACTAAGTTTTTGGGTATTCATAACCCCCAGGACTCGATAGCAATAACAATAATAACACATAAAAGCATTTGAACCATAATAAATAAGCATTACTCCAAAATCATTACTTAGGCATTTCATCAAATACTTGAGGGTCATGAATTAAGAGTATGGAATAGTTAAAACATATGATGGTAGCATAATGTCAATATTAAGACCATGAATTAATGATTTAACATGACAAATTCCATCATTCAAATGTGTAAGGTTAGTTCGATCGAAAATTACTTATACACACCATGTATATTCAAAATTCATAAAAGTTTCTTGAAGATAATTCGTGTAGACATGTGAATTCATGATTTAAAACATGAAAATAGGTTGGTGGACTCCATGGGTGAAAAAGGGCCTATGGATGAATATTTAACATACCTTAAAGCTTTTATCTTGCAAGAGGATTAACTTTCTTGAACGTACTTGGGTGGTGAAGCTTAAATTCTTAAGTTTTCTCTAAGGAATAATGATTGAACTTGATGAATGTGGGTGGTGGCTAGAGTTTATTTTAGAGAGAAAATTGAGGAAATTTGGCTTATAATGCCTTAACTGATGATAAATCTTGTGTTTTCACAGATTGAGGCAAGGGTAAAAGACTAGACTAGCCTTGTAGGATTTAAATTCATAACTTAAGTGTTGATTTGGCCACCACTACAATGCGATGAACTCCTCATCTCTATATCCACCGTGACATGGTGCAATCGCGGAGAGGTTCTGTAAACGATATCTAAACGTGCCTCGATCCTCATCAAAAAAATCTGAAACTTCCCCAAGATATGCTACTAACACCCCTAAACATGAATTAACTTAGAAACCATCGTCTTAGGATTGGGAAGGTCACTTTAAAGCTCATCGAAGTTTAGAGGAAAAAAATAAAACTAGGTCCCCAACACTTATCTAGATTTTTAGGTGCTAAGCCTCTTATGCATGTATTATGGGCTGAAATGAGCTAAGACTAATCGGGGCATTACAATATCTCCCCCTTGAGAACATTCATCCTTGAATAAGACTAATTAAACTGAGAATATTGAGGGGATTGAAATTATATACTGAATATGCATAACTTAAAACATTGTTACATGACTGAGTCTGAAACATGATACATGGATGAACCGATTCGTGAATACTTGTAATGACAGAAAGATTCTTATATAGTTGGGACTGAGAACGGAACAGAGAAAATCTAAGGAAAACTGTTACCTTAAACTAAGTCTGAGTTGGCTGAGAAAAGATGAAGGTACTTGGTACACATGTCCGCTTTGGCTTCCCGAGTGGATCCCTCAATAGACTGATTATGCCAAAGAACTTTGACCAAGGGAACTTCTTTGTTCCTCCATCTATGAATCTGTTAATTAAGGACTTCAATTGGGACTTCTTCATAAGAAAGGTTGTCCTGGATGCCCATACTTTCTAAAGGGACTACTACAGTTGGATTGCCTATACACTTCTTTTATAAAGAAGCATGGAATACTGCATGCACTGATGCCAAATTTGTAGGCAACTCAAGTTCATAAGCTACCTTCCCAAAGTGACTCAAGACCCTATAAGGGACAACATATTGGGGGCTAGGCTTCCCTCTTTTGCCAAATTTCTTCACTCACTTCATGGGAGAGATTATCAAATAAATCAAGTCTGAAACTGCAAACTCAACATCTCTCCTACGCACATCTGCATAGGATTTTTGATGGCTTTTTATTGTCTTAATCCTCTCTTTGATTAGTTGAACTTTCTCCAATGAATCAATTACTGAATTTGGCCCTATAAATGAGTTTTCACCTACCATAAAACAACCAATAGGAGATATATATCTCCTCCTCTAAAGAGACTCAAATGGAGCCATCTGAATACTAGAATGATAACTATTATTGTAGGAAAACTCAATCAATGAAAAGTGATCATCCCAACTGCCCTTAAAGTCGATAACACAAGATCTCAACATATCCTCTAAGGTTTGGATGGTCCTCTCTGTCTGAACATCTATCTGAGGGTAAAAGGTTGTACTAAGATAAAATTAGGTACCAACACCCTTTTGAAAAGCTTTCCAAAAGTGAGAGGTAAATTGAGTACCTCTATCTGAAATGATGGACAATGGGATACTATGTAACCAAACCAACTCTCTAATATAGAGCTTGGCATAATCCTTGGCTGATTAAGAAGTATGGACTGGTAAGAAATAGGCTGATTTGGTTATTCTGTCCACAATAACCCAAATCAAATCATGTTGGCGACGTGACTGAGGCAACCCTATCATAAAATCTATGTTCACCTCCCACGTCTAAGTGGAAATGCTGAACTCTTACAAGGTGTCTCTAGGCCTCTAGTTCTCAACCTTAACCTGGTGACAGTTAGCACACTTAGCTATGAACTCTGCAATATCCCTTTTCATACCACTCTACCAATAGATTTCCTGCAGATTATGGTACATCTTAGAGGCCCCTGGATGAATAGAATAACATGCACCATGTGATTCTGCAAGAATCCTCTACCTTAAATCATCAACACCTGTAACACACAGTCTACCCTGACAACACAACACACCATCTCCCCCTTGAGAGAAAACCTCTACTTTTTTATCTCTGACAGACTCTTTCAACTTCACTATACTGGGGTCGCTATCTTGCTTTTCTTTCACTCTGAAACCAAAGAAGATTTCAAATTATTTGGAACCTATACACTAACCTCAGCTGAGTCATCCAAACAAATGCTTAATCTAGACAATTGATGAACCTCCTGAACCAACTTCTTCTTATCATTCTTAACACAAGCCATACTACCCATAGAAAATCTACTAAGGGCATCTGCCACTACATGGGCCTTGCCCAAATAAAACAAAACACTCATATAATAGTCTTACACAAATTCTAACCACCTTATCTGATGGTTATTTAACTCTCTCTACTAAAATACATACTGCAAACTTTGTGATCCGTGAACAAATCAACATGCAGCCTATACAAAAAATACCTCTAGATCTTCAAGGCAAATACAACAGTTGCTAACTCAAGATCATGGGTAGGATAATTCTTTTCATGTGGATTAAGCTGTCTAAAGGCATATTCTATGACCTTACCCCTCTACATCAAAACATAACCCATACCAACTTTAGATGCGTCACAGTAAACAACAAATATATCTAAACCATCGAGCAATATCAAAACTGGGGCTGAGGTAAGTCGAGTCTTTAACTTCTGAAAACTCCTCACAAGAATATGACCACTGAAACTTGACTTTCTTCTGAGTCAATCTAGACATGGGGGATGCAATAGATGAAAACCCTTTAATGAACCATCAGTAATATCTAGCCAAACCCAAGAAACTCCTGATATCTAATAGAGAAATGGGTCTGGGCCAGTTTCTCACTACTTTGGTCCTTTGAAGGTCAACTCTAATGCCATCACTAGAAATAATATGGCAAACAAAAGCTATTGATCTTAGCAAAAATGCGCACTTATTGAATTTGGTGAACAACTGATGGGCTCTAAGGGTCTGCAATACTATTTTAAGGTGGTCTGCATGATCATTTTCATTATGAGAATAAACAAGTATATCATCTATGAAGATTATGACGAACATTTCCAAGTACAGCTTGAACACTCCATTTATCAAGTCCATGAAGGCTTCTGGGGAATTAGTTAGACCAAAAGACATGATAAGAAATTCGAAGTGACCATACCAAGTATTGAAAGCTATTTTCATAATGTCACACTCTCTAACTTTGAGGTGATGATAGCTGGATCTGAGGTCTATCTTAGAGAAATAACCAGCACCCTGAAGATGGTCAAACAATTCATTGATTTTAGGGAGTAGGTACTTATTCTTGACTGTGACTTGTTCAACTGACGGTAATCGAGGCACATTCAGAGAGAACCATCTTTCTTTTGCATAAAAAGTATTGGAATGCCCTATAGGGAAACACTGGTCCTGATGAACCCCTTGTCTAAGAGATCTTTCAACTATTTTTTAAACTCCCTAAGCTCAGCTAGAGCCATTTTATAGGGCGGAATAGAGATTGGCTGGGCATCTGAAAGAAGATCTATTCCGAAGTCAATTTCCCTTTTGGGAGGAACTCCGGGAAGATCTTTAGGGAACACATCTGGGAATTCCCTCACTACTGAAACTAACTCAAGACTGGGAGGCTCTAAACTAGAGTCTTTGAATCGAACAAGATGGTAGGCACACCCCTTGGATATCATTTTTCTCACTCGAAGGTGCGAAATAAGTTGACCCCTTAGTGCTAAAGTACTACCCCTCCATTCAAGGATCGGTTCATTTAGAAACTAAAAATGAATGATTCTATTTCTATAGTCCACTGAAGCATATTATGAGTGGAGCCAATCTATGTCGTGAATGACATAAAAATCCATTGTCTCTAAATCCAATCAACTGAAGTGATTTTATGGGATATCATGACCTAATAGTTCTTGTATACCTGCCTGGATATAATAGAGACACCTACTAGAGTGGACACTGAGAAGGATTCAGCTAAAGTCTTAGGACTGACAACAAAATTCACAGCTATATAGGGGTTATAAAAGTAAGAGAAGCTCCAAGATCTAACAATGCATAAATATGTCAATGAAAAACCTATAACATACCCATAACAACATCAAGAGAGCTTTCCTAATCTTAATGGGACTGGAGTACATACAACCTATTTTGGCACTGACTGCTGGTAGCACTGGCACCCAGCTAAATTGGGAAACCGGCTGGTGCTGCTGAAGAATTAGTATGACCCTATTGGCGATCAATCCTACCCTTCCACATACCTGCCAGACATTCTCTCAACCTGTGTCCTGGCTTGACATATCCAAAGCACACATCATTGCTAGAATCATACACCCTGATGATTCCTACCAAACTTTTGGCAAAGGGGATTAGTCCGACCACTGTTCACACTACCCCGTGTCTTAGAGCCTAGTGCCCTATCCTGATTACCATTTCTGAACCTTGGCACCAGAGTACTGGCTGAGAAAAGAGCTAGGGATAAAGATTTATGATGGAATTAAGGATGGTTACCACCCTCCGACCTTAGTTGAGCAAAACTAAAGCTACCTATTCTAGCCTTCTTATTCTCCCTATCTCTTTCCTTAAACTTATGCTCCTAAATCTATTAAGCATGGACCATCAACCTAGACAAGTCTATCTCCTTAATCAACATCACAGTCTTACACTCATTGACCATACTATCAGTCACACCAGAGACAAACTTACTCATCCTAGACCTATCATAAAACACCACATTAGGAGCATACTTGGATAGCTGAGTAAACTTAAGAGAATACTCTTTCACACTCATGTTCCATTGCTTTAAATTAATAAAATCCTATTCTTTATCATCCCTCAACTCCAAGGGAAAGAACCTATCTAAAAATACTGTAGCAAACTCCTCCTATTCAACAGACCCTACATCTTCTTCTCTATCTCCCTTCTACTGCTTACACCAGGTATGAGCAGCATCCTACAACTAGTAAGTACCCAAATCTGCACTCTCACTTGAATTCATACCCATAATGTCAGTTACCTTCTGAACCATGTCAAGAAACTCCTGTGGATCCTTATCAGACTTGGATCCCGAAATCAAAGGAGGGTTCATTTGGGAAAAGTCCCAAATCCTAGCTACAACAGTATTAGACACTAAAATGGATGGTACAAAAACCTGCTGATTATGCTGAACTGCTATCGAGTGAGCTAAATTAGTTAATGTAGCTTTTAATTTGGTGTGAGAGACATACCTGTTCAGGGGATCTTCCTGAATGGGCAAAGGTGCGATGATTCTCATTTCTTCTTTCGTTGATCTTTCTGGGAGGCATATTCTGTAAACAGAAAGAAGATTGAATTATAGAGGGAGTTTATATTGAGCGCATGCTCATTTGCACAACATAAATACTGAAAGAAGGGAAATTTTTCCTAAAATGTCAGGTAGCCTCTTGTCCATAAGTGTGGCGTGATTCACACTCATGCACAAGACTCTACTCAACGCAGATTTTAGACTTACTAGGACACTTTAAAACCTTAGGCTCTGATACCAAGTTAGTAACTTCCTGGGAGTACTCCTTAAACTCTACATGATGCCTACGGTCACAAGTGACCCCAAGCTAACCCATGAGTTGGTACCTGCTTTAAGTACTAAAAAATACTTATAATAAAGATACATATGCGAAAATATAGCTGGATACACCATAAGGTTTAAAATGCTAAAAAAATCTCTAAAATAATGAATATAAAAACAACTGTCTGAGAACAATACTGTAAAAACTATTAATAACAACTGAAAAACTAAATAACTATCTGAAAATATCTAAAAACCTCTAACTGACTAACAGTGGAGTTGATCGGACAAGTCCCAAACTAACTCCGACTGACTACTGAACTAAAATGCTGAAATAAACATAATTGGCCCTCGGAATATAAGGACTCACCACTTCTACTGATGCTAATTTGCTAGAATATCTAAGTGCAGTTGGGAACATGAGCATCTAAACATATGATATGAGACATCATAGCGCAAGAAATGCGTATGCAATCAGTACTTTGAATATACTAGTATGATAAATAAAGTTAGGCCGATATGTATGGGCTCATGTACATGAATAATAACCGACTGGGCGAATAACATGCAATAAATAATGCATGGTATACGTGAAAGCTATAAAATCTGAGGATGCATGACCAAGCATATAACATGATACTGAAACAGTTTGTATACTGAAGTAGTGTAATGTTGATTCTGAATAACTTATAATTGTGTGCTATGGTCAAGAAAATCTGAAACTATACTTTGTACTGAATACTGAACGGAGGCTTTGAGAGCTAGTTATAACTGACATGCCTTAATACACTATTAGGTTCCAACTTGTAACCCCAGTTGGAAGGGCATCAGTACCATGCCACGGGTACTAACAGTGGTTGTATAGATCCACTAATATAATATCCCAAAGTACTAGGGTGTTATACCTAACTGATGAGAGACCCCTCATATCCTACGTTGGCTACATAATTATGGAACATAAGGGCTACTAACATCTCATACCTATTAATGGGGGTAAAAGTGCCTCATGCATACTGACGGGAGAGACATCATCCTTATGTTCACTTTGTTCTAAGGTTTACTCCCAACTAAAAGAAAATGGATCCTGGACTAATCTAAGTTTAACTAGACCTGATAATTAACTAGACTGATGACGCCCATAGCTTATCTAAAACCATCCTAAAAAATACTGAAACTATGTAAACAACTAAGTTTTCGGGTATTCATAACCCCCAGGACTTGATAGCAATAACAATAAGAACACATGAGCGCATTTGAAACCATAATAAGTAAGCATTACTCTAAAATCATTACTTAGGCATTTCATCAAACACTTGAGGATCTTGAATTAAAGCATGGAATAGTTAAAATATGTGATGGTAGCATAAATTCAATATTAAGACCATGAATTAATGATTTAACATGACAAATTCCATCACTCAAGCGTGTAAGGTTAGTTCAATTGAAAATCACTTGTACACATCATGTATATTCGAAATGCGTAATAGTTTCATGAAGATAATTCATGTAGACATATGAATTCATAATTTAAAATATGAAGATAGGTTCTTAGACTCTATGGTGAAAAGGGCACATGGATGAACATTTAACATACCTTAAAGTTGTAATCTTTCAAGAGATTAACTTTCTTGAATGTTCTTGGGTGATGAAGCTTAAATTCTTGAGTTTCTTGAAAAAATAAAGATTGAACTTGATTAATTTGGGTGGTTGATAGGGTTTATTTTAGACAGAAAATTGGGGAAATTTGGCATATAATATCTTAATTAGTGATAAATTCGGTGTTTTCACAGATTAAGCCAATAGGAAAAGACTATACTACCCTTATAGGATTTAAATTCACAACTGAAATGCAGATTTGGCCACCACCGCAATGCGATGAACTCCTCATTGCTATACTCACCGCGATGCATTGTAATTGCGGTGAGGTTCTGGAAATGAAATCCAAACGTGCCTCAGTCCTCATTCAAAAGATTCAAAACTTCCTCGAGGCATGCTACTAACACCCCTGAACATGAATTAACTTAGAAACCATCATCTCAGGGTCAGGAAGGTCACTTTAAAAATCATCAAATTTAAGAGGCCAAAAATTAAACTAAGTCCCCAATACTTAGCTAGATTTTTAGGTGCTAAACCTCTTATGCATGCACTATGGGCTGAACTGAGTTAAGACTAATATTGGGTATTACATCCATTGGCAAGGGACTTCAACCTCAAGCCATTTCATAAGGGAAAGGACTTCAACCTTAAGCCATTTCATAAAAAAAGGGACTTCTACCTCAATCCATCATAACTATCATTAGTTGACATTGGGACTTTAACCATTTAGCTAATTCAACACCAGACATGACCCCATGGTCCTTATTAGAGCCTTCATTGCTCAATCATTTCCATAGGCCCTTGTCTTTATTCAACTCATCATATAATTAATTTTATGGTCATCAAGACCCTCACAAACTATTCATATTTCATCAACAATCATATACCTCATTCTCACAGACTTTAGCTCAACATACAATTCAAGTTCATCTTCATATTGAGGGACTTCAAACCCATATTAGTAATTAACAAAATAAGGTCATCATCTCACAATAAATGTCTCACAATACTTTTACAATATCATTTATCAATCATTCATACTTATTGGGCCATTACCCTAGTTCAACACATCACCATATGTTACGAGACAATTCACTTAGACATTTTCTAAAACACTTTATGTGCATTCCCTTAACGAGGCTATTTTTATGGTAGAAATCATCAAGATTAGGGTTAATAAATACCGTCATGTTAAACTACATACAACATGCACCAATATATGAAAATAATCATTAATAACATGTATAAACACAAGTCTAGGCAAAGATCAATATTATTCACCATTAGGCAAAAAAGCCTTTTTCATTTGATTTCTAAACCACCATTTACACTTACTAATACAAGTGTAAAATATATGGGTTTAGAGGTATTTAACTAGGGGAAGAGTTACATGCCTTATAAAACTTGATTCACCAAGATATTGACTTCACTTTACCTCTTGAAGGTCACCCTTGAAACCCAGTCTCTAATTCTTCAAAAATGAGTTTGAGAGAGTGTTTTTGATGTTTGATCCATTCAAAAATGTTTTTAAGGAGGACATATACACTTATATAGTGAAGGAACTTAGGGTTTAGGGTGTAGTAAATGACCACAAGGCCTTTAGATAAAAGCTAGAAAGTGGACCCAACCAGGAGTACGACTCACAAGGAAAATTGTACCCTAGGGTATGGGTGGTACCTTGACTTATAACCTAGGATTCTCCTAGGTCAACTACACTATTAAAGGTATGAATGTATGCCCTTGAGTCATATTCAAAGGTTATGACTCAACCCCTAACTCATATGCTTCAACCATATTAAAAATAGTCCACTTAAAGTTCAAGTCCAAACTCTATACGACTCGCTAAGTATGACTCATACCCTTTAGTATGATTAAGGAAGGGGTCACTCATACCTAGGACTTTGAGTAACCCTTACCACATTTCTTAGGATATTAGAAGGTAGGGGAAGGAGTATACGACTAGTATCCAAGTGGTACGACTCATGCCCCTAGTCGTGCAAGTGTTCACCTCACTAATTGCCTCCAAATTTTGTATCTCCATATGATGTAGGCACCAAAGGTACTTCTAATTTTCCTGCATAGAGTTAGGTGGATTGACTTATTTTGTTGATTTGTTGTGGTGAAGTGGTGAGCCTCCATTCTTCAGAAGGCTTAGACATTTGATCAGTTTTTATTATATATTAGAATTGAGAGATTTCATTATCATTAATATCATTGTCATTGTTAGAGTCAGGAACATATCCCAACCAAGATTGGTTTTTGATTTTTTTTAAAAGGCTTTGTTGGATTACTGCGGACTTGGGTGATGTTGGTTGGACATGTTTGGTCGGTTGCTGGTTATTAGTTATAGACAAATATTTTATTCCCTAAACTTACCTTATGCCATCTTGTTATATGTTTGGAATTCAGCCATTGTTGGCTGGTGTATGGTGTTTATTAGGTTTTAGGGGTGGTATTGGGTCCACAATGGATTGGAGATACCTCTCATAACTGGGCCCTGGTTTGGGTTATGTCAAAGTTAGTATCAGAGACAAGTTTGGTGTCATTGGGTGTCCACAAAGCTGTGTCCAGTAGATTTTAATGCCTTGAGTTTTTTATCCTTGAAAATTTCTAAAATTTTATCCTCACTATCCTGACTACAACTTCTATGGTGAGTTGTAGGGAGTCTTGATCGGTCATAGGGACTCGGTCATAACTTAATCAGAATAAGTGGCTTAGTACTCTGCTTTAAGTACGAGTGGCTTTCAACTAGTCATCAAGACTTCTTACAAATCGTAAGGACCAAGTTATAAGGTGTCCTAAAAGTTTGGCTCAAGACAATATCTTTATTATGACTTGAGTCCATTAGTCATAAAGACTCATGATGAGTCATTATGTCATAATCATAAGGTGTCTAGAGTGTCATCCCAAATTATTATTGTCTTGAGTATGAGAAGTGGTTACGAGTCATTAAGTGTGGTTACAAGTTGATGGTATGAATTATAGACAAACCAGTATGGGGTCTTGGTTGTTTTTTCTTGACTATGACTCCTTGTGATGAGTCGTAATATATCCTTATGAGTCGTATAGTGACCCATAGTCACTGATGACTAAATTTTAATTTTTAAATTAAGGGCACATTGAACAATTCTCTCCTTACCAAATTACAACCCCACGTCCATAAATAACTTAAGGGTCTTATATTTCATCCTTAACGTACTCAAACACTTCCAAACTCTCTCAAATTTTATCAAGCAACCATACTTAGGATTTCTAAAAAGTAGGTCATCCAAGGGATCAAGGGTTGAATTCTTTCCATAAAACTTGGTATTTCAGGCATGTTATTCTTTCTTCATTTTTTATTTACTAAAAGCATATGACTTAAAGTATTGATCATGAGATATTGATGTTGGTTTTGAAACAAGGGCTGAGGGTTTTGAATGCTTAATGATTGAAAAATATTTTCCCATGGTTTACATGTTAATACTCATGATTAAATTATGGTTTTTAATTGTGGGTGCATGAGTAGGGTGAATGAACTAGGGAATTTTTATTTTCCCCAGACTTGTGAATTTTTAAGTGGTTATGACCCTAACCCCATAATGTGAATTGTTTTTTAGTTATGAAAATTATGGGAATTTAACTATTCTTGAACTATTGAATTATGATTTTAAATTGAACCTTGTGGGTTCATGTTTCCATTAGTTATTGTATAATTCAACCAAGGGGGTTATGAATTCCCCTAAGTGATGATAATTGGTTTAGCATATTGATGTTACCTTACAAGTGTAGTTGGTATGACGATACCAACAATGTATGTTTGAATGTGTAATATGGTTCAATGAATGAGAATATATGATTCTTGTTTCAATTGAGCTTTAATGAGGGTTGTGTAGTTGATTAATGAAAGTGGTGGTCCTGAGAGACCCAAACTGGAAACCAAAGTTGCCGATGTGGGGTCTATATGACAGGGTGGTTCAAGTTCCCCTAATTAATATCATTTGATTGGGAGGTTCGAGTCCCCCACATCTTATTACATAATTTGGTGCTCGTGTCACCTTAATATATCAGGAGGCTCAAGTTCCCTAGAGTGCATATTTATACCCTCTAGTTCATGTAGGTATATGTACTGGACCTACCAGCAGAGGGAGAGCGAGGCCCATATAGCCTATGGTTGCCTTTGTATGTTATGACGATTGGGCTACATAATCCAGGCTAAATTTTTAAAGCGCATGTTAAGACTTGTTCCCTATGTCAGCATGTGATATATATATACATATATATATATATATGAATATGCATTTGATTATGTGTGTTGGTTTTGAATAATTTTGAACTTTTGATCATGGCAATATATTATCCTTATCCCTAAGTTACATGCTAATGTTCACCCCAATAACTAACTTTGGGTGTTGTATCTCTATGTGTTGCATGCACTAGAGATACTTCTACTTTTCTTGCACAAAGTTAAGTTGGTAGGCTTTATTCGTCGGTTCATTGAGTTGTGGTAAAGTGGTGAGCTTCTATTCCCAAGAAGGCTTAGGCATTTCACCAACTTTCATTCTTAGATTTGAGTTGATAGTTACTTTCATTATCATAAACATTATCATTTTCATTCTCATTGTCATCTGTCAGAGTTGGGGACATATCCCGACTAAGATTGGTTTTGGTTCTTTGTTTAGAAGGCTTTGTTTGGATTACTATAGATATTGGGTGATGTTGGTCAGTTGTTTGGCCGATCACCGATCATTGGTTATAAACATATTTTGAATTTCCTTAAGTTTGTTACATGTTATCTTGTTACATGTTATCTTGTTATATGTTTGGAATTTATCCGACCTTGGGGTATGGTATGTTTGGTTTGGTTAGCTGTAGAGGGTGATCTTCGGTCCATATGGGACTTGAGATACTCATCACGGTCTGGCCCTAGTTCAGGTTATGACAGAGATAGTATCAGAGCTTAGGTTTGGTAACTTTGGGTGTACAACAAAGCCTTGTCTAGTAGAGTCTTGTTTATGAGTGTGTAGAGCCCCACACTTATAGGGGAGAGGCTACGAGGCATTTAGGAATATTTTTCTTTCTCGTTGTTCTATTTTTTAGCGATAGAGTCTAAGGTCTTGAATCTCCTCTAATTCTCATATGTTCACTTTTTAGATCATGCCTTCTAGAAGATCTACTCGTGGAAACCTTTTTGTCCTATCTGAGGACAATATAGATGGATCTCGTCCAACTCCAGGAGTTTAGACTGATCTAGGGTCACTACGTCTGATTACTATGAGGAAACTCCACTGGTTCCCCTATCCCTTCTCAGGTACCCTAGGCTAGGGTATCTAATGCTGAGTTTTGCCAATCGATTTATTTTCTTACCCAGTTGGTGGACTCCCATATTGAGCGTGTTGCTTCTTTTGCTCCATCATCTTTGGCCACTAAGGTTGGTAAATTTATAAGATTGAGTCCTTTTACTTTCACTAGTTCTAGAGTTGAGGAAGATCCTCAAAATTTCATTGATGAGATGGAAAAGACCTTTTGTGTGATGCATACTATTTATATAGAAGATGTAGAGTTTGCTGCTTATCAGTTAAAGGATGTAGCATACCATTGGTATGAAGAGTCAAAGCAACTTAGGGGTGATGATATTCAGTCAACTTTGTGGGGTGACTTCTTTAGTGCTTTTCTTGATAGCTTATTTCCTCAGGAGTTGAGGAAGGCAATAGCCGAAGAGTTCATGAATTTGAAGCAAGTTAAGATGTTACTGAATGAATATGCCTTGATGTTTTATCAACTATTATGTTATGCTCCAAAATTGGTGTCTAGCATGAGGGCTAGAATGAGGAAGTTGGCCTTTGGGTTGTCCCATAAGTTGATTTTCTAGAGCAGGTTGCCTTATTGAATAAGGATATAGACATCTCTAGACTTGTGGTGGATATGAAAAAAGTGGAAAAAGAAAAGAAGAAGCAAACAGATATGAGTTAAAGGTAGAATAAAAAGTTTTTCTACACAGATCAGGGTGGAGATCAACAACAGAGTGGTAGAGATGGTGAAAAGTGGCATAAAAAGAAGTGGGGAAATTCTGGTTCCTACTCTATGTCTAGTGCTCCTTATCCAAAGCCACCAGGTGATTATTATTCTCAGTATAATAAGGGGTTAAGAGCACCAGGAGCCCAACCTCAGGCTAGTGGGGCTCATTCAGCTCCATCGTATCCTCCTTGTAGATTCTGTGGTCAGGCGCACCATGGTGTTTATGAATGGAGGAACAAGTGCTTTAAATATGGTCTGATTGGTCATATTCAGAGGGATTTTCCTTCTAAGGTTGCTTTTGGGCAAAGAGGATTATTGTTGCTACTTAATCAGCTCTCACACCAAAAAGTGCTACTTTTGTTTCTAGCTCCGGTACTGGTTGGATTTGTCCAGGATTCTTAGGCTTCCCCCAATGTTATTACTGATACACGTAAGATCTTATCTTATGATGTATATTGTATACTTCATCCCGGGTCTACTCTATCTTATTTGACTCCTTATATGACAATCCATTTTGGTTTTGATCCTGAATGTATTTCAGACCCCTTTTCTATGTCTACCCTGGTAGGTAACTTCTTTGTGGCTATAAGGATTTATAGGGGTTCTGTGGTGCCGTTCAATGGTAGAGAGACCTTGGTAGATCTGATAGAGTTGGATATGTTAGACTTTGATATGATTTTGGGGATGGATTGGTTGCACTCATGCTATGCGTCTCTTGATTGTCGAACCCGAATGGTCAGTTTCCACTTCCATAATAAGACAATGATTGAATAGGAAGGTAGTTCCCAAGTACCCAAGGAATGGTTCATTTAGTATCTTAGATCCCAGATATTGGTTTCTAAAGAGTTCCTCTATCACTTAGTGCATATTAGGGATTCTAGATTCGAAGGTCCTTGAAACACCTAGACTTAGAACCATCGAAAAACTTCATCTTTTTGTGTCACTGCGGTAGGTATGACTAGGGTCTTGAGTCATACCTCATGGATACGATTCATATCCTTTTTCTCCTCCGCTCTCATATCCTTGGAAGTGTGGTGCGGGTCACTCACTGTCCTAGGTATAAGTAACCCTCTCCTTAATCATACCTAAGGGTATGAGTCATACCTAGGTGAGTCATATGGAGTGAGGTCTTGTCTTGAAGTGGACTGTTTTTTATACAGGTGATGTATACAAGTTAGGGGTGAGTCATACCCTTTGGATACGACTCATAGGTATATGGTTGTATCATTAATAGTGTGTGTGACCTAGGGGAAGCCTAGGGTATGAGTCAGGGTACCACTTATGACTACTTAAGTTAGTCGTATGATGAGTCATACCCCTGGATAAGTTTAATTTTCAGCTTTTAACTAAGGGCCTTGTGGTTATTTCCCATGTCTAAAACCCTAAACCCTCTCACTATATTAGTGTTGATAGCCTCCTAAACATCCAGTTTGATGGATCAAACACCCTAAATACTATCTTAAGCTCATCTTTGAAGAATTGGAGGCTAGGGTTTCAAGAGTGGTCTTCAAGAGGCAAAGGGGAGAAAATATTCTTGGTGATTCATATTTTTTAAGGCATGTAACTCTTCCCCTTTCTAAATATCTCTAAAACCATGTATTTTACACTTGTATTAGTAAGTGTACATGGTGGTTTTTAAATCAAATGGAAAGGGTTTTGTTGCCTAATGATGATTCTTGCTTAGACATATGTTTATAAATGTTATTGATGGCAGTTTGCACATGTTAATACTTTTTGTATGTGGTCTAACATGTGGGTATTGAGTAACCCTAGTCTTGATGATTTCTACCATGAAATTAGTCTTGGTAAAGGCATGTACACAAGGTGTTTGTGAAAAGTCCAAGTGAGATGTTTAGTTACATGATAATGATGTTTTGACCTAGGAAAATGGCCCAATATGTATGAATGCTTGATAAATGATACTGTGAAGATAAAATGATCCATGTATTGTATAGTTGATGACCTTGATGGATTGATGAATGTGAAGGGGGATAAAGTCCCTAACATAAAAATGAACTTGAATTGTATGTTGAACTAAATTGTGGTATAGAATTTCTACTGAAGTATGAATGGATTGTAAAGGTGTTGAGGACTATAGTTTGAATTGTATGATGAGTTAAATTAAGGCATTGTCCATTAAAATAGTTGATCAATAAAGGATCCCATGAGGACCATATTTTCATGTATGGTGTTGAATTGACTAAATAGGTTAAACTCCTTATGTGTGGAATTGAATGTATATGGATGCATGGACAAAGGGTTATAGTCCCAATATCGACTAATGATAGTCATGATAGGTTGAGGTTAAAGTCCTTTGACTAATAAAATCATTTATGGTTAAAGTCCCTTACATAATAAGATCTTATGAGGTCAAAGTGCCTCTCCAAATGAATTGGCTTGGGGTTAGAGTCCCTTATCTAATGTGGCCTGAGGTTAGAGTCCCTTGCCTAATGTATGATCATGTTGTTAGAGCCCCTCACTTATATAAATATGTGTGAGTGGTTAGAGTTCCTCACTTAAATGGATGTGTATGTGGTTAGAGCCCCTTACTTGATAATATATGAATATGGTTAGAGTCCTATGCATAATGAGAAGTTCTTGAATCTATAAGTGTAGAAGGTTGGAGTCCTCCATTGTATGTATGATGAATGAGTGCTTCTAAAGTGTTGATAAAACTTATCCCCTTGATTAGCATGTGATATGTTTATATATTCGGATAAGGTTATGAATGTGATTGAATATGATATATTGCTTGTTGTTGAATGATGATGCTATTTTATCCTTGTCCTTAAGCTACATGCCAACGTTCCAATCGCTAACCATCTTCGAATGTTATATACCCATGCGACATAGGGGCCGAAGCATCATCTTCTCTTCTTGTCCAGTGATTAGGTGATCGAAGCAGTTCATTCATTGACTACAGAGTGGTGAGTTTCCTTATTTTAGAAGATATTCATTCTTTGTCCCCTACCTTTAGACTTAGACTTATTTTGAATGGTTTGGCTATCAGGGGCTTTTCCAAACATATACATTTTTAAACATCAATTTGTATAAAGGTATTGTGGATGACTGTGGACTTGGGAATATTGGTTAGTGTGATGAATCTAATAAAGTCTTTAGATATGTATAAGTTATGACTTGTAGTATGTTTTCTTCTATCTCATTATATGATCGGGATTCACCTGACCGATGTTATTGATGTAGTGATTGTGATAGGTTATTGGGGCAACCTCCGGTTCATATGGGCTCGAGGTGCCCCTATGACATGGGCTGATTTTGAGGTGTGTCAGTCCTTCTTTGCAGACTGTCCCTATTGTCTGTGAATTTTCTAAGGTGTTCCCTGATTATATTTCTAGTGTACCTCCTGATAGGGAAATCGATTTTGGGATTGATCTTGTTCTGAATACTCGTCCTATTTCTATTTACCCTTACAGAATGGCCCCGACTGAGTTGAGAGAACTCAGGGAGCAGTTGCAAGACCTAATTGATAAGGGTTTTAATTATCCTAGTGTATCCCCGTAGGGTGCTCCTATTCTTTTCGTGCGTAAGAAGGATGGTTCCCTTCGGATGTGTATTGATTACCACCAATTAAATATAGTGACCGTAAAGAATAAGTATCCACTTGCGAGAATTGATGTTTTGTTCGATCATCTTCAGGGTGCTAAGTTCTTTTCTAAGATTGATCTTCGGTTGGTTTACCATCAGTTGAAGATTAGGGAGGTGAATATCCCTAAGACTGTCTTCCAAACTCGATATGGTCATTTTGAGTTTTTGATGATGTCCTTTGGTTTGATCAATGCCCCAACAACATTTATGGATCTTATGAATTAGGTTTTTTATTAGTTCTTAGATTTATTCATGATTGTCTTTATCGATGATATTTTGGTATTTTCTAAAAGCGATGTGGATCATACCGATCACCTTCACCTTGTGTTGCAAACCCTAAAAGATCAGCGTTCGTATGAAAAGTTCTAAGTGTGTGTTCTGGTTGAATGTTGTGACTTATCTGGGACATGTTGTTTCCAGTCAAGGGATTATAGTGGATTCACAGAAGGTTGTGGTGGTGAGAAAGTAGCCTAGAACCACAACTCTAACCAGCAGATCTTCTTGGGTTTAGCCAGTTATATCAGAAGAGTTGTAGAGAGTTTGTCTTCTATTGCTGCCCTATTGACTAAGTTGATTCAGAAAAAGGTAAAATTCTTATGGTCTGATGCTTGAAAAGGTAGTTTTGAGAAGCTGAAGGATAAGTTGACTTCGGCTCTAGTCTTGACTCTTCCTGAGGGCACTGATGGTTTTGTTGTCTATTGTGATACATCTCAGGTAGGGATGGGTTGTGTGTTAATGTAACATGGCAAGGTGGTTGCATATGCTTGTAGGCAGTTTAAAGTTTATGAGAAGAATTATTCGATGCATTGATACAAGCATGAGGTGTACAAAATTGTACAAGGCATTGTCAAAGGTTCAAACTTCGGAATTGGCAAGTGCTTGGAGCATTTTAAAGCCTTGTCAAGTTGAAGAAGGGGAAGGGAACCATTACACTCAAGAGGTACCTCACTTGAAGGACAAAATAAAAGCTTCCCACTATGATTTGACACTGAAGAGGCACCCCATTTTAGGGCTATTATTGTCTTTTAAGACTCTTTTTTTACACTCCAAATGAGCACCCTTCATTAAGGGTATTTTTGTCCTTATTTGTAATAAGTATGAATAGGCACCTTAGCTCTTATTTTTCCTTAGTTTTTGGACATAATGAATTGAGTGAATTTTCAAATTGTAATATTAGTGTTATCTTGTAGTATTATCCTTCTCCTTAAGACAGAGAAACCAAAACTTGAAGGTTCTATGCAAGTGAGGTGGATTCTTTACTTGTGTTGAGCATTTGGGAAGAAAGGTAGGTTTTGAGGAGTGTGAATTCCCTTGGTCCACCTAAGAGGAAGGTTTCAGCTTCTATTGGTGAGGTGTGATTGATGGTTTGATACATCATCTTTTGTTAATCACTTGGTAGAAGTAAGGGTCTTTCTATCTATCCTTTAATTTCAAGCATTCTTATTCTTCATCCCCTTTCTTTGTTTTGTTTTTCACTTTGTGTGCTTGCTGAGTTTTGCATCTTATATGTCCATTTCATGAATTCCTAGTCTTCTCTTGTATCATTTGGTATCAAAGCCACGTTTTAGGGTTGTTCCTACAACCCTAAGTCTTGGATTATTGATTACCTTGAAGAAAATCAACAAAAAAGTGTAGAAAATCGAAAATCTCACAAAAAAATTATTAACCCATTTTTGTGTTTTGATAGATTTTTAGATCTTAGATTTACTTTGTTTTTTGTGTTTTGTTGGTTTCAAGTTCTAGATTGTTGTTCCCTAGAACCTAGGGAGTTTAGATTTACATTTGGAACAAGATTTGGTTGAGTTTGAGCTATGAACCTCCATGGATATGGTGTTTTGAAGCTTTTTGAGCTTAGATTCGTGTGGGTTTTGAAGTTGGACGTTGGTTTGTTGCTGATTTTTAGTTATTTGAGTTCACCTTAGCCTAAGGAACCTAGATCTACAAAAAAAATCAGATTTGGAGTTTATTTGGTTAGGGGTCAAACTTTGGTCAACTCTTAAATATTCATCTTGTTCTTCCATGTTCATCAAGTCTTGCTAAGGAAGAATATTTAAAGAGTGTGTTTGATCCAAAAAAGGAGAAGAAATAGAGTGTACTTGGTGTTTGTGAAAGAATATTCCTTGGCATATTCATTGTCATCCAAAGAAAGAAGAGACAAAGGAATAATCAAAGTACAAAATCAAGTACATTCCAAGTACAAGGGGGGGACCATTATTTTTTAATTCATATGAAGCTCCAAAAAGGCTTTCAAACCTTCATTTATCCCTCCCAAATGAAATTCTTCTTCACCAAAGGGATTCTAGGCCGAAACTTGAGAATTAGGGTTGGAAATTTTTGAAAACTCAACATCCAATCACAAGCTGCCACGTCATCTCTAGCTAATCGGCGAAATTGAGTTCTTAGGTAGATTTCCTAGTTTCAAATTGTTGTTTCTAGTTTCAATTTTTTTGTTCTTTCACTAATTAGCAAACAAGTCAGTACCTACAAGTTTGGTAATTAGATTAGAGTTCGATTATTTCATGTCTTCAATTTTTGTGTGCTTTTCTCATTTTTAATTCGTAGTAATTTGTTGGTTCAAGACCATGCATCATTTTATTTGAGTCATATCAAACAAAAATCAATTTCGGACCAAAGCATATTCACCACTCATTCACTTGCCAAGTTTTCAATACTTGTGAGACCATGTGTGAGGTAAGATCCTAGTGTGAGTGTGGTGAGGCCTTTTGAACTAACTTGTTTGTTCGTTTTGTAGGTTGTTCTGCTTGCTATTATTTTTTGCGATTTTTAGGTACATTTTCCATGGAATCTGAAAGTACTACTTCCCAGCCTTTGGAAAATGATGCTATTGGAGTTTTGATGTCTCAGTTGGAGGCCTTTGCCCAAAAAATAGAGGATAATAATGATGCTTTGGGTAGAGGTATGAATGGTGATATGGATGCAATGATGGGTGACATGATTAGAATTAAAGCAAGGGTTGATAGACTATGTCCACCAAAATCTCCACAAAATTCAAACCACCAAGTTCCGAACTCACTTGACCAAAGGCTACCTTCACAAGTCCAAAGACCCAATACTTTACAAAATCCAATGACTCCTCTACACGAGTTAAAAACCAAAGAGAGTGAGGCTAAGCCTCAAGTTAGAGAGAAAATAAATGGTGAGGTACAAGAAGAATATGAAGAAAGAAGGGAAAAGGAAAGGAAAACCATGGGTAGTGAAGTTGGAAGGGGGGAAAATGCTTGATTGTGGATCTTGTCCACAAAGGACCCTTGTTATTCACTAACCTGAATACTATCACTTTTTCTAGCATTGATTCTTCTCATGTGAAGGTTCAAGACCATAGAAGTCTCGAGGAGAATCCCAAGGAAGTTCCCTTCAAGCCCTTGGCCGAAAGTCCCAATTTTGGGATAAGTGATGAAGAAGTTAGTTCAAAGGGAAACCTTGACATAATCCCTTATAATGTAGAGCATGAAGGCTGCCATAATGCAAACCCAAGTAAAGAACACACTTCCCATGATCTACAAGGTAACAAAGCTATCTTCTATCTTCCTAGAAACATTAATTGTTGTGATGTGGATAGTAGTGGACAAAGTTGTGTAGTTTTAGATTTTCTTAGTGAAGAAGTGTATGAATCTTCCTTTTGTGATACTCTTGGTGTTGTTGGGTTGCATAAGGACCAAACTCTTGTTGTGAGTATGCAAGCACTAGCTGATCCTTTAGATGACAAAATCAATTCTTTTCATAAGAATGATTTGTGTCCATCTAGTTCTAGAACTTATAACTTGAATACGGTTCCATTACCAAGGGACAAGAGTTTTCACACACTAGTGGGTTGCCTTAGTACAAACTAAGGTAACTTAGGTACATTCTACACTCCCTTGAGTTTTAAAAGTTGTGATGTGATTTCGGGTACATCTAGTGTAGAAGTACATGCTTCCTTCTTTGATAATGTTGTGGGTAAGTATGATACCCTAGTAAATGGAATGAGTAGCCTTGGTTTATTCCCTTAGCCACTTCACCTATTTGATCCCGGTGTACTAGTGGGGTGGGAAAGGGATTGTTTCGACTTGAGCTTATTGTCCTTTGATGTTTACCTTAGCCCTATCCTATGTGCTGCATATACTAAATGTTTCATGGACAAAATAAGGGATTGCTGGTTGTATTTTAAAAGTGTACCCCCTCGGCATGATGTCTTCACACTTGATTCCTTTCTATACTACCTCTTTACCTATGATGATAACCATGCTAATTTTGATTTGTATTGTGTAGAGGTAGGAAGTTTAGTGGTTGGTTTCCTTGTTTGAATAATAGTGATATGTGGGTGAGGTAGACCTTGAGATCAATAGTGGGACCATATTTTATGAGGTCCTTTGTAGAGATAATGAAACAAATGTATCTTATGGTTCCTAAACCAAAGGTAGTCTTACCTTTTGGGTATAGTAAAACCATTAAGACCATTGTAGTTTCCTTATATCTTGATATTTTCCAAAACTACCTCCTTTATGCCATTCATGCTAAGCCTTTCATGTCACACACAAAGGACCCATAGTTGTATTTTAAATGTGATCAACCTTGGTGTGTTAAAATATGTGATGATTTTGGGTTGCACTCTCCTCTCTTTGATGCATATCGTAGTCATGTCCTTTGTGTTGCTGGTAGTAAGTGTTTCATGATTATTACAAAGGATTATTGGCTATATTCTAAGAGTGCCCCCCCTCTTTGGTGTGTTCATATAATTTGGCACTAATGCTAACCCTCCTACCAAGAGGATTGTGTGCTTGTTTTTCTTCTCTTTTTGGTTTTGCAAGATCTGAATTTGAGGAAAAATTCCTCCTAGATGGAGAGGATGATACAAGCATGAGAAGCACAAAATGTACAAGGCATTATCAAAGGTTCAAACTTTGGAATTGGAAAGTGTATGGAGCATTTTAAAGCCTTGTAAATTTGAAGGAGAAGAAGGGAACCATTACAATCAAGAGGCGCCTTACTTGAAGGACAAAATAAATTTTGCACCCTATGATTTGACACTCAAGAGGCGCCCCATTTTAGGGCTATTGTTGTCTTTTAAGACTCCATTTTTACACTCTAAAGGAGCACCCTTCATTAAGGGTATTTTTGTCCTTGTTTGTAATAAGTATAAATAGGCACCTTAACTCTTATTTTTCCTTAATTTTTGGATATAATGAATTGAGTGAATTTTCAGATTGTAATATTAGTGTTAGCTTGTAGTATTCTCCTTCTCCTTAAGACAGAGAAACCAAAACTTGAAGGTTCTATACAAGTGAGGTGGATTCTTCACTTGTGTTGAGCATTTGGCAAGAAAGGTGGATTTTGAGGAGTGTGAATTCCCTTGGTCCACCTACGAGAAAGGTTTGAGCTTCTATTGGTGAGGTGTGATTGATGGTTTGATACACTATCTTTTGTTAATCACTTGGTAGAAGTAAGGGTTTTTCTATCTATACTTTAATTTCAAGCATTCTTCTTCTTCATCCCCTTTCTTTGTGTTGTTTTTCACTTTGTGTGTTTGCTGAGTTTTGCTTCTTATATGTCTATTTCATGAATTCCTAGTCTTCTCTTGTATCATACATTATTTGGAATTGTTAGCTATAGTGTTTGAGCTAAAGATCTAGCGATATTATTTTTATGCGGTCCATGTTGATATTTTTTCTGATCATAAGAGCCTGCAATATGTGTTCACTCAGAAGGAGCTAAATCTCAGTCCAAGGAGATGGCTTGAGTTTCTAAAGGATTATGATATGAGTCTCCATTATTATCCAGGTAAAGCTAACGTGGTTGTTGATGCTCTTAGCAGGTTGTCCATGGGAAGCTTGTCTTATGTGGATGAGAAGAAGTGGGATTTGGTAAGGGACATTTACTGTTTGGCCAATCTTGGAGTTTATCTCATGGATTCCAAAAATGGTGGTGTGATTTTTCAAGATATGGCAAAGTCATCTCTTAGAGCGGAGGTAAAGAAGAAACAGATGTTAGATCCTATTTTAATACAAATTGAGGATGATATGGGTAGGCAGAAAGTGATGTGTTTTGAAATTGGCGGTGATGGTATCTTGAGATACTAGGGCAGATTATGTGTTCCCGATGTTGATGGATTGCAAATAAAGATTTTGGCCAATTCTCATGAGTCGCATTATACTATTCATCCTGGTTCGACGAAGATGTATCACAATCTTAAGAAGATCTATTGGTGGAACAATATGAAGCAGGATATGGCAAATTTTATGGCTAAGTGCATAGTGCGTCAGCAAGTAAACGCGGAGCAATTTAGGCCCACTGGACTGACTCAAGAGATTGAGTTGTCGATGTGGAAGTGGGAGATAATTAATATGGATTTTTTACGGGTCTTCCATGGTCTCGCCAGCAGTTTGAATCGATTTGGGTCATTGCAGATAGGATGACAAAGTCTGCCCATTTCTTGCTCGTGAGGAATAATTACTCTTCTGAGGATTATGCCAAATTTTTCATTGAGGAGATCGTGAAGTTGCGTGGTAGTGCAGTTTCCATAATATCTGATCGGAGTACCCAATTCTCATATTATTTTTGGAGGTCATTCTAGTGACGCTTAGGGACTAAGGTGACTGATAGCCTAAACACTAAGAAATCACAAAATTTGGGGTTCAACAAACAATTTCCAGCAAACACAACTAAAGAAAACAACACACAAAGAAAGGGGGAGAAGGTGAAGATTGCATAAGATGAAAAGATAGTAAAGTGACCCTTACTTCCACAAGTGAATAGCACTAGAAGGTGTATCAAACCTTCAAACACATATCACCATGTAAGTTCAAACCATTCTCTTAGGTGACCCAAAGGAAACACTCTTCCCCAAGTACACGTTTCTTGCCAATTATCCAAGACAAATGAAAACCCTAACTTTCAAGTGTTCAAGGACCAATTTTCAGATTCTACTATCTCTCTACAAAGCTAAAACTACAATATAGAAGTAAGTTCAATGTCATCAAAAGTCTAATGAAAAGAGAAGTAAAATGCCTATTTATACTATTACATGAATAAAGACTCAAATTCCCTTAATGAGACCCTAAAAGAGGTGCCTCTTGAGTGTGGACTTTAAGTGTGAAAAGTCCACCAAACCCCTCCCAATAGACGCCCATGAGGTGTATAAGAGTAGTTCTTTCAATGCACTTCTTCAAAAATTAGCAAGTAACCTCCTTTGGTCGAGTGCATTACACCTTCACACGCCTTCAATTGTATGAACAATGATTGAAGTTGTTGCAATTCCTTGTCTTGGCTACGTGTAAAAGGTCTTGAGGACTTAGATCTTGCATCATCCTCTCCATATTGAAGAGAGTTTTTCCTCAAACTTGCGACTTTATCAACATCAAGAATGTCCACGGGTGAAAGATCACAAATATTGAAAGTGGAATGTACTTGATAATTTAAAGGTAGATCTATTTTGTAAGCATTGTCGTTGATCCTTTTAAGCACTTGGAAGGGTCCCTCTCCCCGGGGCATAAGCTTATATTTTCTTTGATTTGAGAACCGCTCCTTCCTTAAGTGTACCCATACCCAATCCCCGGGTTCAAGCACAAGCCTTCTTCGACCTTTGTTCACTCTTTTTGCAACCTCTTGTTTTTTCTTTTCAAGCTTGATCCGCACCTCCTCATGCATTTTATTCATTGCCTCGGCTATTTTGCATCCATCTAAACTTGTCATAAGATCTCTAGATAAAAGAGTGAGATCCGAAGGGGTAAGGGGATTCATGCCATAAACACACTCAAAGGGAGTCATTCCCGTACTTGAATGTATTACCCGATTGTATGCAAATTCCACCAAGGGTAGGTGATCTTCCCATGAAGTCATTTTACCTTTAACCATAGAATGTAGAATATACCCTAAGGTTCTATTTACTACCTCCGTTTGGCAATCGGTTTGTGGGTGGCAAGATGTGGAGAAAAGCAACTTTGTTCCAAGCCTATCCCACATAGACTTAAAAAAGAGACTTAGGAACTTTGAGTCCCTATCACTCACAATAGTCTTTGGGATCTCGTGAAGCTTTACAACATGTTCAACAAATAATGAAACTACACTAGGAGCATCCTCGGTTTTGGCACATGGAATGAAATGAGCCATTTTGGACAATCTATCAACAACAACAAAAATACTATCTCGGCCCTTTCTAGTCCTTGGCAGCCCCAAAACAAAATCCATGGATATATCTAACCAAGTACTAAGGGGAGTGGGAAGTGGGGTGTACAATCCTTGAGGTAGGAGGCGAGATTTTGCACTCCGACAATCCATACATTGGCCACAAACTTTAGCAACATCCTTGCATATTTTGGGCCAATAGAATTGCTCCTCTAAGATACCGAGGGTTTTGTCAACCCCAAAATGCCCCATAAGGCCACCATCATGTGCCTCTCTCACAAAAAATTCCCTCCATGAATATAAGGAACACACAACCTCCTCCCTTTGAACAAATAACCATCAAACCAAGAGTAGGAGGAATGGCCATTCTCTTTAAGCCATCGGTCCCTTCCTCACTCTTTACATTCCGTAAAAATAGGAGCAAAGGCAGGATCCTCGGGATACAACATTTGCAAGATCTCAAATCCCATAAACTTCGAAGACAAGGTAGAAACAAGCACATGTTTTCTAGACAATGCATCGGCAACAACATTTTCCTTCCCCTTCTTGTAATGAATTACATAAGGGAAAGTCTCAATAAACTCAATCCACTTAGCATGACGCCTATTCAACTTGTCTTGGCTCTTAAGGTGTTTCAACAATTCATGATCCGTTCGTATCACAAACTCTTTAGGCCACAAATAATGTTGCCAATTGCCCAAAGCTCTAACAAGGGCGTACAACTCCAAATCATAAGTCGAATAATTAAGAGTTGCCCCTTTGAGATTTTCACTAAAATAAGCAACGGGCTTGCCTTCTTGCATCAAAACAGCCCCAATACCAACCTTACTAGCATCACACTCAACTTCAAACATCTTATCAAAATCGGGCAATTGCAAGAAAGGTGTCGAGATGAGTGTAGCTTTCAAGGCTTCAAAAGTCTTAGCTTGCTTATCACCCCACTTAAAGGGTTGGTCCTTTATAATAACCTCGGTCAAGGTGGATTCTATGGAGCTAAAACCCTTGATAAACCTACTATAAAAGCTCGCTAACCCATGAAAACTTCGGATTTCTCCAATAGTCTTAGGGGTCGGCCAACTTCGTATAGAGTCTATCTTGGATTCATCCACTTCCACACCCCTTGAGATCACAAAAAAAAAACAAGAAAACCACTTTATCAACACCAAAATAACACTTCTCTATGTTGGCATACAACTTCTCCTTTCGAAGAACATCAAACATACACCTCAAATGCATCACATGATCATCAATAGATTTCCTAAATACCAACACGTCATCAAAGTAAACCACCACAAACTTTCCAATATAAGGCTTCATTACATGATTCATTAGCCTCATAAGGGTGCTAGGAGCATCGTTAAGGCCAAAGGGCATGACCATCCACTCATATAGATCGAATTTGGTCTTGAATTCGGTCTTCCACTCATCATCGGGTTACATACGAATCTGGTGGTAGCCACTCCTAAGATCGACTTTAGAAAACACACAAGCGCCATGGAGATCATCTAACATATCATCTAGCCTAAGGATAAGATGATGATGTCTTATAGTGATTTTGTTGATGGCTCTACAATCAACGCACATGCGTCAACTTCCGTCTTTCTTTGGCACCAAAAACATCGGGACAGCACACAGACTCAAACTTTCTTTAATATAGACTTTGTTGAGAAGCTCCTCAACTTATCTTTCAAGATCCTTGTGTCTGTGGGATTGCTCCTATAAGCCGATTTGTTTGGAAGTTGTGAACCTGGCACCAAATCAATTTGGTGCTCAATTCTCTGAATCGGGGGCAATCCTTATAGTGTTTATTGTGGGAATACATAATCAAACTCCTGCAAAACAAGTGAAATAGAAGGTGGAAGAGAAGAATAAAAAGTAGAAAAAGAAGAAGAAGAAGAAGAAGAAGAAGAAGAAGAAGAAGAAGAAGAAGAGAAGTTAGTATTAAGAGCATGAGCTAGGAGGAGCATAGGAGTGTTCATGTCTTGCTCCTTGAACAAATCCTTCCTCTTATCCAACATAACCAGGGGTCCTTGACCCTCTTGATCCTTAGGATAAGCAACTTCTCCCTTGGAAGAGGTAGAACCCGAAACTACCTCTTTTTGCCTCTTTTCGGGTTCTAGTCTTTTGCTTCCCTTTTTTTTCAACTCTCTTAACTTTTGATGCAACTCATTCACTTGAGAAGATGAAAGTGGGTGTAATGTGAACTTCTTTCCATCATGCAAAAGAGATTAAGTGTTCAACCTTCCATCATGCTTGGTAGATTTGTCATATTGCCATGGTCTACCAAGTAGCAAATGGCACGCTTGCATCAGAATGACATCACAACAAACTTCATCTTGGTAGTTTCCTACCTTGAACTTGATTATGCATTGTCGTGTCACTTTTAACTCACTACATTAATTTAACCATTGTAGTTTGTAGGGATTAACATGAGGAGTGGTAGGAATTTTCAAGAAGTCCACCATTATAGAACTAGCAACGTTTATGCAACTCCCACTATCAATCACCATAGTACACACCCCTCCCTTAATCAAGACTTTAGTGTGAAATAAATTCTCTCTTTGGCTCAGATATTCAAGTGTCTTACTTACCATAGCCCTCCTCACTACATAATTAGGAACTTGACACGTTCTATCTTGTGGCCAAGTGTCTTCTTTCTCACAATCATCACATAGGACCTCGGGTTTCCCATCACAAGGATTTCCATCTTGAGGTTCAACCTCACCTCCATTTTCAGATTCATCCCTCAACTCTTCTCCTAAGTAGTACATCTTTCCCTCTCTTAGAATCACTTTTCTTTGATTCGGACATTCACTTGCTCTATGCCCCAAACCATAACACTTAAAACATTGAAAACCCTTAGAAGAGAGAGAGAGGGTATTCGGCTTCACCTCCATCCTCGGAGGTTGGTTTGACACTTGCTTGTTTAGAACTTGAGAAGAAGAAGAAGATGAAGTAGATTTTTTCTTGTTCCAGCCTGAAGTCAAAGGACTTACCTCTTTGTTGTTAGCCAAACCCGAACCTTTTTGGAATTTGAACTTGTAAGTCGACCTCTCTTTGTTCTCTTTCTCAATCTCCATGGCCGCTTGGAAGACTTCAACCACGGTTTCAAACTTGTGAAGAGTCAAACGGGAGGATATGTCTTTGTTCATCCCAACCTTGAAGCGAATAACATCATGTTGCACATGTTCACCCCTATGACCAAGCTTCAAGATGAGTTGCTGAAATTCGTCATAATACATGTAGCATTTTGTTTTCTTCTTCATTCGTATTAATTTGGGATAGATGGAGGTCATGTCCCAGCTACCTATAGTCAATAGTAGTAGAGGCTTCATAGATAGTGGTAGAGTTAATGTATTTGATTCCAGTTTTGTTTTGTATAAGCAAAGTTGTAATCCTTTTTATATAGTGTTGTATTGATCATATTTAGAAAAGATTTATCTTTCTCTTATTCCATTTAGTTTTATGTATTTAATCAGTTGCTCATGATTTATGCCAGTTTGTGGGTTAGCTTGGGATCACTTGTGGTCTTAAGTATCGTGTAACGACTAGGTGGTAGCCTCGGTTTATTACAAACTTGGTATCAGAGGACAGAGTTCAAGTGTCTTAGGATATCTGTGAACCTGTGTCTAGTAGAGTCTTGCGGAACGGTAAATAAACGTCTGTACTTTTTTTCGAGAAGCTACAGGGTATTTAAGAAATATTTCAATTCTTTATGCTCTAGGTCATGCTGTAAAGTTATTCTCTTAGAAGCTTATGTAGATTCGTGTGTTACTCCATAATCCTTTATCTATGACTTATTCTTGAGATAACACGATTAGTAAGTTCCAATTCCTCCCAAGATGATGCTCTCAGATTTACTATCAGTAACTTTAAAAGTCACACAAGGGGTTTTAGAGGAGCTCTCTAGTGTGTTACAAGTTCCTTAATTTAAAAGCTTATGTCCTCATCCATATGAGTTGTTCAGTTAAGACAGAGTAAGATATGTATTCAGATTCCTCGTTAACCCTTCAATACAAATAGTGCTCATTAGAGGAGATAGTGTGAACCTAGATTGTTAAATAGAGTTTGCATTCAAGGGATATTGTAACCTAGATTATTATATTTGTAAGTAGTAGAAGCTTCTTATAGTTTGAAGTATAGGTTTGGAATTGTAATGATAAAAAAAGTGGGAATGGTGATTTATCAAAAGTATATAGATAAATTTATGCATCCTATCGAGTTTGTGTTAAGGTGATATGTCCTTGTGTGTCAGCTTAGGGGTAATGAATGGGGTACTGCTTTCCTGGTGGAAGGTAGAGAAAGAGTTATTAGTTAAGGTAAATTATTGTTTGCTTAAAGTAGGAAAGGAGTTATTGAGGGTATTTATTGTGTTAGGAAAGTATAGGTTATTAACAAAAATATTTGGTTGTTGGGGTTTGTAGAGCAAGGGATATAATTCAAATATATGGATGGATAAGTACTAGAGATGTGTGGAAAAGGGATGTGCTTATGGATTATAATTAGGTAGACTGTAAGATTATGATAAAATATCGTTATTATAAGGTTCTAGTGGACTAGTGTTTCTTGATGCTTTATTTTATAGCTTCCAAGTGAGAATAGTATGTGAGGTTAGATTGTAAATCATGTTTAGCACTAGACATTAAGTTTGAATAGTAGAGGATGATCATTAAGGTGGAAATAACAATTTCTTGGTTAGTGATTCTAGTTATATGGACGTGATCTAGTAGCCGTAAATAGTTCATATAAGAGTTAAACTTTAGTTATTCGTAACTAAGTATGATATATAGATGTGCCCAAGGTGATATAGGGTTGCATTATTTTCTAAGGCTATTATTTGTTGTGTATAGTTAGTAGTACCCTCGAGTTGCTAAGTGGAAGAGACCTAGTTATATAGTATATGGTGTTCTTAATAGTTAAGTTAAGGAGTTATGGATAGATGATGTTGAAATTTTTGGTATGATTTTGTTTCTCATGGTTTAGGTAAGGATATAAGTTTAGATATGTGATATTAGTAGGCTATGATGGAAGTTGTATGGTTTATTAAAGGTTTAGGGATATCCATGTTAAGTGTTAGAATCTAAGTTTAAATCTTTGAAGATTGAGCTAATAGAAAAAAAAGAGTTGAAGCTCTAGATGGTGTGCGATCCGGGTATGGTGATACTCATGAAGATTCTAAGTTAGTAAGTGTTCAAGCATTATATGGTGACTATTGGAGCTATAGAAAGATACAATTATATCCTAGGAGGAAGTATTAGCCGTGGGGTTTACACTTTCAGGTGTAGTCTTTCGGGTTAAGTTTATTATTTACGTGTATTGTTATATCCCAGACTCTAAAGTACAATGATTGTAGTCCAGTTTACAGTTTAGTAAAGGGTTTCATAGACTTAGAATAATGGCTTAAAGGTAAGGGTGAGATGATAGAACAAGGATCCAAATCTAGTTTTGAGAATTAGATTATGATGCATGTCAATAAGAGTTGTCATGAGATAGTGATCCCTTCTTACTCTAGAGTGTTCCTTGGATTTCAGTCATTGTCACACCGAATTCATGTCTTATGTGATAGATTCATGCCAAATGCCAATGCTTATACACTTTATGCGTATTCAAGTCCATTCCCAGCTTCTAGTAAGTAAGTAACAGCTTCACTCTGTGATTCAAGTCATCTGTCATAAATCTATGAACTCCAATCTTATACCGAACAACTTATAATAAGTATGAACTCATGTTTTAGAGTATGATCAGTTCTCAAAACTCATGATGCTAATGAAATCCACATTATACCATGTATTTCCTCAGTTTAGATCTCTTTAATAAATCCATGCCTTTGACATTCTATTCCTCGAGCCTCGATTAAGTGTCAAAGTTATATATAGTATTTTTTTGTGCTTCAGGTCCTTATGCGTTAGCTCTTTAGTGACCTTTTCTTATGTTAAGATAGTGGTGATGATAATGGATAAGAAATGGTTTAGATGAGAGGGAGTTAATGACCCTTATTAAGAAAGATTATTTATGTTTTTCTATCTAAGGCTAAAGGATGAAGGAATATTGAGGTAAATCTTTGGTATATGTCATAGTTAGTTGAGAATTTTAGGTATGTCATCTTATGCATAGTGCAAGAAAGTTGTTGTTGATAGAGGTTTAGAGAATATGAGAAGTATGCCTTTATAGGTGTTTGCCTTGAAGTTCATATGTGATTATAATGATAGTCATGAATGTCATGTTGGGATGTAAGTGGAGCAATGCAATATGCGCTAGTGAATCCATAATATGAGTTCAAAGTTAGTCTTCAAAGCGGTAAGGCATATTATGCTTAGGGTGTGAGCTCTAGAAGAGACATAGAAATTGAATCATGTGTTTTAGACTTGTATTATGGGGTAACGTGTTGTATCTTGTGATTTCAGTTAGGCTTGAACATGGTGAGAGAATTAAGTTTAGTTTAGACTTTAGTAGATGGATTTATTAATCCGACCTTGAACCAATTAAGAGGAAAAAAATAATCATAATTTATTGGTCTAATGCATACAAGTGCTATATGTTTTAGACCAACACATGAAGCTTTGTTCTCATTAGCAATGGTTTAGCTATTTATCGAAGGCGTTCAATGCCAAACTAACATTATCAAGATGAATTGTCTTGATTATATAATCTGAAAATTATGCTCTTTCTCAATTTTATTGAGCAAGCAACTTTATGAATGTCAAACTGCAGGTTGACAATAATGTACATGTGATTATCTTATCGATGCATCTTTTAACATATCACATGATAGGTGAACGAGCCCTTATTCACCTTTTATATGTTCCAGATTTAAGGAATTCAATCCCAACATTAGTTGGACCAACCAATTTATCATGAGAACAAGCAACATAAATAATTCTTGAAGAATCTCCTAATTTTTCAATATATGTCACTTCTCAATATACACGTCTTCTGAATGTCGCAATAGTTCATGTCAACTTATGAACTTATTGATAGTGGTAAACTCCAAGTTTACCATAACATCAGCCTTTTTCTTTAGTAAATTTCAGTTTTACTATTACATGAATAAACTTCAGATTTACTACTTCAGAAGTAGATTTCAAAATAACTCTTCTCAATTACTCTGCCTTTTTCAGAAGTGAGTTGTGTAATATCACAATTAAGTACACGTTTGTATTGATAAGCTTTACTAAATACTATCACATTCATCTTAGGAAATGGATTTCTACTTATAATAATCAAAATTTTCATTCCCCGGGAATGAAATATAATCGTGTCTTAAGCATGTCAAATTATGATAGCTTAGAGCCCCTATCAAGATATTGCTACTTCAGAAGCAAAGCGAGGCATACATATAAATAGATAATTTTTTCTCTTAACATATCTTTCAGAGTATATCATATATTGCTACCACATTCACTTCAAGAATGAAGCAAATTGTCATCTTTCAGACTTATCATATATTTCTACTGCATTTACTTCATGACTTTTCACCAAATACACATTATTTTTCCCTAGCCATCATTGTATCGTTAATGTGATGCATTGAGATTCATACTCAATGTCTTGTCCACATAAAGGCGTCTTAGACATAAATCGATGTGACTTAAACCCAATATCTTATCATCATGATGGTGGGATTCTAACTTGATGTCTTACCCTTTTAGTGCCATAAGATTTGAATCCACCATCAAATCATTATAAAACATCAAAATCCAGACACATGGCAACAAGGGTTATATATTACAAAACCACATCATTATGAATAGTTTTGTACAATAAGTTTGATAACATGAATCCAAATCACTCAAAAGAACGACATAAAGGATATTATTTACAATATTCCACAATCTATAAGTTTTCAAGAGCACATATAATTATTATATCTCATATATTTTTTTTTAGTTTGTTAATGTAGAAGCATAATTTTTTTAGGACTTTCTCGTTGTTCAATAAGTTAAAATAAAGTTGAGGGATATTAAGAACTCAAAACAGAAAAATAAGGTGAAACTTTACCTTTATTACTTACATTGACGGTTGCATGAATGATTGTTATGTAAAACTTATTAAAGTTATACACGACAGTTGACAATTGCTTCAAGAGAGTAAATAACATAGTAAATAAAGATTTTCTCTCAAAAAGTGCTGAGACAGAGTTTCGTACTAATAACGTGTTATAAAATATAAAGTAAAGAAAAAGAATGGAAAGAAAGAATGATTCTTATTTCTCTTGAGGAGTTTCTTCATGTGTATATAACAATGAAGGAAAATCCTTTATATACTAACTTAGGTTTTTAACTTTTTCATAAATAAACATTCACTATATATGGTAAAGTATAACAAAAAACTAACTTAAATTTTATTATAAATGTATTTATATTATAGTGAATGTCTATCAAGATCTAATAAGATCTAGTTGATATCTATTAGGATTTGAGGTATCTGCCTTTTAGTCAGAAACTAGGAGTATTTTCCCCTATAAAATAAAGAAGTCCCTCCTCTTCTCTCTTTATTTATTCTCTCTTTATTTATTCTTGTTCTTGTTTTATATTTCATAATACGTTATCAACGCGAGACTCTACCAAACAAGATGAGATTATAAATCTAAAGGTAAGGTTAGTAATTCCTTAGGTTATTTGTCTTTTGCTACTAATGATATAATTATTATTGGATTTGAGGAAAAATAATTGGTTTGGAACCATTTATATTTTAAATTCCTCAAGAACAATATTATCAAAAGAGATGGTAATATGTTGGGTTTAAGTCCCATCGATTTATGCCTAAGACGCATTTATATGGGTAAGACGTTGAGTTTGAATCTCAATGCACCATATTGATGATATTATGATGACTAAGGCAAAATAATATGTTTTTAATGAAAAGTCATGAAATATATCCCATTGAATATGCTCCATTCCATGAAGTGAATGTGGTAGCAATATATGATAAGTCTGAAATATGACAACTTACTTCATTCTTGAAGTGTATGTGATATCAGTGCATAATATGTCTGAAAAAAGACAAATGATTGAATGCACGAATATACGCATGGAGGGACAATATGATAATGATCATCAAAAGTGGTGATATTTTCACATGTAAATTATGATCATTAGATATGTTAGAGAAAAATTCTCTAGATCATACGTATGCCTCGATTTGCTCCTGAAGTAGAAATATCATAAAAAAGGTTATAAGCTATCAATTTGAAAGGTTTAAGACACAATTATATTTCATTCACGGGAATGAGAATTTTAATTGTTATAAGCATAGATCCATTCCCCGGGTGAATGTGATGATATTTAGTAAAGCTTATCAATACAAATGTGTACTTGATTGTGATGGTATCACAACTCACTTCCGAAAGAGGCAGAATAACTGAGAAGAGTTATTTTGAAATCTACTTCTAAAGTAGTAAATCTAAAATTTATTCATGTAATAGTAAATCAGAAATTTACTAAAGCAAAAAGACACATGTCATAGTAAACTTGGAGTTTGCTAGAATAAAAGTTTATAAGTTGACATGAACAATTGCGACATCCCAAAGATGTGCATACGGAGTATTGAACATATATTGAAGAATTAAAAAAATATCTTCATTATTTTTAATGTTGCTTGTTCTCATGATAAGTTGGTTGGACCAACTAATTTTTGGATTGAATCCCTTAAAATATGAAAAGTATAAAAAGTGAATACGAGCCTATTCACCAGTCATGTGATCTATTAAGATGCATCGATATAAGATGATCACTTGTACATTTATTGTCAACATACAGTTTGACAATCATAAAGTTGCTTGCTCAATAAAATTGAGTTAAGAACATAACTTTCAGATTGTATAATCAAGACAATTCATCTTGATGATGATGATTTCGCATTAAATGCCTTCGATAAATAGCTAAACCATTACTAATGAGAACAAAACTTCACGTGTTGGTCTGAAATATGATATGTTGCATACAATAACACATGTATGCGTTAGACCAATAAATTATGATTATTTCTTCCCTCTCAATTGGTTCAAGGTCAGGAACCAACTATTTCATCTAATAGTTAATGTGTGGTATACGATTAATGAATATACCATGATGCACAAAGATGGATTTCTCAAAGAAGATGAGGATGAATGTTAGTTTTCCTAACATAAGCGGGAGATTATAAGTAGCTATGAAATATGTTAGGAATTATCATCAAATCCTCATTCAAAAGATAATTCAAGTCAAATGTCGGAAGCATCTGTTGACTCAAATTTAGTATCATATTTAAGCTACAAGTGCTTCTATTTTGCATTCTTAAAGGACTAAATCTACGTATGCATGAAGCGTGGTAGACCAATCGGTTCCAAATGAAATAATCCTTGAAAAGGATAAGGAGCAAATAATCATAATAAGAAGGCAATGTGGTCTTGAAGAGCCTACGACATAACACTTCATGAAATCTTATGAGAGGTTCAGGGACCTGAAAATATTGAAGTGATGAGATCTCAAAATGTTATGTCATACTGTGAACCGATACAAAATGATATACCATTAATATCTTTGATATAATATTAGCGCAATATTGTGAAAGATTATGAGAATCCGAATTCTACGTTTATTTAAGCATGCTGAAGTAGAAACATTTATCAAGTGACATAAAATGATGCATTTTGGTAAGCGTAAAACTTATTTGATTTGCAGTCCAGACACTTGAAGATGTCACAGATGAAATACTGAATATTGTCACTTGACAAAAATCTAGATGAAAAATCATAAAGGATTCAAAATGTTTGAAGCATATAAAGTTTCTGGGAAACTTGTTTATTATCCTTATAAGAGATAAATTGATGGTTTGAAAATCATTGAAACTTTTGGAGAGTTTTCAAAAGCAATAAGATTATTTGTTGAAATGATAAACATACTGAATTGGATTGGTCCTGAAGTACCATATCTTAGTCTAATTGGTGCACTAATGTATCTTGCGAATACTACAAGGCCTGATATAACCTTTTCAGTCAATTTGTTAGCAAGGTAATTTCTACTCCTACTAGGAGAAATCGAAATGGGATAAAAGACATGAGCTTATTTTATTCTAAAAATTGCAGTCCCGATCTTATTGGTCATAGTGATGTTGGTATCTGGCCTGTATAAAGCTCGATCTCAAACAGGCTATGTGTTCATATGTGGTGGTATTGCCATATCTTGGAGATATACAAAACAGTCTATCGTAGTCACTTCATCGAATCATGCTGAGATAATAGATATTCATGAAGCAAGCCGAGAATATATATGGTTGAGGTCCATGATACATCTCATTCGAGAAAAATATAGTATGAAATATGACAATCTACCCACAATTTTACACAGAGATAATGCAGCATACATAGCACATCTTAAGGGGGGATTCATAAAATGACATAGAACGAAGCACATTTTGTCAAAGCTTTTCTACATACATGAGCTACAAAAGAATGATGATATTAACGTGCAACAGATTCGTTCAAGTGATAATGTGACTGATTTATTCACCAAATCTTCTCCAATTATAACTTTCAAGAAGATGCTGCACAAGATTGGGATGCAAAGGTTCAAGGATGTTCTCATTAGGGGAGTTGATACACGTTGTACTCTTTTTCCCTTACGAGGTTTTGTCCCACTGATTTTTTCTTGTAAGGTTTTTAATGAGACAACTTATATGCGTATTGTTAGAGATATGTATTCTTTTTCCTTCAATAGATTTTTTTTCCCATTGATTTTTTTTCTAGTAAGGTTTTAACGAGATACATTATCTATCTAGACATTCAAAGGGGAGTGTTATAAATGTATTTACATTATAATGGATGTCTATAAAAATCTAATAAGATCTAGTTGATATCTATCAGGATTTGAAATATCTGTTTTTAGTCAGAAACTAAAAATATTTTTGAGGGGTTTTATTCCTTATATTCTCAATCTTACGATCTCAATCCCTCAAAAATAAAATAAAGAAGACTGTCCTATTCTCTCTTTATTTATTCTTGTTTTTGTTTTATATTTCATAACAAGTTTTTAATTTTTTTATAAATATACCTTTTCTGTCCATAAAATTGGTAAGAGCCTTCCTCTGTTTCTGTTGTGGAGACTCTACAATGCTCTTTCGTTTCATCTCCAAATCTTCACATCTCCGACTGTTCACTCTACTTTCCCCCAAAACCCAATTCTTAAACCCTAAACCCAGTTCTCCTATACCTTCCTTACCAACTACCGACCCATATTTCTTTCCCAAGAACTCCCTTTTCATCTCCACTTTCTCCTCGGACTCAGAAAGTAATGAAGGAACAGAAAAGAAGGTACTTGATGATGGGTCTCGGGGTAGAGAAGAAGAGGCCACTAGTAAAGAAGGGTATAAACCTTGGAGTTTTGATGTGAAGGGTCAAGAAGAAGAAAAACAAGTGTTTGATGTTGGAGATGAGGTTAAGGTAGGAACTCAAATGAAGGGTTTTGAATTGGAAGAGAAAGCTATTGGTGACCTTCTTAAAGGTAATTTTTAACTTATTTCAGATTGTTTCTATATTTTATATCAGCACCACTGCAAAAGATTTGTGCCTTATGGTTTGGTTTAATTCTTATGTTTTACTCTCGTTTGTTTTCAAGAGGTGCATTATCTGTTGAGTGATGACCAACCTAGATTGTCATGCTCCAAGCCTGATAGGTCAGCTTGCACTATCAGGTCAAGACATGTTATTTTTATGTTTTGTGTTTAGCTTGACCAAGAACATTTCTTTTATTTATAAATGTGGTGTCCGGCCAGCTTGCACGCGCCTTGACTAATTCCACATGATAGCTGCCACCTCTCACCCAACCAGCAACACGTACGAGGTAATTTTGTCCACCAAAGCTAGGAAAAATGGGAAACTTTAAAAAGCATGTAACTCGTGAAGATAATTTCAATATCATTCTGCATGATTCTGGCATTCATTCTTGAAGCAGTACATGTTAGGGCAAAGTTTAGCTAAAAGGAGGGTAGATTCCAGAGTGTGTAAATGCTATTTGCTCAAACCTTATGGTCTTTGTAAAATATTACATTGTGCAGTGCTTGTGTAGCCACCCGTATTCAGGGAAAATTCATCCATTGTGGTCACTCAAGCTGCTCCTAACAGCAATAGAGTGAAGGAATAAAAGAAAGATTTTTGAGTAAAAAGTTGCAATATTGAATTCACATTGTTTGACATTACTCAAGTCCCAGTCTTTTCTGCCTTAGTCTCACAATAGCTGAAATGGCAAGTTCTTTTCTTTACCTCATTTGGTCAAATTGTATTCCCCAGTCACATACATTTCTACTAATCCGTCAGACATTTCCAATTCAGCTTAGCAGAAGATGTTGTTTAATTCGGAACCACCTAAAGGTTTTTCTTTGGCCAGTTTTCCTTATGGGTCTCGTTCAAAATGTAATGTTGATTCATCCATTATTCGAAAGAACCTTCTTTTAATAATATCTAGCGTGGACACTTCCAAGTAACCATCTTGATGAATACCAATTTGTAGCCTGTAGGAAAAAATCTTTGAGGATAGTGCATACACATATGCAGTATTCGAGACCAAGGGGCTTAGCTTCTTGTTATATTTTATTTTATTTGGGCCATCATTGTGGAACCCTTGTTCGAGGTGTTTGTGTTCAACCACCAACTATGTTTTCTTGTGATAATGAAAAGTTTGAGAATGTGGCAGGTTCTTGTACTGATGATTTAACAATCAAAAAGAGTAGAAAGCCCTCAGTAAGTGTGTATTCAGAAGAAGTTTCGAAAATAAAAGAGATTATCAAGGGGCGTGGGAAGGATTTGAAGCATGAGTTAATTTTGGTGGCTTCAAAACTATCATTCAAGTGTGTCATTGAGATTTTTGACCTTATGAATGAACAAAGAATATCTGGATTGAAGTTCTTTAATTGGCTTCAGGATTCGCATCCTGAATTTCACCGCAGTGCTTATGTCAATAGTCTGATTATATGTAATTGTGGATGGTTAGATGACTATAAAACAATGTTCTCTTTGTTGGAGGACTTTAACGCTGAACGAACTTGTTTAACTGACAAGGCTTTTGGGTTCTTAACTGTATTTGGATCAAGTAAGGATTCACTGATGAATTCGACAAAGAAAGTGGTTGCTATGCTAAATGAGGTTGGAGGATCCTGCCGTGGTTCTGGTATTTACGGATTAATCGAGATGTTTTGTTGTTTGGACTTGTTCGAAATGGCAACATTTGTAATAGAGATCACTGAAAGAACAACTTCTCACTACAATATTTTGATCCGTAAAAGGTGTCGGGCAGGCCAAATAGAAAAAGCACGGGTTATTATCAAAGAGATGTCTGAATTTGGTTGTTCTCCTAACACCAAGTCATATAACTATCTGCTTGGCTCATTGTGCAAGAATGATAAGCTGGAGTATGTGCGTATTGTGCTTGAAGAAATGAGAAATAAAGGTGTCGATCCAGATGCAATTACTTTTGAAACTTTAGTGTATCATTCATCTAGTCGCGGTCAAGTTGACCTTGCCTCTGAATTTTTGAATTTGATGGTAAATGTAAATGTGGAACCACGTTCTACTACTCATGCTGCATTTCTTAAAGTTTTACTTGAAGCAGGAGAACGTGAGAAAGCATATAAGTATGTGATTGACATGAGTGCCAAGTATAACCACTGTGCAAATACACTATACAGCTTGCTTGTGAGGCTTAATCAGAAGAAAGGAGACTTTATGGCTGCTCAAAGCCTTCTCAATGAAATGATTGACAAGGGTCTCAAGCCGGACTTTGGAATTTTTATCAAAATTGTAAAGCAGCTCGAGAAGACTAGCAGGAAAACTTTAGCTCGAGATCTTAGGACGAAATACTCAGTTTTCTATTGTAGTACAAAAGCTAACAATTCTTTATCCAATTCTTTTGTCCCATGCCAAGGTTGAGTGGATCTCTCTAGCTGGGCTGTCTGTGGAAGAAAGATTAGGAGTGTGCATTATTTGCTTTTAACCAAAAAGGTGACTGAAGATTATTTTCAGTTGTAAGTTCCCATTTTTCGTTCATTTTCAGTTTGGAGGATATACAAACACACATATATATAAATACATGTATAATGTTAATGATAGGTTTGAACTGCTCTCTGTTTCACTCTTTGCTCTGGAACTCGTACAATGCCTCGTAGTTTTCAACTTCAATCCTATATCAGATTTCCAGTTTGTTGTCACAGTGTTGCCTCCAACCTCAGTTGCCTATGCCGTTGACATTGTCTCACCTCTGCTCAGCCTTCACCAACATCACCTATGTTTAGTTGTTACACCTCCCAAGGTTTGATTTTCCCTTTATTGTCAGCTTCAGCTCACTGGATTTTTTGCTAATCTTCAGTTTTTAGTATCTATAGTATGCAATTTTGTTACTAAAGTATTTTTCTTCACCTTCTTGCCTCTGTGGTTTCCACTTACCATCTCTTATTTATTGAATGTATACAGATATATGTGCATCCATATACATCTAAAGGCAAGAAACCTAATCAATCACATAGGGATACAGAGGAAATAAGATGCAACGTGTCTAGCAATACTGCTGGTCGGTTGTTTTTTTGCAAAGGTGAACTCTTTGTCCCTGTTTTATGTAAAATTTATCTATGTTCTGCTTCTGTCTTTTTTCTTTTCCTTTTTTTTTTCTGGGGGCAGGAGGATGTGGTTTCCTTATTATGATTTGGGTGGTTTTTATTTTCAGTTTTATGTATTTTTGTAAATTATCCTGATTATGCTTGTCCATGCTCATATGCAAAGAAATGGTTAAATTTGCCTTGTCATTTGCAATGTGGAATACTTCGTTTGTATCTTGATTGTCTTTCTTGTTTGTAGCACCCTTGATTCTTAAACTGTGTAGTTTATAATTTATAAAAGGTAATGTGGGTTCACTGTAGCCTAGTTGGTTTGGCTACCTAGACTGATCTTTCGTTTCCTTTTCATTTGTGGGGGTTCAATCCTCCCCCCCCTGTATCTTAAACAAAATGTGTGTGAAAAATAAAAGGAATTGTGTGTTTTATATAATTCCTTATTGTGGATGAGTCGATGGATGGTATTTATGGAGAATTAGTCATTAACCAAATCTTCTACTCTTTTCTGAACAAATAGAATTGGTCAGTGTAGACTAGTTGGCTTGGCCACCTGAACTGCCACCTTATTTGCATGCTTTCCTTTTGAATTCTGATTCTTCTCAATGATTATGAGCAAATGTGTTTTAACTTTTTTTCTACATCAGTTCCAGTTTCACGTTGTCTCTTGTTTTTACCACTGGGTTGAGCAAATCTTGGGGGAATATTTACATACTGCAGCTGTGGTTGCTGGGACAGGAAGCCATGGTTAATTGAATAAATAGAGGTTGCACCTCCTTTGAAAGTGGAATTTCACCTGAAGATTATGTTCGGCTCCTTCTGTCGCACTATTATTTACTTCTGGAAAGCAAAGGTACAGAACAGTCCTTTTGCTGGCTATATCTCTAATTGTTGTTAAGGATATGTACTTTAAATCCTTATTCTTTTACATAGCAGTATAGAGACTGCTTTTCTAAACCGTTAAGTGGCTGAATAATCAAATAATAATAGGCAACTTTGATTCTCCATGCTCTATTAACTATCAGATACTCCGAGGTTTTCAAAAACTTGACATCAAAATTGTCCCTGATTTTGTCCCGGGTTTTGCTAGAGTCCTGCTTCTTGTCTGTACACTGTTATAGCTGTGACATCTGTGAATATGTGATGAAAAGATCCTTCAAAACTTCGCAATAAGAAAATCCACGAACTATACAATTTCTAAGTAAAGAGAGAAGTTGTAAAGAAATTTAACTGTTATTTATAGCAGAAGTGTAAAGTATTAATATTTCTTTGTCCTTCCAGTATGTGATATATTTGGCTGTAGACATGACTTCTAGATTTCATATGCTTTCTTGAAGTCTGCTGGCATTGTTTTGATGTTTTTGCATTTTGTCAGCAGCTCTGTTTGGGCAAAATATCTAATAATCGATTGCAGCCGAAAATGACTACCATTCTGTTTAGATTTATTTTTTAGGAGAAAAAGGAAGTACCAAATGTAGATTATGAGGGTGTTTGGATTGGTTTAAATCTGGGTTGATCAGCTTCTAAGCTCCTTTTAGCTTATTTGAGTGTTTGGCAAATCTAAAAAGTACTTAAAAGCACTTGTTTTTAAGCTAAAATAAGCCATAAGCTGGGCACCCCTACTTATGGCTTTTTGGCTTATAAGCTATTTTTGTTTGACCAACGATTTTACCTTTTTATCCTTTTTGTTTCTAATCCAACAATAGCCTCACTAACAAAAGCCCTAGACTACTGTTGCTTTTCTTTTCTTCATTCTTCTCCACAGCCCTTTCATGTGTTCTCTTCTCTCTTCCTTTTCTTCATCTCTGCACACCTTCTCTGCTCTTTTTCTCTGCGTTTTCAGTGGCTGACGACACGTTTTTCTCTGCAATTTCAGTGGCATACCTTATGTGTGTTTTTCACTGCTGCTTTACTTTTTTTATATGCTTTTGTTTCTACATTAAATCTCCAAATAGGCAAGTGGTCTCACGATTAATTGTTGTTATTTCTCTTTCCCTTGTAGCTGGATATGTGATACAAGCCAAAATACGAAGCAGAAAACACACGAAAACGAGGGGAAAACAATGGAAAACGAGATAAACATATAAAAGATAAAAGGGATAGAAAGATAGATAGATAGACACAAATGATAAGGAAAAGGACAACCGAATGATGTATCAAATCCAACGACCTTCCTTAATGTCACCACGAGCACCTAACTCCTACACTAATACACCCACTAAGTAATACCCTACACTAACGATCCAAACTGGCACTAGCCTTCTATCCTAATTCGCGTCCTCCAGATCTTCCTGTTTAGGGTCATGTCCTCAGTAAGCTGTAACTGTTCTATGTCCCGCCTAATCAACTCTCTCCAGTATTTCTTCAGCCTACCCTACCCTGCCTGAAACCATCCAAAGCTAGCCTTTCACACCTACGAACCGGGGCATCCATGCCCCTCCTCATCACGTGTCCGAACCATCTCAATTGGACTTCCCGCATCTTGTCCTCCACCGAAGCCACTCCAACCTTCTTCCGGATAGTCTCATTCCGAACTCTATCACCCCTAGTTAGCCCACACATCCAACGCAACATCCACAATTCCGCCACCTTCATTTTTTGAATGTGGGAGTTCTTGACTGGCCAACACTCCGCTCCATACAACATGGCCGGATGGACTTCCACCTTGTAGAATTTGCCTTTAAGCTTGGGTGGCACCTTCTTATCACACAACACCCCCAAGGCGAGCTTCCACTTCATTCATCCCGCCCCAATACGGTGGGAGACATCCTCGTCAATCTCACCGTTCCCTTGAATCATGGACCCGAGATACTTGAAACTATCCCTCTTACACACCACCTGTGAATCCAACCTTACTACCACCTCGTTCTCCTGCCTCACGTCATTAAACTTACATTCCAAATATTCTGTCTTGCTCCTACTCAACCTGAACCCTTTAGACTCAAGGGTCTGTCTCACACTTCTAATTTATCATTCACACCTCCCCGCGTCTCATCAATCAAAACTACATCATCTGCAAAAAGCATACACCAAGGCACCTCTCCTTGAATACGCCGCATCAACACATCCATCACCAAAGCAAACAAAAACGGGCTAAGAGTAGATCCCTAATGCAACCCTGTCTAGACAGGAAAATGCTCTGAATCTTCTCCCGCCGTCCGCACCTGGGTTTTAGCTCCATCATACATGTCCTTGATTGCTTTGATATACGCCACCGGGACCCCCACTCACCTCCAAGCATCTCCAAAAAACCTCCCTAGGGACTTTGTCGTACACCTTGTCCAAGTCGATAAACACCATGTGCAGATCCTTCTTCCTTTCCCTAAAATCACGACACTCCTCTGAGTGCTCCAGCTCCCCTAACACAATAACTCTTATCCCCTTCATCATTCAAGAGCCTATGAAAATACGACTGCCATCTTTTCTTAATGTGACCGTCCTCCACCAACACTCTACCATCCTCCCCTTAATGCACTTCACTTGGTCGAGGTCACGACCCTTCCTCTTCCTAGCCTTAGCAAGCCTAAACAACCTCTTTTCCTCTCCTTTCTCCTCTAACCCCGCATACAAGCTCTCAACCGCTGCCGTCTTAGCAGTTGTAACTGCTAACTTAGCCTTCTTCCTAGCTAACTTGTGCTCCTCCCTATTTACCCATTTCTCTTCTTCATCCTTACTCTCAACCAACTTAGCATACGCCCCCTTCTTAGTCTCCACTTAACTTCTTCATTCCACCACCAATCCCCCCGATGATGCCCGGCTCGGCCCCTGGAAACACCCAACACCTCACTAGTATTCTCCCTGATGCACCTAGCCACCCTATCCCACATACTATCCATGTCCCCCCTACACTCTCACACCCCCATTCCCGCCACCTTCTCCCCTATCTCCCGCGTATTCACCGGCGTCAAGCCGCCTCACTTAATTCTAGGTTGACCCTCCTCACCCCCTTCTCTTCCTATCCTTCTTTATACCCAAGTCCATCACCAAGGGCCTAAGCTGGGTCGAAAGATTCTCACTCGAAATGACCTTACAGTTCTTACACAACACCCTATCCCCTTTCTTAAGCAGCAAAAAGTTAATTTGGGTCTTGGCTATCGCGCTTCGGAAGGTGATCAAGTGAACCACCATGCACATCGCCAAAGCCTCCCGTTAACGTCCCGATGTGCCCATTGAAATCTCCTGCTACAACAATCTTCTCAGAGCTAGGCACGCATCTCACCACCTCATCCAAAGCCTCCTAAAACCGCATCTTCTCCCCCCATCCAAGCCCACCTGCGGTGCATAAACACTACACACGTTCAGGGTAAACCCCCCAATGACCAACTTAATAGTCATCAACCTATCGCTGATCCTCTTAACCTCCACTACTTGTCCTCTAAGCTTTTCATCTACTAAGATGCCAACTCCATTCCTACGCCTCTCGCTTCCAGAGTACCAAAGCTTGTAACCATCCACATCCCTAGCCTTAGACCCTACCTACTTGGTCTCCTGGACACACGCAATATTAATCCTCCTCTTTCTAAGAATCTTCACAAGCTCTATCGACCTACCCTGGAGAGTCCGTATATTCCAAGACCCAACCCTCAGCCTATCAACTCTAGCATCACGTCTTCCTCTACCGCCCCAACTCCCACACCCTACCTTCCCTCTTCCCCCACCCCCAAAATAGCCCCTCGCCCCAACCCCCTCGGACATGACCCTATCCTACCACCAACGCCCATAGCCACTACTCCAAGAAAATAAAAACAATGATAGTACCAAAGAAGCAGCAGGAAATCCAAGGCACACGCAAAGTAGAAGGAATAATCAAGAAGAATAAGTCAATCCCACAAATTAAAAATAAGTCAAGAGATGGAATAATCAGGAAAAAAATAGGTAGCAAAGGTTAGAAATCACCGGGTTAGCAAACTGTTGTCGAAAATTTTCGCCGGAGCTTCGCCGGAGTATTGATATTTCCTCCTCAAGTTTTCCTCATAATATCTCATAGGTTAAATTTTACAACTCTGTTTTTAGATATTTAAATTATCTTTAGCCGAATCTCCGCATCCGTGTTCATGCCTGGATCCACATCCCCAAATCTTAAAATTGAGATCATGAAGTATCTGACCTCTAGATCAGCACCCGTGTCGGACACCCGCACTCGAGTCTGAGCAACTTAGGTGATAAGAACACTAAGTTCTTTCGTAGAATGGCTAATTCTCATAAAAGGTATAACTGAATAGATGCTCTAAATGTAGGACGACCCATCACTGAGACAATTGCAATTAAAAATGCAATTCAGAGTTACTACCGGATAGTGGTTTGGATAGTGAAAGGCGGCAAGGCCCCGCCTCGCCACATGGTGAGGTGATCGCATTTTGAAAGTGCGACGACAATTAAAACAAACAACATACCCTGTATATTCCCACAAAGTGGGGTTTGGGGGTAGAGTGTCCGCAGTCCATACCACTACCTCAGATGAAGTAGAGAGACTATTTTCGATAGACCCCCAGCTCAGGACAATAACAAATATAACAAAAAACATAAAGACACACAACAAACAAGGGGTGACACACTGCTAGATAATAAAGAAAACAAGACACCCACAAAGTAGTAGTATAAGCTTGCTATACGAAATCAGAGACATCACCAAGAGGCTACAAGGCACTAATGGCACCAATACAAACAACGCACCCTTTCTTAATATTACGAGCGTACTCCTACCTACTAGCCCTCTACCCTAATTCGCGTCCTCCACACCTTCCTATCAAGGGTCATGTCTTCCGTAAGCTATAACAGTTAATTGCATACATAAATGATCAAAATTTCAACAACACTAATATGTTAGGAAATATTTCAAGTCAAAAATTTAAAATAGATACTAAAAATTACAGTAATAGTGTAATACAATGTACAGAAAAAGAAAGAAGAGAAAGGAAGAAATAGAAGAAGAAAAACAGAAGAAGAGAAAAAAATAAGAAATTAGTACCAGACTACCAGTTGAGTCGCCTGTGGAAGAAGAAGAAACAAGAAAAAGAAAAAGAGAAACCATGTCGTTGGAGTACTTACCAATTGCCGGAGTAGCCACCGTTAGTCGCCGGAATCACAGTCGCAGTAATGACTTGTCTTAGGTCGCAGTCACCAAGCAAGTAAGATAGTCGAACCAAAATAGGCAAATAAGCACAATTACCTTTTTTATTCCTAAAATCGTAATTTTTTTTTTAAAATATAAAGGTGACGCCCATTGTCACCTCGCCTCGCCGTGTCGCCAACCTCGCCTAGGCGTCGCCTTTTGTAGGTCGCAGCGCCACAAAGGCCGGTGGCGACTATGCCTCGCCTTGCCATTCACCATTGGCGATGTGGCGAGCGCCATTGATAACACTGCTACGAGAATCTACACAAGGAAACAGAAGGATGGAGAAAGCTGAAAAAAGGTTGGCTCAGTGGAAAGCCCAATATCATTCATTAGGGGGAAGGGTCACTAATCAACTTTATGTTGGACTCTCTTCCTACGTATGTGATGTCTCTATTTCCTATGTCTGCAAGTGTGATTAAGAAGCTGAACAAATTGAGGAGAATTTCTATGGAAAGGCAACAAAGAAGTGAGGAATACAATTTGGTCAAATGGGAGGTTGCACAACAGAGCTAAGAACAAGGGGGTCTTGCTATCAGAAATTTGAGGATCCAAAATAATTTTCTAATGATGAATGGTTATGGAGATTTAGTGGAGAAGATTCTGCTCTATGGAAGAGGTCATTTCCCATAAGTTTGGTCAAACCAGCCCATTGTGTTCCAATGAAAGTAATTGCACTTATGGTATGGGGGTTTGGAGGAAATCAGATCACTTTGGCCAAAGTACAAACTCCAGAATCAGGGTTGGAGATGGCACCAAAACCCTGTTCTGGAAGGATAATTGGAGAGGGCAAAGTCCCTTTGCAGGAAGCTTATCCTGATTTTATAATGTTAAGTAGTGACCCTGAAGTAACCATTTCTGAAAGATGGTCAAACCAAGGGTGGAATCTTAATTTCAGAAGACATCTAAATGACTGGGAGGTAGAATGACAAGCCTATTGAGTGAAGTGGAAAATTTCCCAGGCGCTATCATCCTTGTCTGATGCACTGAGATGGAGACATAGGGATGACATTTTTCATGTGAATAACGTGTACAAGAAAATAATGTGATGCTAGGTGAGTGCCCAAAAATCTGGAAGAATATCTGGAAGAGCATGGCTCCACCACGGGTAAATGTTTCACTTGGCTAGTGGTGAAGAGACCATGCCTTACACATGAGGTTCTACAAAAGAAGGGGAGAGTAGTAGTGACTAGATGTTTCTGTGTAATGAAACTGGGGAGACGAACCACCTTTTTTTCTACATTGCAAATTCACTACACAATTGTGGAATCGGTTCCTCAGTCTCACAAAGACTGAATGGACAAAGCCCGAGCATACTGCTGATTTGATGAACTCTTGGATGAGAAGAGGGGGAGGCAAGAGCCAGGAAAAATGGTGGGAGGATAATACCTTTATGTATATGGTAGACAATATGGAAAGAGAGACATGGGAGATGTTTTGAAGACAAAATCAAGTCCATTCATGATGTGAAATGGAACTGTTTAGTTTCTTATTTTTTTGGTGTAAAGGAAACTCTATGGAGGAATAGATGAGCTGGTAGAATTCTTAGGTGCTCTTTAAAGATCAGAGTCTGACCTTACTTCCTTGTAATTTTATTCCTCAATACTGAAGAATAAAACAGTACTAACTCTAGAAAAATAATAAATGCAAATACATATGTTAAGTCCATGACCAATAAACATATTCATGAATGACAAATAAATGTTAAAAACTGACTTTTTTTTACGATAAACTGAAATATCAATTGTTTTAGTGTCTCCCCTTTAGGAGAAGCTCATTGGCAAGGAAAAGTATGTCTTAAAACCTTGATGACAATATTGAAGTGCACATTCCCACGAGCCAAAGCGTTTGCGCTCAACACGTTTTGAGTCTCGCTTCTAGGCTTAAGCATGCGTTGACAACACTGCATAGTTCACATGAATGCTACATTACACAGGTGGAAGTTGTGAGAAATAATGGAGAAAAATATTATTGAATTGAGCATCTACATAATTACATTGAGACCCTATTTATAGACACTACATAACAATCCTTTACCAAGTAGGATTTTATATACCATTCTCATTCCTACTCATATTCTAACCCTCCCCCTCAAGCTGGTGCATAGAAGTCATATGTACCTAGCTTGTTACAAATGTCATTAATATGAGGACTTAGTGAAGATATCTGCAAGTGGATCACTTGACTTCACAAATTTTGTAACAATATACCCTGAGAGTATCTTTCCTTTAACAAAGTGACAATCAATCTCTATGTGCGTAGTTCTCTTATGAAACACTGAATTTGATGCGATATGAAAGGCTGCATGATCATCACACAAGTTCCATCGTACCGGTTTCTCCAAATTTTAGTCCTCTCAGCTTTGATCCTCTAAATTTTAGTTCTCTCAGCTTTGATCCAAACTAGCTCACAAGTTACTACAACCATTGCTCGATATTCTGCTTCCGCACTAGATTAACCATACTCTGTTTCTTACTCTTCCAGAATACCAAATTACCTCCTGCTAAAACACAGTATCCTGATGTAGAACGTGGTGATCCTGACCAATCAACATCTGTATATCCGATGGTATGCTTATGGCCTTGATCCTCAAAGAGTAGTTCTTTATCTGGAGCTGACTTTATATATCGCATAATACGAACAATTGCATACCAATGACTATCAAGGGGAAGTCATAAACTGAAACTGACTTACGACACTCACAGGAAAAGAAATGTCAGGTCTAGTCACTGTGAGATAATTCAACTTTTCAATCAACCGCCTATACCTTTAAGGATCACTGAGTGGCTCCCCCTGTCCTGACAGAAGTTTAACATTTGGATCCATAGGAGTGTCAATAAGTCTACATACCATCATTCTTGTTTCCTCAAGAATTTCTAAGGTATACTTGCGTTGAGAAATAACAATACCTGATCTGGACTGAGCAACCTCGATACCTAAAACAATTTCAGTTTGTCGAGGTCTTTAGTCTGGAAGTGCTAGAAGAGATGTTTCAAATTAGTGATACCATCCTTATCATTGCCGGTGATAACAATATCGTCAACATGTACGACCAAATAAATACACAAATTTAGTTCAGAATGACGATAAAACATTGAGTGATCAGCTCCGGTATAAATCATGCCAAACTCCTGAATTACCGTGCTAAACTTTCCAAACTAGGCTCGAGGGGACTGTTTTAGACCATAGAGTGACTTGCGCAACCGACATACAAGGCTACTAGACTCCTCCTGAGCAATAAAATCAGGTGGTTTCTCCATATAAATTTCTTCCTCAAGCTCAGCATGTGGAAAATCGTTCTTAATGTCCAACTGATAAGAGGCCAATGACGATCGACAATAATAGATAGGAAAAGACGGACAAATAGTATTTTATCCTCGGGAGAGAAAGTGTCACTATAATTACGCTCAAATATTTGCATATATCCTTTGGCAACAAGGATAGTGTTAGTGTGTGGAGGTCGAGGATAAGGGTAGAAGGCTAGTGTTAGTGTGTGGGTTGTAGCAAGCAGTCAGGAGAGTTCTTGTGTAGCCGGGATAGTAATCATTGGACAGTATACATTGGTGTCTTTGGTATGTGAGTGTATGTTACTACTAGGTGGGTGACCTATTTCTTATTTCTTAGTTCCTATTTTTCTTATTTAGTGTTGCTCTTATTTCCCGTATCATATTTCTCTGATTTTTATTTTATTATCTCTTATTCTTTATTTTGGTTATGTCATCCATCCCCTTATTTACAGATAAAGCCGGGGGTCTATCGGAAACAGCCTCTCTACCTCTTCGGAGGTAGCGGTATGGACTGCGTACATCTTACCCTCCCCAGATCTCCCACGCTGTGGGAATACACTGGGTTTGTTGTTGTTGTTGTATCCTTTGACAACAAGGAGAGCCTTAAGCCGATCAGCCTGATCGTCTAGACCAACTTTGATTGCATAAACCCAACGACAACCAATAGTAGATTTACTTGCAGGAAGGGAAGCAAGCTCCCTAAGTACCACTCGTAAGTACCACTCGTATGTAAAGAAGACATCTCATATATCATAACCTGCTTCTATCCTGAATGAGAAAGTGCTTCACCTGTGGTCTTAAGGACGGAAATAAATGGCAACGACGATACAAAAGCATAATGGGTGATGATAGATGATGATAACTCAAGAAAGTATTATGTGGGTTAGCATTACGAGCGGAACGTATACCTTTTTGAAGTGCAACTGATTGGCTAGGAGGAGGCAAGTTCCGCAGTAGGAGTAGCGTTCGACGCATGACATGAATCATCTGGGACTAATGTTAGATGCAGACAACGATGATAAGTCAGAAGTGGTGGCATTGCAGCTGGAGACGTAGAAGTAATCGTTGATTCCTCAAAGGTTGGTGCGGGTAAAACTGGTGATACATATAAGACCTTAGAGATATCAAGATGATCAGAAGATGTATACGGCAACCAATAGTAGATTTACCTGCAGGAAGGGAAACAAGCTCCCAAGTACCACTCGTATGTAAAGAAGGCATCTCATATATCATAGCCTGCTTCCATCCTGGATGAGAAAGTGCTTCACCTGTGGTCTTAAGGACGAAAATAGATGACAAAGACGATACAAAAGCATAATGGGATGATGATAGACGATGATAACTCAAGAAAGTATTATGTGGGTTAGCATTACGAGTGAACATATACCTTTTTAAAGTGCAACTGATTAGCTAGAAGGAGACAAGTTCCGCAGTAGGAGTAGCGTCCGATGCATGACATGAATCATCTGGGACTAATGTTAGACGCAGACAACAATGATAAGTCAGAAGTGGTGGCACTGCAGCTAGAGACGTAGAAGTAATCGTTGATTCCTCAAAGGTTGGTACGAGTATGACTGGAGATACAGGTAAGACCTTAGAGATATCAGGATAATCAGAAGATGTATAGTAAGGTTGAGATTCAAAAAATGTGACATCGACGGACATAAGATAGAGACGAAGATTCGGTGAATAGCAACAATCTTTTTTGAACTCGAGAGTAACCATGGAAGACACACTTGAGAGCACGAGGGGCTAATTTATCTTTTCCTGGGGCTAAGTTATGAACAAAACATGTGCTTCCAAAGACACGAGGGGGGAAGAGTAGAGATATGACTGTGGAAACAGTATGGTATGGGGAACCCAATTTTGAATAGAAGATGATGGTATTCTATTAATTAGATAGCAAGATACAAGGATTGCATCGCCTCAGAAATGCAACAGAACATGGGATTCAATGAGAAGAGTGCGAGACCTATTCTTCCTTTCTGCTATACTGTTCTGCTGAGGGGTGTACAAATAAGATGTATGGTGAATGATTCCTTGGTGAGTCATAAACTCTTGAAACTAAGAGGATAAGTATTTTAAGGCATTTTCACTACGAAAAGTACGAACAGAAACACCAAATTGATTTTGTATTTCAGCATAAACACTTTTGAATATAGAAAATAACTCAGAACGATCTTTCATTAAGAAAACCCAAGTACATCTTGAAAAATCATCAATGAAACTAACAAAATAACGAAAACCTAAGGGTGAACTAACTCTATTAGGACCTCAAACATCAGAATGAACTAATGAGAAAATAGACTCTAAGCGACTCTCAATACTACGTGAAAAAGTAGCACGAGTGTGTTTCCTAAATTGACACGACTCACAATCTAATGTGGATAAATTAGACAAACTAGGCACCATCTTATGTAGCTTGGAAAGACTCGAATGTCCCAACTGTTTGTGATTTAGGTTTGGAGGGTCTGTAATGTAGCATGCAGTGAATGAATTTGAAGAGGTAAGATGGTAAAGCCCCTGTGATTCATGTCCTGTGCCAATCGTCTGTCCTGCGGTCCTCCATTAGAAAAAAATCATCAAAAAAGTTATTGCTACAATGAAGAGCACGTGTCAAACGACTAACAGATGCAAGATTAAAAGGACATCCAGGGACGTAAAGAACAGAGTCTCTATGTTGCTTGAAATCTTCAAAAATGTTGATGGGTGCGTGTTGGATCTTCCAAAAATAGTGTATTTTTTAAGGATCCGACACGGGTGCGGCAACATTTTTGGAGAGTTTGAGCAACTTAGCTGTGTCTAGAGTGACAGAAACTAGGGCATCAACTTGGAATCAATAGATTGCCATAAGAGACTACATAATTAGGCGTCGACCTTCTCCCATTGTTCTTTGGCTTTCCCATCCGCCTCACTAGATTTTGCCTTTTCATCGACCACACTAGCCTTGATCTTTAAGTAATCATGTACACCGACCTTTGCATCACAACTCAATTGAGATAGCCCAAGGTAAACAATTTGAACTTTCCATTAATGGTTTGGAAGTGATCATAGGACTTGAACTTCCAATCTAGTCTTTTTGGAACCAAAAATATCACAACCAAATGACATCTTGTGAATTTAACTTGAAAACATCAAGAAACAGAGATCTATGTCTTGAGTTTTTTTCTTGGAAAATAGAGATCTGTATTGTCTGATTTTGTTGGAAAACTCGTCGGAACCCTAGTTTCACTATTTGGAATCGGAAAAAAAATTGCATGAATATGGTCGGAAATCCTAGATGAATCTGACAGAAGAAGAAAAATTCAAAAAATTGATCAAAAAAACTCATTCGCCGACGTGTGAACCAGATCTCACCGGAGAGAAACACTTTCGGCAGCGCGTGAGGGTGCGTGAGATGATATTTTCCGGTGATTCTTGACGGGGTTTAGTTGCTTGAGATTTTCGAACCTCGTGGTAGTGTTGGTTTCGCACAACACTTACCAAACTGAAGATGACACAAATTAGTCATCGGAAATTGATGCCGCACGGTGACTGAATTTTCTTTCCCTGAAGTTTCTCACCAATTCTCTGATACCATGTGAGAAATAATGGAGAAAATTATTATTGAATTGTGTATCTACATAATTACATTGAGACCCTATTTATAGACACGATATTTCAATTTTTTTTCAAGTAGGATTTTATATACTATTCCTATTCCTGCTCATATTCTAACAGAAGTATTATCTCTAAATGAATTAGCAATGTCAGAAGGAAGCTTCAAAAAATGGAAATCACCAAGGAGAAATAGCATTTTTGATGAAGTATATAACAAGAAAGTTGGGGCATTCCGAGAATTGAATAACAAGTAAGTTGGGGCATTCCGAGAATTGAACTTTGAAACTCTCGCACCCTAAGCAAGAAGCATACCACTAGACCAAATGCCCATGTTTAAGGAATAGTATTTTATGGCATCTGGATTAAGAATGCAAGAAAGCAGATTTCAGTGATGTGAAACAACTGATCCTCCTTGAGAATTCCTATATTTTATTCCTGAAAGCAATGGTCTTTTTACTAGTTTTTACCTCAATACAGTTCAATTAACCAGAGCTTTGAATTTGGAAGTGTTGGGCTTGGATAATTGATGATGGATCATGTGATAATTCTATTTTTGGGTCGAGCACTAACAATGTATTACAAGTTATATAATGTGATACCACTAATTGGCAAAACTGAGCACCCTTCAGCACACATTTGCTGGGTATAATATTAACATTAAAGTTGGATACAAACTTCATATTTTGATGGGAACTAGAGATACCTTGTGTCTCCTAACTTTTACCTTCCTCAGTTAATTACTGGATTAGGCTTCACAGGACGTCGTGAAAATTTCCTGTTACTGCAACATTCATATATGAAATTTGAAGTACATGAGGAAACATTTGGGATGTACTAGCTCAATTTAATCAACTAATCAGGCAGGGGAAGTACCATATCAAGGTGGCTTACAAGGCCTTAAAGAGTACAGTCACCAATGTCCACGGGAGGGGTTTAGTGTGTCACAATGCTGCTAATCCTAAGAGTGTTTATTTACGGATTTCACTACAAGGGGAGGTTGGGGGAACTCAGGACCTGCTGATGAGATGGGTATACCTGTGGATGGTATGTGTGTCTTCTGTAGAACTTGTATGCAAAGCCAGAATCACTTATTCTTTGATTATGTTTTTCTAAGACTTGGAAAAATATGCCTTGCGGTGCTACAATGGAATAGAACAGTTATGGAGTGGCAGTAGATACACAGAAATACAAGGAACAAGAAAGCCTCAGAATGTCCCTACTCCAAGTTTGCTTTGCACAAATTGTTTATGATCTTTGGATTGAAAGGAATGCTCAGCTCTATCAGAAAAGAGCCACCAGAATGGAGAACTTGCTCCATGAGCTTAAAACTACTGTCTGTATTATAGTAGGACAAAATAGGAGCCTTCTTATTTTGCGAATACTTTGTCATTTTTGCTTAGCTAATAATCCCTACCTTTCAATTTGTTTGTCTTACTTTCCTTTTTAGTCCGTTTAAAAAAGAATGTCTCTCTCCTTTTTTGGCAACTTTTAAATTCTAACTTTGATTAAAAGGCATTTTAGTACGTATCTTTAGTTTGAGATCACAAGATTCAAAAGTTTCTTTTACTTTTTTAAATTCCGTAAGAGGTGCATGAGGTCACAAACATGAGTATAGGATTTCTACTTTCACTCCAGATAAGGCCAACTGGTTTAGTTGAGTCTTGTTTTGTATAGCTTTACTTGGTAATTAATAAAATTTCTTTAATTGCCAAAAATAAAATAAAATTGGAGTACAGGATGGTAAAAATTGTTGTGTGATTTTAAATGGTTCCTTTTCTACTTAGATTCATGGGTCGAAGCGAAAAGAGCTCCATGGGAACCGAGAAAGATGGAAAGTCTTGTAACTGTAATTTTAAATGCTTCCTTTTCTATTTAATCCATGTGAAGGATGGAAAAGTGCAGTTGATTGTTACGTTGATGGTCATATTAGGATAAATTGATGCAGTGTGTTGGTATGTTATGGGACTTTGATGAGAAAGCATGAAGGAGACCTTAATGCAATTTGAGTGTCAAAACTTATTTGTTTTTAAGAGTGACAGAGCAATAGTCAGAAAATAACATTTTAGTAGGCGAAACAAATTCTGCAACTCACTTTTAACTTTTATTATCTCAGTAGTGTGTGTGTGTGTTTCAATCTCATTGCAACTCCGTATCTTAATAGGAAGATGTGATCGGCATTGATGTAGCTCAGTTCTTTGATGACATTTGTGATTTCTGTCGCAATGCTGCTGGTCTTGACGGGAAGACTGTAATTGCTGCTGGTTTAAATGGTGATTACTAGAGACATTTCTTGAATTTCTGCAAACTAGTTTCCAAATCTCATGGCATGCCACAATTTCATTTCCAATTATAATTGTGCACTTGCAGTCTCCTGATCCTACTACTCCTTTTACCTCCTCCAAGATTATTTAGCAAAATTATCGTGCTCTTACTTGGTATTGGGTGCTTGCTTGCAGGAAGGGTTTTGGTTCAGTGCTTGACATAGTTCCACTTGATACAGTGAGAAAGTTGATAGCCAGATGTAAACTTGGTAGCAGAAGGGTTTTTTTCATCTTTAGGAAAATTGAGATGCAGACCAAGTTTATAGGAGGTGCTCTAATATGTACATGCATGTTTGCCGTCAGCACTATGTCAATGAAGCTACAAAAATTGCCACTAGTTGTTCCATAACACTTGGATTCAACTCTTTAAACTATCACTTGTCTGAAATATTCGTGTTAAAATCATGTATCCTTTTCTTCTGTATACATAAGTTATCAAATGTCGCTTTAAAATCAGAATTGACCCAACAGTTATGTCAAGTGACATAACAACAAAATGATGACATTATGTTTAAGGGCAAAATTCAGAAATGACATACTTAAGGCCCTAATTATTAGTTTTATAGCAATATTTTCATAATTACATTTTGTTGCAACTTGTATTTTGTATTTTTTTAAAATGTTACTATAAAAATACATATACAACTATTTTTACTTCCCTTAAATAACTGAAATTGGTTGAGATAAATTTGGTATAATTCCCAATTAATTAAATTTGTAGATTCCTTTTCCATTAAAACAACTTCAATCATGTGATTTCCGTTATAGCTTAACAACAATAAACAAATTTCAAATTCAGTTTTCTCCATTAATGAGATCATTCGAAAAACAAATTAGCAATATCAAAATCTGTTGTTCGTTTTTCTGAGCAATTTCTTCTAATTCGACAGTATCTTTTTCGAAATCAACAATAGTTTCGAAATGAAGCATTAATTTGTATGAATCAAATTCAATTGTAGATTCTTCAGTTCAATTTGTTCGTTTTTTTGAGCAATTTCTTCTAATTCGACAGTATCTTCTTCAAAATCAACAACAGTTTTGAAACGAAGCATTAATTTGTATGAATCAAATTCAATTGTAGATTCTTCAGTTCAATTCGTTCGAATTCAATTATCAGTTTTAAATTCAACCATTACTGTTGTTTAAGGTACGTAATCATTAATGTTTTTCGGTTCGATTTTTTGTTTCTACTATTACTGATGCTCCTGTCTAGTTTTGTGTTGTCGTCGTTAAATTTTTTATGAAAAATTTGTAAACGAAATTCGAGTTATAAGCAATGCAATAGTACATTCAACATACATAACAAAAACCTTTGGAATTCAACTATTTGTTGCAAAATTTTAGTTTGGTAGTTGTTTCAGGTATTAAAATTTCAGTATTCGGCTATGTATTTGAGGATCGTTTGTTGTTATTTTGATCGGTTTAACAATTGAACAAATTGTAAAGCTTTGTAGAATATTTTCACTTTATTGTATAATCGATTATGAACGTTTTGAATTTTATTCATTTATTATCTGATATCCTAGATCAATGAATGATCGAATGCAGCTGTTGAATGTGATGAAATTCTATTGACACATATTAAAATACAAATTAGGTATGCTCCAGATGTATTTTTGTTATATTTAATGTTAACACTGCATATGTATTTTTGATATGCTTAATGTTAACACTGCATATGTATTTTTGTTTTGCTTGTCGGAATTTGAGAGTATAACTATATATGTGAAAATATATTTTATACATGTTTTACTTTCGTTCGATTCAATAGTTTCTGAAATTCTATTGACACATATCAAAATACAAATTAGGTATGCTCCAGATGTATTTTTGTTATGTTTAATGTTAACACTGCATTTGTATTTTTTATATGCTTAATGTTAACACTGCATATGTATTTTTATTTTGCTTGTCGAAATTTGAGAGTATAACTGTATATGTGAAAATAAATTTTATACATGTTTTGCTTCCGTTCGATTCAGTAGTTTATGTAGTTGGTTGTAAACTTTTGCTGTGTTTGTATTTTACTTTAAACAAATTTTGTTTAAATGTATATTTTGAATGGAGATGTTGGCTGTATAAATTTGATTGCACTTAAAGCTGAAAAATGTGTGTTTTAACAAGTAACATTTTGACAAATATGTATATTTGTTTATTTTTTGATTAAATCAAGTAGAAATGGGAAGCCTACCAGTCCTTGTGAAGCACTCTGGTCGATGGACGTACGAAAAAAACTTCGAAGAATATGTCACTGATGCTATACTGTTGAGCACATCAACAACATTCGTTGAGCTTCACGATATTTTGGCATCTCACTTAAGTGTGGATTTAACCAGCAAACGTATTCTAGTCGAATATCAAATCACTGCTAATGCAGGAAAGATAAAAATACATAATGATATGGGTTTAAAGGTGTTTAGTTTTCAGAAAAAGCAGATACAAGACATGAATTGTCTTCCTTTATATGTAAGCATTTTGGAGAAAGTTGTAGGGAGCAACGTGGCAAGTTCATCTATATGTGTTGCTGAAAGAATAACCAATTGTTACAACTTGCAAACAGTGATAAATACAACAAATGAAGGAGCTTTGGTGGTTACTGAAGATACACAAGCATTAGATGTATTTGAAATAGATACTGTTGAGGTGATTATCTCAGACCCACATCACAAGCATGTTGAGGAAGACCAGGTTTACTTGACAAAGAAAATTTTAAAGTCAGTCATGAAGGACTATTCAATTAAGGAGAAGTTTCAAACGCGAAGTAAAAGGTCAAGTAAGAAAACGTACGTACATTCTATATCACTCTGTTCTTGTTTAATATTAGTTTGGATATGTATTTTGAATGTATTAAATTATGTTGGATGCAGTTATACATTGTTTTGCAAATCAAGAAACCGCGAGTTTTTAATGCGTACATCAGGCATGGGAGAAACCGGAATGTTTAAAATAAGAGAATTCAGTCCTCAACATACTTGCCCGGTGAAGGACACGATCTATCCAAAGGTGCATGCTACTAGTATGTTGATAGGGGGTATGGTTAAACAGAAATTCAAAAACCACAAACAAAAATACAGTGCGACGGAAATAAAAAATAACATGAAGGAAGATTTTGGTATGGATTTAACATACACTTTATGTTGGAGGGCCAAGGAAAGAGCATTAGAAGAGTTGAGGGGTAAGCCATCATCATCTTACGGTAAACTGCCATCATACTTATATGTACTGAATACTACCTATCTAGAGTCACATATAAGAATGAAGAAGACAGCTGAAAACGAGTTCTTGTATGTATTTATCGCTCTACATGCATTCATTAAGGGATTCGATCTTTGTAGACCAATCGTAGTTGTTGATGCTAGTCATTTAAGATGAATGTATACTGGAGCATTTGTAACTGCATGTACTATGGATGAAGCAGGTTAGTATCATTTTATATTAATTACATTGTATAACTGGTTGTATTTTTTTGTATTTATACATATCACTTGAAAATATATATTCCCACTACATATATACATATCTGTATTAAATTACATATATTTTGAAAGTTTCATGAATGAAACATGTAAAATTGATTATGTTTGATAGTGATGTGAGTCTACATTTTATTATATGTAATTGATACCATTTCTTTGATTAAATATACAGTTTTATTTAACTGTATTTTAAAAAAATACATATGCAGTTCCTATATGTATTTATATTTGACTGTGCAAAATTGTTTTATATATACAGGTCATATATTCCCTTTGGCATATGGTGTGATTGATTTTGAAAATGATGCATCCTGGACGTGGTTCTTTGAGAATCTAAAGAAAGCGTACGGGGAAAGACAAAATATGTGTGTTGTGTCTGATCGAAATCCAAGTATCATAAAGGCTGTTGGTGATGTGTACAAAGATGTTCCACATTACGCATGTATGTGGCATCTATGGAGAAATGTGATTTTTTTTTACAGAAAGTCACATGATTCATTGTCGGAGATCTTTTATACAATGGCCAAATCATATTCAAAGTTAGAATTCCACATGTTAATGGAAAAAGTTGAGGCAGTTGATATTAGGGTGAAGAAATATTTGGAATTAGCTGGTTACGAAAAGTGGGCTAGGTCCTATGCAACAATTCACCGAGGATGGACTTTGACTTCAAACATTGAGGAGTCAATAAATGGAGTACTTGTATCAGCTAAACACCTGCCAATTTATAACTTTCTTGAGAAAGTTCATTTACTATTTACAAAATGAAATTGCGAAAATAGGCAACAAGCTTCATATACCTTCACAACACTCATTGGAAAGTTTAATGACATACTCAAAGAGAACGAGGCATTGTGTACTCGTATGATGGTATGACCTTTTAGATTTGTGAAATTTATAATTATGAAAACAAAAGTATGAAAATACCTTCCATTCAGTTGTAAATTAATGAAAAGATATACAACATAAACAATATGAACATATAAAAACATAATATGTATTCTGCATATGTATGTTTTGTACTGAAAATTATTAACACTGCATATGTATTTGGATGCTCAGAAAAAATGTTGTACTCTGCATATGTATTTTTATTGCATATGTATTTTTCCTGCAAAATGCTGGTGTGCTTACAACATATCATAGAATATGAAATTCATCTTTTTATAGCATTGCATTTAACTTTTTATTTTTATATCAGGTTGTAGCAGCCACTGAATATGTGTATACAGTACACGACAAACAAAAACACTTCATTGTTTGCCTCAAGGAAAAAAATGCCCATGTAATGCATTTCAACTAGATGAGATACCATGTGCACATGCTTGTGTGGTGTTAGAAAGAATTTTTTTTGAGAAGGGGCCATACTGTTATGATTTGTTTAAACCAAAAATAATTTTGAAGATATATGATGTTCCCATCTACCCGTTGCCACATAAAGATGACTTGATAATTCCAGAAAACGTACTTGGTGAAATAGTACTGCCTCCAAAATTCAAAAGACCTCCAGGAAGACTTGCAAAGAAGGATCGTGGAAATTCAGGCCGGGATATGTTTGGAAAGAAAAACATCAACTCATGCGGTGGTTGTGGGGCTAAGGGTCACAATAGGCGTTCTTGTAGGAAATATCGTAAATGATACATTTCTTCTTACGTATTATTGCTTAAAACTTTATTTTTAATTTTTATAATAATGAACTATTTTTTTTAGTTAATACATTTATGCATCATTTGATAACTGAACACAGTAATATCTGAATACTGCATATGTATATGTTGCAAAATCTGAACATTGCATATGTATTTTGAAGCTACAGTTCATATGTATTTTTAACATTGTATATATATATATTTTAGGTTAAAGTTGGTAACTTTGATTAACCAAATACTTATTTGGTTCCTAATTGTTCAATGATTTAAATACATATGACATATTCTGCAAATATATGTTAGCACTGCATATGTATTTATATGCTAAAAATACATTTGATGTATAATCCATATGTATTTTTTTTAAAAAATACTGCATATGTATTTTATAACTAAAATCTCACAATAAATTATGTAACTGCATTAAAACCTCAAACTTATCTTTAATTCAAATTCTCATTTATAATGATATTAAATGAACACATATCAAAATACATATTATGTATGATCAATATGTATTTTGGAAATGCTTAAGTGTAATACCCCGAACTTTCTTTAAGTCGAGTTTCATCCTTAAGAAGAGTAAGGGTTGACTTCCCAAGTAAGAAATATTTTAAACCATGTAAAATTTCCCTAATATCGACTTTTTGTCATGTGAAAAATTGAATAAGATTTCCATCGATACTAAATTTGCTCAAATCCAACACTCGGGCAAAGAGTTAGAGCCATTTTAGTGAGACAGTGTACCACCTGGTACTTCAGCGCATTGCGGAGCCAGCCAAATGGCAGTCATCAAAATCTAGTGAGCCTCCACGATTCCACCGCGTCACGGTGTGTTTCCAGTTCGCAACCAAGGTGGCGACACAATTTTCACTGCGTCGCGCTATCAAGCAGTTTTTCAACTGTCCAATTTCCAGTAAGCTGGCGCGATTATGACGCGTCGCGCCAGCATGTAAAATTGGGATTTTTTAATTTAATTCCAAGGAAAAAAACGGTCATTTTGCTACTTCTATATATACTCCTTAACACAGGATTTGACCTCATTTAACCCAAAAATACTAGTTTTCTCTCAAAATTGTTTAAGAACAAGAGCTAGGGTTCCTAAATCAAGACCCCAATCATCAAGATTTCTCTGTTAACTTTTCAAGAATCAAGAAACTAAGGTATGCAGATGTTGATTCTTGGGTCCCTTCCACCCAAGAAGCTCAAGAATCCTTTTTCTAAATTCAAAGATCTTATATTTATGAGTTTTCATGATTCATGTGAATTGAAATTGAAGTTCATGTTATTATTGAGTTAAATTCATGTTTTGTATATAAAATCTCAAGAGTTGATTCTAGTATGTGATGGATTGTATAATGTTCATGATAAACCCTCTTCAAGTTGTATGTTAAGTGATGTGTTTATGTCAATTGAGTGTAGAAATTGTTGAATGACCAAGCATGCTCCCCATATGTTTGATAAAATACTTATGTGAAGAAATTAGAGCCATTATAGCATGTTGTCTAGAGATCCCCAATTGTGTGCAAGCTCATGCATGCCATGTGTTTGTTGAAAAGCCTTAATGAATGAATTATGACATGTTAGCATGAAATCCACCAATTATATTCTCTTCAATGCATGTTAAATGTTTGTTGCAAAACCTTGTTGAATGAAGCATGAGCCAATAACATGTCTCCCTATACTATCACATGTTTATAAGTTCCAATTACTTGAAGAGATGCTTTAATAATTGTAATGGTGAATGAATGTCCATGGCCATGATTATTCAAGAATGTTCATATTTTACTTTTATTTTATCTAGTCCTGGGGGTATTTATACCCGACAAATTAGCTGCAAGTCTAGAGCAGTGTCAGTTTTCACGATAATCTCTATCAAGCCACGATTCTTAGAACTCAGTGAGTTACAAAACTCAGTACTCTTAGAAATTTACAGAACTTAAGAAATCTTAGTAATCTAAGTATCTTAGCATCCCAGCTTCAGTTCAGTACTAAGCTCAGATCTTAGTAGTTTTCAAGTGTTCAGTTCAGACCTCAGTAACATTCAAGTAATCAATTTAGAACTCAGTATCATTCAGTCAGATAATGAGATTCAGTAGTATTCTATCAGATAACAGAACCAAGTGAACTCAACTTAACTCAATTAATCAGTATGATCAGTAACAGATTCAACTCAGTCTAAGTTCAGTTAAGAATCAGTTCAGAGTCCTTCAGTTGGGAGTAGTAACTAGCACCGAGCGAGTACAGGGATGACGGCTCCCTGTTAGAGAGGTAGAGTCGTTAGTAACAGTCCCTGAACTCCAGAACTGCGTAACCAGCGCAGGACCAGTAGTCACCCGTTAGATTAAGGCTTGACTATCATACTGCCTTAGGCTTGACTTCCTATTCAGGGTCACCCGTTAGAGAGGCTTGACCATAGAAGAAGTCTTTACCCGTGGCACGATATTGACACCCTTCCAGCTGGGGTTACAGGTTGGACCCCACTAGATCAGATTGAGGCATGTCGGTTAAGTGAGAACTCCCACAGTTGTAGTTTAGTAGCAGTCTTCAGAGTAGAACTGAGAAATCAGGACTGTCAGATACATTCACCCATCTCAGTGAGGAACTTAGATAGCTCCATAGATTCATAGACCACCCACTAGATAGTCCTGGTCTCACATAAAGTTAATTAGTATCAATACTAATAGATCCAGAGATCACCCGTTAGATAGGCCTGATCTCAGATTCAGTAAATTATTCTCATTATCAGATCCAGAGATCACCCGTTAGATAGGCCTGATCTCAGAATCAGTTAATTATTCTCATTATCAGATCCAAATATCACCCATTATATAGGCCTGATCTCAGAATCAACTAATTATTCTCATTATCGAATTCAGAGATCTTCTGCTAGATAGGTCTGATCTCAGATATACTTATTTCTTATCATTAGTAGTAGATTCAGAGATCATCCGTTAGAGAGGTTTGATCTCAAATTTAGTTAGTCGATAGTAGCAAGCTTAAAATTCAGTTATTGATATGAGTAGATTTAGTTAGTCAGCTTCAGTATCATCAGATTCAAAGATCACTCGCTAGATAGGACTGATCTCAACTTCAGTACTCAATTATTAATATCAGAAGATTCAGTTATTCAGTATCTCAGTATTAGTAGTGTGTTCAGACGTCAATAAAGCAGTATCCGAGTCTCAGTATTCAGAGTCACGATGATTTCAGTTATGGTTTGTGCATTCATACATATGTCCTCATTCAGTACTCTCATGTTAGTCAGTTAAGTAATTATTCATGCATAAGCCCTTGCATTTAGCCTTACCTCATCTTTCATACTCAGTACATTTCCACGTACTGACGCATTTGCGCTATGGTGTTTTACTTTACACCATAGGTTCAGAGGCATGAGATCCAGAGCACCCTTAGTAGTCAAGACTCAGTCAGCAGCAGTAGACGTAGCAGTGAGTTCTCTTCATTTGAGGATTGTCTTTATTTTATTATGGCATTAGACTCAGTTTATTTTCAGTAACAGAGTTAGTTGGTGACATTTCCCATCATCTCTATAGTTCATACAATAGAGGCTTTTCGGATAGATGCATTAGTATTCAATTTTTCGGTATTGGTTATTTTGGATGTTTTGAACCTTATGGCAAGTTTCCGCCAGTTTTTTGTATTTATTACCTATATTATGCACTGTTTAGGTACAGATATCAGTAGAGGGTTAGCTTGTGGTCCCTTGGGGTCATGAGTACCTCAGATTTAGTTAGTCGATAGTAACCAGCTCAGAATTCAGTTATTGATATGAGTAGATTCAGTTAGTCAGCTTCAGTATCATCAGATTCAAAGATCACTCGCTAGATAGGACTGATCTCAACTTCAGTACTCAGTTATCAATATCAAAAGATTTAGTTATTTGGTATCTCAGTATTAGTAGTGAGTTCAGACGTCAGTAAAGCAGTATTCGAGTCTCAGTATTCAGATTCACAACAATTTTAGTTATGGTTTGTGCATTCATGCATATGTCCTCATTCAGTACTCTCATGTTAGTCAGTTAAGTAATTGTTCATGCATAAGCCCTTGCATTTAGCCTTACCTTATCTTGAATACTAAGTGCATTCCCACGTACTATCATATTTACACTATGGTGTTTTACTTTACACCATAGGTTCAGAGGTACGAGATCCATAGCACCCTTAGTAGGCCAGACTCAGTCAGCAGCAGTAGATGTAGCAGTGAGTCCTCTTCATTCAAGGATTATCCTTATTTTATTATGGCATTAGACTCAATTTATTTTCAGTAGATGGAGTTAGTTGGGGACATATCCCATCAGCTCTACAGTTCAGACAGTAGAGGCTTTTCGGACAGATGTATTAGTGTTCAGTTTTTCGGTATTAATTATTTTGGATGTTTTGAATCTTATGGCAAGTTTCTGCAAGTTTTCAGCATTTATTACCTATATTATGCACTGTTCAGGTACAAATATCAGTAGAGGGATAGCTTGTGGTCCCTTGAGGTCATGAGCACCGTGTGGCATTCCGATTTCAGAAAATCGAGGCGTTACATTAAGCTTAACACTGCATATGTATTTTTAGGAGAAATAATCCATATGTATTTTTAAGAAAAAAACAACACTGCATAGGTATTTTGTAGCTAAAATCTCACAATAAATTATGTAACTACATTAAAACCTCAAACTTATCTTTAATTCGAATTCTCATTTATAATGATATTAAATAAACACATATCAAAATACATATTAGGTATGATCAATATGTATTTTTGAAATGCTTAAGCTTAACATTGCATGTGTATTTTTAGGATAAATAATCCATATGTATTTATACTGCATATGTATTTTAAGCATAATATGAACACTACATATGTATTTTCTAGCTAAATCACACAGTAAAAGGTAGAACTGCATAAAATGCTCAAATTAAACTTCAAAACTGAATTAATTTCATTCAGTTAAAAATAAGTACTATTATAACCAACAATTAGAACTACTTCAAAATATCAAAATTAGTTTGTACAATTAGAACCTACATCCATAAACCATCTTCTAAACTATACAAAGTAATCAATCCATCATCCATCATATATCAAAAACTTCAGTGACACTAGTTATTCTACTTTGCCTTGTAGGCCTCAAAGATGCTTCGACATCACTATGAATATTTGTAACGCCCCGAATCTGGTACCCGAAATGCTACACGATGCCCACGACCCCGAAAGACCACAAGCTACCCATGACTGATATCTATAAACTGAGTACTGAATAATAGTAATAATATAGTAAATGCGGAAACATGAACTGAAAGGCCATAAGGTTCAATACTAGTACATAACTGAAAAATATGGTATAACAATACCAAAACAACTGAGATAATTGTCTAAACATACTGTAGTCTGAAAGCCTCTAAACTGTCTGAATAAGGAGTTGATGGGACATGTCCCCAACTAACTCCAACTACTGAAATAAACTGAAAACTGAAATAGTAATGTGATCATCATGTCCTCGAAGGATGAGGACTCACTGCTAACTCTGATCGCTGAACTGGGATACTACTGGTTCTCTGGAGCTCGTGCTTCTAAACCTATGGTATAAGACACCATAGCACAAATACGTCAGTACTTTGAATGTACTGGTATACAAGCGAGGTAGGATGAATGCAATAGGTTCATATGCATGAACAATACTAACTGACTGACTAACATGAACGTGAGAATACATGTATGTATACGTAACTGTAACTGAGATCATGATAGGACTGGATACTTAGTTCTGACTACTGAGTCTACTGACATTGACATCTGAGTCACTGATGAGTAAGAAATTGATACTGTATTACTGAATACTGAGGGACTGATACTATGTTATTGATACATGGATAATTGTGTCTGACAGTTCTGATTATGAAGAACTGGTATGGATGACTGTATCTGACAGTCCTGAAGCTGAATGCTAATAACATAAGTTTTGATAACTGATATAACTGATTACATGAGTGAATGTATTTGACAGTCCTAAATCTGATGGAACTAGCTGAGTTTCGTACTGTATCTGAGTAACTGAATCCGAGATCAGTCCTATCTAGCGGGTGATCTCTAAATCTGATGATACCGTTACTGATTAACCATAGTTGAGATCAGTCCTATCTAGTGGTTAATCCCGGAGTCTATTTAAAATGATAAGGAGTGACTGTATCTGACAATCCTGGTTCTATAACTGAAACTGTGGGATGTATTCATCTAACCGACATACCCAATACTAAGCTAACTGGGGTCCAACCTATAACCCCATATGGAAGGGTGTCAGTACCGCGGCATTGATAAAGATAACTTCTGTGGAGTCAATCCTAATCTAGCGGGTGACCCCTGAGATCAGTCCTATACATTTAAATGCGCTAACGGGTGATTCCTGAGTATGTCAGTCCTATCTAACGGGTGACATCTAGCACCTGGCTACATAGTTCTGGAACTTAGGGATTGCTTCTAGGGATCTCAGTCCTATCTAGCGGGTGAGTCCCTATCCTTAGGCTTGCTCGGTGCTAAATCCTACTCCCATCTGAAAGACACTGAACAGATTAATTGAGCTGAATTGATTAACTAAACTGAACTGATACTAGTGGTATTATTTAGCGAAGCTAAACTGAATTTACTGAGTTCCGTTGACTGATGGAATGTACTGAGTTCTGAGGACTGACTGAGAATACTAAAGTTACTGAGATTTACTGGGAATACTGAGGTTACTGAGATTACTGAGTACTGAGATCACTGAGATCACTAAACTACTGATATTACTGAGATTTCTGAGATTTCCTGAGTCACATGACTGACTGAGTTCTATGGATCATAGCTTGACTTAGGAGATCGTGAAAACATGACATGGCTCTAGGCACACAACTAAATGTTCGGGTACAAGTACCCCCAGGACTCGATGAGAAGAAACTGACATAGCATGGCTTACTTGAACACATGACCAACAACACAATTCATAATTCATATATTGAAGCACTTCACCAAACATGCGATATGCATAAGCTTGTACATACATGGGGATTTCATGATATCATACTAGTTGGGCATTGTTCCTTCATCTAGGCATTTAATCAAACACATGGTAGGCATAGCATATATAGACAACATTATACAACAATTAGTCATCATGATTCATCTCTAATTTCATCATCCTAGGGTTTATTCATAGGTTCACATGAATATACATCTATACAAATCAATTCCACAAAAAATTGATTACCCAACATGGATTTGAATTCAATTGATCATTCTCAACATAAACAAAACAAACCCAACATAAATTCATAAAGAAATCCATAAACTTAAACTTAGAAAAGAGATTCTTGGGCTTTATGGACGAAAGGAGTCCATGAATGAACACTACGCATACCTTATTTTTTGATTCTACGAAGAGTGACGGAGAGATTCTTGAAATTTGACGGCGAATTTCCTTGGAATTGAACCTTCTATGAAAACCCTAGGGCTTGTTCTTGAGAGTTTTTGAGAGTAATTGAGTATACGTTGCTGAATTATGGCCAAATATCGTGTTATAAGGCTTATATAGGGTGAGAAATTGACCCTTTTAACCCTAGGACACATATTTAATTTCTGAGAAAATTTCCCAATTTTCATCCTTGGCGCGACGCGCCACTATCGCGCCAAGTCACTGGAAAGTGTCAAATGGGAAACTGCACGGTGGCGCGATGCGGAGCTATCACATTGCCACCTTGTCTATGACCTAGAAGTTTGGTGCGACGCACCACAATCACGGAGAAACACTGGAAATTGACAATTGCCATTTGAGCTATCTCCGCGACGCGCTGAAGGCTCAGGTGATACACTGTCTCACTAAAAAGGCTCTAACTCTTCACCCGGGTGTCGGATTTGAGCGAATTTGGTACCGATGAAAATCTTATTTGATTCCCCACATGATTAAAAGTGAAAATCTTGAAAATACCACATGTACAAAAGTGGATTCATCTTTCAATGAAAGCTTTTAACATTCTTGGGAAACTTTTTAAGCTAGGAAAAGTACGGGGTATTACAATATCTCCCCCTTCAGAATATTTGTCCTCGAATGAGACTGAGTGAGAGGGAAAGAATACAAACTGACATACATACCAAACATGACTGACTGGAACATAATTTTATGACTGACATGAATGATGGCTGAATATAACATGCTGAACGCATATCTGATGCATTACTAATAAGCTGAATTTACGCATATCTGATGCATGACTGATAATTGACTTATGAGTACATGACTGAATATTCTGATGAACTAAATTTCTTGCAATGAGAATGCATGTCTAATGCATAATTACATTCCTGAACTGATATAAATCAAGGATCCGAATATACATTCATACTCTGTTCGACACATGCTTGCCTTACTAAACACATTTTCTGCTACTATTTCCTCATATACTACTAATATCACATTTCCTAATTCACATCCACCTCTACACACTTAATTTCAAATCAATAGTCTTAATTTCTTGCTTGCACTGTTCAAGCCTACTGATTCACTTTGGTACAACTATCCTCATGAATACATAATCTGCTAAATCTGGATGATATTATCCCAACTCTACTACTGCCAAACTCCTGGGTTCATGCTTCTAACTCTAGGTCTATGCTATCATAGGATTCTGAGAAGGGATCTGATGGCATATCCAAATTCGGGTTCAAGAATGAGTTCTCATGTTCACAAATGAAATCTGTACAACTTTGGGACAAAACTGGACTGATGGGATACTTTGAGTCTGTGACCAATCCCATAACTGACTGCAGGGACTGTCTGAGAAAGCCCTATCTCTAGGACTTGGGCTTTACTGTTCTTGTTACCTTGAAAGTAAGTTAAAGTTGACATGAGGGGAGCATGATGTGAATCTACATGGGTTTCTTAGAGAACCTTTCTATAGCACGATCTGAGACATGAAAGAAGAGAAACTGTTCCTAAAACATCTCATAGCCTCCTGCACATAAGTGTGGTGCACAACATACACATGTACATGAATCTACTAGATACGGCTTTTCAGACATCCTAGGACACTATTGAACCTTAGTCTCTGATACCAAGTTTGTAACGCCCCAAATTTGGTACCCAGAATGCTACACGGTGGCCATGACCCCGAAGGACCACAAGCTAACCCATGACTGATATCTGTAAACTGAGCACTAAATAATAGTAATAATATCGTAAATGCGGAAACATGAACTGAAAGGCTATAAGGTTCAATACTAGTACAAAAGTGGATTCATCATTCAAAGAAAGCTTCTAACATTCTTGAGAAACTTTTCAAGCTAGGAAAAGTACGGGGTATTACAATATTTGCGTCTTATTTTCGGATCCCATAGTCCCACAAAAGTGCAACATATCTTATATGGAGTGCATTGGGATCGAACTCATTCGCAAGAAATTTATGACCATAAGAAAGGCACTCTGCATATGTAACCATATAGAGACCACAATCCCTATAAAAACAAGGAAAAACAATTTATTAATCACTAAAATATATTTTTTACAAGCATAAAATTTTGTTATATGTAAATTAAATAACATACAAGCTTTCACTCGGTTGTTGAGGCAAATTCTCTTGAAATAACACATCAAACATATCTGAAGAGCCTTTGTCTGTGTATTTTGGATGGTTTTCAACATCAATTCCTTTCTTAACGTAGAAATCAGACTGTTGGAGACACAATGGGATAATCGTAGTTAATTTTTCGATCTCAGCAAGAACAACCAGATAATGACCAGATGATTCATATGAATCATATAAGAATATGCACCTCTTTGAGAAGGATAAAACTGATCGCACCCAATGATGTTTTTCCTTTATATTGAATGAAACATAAATGTCTTCCACCGTATGCCATAGCACAGCAGCATACATATGGATCCCATTTATGTATTCATTAAGATAGACTGCCTATTCTCCCGCTGTAAGGTTTGCATCATCCAAAGAATAAATATCATGAACAGACCTAATTATGTTCATAAAGTTGCAATATACTGTGCTAAATTTGTAAGACCTGTTGGGGTCATACTTCGACTTCTTCCTCAAGTAGTAGAAGAAAACATCAATTTGCTGCAGTAATTAACACCAGAAATAATAGATCATTCAAACTATTTGTATACTAAATTTAGCATGTGTATGTAATATAAAATACATAAGCAATTTAAAGATTAACACATCATTTATTAAATAATATATAAAACATAGAAAAAATATATATGTGCACCTGCATATGTATTTACAAGTAACATAATATGTATTTTAAGTAACGCTACAACTGCAAAGAAAATATTATCAAAATAATATAAAAAACCTAGTAAAAATACATATGTGCACCTACATATGTATTTACAAGTAACATAATATGTATTTTAAGTAGTGCTTCAACAGTAAAGGAAGCATTGTCAAAATAATATAAAAAACATAGTAAAAATACATATGTGCACCTGCATATGTATTTACAAGTAACATAATATGTATTCTAAGTAGTGCTACAACTGTAAAGGAAATATTGTCAAAATAATAAACTAATCGAGTCTGTCCATGACTGATCAGGGAACCCCATTGTATAGAACCAGTTTTTATCTTCAACAGTCTCAACTCCGAAATGCATCATTGGCATGATTGATTTGCCCCTTTTGTAATGATCCACATTTTCCTTCCTATTTTTGTTGTTAATCAATATATGTTAAATCATGAGAACATAATGGAATTAAAAAAATAAATTAAAATAGTTCAATAGAAATACCTTTTAGAATGAACTTTGAGAAGGTCTTTAGAAATCCAATCCATGGACTTGTTGACAATCTTCGTATACACTACCCCATTAATCGGGTGATAAACAAATGGATGTTTCTGTAGAAATATACGTATGTGCCCTACTGAGCTCTCTATATAGTTACATAATAAAAAAATATAATTATTAAAAAGTATTTGCATAACATGTTACATTGTAAACTAAATATATAACTAATTGTACTTACTGCAGCTGAACCAAATTACATCGTGTAAGGTGACTCCTTGAATTGAAAAGGTCACCTAATCCATAATTTTTGAACGGAGGTTTGAAGTTCACGAGAGGGATAAAAAATAATTCTTTTACTACTGCAGACGTTCAAACTAGGAAGCAGCTCATCAGGGATTGTGTTTTGTGAATCATGCCAAACTTGTTCATCCCTTTGTTCATCCGTGGTTAATTCTTGTATTTTAGGAGTTGTCATAATTTGCTCCTCCATACCAAAATTAACCTCTCCGTGCATGTCTGGTTTAGATCTTGATCCAACGTTCTCTTTGTTTTTCTTTAAAAAATGGAAAAAAGTTTATTTTGTTATATCCAAAATAACACACATAACCTCAAATATGTTCATAATACATACCTGACAAAGATTTTGAACAACAGACTCAGACTTCTTATCATTGAAATATTCATCGCTGGGTTCTTCTTCACGGGTTGCCGATGGATGTGTCATGATTCTTTCTCTCCGGTATGCATTAAGACTTGGTAACAACTCATCCGGGATTGTAAACTGCGAATCAGACAAATTTGTTTGATCCATTTTCTCATCAGTGATCTGCAATAGAAATGAAAGAAAATATATAATTGTCCTGTGGATTGTTAGGATTGTTATATCACATAAACTAAAGTTCAATTCATTATACATACTTGAACATTATGATGAACAATCTTCTCAGAAAGATTATAATCCAAATTTATACTTTGGAGAAGCTCATCAAGGATTAAATATTGAGAATCAATTTCAATATTTGTTTTGTCTGGATGCAAATCAGTGCACCCCTTGCAAACAAGTAAAAAAACATTAAAAAAACATCAAATAAAAATCCAGTTGTATATGTTTATACAGGTCTATATATAAAATAATATATAACTGCTAAAAAAACCCAATTACATATGTGCATTAAAATGAATAATTATATGTTAGTTATTATTTACCTTTGTAGCATCCTGATTTTCACCCAAATTCTGATCAACAGTAAGACTGAATTGTTGTGGTGATGTTTCGACACCAGCATAATCCATCTGTTGGGCTTCAAGATCTGTGTCTTTATGTTGTTGCTACAAGTATAAGTTCAATAAACTATTATTACTTGAGTTCATTGAATATGTATATACCAACCCACTAAAAATACATATTGCTAAAAATACATTTCTGAACACACTGCATATGTATTTTGTACTACATATCATATGTATTTTTGAATATGCTGTATATGTATTTTTTGAATACTCTGCATATGTATTTTTAGCAATACATTGCATATGTATTTTTTGAATACTCTGCATATGTATTTTTTAATACTCAGAATATATAATAATAAAACTTTTACCTTGCTTTGAGCATTCTTTTGAACCTTTTCTTCACTAATTGACGAATTCCTTTAAACTCTTGACAAACCTGTATTCATACAAAATCAATAAACACAAATTTTTTTAATGTAAAATAAATATTTGACAAAAAAAATTACTTCATCACGGAATGCATCAAAAATTTTCTTAGAAATAAAGGCTTCTTTCTCAACACGACTCTCAGGCTTTGACACGGGTACTTCCTCTACATGACTATCTGCCTTTGACTGTACCTGAGGAAATATAACCCTAGCTGTTTACTTTTCTTTCTTCGTTTTTGAAGAAGCTACCTATCGTGTTGGAATTGGCTTGAAAACTGGTGTCTTCATGCCAACAACCTTTGCTGCACGAGGAGCTGGTGTCCTCGTTTGGGTATGCTCATCAACAATATTGACTTTCTTTTTCCATGAAGGTTTCTTCACTACTGGGTTTGATGAATCAACGTTTTTCTTTTTCTTTGAATGTTCATTGATCTTTTTTAGTGGTGGATCCTGGAAGTCATCATTAGAATCAACTGAACATTCATCTTCAGTTACATCCTTCTGTGGTATTTCAAGCTTTGCCAATTCCATTTGAGTTGGCTCTATGTTCTTAAATACAACCTACAAATATGTTAAACAATATGTTAAAAAATTGTAAATGGAAAAGAATATATGCAGACTATACAATACATATCAATACATATATATTTATTCACAACAAACCTTGCCATTGTCCTTGAATATAACATTCATCAAAAACTCAAAACGTGGACGAGGTGCAATCGTCTTCCAATTTAATAATCGAGAAATTCGATTATCAAGCTTCAATGCAATCTTTCGTGGGACATTTGAACAACACTCATAAAGCCACACTTGAATAACCAATGGCATTTCCTGAATTAGATAAAATCTACCTCCAGCTTTCAACCGGTTGTTTAAACTTCTCGCCAGATCTACAAACATAAAGAACCCCATAGAAAATCCTTATATCCTTCACTATCTACCAAATCGAAATGAAGACGGGGTATAACCACAATTTCATCATTAGATAACACAAATAAATGCAGAAAATACAGAATTGCAAATTTCTCAGCATCCTTATCGTTGTTCTCCCCCCATATTTTTTCCGTGAATGCTATAAATAGTTGCCTTTTATGTATAATTTATGCCCCATTAAAATACTTCTCAATCATCCTATTTGGTACACCCTCATAAAAAATAAAGTTATACCTATTAGCCACACAATTCAATTCAGTTATGATAGCAAATTCCCTGGGAGTAAAACTAAGAGAGGTGTCATTAGCACAAATCAGAATCCCATAAGAAGAACTACCCTCACCTCAAGTGTCATAATACATCTGCACAACTATGCTTGCACTACACATTGCTTCTTCTTCATTAAATAACCAAAAATGTTATTGTCGCAAAAGTTTTTAAACTATTCCTTAGTTAAAATTGGGCGTATGCTTTCATAAATATCATTGTCACTGTACGACAACATATGTGGTGCAAATCTTGGAAGTTTTCTGACAATGAATATTTCGTCTTGCATCACCTATACAAAGTAAAACTACCACTTCTTAATCTGTAAAAAAAAATTCAAGCAGACATAAAAAATATATAACATGCATATGTATTTCATATGATTAAAATGCATATGTATTTTGACCAACATTGAAAAAAACATATCAAATATAATAAAAATATATATAACCAATAGACTGTTATAGTAGTTAAACTAAAATTAACTTGCATATGTATTTTGACCATATCAAAATTACAACCGACACTGAAAAATATAAATCAATTATGCTAAAAATACATATAGCCAATGTACTGTTCATGAGTAGTTAAACTATAAAAAATATTAAATCAGTAAAAAAATACATATAACATGAATATGTATTTTGATCATATCAAAACTGCAACCAATACTGAAAAATACATATCAACTATACCAAAAATACATATAGCCAAATACTATTCATGAGTAGTTAATTCAACAACATATTTCTTTTAACAATTATACTATCATCTTCACAAATCAGCTTTCTTAATCCCTAAATATCATCATAACATAAAATACATATTAACTACTTGAACACAATACTTAACAGTCAAAAAAATACATTTACAAACAAAAAAAATACCTCTTCCTTACTTTCTTCTTCAGATTCATTAGCATAAGATTTGTCAACATTGTCTTCAATTTCTTTAGATTTTCTTTTCTTCTCGTACCGTTTTTTAGTTTTTTGATCCTTTGGAGAAGGAGTTTTCTTCAACCCTTTTTCTTTTTCAAAATTTCAGTCATATTTACTTCGTCGTTACGAAACTTTGACCTAATCTCCTTCGATCTCTCAGATTTCTTCAACTGTAAAGGATTTGAAACAACTTTAACTAAATCTTCTTGAGTTAACCCAAGACTGAAAGATTGTGCATCAAACACTAGATTTATATTTCTTATACCACTGTTTGTAGGTGTTTTTGCTATGTGTTCATCCATTAAAACACAAAACCCTTAAAATCTGAATTTCAGATGAATTAAAGTAGAAAAAAAATTGCTAACATGCAATATACGATTAATAGTTACCTGAAATAGGGGAAACAAATCCTTATCGCAGATCGTGCAAGAATAGTACAAAATGCAGTAAAGTTGACGCGGGAGTGATGGTTAATGGCGAAAAAAAAGGAATAAAATTTTTAAATTAAGGAAAGAGAAAGAAGAAGGAGTGAAAAGGAGGATTTTAGCACAGTAAAAATAGTTAGGCGGAAAAAAAGTAGGGGCCCACTTAAAATAATGCTACAGATGCTACACAATGTAATTAGGAAAAAATGATTCTATTTTTTTTAATTTAATACTTAGGTATGCTAACATATGTATTTTTCTCTTTAAAATTCTCGACTTCCATCTTCGAAATGGCCAATCTTTGTTTTTACGAATCAATTAGTGCTTGAACCAAACCGGAGTCATTTATTCCACGTGGATACCTATAGAGTGTTAACACTCTAATGTGAAGCTTGGTATGGTGTTTGATGATCCAATCTCAGTGCTTTGGGTAGGGGGAACTGCTTGTTTTCAGTGAAAATAAAAGTTTTTGTAGTCATAGAGAAAACATTGCTTCCATTGCCGTGATATCTTTAGGCATGATCTTTACCTTACCGAGAAAGAGAACTGCAAAAGGAGCTATATCCTGTAATCATTCATCATTAAACATAGAGAAAAATACATATGTTAGCATACCTAAGTATTAAACTACAAAAAATAACAACACTTTTTTCTAATTACATTGTGTAGCATCTGTAGCATTATTTTAAGTGGTCCCCTACTTTTTTGCCTCCTAAGTATTTTTACTGTGCTAAATCTCCCTTTTCACTCCTTCTTTCTCTTTCCTTAATTTAAAATTTTTATTTCTTTTTTTCACTATTAACCATCACTCTCGCGTCAATTTTATTGCCTTTTTCATGATTCTTGTACTATCTGTGATAAGAATTTGCTTCCCCTATTTCAGGTAACTATTAATCGCATATTGCATGTTAGCAAGTTTTTTTCTACTTTAATTCATCTGAAATTCAGATTTTAAGAGTTTTGTGTTTTAATGGATGAACACAGAGCAAAAACACCTACAAACAGTGGTATAAGGAATATGAATCTAGTGTTTGATGCACCATCTTTTAGTCTTGAGTTAACTCAAGAAGATTTAGTTAAAGTTGTTTCAAATCCTTTACAGTTGAAGAAATCTGAGAGATCGAAGGAGATTAGGTCAAAGTTTCGTAACGACGAAGTGAAGATGACTAAATTTTTTTTAAAAAAAGGGTTGAAGAAAACTCCTTCTCCAAAGGAGCAAAAAACTAAAAAACGGTACGAGAAGAAAAGGAAATCTAAAAAAATTGAAGACAATGTTGACAAATCTAATGCTGATGAATCTGAAGAAGAAAGTGAGGAAGAGGTATTTTTTTGTTTGTAAATATATTTTTTTGACTGTTAAGTATTGTGTTCAAGTAGTTAATATGTATTTTATGTTATGATAATATTTAGGGATTAAGAAAGCTGATTTGTGAAGATGATAGTACAATTGTGAAAAGAAATATGTTGTTGAATTAACTACTCATGAATAGTATTTGACTATATGTATTTTTAGTACAGTTGATATGTATTTTTCAGTATTGGTTACAGTTTTGATATGATCAAAATACATATTCATGTTATATGTATCTTTTGACTGCTTTAATATTTTTTATAGTTTAACTACTCATGAACAATACATTGTCTATATGTATTTTTAGCATAATTGATTTGTATTTTTCAATGTTGGTTGTAGTTTTGATATGGTCAAAATACATATGCATGTTAATTTTAGTTTAACTACCATAACAGTCTATTGGCTATATGTATTTTTATTATATTTGATATTTTTTTTTCAGTGTTGGTCAAAATACATATGCATTTTAATCATATGAAATACATATGCATGTTATACATTTTTTTTGTCTGCTTGAATTTTTTTTACAGATTAAGAAATGGTAGTTTTACTTTGTGTAGGTGATGCGGGCGAAATATTTATTTTCAGAAAACTTCCAATATTTGCACCACACATGTTGTCGTACAATGACAATGATATTTATGTAAGCATACACGCAATTTTACATAAAGAACAGTTTAAAAACTTTTGCGACAATAATATTTTTGGTTATTTTATGAAGAAGAAGCAATGTGTAGTGCAAGCACAGTAGTGCAGATGCATTATGACGCTTGAGGTGAAGGGTAGTTCTTCTTATGGGATTCTGATTTGTGCTAATGACACCTCTCTTAGTTTTTCTCCCAGGAAATTTGCTATCATAACTGGATTGAATTGTGTGGCCAATAGGTATGACTTTATTTTTGATGAGGGAGTACCAAATAACATTGAGAAGTATTTTAATGGGGCAAAAATTATATAGAAAAGACAACTATTTCTAGCATTCACGGAGAAAGTATGGGGGGAGAACAATGATGAGGATGCTGAGAAATTTGCAATTCTGTATTTCCTGCATTTATTTGTGTTATCTAATATAGAAGCTGTGGTTATACCCCATATTTATTTCAATTTGGTAGATAGTGAAAGATATAAGGATTTTTCATGGGGTTCTTTATCATTTGAAGATTTGGCGAGAAGTTTGAACAACCAATTGAAAGCTGGTGGTAAATTTTATCCAATTCAGGGAATACCACTGGCTATTCAAGTGTGTCTTTATGAGTGTTGTTCAAATGTCCCACCAAATATTGCATCGAAGGTTGATAATAGGATTCTCCAGTTATTAAATTGGAAGACGATTGCACCTCATCCACGTTTTGAGTTTTTGATGAATGCTATGTTTAAGGACAATGGCAAGGTTTGTTGTGAATAAATATATATGTATTGTATAGTCTACATATATTCTTTTCCATTTACAATTGTTTAACATATTGTTTAACATATTTGTGGTTGTATTTAAGAATATAGAGCCAACTCAAATGGAATTGGCAAAACTTAAAATACCACAGAAGGATGTAATTGAAGATGAATGTTCAGTTGATTCTGATGATGACTTTCAAGATCCACCACTAAAAAAGATCAACGAACATTCAAAGAAGAAGCAAAAGGTTGATTCATCAAACCCAGTAGTGAAGAAACCTTCATGGCAAAAGCAAGCCAATATTGTTGATGAGCATACCCAAACGTGGACACCAGCTCTTCGTGTTGCAAAGGCTGCTGGAATGAAGACACCAGTTTTCAAGCCAATTCTAACACGATAGGTAGCTTCTTCAAAAATAAAGAAAGGAAAGCAAACAGCTAGGGTTATTTTTCCTCAGGTACAGTCAAAGGCAGATAGTCATGTAGAGGAAGTAGCCGTGTCAAAGTCTGAGAGTCATGTTGAGAAAGAACCCTTTATTTCTAAGAAAGTTTTTGATGTATTCCGCGACGAGGTAATTTTTTTTGTCAAATATTTGTTTTACATTTAAAATTTTTGTGTTTACTGATTTTGTATGAATACAAGTTCGTCAAGAGTTTAAAGGAATTCGTCAATTAGTGAAGCAAAAGTTCAAAAGAATGCTCAAAACAATTGAACAAAGCAAGGTAAAAATTTTATGATTATATATTCAGAGCATTAAAAAATACATATGCAGATTATTCGAAAAATACATATGCAGTGTATTGCTAAAAATACTTATGCAGAGTATTCAAAAAATACATATGCAGTGCATTCAAAAATACATATGATATGTAGTACAAAATACATATGCAGTGTGTTCAGAAATGTATTTTTAGCAATATATATTTTTAGTGGGTTGGTATATAAATATTCAGTGAACCCAAGTAATAATAGTTTATTGAACTTATACTTGTAGCAACAACATGAAGATACAGATCTTGAAGCCCAACAAATGGATTATACTGGTGTCGAAACATCACCACAACAATTCAGTCCTACTGTTGATCAGAATTTGGGTGAAAATCAGGATGCTACAAAGGTAAATAATAACTAACATATGATTATTCATTTTAATGCACATATGTAATTGGATTTTCTTAGCAGTTATATGTTATTTTATTTATAGACCAGTATAAACATATACAACTAGATTTTTGTTTGATGTTGTTTTAATGTTTTTTTACTTATTTGCAAGGGGTGCACTGATTTGCATCCAGATAAACAAACATTGAAATTGATTCTCAACATTTAATCCCTGATGAGCTTCTCCAAAGTATAAATTTGGATTATAATCTTTCTGAGAAGATTGTTCATCATGATGTTCGAGTATGTATAATGAATTGAACTTTAGTTTATGTGATGTAACAATCCTAACAATCCACAGGACAATTATATATTTTCTTTCATTTCTATTGCAGATCACTGATGAGAAAATGGATCAAACAAATTTGTCTGATTCGCAGTTTACAATCCCGGATGAGTTATTACCAAGTCTTAACGCATATCGGAGAGAAAGCATCACGACACATCCATCGGCAACCCGTGAAGAAGAACCCAACGATGAATATTTCAATGATAAGAAGTCTGAGTCTGTTGTTCAAGATCATTTTCAGGTATGTATTATGAACATATTTGAGGTTATGTGTGTTATTTTGGACATAACAAAATATTTTTTTTTCATTTTTTAAAGGAAAACAAAGAGAATGTTGGATCAAGCTCTAAACCAGACTTGCACAGAGTGGTTGATCTTGGTACGGAGGAGCAAATTATGATGACTCCTAAAATACAAAAATTAACCATGGATGAATAAAGGGATGAACCAATTTGGCATGATTCACAAAACACAATCCCTGATGAGCTGCTTCCTAGTTTGAACGTCTACAGTAGTAAAAGCATCATTGTTCATCCCTCTCGTGAACTTCAAACCCCCGTTTGAAAATTATGGATTAGGTGACCTTCCCAATTCAAGGAGTCACCTTACACGATGAAATTTGGTTCAGCTGCCGGTAAGTACAATTAGTTATATATTTAGTTTACAATGTAACATGTTATGCAAATAATTTTTAATAATTACATTTTTGTATTATGTAACTATATAGAGAGATCAGCAGGGCACATATGTATATTCCCATAGAAACATCCATTTGTTTATCACCCGATTGATGGGTAAGTAGATACAAAGATTGTCAACAAGTTCATGGATTGGATTTCTGAAGACCTTCTCAAAGTTCATACTAAAAGGTATTTCTATTGAACTATTTTAATCTTTTTTTTTATAATTCCATTATTTTCTCATGATTTAACATATACTGATTAACAAAAAAAATAGGAAGAGAAATGCGGATCATTACAAAAGGGGCAAATCAACCATGCCAATGATGCATTTCAGAGTTTAGACTGTTGAAGATAAAAATTGATTCTACACAATGGGGTTCCCTAATCAGTCATGGACAGATTCGATTAGTATATTATTTTGACAATGTTTCCTTACCATTGTAGCACTACTTAAAATACATATTATGTTACTTGTAAATACATATGCAGGTTCACATATGTATTTTTGTTATATTTTTTACATTATTTTGACAATGTTTCCTTTACAGTTGTAGCACTACTTAAAATAGATATTATGTTACTTGTAAATACATATGCAGGTGCACATATGTATTTTTACTATGTTTTTTTAATATTATTTAACAAATGATGTGTTAATCTTTAAATTGCATATGTATTTTATATTACATACACATGCTAAATTTAGTATACAAATAGTTTGAATGATCTAAAATTTCTGGTGTTAATTACTGCAGTAAATTGATGTTTGCTTCTACTACTTGAGGAAGAAGTCAAAGTATGACCCCAACAGGTCTTAAAAATTTAGCACAGTAGATTACAACTTTATGAACATAATTAAGTCTGTTCATGATGTTTATTCTATGTATGATGCAAACCTTACATCGGGAGGACAGGTGGCCCATCTTATTGAATACATAAATGGATTCCGTATGTATGCTGCTGTGCCGTGTCATACGGTGGAAGACATTTATATTCCAGTCAATTTAAAGGAAAAACATCATTGGGTGCTAGCAGTTTTATCCTTCTCAGAGAGGTGCATATTCTTATATGATTCATATGAATTATCTGGTCATTATCCGGCTGTTCTTACTGAGATCAAAAAATTAGCTGCGATTATCCCATTGTGTCTTCACCAGTCTGATTTCTATGTTAAGAAAGGAATTGATGTTGAAAACCATCCAAGATACAAAAACAAAGACTCATCAGATATGTTTGATGTGTTATTTCAAGAGAATTTGCCTCAATAACCGAGTGGAAGCTTGTAAGTTATTTAATTTACATATAACAAAATTGTATGTTTGTAAAAAATATATTTTAGTTATTAATAATTTTTTTCCTTATTTTTGTAGGGATTGTGGTCTCTATATGGTTACAAATGCAGAGTGCCTTTCTTATGGTCACAAAGTTTTTGCGAATGAATTCAATCCCAATGCACTCTGTATAAGATATGCTGCACTTTTGTGGGATTATGGGACCCGAAAACAAGACGCAAATGCTCATAGTGATGTCGAAGCACCTTTGAGGCCTGCAAGGCAAAGTAGAATAACTAGTGTCACTAAAGTTTTTGATGTATGATGGATGATGGATTGATTACTTTGTATAGTTTAGAAGCTGGATGTAGGTTCTGATTGTACAAACTAATTTTGATGTTTTGAAGTAGTTCTAAGTGTAGGTTATAATAGTACTTATTTTTAATTGAATAAAATTAATTCAGTTTCGAAGTTTAATTTGAGCATTTTATGCAGTTCTACCTTTTACTGTGTGATTTAGCTAGAAAATACATATGTAATGTTCATATTATGCTTAAAATACATATGCAGTATAAATACATATGGATTATTTATCCTAAAAATACATATGCAGTGTTAAGCTTAAGCATTTCCAAAATACATATTGATCATACCTAATATGTATTTTGATATGTGTTCATTTAATATCATTATAAATGAAAATTCGAATTAAAGATAAGTTTGAGGTTTTAATGCAGTTACATAATTTATTGTGAGATTTTAGTTCCAAAATACATATGCAGTGTTGTTTTTTCCTTAAAAATACATATGGATTATTTATCCTAAAAATACATACACAGTGTTAAGCTTAAGCATTTTCAAAATACATATTGATCATACGTAATATGTATTTTGATATGTGTTTATTTAATATCATTATAAATGAGAATTCGAATTAAAGATAAGTTTGAGGTTTTAATGCAGTTACATAATTTATTGTGAGATTTTAGTTACAAAATACATATGCAGTGTTTTTTTGTTCTTAAAAATACATATGGATTATACATCAAATTTATTTTTAGCATTTAAATACATATACAGTGCTAACATATATTTGCAGAATATGTCATATGTATTTAAATCATTGAGCAATTAGGAACCAAATAAGTGTTTGGTTAATCAAAGTCCTAAAATATATATATACAATGTTAAAAATACATATGAACTGTAGCTTCAAAATACATATGCAATGTTCAGATTTTGCAACATATATATTTGCAGTATTCAGATATTAATGTGTTCAATTGTCAAATGATGCATAAATTTATTAACAAAAAAAAGAGTTCATTATTATAAAAATTGAAAATAAAGTTTTAAGCAATAATACGGAAGAAGAAATGTATCATTTGCGATATTTCCTACAAGAACGCCTATTGTGACCCTTAGCCCCACCACCACCACATGAGTTGATGTTCTTCTTTTCAAATATATCCCGACCTGATTTTTCACGATCTTTCTTTGCAGGTCTTCCTGGAGGTCTTTTGAATTTTGGAGGCAGTACAATTTCACCAAGTATGCTCTCTGGAATTATCCAGTCATCCTTATATGGCAACGGGTAGATGGAAACATTATATGTCTTCAAAACTATTTTTGGTTTAAATAAATCACAACAGTATGACCCCTTCTCAAAATTCTCTCTCAAACACCACAAAAGCATGTGCACATGGTATCTCATCTAGTTGAAATGCATTACATGAGCATTTTTTTCCTTGAGGCAAACAATGAAGTGTTTTTGTTTGTCGTGTACCATATACACATATTATGTGGCTGCTACAACCTGATATAAAAATAAAAATATTAAATGCAATGCTACAAAAAGATGAATTCCATATTCTATGATATGTTGTAAGCATACCAGCATTTTGCAGGAAAAATACATATGCAATAAAAAAATATATGCAGAGTATAATATTTTTTCTGAGCATCCAAATACATATGCAGTGTTAATAATTTTCAATACAAAAAAAACATATGCAGAATACATATTATGTTTTTATATGTTCATATTTTTTATGTTGTATATCTTTTTATTAATTTACAATAGAATGGAGGGTATTTTCATACTTATGTATTAATAATTATAAATTCCACAAATCTAAAAGGTCATACCGTCATACGAGTACACAAAGCCTCGTTCTCTTTGAGTATGCCATTAAACTTTCCAATGAGTGTTGTGAAGGTATATGAAGCTTATTGTCTATTTTTGCAATTCAATTTTGCAAACAGTAAACAAACTTCCTCAAGAAAGTCACAAATTGGCAGGTCTCTAGCTGATACAAGTACTCCATTTATTGACTCCTCAATATTTGAAGTCAAAGTCCATCCTCGGTGAACTGTTACATAGGACCTAGCCCACTTTTCGTGACCAACTAATTCCAAATATTTCTTCACCCTAATGTCAACTTCCTCAACTTTTTTCATTAATATGTGGAATTCTAACTTTGAATATGATTTGGCCATTGTATAAAAGATCTCCGACAATGCATCTGTGACTTTCTGTAAAGTTTTTTCACATTTCCCCATAATTGCCACATACATGCGTAATGTGGAACATCTTTGTATACATCACTAACAACCTTTATGATGCTTGGATTCCGATCAGACACAACACACATGTTTTGTCTTTCCCCGTACGCTTCCTTTAGATTCTCAAAGAACCACGTCCAGGATGCATCATTTTCAGAATCAATCACACCATATTCCAAAGGGAATATATGACTTGTATCTATAAAACAATTTTGCGCAGTCAAATATAAATACATATAGGAACTGCATATGTGTTTTTTTAAAATACAGTTAAATAAAACTGTATATTTAATCAAAGAAATGGTATCAATTACATATAATAAAATGTAGACTCACATCACTATCAAACATAATCAATTTTACATATTTCATTCATGAAACTTTCAAAATATATGTAATTTAATACAGATATGTATAAATGTAGTGGGGATATGTATTTTCAAGTGATACACATAAAGACAAAAATATACAACCAGTTATATAATGTAATTAATATAAAATATTACTAACCTGCTCCTTCCATTGTACATGCAGTAACAAATGCCCCAGTATACATTTCTCTCAGATGACTAGCATCAACAACTACGACTGGTCTACAATGATCGAACCCCTTAATAAATTCATGTAAAGCGATAAATACATATAAGAACTCGTTCTCAGCTATCTTCTTCATTCTTATATGTGACTCCAGATAGGTAGTATTCAGTACATATAAGTATGATGGCAGTTTATCATAAGATGCTGATGGCTTACCCCTCAACTCTTCTAATGCTCTTTCCTTGGCCCTCCAACATAAAGTGTATGTCAAATCCATACCAAAATCTTCCTTCATGTCATTTTTTATTTCCGCCGCACTATATTTTCGTTTGTGATTTTTTAATTTATGTAAAACCATACCACCTATCAACATACTAGTAGCATGCACCTTTGGATAGACCTTGTCCTTCACCGGGAAAGTATGTTGAGGACAAAATTATCTTATTCTAAACATTCCAGTTTCTCCCATGCCTGATGCACACATTAAAAACTCACAGTTTCTTGATTTGCAAAACAATGTATAACTACATCCAACATAATTTAATACATTCAAAATATATGTACAAACTAATATTAAACAAGAACAGAGTGATATACAATATACGTACGTTTTCTTACTTGACCTTTTACTTCGCATTTGAAACTTCTCCCTAATTGAATAGTCCTTCATGACTGACTTTAAAATTTTTTTTGTCAAGTAAACCTAGTCTTCCTCAACATGCTTGTGATGTGGGTCTAAGATAATCACCTCAACAGTATCTATTTCAAATACATCTAATGCTTGTGTATCATAAGCAACCACCAAAGATCTTTCATTTGTTGTATTTATCACTGTTTGCAAGTTGTAACAGTTGGTTATTCTTTCAGCAACACATATAGATGAACTTGCCATGTCACTCCCTATAACTTTCTCCAAAATACTTACATATAAAGGAAGAAAATTCATGTATTGTATCTACTTTTTCTGAAAAATAAACACCTTTAAACCCTTATCATTATGTATTTCTATCTTCCCTACATTAGTAGTGATTTGATATTCGACTAGAATACGTTTGCTGGTTAAATCCACACTTAAGTGAGATGCCAAAACATCGTGCAGCTCAACGAATGTTGCTGATATGCTCAACAGTATAGCATCAGTGACATATTCTTCAAAGTTTTTTCGTACGTCCATCGATTAGAGTGCTTCACAAGGATTGGTAGGCTTCCCATTTCTACTTAATTTATTTAAAAAATAAATAAATATACATATTTGTCAAAATGTAACTTGTTAAAACACACACTTTTCAACTTTAAGTGCAATCAAATTTACACAGCCAACATCTCCATTCAAAATATACATTTAAACAAAATTTTGTTTAAAGTAAAATACAAACACAACAAAAGCTTACAGCCAAATATAGAAACTACTGAATCAAACGGAAGTAAAACATGTATAAAATTTATTTTCACATATACAGTTATACTCTCAAATTTTGACAAGCAAAACAAAAATACATATGCAGTGTTAACATAAAGCATATAAAAAATACAAATGCAGTGTTAACATTAAACATAACAAAAATACATCTGGAGCATACCTAATTTGTATTTTGATATGAATCAATAGAATTTCAGAAACTACTGAATCGAATGAAAGTAAAACATGTAAAAAATATATTTTCATATATACAGTTATAATCTCAAATTCCGACAAGCAAAACAAAAATACATATGCAGTGTTAACATTTAGCATATCAAAAATACATATGCAGTGTTAACATTAAACATAACAAAAATACATTTGGAGCATACCTAATTTGTATTTTAATATGTGTCAATAGAATTTCATCACATTCAACAGCTGCATTCGATCATTCATTGATCTAGGATATCAGAAAATAAATGAATAAAATTCAAAATGAAATTTGTTTACATTATGTTCATAATCGATTATACAATAAAGTGAAAATATTCTACAAAGCTTCACAATTTATTCAATTTTTAAACTGATCAAAATCACAACAAACGATCCTTAAATACATAGTCGAATACTAAAATTTTAATACCTAAAATAACTACTAAACTGAATTTTTGCAACAAACAGTTGAATTTTGAAGGTTTTTGTTATGTATGTTGAATGTACTACTGCATTGCTTATAACTCGAATTTCATTTATAATTTTTTCATAAAAAATTTAACGGCGACAACACAAAACTAGATAGGAGCATCAGTAATAGTAGAAATAAAAAATCAAACCAAAAAACATTAATGATTACGTACCTTAAACAACAGTAATGGTTGAATTTGAAACTGATAATTGAATTCAAACAAATTGAAATGAAGAATCTACAATTGAATTTGATTCATACAAATTAATGCTTCATTTTGAAACTGTTGTTGATTTCGAAGAAGATACTATCGAATTAGAAGAAATTGCTCAGAAAAATGAACAACAGATTTTGATTTTGCTATTTCTTTTTTTGGATGAACTCGTTAATGGAGAAAACTGAAATTTGAAATTTGTTTACTGCTGTTAAGCTATAACGGAAATCACGTGATTGAAGTTGTTTTAATGAAAAAGGAATCTACAAATTTAATTAATTGGTAATTATATCATATTTATCTCAATCAATTTTAGTTATTTAAGGGAAGTAAAAATAGTTGTATATGTATTTTTATAGTAACATTTTAAAAAAATACAAAATACAAGTTGCTTCAAAATGTAATTATGAAACTGTTGCTATAAAACTAATAATTAGGGCCTTAAGTATGCCATTTCTAAATTTTGCCCAATTTTAAATCCAAATCCGAGGACACTGGCCTCTTTGCTTCTTTAAGGATGTTTGGGTTGGATTGAATTGATATATTTTAAAACTAAACAAACTAGCTTGTACATGAATCAATTTAGAACTAAAAATCTCGTAGTGATCAGCTGTTTATAGTGTTAACCAATTTAATGAACTTACAAACTAATTTGGATTGGAATAGTGTTGTATGCATATATATCATACTAGTTTTTGGAAACGTGTGTTCACATTGTACCCTTGTTAATTATCAAAATGTGTATATAAAATTTATCTTTTAAAAATTTGTTATTTTAAAGTTCATGAATGATTATGTTTTAAATTTACTTGTTCATGTTATTTTTCTTGATCCTGAGAAAAAGGCACTACATATGCATAAACATACAAACTTAAAAGAGGTGTTTAGGGGTGGGGGCGGGGGGCGCGGGGGCGGGGTGTGTGTGTGTGAATAAAAAAGTTTAGACAAGTGGTATTTTTAAAATTTAATATTTGAAAGTAAAATATAATAAACTACAATTAAGGTATTTCTATTTTTTGTTGCTTGTTTTCACCTTTTATCCAATATTATTTTTGAAGTGCTAAAATTACATTCTATTCTCGATAAGTAAATTTTGCATGAAAGAAAAAAGGAAAGAAAAAATATAATGTTAAAATTAATCTAAAAGAGTAGCAATACGAAAGAAATAGACAGGAAAATAAGGAGATTAGATAAAAGATGAGAGCTTTTCATTCTTCCAGTTGTTCAAGTGTACAAATCTTTTCAAGTGTTTTTTGTATGTACAATATGAGATCATAAGCCTTTATTTATAGTCTTTATAGAAACATACAAAAGATTGTCATAACATAACATTAAACAAGAACATTATGGGAGAGGTTAAAGGGTGTGCGAGTTACACCCATAATGATATGTGGAGTAATGGAGGATTAACTACACATCATGGAGAAGATTGGTGGGAGTGACTTAATTCTGAAGAGTTATGGACATCCACATAAACATATTATTGTATAACACTTCCCCTATATATACTGTGCCTCGTTAAAACTTTATTAGAAAAAAAAATACCTAGTGAAGGAAAAAGAATACAAATATCTTATAATACACATTTGTTTACTGCCTCATTAAAAACCTTTCCAGGAAAATCAATTGGGATTAAACCTAGGCGAAGGAAAAAAGAGTGTAACGCGCATTTTACTTCCTCTGATGCAAACATCATTTCACTTCTCAAAGACGGCGCATTCCAATCTTATATGCCGGCTTTCAAATATTAATATTGAGTGTGCCTTTGTGATCAAATCCCATTCATGAAGATGTTGCATTCTTGCAATCAACCTGATATGTCGTTTTCTTATTTCTTGGATATGTTAAACCTTTGAACTCAACCAAATAAATTTTTGACAATCACTTTATTTGTGACCTCATTGTCTCAAGTTTTTTGGGCTTTGAACTTGTTCTTAGCAACGACCAATTAATTGTAGAAACTTTCATTTGCATGATATTTAAATTGACTGTAGATCAAATATTCTTGTTGCATTTGCATAACCAAAAATCCTTTGACAATATTTGTTAGAAATAATAATAATTGATTTTACTCACATTCACACAAAAGTAAAATTATGTCTTTTCTGCATATTAATCAAAATTATTATCTCATGTATAGAAACTAGTAGGATACATAAGTGCACCAATTGCACTAATACATGGTACTTTCTAATCATTTTATGAGACTAAAATTGATCTTTTTTTATGGTAAGTGATTTCGCAACCATTAGAATATTCAATAGATCGAATTACTTTTAAATCCTTCAAGGATTTTCCTATGGCATTTACCGTCTAGCTAGAGATGGAAGACATTCGTTATATGCATGCACATTTTTCATACATTGCTCTATATTATATCAAAAATAGCATCAATGATTATTTGATATCGATTCCGTTACGACATAACATATCGAGATCGCTCTCTTCTTTTTCATTATTTTCAGGTACTTGAATCTTTGTCAAGATTTTATGAAGAGTTATATCATAGTGTTTTTTAAAGCACTCACCTAATTATCATTGACTATCTTTATCTTTTGCTCCTCTATTTCTTCAAAGAGTTTTATATATGAAATCAATTTTTCTATCATGCTTCATGCGTGCCGTAGACTCTGTCATTCAAGGACTTCTCATTAGAACATTTATAGTTGAATTATAACATAGAGTCAGTATGCCAATGAACTTGCAACATTTTACAAATCATGAATTATCTATTAAGCTTCAATTTTATTTTTTTACGAGGATCAAGATAATTTATTTCATACATTTCAGCTATTAATCATATCTCTTTCTAGTGTTAGGAATCTAACATTCACCCCAATCTTATTTGGTGATCCATCTTTGTGTGGGGTGGATATTGCACATTTAAATTTTTATATGAATTTGTTTGATTCTTGATCCTGAACCAATAATATAGGAAAACTTTGGTTGTTTGATGCATACAAATGCTATTACATTTAAATAAACTCATCTCATATCAAATTTTCTTTTTGGGAGCTTTATTCTCATAACCAATGATTCAACTATAATCGGAGGCACTCAATTTTCTGCTAAACAAATCAACATTAACAACTTTTATAGTTTGGAACCATGGTCTCAATTTAACAATTTGAGCAAACAACCTTACAAAAACCAAATTACAAGTTGATAGCAAAGTGCATGTGACCAACCGCAGGTGCACCTCATTTCATAGTAAGCGTCTATATGGCAGGTGAACATGCTTATATTTACCTTTTTATACGTTTCAAAAAATTTTGGGGGCACAACCATAACCTTAGCCGGTATAGTACTATATCATGAGAACAAGCAACACAAGAGAATTCTTGAACAATCACTTATTTCTTCAATGTAAAACTACATGAACTCTTAATTATTTTTGCATCGCATTTGAATCAGGATGGTCAACTGATCATGTCAACTTATATATATTTTTTGTAAATTTTAGTTTACTGCTGCATGTGATTTCATCATCATGCCCATATTTATATCAACAAATAGGTAGCCTTTTTCATAAATATTTATATCTCATTTTAATTGTATTAATTAATGTGTCATGATTATGTGACACTTTTGATGCTTAATGCATGAAAATTATGCAAGTACTTAAGCCTTTATATTAGATGTGATGTGTTTTTATATTGGTTTTGCAGAAAAATAGGTTTCAGAGTAGAAGAAGAGAAAAAAATGATGAAATGTAGCAGAAGGCTATTTACAGAGCGTAAGTAGTACTTGCGCCCCTCGTAGGTGGGCCCGTAAGTAGCAGATGGAAGTTCCTAAAAGTTAATTTTTTGTTCTGAAACCTACGAAGGCCAACTTATGAGGCATAGGTGGTACCTACGGCCCCCGTAGGTACCCCTCGTAAGTTGTGTTTAGAAGGCTGCTGATTTCCTCTAGTTAGTCTGGGATCCAGGAAAAGGATTAGTAATGCGACACTCTAAGATCGAGAGGATATGAGTGAAATCCACCAAAAAGTGTCGAAAGATAGTTGTTGATGTATAACTTGTTAGATTCTGCATGTAAGACACCGAGATAGTTTGACGAGCACGATAAGTTTGCAAAGTTAGGAAGTTGGGGGATCACAATATTAGTGTTCATCTCATATTACTTTCAACCTAAAGTGTTTAAGCATTGTTACTACTACTACTGTTCTTACAAAGTCCCCCCTCCCCCCATTTATTTTCTGCACTTTTCTACTACACCAATAAGTTCTTAACAGGGATTCATCCTATTTCCTATGGGTTCGACTCCAGCCTTTGTTGGGTTATTTATTTGACAGAAGCCACGTTATACTTTTTAGGAGGTGTAATTTGGATGACATTAAATTTTGGCACCGTTATCAGAGAATACAATTATGGATTAATTGATTGAGGTTGTTGGTTTTCAATTTTTTGTTGTTCTTTAGGTGTACGCTGGTGTATGCCCAGTACTCAAAGTCAAGGAAATCCCTTGATCCCACTTGATCTTGAGATGGAATAATTTTTATAGTAGATTCATAAGATTAAAGAGCATAATCATGAAGCTTGGCACGATGGGGTTCAAAATGACCCAAATCCCTTAAATCTACCACCTCTACATGGTGTTTAAGAAACAACCACATAAGAAACTGCTCAATTCTTATTTGAAGAGTGTGAGGTTGGCATTTTCCCATCATGCAGCTCAAGAGGAAAGAGCGAGACATAAAGAAGTTCATCGAGCATCACTCGATAGAGCTAAAGCTCAACCACCCCCAGCTTATTAGTACTTACCAGTTTTTGATGATCCGAATGAAGACTTGGGGTGTGATGGGCCTATTGAGACAAGATCTATCATTCCTCCTGACTTGTCCTAAGGGTTGGAGTTTGACATTACGAGTGCAATGATTCAGTTGCTTAATCTGAAGGGTGTGTTTGCTGGTTTGCCAACGAATGACACAAACATGTACATCATAAATTTTGTTGGGATTTGAATTTTGTATAAGTTACCCAGGGTGAGTCAGAATGACTACCCCGTGGGTCCATTACCTCTTGGAATGAGTTGCAGACACAATTCTTTGATAGATTTTTCCTGCTTTCTAGAATACTACAGTTGAAGGATGATATTTATAATTTCAGATAATTGTATTTAGAGGCACTATATGAAACATGGTTGAGTTTATTAAGAATTTACTTGAGATATTCTATAGAGTCCTAAATGCAAACACCAAAGTTGTTGTTGATACTATTACTGGTGGGGCTTTCATTAGCCTTTCATTGAGAGCTAGCAGTGAAAATCTTAGATTGTGTTTCTAAAACCAACCGAGGGTGGCATAATTGGAAGTCAAAAAGAGAAGTCAATACTTATGCTATTGGTGATTTTAGTGAGCAGAGAGCTTTAGATGATATAGTAGCTTAAGAGGTAGCATAATTGATGACGTATATCGAGTTACTTACAAAGTAGCTTACAACTATGAATGCCAAAAAAGTGAATGCAGTGGGAACGCTAGGTTATTCTATTAGACATTATGAGTCTAACTTTGAGGAGGAAGCTAAGTATTTAGATAGAAAGATGGTGGGTTTTTGAGCCAAGGGCTAAGGGTCTAGTTAGGACATTTAGAACTCAAGGCAAAAGAATTAAGGTCGGAACTATTATGGAGATAGGTATAAGGATAAGAACAAAGAGAGAGAGATGGTGACTGGAGGAGAAAAGATAATTATAAAGAGAAGAGTGGTGTGCATGTTCCACCAAGGAACCGTGATACTAATTCAAGGATAGAACCATTGCTTGCAAAGGTGGTTAGGGTTAAAAGAGTCAAGAGAGTTGTCTTCAGAAGATTAAGATAGATATTTTGGGACTGAGCCATAAAGTAGAATGGCATGCTACTGCGATTAAGCAGCTAGAGCAATAACTTGGTCAGATGTTAGCTATTTTTAAATCATCATCAATCAGACACTTTTCCAAGCAACACCGTTCAGAATCTATAGAATTACAGTCACTTCCTAGCCATCACCACTCAAAGTGGTAAGTCTACTATTGATCCTATTATGCTAGTGGTTGATGAGGTAAGGCATAATACTATTGATCTTGATGATGCACTCGAAGATAAAACTGAGAAGTTGGTGACTAATACTGATACATCACAAAAATTGACAGGTGTTGAGAAATGAGTTGATATTGATAAATACAAGAGTTAGGAGGTCAAACCAGTATTAAAGACAATTCCATGACAGCCCCCACCTTTTCCTTAAAGGTTGAAGAAGAAGAAGGAAGAATGGAAATATCAAAAATTCATGTTAATGTTGCAAGAATTATTTGCAAATATCCTTTTTGTAGAAGCATTGGAGAAAATTCCTGGTTATGCAAAGTTCATGAAGGATTTAGTGGCGAAGAAGTGGATGGTGAGTTTTGAGCCTACTAATAATATGCACCTTTGTAGTTCTATTGCTTTCGGATCTTTGGTTGAGGAGAAAGAAGATCTTGGATCTTTCACTATTCCTTGTACTATTGGGTTCCTGAATTTTGCACGAGCATTATGTAACTTGGGAGCTATTATTAATCTGGTTACACTAGTTGTGTACAAGAAGTTGGGGTTGGGGTCACTTAAGCTGACATCTATGAGATTATTGATGGTAGATCAGACTGTGAAAAAATCATTTGGTATTTTGTGTGATGTTTTGGTGAAGGTAGCTTTCTTCATATTCCCAGTTAATTTTGTGATTCTCGACTGTGAGGTTGATTTTGATGTCCCTCTCATCTTAGGAAGGCTTTTCCTAGCCATGGGATGGGCATTGATTAATATAGAGATAAGACATATGAAATTCAGGCTCAATGATAAATAGGTTACTTTTAATGTGATTAAGTTGATGTGGCAGTCAAAGGATGTATATGTGGTGTCTGTGCTAAATAGTGTGGATGATGATGTAGTGAGTGTACCCATTGAGGAGAGACTTGGTGTAGAGGCATTAACGTCAATGATCATGAACTTTGATAGTGATGGTATTAATGAATATGATGGGATGGTGAGTGCTTTTCTTGGAAGAGGTTCTTATTCTTATGTGACAAAGAAGTTGTATCTTGATTATGAAGAATAGAGTGACTCCACCAGCTCAACCATCTATTAAGGAGACACCGATCTTGGAATTAATGACCCTCCCTTATCACTTGTATTATACATTCTTGGGGGCCAAATGATACTGTAAAAACTTGAAAGAAACAAAATTGTCTCAAAACAGTCCAAACACACTCTAAAAATAGTCCACTAATTCAAAGAACCAAGGACCCTTTTGGAGACCACTCTCGGATTCAAGAATGCAATACAAGAAGGAAAATATTACTAGGTGTTTGACACCTTTGCAGACAACAACAAACTAAGTTAACAATACAAGATTAAACCACAATGAGAACAACAACAACAACAAAAATGGCTTCACAATACAAGATACAAAATGGATACAAGATTACAAAAGGAAAAGGATAGATAGACCACATGAAGGTATAATGTTAAGAACCCAAGAATGGTAAATCTTGGACCCTTAACACTACATACAACAATAAAACTATCTCTTACAAAGACACAAGATCGGAATCCACCTCTCTAGCATCAATGTTTCCAAGCAATCAACAACAAAAAGAATCCACCCTATTGTTGTATCCAAGGTTCGATTTTGCCTCATCAAAAGAAGTGAGGAATTTGTGTTTTCCAAGTGTTTATCACTTCAACATACATAATAATCTAAGTAAATAAAACCCTACATTGTTATTTATATAACTATTACAAGATATAAGTTAAAATGACCAAAAGGGCCTTCAAAGAGTGGGCTTCCCATCAAGTGTAAGTTATGGGATGATTTTGGTGTGTTTTGGGCCTCTTCTACACTTAAATTGCACACACCAAGTCTCGAGACCAACGCGCACCCTTATAAGTCCATATTCATGATTATTCTTGTATCATCCACTCCATCTTGAGAGGAATTTGCCCACAAATTCACGGTTTCATCTCGTTCAATTGGCCACTTTAAAAGAAACCACTTAAAATAGTCCGCAAAACATGAAGAGCCAGAAAGCTCAATAAAAACAAGGGATGTATCAAAAACTAGCCAAAAACATCCCACAAGATATACACAAAAAATAGTCCATAAGCTATCCAAACCCTAGAGCATAATGACAAAAAGTTTCGGATCCAACATCTTCATTTTGAACCTCGGCTTCCTCTCCCTCTTGAGATTAGCATTCAATCTCATCCGACTCAAGTATCCTTCTATCATATAAGAATCATCGTAGACTCTATATCCTTCGTGTCTCTCTCTACCATGTTCCTCTTCTTGGATGTGTCAATTTTGGGAAAGTGAAGTTTCGGTTGAGAGGCTCGATTTAGTAACGTGGAGCTTCGGTTGTGGAGATAGGATGGGAGTAAATTAGCTTCCAAGTCCTCCTTGTTGGAATTGATCAACTTGCGGGGGAAGTGGTCTATATTATTCTCGATTTTAAGGGTTATTTAGAGCTTGGCTTGTGGAATTATGTTGTGATCTTGGAGGATTGGTCATTGGAAGTAATGTTTTCGGAGTAAAAGCATGGGAGTTCCTTCGAATCTCTATTTGATCCAACCTCTCACTCATAGTTACCAATCCGAGTCAAATTTTTCAAGATCCACATTTGCCCTAGCAAGGTCTTGGGACAAAGCATCAAGAAGGGACAATATGGTTTCCATTATGCCCAAGAAGTTACCTACATAATAACAAATAAGTTAGATGTACAAGAATGGTCCTCACACTTCCTCTCTATTGTTTTGTCTCTCGGATTTTTTTTACTTTTGTCTCACAAGTATTGTAACCTTGATTGTACTCCAGGAGTCATTGAGAGGTGGACCAAGTATTACAATGACTCAAAATAATAAGACACACAAAGGAACGTATACACGAAGGACGGTTTCAAAACTAACTTACAATCTAGTACTAGCTTATAAGTTAGTAATGGAATCAACAAATGAAACTAATGGAACAACACAATGAAACTAAAAGATCAAAATTTGAGCCAAAATTTTTGCGTGAACAGTGTATATGGTGATGTGGCGGTTCACGTGGCAGTACACTAGTGGTTCGGTTCTTGACAAATTTTAATTCACAATTTGGACTTTGGTGGAAATTGTTCAATTTAGGGTAATACAAACTAGTCTTTGGAGCTCCTTTTTCAATTCAAATTTTAAGACTTAAAAGTCTTTGACGTGACTTGTACTTCTTATTAAAACATGGACCCTTGTTTTATGGAAAAAGGTTGAGATGTGATGTAAAGTCTTTTTTGTGGTTGGGGGTCTTTCAAGATTCAACAAATACTACACCTTGTCTTTCACCTTTTTAAGATCTAAGTTCACTTTAATATTAACAAGGTGATTAATATGGTGAATAACTTCAAGAAAACAACAACCACAATAAGAACAACCAACAACAATCTCCCAAGAACAACAAGTCCACCACAACAAGGTCAACAATCTCACGGCCAAGACCACAAGGATAGCAACAACAATCGGCTAAGTCCCCTTTGTGTTGTGTTTTTTATTTTATAAAAGGTGAAGGTTATGATGAACAAAAAGAACAAAACAACAATATTTCAAGATCTACAACACCACCATAACACAAGGCCTTCAACTCGGTCAAGGCTAGAACAACAACATCCAATCGGCCACACTTTGTTCACAACAACAATATTAACAATTCAAGCTCAAGTTTGGATCGACTCAAAGTGTTAGTGAGGAAAAAAACTAACACTACAAACACACAAGACAAGTAAAAGACTCCTAGACCTAGACTCAAGAACAAATCTCGACCAAAAACACAATTTCGGCCAAGACAACAACAATGGACAAATTGTAATTTTTCTGAATTTTTCAGCTTTTCAACAATTTTTTTTTATTTTCTAACAAGAAAGCCCAAGATTGATATTGTAGGAACAATATCAAGCCATGATTTGATATCAAATGAAACTGTAAAATCTTGGAAGACACGAAATTGGCTCAAAACAGTCCAAACACACTCCAAAAATAGTCCACTAATTCAAAGAATCGAGGACCCTTTTGGAGACCACTCTCGGATTCAAGAATGCAATACAAGAAGGACAATATTACTAGGTGTTTGACACCTTTGCAGCCAACAACAAACTAAGTTAAGAACACAAGATTAAACCACAATGAGAACAACAACAACAACAAAATTGGCTTCACAATACAAGATACAAAATGGATACAAGATTACAAAAGAAAAAGGATAGATAGATAGACCAGATGAAGGTATAATGTTAAGAACCCAAGAACAGTAACTCTTGGACCCTTAACACTACATACAACAATAAACCTATCTCTTACAAAGACACGAGATCGGAATCCACCTCTCTAGCATCAATGTTTCCAAGCAATCAACAACAAAGAGAATCCACCCTATTGTTGTGTCCAAGTTTCGGTTTTGCCTCATCAAGAGAAGAGAGGACTTTGTGTTTTTCAAGTGTTTCTCACTTCAACATCCATAATAATCTAAGTAAATAAAACCCTGCATTGTTCTTTATACAACTATTACAAGATATAAGTTAAAATGACCAAAAGGGCCTTCAAAGAGTGGGCTTCCCATCAAGTGTAAGTTATGGGCTGATTTTGGTGTGTTTTGGGTCTCTTCTACACTTAAATTGCACACACCAAGTCTCGAGACCAACGCGCACCCTTATAAGTCCATATTCATGATTATTCTTGTATCAACCAATAATACCTTATTGGTTATTATTGCTATAGATTTTTTTGGACACGTAGGTTGATGCATTGGTCTCAATTTTACAGAGGTTTAAATGAGCCATTGGTTAGAATATTGTAGATATTATCGGGATTTCACCTAGAATTTGCACTCATAAGATTCAACTAAAATTAAAGTGTGTTCCTAGCATTGAGCATCAACGTTATCTGAATCCACCTATGCAAGAGGTGGTGAAGAAGGAGATCATCAAGTGGTTAGATGTAGGTATGGTTTAACCTATTACTGATAGCAAGTGGGTGAGCCTGGTTCAGTGTGTGCCAAAGAAGGGTGGGATCACTATGGTACCTAATGAGAAGAATGAGCTAGTGTCTATAAGACCAGTTATGAGATGAAGTGTTTTTATGGATTATCAAAAGATGAATACTTGGACGCAGAAGAATCACTTTTCTATGCTATTCATGGAACAGATGTTAGATCATCTTGTAGGTAGAGGATGGTATTATTTTCGTGATGGTTATTTGGGGTATAATCAAATTTCTATTGCCCCCAAAGACTAAGAAAAAACCACTTTCACATGTCCATATCATATGTTCACGTTCAAGAGGATTCTTTTCAAACTTTGTAATGATCCCATCACCTTTCAGTGTTGTATGGTGTCCATCTTTTTTGGTATGGTGAAGGATACTATAGAGGTCTTTATGGATGATTTCTCGATTGTGGGTGACTTTTTTTATGACTGTTTGGCCCACTTGGCTAATGTGCTTTAGAGATGTGAGGAGTTCAACTTTGTGTTAAAATAGAAAGTATGTCACTTTATGGTTAAAGAAGGGGTAGTTTTAGGAAACAAGATTTTGAAGAAGGAAATAGAGGTTGGCAGGGCTAAAATTAAGGTGATTGAGAAATTTCCTCCATCAATTTCAATTAAAGGTATTCGGAGTTTCTTGGATCATGCATGGTTCTATAGGTGGTTCATCAAGGAATTCTCTAAAATTCCAAATCCATTATGCTAATTATTAGAGAAGGAGGTGAAGTTTGTATTTGATGATGCTTGTCTCAAGGCCTTTGAGTGCCTAAAAGAGAGGTTGATTTTTGAGGAGATGTGTGACGCCAGTAGTGTGGACCTAGGAGTTGTCCTAGTCAAAAGACACGAGAAAAATACTCTATCCCATCTACTATGCCAACAACACACTCAACCCCACACAAAAAAATTATGCAATGACTGAGCAAGAGTTACTTGCGGTGATATTTGCTTTTGAGAAATTTTGGTCCTATTTGATTGGGCCCAAAGTCATTGTGAATACTGATCACGCTATTTTAGGTACCTTATAATGAAGAAATATACAAATCCTAGGTTAATTCAGTGGGTACAGTTGTTGTAGGAGTTTGTCTTTGAGGTCATGGACCGAAAGGGTACAGAAAATTAGGCAGACCATTTATCTGCTTAGAAGAGGAGATGATGATTAAATTAGGGTATGAACTTGAGATTGATGACACTTTTCTAGATGAGCGGGTCTTGGCAGCATCACGAGACTTAATCCCCTGGTTTGCTGTTTTTGCCAATTATTTGGCAAGTGATTTCATCCCAAAAGACATGTCGTTTCAATAGAGAAATAATTTATGCATGAGGTATGAATGTTTTTCTGGGATGAGGCTTACTTATTTTATATATGCGCAAATGGTGTGATTGTAGGTGTATTCCCAAAGTTGAGATAATGAATATTTTTGAGGTCTATCATTCGTCTCCAGTTGGGGGTTACCATGGTGGTACTCGCACGAACCACAAAATCTTATAGTGTGGTTACTATTGACTGACTATTTAAATAGATACACATGACTATGCTCGTACCTGTGACCAATGCCAATGCCAAGGAAATATCTCGCAGAAGCATGAGCTCTCCATGACATCGATTCTTGAGCTTAAGTTGTTTGATGTATGGGGAATCGATTTCATAGGTCCATTTGTGAGTTTGTATAGCATGAAGTATATTTTGATGGAAGTTGACTAGTTTCTAAGTGGGTGGAAGCAGTTGCGCTTCCTAATAATGAGGGTCGTAGTGTCACAATATTTCTGAAGAAGAACATATTCTCTCGATTTGGTACTCAACGTACTATCATTAGTGATGGTGGATCCTCCTTTTGCAATAACCTATATATGGTCTTACTTGAGAAATATTGTATGAAACATAAGGTGGCAACACCTTACCATCTGCAGACAAGTGAGCGGGTTTAGATCTCCAATTGTGACATCAAGTCCATTTTGGCAAAGACTATGAATGCCAACCAAACTAATTGATTGAGGAAGCTAGATGATATTCTTTGGTCTTACTAGACCACTTTTAAAACTCCCATAGGCACCTCTCCTTATCAGCTTGTGTACGACAAGGCATGCCACTTGTCGGTTGAACTTGATCATAAGGCACTATGGGCGTTGAAAAAGCTGAATTTTGAATAAAGTGATACTACAAACTTGAGGATGAGTAAGATAAATAAGTTAGCTAATTTTAGTCTCTGAGCTTATGAGAGTTCTTCCTTGTACAAGGAGAATATTTAGTTGTACCATGACAAGAAGATTGATAAAAAGGTATTCTAGCCTGGTGATATGATCTTGTTGTATAATTCGAGACTCGCTTGTTTCTGGCAAGTTGAAATCTAGGTGGCACTATGGGCGTTGGAAAACATGAATTTTGAATAGAGTAATACTATAAACTTGAGGATGAGTACGATAAATAAGTTAGATGAATTTCGTCTCTGTGCTTATGAGAGTTCTGCCTTGTACAGGGAGAAGATTTAGTTGTACCATGACAAGAAGATTGATAAAAAGGTATTCTAGCCTAGTGATATGGTCTTGTTGTATAATTCGAGACTTCGCTTGTTTCTGGCAAGTTGAAAACTAGGTGGTCTAGACCATTCACCATGGTTAGATTATTTTCATATGGTCTAGTTGAGCTAAAACGAAAAGGTGATGCTCTATTCAAGTTGAAGGGGTATCATGTGAAAAATTATATGGGAAGTATGGATAAGTTAGAGGTTTTGAGGATGTAAGCCTTGGTGAAGTCTGAGTAACCAAGGCAACTGAGTTGTGCTGCGACATTAAATTAGGCGCTTTATGGGAAACAACCCATGGGCTTGTTGGTGAAGTTTGAGTATCCAACATAGCCACGTTGTGCCACGATGTTAAATTAAGCGCTGCTTGGGGGGCAAATCAAGGTATTAGTGTTCACTTTATTTCTATTTTGTCGGTTAAAAGCATGGAGAAACATGTGAGGAATGATAAAAATTGCAAATTTCAGACAAGTCCAGGTAAGTGAACCTACAACCCTATATACGGGGGTTGTAGGTAAAACCCACGACATATAAGTTGAATTTATGGGAATCAGAAGAATTTTTGGTTCTCTAAAGTTGTACTTACAGACCTTACTTATGGTCCCATAAGTACAACCTACGACCCCATAAGTTGGGGTCATAGAAATAAGATAGACATAGGTTGCAGGACCAACTTACGACCCCATATACGGGGGCTGTAAGTAGTACTTACGACCTATAAGTAGGGTCGTAAGTGGGTCAAAAATTTCATGTGCCTATTTTTAAATCTGGGTCAAGCCCATGTAACCCGACCCGATCCGACGCCTCCTACTCTATAAAACCCTAGAAACTGACCCATTAACCCCTAAACTCTTCAAATTCAAACTTTTCTTAAAACTCTCCAACTTCTTTCTACAACTATAGAAGGCAAATCCCACTCTTAAACTCCCCACTTGCACGTAAGTCAGAAAATTAGGGATAAAATCTAGTGTTCAACTTCTACTTCTAGAATCTTTAATCTAGGTAATAATTCTTGGCTCCAACTTGGTTAAAGAATTATTCTTAATCATTGAATTTGTGACAAAACTCAAAATAAACACAAAATTGTTAAATTTTATTTGTTCTTGAAATATGTAAAGCCTAAAGTTGGTTAAATTTAATTGGTTGCATGAATTTTAGTTTGGAAAGCCTGTGATAATAAATATAAATGGAAGTAGAAGTTGAATAGTGCAAATAGTATGTGCCATACCTACTGAAATTGACTTGTTGCATGTTGTAGTATTTGAAAGTGGTTTAAAAGTTGAAACTATACCTGTGTGGGATGAAAATTTTAGGGAACATTGACTTACTCTCAGATTTGGTACTTACAAAGCTACTTATGAGCTCGTAAGTAGTAACTACAGAATTGGTAAGTGGCCTCATAGGTATAAAAATTGATGCCCTGAATCTTCAAGACTCTGTCTGGTACCTACAATGACTATTTAGGGCCCTCGTAGGTACTATCGATGACCCGTAGGTAGGGGTCATAGGTATCCCCTGCCTTGGGTAGTCAATTTTATTCCATTTTTTTGTTTTGATATTGTGTTTGAATTATCAAAAACTCTTTTTCAGGTACAATGGTACCTAAGGAAACATAGAAGAAGGGAGTTTAGTCCAGGTTGTGCAATGAGTCTCATGAGCAGAGTGGATCTATTGAGAAGTACCCAGTGAGACTGAACAACATACCATTGGTACCATACCATAATCGGGGACAATCACAGAGGTAGGATGCAGCTACAACAGTTGTTGATTAGTTGGGATCTAAGCCCACACTACTACAGGCACCACAGGCTGGGCCATAGAATTCACCAGCATGCTTCATCCGACTTTTGCCTCAAATGAAGTCAACCACTACTTCACTATCACACTCTTCTCAGTCTAATGAAGGAGAGGATGAGTCAGATATTGGTTCAGATGAGGAGTTGATTTAGGGTTGGGTTCAGATCTGGAGAGAAGGAGGATGCAATCAACTCCAAGTATAAGGAGGGAACTTCAACATCAGCTACTCAAAAGTCAGACTACACACATGTCTCTGCAATGACCATAGGTCAAGACCATTTGAGATGGTGAGTCTAGGGCATACAAGAAATTTATGATTAAGATAATGTAAGGCCCCACAAAATCCTAAGCTTAGCTCAGTCCGTTAAAGCTTGATAAGGGGTCCCCAACTTAGAAAAGTTCAGCTAAATATTAGGACAAGTTTATGTAAAAAAAAACATTGGCTCACCGTGATTAGGCCACATCACGGTAAGTATCTCGATGAGACCTCCATCGCATCATGATGAAGGATATTTTGACATTTGTCAAATTCCAGTAGCTCACCGCAATTGCCCTGCGTCGTGGTGAGGCTCAAATCAACCATTGTCATGAACCAGTGAGTCACTGCAATTCTACCATGCCACGGTGGATATAACAATGACCCAGTCACCGCATCGTGGTGACGCTTTAATCTGCATTCCAGTTATGGGATTTTAAATCCCAAGGGAAACTTAGACATTTTTCATGACTCACATCAGTCTTTAAACACGAAATTATGCCCTAAATACCCTATTATGTCACTTTTCCTCACTTTCTCTCAAAAATAAAATCATTCTCTCTCAAGAGGCAAAAACCCTAGTTCAAGAAATCAAGGTCAATCCCAAGAATCTCTCCAAGAACTCCAAGAAACTCATAAATTAAGGTATGTTAGATGTTCATTGATGGGTCCCTTCCACCCATGAAGTCTAAGAATCCTTTTTTGAAGTAAAAAGATTGTGTATTTATGATTTCCATATTTGAATTAGATTAAATTCATGTTTATGATATTAGTTGGGTCTCAATCCATGATTTAAGTGCATGTTTTTCTTGAAATTGAATAGCAAGTATGAAGAATATTTGATTATCTTGATAAACCCTTGAATTTACAAAGTGATTAAGGTGTCTATGATGTTATTTTGATTTTAATCCATGATCTAGATTACAAGTTCCAAGAATTGATCCTAATATGTGTTGAACTCCAAGATATTCATGATAAGCCCTTCAATGAGCAAGTTGATTGTTGTAATCATTTCAACCCTAAGTGTTTATGATTTAATGTACCAATTATATAAATTATCTATGAGAATGAAACAATGCCATTATAGCATACTAACATGTGTTCTCCATTCATGTACAAGTTAATGCATTACAAGTGTTTTATGAAATGTCTCTATGAATGAATTATGACCAAGTGAACAGTTATACGTTATTCAAAGTTATACTTTACTTTACTTTTCATACTATCGAGTCCTGGGGGTATTTAATACCCGATAATTTAGCTGTTTATCTAGAGCCAGTGTCAGTTACAAAATAGTATCAGTTATGTCACGATCAGTAGTACTCTCAGTCTATTACAGAACTCATTAGAACTCAGTCAGTTACAAAACTTAGGAAAACTCAGTAATCTCAGTATCAGTCTAGTCCAGTTCAGTATACTCAGTTCAGGGTCTTTTAGTTGGGAGTAGGATTTAGCACCGAGCGAGCCTAGTGATGGGGGCACACCCGTTAGTTAGGACTGGGTCCCTAGAAGCAATCCCTAAGTTCCAAAATTATGTAGTCAGTGTAGGTTATGAGATGTCACCCGTTAGATAGGACTGACATACTCAAGGATCACCCGCTAGTTTAAGACTGATCTCAAGGGTCACCCGCTAGATTAGGACTGACTCCACAATAGTTGTTAGTACCCATGGCATGGTATTAGCACCCTTCTAATTGGGGTTACAGATTGGACCCCAACTCAGTATTCTTATCATATTTGGAGCATGTCAGATAGATGATTACCTCCCACAATTTTGGTTTCAGTCTTAGTATAGAATTCAGTTAAGTTCTATAGAATCAGGATTGTTAGATATAGTGAATCAGTATCAGTAACTCAGTTATCAGAATTCAGTACTTAGCTTCAGAAAAGCTCAGTTACAGTATACATTCACGTACATGCGCAATATTACATACTCAGTAGTTACAGTAGTTTCAGTTTTCATGTACTCTCGTGTTTAGTTACTCTATATCATTCAGTCAGTATTGTTTATGCATATGAACTCTTGCATTCAAACTTACCTCATGTAGCATACCAGTACGTTCCACGTACTGACACATACTTTCTCTTGCGCTATGATGTCTTTTATCATAGGTTCGGACGCTCCAATTCCCGATCGCGCATAGACAAATTTAGATTCAGCCAACAGTAGATTTAGAAGTGAGTCCTCATCTATCGAGGATATGCTTTATTTCAGTATTTTAGTATTTCAGTAGAGGGAGTTAGTTGGGGGATTGTCCCATCAACTCCACTTTCAGACAGTTTCAGTTAGAGGCTTTTCAGACTAGTTGTCAGATAGTATTAAGTTTTAAAGATTGATATTTTAGTTGTTACACTTGATCAGTATTTAGATTTTGAACCTTATGGTAATTCAACCTAATTTCGTATTTATTTCAGTATTATTGTTCAGTGCTCACATCAGATATTATTCATGGGTTAGCTTATGGTCCTTTGGGGTCATAAACACCATGTGGCACCCAGGGTGTAGTCTTGGGTTATTACAGATAACTTTATCACTGAGAAGGGTCAACCATGACACAGTATTATGGGGGAGATCAGGAAGTAGTTGTTCATCTTAGCAGTAGCTCCAGACCTGTAGGCTTCATTTGATAGATGCTAGTTTGAGTGGATCACCCGGCCTTCTGATTCATATAACTCGACGATTGTATGGGAGTTCTATATAGTATACTTGGTTACCCCAGCTGAGGGTAGAGCAGTTAATCATCCCCAGCTGACCCACACATTGGTTAGAGGGGTTAGGGTTGATATTTTGGTAAAGGCAGTCAGGCTGGTGTTGTTTGAGCTGGAGTACGTGGGTCTATCCACCACAATTAAGTTCTACTATGTATGAGGAGATGGAGTATGTGGGTTCATCCACCACAGATGATTTCAACTATTGTATGAGGATAGCACAGAGTAGACGCACTATGAGGGACGCTGAGCATCTAACACTGAGTGTGGACTTGGGTAGATGGGTATCTACATAGATTGCAAAGCTGGACACTAATGCTTCTTGGGTTAAGGAAAAGGGTGAGATTAAGAAGGCATTGTTGTACTTTGCAGTGAAGTTCTGGTGGACAGTGGTGCGGCATAGATTGAGTCCAATATTTGTTGATAATATTCTTACCTAGGATAAAGAAGTGTTGATTGCCAGCCTAATTATTGATTATGATATTAATTTCAATAGGTGGATCTAGACTGAGATCCACGAGAGAACGTTTAGTGAGTTCACCACCCTTTTTCCCATATTTGATATAATAGTTGTGTGATATGGCCAGAGTGCCACCTATTCAAGTAGTGGATCAGTAGATCGAAGTGATCCACATCGCAGACATTGGCATGATTAAGGATGTGGCCAACCCGATCCTGCTTCATCAAGCACATCCACCTTCTTCTATTGGTACGTCCCATTTTGATTGGCCTTTTATTTTGGCCAAGCCTATTGAGTATCTAAGAAAGAGTATTGATGTTGAGATAGGTAGTTACAGATTTGACGCCATGACTACTACAGCCGTGAGAGGGCAACGAACATATCCGCACCAGCCTTGCCTCCTACACCAGCACCAGTTGAGGCCTTCACTTTGCCTTCTCACCGGATAACTATTGGGTTTATGAGTATACCCCGAGAGTTTTTGTAGCAAATAGTATGCACCGATAAGAGGTGACTGAATGCCTTACACAAGTAGAGACCCATCTGGCCACACTATTTGTTCAGATCCAACCATGGGTTTGGACTATATTAGAGGCCTCTGATGCTAGATTCGAGGAGAGGATGATGGCATATATAGAGGGTACACTAGTGAGATATATGCCTGAATTAACAGTTTTGAGACTCAAATGAGTTCACTATTACATGAGGTCTCGGTGCCTGACTTTTTGGGCCTACGAAAGGAGATAACCACTTTGTGCTCAGAGATATAATCATTAGTTGAGAGCTATATTTTGATCGTACCTCTAGTCATTCCATCTTTAATGCAGCCACTAACCCAACCTCCTATTATGGTATTTGATTTACTTACATAGGATAAGGCTGCCTCAGTTATTGGGTCCAAGAGAGGTCATGAGGAGGTGTTATAGGATTCAGTGATGGATTATCAGCAGGCCTTGAAAAAGGTCACTCATAAGTCAATTATTTATCATTTAGTTGATAAATAGAGGCATGCTGAGATGGCAGAAGGTGTCTCTTCTAGTCGTGCCCCACCACCATCTCCCTAGTTGAGCCACAAGATGCCTCAAATGGATGCGAGTTAGATTTGAATGCCTAGAGAATCCCAGGTATGTCCCTATACCTTATTTTGTTTATTTTCTAGCATACATTTGGGATAGTGCACCATCTTTTAGTTGGGGGTGGGGGTGTACCACAGACAAGGTTTTTTCTTACCGTATTTTTTTCTCAGCAACTGTGTTGTCCTAGTAGAACTGGCATACTTAGGTTGTGTTTATGTCATTATATGTGTTATGTTCTTTTGTGTTTAATTAGGAGAAAAATAAGGAACCTAAGTGTAGTTGACATATTTTGTTATGTGTTCTTAAGTGTTTGGAAAAATAATACCCCTTAAAAAATTTTGTGAATTGTGTGATGTAAATATCTGTGTGACCACTGTTTGAATCTTCTAATGACATTAGGATTTGGGACAAAATAATGAAAGCTTATCACTGCATGAATTGGATAGGTAGTAGTTGGTGATATAACCCTATACCATGTGTGTGTGAGGCCTTTACCTAGTTTTATTTGTGCATTTAATTCAGAACTTTCCTGGTTAGTCTTTCTTAGATTATAGGATAGTTGGATAGGACATGATCATAGGACATTTTTGAATTACTACACTCTTAGCCTAAATGACCGCCCAAATGTGAATCTTGATCCCTATTTTGATCCTAAGTTGACCTAGTTTCTTGATTTTAACCCTTTTACCTTCCTATATAATTACAATAAACCTATTTTGGACCTGGTCCCTCTTTGGATACTATGCACCTAAAAAATACCTAAGTTGAGGGTGGCTATCACAGGGATGCATAGTTAAAAATATATATGAAAAAGGGCATAAATAAGAGAAAAAAGAGTAAGGTCCGGTGTGGTAGAGAAACAAAAAAGATTTCAAAAACTTGAAAATTAAAAGAAAAATGAATAAATGAAAAGTAAAAATAAAACCACACCTAATTTGAAAAACCAATAGAGGAGAAACGAGAGAAATAAAAGAAGTGGAGCCAAAATGTAAGTGTAGTGTCAAAGAGGGTAAGTCACTATATCTTAAATTTATTGAGTCAGCCTCTGGTGCTGGACAACGTCTTGTCCCCCCTCCCCCATACCTATCCCCAAGACTACATTACAAATCGAGCAAAGTCCTATACTGATCCTAGTCAAACTTTCCAAAAAATTAAGGTATATAAAATAAGGGCAAGCCTATGGTATTCTATGCATATTGATTGGAACTTTTTTTAGCATGAGTTTCTTGACATAGTCCCTTGCATACATAATGATACTGTGAGACTTGAGACTTTATTTTGTGAGGGTACATGGGTTGTGTTGTTAACTACTTATCTATTCGGGTAGTGTAACTTCCATATATGTTTGATTATTTATTGCCAATGTAATTCCATTACTTGATTCCTTTGGGTCATACTATTGTGCTTTATGTATCCACGCAGTAGTTTTGAAAAGTTAGAAATAGGAGGGGGTAAGAGTTTTGAGCTAAAACTGAGTTGAGTGTAGTAGGTATCTTAGGTTTCTTTTAATTAATCATCATGGGTTCTTTTTTATATCTTAGTTTCCCGAGAACATGCAAACGTTCTAAGTTAAGGGTGTTGATGTTCCATGGTTACATGTCACTTTCAATGCTTAAAGCACAAAAATTATACAAGTACCTAGATTTTTTTGTTAGATGTGATGTCTTTTTATGTTGGTTTTGCAGGAAAATAGGTATTGGAGAAGAAGAGGACAAAAATATGATGAAATATAGTATAAGGCTACTTACGAACCCACTTATGGTCCATAAATACTATTTACGTCCCCCATAGGTGGGCCTGTTAGTAGCAGATGAAAGCTCCTGAAAGTTGATTTTTGTTCTGAGACCTACGAAAGCCTACTTATAAGGTGTAGGTGGCACCTACGACCCTTGGTGGTACCCCTCCTAAGTTGAGTTCTAAAGGCTACTGATTTTCTATAAGACCCATGAACCCACCTAGGGCCCATAGTTAGTGCCTACGACCCGTAAGTGAGGTCGTAGGTAGGTGCCGACATAGTCTTTCTATTTAATTTTGGTTAGGATTTTTAGGTTTTCTGATTTAACCTATAAATACCCCATTGATTTTTTGTTATTAGTCTACACACTTTACATACTTACAACATTATATTGAGTTCTAAGATATACTTTTGAACTTGAAATTCTTGTTCTTCACTTTTACTGTTTGATATTAATTTGAGATTCTGATTTTCATTATTAATTCATTTTGAGATTATTCATATACTCTCAATTATAGATTCTATGGGTGTTCTTGTAAACATGAGCGGCTAAATCTCTTAACTAGGGTTGTGGGAACCCTGATGGAATAACAAAGTAGAGGAAGTACAAGGTCTTTCTTGATTGATGTTCATGCATGTATTATGATTTTGTTTGTATTGATTTCTTTCTTAGCGATTACAGATTCTAAGAGCCCATATGTATTTGATACTAACTTGAGAGAGAGGTTGATATTACGAAAAGAAAATCGTAGCGGAAATTTAAAGCTACCAACCTTCATCTAATTAACTCGAGACCAAAAAGAGATAGTTAATTGCGGGAACCAGGGCAAGGGTTAGTAATATGACACTCTGAGACCGAGAGAAGATGAGTGAAAATCACTAAAAGGTCTCGAGAGATAATTGGTGATACATAACTTGTCAGATTCTGCATGCAAGGCATCGAGATAGTTTGACAAGCACGATAAGTCTTCGAAGTTAGGAAGTCAGGGGGAACACAATTGTAGTATTCATCTCATATTGATTTCAACCTAAAGTGTTCATGAGTTTTTACTACTACTACTACTATTCTTACAAAATGCCCCCATTTAGTTTCTGCACTTATTAACTACATCAAGAAGTTCTTGACAAAGATTCGTCCTATTCTCTATATGTTTTACCCCAATCTTTGTTGGGTTCTTTATTTGATAACGACCGTGTTATACATTTTAGAAGGTATAATTTGGGCGACATCAATAATATAAATATATAAAAACTTTTCATAATTTATAGTCTCAAAATAATAATAATTTCTTTTCTTGTCAATTTTCTTATAACTTAAAAGTTTCTTTTGGAGACTTACTACAATCTCAATAGGATGAACAATTTTATTTCTTCGTGTAGTAACACATTGACTTTTTCAAAGCTATCAAATACTTGTGTACTAATTCATAGTCCAAAATACCATTTGTATGGTGAACATCTCCTTTTAAGGAGAAAACTTTTGTCATGATGATCAAAATCATTATAAACAAGAAACCTTGCAAAATATTTAAAGTATCATAGGTACATTGATAACACCAAAACTACCGCTTCTTAGAAGGATAAAATGGTCATTGTCAAATATAGTAGCCCGACTAGGTTGGGATCGATACCACAGGGAATAGGCTGGAAATTCTTCTCAAACTGGTTGCAATCACCAGGCAGTGCAGGAAAGTAAAATGAGGGATTTGATGAAATTAATAAAAAGGAAGAATTGGTTGCTCTTGGTTGTAACCAATATAATACTAACACTATGCTCGTGTTCCCCCTGACTTCTCAACTCAGCAGACTTATTGTGAACTGTCAAAATATTCCAATGCCTTGCATATAAAATCTTATAAGTATGTACCATTAACCGCCTTTTGGACTAGTTGATGGATTGAACCCTTTACCTTTTGAGTCTTAGGATGTCGCTTTACAACCCTTATCATGGATACCATTTAACTATTACCTTTTTGATCTATAGTTATTAGATGATAGTTAACGATCTTACATAGATAATACCTAGTAGTGTGGATCGACCGTTAATCTTCTAATTACTATTGTGATCTTCTTTTTCTAGTCACTACTCCTCTTTTGGAGTAAGTAGTAATACTCTAGGTGGGATCCTAACGTGTGCACACGGTAATAAAGAAATCAAAGCGAAGAAAATCCAATACATGCAAGAATCTTTATCTAGAATGACTTGGAACTTCCTTTACTTCGTTAATCTGCCAGGGTTCCTACAACCCTAGCTAAGGGAATTAGTCGCTCATAGTAATGAGATCAATCATGGAATCGATAGAAAAAATTACAAAATCAATCTCACACTAATGAAAGAAGAAATTCCAAAATTTTAAATTGAATAACAAACCAACAACAATAAGAGTATAGGGTAGCCCTAAGGGCCTACCCCTGAATATATGTGAATGAGTCAATGAATGAATTAAACAAAGCCTAAAGGGTATTTATAGATTATACGAAACCCTAGAAATCAAATCCTAATTAAAATAGAAAAACTTAATTAACCATACATAATAATACTTAAAAACATCATAGGAGTGTAATTGGGATACATGGAAACCTTAGGAAAATTTTTCAAAATGATCCAAAAAGGTTGAGGTTGGTGGCCACATATGGTGTCCACATGCGGCCTGGCCTTGGGCGCATGTGCCACATGTATCCTGAGGCTGGTCACATGTAGACACCTACATGTGTAGTAAAATTCCCCGCAACATCTGCTCTCGATATTTTGGACTTTTGGCACTTATCATACGCATATGTGGTTCACATATGCTACATAGGTAAGCGCCAAAAGTTATTTTTCAACTCTTTACTCTTGGGATCATCACTTTTCGGTACTTATCTTTGTCTTATACAAACGACATGTGCTACATGTGGTCTATATGTAAACATAGGTAAGTGCCAGTCCTTCCAATACTTGTAACCAAGCTTCAAATCTTCAACTTTGATCATATGCTTTGGTCACGAACATCTGGAAAGTGTCATGAATACCCAAAATTGATCCAATAAGTAATTAAAAACACCACTTTTCATCTTTTTCTTGAATTTAGCATCCGAAACCTACTTTACTGCAAAACACTTCAAAAATACATCAAATCTAACAAAATAGCTTAAGTGCATGCATATTTTTATAGTTTTAAGCATCGTAAGTGCCATATTTTTATAGCACATCAAGACCCTCAGCTTAGAATATTGCATGTCCTCAGACAATAAAATATAATAAAAAGATACAACGATGCTTAACCAAGAGAAACCTAAGATACCTATGGCAATCAATCATCAAATTTAAGCTTAATATCATTACACTTTCCAAGTTTAATACTTTAAAACCCATCTATGTGTATTAATGAAGCACAACAATGTGAAACAAAGGTATCAAGCTATGGAATTACATTAGAAACAAACAACCATGCATATATACAAGTTACACTAACCAAAGAAGTAAGCAGCTAGCAATACAACCCATGTGCTCTTACAATAAAGAAGTCTCACTCACTTATATAAAATAATGCATGCCAATGCAGGGACAATCAAGAGACACTCACACTCACACTCACAAAAGAAGTTTGAATCAATATATGTCAAATACCATAGTCTTGCCCTTATTTTCTATACATTAGTTTTCAAATAGTCAAGTTAGGATCAATATAGGACTTTATTTGGCTCGTAATGTAGGCTTGATGGCCTGTTATGGTACATATGGATACATCAAGTAACTAAGCCTCCTTGTCACTATACTATATTTAGGGTCCACACTTTAACCAATTTCTTTTTACTCCACCCCTTTCTCCCTTTTATTATTTTATGCACGTTCAGGTTGGGTGTGGTTTCTTTATTCTTTCTTTTTCACAATTTTCTTTTCTTTTTATTTTGCTACCACACCCAACCCTACTTTTTTCTCTTATTTTACCCTTCTAAATACCCATTTTACATCATACACTCCTATGATAGCCACCCTCAACTTAGGCGATTTGCCTGAGCTGAGGTGCACCATGTCTAAGGAGGAATGAGCCAAAATAAGTTATTGCAACACAAATAGAAAAGTGAAAGGTGTAACATGAAAAATAGACTATAAGGCTCAAACTTAGGGATAAAGGGATACAATTCACACATGGAAGGTCATTTAGGCTAAAAATGGACTAATATCAAACACGACCTATAATCCTTTCCTAACCAACTATCCTACAACCTAGGAAAGACTAACCAGGTAAGTTATGGATTTAACACACCAAGGGAACTAAGTAGCATCTCACACATACATAGCACAGAGTCAATATTAAAAGCTACTACTTATCCGGTTCATACAATTGTTAGTAAATGATTATCATATCCCTAATTCAAATGCACAGTCACATATATATACATATTACACAGTTCAAAAATAAGCTATTGAAGGGGTATCATCAATAAAAATATGTTAACTGCCCTAGATACTCATTTTTACCTAGTTAAACACAAAATATCACAAAACAAAAACACAATACGCCTAAACATGTCAGATCTACTAGGAATAGGGCTCTGGAGAAAAAGAGGCACGATAATAAAAACCCCAAGAGGACATCAAGACCCATAATCAGCCACACTCTCAGCTTAAAATCAGGCATTATCCCTAATGTATCAAACCTCTACAAAATAAGAGAGTTAGGAACATACCCGTGGTACCATAGGTATGGAGATCTGACGTCAATCACATTACATAAATACAAATAACAATACACCTTAGGTTACCTCCCAAGAAACACCTGATTTCACGTCGTGACATGACGGGACTTGGTTGGGTACTCAAACTTCCCCATCAAGCCCATGGGTACCTTGATTACCCAGACTTCATCAAGGTAGCCCAAGAGTTTACCTGTAATTTTCTCTCTCCATTTTAAACTTATGAATTTCACCCTTAATTATTTTTCTAATTTTCCATTATGCTTACGGGGCAGTGGTATAAAGATAAAGAAACCAAGCAGTAGATGGCATGGTGTACCTCTTGTACCTTTCATGGGGAATGAAATTTTCTGATGCTAGCTTGACAAATTACAAGATATAGATATATTCTTCCTTCTTTTTGCACTCTTCTACAATCTCGGATAGCTTGATCAAGATCTGACTATCCAAATATAATGTGGAAAAATACTTAGAATGAGGTCCAATAGCTCCCAACTCAAGATTTGCAGTCTTCTTTACATCCCCACATAACTCTAGTATGCTCTTCTTAAGAATGGCACTATCCATAAGAGCATGAGCAATTTTAGACTCCTCCAATTTCAGCTCTTCAAGTTGTTTTTTTAGAATTCTTTCAGTCTCACACCACCCATAACTAGGTTACTGGGCATTACACGCAATGAATTTTGCATCCAATTTCACTTTTAAGTGGTGGATATCTAAATCAAACTTTTGAATAAGCTCTTGTCTTTTTTTTTTCTAGGAGTGCCAATGTGTCAAGCATACTCTTATTATTTTCCAACAATATATTTATCACACTCCTATAGTAATGCACCATATCAAAAGAAGGATCAATAAATAAGGAGTCATCATCACTCCATACTTTCTCTAGCTAGATTGTCATCTCAAGAAGAGTAGGCAACAACACAAACAAAACAAAAGAAAATAAAAGTCGATAACTCCAACCACTTCAATCAAGACCCTGGAATTGTATTCCCCGACAACAACACCAAAATTTGATAACGCTGAAACTACCCCTCCTTAGAAGGATAAAATAGTCATTATCAAATATAGTAACCCAACTAGGTTGGGGTCGATCCCACCGAAAATAGGTCAAAAATTCTTCACAAACTTGTTGCAATCACTAGGTAGTGCGGGAAATTATAAAGAAGGAATTTGTTGAATTAAAAAAAGAAGAATTGGTTGCTCTTGGTTGTAAATAATTTAAGACGAACACTAGGCTTGTGTTCCTCCTGACTTCTCAACTCAGTAGACTTAACATGCACTGTCGAACTATTCTAATACCTTGCATGCAAAATCTTATAAGTTATGTACCATCAACCATCTTTTTGACTAGTTGATGAATTTCACACTTTACCTTTTGAGTTTCAAGATGTCGCCTTACTAACCCTTATCTTGGATTCCAGTTAACTATTACCTTTTGGATCTCTGGTTATTAGATGATAGTTAATGATCTTACTTAGATTATACCTACTAGCATGGATCGACCATTAATTTTTAAATTACTATTGTAATCTTCTTTTCCTAGTCACTACTCTTCTTTTGGAGTAAGTAGCAATAATCTAGGCAGGATCCTAACATGTGCACCCATTAAGAAAGCAATAAAAGTGAAAAAAACCTAATACATACAAGAATATTTATCTAGAATGACTTGGCACTTCCTCTACTTTGTTAATCTATCAGGGTTTGCACAACCTTAGATAAGAAAATTAGTTGCTCATAGTTATGAGATCAGTCATGGAATCCAAAGACAAAATTACAAAATCAATCTCACAATAATGAAAGAAAAAATCCCAAAGTATTAAATTGAATAATAAATCAAGAACAATGAGAGTATAGGATAGCCCCCAAGGGCCTACCACTGAATATATAAGAATGAGTCAATGAATGAATTAAATAAAGCCTAAAGAGTATTTATAGATTACAAGAAACCCTAAAAATTAAATACTAATTAAAATAGAAAAAATTAATTCACCATACATAATAAGACTTAAAAACATCATAGAAGTGTAATTAGGATACATGAAAACCCTAGAAAATGATTTCAGAATGATTCGAAAAAGTTGAGGTCGGTGGCCACATGCGATGTCCACATGCGGCCTGATCTTGGGTGCATGTGACACATACGGCCTGAGGTTGGGTGTATGTATACACCTACACATGCAGGAAAAATTTCCTGCAGCTTCTGCTCTCGGGATTTTAGACTCTTGATACTTACCTTACCCACATGTGGTTCACATGTGCTACATGTGGTCTACATGTTGACATAGGTAAGTGTTGAAAGTTATTTGTCAGCTCTTTTACTCTCAGGATCTTTACTTTTAGTACTTACCTTAGTCTGATATAGACCACATATGTTACATGTGATCCACATGTAGACATAGGTAAGTGTCGGGCCTTTCACTCCTTGTAACCAAGCTTTAAATCTTTAACTTTGATCACATGCTTTGGTCATGAACATTTATAAAGTGTTATTAATACCCAAAATTGATCCAATAAGTAGCCAAAACACCATTTTTCATTTTTTTCTTGAATTTATATGAAACTTACTTTCCTATAAAACACTCCAAAAATACATCAAACCTAAAAAAATAGCCTTAGGTACATGCATATTCTCATAGATTTAAGAAGCATAAGTTCTATATTTCTATAGCATATCATACATAACCAATGATAAATTTGTGTAGTCACACAATCACATTCATTTTTTTTCATGATCACAACCTTCATAGAAAAGAATTGTTTATTTCTTTTGTCCTTTGGTAGTTCATAGTAAAACATATCACAATACTTGAAATATATTAAAAGTACTTGACCAGTGACCTAGTTTTTGGTATTTATCAACCATACATAAGCATATCCTCATTCATAACCTTTAACACATATATACACATTCATTTTCAAGAATGACTGAGCATTTACAGTGCTTATTACAAGTCAGATTCTCATCAAGAATTGGACTATAATCGTATGTACTTCATAATTTATTTTATAAGTTCAGTGTCATGCCTTGACATTTATCATATTTATAGACATACCTCAACATCACTTTGAAATACCAAGTGCATTTTTACTTTTGTTCTTTTCTCTTATGATGGAGGATTTATAAAACCTATCAAATTAGGTTGCATGACAACCGTGTGCCCAATATGTACCTTTTATACTGAATTGATGGTAAATAATACTTTCATTTTTGAAGGACTATTTTAAAAATCCATAATGTTATTCATTTTTTCCATATTGATGACTATTATAAATTTTTTTCACACCCATATATATAAAATCACTTATCTTCTTTCACACTTATTATGCATTATTACCACATTCATATAAAAGCATGGAGCAAATCAATGTATGGCAGATATAATGACATGACATAAAAAATCTATTATTTTGCCTCGATCATCATTATCATCAATATATTATGTTGGGACCTTGAATCAATGTCTTATTCATAAAATATGTGTTAGGTCATACTTTCATGGGACTTAAACCCAACATCTTATCATCATGGCGCACTGAGACTTTAATATGATGTCTGACCCATTTTTGGTTGATAAGACTCAAATTATAGTCTTACCCTCAATCAATAATAGCATAATAAAGTAGCATAATGTTTTTCCTTTTTACCAAATATAAAATCAAAGTGTAAAATTTCACAAGAATCGCTCTTTTACAAGACAGTAATCAAATATGATTAAACCATTTTTGGTTTGTATTAAATTGATTTTTGGTGATTTTTTTGAATTATTTATTTTGTATGATTTGACTATTTTACCTCTCTGTGTGGTTGCTTTGTAGTATTTCTAGGGTGTGAGAATGATTGACATGATTTCTAATATATTTTGGTATGATTTATGCGAGTTTGTAATTTTTGGGGGTAAAAAAGGCTTTACAGTTGACTCCAATCAACATTTATTATTTTGTGCATCGAATAAAAAATAGACTGTGCCAGCAGATCCAGAATGTTGATTTTAGATCGGTAACATAGTTGGTCTGATTTTATTGCTTTTGTGCTCAATTTTGTGAAAATGATATTTTTAATATTATGATATCAATATTGATTTTAAAACGTTGAATTTAGTAGGGTAGCATAGTTTATTTGCATTTCTGATATTCTAGATGAATCTCGAGGGGCCTATAGAAACTTGAAATCTTTTCAAGTTCAGCTGATGCGCAACTCAGCTGGTGCCACCGCTAAAGCACTATTTTGGCCTCTTTAGCTGTGGGTGTTAAAGAACCACTTGTCCGCCTTAGCGGCCAGCTCCAGCTGGACAAGGGCACTTTAATGGTGACCTATCTACTTTAGTAGTAGGATCTAAAGCAAACCCTCTCTGCTTGAGTAGATTGGCACGTATTGGCGAGTACCGCTTATGGGGTACTTGACCGCTATAGTGGTGACCACTTTAGTAGCGGTATTTTTTTCTCAAATTTTTCATTATTTTTGACATTTGGAGCTTCAGATTTTAGAGTTTTTGGGTGATTTCTTCAGTTTCAAACTTAGGGAAGCATCAAATCCCTATTTCAATTATTTTTCTTTAATTCTTGTTATGTAAGTCTTGTTAAAATTCAATTTCAAAAGTGAAGTCTGAGGATTTTGGACCGGAGGGTATAAATTAGTAATTCTTTGATTGAAACCCCAATTTCAACCCATTTTCACTTGAATTTATTCTATGGCTTCATTTAATCACGGGTAATATATTTTTGAACAAAAATTCTGGTTTTACTCTTCTTTTTTGAAAACTCATTTTGGGATTTCATTTTGACTCTAACTGAGAAATAGGCAATATGTGTATCATAGGCTTTCTTTTAATGCGTAGATTCTATAATTGTATATTTTGGTTGATTTGAGTCCATTCGTGAGGGGAAGGTGCCGTGTTGAAGGATTTTGAACTTGATATCTTCATTTGAGGCAGGTTATGACTTAACTTTCTTCATACTGAGCTGGGTAGTTAATATTGATATAAAATCATGTTATGAGTGCGAGAACTAATCTTGGAAATAACTTTATTATTGTTTTGTGTTTGTATGGGGGCCTATGTTGTTGTTATTTAGTAGTTTGAGCTATTATTTGCTATGTGTGACCGCATACGGTCTTATATGATGTTATTAGCCTAGTAATTATATAATTGGTTGCTTTTTTATTGGTGGAAAATATCTAAGTTGGTATTTATGTGGTATCAAATGATATTTTTTGTATATCTTACTCTATTAGTTTATGGACTATATTGGATTCATGGATGATTGGCGTATTGAGTGAATTTTGGCAATGTGATTGGTATATTGGTTGGATTTGGGAATTCTCATTCTTATTTATTGTAAGCATTACATCATCATATCATACATATTCATGAATCATTAGAACCACTGTGAAAATACAGGCTTTATTGACAGAAAATATGATATCTTTAAAAACCATCTGTTGTTGTATCTACCAAAAATGAGTTATAGTTATTGGATTGGTATTGAATATTGGATTGTATATGGGTTGACGAACCCCCCATGGGTCCTACCTTGGGAGCACAACTCAATAGGTGTATACGGAGGTTGTGAGACAACCTCATGCATCATATCATCATCATCATCATCAACATCAGCTTCATTACATTTCATATGTTGTGCACTTGTTGTGTCGTATTTCCATTCTTGATTTGATATCTATATATTTATATTTCTTTTTTGTACTTGTATTTGGTATATGTGTATATTTTAGAACTACTAGTGGAGATGGTGTGGGCTATTATTTGGGATATTTTTTTGATTGCAGGTGAGTGCCAATAGTGTGTATTTTATATACTTTATTTTCTACTGTGCTTAGTCGACCTATTATACCTATTGAGTACAAGTGGACCGTACTCACCCCTACTGTGCCCTTTTGGTGCAGATCCAGGTGCGAACGTACCTCAAGGTAGCTAATTCAAGTGGTGTTTGGAGTATTTTTGAGGTAGCGTCTGGTCTATGCTTCCAGAGTTGATAAACTACCTCCCTTATTTAGTCCATGTCTTGTTTTGTATTCTGAGACATCTTATCTTTCTTTGAGCTATCAGTTTAATATTTCAACTTTGAAATGTATTTAGTTGGTTCGTATACTATGACACCAGATTTTGGGAGATTTATGATATGTTTGTTATGTATTTTCCATTATCATTTTATATATGTAGTTCAACTTTATTCTAAAAGCCTTAACTTGGGTTTTGATATTGTTTTCCCTTTTCAGATCAGTTTGGGTGATAGGCTTACTTGTCAAGGCTTGGTAGGAAAAGTGTTATCACGATCCTTGGTTTTTGGATCGTAACAAATTAGTATCAGAGAAACTAGGTTCATTTGTCTCATTAGTGTAAGAATGGGATATCTAGTAGAGTCTCGTGGATTGGTACATAGATGTTTGTATCTATCTTTAAGAGGCTATAAGATATTTTTAGGAAATCTCTCTTATTTTGTTCCTTATTATGTGGACGTTCATACCTTGTGTTCTATATTATGTTTCACTTTTTTCTGTGTAGACGGTGAGGACTAGATATCATAAGGTTAGAGATACTGAGCCAACATTCGAGGACAAATCTCAGCCTAGAGGGCGAGTTATGATTCATGGATGAGCCTGAGATAGTGGACGAGAATAAAGATTTACCCCATCTAGAGGTAGTATTAGGGTGCTCTCCCCTGAGGCTGGTTGAGCATGCTAGAGATTTAGGGCCAACTCAGGTCCTACAGAGTACTTTTACCCCAATTTTGGAAGGTTTATTGATTTTATTGTTGACCCATTTGGAGGGTGTTTCTTTGAGTGCACCTGGTGTTCCTCTAGCTTTGAGTATTGTACCTTCATCAGTGCCAGAGAATGCCTATGGTGTTTCTCTAGTTTCAAGGTTTAGGTCCTCCAGTGGTATCAATATTTGCGTATCTACTTATGGTACTCCACTGACTTTGAGCGTTGTTCTTCCTTCTGTGCCAGTATCTGAGTATGGTATTCCAAGATTAGGATTTTAGCCTTCATTTATTACCCACTCAGGTGAGATCTCATCCATCCAGATTCACTATGCCTCTTATTATTGCGAGTACAATTATGTTTTTTAAGGATCAAAAGAGGATTGCGAGATTTACTCAGTTGGGTCCACTCAGGTTCAGTAGTGTTGTAGGTGAGGATACCTATCAGCTCTTAATTAATTGTCATGAGAATTTTTCTAACCTTGGTTCACTTGAGTCACATAAGGTTGCTTACTCTACTTACCAGTTGAGAGATACAACCAGGAATTGTGGAGGTCACTTGTTAGTTGCAAACCTCTTGGTTTGCTAGATATGACTTGGAATCAGTTTGAGGCCTTCTTGGATAGGTTTGTGCCTTTCAGTTTGAGGGACTAGATGAGAGATAAGTTTGACAACTTGGAGCAGGTCTCTATGGCTATTACGAAGTATAAGGTACGTTTCCATGCTTTGTCTAGATATTCTTATGTCAATATTGGCATTGAGTCTGAGAAAATTTGGAAGTTTGTAGAGGGGTTAGATGTTTAGCTTCAACTTGCTACTACCCAGATAATAGTGTTAAGGGAGTTATTTTAAAGTATTATGGATCATGCTAAGATGACCGAGTCTATTCTTTGAGTGTCTTAGGGAGGCACCAAAAGAGTAACACAGTTAGGGCGAGTTTAGAGATCACACTCCTCAAGGTAGAATTTTTAGAGGTTTTTGTAGGTATCATGGTAGACCCATACAGTCAGCCTTACAGGGTTTAGGTAGTAGATCTTCTAGTTCAGCAACTTTGGGTGGCTGTTCTAGATCAACTGTACCTCCGCCTATAGAGTTGGGCCGTAGGGTTTGCTTTGTGTGTGATGAAATTGGCCATTTGGATAAGAAATATCCCTACTATATTCTTAGGCCTACTCTTATATTAACAGCGAGAGTTAGAGGTTCTACTAAAAGAGAGTGAGACATAGGTAGTGGTACCCATAGTGGTGGTTGTGGGACTACTCAGTCGGGTGGTGGTCGTGGATAGTGTTATGCTATACCCACCAGACTAAAGGCAGATGTTTCTGATTCTGTTATCATAGGTATCTTCCTTGTTTATTTCATATCTACATCTGTGTTATTTGATTTAGGGTCGACTTTCTCCTATGTGTTAGTATATTTTGCTTTGAGTTCTAATTTTACTAGTGAGCCTCTGCCATGCCTATCCATGTATCTACCTCTATAGAAGACTTTTGTGTTGTGACCTTTTCTGGACATGAAACTTGGGTAAATATAATTATCCTAGATATGGTAGATTTTAATGTCATCTTGGGTATGGTTTGGTTAGCTCCTTAACATACTGTCCTAGAGTGTCTTGCTAAGACCGCAACCTTAGCTTCACCAGGGTGCCAAGGATAGCTTGGAAGGGTGTGCTTTATTCAGGTCCTAAGAGAGTTATATCTTTCCTTTAGGCTCATCGCTTAGTTGAGAGGGGATGTTTGTTTTATCTGGACCATATTTGTGATACTAGTGTTGATTCACTACCTCCTTTAGATTCTATTTGTATTGTCCGTGCGTTCATGCATGTGTTCCCTATGAATTTTCCTGGTATGCTTTTGGATCGTGATATTGACTTTTCTATTAATGTTGAGCCGGGCACCAAGCCTACCTCTATTACTCATTATAGAATGGCCCAATAGAGTTAAAGAAATTAAAGGATCAATTACAGGATTTATTAGATAAGGGATGTATTCGACCCAGTGTATCACCTTGGGGTGCGCCCATCTTGTTTGTGAAGAAAAAAGATGGGTCTTTGCGTATCTGTATTGATTATTGGTAGTTGAACAAGGTGACAGTTAAGAATAAGTATCCTCTCCATTGTATTAATGATTTGTTCGATCAACTTTAAGGTGCTTCAGTGTTTCTAAAGATTGATTTGAGATCTGGGTATCGCTAGTTGAGGATTAGAGCTCCAGATATTTCAAAGACAACTTTTCAAACTCGGTACAGTCATTATGAGTTTTTTGTCATGTTCCTTGGGTTTACTAATGCCCTAACCACGTTCATAGAGTTAATGAATTGGGTATTTCAATCGTATCTCATATCATTTGTCATTGTATTTATAGATGATTTTTTGGTTTACTCCAAGAGTGAGGCCGATAATAAGGAGCATTTGTGGATTGCGCTTTAGAGATCGAGGGATGAGAAATTATATGCTAAGTTCTCCAACTGTGAGTTTTGATTAGAGTCTATTTTTTTCTTGGGTCATGTGGTGACCAAGAATGGTATTATGGTTTATCCAACCAAGATTACAGTGGTTCTTGATTGGGCTAGGCCTACTTCTCCTACTGATATTCAAAGTTTTGTTAGTTTGGTAGGTTACTATCAGGTTTTCACTGATGGTTTGTCATCTATTGCGGCTCTATTAACCAAGTTGACTAAAAAGAAGATTTTCTTTTAGTGGTCGAATGCTATTAAGTCGAGCATCCAAAAGCTCAAGGAATTATTGACATCAGCTCCTATCTTGACTTTTCCCAAGGAGGGCATAAATTTTACCATCTTTTGTGATACTTCTAGTGTTGGGTTAGGTGTTGTGTTGATACGAAAGGGTAGGGTGATTTCATATGTTTCTCATCAGTTGAAGCCCCATGAGAAGAATTACCTTACCCATGCTTTGGAGTTGTGCGCAGTTATATTTTCTTTAAAGTTATGAAGGAACCACTTATATGGAGTCCATTATAAGATTTTCCTGGATCATCATATCCTTCAGTATTTTTCACCCGATGAGCTATTAATAAGATTCAATATCATTGGCTTGAGTTGCTTAAGGATTATAACCTTACTATTCTTTATCATTCGGGCAGGGCTAATGTGGGTAAGGTTGACTTGAGCCGAAGTCGATTAGCATTGGTAGCTTGGTTCTTCTTTTGACCTTGGAGAGGCCTTTGGCCTTAGAGGTCCAGTATTTGGCCTAAACAGATGGTTAGGCTTGATATTTATATACTTGGGTGTGTTTTGGCATTTGTTGAGGCTAGGTCTTCCTTGATAGAGAAGATTCGAGCTCATCAATTTGATGATGTTGGGTTGAGAGTAATTCAGGATAAGGTGTTCAGTGGAGAGAAAAAAGAAGCCTCACTTGATCCAGATGGTATTTTGAGGATTGAAGGCCGAGTTATGTACCGAGATTGGGTGATTGGATTAGATTAATTTTTGAGGAGGCTCATTGTTCTGTGTATTTTATTTATTCGGGAGTGACTAAAATATATCGTGATTTTAGACAATACTATTGGTGGGGTGGTATGAAAAAGAATATAGCAGATTTTGTAGCTCATTGCCTATGTTGCTAGTAGGTGAAGGCTGAGCATTTGAGGCCTGGTGGTTTGCTCAATGGTTACCCATTCTCGAGTGAAAATGGGAATGGATATGGACTTCGTGACTAGGTTGCCTCATACTTCTCGTGATTCTGATTGTGTTTGGGTCACCATGGATTAATTGCCCAAATCTACTCATTTTATTTTTGTTCAGGTTTTCTTTAGTGCTGAGAGATTGACCTATATCAATATTCATGAGATAGTTTGTCTTCATGGTGTGCCAGTGTCTATTATCTTAGATAGAGGTTCAGTGTTCACATCTAACTTTTAGAAGACTTTTCAAGATGATTTGAGTACCTGAGTTGATCTTAGTATAACTTTTTACCCTTAAATCAATGGTCGGTTGGAGTAGACTATTCAGGTTTTAGAGGATATGCTCTATGCTTGTGTTATGGACTTTGGAGGTCAGTTAGAGCAATATCTAGATTTGGCAGAGTTTGCGTATAATAATAACTACTATTCCAGTATTCAGATGGCTTTTTTGAGGCTTTGTATGGTAGGCACTATCGTTCTCTAGTTGGTTGGTTTGAGGTTTCTGAGATTAGACCTTGAGGTACAGACTTGCTTTGTGAGTCTTTAGATAGAGTTTGAGTCATTTAGGATAGACTTCGAGTGGCTTAGAGTAGGCAAAAGCTATGCAGATCGTAGACTTTGTGCCTTGAGATTTAGTGTTAGTGATTGAGTCTTTCTTCGTGTGATGCCCATGAAGGGTGTGATGAGGTTTTGGGAGAGGGGCAAGCTTATCCCTAGGTATATTGGACCTTTTGATCTTCTTCGGACTATTGGGGATATGGCTTATGAGTTGGCATTACCCCAAATTTATCAGCTGTTCATCTAATTTTTCATGTTTTCTTGCTTTGGCGTTACATTTCAGTTGAGTTTCATGTCATTAATTGGGATTCAATTTAGTTAGATGGGAGGTTGTTTTTGTTGAGGAGATCGTCTTCATTCTAATCAGGGATGTTAGACGGTTGCATTCTAGAGATATTCTAATAGTTAATTTCTAATGGAGACATCGACCTATAGATGAGGATACTTGAGAGGTCAATCTCGATATGCGTGGTATTTATCCCAGTTTTTCATTGATTCGGGTATTTCTCTTGCCTATAGTTTGAGGACGAACAAAAGTCTTGGTGGTGGATGATGTAATGACTTGACTTTTAGTGATTTTTGTAAATTATTTATTTTTGTGTGATTTGACCATTTTACCTCTCTCTATTGTTGCTTTGTGGTAACTTTGGAGTGTGGGGATGATTGGCACCCAATGTATTTCAGTGTGATTTATGCGAGTTTGTGGGTTTGGTGGTTGAAAAAGGCTTTATCGTTGACTTCGATTAATATTTATTGTTCTGTGCATCGGATGATAAAAAAGACTATGCAAGTAAATTTAAAACTCCTATTTTAGGTTGGTAACATGGTTGATGTGGTTTTACGACTTTTGTACCTTATTTCGATCCTCGGTTTGGAAAGTAATGAAATTAAATTTTGAGTGTCAATTTTGTGAAAATAATTTTTTTTTAAAATCCGCTATTACCATTTAGTCCGGAGCATCGAATTTAGTAGGGTAGCATAGTTTGTTTGCATTCTCGGGATTCTGAATGAATCTCGAGGGGTCCACAAAAACTTAAAAAATTTCAAGTTCAGTTGGTGCAACTGCTAAAACACCATTTTGGCCGCTTTAGCGGTAGGTGCTAAAGCGTCATTTGGCTGCTTTAGCGGTTGGATCCGCTGGAAAAAGGCACTTTAGCTTTGCCCTATCCGCTTTAGCAGTAGGCTCTAAAGCGGCCCTTGTCCGCTTTAGCGGACTGACACACATTGGTGGGTACCACTAAAGCGGCTATTTGACTGCTTTAGCAGTACATGGTACCCACATATATATAATTTATTTCTCAATCTTCTTTTTGCTATTTTTGACACTTGGAGCTTCCAATTTTAGAGTTTTCGGGCGATTTCTTCCATTTTCAAGCTTAGGTAAGCTCCAAATCCCTATTTAATTATTTTCCTTTGATTCATGTCATTTAAGTCTTGTTAAAACTCGATTTCAAAAGTGGAATTTGAGAATTTTAACTCGGAAACCTAAATTAATAATTATTCAATTCAAACCCAAATTTCAATCCATTTTCACTTGGATTTTCTTCTGTGGATTTCTTCGATCATGGGTAATATATTTTTGAATAAAAATTTTGACTGTACTTTTTTTTTTGAAAATTCATTTCGGGAGTTCGTTTGGACCCCAACTAAGAAATAGACAATATAGGCGTTGTTGGCTTCTTTTTTATGCATAAATTCTATAGTTGTATGTTTTAGTTGATTTCGAGTCCGTTTGTGAGGGAAAGACTCCTTATTAAAGGCTTTCGAACTCGATTTTCTTCATTCGAGGTAGGTTATGACTTAACTTTCTTTAGACTGAGATGAATAGTTAATATTGATATAAAATCAAGTTATAGGAACGGAAACTAACAAGAGAAATGGCTTTATTATTATTTTGTGTCTGTGTGGGGGTCGATGTTATTGTTATTTGATGGTTTGAGACATTATTTCCTATGTGTGACCGTATGAGTCTTATATGATGTTATTGGTCTGGTAATTATATAATTGGTTGCTTTCTTCTTGGTGAAAAATGTCCAAGTTGATATTTATGTGGTATCAAATGACATATTTTTGTATATCTTACTCTATTGGTTTATGGACTATATTAAATTCATGGATGGTAGGCATATTGAGTGAATTTTTGTCTCACATGGTTGATATATTGATTGAATTTGAAAATTCTCATTCTGATTGATTGTGATCATTACATCCTCATATCATATACATTCAAGAAAATTGGTATCACTGTGAAAATACTGGCTTTACGGACAAAAACTATGATATCATTAAAAACCCTCTGTCGACGTATGTACCGGAGAGAAATTATGGATATTCAATTGCATAGGGTGGACGAACCCTCCATGGGTCCTACCTCGGGAGCACAACTCCATAGGTTTATATGGAGGTTGTGCGACAACCTTTGCATCACATCATCATCTTCATTGTTTTTCATATGTTGTGCACAAGTTGTGTTGTATTTTTGTTCTTGATTTGATATCTATCTATTTGTGCTTCATTAACTTGTATGTTGTATATGTGTATATTTTACAACTGTTAATAAAGACGGTGTGGTCTACCGTTTGGGATATTTTTTTATTGCAGGTGACGTGCTCATAATGTGTATTTTATATATTTTATTTTTCACTTTGCTTAGTTGGCCTATGATACCTACTAAGTACAAGTGGACCAGACTCACCCCTATTGCACCCTTTCAGTGCAGATCCAGGTATGAGTGTGCCACACGATAGCTGATTTAAGCGGTGTTTGAAGTATTTTTGAGGTAGCGGTCGGTCTATGCTTCCATAGTTGATCTACTACCTCCTTTTATTTAGTTCATGTCTTATTTTTTATTCTGAGATAGATTATGTTCCATTGAGCTATTAGTTGTATATTTTGACTTTGATATGTATTTAGTTGGTTCATATACCGTGACATCAGATTTTGGAGATTTATGATATCTTTGTTATCTGTTTTCCGCTATTATTATATATGTGGGTGCGACTTCATTCTAGAAGCTTTACCTTGGATTTTGGTGTTATTTTACCCTTTCATATCAGTTTGAGTGATAGACTTACTTTTAAAGGCTTGCCGCGACAAGTGCCATCATGATCCTTGATTTTTGGATTGTACCATGGTCCTTATGTAAAATAGTACCAAAATATGAAGTAGTCTTAACAGAAACTTATTTTTGATATGTAACAATTAGAAATGATTTCAAAAATGACAAAAGAACCATGTAAATAAAAATGCAAAAGAAAATAGCATAAAATAATTACCAATAGATAATCAATGTGTGTTACTTCCCTGTATCATGAAAAAATTATCTATACATAGAGCAATATATGTTACTGTCATTAGTCATGATATTAAACACAAGCACATAGAGCAATAGTAATGAACAAAAACTTGTGTTACTCTTTTCTGGAAATGATACCAAATCCCACTTCTTAATCAAATTGTCAAATCTTTAATAATATAACATGAATCCTAAAGTTGTATGAAATAGTTTCACGTTTACCTATTTCGTATTTGTTTTGCTTCAATACAACAATTCTTCTTAGGGTTGAATAATCGTACTAATAACGCGTCAAATTAATCTAAAAGAGTAGCAATATGAAAGAAGTAGACAAGAAAATAAGGAGATTAGATAAAAGATGAGAGTTTTTAATTCTTCCAGTTGTTTAAGTGTCCAAATCTTTTCAAGTGCTTTTTGTGTGTACAATATGAGATCATATGCCTCTACTTATAGTCTTCATAGAGGCATACAAAAGATTGTCATAACATAAAGTTAAACAAGAACATTATGTGAGAGATTTAAAGGGTGTGAGAGTTACACCCATAATGATGTGTGAAGTAATGGAAGATTAACTACACATCATAGAGAAGACGAGTGAAAGTGACTTAATTCCTAAGAGTTATGGACATTCACCATAAACATATTATTTCATAACAGATAAACATATTTGTCTCAATGACTAACTCGATGTAGTAGATGCTAAACTGATAACTTGATAAAGAAAATATTGAAATAATATAGTGAAATACTAAATATATAAGTGCACTATCAAAAATTTTGATGAATAAGTGCCCATGTTATCAAAAATCATTTAATGTGTTACGTAATCAATCTTTATCTAAATTATGATACATAACTGAAGAGAGAGAGAAATTTGAATTAGTGTTTGGGTGAATCATTTTTATATCTGGGCGTATGAATATATTATTTATAACTTTTTAAAGTTGGGGAAATCATAAAATTGTGCAACAAAATAGTTGTTAGAAATCTATCTTTACCGATAACAGCAACAAGACGCACCGGTGACTTTTCGGTGAGGCCCTGATGAACTCTTTCCGGCGACTCAAGTCCGGCAACCTTTTCGACAGCAAGTTTGCCGCAACCAGCAACGCAGAAGAACTTTGGTGACATCTGAACCTATTATTTCAGTTACTCTTTACAGTATAGTCTCATTGTATTGCTATTTCCTGTCATTTTCCATTACGTGCCTGCTGCTTTTATACTGCTTTCGCTACTGTTTCTTTGTTTGCTTGTCTGTTTGTAGTTGTTTTTTTTTGTTTGTGTTTCGTTTGTTGAGTAGTGGCTGAGGGGGTTGAGGATGGAATAGGGTCATGTCCGAGGGGGTCGAGGGGGTTGAGGGGGTTGGGGGTGGGACCTATTTTAGAAGGGGGTGGAGAGGGGAGGGCAGAGATGGGTGTGGGTTCAAGGCTAGGTGTTCGGGCTGGTTCAGTGAGGGGTGGGAGAGGGAGGCAAGAGGCGAGAGGTGATAGGTTGAGGGTAGGGTCTTGGAATATTGGGACCCTTCAGGGTAAGTCCGTTGAGTTGGTGAAGATTCTCATGAAGAGGAGGATTAGTATTGCGTGTGTGCAGGAGACTAAGTGGGTAGGGTCTAAGGCTAGGGATGTGGATGGGTACAAGTTGTGGTACTCAGGTAGTGACAGGCGTCGAAATGGAGTGGGCATCTTAGTGGATGAGGAGCTTAGACGGAAGTTAGTAGAGGTTAAGAGATCAGTGATAGGCTGATGACGGTTAAGTTGGTCGTTGGGGGGTTTACACTGCATGTGTGTAGTGTTTATGCACCCCAGGTGGGCTTGGATGAGGAGGTGAAGGCGAGATTTTGGGGGGCTTTGGACGAGGTAGTGTTTTGCGTGCCTAGCTCGGAGAGAATTGTTATAGCGGGGGACTTCAATAGGCACATTGGGGCGTGTCCGGGAGGTTATGATGATGTGCACAGAGGTTTTGGTTTCGGAGATAGAAATGGTGAGGGGGTTGCCCTGTTGGACTTTGCGAGGGCTTTTGGGCTGGGGGTTGCAAACTCGAGCTTTCTGAAGAAGGAGGATCATCTGATTACCTTTCGAAGCGCTTTAGCCAAGACTCAGATCGACTTTCTGCTGCTTAGGAAGGGGGATAAAGTTCTATGTAAAGACTGTAAAGTTATTTCGAGTGAGCATCTTTCGACTCAGCACAGGCTTCTGGTGATGGACTTGTTTATCAAGAAGAGCAGGAAGAGTAGGGTCGGAGAGGGTCAACCTAGAATCAAGTGGGGTGGTTTGACGCCAGTCAGTGCGCTAGAGATAGGGGTGAGGGTGTCGGGAAAAGGGGCATTGGAGTGTAGGGGGACATGGATGGTATGTGGGATAAGGCTGCCAGCTGAATCAAGAAGACGGCTAGAGAGGTGTTGGGTGTCTTGAGTGGTCGGGCAGGTCGATATAAGGGGGACTGGTGGTGGAATGAAGAAGTTAAGAAGAAAGTGGAGACTAAGAAGGAGTCATATGTTAAGATGATCGAGAGTAAAGATGAAAAGGAAAAACGGGTGAACAGGGAGGCTTACAAAGTGACAAGGAAAGAGGCTAAGTTAGCTGTTACGGCTGCTAAGATAGCAACTTTTGAGAGCTTGTATGTAGGGTTAGAGGAGAAGGGCGGGGAGAAAAGGTTTTATAGGCTTGCTAAGGCTAGGGAAAGAAGAGGTCGGGACCTCGGTCAAGTGAAGTGTATTAAGGGGGAGGACGAAAGAGTTTTGGTGGAGGATGTTCACATCAAGAAGAGATGGCAGGAGTATTTTCATAGACTTTTAAACGAGGAGGGAGACAAAGGCATTGTGCTAGGGGAGCTGGAGCGCTCGAAGAAGATCCGTGATTTCAGCTACTGTAGACGTTTTAAGGTTGATGAGGTCACAGAGGCGATTCGTAGGATGCGAAGGGGTAAGGCGATGGGGCTGGACGAGATTCCGGTGGATTTTTGGAAGTATGCAGGTGAGGCGGGTTTAAGGTGGATGACAGATTTGTCTAACTTTATTTTCAAGACTGCGAGAATGCCTGAGGCTTGGAGATGGAGTACGATGATTCCGTTATATAAAAATAAGGTCGATGTTCATAGTTGCAACAACTATAGGGGTATTAAGTTGTTGAGTCACACTATGAAGATTTGGGAGAGGGTGGTCGAGCGGAGATTGAGGAGAGTAGTGTCTATTTCGAAGAATCAGTTTGGTTTTATGCCTGGTCGCTCAACGACAGAGGCAATCCATCTGGTGAGGAGATTGGTAGACCAGTATAGGGAAAAGAAGAGGAATTTGCACATGGTGTTCATCGACTTGGAGAAGGCGTATGACAAAGTCTCTAGGGAGGTTCTTTGGAGATGCTTAGAGGTGAGAGGTATTCCGATGGCGTACATCAGAGCTATTAAGGACATGTACGATAGAGGGAAGACTCGGATGAGGATGGCGGGAGGTGACTCAAGCCATTTTTAGGTCGAGACAGGTCTGCATCAGGGTTCGACTCTTAGCCGTTTCCTTTTTACGGTAGTGATGGACGTGTTGACACGGAGTATTCAGGGTGAGGTGCCTTGGTGTATGTTATTTACGGACGATGTAGTGTTGATTGATGAGATGCGGGGGTGTGTGAATGAGAAATTGGAGGTTTGGAGGCAAACCCTGGAATCAAAGGGTTTCAGGTTGAGTAGGTCCAAGACGGAGTATTTGGAATGCAAGTTTAGTGATGCGAGTCAGGAAGATGAAGTGGTGGTGAGTTTAGATCCCCAGGTTGTTTGTAAGAGGGATAGTTTTAAGTATCTTTGGTCTATTATCCAGGGGAATGGCGAGATTGATGATGATGCCTCTAAACGTATTAGAGTAGGATGGATGAAGTGGAAGCTCGCTTCGGGAGTGTTGTGTGATAAGAAGGTCCCCCTTAAGCTTAAAGGAAAATTCTACAGAGTGGTAGTTCGTCCGGCCATGTTGTATGGAGCGGAGTGTTGGCCAGTCAAGAACTCCCACATCCAAAGACTGAAGGTGGCGAAAATAAGAATGTTGCGATGGATGTGTGGACTTACTAGAGGGGATAAAGTTAGGAATGAGTCTATCCGAGAGAAGGTGGGAGTGGCTTCGGTGGAGGATAAGATGCGAGAAGGAAGGTTGAGATGGTTTGGACATGTGATGAGGAGGGGCACGGATGCCCCAGTTCGGAGGTGTGAGAGACTGGCTTTAGATGGCTTTAGGAGGAGTAGAGGTAAGCCGAAGAAATATTGGAGGGAGGTGATTTGACATGACATGGAGCAGCTGCAGCTCACTGAGGACATGACCCTAGACAAGAAGGTGTGGAGGTCACGGATTAGGGTAGAAGGTTAGGGCGAGTGTATGGATTGTGGCTAGGTATTAGGAGCGCGAGTGCGTATCCGGGCAGTAACCCCAGGCCTGTGTCCTTGAGTAGGAGCCTTTAGCCAGGTGAGTTTGAATGGAGTGGGTAAGTGGGTGTCCTAGTTCTTATTTCTTATTTCGTATTGCTCGTATTTCTCTTATTTCGTATTTCGCTGATATTTATTTCTATTATTTCTTATGTCTGCATGCCAACATTTCCTGTTACATGTTCCTTTACGATCTTGGTGTATTATTCGAGATTCTGAGCAGGGAGTCTATCGGAAACAACCTCTCTACTTCTTCGGAGATAGTGGTATGGACTGCGTACATCTTACCCTCCCCAGACCTCACTTTGTGGGAATACACTGGGTCCGTTGTTGTTGTTGTTGTCGATCCCTGAGATGAGATTTTTAGGGTAGCTCTTTAACATAATTATTATTTTATACTTTCTCCATTTTAAAATAGTTGATCCTTGTTGACTTCATACCCCTCTTAAGAAAATATTTATTAGTGATTTATTTTATCAAATTAATCTTATTAATAATGTTTTGAAAATATAAATTTATGTATACACACTTTGTTTAGTTATTTAATGATAAAAGTAATATTGATAGAACATAATAAAATTTTCTTAATTTTATAAAAGAGACAACTAAATTGAAACACATAATTTTTACAAAGTGGACCAAATATTTTAAAACGGTGAGAGTATCTTTTATTGGACCGAATTAGATATCATATTTCCAATGTTACTGCTTTATTGTTTTACGTTTTAATTTTAATGAAATATATAAGCCAAGAACAAGAGGACCAACACTGCATCACCTAGCAGTACAACAGGTTATATAAATTGTACTTTGAGATTGAGAAGGACCAACATTGCATCAAACAATTGTACTAAAAGTAACATGAATTGTACTCTAAATTTGGGTTCATTTATTCCTTTCTTCTCTTTCTTAACTTCGTGTATATGCATGTAAATTCAATTTTTCTTTTTTAACAGACACGCATTACCTCTGTAGAGACATCTGTTTCACTTTTGACAAATACTGATTCATCTGTCTTCAAACGTCTCTTCTTCCATTTCAGTCCTCTTTCTTTACTCTCACTATTTAATTTTTTTTGTTCTGCCAAATTGATGCATTCCTTTGCTCCAAAGCGGTTCTTCTTCAACGTTGGCGAAATCTTTGAATGGGTTAAGTTTTTCCTTTTCTCATCAGTTTATTTTTCTGAAAAATTTATGTCTTTTTTATATTGAAACAATTGGACCGGGTAATTTAGTTTAAGGTGCTTCTTCAATTGATGATTGGGGAAAGATTATATCCATTATTTGCACATTATTTTTTATGACCTCTTATTGTTTGAAGTTTCTTGAATTTTGTATTTTCCATGAGATTTGGGATTGTGACATGACTATTCAAAGTTACTGCATGTGAGTATTTCGCAATTTTTTTTCTTATTTTCTATTTGGAGTTGAAAAGCGAAGAGGAGATCGTTCTCGGCAGCTTCAGCAACAACAATTTCACGGCATTGTTCGTCCTGTAAGGTAGTTGATCGGCGTTAACTTTCATTTTCTCTTTGGAGGTTTTAGGAACTGTTAAAATAGGTATGGGCTATTCACCTTCTTCTTTGTTTATCACTGTGGAGGTCTACTCTATATTGGAGACTATCAAGAATATGGGGAAGAGTATTAAACAAGTCTTGGAGTGATTTTGGTTAGCTTTTACAGTTTGAAAAAATGGTAAAATATGCATACGCTCTCTGAAATTTTTGTCGATATTTATTTTGAATTATGATTTTCTGTTGGATATTCTAAATGCATGTTATGTTGGTGCATGATTTTTACATCGATGCCCATGTGATGTTTGACAATATGTCTGAAAGAATTAATTCTTTAGCAATCTTGCTAAAAGTAAAAGCTCTATAAAAATGATATCAAATATCCTCTTTAAGCATATGGACAGGAATGATTTTTGTTTATATGTCATCAAGTTTAAACAGAACAACGAAAAGACCAAGGATTTCATGACGCTGCAAATATAAAATATGTCCTGTTTCTAAAGATAGTTAAACTCTTCAAAAATGAGAGCAAATGAAATCTTTAAGACAAATGATATGTTTCTCCCCTTTTCATCAGTGAGCCTGTTAACAAACTTGGCGCTGACATGAATATTTGTCTTTATCAGTGTGCTCAAAGAATCTTTTTTTCCTATTAAAATCATGTTAATTGATTTTTTAAACCACGCAAGTTCTATTCTGAAGCTCTGTATCTTTTTTGCTATCCTTAACAACTCAATTTATCGTATCTTTGATAAGTCTAAAAACACACCTCATTCACTCAGTCCATCTTAGATAAAACACTCCGTTGCTATCAGTCCAACCTCTTTATAAAGAAAAAAAATGACTTACATTACAAAGAATTCTTTATGTTTGTTACCCTTTATTGGATAATATTGCTGAACATATTTTTTACATGCATCATAGGGGTATTGCCAGTATGGGGACTCCTGCAAATATTATCATCCCGAGCAAAACTCTCTAACTATGAACCAAACTGGAATTCCTCCAGGTATCTATCTTGCAAGTTTTGGGTATGCTGATATTCAATATTTTACTGATAATCAATTGATGTCTCAAGTCTAGAACTATATCAAGTATCATACTAACTATCAAGGTGGGGGTAAAGTCTGCATCTAATCTACCTTTTTCAGACTCCACTTGTGGGGTCACGCTGGGTATATTGTTGTCTTTTAAACTTTTTTCGACTGAAGAGAGAGCTGTATATTGGATTTGTTCCTTACACCATAAAAATTCAGTATGGAGTTGCAGCCTATGCCATCAATAGGCAATGAACCCTGCACCTAAAGAATGTGGTATGATGTTGTAGCTTGGCTGCAAATCCATTGCTTCAAGCGTACTTAGTAGGCGTTTGGGCATGAGTCGATTGATGTTAGTAGGAGTTGACAAAGTGGTATTTGAAAAGTTAAGTTGTATTTAGACATGAAAATATAGAAGTTTTGGAGTTACACTTGAAAAACTACTAAAAATATGTTTTACAAACTTCAAGTGCCATATGTCAAGTTTGAAGTTGAAATAAAACTTATTTTGGTACATGTCAAGTTAACTTGTGATGATACTTGGAAATCGATAAAATGGGACAATTGACACAAGTTTTGAACTTTGTATGATAGCAGATTTTCATCTTTCCATTGTAAAAATTATGATTGACTAATCATTGAAAACTTTTGAGTAGAGTTCTCTTTTAAGATTTACAACAGTGAGTGATATCTTACAATCATGAAATATGAAAAACGAGGGAAGTGTCATTCGATTGTAATTTTGAAATTTGAGAAAATTCAGTGTGGAATTCAAGATTGATTGATGAAGCTGTGTCATATAGGTTGAACTTCTCCTCATATGATTAACAAGTAGGATTCCAAATGATATCTGATCGGAAAAAAAATTGATTTGGGTATCTGAAAAAAAGAGATGTTAGAGACATTATTTTTCCTTTATGGCCTATTTGATGATTTTATTTCACATGCATATTAGTTCTAATTTCCTTATGAAGAAATAAGAAGGAAAAAGAAGCCCGGGATAACTAAGCACCCTTAAATGGAGGTGGTACCTGTTGCTGGTGGCAAGTATTCCGTGAAATTAATTGAGGTGCATGCAAGCTGATCCAGACTCCACGATTATAAAAAAATAAAAAAACAAATTTAAAGGTGATGCACCAGGTATACATATAAGAAACATCCTCTTAGGATATCTGCATGATGTTATATAGTAGTTAGAGTGTCAATTTGTGAACAAGCTTATGTCGAGCCCTCCAATATTCTGAATTATTGTAATTATGCAATTGAGGTATACACTCATAATCTTAGTAGGTTATGTCATATGTACATGAACCATAGAGGGTCGTCTGGAACAAACTTTCATTTTTTAGATCTAAACTTCATATTAGATTGATTTTATTGTTCATGGATATGGATGCTCGTTATGTGAAGTACTTAAAGTTGCTTGATACATGGTTTATCAATGATTACTGATCAACATATGTTTAATAGGACTTGAATGGCACTGCCACTGTGTATTAAAGCTAATGAGAAAGAATTGGATGTCTATATTATCTTAATGCAGCTTGATACTTTTGAGATGATGTTTTCAGGGTTGCACGAGGTTGGTCTGTGAGGTACAACAAAGTAAAGATGAAGTAACTGTGAAATCTTTTTTTTAGATTGATTGTGCATGTCCTTAAGATTGTAATAGCTTTATTGTATAGCTCTTACTCAATAGTATTTGAATCTTGGAGCTGCTACAGGTTATACCATCTATCTAGAGGTTCATTACGTCACTTGCTTTCTACTATTACCTTGTGAACTCTAAAATTTTATTTGTTCTTCACTCTTTACTTCGGCATATATCTTGGCCTCTTACGTTCGAGATATAACTGCTGATAATCGATATTACTTCTTAATTATACTGGTGTTTTAGAGCTAAGGAGGAGTCTACAAAGTGCGTTAGTCAATATGTGAATATGACATACCATCCATATAGCAGTCATGAATGGATATTTTGTGCCAATATTTATATAAATGATATCCCGTAGTTAGCGTGCAATGCTGTCAATTTGATTCTACGCTAATTTACATTCATTGATTGTTATCATTTAGTGTTTTATTAAGGAAAAAATGCATAGGAAGGTCCAATTTACATACTTTATTATGGCATTCCCTACACATTAGCATTATTTTACATATTACGGAATCTGCTAGCGTAGTCAAATCATATTAGCATGTAAATATCTGCAATTGGCTCTATATTTTTACATGATATACGTCTTTGTAAAATCAAAGATCACTTGAAAATAAAATGTTGGGCCTGTGCTCAGCACATGTCATGGCCGTCACTAGTTTTAAATACTAAAAATTACACAAATACACAACTTATGTTTTCAATATTATAAAAAATTTCAACTCCCTAAATATATTACAAAAATTTCAGCATATACACAGATTGCTATGTATATGTCGGCTATGTTATGTATATTAATAGGGAGAGAGAGTAAAATAATTAAAAAAGTGGGAGAGAGTGTAATTACTTCCAAAAGGGTTGGTATTTATGTTATTTTTACTAAATACTAAAAATTACACAAATACATGCACAACTTAATTTGCTAATCAAGAGAATAAGAATAAACAAATAAATAGTTTATCCAAATTCAGAAAAATGTCAAAAGACAAGGAACAACTTCATTTCATAGCTAAGGAAAAAAAGAATTGACATTAGCAACCATGGTGGGCTTTAGCAAAATTAAGATAAAAAATCCAACATAAATATGTATTTGAGTTAAAATGATGTTTCATTCATATGAACAATCCTTTAGGAACTGATACAACAAAAGCAAAATATATGTTAGTGAAAAATGTGAGATATTTGCTCTCAGTAGCGATATTTCTTGGATTACTAACTTTTTACCCTTCATATGCTCTTAGAGAAATTTCATAACTTGTAATAGAAAATATTCTTGAAGGTGATTTTACGAATGAAGAAAAAGAAAATTTGAGTCACCATCTGTCATATTTTTTTTTCATTATGTAGGATTTTAAAATGACTTTTCATATGACTTATCATCAATTACGAAATAAATAAGCTTACAAATTCTTTAATTACAAGAATTAATGTTTAGCCACTTATTACAATAATATATATATATGTTCATATATATATATATATATGTTCATATATATATATATATATATATGTTCATATACATTGTATATAGGAGAAGAACTTCAGTAGATTCATAAATAGAATAAAATATAAATTAAGTTTTTCACAAAATTATTTCAATCCTAAACGTTTTGGAATTCTGAAATTTCTCTCTGAATCCATACAAATGAAGAATGACGTTATTTATCATCAACTCTTGGTTATTCTAAACATTATTTTTGCAATTCTTAGACTATCCTTGAAGCCTAATGAAGTGGTTAATAAGTGGGTTACTTTTTATTAATTGTTTTATTTATCATTTATTGAAAGGTAAATTTACTACTCCAATTTGATACAAAAATTTGTATATAAATAGTGTTAAGATGAGGGGTAATAATATCGTTCAATATTTAATGGACATTTTAGTAATTCAACTTTTAATATTTTTTTTTATTTCCATTCTTAAAATAGTATAGACATAAACATAGATAGATATAATATGATATATATATATATATATAATCTATAATATATTAAAAGTGTGAACGCCTTTAGAAAGGTAAATTGAACCTTTTGCCCTTCATTAAAAGAGTCCGCTTTAGACAAAATCGTCTTTTGCCCTTTTCCCTACAATTAAATTCTTCAAAATAAATATACTATATTTTTTCAACAATTAAATTCTTCTCAAAATTAATTTGGTTTGTACCTGGTTTCTTTCACCCAAAAAACACCCTAAATTTCCCTATAATTAACCTTTTCCAAATTTAGTTTTCCCCCCATTTTTTTATACGTTTTTTGCCTACTTGTAAAATATACGACCCTTTTTTTCTACTTGGTTTCTTTCAACCCACAAACACTCTAGATTTTTCTACAATTAAATTCGTTCCAAATTTAACTTTTTCTCCTTTTTTTTTAATCCTATATGGTTCCTACTTGTTTTTTTTTCAACCAAAAAATACACGTCTTTTATGCTACTTGGTTTCACCAAAAAATATATCCAAATTTGTCTCTTTGGTTTGTATCTTCTCATTGTTCATCGTTATAAACATTTGCATCTTTCATTGTTCTTCTTCTCATCACAGTTTCAATAATTTTATTTTTAGGTTTTAGTCGTTATATCATCCCTCTCTTTTGTTAATTTAAACACAATATTACTTGTTATGCCAACATAAATTGCTTAGTACAATATTACTTGTTATGCCAACATAGATTACTTAGTTTAATTTAGCTTAATGTATTCGATTAGTTCAGTATATTTTATTTTCTACTGTTCATAGAATTGATACTACCAGGAGTATTGTTAATCAATTTATTCCACTTTTCTAATGCTTTCTGCTGAGTTTGCTTTACCTGCTATTGTGTTCTTTTACTAGAATATATTATAATTTCTATTACTCATAACTAATGTTCTTTATCTACCCACCTACCAACAAGATTCGCATATTCAGGTATAGTTCTTCTCATTTAACAAATTTACCTCTATTATGAAATTATATGTTATTATTGTTCTAACTTCTATTTTCTTAAATATTATTACAATGGAGCCTATCACGGAAGTTGTGGGTATCAACACTTTGAAGGCAAGAGATTGTATCTGGATGATCAAAGTCTTGGTCATCGAAAACGGGTTAACGAAGCCGTTTAAGAATGGAGACGGTTCTCGAAAAATGATTATATTAGTTGATGATGAGGTAATATTATTCTTTCATACCTCGCATTATAAAATAATTCTTTTTAATACAAAGACTATAATATTCGTCTATTAAATTATGTTCTTTTTTTTCAGGGCACCAAAATTAATGGTACACTTTTCAATGAACATATTGAAACGTTTGGACATTCTTTACAATAATTCAAAATTTGCTATATCATAAACGGTCGCATCAGTAGGGTCAATCCTAATTTTCAATCTGTTAATAAGGACATTGAACTTGCATTCGTACCGTTCACTATAGTTCAAGAATGTCAAGGCCCTTTTTCTACATTATCTTTTTCTAAGAATTTTATTCCATTCGAAGATGAAAGATTGCATACCAAAGAAACAATAGTAGGTGATTCCTTTAACTTTCATTAGCTAATTAGTATTGTCATAAATTCAACTTACTGTTATTTATCTAATCATACATGCTTAATATTTTTTTTCATATATATTTGGAATCTTCGTGAGTTCTAAGCTCTTTACAAAAGGCACAACCCAAAGAGAAATAGTACTTATGAATGAAGAGTAAGTTAACCTTAATTCTTTTACGAGAAAGTGTTTGTTTAATACATAAACTGTCCTATTAATTTAATAATTTACTCTTATTTTCTTTAATTGAAAAATAAAGACGTGATCGAAAAACTATCACATTATAGAGTGAATTCTCCAAAATAGATGATGTGTTGCTAGAAAAGTTATTTGCAGAAAATTCTGTCGTGTCATTTTGTGATTTAAGGACTATATTATATCAAGGTACTATATTAGCAACTACATCATTTACAATAAATACTGTGTTATTTTTTGCACCTAACATATTATGTTGCAGGAAATTTTGGGTTATTTTCTACCTATATTAGTAGTATGTGGGTAGACCCCATATTTGAAAAAGCAACTTCTCTCAAAGAATGGTAATATGTGTCTTCATATTCATGCAAACAAATTATAATAGACTATTTTTCTTATAATACACTAAGTAACAAACATGTAGGTCTGTTTCCCAGAACAAAACTCATAATGATATTACTTTACTACCAAATAAATAAATTAAAATGGCCAAAGAAATGACAATTGGTGAAATTGCAGATTGTTTATCTTGTGATAAATAGGTACTATTTTCATCTACAACAATTTAGTATTTTGTTTTTACATTAGTATGACGCCTAACTTTTTTTTCCTTTTCTGTAGGTGAAGTATGGTAAATTTACTGTAACTATCGCTTCTATAGTGAATAGTGATGAACCCTACTATGATTCTTGCACTAATTGCTATAAAAAGGTGAAAATCTATGATAACATTGCAAAATGTCCTGGCTGTCCTACCAAAAAAATTACTTATGAAGACAGATAACACACATAAAAACCATCAAATTACTTTTAGTCATTTGAAAATTCAAAAAATAAGATAAATATCCTTTTTCCACTGACTTCACAGATTTCTTCTAAAATTTAATGTATTTGCTGGGGATGAACGTTGTTCTTTTACATTGTTTGAGGCTGCAAAATACTTGGTTGGTTGCGATGTTACAACATATAAGCAATCAATATTGGAAAAGATCATATTACATTGTTCTTTAACACTTATCAATCACTAAAATAATCTGCTTTATTTTGAAGTCAACGAATTATCCCCTTCTAATTAATACATTCTTTTCATTGATACAGAAAGAGGAATCCTTATTTTATCGTAACTTGATGCTAAGTGTTAAGAAAGTTTGCACATTTCTTATCAAAATTGATGCAAAAAGTGAAAGAGATCGAGCAGGCAGACGCTTCATTGCAAAAGAAGTCCAAGAAGTTAAAGAGATTGCTACAATTGACATAGTAGATGAAGACGTCAACTCAGAAAACTCAGTCAACGGGACCAGAAAAAATGAAAACACTAATGATACAATGTCTCATAAAAGAATCAAACTAGAAAAGGATTAGTCGTGTTTTGTTCTCTAGGAATAGGTTAATATTTTTTCAATCTAGATAGTTAATAATTGTTAAGGTTAAGCACGAATAGTTTAGGCGTAGGAAGTTATTCATTCTTTGTGTTTTTTTTCTATTCTAAACATTAAGCAAATTCTGTTGGCATAACAAATAATATTGATTATTACATCTTTGTCTAACTTGATCTAGCTATACAATATTTATTTTGAATTACTTATAATATATTTTTAATAGCTTATTTTATATCGCAAGTTATTATTCATTAAGCACATGGCACAAGGTAGCTTTTAAAATTATGATACAGAATACTTTAATTTATTTTTTATCACTTTAAATAATTATATTATTTTTTCTATATAGATCAAGTAAAAGTTAATAAAGTTATTCGAATGCATAAGAAATATATTGCTGCAATTACAACAAATTTAAATGCTGCAATCAATAATTCCAATGAACAAGAAGATTCAGGTACCCGCTTTAAATTTAAATATTTAGACTTAGCTCTCTACGAACAACAATAAATTCACTCCTTTACAAAATAAAAACACATTTACCAATAATAAAAAATTAACTAGATGTTCATTACTAACCTCAAAGAAGGTAAATATGAGAATCCTTTCAGTGTAGAGATTTCGTTCTTGCTAGTAGGTAAGACCTGCAAAAAATATGTAATATAGGTTCTTACCATACAAGCAGCGTGAAGTAACAAAATATGAAAATCAGAGAATTACCTATAGCTGAGGTTGGCTGACCATTGAAAGAAACTTTAACTTATTCTGAGCAATAGATAGGAACTGAAATTTAACAGCCTAGTAAAAAAACAATAAGCTGACTTTTTTTCCTCTCTCGAACAATTAAGAAAATACAATAAGCTAGAGTAGGCATTGAACATGGAGAGTGAAAACTATTGTGAGTATGAAAACTATTGTAACTCACTTCTAAGTTGTAAAGCTCTAGAAAACTTATATCTTTGGAAGCGCAACTGAAAATAGTATCAAGTTTGTCCATCCTCTTCTATGAGATGGGATAAATTAGTCTCACGATTATAAGCATAGGACTATAATGTTGGGATAACTTGGTTCTTAGAACCAAACGACTCTTATATTCTTGCAGTTGACTTGTGTTTTTAAATACACTTAACAGTAACTTCAACTATGGGTAAGAGGAAGGCAAAGCTAGAGTAGGCATTGAACATGGAGAGTGAAAACTGTTGTGAGTATGAAAACTGTTGTAACTCACTTCTAAGTTGTAAAGATCTAGAAGACTTATTTCTTTAGAAGCGCAACTGAAAATAGTATCAAGTTTGTCCATCCTCTTCTATGAAATGGCTTTGATTTTGCCTTTCTCTTACCCACAGCTGAAGTTACTTTTAAGTGTATTTAAAAACACAGGCCAGCTGCAAGAATGTAGGAGTCGTTTGGTTTAAAGAACCAAGTTATCCCAACATTATAGTCCTATGCTTATAATCGTGAGACTAATTTATCCCATCTCATAGGTGGAAAAAAATAATATTAAGCTTAAGGTATAAATTTATCCTAGAATTAGTTGTATTTTCAAACAAATAAAGTATAAATTTAATCATGAAATACTTCACCTTATTCCATGAACCAAAGAACCCATCGCTGATCAGTACACTGATAGAAGAATAAAATTTAACAGTTAGCACTGATCAGTTTTCAAACACCAGAAATAGAGCAAATATAATTAGCAAAAGTACATTGAATCAGGAAAGTAGGAGGAGAGAATTACTTTCTGTAATATGCTGATACTTTTAGCCAAAGATAACATTTTCTGTTCAGTATTAGAATTTTGAAAGCTTACATGTTTTGCTAACCAAAATCTATTAGCTTGACAATGCCAGATGCATCTACAAGTAAATTTGCTCCCTTAATGTCCCTACTCAGAAAAAGTCATTGAAACCAACCATTAGACTAATCATCACTATCAACGAAAAGTTTTCTTAGAAAATAATTCTAAAAGAAAATAGTTTCTTCTATGCTTATAACAAGAATTGCAAATCGGACTCGGAGGCTTTGGTGGTTCCATTAATAAATCTTTAAATCAAGTGACATATTCCACTCGGTGTAACTAGTATCTACCTGTGTATTATCTTAGTTCTATGCAAGTAAGCCAACCCTGATACAATATGCCTGGTTTGAGCTTCAGTTGTCAACATAAAGCTTGGAAACATTTGAGTTATTTCCCTGGAATGTAAAAAATAAGTTCCATCTTCTATAGCCCAACAACAACAATCCCAGTGTGATCCCACAAGCAGGATACAAAATCTCAAGTTACAATAGTACCTGTCAATCTCTAACTCAGTCCATATTTAAATAATAGCTTCTCTGATAACAATAGATTAACTGTTTTATAGGTTTATTCATGTCAAAGTTGAAGCAAGTAACTATAAAGCTATTTGTTCTGATGTTTTATCGGACATTCAGTAAACAACCAAAGCAAAATATGTCTGAAGCCATTAAAAGTACAAGGTTGATAACTTATGTTAGTAATATCACTCCGAGTACATCTACTATGAACTTTGCCAGCTGAATTTAAACTTTTTAGTCTAGCAACCCAAATCTCTGCTTTAATCTGATTATTGCAGATTTTCAAAATGCAAAATGATAACATATTTATTAGATGCCTTCAAATTTGAATCAAACTGAATGTAGTGTTTACTTCTTTTTAAAGGTAATAAAAGGATTGAGTCCATACAAGATGTAGCTATTGAAGAAACAAGACCAATAAAAAGACGCAAAATATATTGGTTCCTAAAGGCTCTATCGCAAAGGTGTGAAATTGAAGGTAATGCAATACTATTTTATTAATTAAAGTTACTTACATTCTATTTGTGCTAGTTTTATTGTTTATTAACATTTCTAATGTTTTACACAATAAATTTAGGTGAAATTGACTACATACCATTAATATCATCTATTCAAAAGTTGGAAAATATTCCTGAATGCACTGATTGTCTTGCTATGATATTTCAACATGAGACTCCAACATTTTGTTGCGATAGTGGATCAATAAAACTTGCAAATACTGCAGTTCCAACTCAATTATACGATTTGTTCTTCTCTAAATCTAAAGTAGCAGAAGAATTTTGCAGACACATTAGAGCATATAATAACATATTTGAATTTACGTCTTTTGGTGTTAAACTTGAAAATGATCTGGCATCTTCACGAAAAATAGTTTACACATTTCGAGCAAAGGGTCAAATATATCATGATCTCTCCTCATTACTATCCTATGATAATAATCCATGCTATTTTCAGATGTACTTTTTTAACATAAAAAATGAGTCACGCAATAAAATTTCAAAAGTCAAAGAAGCCAATTTATCTGAGGAAGTTGTCGCAATAATTAAACAAATAATGGATGGCAATCCTTATGCACAATTATTTTGCCAGCTAAAGGATCATTCAAACTGTAAGGATTTAGAAATTTGAATTGCTTCCACTGCTAAACTAGATCAATGTGTTTATAACAACCCATCAGTAGATCAAGTTGCTGCAATTTGGATAAACGGCAACAACCCCAATGTACCATTTGATAGAGAGATTATTGTTCATGAACATTCAGGTAATATTCATAGAGTTAAACATTATTACAAATGTTATGACCCACTCCAGTATCCTTTGCTTTTTCTAAGTGGTGAACTAGGCTGGCACTAAGGAATACGAAAATAACATAAAAAAAGTAAAGGTAAGCATGGAACTGAAGTTGCAGGCCTCAACTAGAACAACCCTACATTTGTGTCCGTTGATTAGGTGTTTGACAACGAGGAACAAGGTAAATTTTTGAAACAAAATCTCTTAGAATTGTGTACTTACAACTCTCATATCAATATGTTTAAAAATATTTTGCAGGTGTACAATGTGGAGCTAAAAATTATGTCTCTTGTAGAGAGTACTATTGTTATAAGCTACAAATACGTAGCGGAGAAAACACAATAATACTATTATGTGGACGATTATTTCAACAATTTGTTTTTGACATGTACATCAAGCTAGAAACTACTCGACTTGAATATTTTAGGTTTGAGCAATCAAATTTTAGAAGGGAAATATTGCAAGGTATAGTTGATAGTATTATGGCTAGAGAAAGCAGAGGCATGAAAGTTGGTCAAAGAATAATAATTCCTGCATCATTTGTCGAAGGTCCTAGGGACATGCATCGTGGATATATGGATGCAATGGCTTTGGTTCAACATTTTGGAAAATCAAATTTTTTTATCACAATGACATGTAATTCCAATTGGCCAGAGATCCAAGAAAATTTGATAGAAGGACAACTTGCTCAAGACAGACCGGACTTGGTGACTAGAGTTTTCAGATCAAAGTTACAAGATTTAAAAGATCAAATCTTCAAGAAAATATATTTGGACCTGTTGCAGCATATGTTTATGTGATTGACTTCCATAAAATAGGCCTACCACACAATCATCTTTTATTAATACTAGAACAAGGATACAAGTTAACATCACCAGATGATTATGAAAAGTTTATTTCTGCTGAACTTCCTGACAAAGAAGAATTTCCCATTTTGCATGACTTGGTTATCAAACATATGATGCATTGCCCGTGCGGAAAAAATATCCAACAAATTCATACATGAGAGATGGTCAATGCAAGAGTCATATCCTCGACCATTTAGTAATAAATCAATACAAGGAAATGATAGCTATCCTATTTACAAGAGGCAAAATGATGGAAAAAAATAAAAAGTTTGAGACATGACAATGAATAATCAATGGGTTGTTCCATATAATTCTTATTGACTGAGTAGATATAATTGTCATATCAATGTTGAGTCTTGTGCAGGGGTAAAAACAATAAAGTATCTTTACAAGTATATATATAAAGGACATGATAGATACGTTGTTTATATCGAATCAGATGATGGAGAAAAAGTCGTTGATGAAATTAAGAGTTTCCAGGATCCACATTGGGTTGCTACACCAGAACCACTATGGAGAATTTATGAACTTGAACTTAGTGAAATGCAGCCTCTGGTCATTAACCTTCAACTAAATCTTCCAAATAAACAAACAGGTAAACAATTAGGCTTCCTTGAGTGTAACACCCCGAGTCTGTACCCTGGATGCTACACGGTGCTCATAATCCCAAAGGTCCACAAGCTAACCCATGACTGATACCTACTGCAATAACTGAATAATAATATTGTAGTATGCAGAAATTAGGCAGAAAACATGCCATAAGGTTCAATACTATAATAAAACTGATTACGGTATAACAAATACCAAATCTGATACATCTGTCTGAAAATACTCTAGCCTGAAAAGCCTCTATTGTCTAAATCATGGAGTTGATGGGACAATCCCCTAACTAACTCAAACTACTAAAAACAGTACTGATAAACCAAAATACTGAAGAAATAATCATGTTCTCAAACTATGAGGACTCACCACTAACTCTGACTGCTTAAGATTTAAACTGCTAAGGGTACTCGGGAGCTCGTGCGTCTGAATCTATGATATAAAACATCATAGCTCAAGAGAAAAGTATGCGTCAGTACTTTGAATGTACTGGTATGCTAAGTGCGATAGGCTGAAATACATGGGTTCATATATATAAACAATACTGAATAAATGACATGGAATATAACTGAATGAGAGTATATACGTGAATACGTAAACTGCAACTGAGATCGTGATAACACTGGAATACAAAATCTGAATAGGAATTAACTAATATCTGAGCCTACTGATACTGAATTACTGATAGCTGAGTGACTGTATCTAACAGTCTTGATTCTGTAGAACTATACTGAGTTTCATTCTGAGTTGAGTGACTGTATCTGTCAGTCCTAATTTTCTGTAGAACTGAACTGAGTTCTATACTGGACTATGAGAAGTAATTATCTAACTGACATGCCCTTCTCTGAGCTGATTGGGGTCCAACCTGTAACCCCAGTTGGATGAGTGTCAGTACCGTGCCATAGGTAAAGATAAGCTGAGTCACCCTTATCGGGAAGATGCTCTGAACGAGAATAGTGGTACCCTCAACTGGAAGGTAGACCACATCATCAACCCTCAACTAGCAGGTTGATGTCTCAACCTACGCTAGCTACGTAGTTCTAGAACACAAGGACTTCTTCTAAGGATCACACCCTCTACTGGCATGTGACTCCCCAACCGTGGGTTCACTCGGTGCTGAATCCTACTCCCAACTGAATAGACACTGGACTGGATTCTAGACTGTTCTAGGCTGGACTGAACTGTTCTGATCATACTATATAACTGAACTGAATAGAGTTTACTATATTTTGCGGACTGACAGAATACTACTGAATTCTATTAACTAATTGAGTACTACTGAGGCCTGAACTAGATACTCTGATTGATTTTTGAATACTATTGAATTTTCTTGAGTTCTATAACTAACTGAATTCTATCGATCGTGTAATACCCAGTACTTTTCCTAGATAATTTCATCTCAAGAATATCTAGTATTATCTTCTAAATTGAATGGTGGTTATTCTATGAGGAATTTTCAAGATTTTCACTTTTTATCATGTGGAAAATTCAATAAGCTTTCCATCGATATAAGATTCTCCCAAATCCAATAACCGGGTCAGAAGTTACGACTATTTCAAGTTCTAATCATAAAACAACGCCATATTAGTCAGTGGCGCACCGTGCCACAAGAGAAAATGGCTTTTGGCAAATTCTAGTAGTGGTTTGCGACTATGGCGCGTCGCGCCAGGGCCAAAATTCAGAATTATCCTTTTCCAGTGTCTTAGCGTAATTTTCTCTACATCGCGTCAAAGTTCCAGGTCGCAAAAGAAGGGGCATCGTGATGGCTCTGCATCGCGCCATCCCTCGTTTCCCAATTGTCATTTTCCAATGACACGGCGCGATAGCAATGCGTCGCGCCAGGGGTTCAATTTGGGAAAATTTTATTGAAATTAAATGATGCGTCTAGAGTTAAAAGGGTCAACTTCCTACCCCTATTTAAGCCCTTTGACACGTGATTCAACCACTTTTCATCCAAAATACACTCTCTTATCTCAAAAAACTCTCAAGAACAAGCTAGGGTTTTCATAGAAAATCTAATTTCAAGAAAGTTTCTCCGTCAATTTTCACGAAATCACGAACTAAGGTATGCGCAGTGTTCATTCATGGACTCCTTTCATCTATGAAGCCCAAGAATCTCCTTTCTAAGTTTAAGTTTATGGATTTCTTTATGAATTTCATGTTGGGTTTATTTTGTTTATGTTGAGAATGATCAATTGAATTCAAATCCATGTTGGGTGATCAATTTTATGTGGAATTGATTTGTATAGATGTACATTCATATGAACCTATGAATAAACCCTAGGATGATGAAATTAGAGATGAATCATGATGATTAATTATTGTATAATGTTGTCTACATGTGCTATGCCTACCATATGTTTGCTTAAATGCCTAGATGAAGGAACAATGCCCAACTAGTATGATATCATGAAATCCCCATGTATGTACAAGTTATGCCTATCACATGATTTGATGGAATGCTTCTATAAATGTATTATAGATTATGATGTTAGTTATATGTTCAAGTAAGTTATGCTTGGTCAGATTTCCTTCTATCGAGTCATGGGGGTACTCGTACCCGAAACATTAGTTGTGTGCCTAGAGCTATGTCATGTTTTCACGATACTCTCAGTCAAGCTATGATCCTTAGACTTCAGACAGTCTTATGACTGAGGAAATCTCCATGATCTCATGACCTTAGTTAGCTGTCAACTATCATTAGTATTCCATCAGTCAACGAAAATTTAGGAATTCAACTCATGTTTAGTTCAGTAAATCATGTTCAGTTTCCATTTAAATAGGAGTAGAAATTAGTACCGAGTGAACCCAAGGATGGGGACACACACTATCAGATGAGGGTGTGATCCTTAGCAGTCATACATGCATTCCAAAACTATGTAGACAACATAGGTTTCGACATCAACACTATCGATGAAGGTTGATGAGGTGGATAAGCACTGTCAGATAAGGGCCCCACTGTTCTCGTACAAGGGATACTATCAGATGAGGGTCACCCACAGCTTGTTCTTATCGGTGGTTCGATATTGACACTCTTCCAATTAGGGTTACAAATTGGACCCCAACTCAGCCATAATGGCATATCAGGGGCATGTCGGTTAGATAACTACTTCCCACAGTTTCATGTTACAAAATTAGGACTGTTAGATACAGTCAACTCAGATATAGTACGGAACTTAGATAGTTCCATCAAATTTAGGACTGTCAGATACAGTCACTCATGTTATCAGTTATATTTAGATTCAGTAATCATGTTATCACAGTATTAGTGTCAGTTGTTATGTCTCATGCATGTATTCTCACGTTCATAATATTTAGTCAGTTATTATTATTGTTCATGCGTATGAACCCTATGCATTTAGCCTACCTCACATGCATACAAGTACATTCAAAGTACTGACGCATTTGTGCTATGGTGTCTTATACCATAGGTTCAGAGACACGAGCTTTAGAGCAATAGTAGATTCCAAATATCAGCAGACAGAGTTAGAAGTGAGTCCTAATTTTTCGAGGACATGATTATTTCCCTATTATATCATTAGTCAGTTTATTAGTTGGAGTTAGTTGGGGACATGTCCCATCAACTCCTTACTCAGATAGTTCAGTCAGTTAGAGACTTTCTAGACTATCATATTTCAGACTTCAGTATGTTCAATTTTGTTTTGGGTATTCTATTACCCCACACAGATGTTATATCATTCATACCATATTCAATATTGAACCTTATGGCCTTTCAGTTCATGTTTCTGTATTATAAAGTATTTTATGCAGTATACAACTACAGATATCAGTCATGGGTTAACTTATGGTATTTCAGGGTCATGAGCACCGTGTAGCATTTCGGGTACCAGATTTGGGGTGCTACAAACTTGGTATCAGAGCCTAAGGTTCAATAGAGTCCTAGGAAGTCTGAAAGCTGCATCTAGTAGAGTCTTGTACATGGGTGTGTTGCGTGCCACATTTATGTGCAAGAGGCTAGAAGATGTTTTAGGAATAGTTTCCCTTCTTTCGGTATTCATGTCGTGGCAGTGAGCATAATCTCGAGTCAATCTCTCAGTCTAATCTATTTCCCCTTTTCTTCTAAAGAACATGCCTCCTAAAATAAGAAATGGAAATTCGTCAGCCCCTCAACCGAAGATCCTTTGGGTGATCATGTTTCTCATATGGAGTTCAGGGCCACATTCACTACTCTTGCTCAGTCAGTTGCTGCTCAAAATGAATGGCCAGTTATTATTTCATCTAACCCAGTGTCCAACTCAGCCGCAGCTAGGATTCGGGACTTTACCTGAATGAATCCTCTATTCTTCCTCGAGTCTAAGGTAGATAAGGACCCTTAAGAATTCATTGATTAGGTTTAAAAGGTGACAGACATCATGGGGTGACTACTGTTGAGAGTGATGAGCAAGCTGTATATCAGTTGTAGGATATGGCTCACACTTGGTTCAAACAGTGAAAGTCAGAGAGGTCAGATGATGCAGGTCCTATAGAGTGGGAGGAGTTTATCACTGCATTCTTAGATAGATCCTTTCCCCAAGATCTTAGAGAGGCTAAGGTGATAGAATTCATCAACCTCAGGTAGGGAAATATGATGGTAAAAGAGTATTCTCTCAAGTTTACTCAATCAGCCAGATATGCCCATCATGTAGTTGCAGATAGCAGAGCCAAGATGAGTAAGTTCGCTTCAGGGGTAAATGATAGTGTGGTAAATGAGTACAGATCTGCCATGCTAAATAGTGACATGACTTTAACTAGGCTTATGACTCATGCTCAGCAGATAGAGGAACAGAAGATTAAGCAGAGGAAGAAGAAGAAGAAGAGAGCGAAGACAGGTAGTTTCAACTTTGCTCAACCTAAATCAGAAAGAGGAAACCGTTCCCAGTTTCATCCTAAGTCATCAGTTCCAGCCCCTTCTTCAGCCAGTTCTCCAGTTCCTAAGTTCAGGGAGGGTAACAGAAATAGAGCGCCAGGATCTAAGTCTCAAGGCAGTGTTAGCAATGCCTGAACTAATCCCCTTTGTCAGACTTGTGGTAAGAACCACAAGGGTGCTTGCAGAGATGGTAGCAATGTCTGTTTCGGTTGTGGAAATCCAGGATACAGAGTTAGAGACTGCCCTCAGTCAGGTTATCAGAGTCATCTCTACTCCTCAGCTTAGTTCAGTCATCCGAATCAGCAGGGTGCCACCACCAGTGCTACTAGTGGGCAACACCCAAATTGTTTCAATGCTCTTCAGTCCCGACAGGATTAGGAAAATTCTCCTGATGTAGTTACTGGTACATTACAGTTCTTTCATGTACATGTATACGCTTTGCTAGATCCAGTATCTTCTTTGTCTTTTGTTACTCCCTAAATAGCAGGCGATTTCAAAATCAGTCCCGAAATCGTAGCAAAGCCCTTTTCAGTCTCTATCCCATGGGTAAAACCATCATAGCCCGATGGGTATACAGGGACCGCCCGATTATGATATTTCAGAAAGTTAGATTAGTCAAATTAGAGATGACTGATTTTGAAGTCATTCTTGGCATGGATTGGCTTCATTCCTGCTATGCCACAGTCGATTGTAGAAACATAATAGTCTAGTTTTAGTTTTTGAATGAACCCGTCCTTGAGTGGAAGGGTAGTACTTCAGTGTTTAGAGGTCAGTTTGTTTCCCACCTTCGGGCATGGAAAATGATATCTAAAGAATGTGTCTATCATCTTGTTCGAGTTAAGGACACTAATCCCAAAACTCCCAGCCTTGAATCAATTCCAGTTGTAGGTGAATATTCAGATGTCTTTCCCGAAGATCTTCTAAGAATTCCTCCCGAAAGGGAAATAGACTTTGGCATTGATCTTCTTCCAGATACTCAGCCTATATCCATTCCTCCATATAGAATGGCACCAACAGAACTCAGAGAAATGAAAGAAAAATTGAAGGATCTCTTAGATAAGGGATTCATTAAGCCCAGTGTTTCCCCGTGGGGAGCTCTAATATTATTCATGGCAAGAAAGATGGTTTTCTTAGGATGTGTATAGAATACCATCAACTCAATAAGGTCACAGTCAAGAACAAGTATCCTCTTCCCAGAATCGATGACTTATTTGATTCACTTCAGGGTGCCAGTTATTTCTCTAAGATAGACCTCAGATCTGGCTATAATCAGCTCAAAGTTAGATAATGTGACATTCCAAAAATAGCTTTTCGTACTCGGTATGGTCACTTCAAATTCCTAGTCATGTTATTTGGTCTTACAAATGCCCCAGCCACTTTTATAGACTTGATGAACCTTGTGTTCAAGCAGTACTTGGATATGTTCGTCATAGTCTTCATAGATAATATCCTGGTCTATTTCCGCAGTGAGCGCGATCATGCAGACCATCTCAAAATAGTACTTCAGACTCTCATAGATCATCAGTTATTTGCCAAATTCAGTAAGTGTGAATTTTAGCTAAGGTCAGTAGCATTTCTTGGTCACATCGTTTCCGGTGATGGCATTAGAGTAGATCCTCAAAATATCAAAGTAGTAAGAAATTGGCCTCACCCTATCTCTCTATCAGATATTAGGAGTTTCTTGGGTTTGGCTGGCTATTACAGATGGTTTATTGAGGGATTTTCTTCTATTACATCCCCTATGTCTAGATTGCCTCAGAAAAAAGTCAAGTTTCAGTGGTCAGATCTTTGCGAGAAGAGTTTTTAGGAGTTGAAGACTCGACTCACCTCAGCTCCAGTCTTAGCTCTCCTAGATGGTTCAGATGGGTTCATAGTGTATTGTGATGCATCTAGAGTGGGTTTAGGTTTTGTCCTCATGCAACATAGTAAGGTTATAGCCTACGTCTCTAGATATCTTAAGCCCCATGAGAGGAATTATCCTACTCATGATCTTGAGTTAGCAGCCGTAGTCTTTGCCTTGAAGATTTGGAGGCATTATCTCTACGGAGTTCATGTAGATGTGTTCACAGATAATAAAATTCTTCAATATGTCTTTTCTAAGAAATATCTCAATCTTTATTAGAGAAGGTGGTTAGATCTCTTGAAAAATTATGACATGAGTGTCCTTTATCATTCGGGCAAGGCCAACGTAGTGGCCGATGCTCTCAGTAGACTGTCTATAGGTAGTATTGCTTATTTGGATGACAGTAAGAAGAAGTTAGCTAAGGAAGTCCATTATCTTTCCAGAATAGGTGTTCTCTTAGTCGATACAGATGAGGGTGATATATGGGTTCAGAGTAGTTCAAAATCATCTCTAATTTCTAAGGTGAAAGAAAAGGAAGATAGAGATCCCATCCTTGTCAAGTTGAAAAAGTCAGTTCAGGATAAAAAAGTAGAGGTTTTATCCCAAGAGGGAGATAATGTTTTGCGTTGTCAGGGTCTTCTCTGTGTTCCAGGTGTAGATGAATTAAGGCAGCAAATTCTTGTAGAAGCGCATGGTGCACGCTACTCTACTCATCCAGGGGCCATAAAGATGTACCATGACTTATGGGAAGTCTATTGGTGGAGTAGGATAAAGAGAGATATTACAGAGTTTATGGCTAAGTGCTCTACATGTCAGCAGGTTAAGATAGAGCATCAAAAGCCTAGTGAGTACATGCAGGAGTTCAGTATTCCTACTTGGAAGTGAGAAGTTGTGAACATGGACTTCATGATTGGTTTGCCTCGAACTCATCATCAACATGATTCAGTATGGGTCATTGTAGATAGAATGACCAAATTATCTCATTTTCTTCCAGTTCATACCTCTTATTCAGTTGAGGATTACTCCAAACTCTACATCAGGGAGTTGGTCAGATTGTATGGTGTTCCGCTATCTATTATCGTAAACAAAGGTACCCAGTTTACCTCTTATTTTTGGAAAGCATTCTAAAGGGGTCTGGGTACCCAAGTTCATCTTAGTACAACTTTTTATCCTCAGATAGATAGTTAAGCAGAATGGAACATTTAGATGTTAGAAGATATTCTAAGGGCGTGTGCAATCGATTTCAAGGGAAGTTGGGATGAACACTTACCTTTGATTGAGTTTGCATACAACAACAACTATCATTCCAGTATTTAGATGGCTCTATTTGAAGATCTCTATGGTAGGAGATGTAGGTCTCTAATTGGTTGGTTCAAAGTTAGTGAGACCTCAGTCATAGGTCTTGACTTGGTAGTCGACGCCTTAGAAAAAGTCCAGTTGATTAGAGAAAGACTCCGGGCTGCTCAGAGCCGACAGAAGTCTTATGCAGATGTTCATAGAAAAGATCTCAAGTTTGAGATTGGTGACTATGTCTATCTAAAGATCTCTCCCATGAAGGGAGTGAAGTGGTTCGACAAGAAAAGAAAACTCAGTCCCCAATATATCGGTCCCTTCAAGATTCTCAGTCGATTCGGCAAGGTAGCTTATGAGCTTGAATTGCCTTCAGATCTAGCCTCAGTTCATCCAGTCTTTCATGTCTCTTTGCTCAAGAAGTGCATAGGTGACCCATTAGTTGTAGTCCCTATTTAGAGAATTGATGTTTAGAACACTCTCTCTTATTAAGAGATTCCAGTCAAAATCTTAGACTATCAGACTCGTAGATTGAGGAACAAAGAAGTCCCTGTAGTTAAGGTTCTTTGGTAAAATCAGTTCGTCGAGGGAGCTACTTGGGAAGCAGAGGCAGACATGCGTACCAAGTATCCTCACCTCTTCTTCGCCAACTCAGATCAACCTCAAGGTAACAGTTCTCCTTAAGCTTACTCAGTTTCATGTTTGATGTTCATCATAAACTTGGTATGCAGCTTCATGCTCATGTTCCTATTAGAAACTTGGTATCAAGTACCATTGCATATTCAGTCATGCATGCATGTATCATTTCAGTTATGTAATTATACATCAGACATGCATTCTCATTGTGACAAACTTAGTTCTCCAGAACAATCAGTCAGGCATTTATGAATCAGTTACACATGCATCAGATATGCATGTTCAGTATTATATGTTTAGCTTGTCAGTCATGGAAGTTATGAGATCATGTTCCAGTTATTCATGTTCAATATGTACGTCAGTTGTCTTTTCTCCCCTCCAGTCAGCTCATTCGACAATGAATGTTCTCAAGGGGGAGACATTGTAATACCCCATACTTTTTCTAGCTAATTTCATCTCAAGAATGTCTAGTATTAGATTCTAAATTGAATGATGGTTATTCTATTAGGAATTTTCAAGATTTTTACTTTTTTCATGTGGGAAATTCAATAAGCTTTCCATCGATATAAGATTTGCCCAAATCTGATAACCGGGTCAGAAGTTATGACTATTTCAAGTTCCCATCGTAAAATAGCACCATATTAGTCAGTGGCGTGCAGCGCCACAAGAGAAAATGGCATTTGGAAAATTCCAGTAGGGGTCCACGACTATGGCACATCGCGCCAGGGCCCAAATTCAGAATTGTCCCTTTTCAGTGGCTTAGAGCGATTTCCTCTGCGTCGCGCCAAAGTTCTAGGTCGCAAAAGAAGGGGCAACGTAATGGATCCATATCGCGCCATCCCTCAGTTTTCCAATTGTCAAATTCCAGTGACATGGTGTGATAGCGTCGCGTCTCTCCAGGGGTTCAGTTCGGAAATTTTTTACTGAAATTAAATGACGCATCCAGGGTTAAAAGGGTCAATTTTCCACCCCTATTTAAGCCCTTTAACACGTGATTCAACCATTTTTCATCCAAAATACACTCTCTTCTCTTAAAAACCTCTCAATAACAAGCTAGGGTTTTCATAGAAGATCCAATTCCAATAAAGTTTCTCCATCAATCTTCATGAAATCATGAACTAAGGTATGCGTAGTGTTTATTCATGAACTCCTTTCGTCTATGATGACCAAGAATATCCTTTCTAAGTTTAAGTTTATGGATTTCTTTATGAATTTCATGTTGGGTTTGTTTTGTTTATGTTGAGAATGATCAATTGAATTCAAATCCATGTTGGGTGATCAATTTTATGTGGAATTAATTTGTATAGATGTGCATTCATGTGAACCTATGAATAAACCCTAGGATGATGAAATTAGAGATGAATCATGATGATTAATTGTTGTATAATGTTGTCTACATGTTCTATGCCTACCATGTATTTGATTAAATGCCTAGATGAAGGAACAATACCCAACTAGTATGATATCATGAAATCCCCATGTATGTACAAGTTATGCCTATCACATGTTTTGATGGAATGCTTCTATAAATGTATTATGGATTATGATGTTAGTTATATGTTCAAGTAAGTTATGCTTGGTCAGTTTTCCTTCCATCGAGTCCTGGGGGTATTCATACTTGAAATATTAGCTGTGTTCCTAGAGCCATGTCATGTTTTCACAATACTCTCAGTCAAGCTATGATCCTTAGACTTCAGACAGTCTTATGACTCAGGAAATCTCCATGATCCCATGAACTCAGTTAGTTGTCAAATATCAGTAGTATTCCGTCAGTCAACAGAAATTTAGAAATTTAGCTCATGTTCAGTTCAGTAAATTATGTTCGGTGTCCATTAGGATGGGAGTAGAAATTAGCACCGAGTGAACCCAAGGATAGGGACACACACTATCAGATGAGGGTGTGATCCTTAGCAGTCATCCTTACATTCTAGAACTAGCCAGTAAAAGTTGAGACATCAACACTGCCGATGAGGGTTGATAAGGTGGATAAGCACTGTCAGATAAGGGCCCCACCATTCTCGTACATGGGACACTATCAGATGAGAGTCACCCACAGCTTGTCCTTACCGATTGTGCGGTATTGACACCCTTCCAACTTAGGTTACAGATTGGACCCCAACTCAGCCATAATGGTGTATAAGGGGCATATCGGTTAGATAACTACTTCACATAGTTTCATATTACAGAATTAGGACTATCAGATACAGTCAACTCAGATACAGTATGGAACTCAAATAGTTCCATCAGATTTAGGACTGTTAGATATAGTCACTCATGTTATCAGTTATATTCAGATTCAGTAATCATGTTATCACAGTAGTAGTGTCAGTCTTTATGTCTCATGCATTATTCTCATGTTCATGATAGTTAGTCAGTTATTATTATTGTTCATGCATATGAACCTCATGCATTCTACCTACCTCACATACATACTAGTACATTCAAAGTACTGACGCATTTGTGTTATGGTGTCTTATACCATAGGTTCAGAGACACGAGCTCCATAGCAACAGTAAATTCCAGATATCCGAAGACAGAGTTAGAAGTGAGTCCTCATCTTTTGAGGACATAATTATTTCCCTATTATCTCATTAGTCAGTTTATTAGTTGGAGTTAGTTGGGGACTTGTCCTATCAACTCCTTACTCAGACAGTTCAGTCAGTTAGAGGCTTTCTAGACTATCATATTTCGGACTTCAGTATGTTCAGTTTTGTTTTGGGTATTCTATTACCCCACACAGATGTTATATCATTAAGACCATGTTTAGTATTGAACCTTATGGACTTTCAGTTCATGTTTTCACATTATAAAGTATTTTATGCAGTATACAGGTACAGATATCAGTCATGGGTTAGCTTATGGTCCTTCGGGGTCATGAGCACCGTGTAGCATTCTGGGTACCAGATTCGAGGCGTTACAAATCATGACATGACTAATACTACCCTGTGACTGACCATGGCTCTGGGTAAACAACTAAATTATCGGGTATTGAATACCCCCAGTATTTGATAGCATAAATTATACGACATGGCATAATCTTGAACCATGATAGCCAAGTACTTGGTCATCGTACATTCGTTTGGGACATTCTAGCAAACACTTGCATGACATAAACTTGAATATATGCTGACATGATATAATTTCACTATTCAACTCACATAAATAATTCATCAAACACTTGAAGGAAATAACCTATGCACATTACACTAAAACAATATGTAAGCATCATAGTTCAATTCCACATTTACAACTTCAAGGGTTTCAAAATGGCTTCACATGATAATGCACACACATATATCAATTCCACATGAATCATTGTAGTAAATCATGAACTAGAAACCCCATTAACATGGTAATCATGAACACATTCAAATTCAACTATGAAATTCATCAAAATCATAAACTTGTAGTTAAAAAGGGGGTTTTGAACTCCAAGGGTGGAAGGGAACCCTTGGATGAACACTTGACATACCTTGGTTGCTAAATTCTTGAAGAACAATGATGTAAATCTTGAGCCTTGGCCTTGAAATTAAATCACCTAGGGTTCTTGTTCTTGAGCAATTTGAGAGAAAATAAGTATAGTTTGCTTAATGAGGGTTGAATATCGTGTTTAAGGGATGAATAGGGGTGGGAAAAAGACCCAAATACCCTTCAAGGATGTGGATTTTAATGACTAAAAATCAAACTATTGATGCGTAGGACGACGCACCGCGTCGTTGGCATCGACGCGATAGCCAACGCGCCACATCGAGTCCGCATCGGTTTACTGGAAATTGCCACTGGGAGCCAAGAAAAAATATTAATCGATGGGATGGATGACACGCCACGCTGAGATCGCATCGATTCACTATTTTGGATTCCCAAACAAGGTTCAAACGAGGTCCAAAAAATAAGAAACTCGTCCGAGAGTACCTACTGACATTCCTGATCATGAATCAACCTAAAGATTGATATTTTAAGGCCATAAAGGCCGTGAAATAGTGTTTCCAACTTACGAAAGCTAAAATGACACTAAGTTTAGATACTTAGCAAAAATTTCCAAGCCTGGGACCCCTTAACGAGCTATAAAAAGGGCTAAGTTAAGCTAAAATTTTGCGGGGTCTTACAATATCTCCCCCTTGGAAATATTCATCCTAAAATGAGGCTGACTATGATGGGAGAACTGACAGACTGTACTTTCTTACTTTACATGCACAACTGAATCATGATTTCATAACTGAAATTACTGATATACTGAATTATCATACTGAACATGTATATCTAATGCATGAGTACATAGCTAGACATGATTTATGAATGCATGATTGTGATTACTGAGAAGTTGAGTTTATATACCGAACATGCATGTCTAATGCATGAGTACATGACTGAACTGATTCGTGAATGCATGACTGAGTATGCAAAATTAATTAATACTACGTTGGTAGCTATATCTGAACATGAGACTGAGTAATTCAGAGGAAAACTGTTACCTTGGGTTGAGTCTGAGTTTGCGAAGAATAGGTGGGGATACTTGGTCCACATATTTTCTTCTGCCTCCCAAGTAGCTCCCTTAATGGACTGATTTCGCCAAAGAACTTTGACTAAAGGGACCTCTTTGTTCCTTAGTCTGCGAGTCTAAAAATCAAGGATTTCGACTGTAATTTCCTCATAAGAGAGGTTGTTCTGAATATCTATGCCCTCTATAGGGACTATGACTGCTAGGTCACCTATGTATTTCTTAAGCAAGGAGACATGGAACACTGGATGCACTGAAGCTAAGTCTGAAGGTAACTCAAGCTCGTAAGCTACCTTTCCGAAATGGCTGAGAATTTGGTAAGGGATGATATATTGGGGACTGAGTTTTCCCTTCTTTCCAAACCTCTTCACTTCTTTCATAGGAGAGTTTTTCAAATACATAAAATCCTTAATCTCAAACTCGGGATCCTTTTTGCGCATATCTGCGCATGATTTTTATCGTCTCTGAGCTATCTTAAGCCTTTCCGTATTCAACTGAACTTTTTCTAAGGTATCAAATACTAAGTCAGGCCCTACTACTGTGGCCTCACCCACATCAAACCAACCAATAGGAGATTTACACCTCCTCCCATAAAACACCTCAAATGGAGCCATCTAAATGCTGGAATGATAGCTGTTGTTATATGTGAATTCAATCAAAGGAAAGTGGTCATCCCAATTACCTTTAAAGTATATCTCACAAGCTCACAACATATATTCTAAAGTCTGAATGGTCCTTTCTACTTGACCATCTATCTGAGGATGAAAGGTTGTACTGAGGTGAACTTGGGTACCAAGACCCTTTTGGAATGCCTTCCAGAAATGAGAGGTGAACTGCATACCTCTGTCTAAAATAATTGATAAGGGAACACTGTGCAACCTGACCAACTCCTTGATAAAGAGTTTGGCGTAATCGTTGGCTGAATAAGAGGTATGGACTGGTAGGAAATAAGCTGATTTGGTCATCCTTTCCATGTTAACCCAAACTAAATCATGCTAGCAATGAGTACGAGGCAAACCCATCATAAAGTCCATGTTTACTTCTTTCCACTTCCAAGTAGAAATACTAAACTCTTGCATGGACCCACTAGGCTTCTGATGCTCAATCTTAACCTGCTGACATATTGAGCACTTAGCCACTAACTCTGTAATATATCTTTTCATCCCACTCCCCCAATAGATCTCCCGCAAATCACAGTACATCTTAGTGGATCCTAGATGAATAGAGTAGCACGTACCATGTGTTTCTGCAAAAATTTACTGTATCAAGTCATCTACACCTGGCACACATAGCCGAACCTGGCAGCACAACACACCATCTCTCTCTTGGGAGAAAACCTCTACCTTCTGATCTCTGACTGATTCCTTTAACTTAGCTAGACTGGGATCCCTATCCTGCTTTTCCTTCACCTCAGAAACCAGGGATGATTCTGAACTACTCTGCACCGTACACTACCTTCTGCTGAATTGACTAAGCGAACTCCTAGTTGGGCAAGATGATAAACTTCCCGATCTAACTTCTTTTTACCATCCTCCACATGCACAACACTACCCATAGACATCCTACTGAGAGCATCAGCCACTACATTAGCTTTACCCGGATGATACAGGGCGCTCATGTCGTAGTCTTTCAACAACTCCAACCACCTTCTCTAATGGAGGTTTAGGTCTTTCTGAGAGAATACACACTGCAGGATCTTATGGTTTGTGAACACATCAACGTGCACACCATACAAATAGTGCCTCCAAATCTTTAAGGCAAACATTACTGCTGCTAACTTAAGGTCATGAGTAGGATAGTTCTTTTCATGGGGTTTAAGTTGTCTAGAGGCGTAGGCTATGACCTTTCCTCGCTGTATCAAAACACACCCCAAACCAACTTTGGAAGTATCACAATACATAACAAAGTCGTCTGAACCATCTGGCAGGGTCAAAACTGGAGCTGTAGTGAGTCGAGTCTTCAACTCTTGAAAACTCTTCTCACAAGAATCCGACCACTGGAATTTGACTTTTTCTAAGTCAATCTGTACATAGGGGACACAATAGATGAAAATACCTCAACAAACCATCGGTAATAGCAGGCCAAGCCCAAGAAACTCCTAATATCTGATGGAGATATGGGTCTGGGCCAGTTTCTCACTTCTTTGGTCTTTTGGGAATAAACTCTAATGCCATCACCGAAAACTATATGTCCAAGGAAAGATACTGACCTTAGCCAAAATTCGCACTTACTAAATTTGGCGAATAGCTGTTGGTTTCTGAGAGTCTGTATTACTATTCTGAGATGGTCTGCATGATCATGCTCACTGCGGGAGTAGACAAGAATGTCATCTATGAAGACTATGATGAACATATCCAAGTACTTCTTAAACACACTATTCATAAAGTCCATAAAAGTTTCTGGGGTGTTGGTAAGACCAAATGACATGACTAAGAATTCAAAGTGACCATATCGAGTTTTAAAGGTTGGCTTTGGGATGTCACATTCCCTGACCCTAAGCTGATAATAGACTGATCTGAGGTCTATCTTGGAGAAGTAAATGGCACCCCAAAGTTGGTCAAACAATTCATCGATTCTGGGAAGGGGATACTTGTTCTTGATCGTGACTTTATTTAGCTACTGGTAGTCAATACACATTCTGAGAGAACCGTCTTTCTTACGCACGAATAAAATTATGCGCCCCACGGGGACACACTGGGTCTTATAAATCCCTTATCTAGGAGATATTTTAACTGTTCTTTTAATTCTCTGAGTTCTACTGGAGACATTTTGTATGGTGGAAAAGATATGGGATGAATAGATATGGGCTGAATATATGGAAGAAGGTCTATTCTAAAGTTGATTTCCCTTTTGAGAGGAACTCCGGAAAGATCTTTGGGAAACATATCTTGGAACTCATATACTACTGACACTGATTCAAGAGTAGGGGTTTCTGAACTAGAGTTTTGGACTCAAACGAGATGGTAGACACATCCTTTAGATATCATTTTTCTCTCCCGAAGGTAAGAAACAAGCTGACCCCTAAGTGCTAAAGTACCATCCCTCCATTCTAGGATAGGCTTATTCAAAAACTAAAACTGGACAATTCTATTTCTGTAGTCGACTGAGGCATAGTAGGAATAAAGCCAATCTATGTCGAGAATGACATCAAAATTAGTCATCTCCAATTCGACTAAGTCTGCTGAAGTGACTTTCTGAGATATCATAATCGGACAGTTCATGTATACTTGCTGGGCTATGATAGATTTACCCACTGAGGTAGAGACTGAGAAATTCTCTGCTATAATTTTTTGATTGGCTCTAAAATTAATGGCTATATATAGAGTAACAAAGGACAACAAAGCTCCTGGATCTAGCAAAGAATAAACATGTAAATGGAAAACTTGTAATATACCAGTGACCACATCAGGAGAACTTTCCTAATCCTGTTAGGACTAAAGAGCATAGAGTCTGTTTGGGCACTTCCCACTGGTGGCACTGGAAGCGGCACCTTGCTAATTCGAGCCACCGGACTAAGCTGGGGGACGATTATACTAACCCTAAAAACCTAACTAAGGATAATCTCTGACTCTGTGGCCTGGTTTTCCACACCCGAAACACACATCGCTGCCCACTCTACAAATACCCTGGTGGTTTCTGCCATATTTTTGATAAAGAGAATTGGTTTGGGCGCTGCTGACACTACCCTGGGGTTTAGGGCCTGGTGCCCTATCTCTATTGCCATCTCTGAATTTTAGAACTGGAGCACTGGCTGAGAATGAAGTTGGAACTGAGGATTTTGGGCGGAACTGAGAACGATTCCTATCTTCTGAATTAGGTTGAGCGAAGTTGAAACTACCTGTTCGCGCTCTCTTATTCTCCCTCCCTTCTCCCTATTCTTAGCCTCTTCTATCTGCTAAGAATATACCATGAGCCTGGATATGTCCATCTCCTTAATTAACATTGTAGTCCTATATTCCTTGACCACATTTCTAGACACCCTCGATACAAACTTACTCATCTTGGATCTACTACTTGCCACCACATGAGGAGTATATCTAGAAAATTGAATAAACTTGAGAGAATACTCTTTCACTGTCATGTTGCCCTTCTTCAGATTTATAAACTCCAAAACCTTCGCTTCCCTCAACTCCAATGGGAAGAACCTATCCAGAAAAGCAGTGGCAAACTTTTCCCATTCTTTGGGCCCTGCATCTGCGGCCCTTTCTGCTTTCCACTATTTGAACCATGAGTGGGCCACATCTTATAACTGATATGCGGCCAGCTCAGCACTCTCAACATCAGTCACCCCCATAATATCTGTAACTTTCTACACCTAATCAAGAAATTTCTAAGGGTCCTCATCTGACTTAGACCCAGTAAAAGATGGAGGGTTTATTCGGGTGAAATCTCGAATCCTGGCTGAGGTAGTATTGGCCATTGGGTTGGCCGAAACAATAATTAGGCATTCATTTTGGGCTGCCACAGAATGAGTTAAGGTGGTGAAAGCTGCTCTGAATTTAGCGTGGGAGATGTGTTCATTCAGAGGATCTGGATGGACGGGCTGGGGTTTTGGCTGATCTCTCTTTTCTCTTACCTTAACCCTCTTTGGAGGCATATTCTGTAAACGAAAGAGAAATTTGGATTAGATAGGGAGTTTAACTGGAGCTCATGCTCACTCGCACGACATAAATACTAAAAGAAGGGAAACTTTTCCTAAAATACCTCACAGCCTCCTGTCCATAAGTGTGGCGCGCTATACACCTATGCACTAGATTCTACTAGGTGTAGCTTTCAGGATTCCTAGGACTCTATTGAACCTTAGTCTTTGATACTAAGTTTCTAACGCCTTGAGTCTGTACCCCGGATGCTACACGGTGCTCATTATCCCGAAGGGCCACAAGCTAACTCATGACTGGTATCTGCTGCAATAACTGAATAATAATACTGAAGTATGTAGAAATTTGGCAGAAAACATGCCATAAGGTTCAATACTGTAATAAAACTGAATACGGTATAACAAATACCAAATCTGATATATCTATCTGAAAATACTCTATTACTAAAAGCCTCTACTATCTGAATCATGGAGTTGATGGGACAAGCCCCCAACTAAATCAAACTACTGAAAACTGTAATGATAAACTAAAATATTGAAGAAAATAATCATGTCCTCAAATTATGAGAACTCACCACTAACTCTGACTGTTGAAGATCTGAACTGCTAAGGTGGTCGGGAGCCCGTGCATCTGAAACTATGATATAAAACATCATAGCGCAAGAGAAAAGTATGCGTTAGTACTTTGAATATATTGGTATACTAAGTGAGGTAGGCTGAAAAGTATGGGTTCATATGCATAAACAATACTGACTGAATGACATGAATATAACTGAATGAGAGTACATGCGTGAATACGTAAACTGTAACTGAGATCATGATAACACTGGAATACCAAATCTGAATACAGATTAACTGATATCTGAGCCTACTGATACTGAATTACTGATAGCTGAGTGACTGTGTCTGACAGTCATGATTTTGTGGAATTATACTGAGTTTTGTTCTAAGCTGAGTGACTGTATTTGTCAGTCTTAATTTTCTATAGAACTGAACAGAGTTCTATACTGAGACTGGAACTGAAATTGAGACTGTAGGAAGTAATCATCTAACCGACATGCCCCTCTCTGAGATGATTGGGGTCCAACCAGTAACCCCAGCTGGAAGGATGTTAGTACCATACCACAGGTAAAGATAAGCTGAGTCACCCTCATCTGGCAAGTTCTCTGAACGAGAACGGTGGTACCCTCAACTGGCAGGTAAATCACTCCATCAACCCTTAACTGGCAGGTTGATGTCTCAACCTACGCTGGCTATGTAGTTCTGGAACACAAGGACTGCTTCTAAGGATCACACCCTCTACAGGCGGGTGAGTCCCCTTCCATGGGTTCACTCGGTGCTGAATCCTACTCCCAATTGAATAGACACTGGACTGGATTCTAGACTGTTCTAGGCTGGACTGAACTATTCTGATCGTACTATATAACTTAACTGAACTGAGTTCACTGGGTTTCGTGGACTGATGGAATACTACTGAATTTTGTTAACTGACTGAGTACTACTGAGGTCTGAACTGGATACTGTGATTGATTTCTGAATACTACTGAGTTTTCCTGAGTTCTGTAACTAATTGAATTCTATCAATTGTGACATGACTGATACTATCCTGTGACTGACCATGGCTCTGGGTAAGCAACTAAATTGTCAGGTATTGAATATATAAGGAATTTCCAGAGTACTATGTTTGGAACGCTCAGGGTAAGATTTGGACGCAAAGAAAAACAAGATCAGTAATTGATCGAATCGATGTTGGTAAGAAATTCAACACGACCACTCTTAATATTTGTAAATGTTTAGATATCATTATTTACTCTTTCTTCTTTAATTCACAGTTAATCTAGCAGAAGGCGAAAGGTATTATTTGAGATTATTATTGATTCATGTACGAGGACCGACTTCATTTCAATACTTGCTAACTGTTAATGGAAGGCTGTGTGACACGTTCAAAGAAGCTGCAAAAGAAAGAGGTTTGCTCAAGTTAGATAACAACTTTTTTGAATGATTACGGGAAGCTGTCGTCTTCAAAATGCCATCGGCTCTTAGAAATTTATTTGCAACAATATTAGTTCATTGTAATCCGCTGGATGTTAGAAAGCTATGTGATATCTATTATGATGACATGTCAGAAAATTTTAAGAAAATACACAAAAATTCTCCTACTGCTCAACTTCAATGCACACTGAAAAGCATAAACCATTTCTTAGAGAGCATGAGTAAGAGAATTAAAAATTATGACATACCTAGACTTAAACAAAGTATGGATGATGGAATTATATCAGAATATAGAGAAATAATGAAAGAGAAGTCTATAATATTTCCTTTAGAAGATTTGCATGCATAAACAAAGCTAAATCCTAAACAAGAGCAAGCATTCAAGATTATATTACAAATGTTAGAATCTGACCAATCAGGATTATTCTTTGTTGATGGACCCGGAAGGACCGTAAAAATGTTCCTATATCGTGCATTACTTACAAATATCATATCTTGGGGCATGATAGCATTAACGGCAGCAACAAGTGGTGTAGCATCGTCTCTTTTATTGGGAGGTCATACGGCTTATTCTAGATTTGAGATGCCGCTTCAGACAACTGATACAACAGTCACACGCATGTCAAAGCAGAGTGGTGGAGCTAAATTGATAAAAAAAGCCAAGCTGATTATCTGGGACGAAGTGCCTATGGCTAGCCATTGGACAATTGAAATAGTTTATAGGAGCTTCAGAGATTTACTGGACATTGAAGCACTCTTTGGTGGGAAAGTAATGGTTTTCGGAGATGCTTTTCGTCAGGTACTACTAGTAATTCCAAAATCTACAAGGGCTGAAATGGTAAATGCAAGTTTGGTAAAGTCATACTTGTGGTATCAAATGAAAAAGATTAAGTTAACAAGAAATATGAGGGTGAGAACAGATTCATCATTAAGTGAACTCTTACTACGCATAGGTAATGGGAAAGATCCTACAATAAGAGATGATTTGGTATTACTTCCAAAACAATTGGTTATTGAAACTAAGAATGATGGTACTGGAACAGATGCTTTAATAAAGAAAATATTTCCAGAGCTGGATAAAAATTCTGATTCTGCAAAATACATGATTGAACGTGCTATCCTAGCTAGCAAAAATGAATATGTTGATCAACTAAATGAAATGTTAATTTCCAGATTTCTTGGTTAAAGCAGAACATTTCTTAGTTTTTACTCTGTAGAGGATGATACCAACAACTACTATCAGGAAGATTATTTAAATACCCTAACACCAAATGGTCTGCCTCCACACAGGTATCTTCTTCCATATTTAGTAATATACAATTGTATTTTAGAATCAAAATTCTATCTAATAACAACAATTAGATATGTTTCAATGCTCGAGCAATATAGGATAAAACCAAGCTACTTAAAGATTATTAAGAAAAATAAATTCACATCCTTTTACCTGGATATCGAATTGTTTTACCAAGCATGGATCAGACTCCAGTATCCGCTTCATAGCATGATTGATTATGCTCATAGAAACAATATTGCCTTTCACTAGTGAAGCCAGAGTATTGATAAATTCGCTATAATTCTCAGGACCATGATCTGAAGTGTAACAAAATAGTCATAATGAACAAAAAGTGTTATAACATATAAGATAATAAAAATTGATCTAAATGTTTGTGTACAAATGATAAAGCCTTAAAATATAAAGATCATAATACATTGGTTATATTGGAATATATTCTAATTTGACTTAACTGGCAGAATTTTACAGTGAAGTAAATTGATAAATCTTTACCCTAAAATATATTTGTTTCAAACTTCTGATCATAAACCGTCAATCATAATTGAATATCTTTCTTAAGTGAAATTTGTTATTAAAATATCTTTCACTTATATGCAGATTGGTATTAAAAAAAATATGCCTATCATGTTACTGAGAAATTTAGATGCTTCCAACGGCTTGTGCAATGGCACGAGAATGATATGCAGAGGTTTTGACAATAATGTCATATATGCAGAAATAATGATGGGCCAAAATGCTTTCAAGCATGTCTTTATTCCACGAATTCAGCTATTACCTCCCGAAAATGAAGGTTACCCATTCAAATTCATTAGAAAATAATTTCTAGTGCGATTGTGCTTTTCAATGACGATAAGCAAAGCACAAGGACAAACAATACCAACTGTTGGACTGTACTTGCCGCAACACATTTTTTCACATGGTCAGTTATATGTTGTACTTTCAAGGGGAATATGAATAACATCAACAAAGGTTTTGGTCATGACGGAACAGCCTAATGAAGAAAAGGGACATACACTAAAAATATTGTCTATAAAGAGATATTAGGTCAGTTACAATACATGAAAAGACATAAGACGAATTTTTTATTCACTTCTAAATATACCATAACTCACTTACGTCAATTATTCGTTTTTGCAGGTTCAGAAGATACACGATGTTGATAGGAATACACTTTTACTTTGAAAGATCTTTAATCAAACGAGAACTAAGTTAGAATCAGAGTGTTACTGAGAATTGAATTCAAACAAGCCTGCAGTCACTTGATTTTAGTTTTTTTCTTATGATTTCAGTAGAGAACAAATTATTAGTTCTCCTCTACATTTTGTACATGTTTATTAGTATTAATAATAGTATTTTTCTTACTATAATTATGTAGCTAGCACATCTAAACTGTAAAGAGGAGAGGAACAATTATACAAGTCATGGGATACTTCATGAGAACAAGTCATGAAGTAATAATAAAGAAACAACAATACTTGAGACAACGACACCGTCGCAAGTTTCACCTTTCGCTTGATTGATCACAGAGTTTATTAGTTTAATGTTATAATCCTATAGAAAAGTAATCAGACAACTTGTAGGACATCTTTTGAAAGCAGCAAAATTGGAGATGCATTTGATACCTCATCAATCATAATATCACCACAAGACCAAGTGAGGTCCAACTTTTCCATGGTTAATGTACTACATCTTCTTACGTATCAACTTTTAAGCAAAAATATATTGGTCAGGAAGGGTGTACGAGATGGAGGTTGGCGTACCAAACAAACTGCAGAAAATAAAATCATTCTCTTTTAAATTCAGTAAAGTACCCAAAAAAATGCTCTATAGTCAAAGAAATAGACTATGTATGCGTGTGTAAAGTATCGGTGGCACCTATGTTCTATCCAAACTTAGACGTTTTAAAGAAGCTTTAAGTATTTACATATACCAGCATTTTCGCATTAAAAGGGATTCAACTGAAGGGTTCATGCCTATGCAGAGAATCATCAGCATGGTCTCTTTCTTTCATGAAGTTGACATTCAAATTTAACGTCCTAGAAGCAGCATTGAACCCTACTTCAACCATGAGCATCAGCCCATTCACTGCCATGCAGCAAATATAAAAGTAAAAAGATACTATTTAGTTCATTGGCAAGTCATTTTTAACTTTTCAAGACAACAGAAGTGGATCTAGAATTTAAAGGTCAGTGTATGTGTGTAGAGTACCATTACAATCATTTCTCCCTAGCGATAAAGGATCAAACTTCTATATAAATACACGTATCAAAAATTGTATATATGTATGGTTCGAGTAGAAGGCAATGGGTGTAAAATATTGGCCAAGAATATCTGGTTCACTTGAATGTCTCATTCTCTTTGACTATGACACGTTTAAAACTTTTCAAGATGAACACCTCAAATACTATAATGAATGTCTCCATGGACATTGAAATTGTAAGCGTCGTAATAATTCTGCTAGCCCTTAATTACAATTTCTGGCTTCTAGAAAGTTGCATCATTGTTCAAATTAAATATACATTTCAATGGATATGTAACTAATTCTCCAAAAGTAGTGTATTTTTGAAGAATCCGATGGGAGTGTGACATGAAAAACGAAGAATTCACACAACTCACTCAAGTTTTAAATTTATGCTAGCATTTCTAGGACAAAGAGGAATGCCTTGTAGTAAGCTAACGTAATATTTTACCAAAGAAAATAGGTATCAATGAATCCATTGCACATCACACCAATAACAAATCATGAAAGCAAACAGTCCTTCATTTTCTATAGAAAAACATTAACAGATGCAAGCTGAAAGGTTTTAGTACACCAACTAATAGATCTTGACATTGTAAGAATTCCAAATACACAGTGTCCATTCCATTGAATGACCTTGCCACCAGATGCTTTAATTCTGGTATACTCATCTTCTCTGCTTGGCTGGTAAAAGAATACAAGGTAAAAGAGTGAGATGGTAATTCATCAACCGCAACCTTTCCTTCCAAAATTAGACACATGTATGTGAAAAAAAGAAATAAGAACAATAAGAGAGAAAAGAGGTTGATGCTAAAGTGTATTTCACTTTATGATCAATTGACAAAGCCACTGCTTCTTTACCACGGTAAAAGACTGCTCTTGAATCACCACAGTTAGCAACTATAATATGAGATGAACAAATGACCACTACAACCGCTATTGGACTTAGAGACGATTAGAACTTCTAGAATATGAGAAAAAGTTCCCTACACTGAAGATGTTGATTCTCCCCCTCCTTCTCCTTTCATATAGATGGCTTCCTCCATTGACATAATAGGAGATACCCACATTAATAGCAGGTTTGATTCTAGAATTGAATAGGTCGGCGGATAAGAAGATTTGTCCATCAGTAATGGAAATTACATTAGTAGGAATATAAGCCGAAACATCTACCGATTGAGTTTCAACTATTGGGCAGTGGACCCAATAGTCTCTAGGGCAATAGGTTCAGAGGTGCAGCTAGAGGTATTTATGTTGTCATCACATAGATCCATGTTCACGTTTCCTCCAACTTGATACGATAAAAACTTGGTACGTATCAAAAACACTCTAAAAATAGTCCACAAAGAAGAGAAAAACCGATAGCAACACAAACACAAATCTTGGGTCCAACTACAACAAAAAACAAGGTGTAACTAACACCAAAAACACTAACAACAACAAGAGATAAACCACAATATGATAAGGAGAATAACAATAGGATAACAACAATCCAATGATTACAAGATTACAAGAACAACAAGAACTAATGGTTTCCCTAGATAAACTAACTAAGACATAAAATATAGAGATAGATAGTGGGATATACACTACAATAAGACCCAAGAACCCAAAGATATATTAAATCTAAGGACCCCTAAGACTTACAATAGAAACACCACACTCTTACTAAGACACAAGAGGGATTCCACCACTCAAACACCATCGTTTCCAAGCAATACACATTCACAAGTGAGTCCACACTTACTCATGTCCTAGTTTCGGCCTAGGGAGGTTCTCTCTCAAGAGAAGTGTTCTTTCATTAATATTCAATAACTAATGAGCTAAAACCTTAACATGTTCTATTTATAGACTTATTACAATAAGTGACAAAATGACAAAAATGTTTCTTAGTGTTAAATGAACAAAATGGAGTGCAATAGAGGGGCGACTTTGGAGCCCTTTTCACACTTCAAATCGTACACTCCATAGGTTGCATTCAAAATACTCAAAAGCGTCCATCTTCATGATCGTGCTTGTATCATCCTCTCTATCTTGAGAGGAATTTGACCTCAAATTCAAGGAATAAACCAAATGAAAATGGGTCCTAAAACAGTCCACAGAATTAAAAGAAACTGAGAACATAACAACTTCAAGGCTCGGCCAACATCTTCATTTTGCACCTCGGCTTTCTCTCCATCTTGAGATTTGACTTCAATCTTATTCGACTTAATTGAGTTTTATACCCGGCCAAGATAGAACTAGGAACGTTGCTATTCATTGTAGCCAAGAAGTTACCTACAAAACACAAACAAATTAGTTGTACAAGAAAGGTCCTCATACTTTCTCTTTATTTCTTTGCCTCTCGGATTCCTCACACTTTAATCTCACAAGTGTTGTAAGCTTGCTTGTACTCCATGAGGAGTTGAGAGATGAACCAAACATTTACAACAACTTAAAAGAATTAAGAGAACACACAAGGACATAAACACGAAGGAACGGTTCACAACCAACTCACAATCTAGTAAATGGTCACTAGCTTGTAAGTTAGTGTTGGAATCAACAAACGAAACCAACTAACAAGAAAATAAAATTATGAAATCAAAAATTTGAGCCAAAATTGTTGTGTGAACAATAAAATGATGATGTGGCAGCCACGTATTGGTTGCGGTTTCTATAATTGTATTTTCCAAAGTCCAAGTCTTGATCCATTTTTAATTTTTGGATTGGTGGAATTTATTTTAAGGAGGGAATAATAAGTCTTGGAACCGTTTTCAAGTTTCAAATTTCAAGACTTGACTTTTGTAATATTTTTCCTTAAAACATGGACCGTTGTCTCATGGAAAGTGGATGGAAGTGGGTTGTAAAGTCTTGAGTGTATAGGAAAAGTCTTTGAGTCACAAGTACTACACCTTGAAACTTGGGTCTATATCTTGCAAGACTAACACAATACACACTCTTTTTTCTTCAACTTCTAAGATCAACAACCACTTTTTCTTCAACAATATATGGAGATGGTGAAGAACACCAAGAACACAAACTTTGAGTCTTGAAGTTCTAAGGTTCAAGTTGGACCCCCCCCCAAACAACACCACCACCTTTTCAATATTAAAATTCACAACACAATACCCATAATACACGTTCAAAACTTGAACCAACAACAAAAATCGGCCACGCTTTGGATTCACAACAACAATATCAACTTTTAAAGCTCAAACTTAGAATTAGAATCCTTTAGTGTTAGGGATAAAAAAGCTAACACTACCAACAACATAACACACATAAAAGACTCTTAGATCTAAGTTGAGAAGACATAAATCTCGGCCGAGACACAATAAGATACAATTTTGTCCAAAACAACAAAAATGGACAGATTTGCTTCTTTTTGGAATTTTCAGTTTTTAATTATTTTTTTTGAATTTTCAAGCAAGCTAGCCCAAGATTGATCTTGTGGGAACAAAATCAAGTCATTCTATGATACCAAATGATACGATACAAACTTGGTACGTATCAAAAACACTCTAAAAATAGTCCACAAAGAAGAGGAAAACCGATAGCAACACAAACACAAATCTTGGGTCCAACTACAGCAAGAAATAAGGTGTAACTGACACCAAAAACACTAACAACACTAAGATATAAACCACAATATGATAAGGAGAACAACAATAGATTAACAACAATCCAACGATTACAAGATTACAAGAACAACAAGAACTAATGGTTTCCCTAGTTAACACTAACTAAGACATGAAATGTAGAGATAGATAGTGAGACATACACTACAATAAGAACTAAGAACCCAAAGATATATTAAATCTAAGGACCCCTAAGACTTACAATAGCAACACCACACTCTTATGAAGACACGAGAGGGATTCCACCGCTCAAACACCATCGTTTCCAAGCAATACACATTCATAAGTGAGCCAACACTTGCTCATGTCCTAGTTTTGGCCTAGGGAGGCTCTCAAGAGAAGTGTTCTTTCATCAATATTCAATAACTAATGAGCTAAAACCCTAACATGTTATATTTATAGACTTATTACAATAAGTGAAAAAATGACAAAAGTGCTCTTTAGTGTTAAATGAACAAAATGGAGTGTAATAGAGGGGCGACTTTGGAGCCCTTTTCACACTTCAACTCGTACACTTCGTAGGTTGCATTCAAAATACTCAAAAGCATCCATCTTCAAGATCGTGCTTGTATCACAACTTCATCATCAACCCTGAGAAAGAAATTAGTAAAGATCTTCTCCCACTGCATCTGACGGGTATACTACTTTCGTCCACTAAATCATGTTTCCAAAGTTTTAACTCCTCAACTAATGCCAGATGAACACGTTTATGGCAATAATCCATAACCTGCATGACGAAACAGCAGTCAGTTATGATATAAGCTTTAGTTGTCATTCGGTTGACATTGATGAGGATTCAAACTGATGTTAGAACAAACATCCAGGAAGCTAAACTTGAGGAGTAGGTTACATTTAAAGATTTACTAAAAGTCTAAAATAATATACAATTGAAATTATGGGATGAAGAAATGACATTCACACTACATAAAAACTTTTGAATTAGGGAACAAGGTTAGTTAACTTTCTCAAATTATTTGGGTGAAGTAATAGAAAAAGAAAGATGAAGTAGCTTATATAAAAAATGATAATACTATTTTAGAAGAATAAATTAGTATTACTGTTGGTTTCTTTGCTTCAGTCATCATATTATTTATTGTTTCTACTTGGTCTCTTCTTAATTATTTTTAGCATGGTTTCTTCGCTACCGTATTACATCTGGTATGCTATTGTTACCGTGAGAAGAATGTGTAAACTTTATTATTTTATGATACCTGAAGTTTCCTTCATCTGCATTTTCTAAAATACTACTTGTTCAACAGGTTGTAATCTTTTTGTAATATACGACATAGATCGGCACTGGTCCAGGCTTAATGGATGCTGCCATGGAAGGTGCTTAACAAGTAAGAAAGGTTGTTGGTAGGTTCAAGATAGGTAGAGAAGAAGGGAAATAGACGTCTATAAATTTTCATTCATACTTACCATCAGCGAGTTATCTTACATGCAGGTATGGATGACATCAAAATGCAAGATATCATGGAGTTCAAGAAAACAAAATTTATAAATAGGCATGTTTACCTCTTCATCACTATCATTTCCACCTGTTTTATTCTTAATACGATCTACATATGAATCAACAATATCAGAGTAATCATCGGCCAAAACAGAAACACCTTCTGTAGACCGAGCTTCATTAAGGTTCATTGTTTTCAAATATTTTCCACTGCATTAGCCAATAATTGTGTCAGGAAGTTGAAATAAACTTGTATTTGGTTCAAAAATGACACTATTATTCTCCAAAAAATGGGCTATGCAAAGATAGAGTCTACAAAGACATTACCCCTACCTAAAAAAATAGACTAAGCATTTTCGATAGATCCTCGACTCAAAGAAACAAAACAAAAACTATATCATAACAACATAATAAACAGATGCAAATTAGCTGAAGAAACCATACCCCTATAAGGAATTTTGATCAAAAAACATAACCCAATCAAAAGAAAACACGAAATAAAAACACACAACAACCATAAATAACCCAAATGAATTCAACCAACAGTTAGAAATAACAAAGACCCTAAATGAGGTAGAGAAGATTACTTTCACTAGGTTTATGGAAATACACATAAAATGCATGCATGCCACCTATTTCGATTTAGAAACTAAAATTTATGTATCTGAGCTAACATGCAAACATCAAGACGTTAAAGTTTGATAAGATTAACATGCTTGGCATAAATTATATGTGAAACTTTAGCAATTATCCATTACAATAAAAAAATGAGTTTCTAAAAACTCTAAACGAAACTTCATTATTCACCTTTCCTTCGGCCAAAAGCCCCAAACTAACATGCATCGACTGTTAAATTTCTGGTATGACATAGACAATCTCACTTTTTTACATACAGGTCTGTAAAATTGATGCTTTAACTCACTAAAATCATACCTATTTTTCTCTGAAGTGAGTATAGTCAAGCTAGCTCGCTGAAATAGGTACCTTCTCTGTCTTCTTAAAGTGTTCTTCAATTTCTTTCGCTATCTACTTAACTAGGATTGAGCTTTTTGGAAAGTAAGATTGAGCTTTTTGCTTTCCAAAAGCAGAATTATCCGATAGATCTTTGTTATGGTCTGAATCGGGTTTGTAAAACTATTGGGCCTAAGAAAATTACTTTGGCTCATCTTTATTTTCTTTCTATGATTTGATATACTTTAACAAAAAATATTTATTGGGTATCATATGATTATCATCTCAATCCGGTTCAATTTACGTGATACACCCACATATATATAAATATCATTAAAATTAAAAAAATAATTATGTCACAAAAATATATATAACGGGTTTGTCTTTGAATATTTTCATTTGACACAAAATCTCAAATTATAAATATATATATATATATATGTATATATATATATATGTATATAAATATATATATATATATGTATTATAAAACTTTTCATAGAGTTTATGAATATCAAAATTTAAATTTTAAAATAATATTAAACAAATTAAATCTAATTTAGCTTTGAAAATGAATCAAATTAATTTTTTCAAAATAAATCATGTCAACTAAAAATAAATGGAGAAAATATCACAAATCACAATGATTAATTTGTGAAGGCTGAGAAAAGATATAGTTTTCTATTAGAGACATATATATTTATATTTGCTCAATTTATTGAAAGTATGTAAAATGTATTAAAATATCATTGTCATTAATCAAGTCATCACGGCTTATAGATAAAAAAACTAAATAGTATGAAATGAAATGCAGAATATATTATTGGACCTTTTATCATTTGAAAAAAAATTGAAAATAATTTTATTAATAAATTTTACAAAAACTTTTGAGAATGATTCTATACATTTTTGTTTAATGTTGCTTATTAATAACAAAATATTCTCTAATATTTTTTTATCAACAGTTTTATAATCACTCTATTATCTAATTGTAATATTATATTATTACTTCTTATAATTGTATTATAAATTCTCTCAAAAAAAATTATATTATGAATTGCTTGAAAATGATGAGAGACAATAAAATTTAATAAATTCAACATCTATTAAATGGGGAATAACATATTCTTCATCAATAAGTTAAAATATATTTTATACTAACAATTTGTTTCATTTTTATTACATATTTAATAAAATTGAAGCTTTAATCTACATATCTCACAATATCATATACTTTGGCATATATTTTTCCCTTAATGTCTATAAATATCTTACAATATCAAATAATTATATAATACTAATGAAACAAATTATTGTATACTTTTTTTCTATTGTAGGAGAGATATATCATTTTTTTTATATATATAAAATGTATAATACACGTGCAATGCACGAACACTATTTTAGTATATATATATATATATACACACACACACACACAGAGGAGAGTAATGGAAAAGGTGATGTGGCACCTCTCTATAATCTCCATTTCTAATCAGTTTTTTTTTTTTTTTGAATTCTTTTCTTCATTCTTTCACTAATCAAATTTTTATTAATTAAAATAAAGTCAATCATATTTACTATATCTAATTATATCTCATGAGTAATAAAAAAAAATCATCTATTTGCATTCTCCACTTAAATGATACGTCTTCTCAACTTCATTCGACTTAATTCTTATGGATTAATCAATCTATAAATATCAATCATCTATGGAATTGTTGGATACTCATATGCATTTTCTCCTTAATAGTATGTTTTTGTCCCTTTTTCCCTTTAAATCTTGTTCATATGACAATATGGTAATCATCATTTTAATGAAGATAATAGAAATATTTTTTAGAATTTTTTCTTGTGTAATAATAGTTAAACACAAGTTCATCAAGACAAAAAAGCAAGTTTGATGACGGTGTAAAATTTTTAAAGAGAGAATTAATTTAATTTGATACAAGTTTATCAAGATAAAGAAAAAAGTTTAATGGTCTTGAAAGATTCATCAAGAGAAATTATCAAATTAGTTAGTTTGGCGAAGTATAGAATTTTAAATGATATACAAATATATATATATATATATATATATATATATATATGTATGTATGTATGTATGTATTTGTATTTGATAGATAGATAGATTGATAGATAGATAGATAGGCAGGCAGACAGGCAGGTAGGTAGGTAGGTAGGTAGGTAGGTAGGTAGGTAGGCAGGTAGGCAGGTAGGTAGGTAGGTAGGTAGGAAGACAGGCAGGCAGGCAGGCAGGTAGACAGGTAGGTAGGTAGGTAGGTAGGTAGATAAGTAGATAGGTAGATAGGTAGATAGATACATTTTAACTGCTTATTTTTGTATTTTCAATTAACTATTTCGTCAAATGCAAGAAATGTACCATTCGAGAACAAGACTTTATTACAAAGTTTTACACTATGTCATGGGCAACGAAAAATATCTTCAACTTATTGCTTTGTTGAACATAGAACTTATTGTCTCGTAGTATTTTGGTCAATGATTCATCATTTTTGGCTCTTTTCTTTACTTTTTTGGTCTTCTTTTTGTTCGATTTTCTCTAATTCGGATGATATATCACTCGATTTTCATAATTAAGCTTCCCAATTTAGTATTTTTTTTCTTGAAGTATCAATAATTAAAAAAAATTGGCATCTCACAACCTAACATAAAAATATGTCAAATCAACGAAAAAAGTATATATATATATATATATATATATATTGCCAAAATAATTCATTTGTATAAACAATCTGTTGCCAAAATGACCTGACAAAAGCCTCACAGCATGACTGATTTGTTTTTTGATCTTTAAGAGAAAAAAATGCTTGATTGAAAATTTTAAATATAAAAATCGAGTTTTTGATTAAAAAAATAAAAAGAAAAATCAAGAGAATTAGAGTGAATTAATGAAAAGAAGAAAAATTGTGAAAAAAGCCAAAAAGGATGGGTTCTTTTAATGATCAATATGAAAAAAAATATTCTCCCCCCCCCCTTACTCTACTTTATTTCATTTATATATTATACTAAAAATAAAAATAAAATCTTTAACACTCTTAGTTATCTACTAATAAGTATTAACTATATTAAATGTGCTACATTTAGTTCATTCAATAAAACTTATAAAGAAAAAACACTTAGACTATGCTAAATAACTTAAACATTAATATTTCATATTTTTTGTCAGTTTTTATTATTTTGGTTAAAGGCTAATTAATCATTCTTTCCTCATTATTCTTTATTTATTAGATACTTTAACATATAACTAATGTTTCAAACTTTCCTCCTACTATAATTGTTTATTTATTATAGTATATATTAACCTATTATTTTATGCCTATATTTATTTGGTTATTTGATTATCATGTTCAAGCCATTTAAAAAAAGAAAATTGATCATTTTTTCTTATATTTTTCTCAAAATATTTGTATAAAACTAAAATAACTCTATCAATAAATTTATGTCCACATTCATTGCTCAATTAAAGAGAAAGAGGTAGGTACGGTGGCATTCTTCAAATCTAGGATTTTTTGATTTTTTTTCTCATTTATTTACATTTCTTTCTATTATATTCGTTACTTCTCTTTCTCAATTATTGAATTTAAAATGGTGTTTAATGTAAAATGTTTATTTCATATTAGGTTATAAATGTTCTAAAGTAATCGTAACTGGATGCTAACTGACTGGACAATGGGTGATTTACTTCTTATCCTCTATGTACATATGTACTTATATTTCATATACTCACAAATGCACCCCTTTTATCCTCATACATGGTATAACTCACCATATATTGTAAGAGGTGAAGAAAGTATAAGTTTACAACCTCCTTTTTGAAACAATTATGAAATATATTTTATTTTCAATTTTTTTTCTCAATGATAATTTTCTCAATAAATTTGGACAAACATTGGAGTTTCTCAAATTATATATGCTTTGACTTGACAAAATATGTGGATCTCAATATTAAATACTATTATGTTGAAGGATTTTGTGTTAGTTATACATAATTTAGCAATGAGGTACGTAATTGTTTTCAGTCTTTTTATAGTGTTTTTGCATTTAACATTTTTAATTTCTGATAATAATTTAAGTATCAATTCCAATTACAGGTTTTGATTTATTATTCATAAAGATAAAAGAGATTCACAAGGTTTGAAACTTTGAGATAGGATAAATCTATAGATTATCTAATGATGAGCTCAACCTATAATTATTGTAAATTGTTAACGTCCATAAAGTGAGATATTTATCATAAACAAAAATATCTATAACTATTATTTACTTGGTGATAAGGACATGTTACTATAGTATTTATACGAGTCCTCTCCACTTGTAACCAGAAGTCTCAGGTTCGAGCCGTTATGATTACTATGAAAAAAAATTGTGGAAGCGCCAACCTCTGGAGACCGGGCAGAAAAACAAAAAAAAATACAAGTCTTTTTTTTACATATTTTAAAAATAATTTTACCTTTATTGAATATGATCAATTTTGGTTTAAGAATAAAGAGTAGTAATGTTTCTATCCTGGTATTATGTTCGACAAGGAATTATGTTGAAAATATACGACTAAAGAAATAACACATAAGAAAAGAAAGAATGTTGATCTTTTTAAAAGAATGTTTTAGCAAATTTAAGAAGTATTTTGTGTTAATGAAATACCAAAGGATTTAACTCGTAAAAACACTAAGAAATTCAATAGAAGGTACATAAAAATATTACGCCATTTCTTTGGTCCTATTTTATGTAACACAATTATGTATTTGATGTGAATTTGAACATATAAGCATCAAGTTTTTAGCAATGAAATTTACATGTTTGATAACTACATATAAAATATTATATACAAGAAAACAGTCAATGTACAAATTATATGAGAAATAAAACAACAACATACTCAGTGTACTCCCATAAAGTGGGGTAAGAAGATGGTCAGTGTATGCAATCCATACCACAACCTTGGATGAGAAATTAAAATACTATAATATTTACAAAAAAAAAAGAGTGAGTTTCAAAAATTATGTAAAAATAAACTCAAATGAGATGAAATATTTATTTATTTTTATAGTTTTTTCTCTAAGTAAAAGGAAGTTGATAATATTTTTTATAAGTGAAAGTCTCAAAAAATTGTTAAAAAGATATTTTATTTTTTTAAAACTATATATTTGTGAAGAGAACATGAGTGTCCTTTTTTAAATTTAAATTAATAAGATTTTAATAATCGCGTAAAGCATGAATTAATTTTCTAGTATAGTATATGATATGATAATGACACAATCATATGATGTGACGATGATAATTAATATAAATCAATAAAAAAAATAAGGAGGAAAAAAAGAAAGGAAAGAAACAATTTTGGTTATGAATGAAGGAGAATATGAATGTTCTCAAGCCTTCATAAATTCATTGAATTAGGTGTGAGCAGTATAGTACTATTGCTCCACTTTTAATAGCCGTTTGGCTATGAGTAATTTTTTATTTTTTTTCGAAAAATTATTTCACTTTAGTGAAGAAAGTGAAAACCACAGTGTTTGACCATGAAAATTTCAAATACAATTTGGAATTGTATTTTTGAAAAGTGAAAAGAAGAAAAACTTGTTTTCACTTTTTTCATTCCTACTGCTCTCACAAAATTTTAAAAACAACTTTAATTTATATTCCTAGCCAAATACAACTCCAACTCCAACTTCAATTTCAACTCTATTTTCAACTCCGAAAAATTATGTTTTCAGGGCCAAACGGGGCCTAATCATCCATTCAATTTATCTAATTGAAAAGTAGTTCAATTGTAGTTTTGTTTTTTTTACTTATGGTGCAAAATAATAGCTATTTAATTATATTTTTATTTTGTGTAGGGATAAAATGGTATTTTAACTTCTACCTAAAATTCGTTCCACTTTTAATATAATTAGTCTATGATAACGTGCGTTGCACCTTTATCTCAAATAATTTAATACAAATTTTAAATTCTCAATGATAGATAGTTTAAAACTTCTCAATTAACAATTGTTGTCACATCGCTTTTTCACTCGAGGGACGAATTTGAAGGATTTTTCCAATTAAAGTGACGATATTGAATAGAGATTAATTGATTTACAGAATCGCCACTTGGAATTGAGTTATGGTGTTTTCAGTCACCTTTTTGAATTCCTAGTCAAAAGAAAATGACTCTTTATATGAAAGATCGGGTAAGGAATTTTGTTGACCAAGAGGAAGGTGGGAGGCACCCCTCGAGTCCCGTGATTCTAGCATGGTCGCTTTATTGACTCATACCTAACTTAAAATATTTTGGATAAATCATGTTAAGGCCTAAATTCGCTCATTTTTAATGTCTAATATTTGTCTATATATCTTGTATTAAACTAATAGAAATTAATTTTAAGACGATCTTTGCCGAGGTATAATATTGCATCCTCGAATTACTTTTAAGCCTCTCAAAAAGATGCGTACCCCGCATTCTTTATCGAGATAAAGTTTAGTCATTTTATCCTTGCCTAACGTTTGAAAGCTTTGATATTTGCCTATTTGAAGTGCTACCTAACTTTAACAGTAAACTTGAGTGAAATTAATTTAAAGAGATAAATTAATTTAACAAATAATTATTATGCTTTATTAATAACAATGAATAAAGAATAATATACAAAATTATCCATATTATGCTAATCTTTATTATTATTCCCCATATCTATTCTCTTTAAATTAATACAAACCTAAATCATACGATATATCAGTCTAAACAAAAATACAAATACTCAATGGTTTGAATTCAATTTTTGGAATAATAGAGGCGTTACTTTTCGGTGGGCTTCGTTGGAGTAACGCCGGATAAAAATCTGGTCAGATCTAGCCCCCATGGTGCGGCAATGGCGAGGAAAGAGGAGAAAGTGGTAGCAGTGGTCTATCCGCGATGTTTTGTCGTGCGTGGTATGACTGGTGGCCAGAGAGATTGTTGGTCGGCTGAAATTCACCGAAAATTACCGACGGCATTGAAGGTGGACGATGGAAAAGAGGAAAAGGGAGAGAGGGTGGTGCGGCGTGGCAGTGGTGGCTCCGTCGGCTGCTGCTATTGCTCCACTGGTGAGTAACTCGTTGGCGTGGGTTCGTCGGACTAGAGAACAAAGGGAGGGGCGGATGTCTCCGGTTGAGGAGTTAGTTCACAGGCAAAAAAGTTTTTCCGATAAGATTTGGTGTACTGGCGGGCTAACGGTGGGGGGTGAAGCAAATTTTGATGAGAAATTCGCCCAAAAATTCAAAAAATTGGTCGTTTTCTGGCTGGTTTCTCCTTATTTTTATTAATTTTTCTCTGTTCCTCCTTTTTGATTTTTGCTTCCCTCCGTTCTCTGTGTGTGTAGTGTGCATGTGTGCATCCATGTATGTTCTCCCTTATGTATGTGAATTGCTTTTGGTGAGGTGTGTGAGTACCCAGTGTATGAGTAAATAGTGTATCTATTTTTCCATCTCTGTTTTTTCTTTTTGTCCTAAAAATTTCAACTTGACGGTATTAATGCACAGTATTCTAATACCCAACACATCTATGAATGAATATATAAATATTTGATAACTTTAATCACATAATATGTACTAACAAAGATTCTCCTAATCAATCAACCATTCATACTAAATAATGCATGAAACCACTTGACATTTTCATTCATACCTTTTCACCGTAAACTTATAACATAAATGAAATAGGATCGAAATAGAACCTGTCTACCAGCTTTAATTGAATACAGAAGCAGGATGTTATCACCGAAACCTTGAATGAAAATATGAAACTTGAATCACAACTCTTTTTCTTCTTTATTTTCTTTTCCCAAATTTCTAAGTGTTTTTTTTCTTTTATGTCTGGTCTTTTGTGTTCTCTCTAATTTTTTTCTCTCTGTATGATATTTTTTTTTCGACTATTTTTTTTTGTTAATGTACATAACTCTGTCTTGGGGAGTTGAGGAGTTCCTCTTAAAAAAGAAAATATGGGGGGTAATTGATGGAGAATGGGATATGTCAGCTAGGTGGGGAAGTTGAGGGTAGTTTTATTAGGATAATTATCCCTTTTTAAAATTTAAAATAAATAAATAATAATTAGAATAATAACAATAAAGAATATTTACTAATTAATTTTTTTATTTAAGAAAAATATCAAAATAGCCTAAAATAATATAATTAAGAGAACACTAAAACTACTAACTTATTTATTAAAATTAAAAGAGAAATATATTTTTTAAAATTTTTCGTATTATTTTAAAAATAAACATAACAATAAAATAAAAATAAAATATCCCAAAATGTAACTTTATTTAATTATTTTCAAATAAAACCTATAAAAATGAAATAAGATCTAAAATAAATATTGAAAAAAATATAAATATTTAATGCCGAAAGATAGGTTAAAATTCGGGGAGGGATAAAAATCACGTGTCTATATTTTGCCCCTCTTTGTTTGAAATTTCGGAGAGTTTTCACACAAAGAAGTAGACAACAAGATAAATTTTGAACCTTCGATTATTTGAAAAAGTAGGATAAAGAAAATGCGATCGAGTCCTGGTTTTGGACAACCTACATATCCCAAGTTATAAGGGAATCAGGTCACGTGTAGTTCAAAGAGGTAAAATAGTGAGACAATGAGTTAGAGGTTGAGTTAGGTTTCGTCGAGTCTCTGGTTCATGACATTCCTCTTTTACATTCAAATGAATAACAAAAAAAAACAAAATGAAGATACAAGTGAAAGATCCTATCTATGCTGTTTTTCTAGATTCTTGACTTGAATCGTCATGATTTCTCAAGTGGTGAGGAGTCGTTATTTTGAGTTGAATCTTAAAAAATGAAATGTTCCTCCCTTTTGATTCTTGGTATTGGGGAGAAACTTGAAAATTAACTTGTTCTTCACACTTTCTTCTGACTTGAATTTGAAAATCTTCACCCTATTCTTCAGGCAGGCTCCTGAACTTGCAACTGATAATCTTCACTCTATTCTCCAGGCGAGCTCCTGACTTGCTATTTCTTCACCCTGTTCTTCAGACGGGCTCCTGACTTGCTATTTTTGGTTTTCCAAACATGTTCTTGAACTCAAAGTAAAAGGTGAACTAAAAAAGGAAAAGTCCCATTATCCAGAAGGATCCTGAGTAGAAAGTAAAGTCCCATTATCCAGGAGGGCCTTGAGTAAAAAATAAAATCCCATTATCCAGGAGGGTCCTTAGCAGAAAGTAAAGTCCCATTATCCAGGAGGGTACTGAGAAAAAAGTAAAGTCCCATTATCCAGGAAGGACCTGAGCAGAAAATAAAGTCCCATTATCCAGGAGGACCCTGAGCAGAAAGTAAAGTCCCATTATCCAGGAGGGGCCTGAGCAAAAAATAAAATCCCATTATCCATAAGGGTCTTGAGCTAAAAGTAAATTTCCATTAGCCAAGAGGGTCCTGAGCTGAAAGTTAATGTTTATTTTCCAGAAGGGTCCTGAGCATAAGTAAATTCCCATTATCCAAGAGGGCCCTGAGCATAAAGTAAAGTCCCATTGACACGAACAAAATTTTTGCCCTAGTTTGTAATAAAAAATTTTGTGAGTGTCATTAGATCACAACATTTGAAAAATACAGTAAAGATGGTGAATCAAGTCCCTGATAAAGAAATACGTCTCTTTAGAGTAAAACTGATGACCAAAATTACAAAGTGTGTCTCCTAAGAGTTAACGTGGAGGACTTTAACTAGAAAGTGTGTCTTCTAAAAGTCAAGGCTCAAATTAGAATGTGTTCATCTAAAAATGAAACTTGAATTACCCAGATAAGAAAGTGTGTCTCCTAAGGGTTAAATGAAATGACTCAACTAGAAAGTGCGTCTTCTAGGAGTGAAAGTTCAAGTTAGGAAGTAACTTAAATTACCCAGACAAGGAAGTGCATCTCCTAGGGGTTAAATGAAATGACTCGACTAGAAAGTGCGTCTTCTAGGAGTACAGGTTCAAGTTAGGAAGTGTGTCACCTAACATATGAAAACTTAAATTACCCAGACAAGGAAGTGCGTCTCCTAGAGGTTAGATGAAATGACTCAACTAAAAAGTGAATCTTTTTGGATTAAAGGTTCAAGTTAGGAAGTGCGTCACCTAATAAAAGAAACTTAAATCACCCAGACAAGGAAACGCGTCTCCTAAGGGTTAAATGGAATAACTCAACTAGAAAGTGCATCTTTAAGGAGTAAAGGTTATAGTTAGGAAGTACGTCACCTAACAGATGAAACTTGAATTATTCAGACTAGAAAGTGCATTTCCTAGGGGTTAAATGAAGTGACTCAATTAAAAAGTGTGTCTTCTAGGATTGAAAGTTCAAGTTAAGAAGTGCGTCACCTAACACATGAAATGTAAATTACCCAGACAAGGAAGTGCGTTTCCTAGGGGTTAAATAAAATGACTCAACTAGAAAATGCGTCTTCTAGGATTGAAGGTTCAAGTTAGAAAGTGCGTCACCTAACACATGAAATGTAAATTACCCAGACAAGGAAGTACGTCTCCCAAGGGTTAGATAGAATGACTCAACTAGAAAGTGTGTCTTCTAGGATTGAAGGTTCAAGTTAAGAAGTGCGTTATCCAACACATGAAACGTAAATTACCCAGACGAGGAAGTGCGTCTCTTAGGGGTTAAATAAAATGACTCAACTAGAAAGTGTGTCTTCTAGGAGTAAAGGTTCAAGTTAGGAAGTGCGTCACCTAACAAATGAAAACTAAAATACCCAGACAAGGAAGTGAATCTCTTAGGGGTCAAATAAAAGAACTCGACTAGAAAATGCATTTTCTCGGAGTGAAAGTTCAAGTTAGGAAGTGCATCACCTAACACATGAAACTTAAATTACCTAAAAAATAAAGTGCATCTCCTAGGGGTTAAATGAAATGACTCGACTAGAAAGTGTGTCTTCTACGAGTAATGGCTCAAGTTAGGAAGTGTGTCACCTAACAAATGAAGGCTAACATACCCATACAAGGTAGTACGTCTCCTAGGGGTTAAACAGAAGGACTTAACTAGAAAGTGCGTCTTCTAGGAGTGAAGGTTCTAGCTAGGAAATGTGTCACCTAACACATGAAACATAAATTATTCAGACTAGGAAGTACGTCCCCTAGGGGTTAAAGGAAAGGACTCAACTAGAAAGTGTGTCTTCTAGGGATCACATGGAAGAACTCGACTAAAAAATGCATCTTCTAGGAGTAATGGTTCAAGTTAGGAAGTGCTCTACATAACAAATGAAATATGAAATACCCAGACAAGGAAGTGTGTCTCCTAAGGGTATAGAATAATGAGTTTTCACCATGAGTTTTCTCCATGATTGTGATTACTAAACAAGTGTAGCAATATTGCCTCTTGTATTTGAAAAAGTGAGGAATTGCATCTTTCTGATATCTAAGCTTTAAAACATTTGATTTGAATTCAATATTCATCTCTGTTTCAAACAAAGGCAAATTGTAAATTTAAAAACGTGGTGTTTGGTTTGTGGCACTTGGATTTTGAGGTGGCTGCTTTTGTACTTGTCATGTTCAGATCCATTTCCAATCATTGATAGGTATTGTTGACTTGTTGTGCTATTGACCCCAAACTCTAGCTACCAAAATTATTTGACTCAAATCATATTTTTCTTACATGATGCCTCTATATTTAACTTCCAATGCAACTTTTATATTTTCATGAGTTTAAAAACTGCCATATAACAAGCATTCGTGAGTACCTTACTTTATTTTGAAATATGTTAACTTTGTGCATCGACCCTTTGTCTTGTTTTGTGCAATTGAGGGAGTTGTTAGCAAGTTTTGGAGTTCTATCTCACTTTCTTGACATAAATTTGACTAAAAATACGAGAGAAAAAAGAAAAAATGATGATAATGATTTTTCTTTTGACAAAAAATACCCAAAAATAAAAAAGAAAAAATTAGAAAGAAAAGAAAAAGACCATAGACATCTCTTTTAAAAAATGTCAAAAAGAAAAACCTATCTGAGTGTGGCAGCTGATTCCAATAATTATGACATGCATTTTGAATTAAACAAACTGATCTACCCATACTAATCCTTTATAACCTTTTGCCAACTTATTGAGTTTGAAATTAAGGTTGCTCTAGAACTTGTTGCCTTTAGATTACGGACCTCATTCGGCTAGTGGTGCCCGAAAGAAGTTTTGCCAGCAATCCTTTCTGATTTTTATTTTCTCTCAACTTACTGTCGCGTTATGGTGCCCATGAGGGTTTTCACCAATAAGACTCTCTCATTTTAATTTTCATTCATTTTTTTCTTTTTTTTCAACTCATTGTTGTCTTATGGCACCCAGGAGGATTTTCACCAATAAGACTCTCTCATTTTATTTTTCTCATATTTTTTATTCTGATGAAGGAAAGTGGTTCCTAAAATATGAAACATCATGTACCCATAACATTCTTAGCCTTGACATTCTCTAAGATTGATCTGAAGGTCTTTCTTTGGTTGTAACTTGGATTTTGGATATGATTAAAATAAAAGGACGACATGAGGCTAAAAAATTTATATGACACTGGGTGAAGCATACAACTCTTGGAATCGACTCTTAAGGAAAATAATGTTTTTTCCAGTTTTATTTCATGCTGGGTAACTTGAATTTTCACTTGGTTAGATTGAACCCCAGAGTAGGGATACCTACGTATATTGTCGTAGAAAGAATTAGGTCAAACGTAGTTCAGGAATCTTACTCTTTTGCTTTTTTTTTTAATCTAACTTTGGCTCTTAGTTTTTATTTTCTTTGATTTTCTCTTTTTGATTCTTTTGCAACTATTTTCTTTCTTGACACTTTTCTTCTTTTCTTTTTTCTTTGACTTTTTTCTAATTATATATCTCTTTCTTGACACTTTTATTTTCCTTTCTTTTTTCTTTGATTTTTTTCAGACTCTATTTTGATTCCAAAAGAGGGGCACGAAAGAAAATAAAACAAAAGCTCAAAAGGGATAACAAAGGATGACACAACATTTGGATAGTAGAATGAAATGTCTTCGTCTTATCAATCCTTAAAAATGCAAGTCCATAACTTGCAATCTGAAAGTAAAACATGATATCATACACATCTTTTCAACATTGACCTTTACTAAGCACATGCACATGTCTCACTTCTTTCATGCTTATGGTTCATAAGGTCCACTTGTGTTGTACTTTCCTCGCAATGGATGACTCATTCCCTTTTGGAGCTAATTTTTTTTTTTGCTTCTTCTGACCGTGAAGGCTATAGATCCTCCGATTAATCTTAATTCAAAATGCTTGGGATGAACCTTCTCATTTATGACCAAGTTATTTTTTTATTCGAAAAGTGATTGCCTCAAACCATTCAAGTGAGGCTTTAATTCGTTCTTCAAGCATCTCAACACTTTACTTATTTTCTTATATATTTTTTTTCAACATAATTTTTTGGCTCAATATTTCAGGATTATAATGGTTTTAAAGATCAGTCTATGAATTCAACATGCATATCATATCACTAGAATAACCATAGGAAGAGCTCTCTGAAGAAAAGAAAAACAACTAAACAACATATATTGAAAAATAAAAATAAAAGAGACACACATTTTGTTGACAGAAAGATAGAAATGTTTGAATAGAAATTAGAAGAAAATAAGACAAGATAGATCTCGAACTACAACCATAAAATAATTTGGGTAGCAGAAATAAAAATAAAACAGACTACCAAAACTCCCTTCTCATGGAGAGTGGAGTGACTTTCAAATCGCCGAACTTAATATTTTAGTCACTGATTTGCACGTCGGCCTTAATGGAGTCTCCATAATCATTGATACATCATCAGTTTTTCTTCTTGACCCCAAAGTATCCTGAATTATTTTGAATTTCCTGAGTTGTAGTCTTAAGGGCTACTTGACTTGTAATTTTTAAACTTGATTTCATTTTCAACCATTTACTCTGATTTTGATTATTTCAGGAAATGTTTTACCTACTATAAAAAGCAGATGGTTCAAGTACTCAGGCTCTTGTGCTTGGGGAAAGACATAAATTATCTCCATCTATTTCATTGATGTAGATTCCTATATAATCAACTGATTTTGCCTTTCTTCGTTGTCGGACTCTGTATCCTCTTTGTGGGTCATCTTGCCTTTTCTTTAGACCTAGTATTGTATTGGTGAGATGCCAATTTAGCCACAAACCAACCACCTTGATGCTATTTTGATTTTGGAGATAACGAATGTGTTAAGGCTTGACATTTTCAAATTTTTTTCTTAAGAATATCACCAAACCTGATAAGGGTTGCCTATGTATCTCATCACAATGAGAATCAAGTGTGTTTAGTTCGTGAAATTGGAGAAATGAAGTATTAAACTTTTTTATTTGAAATGAGAAAGAATATTTTTTCTTGAATTTATTAATAATGATAAAAAAACAGACATTTTCTTTTATTTGCGAAAACAAATTAATTTCTTTTTATATAAGAATCAAAACTCTCTTCTTTTTTGTTTAGAAGGAAAGATAACCTTTTTTTAAAGATCACCGAACCCGTGAAGGGTTGCCTACATATCTCATTAATGTGAGAATCATGTGTGCGTAGTTCATGAGAAACTAAATTTTTTTTCCTTTTTAAGGAATTACACTTATTTAGACCAACTCTACCAAAAATTTGCAATGACAGGTCCCTATATAATTTCAATCATGAATTTGAAAGAAAATACAACTAAGTATTCTATAAAAAATAAATAATCTTAGAAGAAAAACATGATCATTTTATATATGTCGTACAAAACTCAGCCTCAAGACCCCTAAAGGTTTAAGACTATTAAGATTTATATAATTTATATATTTTTTATTTTGTAAAAACTTAGCCTCATGATCCCTAAAAATTCAGGTCTATTAATATATATATATATATATTTTAAACTTAAGGATAAAAAAACAATTATGAAAGAAGTCATAGTTTTAAAATATTCACCAATAAATATATGAAAAATTTTTCAAAAGACAGGGTCGTATCTCGGGAAGGACTTCCTACGTATCCCACTAAAGAGTGAGAATCAGACCCTCGTAGTTCATGAGAACCTTCAAAATTATATATAAATTTTTTAATTTCTTTGAAAAATGATTCGTTTAATTTGAGGACAAAAAGCTCTCTTACATTTCACCAAGTTTCCTAAAGCCGGTCAACAATTAAATGGCCTTTCAAATAAATGTCAAAGAGCACGTAAGATGTACATGTTGTCATTATAAAGAGGGACACCTGTCCTAGAAAGACCCAGCTCTTGTGTCGAGTCCCACTAAGTCAAATGCATATGATGCAAATAAAGAAGAACCTAATAGAGGTAACCAGATTTTGAGTTTCAGTTGTACTAAGTTTATCCTGATAGGGATAGGTGTCTACATTGACTTATCTGATAGGACACTCGAGTCGGGGGGGATAACTTTTTTGGTGGCATTGCTACTCCGACTTCGTTATTGATCCAAAGACCGCCTAACATGTGTGATTAATAATCCTTCACCAGATGCGTTGACAGTCTGACTATCTAAAAAAGAAGGTATGATGCATACTTTGCATTCCTTCTATTCTATTTTCAGAGACTCAGAGGGGGTGCATAAGAGAAGACAGTTTATAATATAATTCAATAATATCAAAGAAAAAAATGAGCGACAAGTATCACAATAGGCAAACAAACACAATATCAAAATAATTAAAGCAAGTAAAGTCAATATCAAAAGCTCAAATTTTGATTAGTTCCCAGCGGAGTCGCTAGAGATGTCACACCCCTTTTTCGCCCGAGGGCCGAAGTTGAAGGATTTTTCCAATTAAAATGACGATATCTAATAGGAATTAATTAATTTACAGAGTCACCACTTAGAATTGATTTATGGTGTTCCAAGTCACCTTTATGAATCCTTAGTCAAAAGAAAATGACTTTTTATTATGGTCTGCAAAAAAAGAAGATCGGGTAAGAAATTCTATTGGTCGAGGAAAAGGTGTGAGGCATCCCTCGAGTCTCGTGGTTCCAACACGGTCGCTTTATTGACTTATACCTAACTTAAAATATTTTGGATAAATCATGTTACAGCCCAAATTCGCTCATTTTTAATATCTAATATTTGTCTATATATCTTATATTAAACTAATAGAAATTAATTTTAAGACGATCTTTGCCGAGGTGCAATATTGCATCCTTGAATCACTGTTAAAAGTCTCAAAAAGATATGTACGCCACATTCTTAATCGAGATAAAGTTTAGTCATTTTATCCTCGCCTAACGATTGAAAGTTTTAATATTTGCCTATTCAAAGTGCTATCTAACTTTAACAGTAAACTTGAGCGAAATTTATTTAAAGTGATAAATTAATTTCACAAATAATTATTATGATTTATTAATAACAATGAATAAAGAATAATATACAAAATTACCCATATTATTCTAATCTTTATTATTATTTCCCATATTTGTTCTCTTTAAATTAATACAAACCCAACTCATATGATATATCAGTCTAAACAAAAATACAAATACTCAATGGTTTGAATTTGATTATTGGAATAATAGAGGCGTCACTTTTCGGTGGGCTTCGGCGGAGTAACGCCGAATAAAAATGCGGCTATCTCCAGCCCCCATGGAGAGGCAATGGTAAGGAAAGGGGAGGAAGGGGTAGCAGTGGTCTATCCGTGGAGTTTTACCAACATGGTGTGAGTGGTGGCCGGTGAGATTGTTGGTCAGCTAAAATTCATCGAAATTTGCTGGAGACAATGAAGGTGGGCAGCGAAAAAACAAAAAAGGGAGAGAGAGTAGTACAACGGTGGCTCCGTCGGCTGCTGCTATTGCTCCGTTGGTGAGGAACACGTCGGGGTGGGTTCTCCGGACTGGAGAACGGAGGGAGAGGAAGCTATAGCCGGTTGGGGAGTTAGTTCGCCGGCGAAAAAGTTTTTCCAGCGAGATTTGGTGTACTGGGGTCTAACGGTAAGGGGTGAAGCAAATTCTGATGAGAAATTCACCGAAAAATTCAGAAAATTGGTCGTTGTCCAGCTAGTTTCTCCCTATTTTTACTGATTTTGCTCTATTCTTCCTTTTTTATTTTTTCTTTCCTCCGTTCACTGTGGGTGTAGTGTGCATATGTGCATCCGTGTATGTTCTCCCTTGTGTATGTAAATTGCTTCCGGTGAGGTGTATGAGTGCATATTGTATGAGTAAATGGTGTATCTATTTTTCCATCTCTGGTTTTTCTTTTTGTGCCAAAAATTTTCAACTTGACGGTATTAATGGACATTATTCTAACACCCAACACATCTATGTACGAATATATAAATTCTAGTATATTTGACCGTGCTTCGCGCCTTCTAAAAAAAAATCTCATACAATGTTACTAATTTTTTTTAAAGAAAAGACTCTTATAAATACAAAAATAGTAAAATTAATGAGAAAATAAAATAAAAATATATATAAAAAAAAGATACAGCTTTAATAAAGTGTAAGACATTAATTCCTTAATAAAGTATAAAATATTGATTCTTATATTTAGTTTATAAAGTTCTTTTCTACCAAAAAATTAAAATTTTACAATACAAAGGCAAAACAAAAGAATTAATATATCATTAAAAAGTCTTCTTCTGCAAGTTAAAATTAAAGTAAGAATATAATACTATAAAGTGAGGTAAAAGAATATAAATTTATATAGATCAATATCTTAATCATGATTATGCTATTTACATAGTTCATCCTTTTATATGTTTTCATATTAATAATTTAAGATAGTGCTATATAAATTACTCAATCTGTTTAATTCTTATAATCATTCTAACTTAAATATGTTCTTAAACTAAAATGTGTATGTCCATATTTTTAAAAATATTTTAATATATGTTTTATGTAGTTTATTGTATCTACTTATATATATGATATTTAATGTGTCTGTAAATTACTTAAATTTGTACTATAAGTATTTCACTCCTTTTTTTTATTATATCAAGAGAAAATAATTAAAACTCCCCCAACCTTTAACCCAAATTCCAACTACACACTTATACTTTGTGGGGGGGGGGGGAGGGGGGTCCTATGACCCCCCTGAACTATTTTAAAGAGGAATTATTAGGCCTCTGAAATGTTATACCCAGTTTTGGAGGAGGCGGTGTAATACACGCGCCAAATGTATTTTTACACGTATTTTTTTGTTTAAAATTAATTTTTATTTACTTTCTTCTCCATTTTTATCACTTTTCATCATTTTTTCACCATTACTTATTTCACCATTACTTTTCATCTCTTTTCCTTTTCAAACTTTATTATAGTTACTTCTACGCAAATAATTTTTCGACGACCTTGAAGTGGAAAATAATGGACAATATCGAATTTGAAATTTCCAACAATCTTGAAGTCGAAAATAATAAATAACATCGAATTTGAAATTTCAGACAACCTTGAAGTGGAAAACTATGAACAATATTAATTTTTAAATTTTTGACGATCTTAAATCCGGAAACAACTGTAACAACCCGAGACTACCCCCTAGTCATTACACGGTGCTCATGACCCCGAAGGACCACAAACTAAACCTTTCCTGATATCTGTACCAAGAACACTGCATAATATCTGAAAATAAATGTGGAAAAACGGGCAGAAACAAGCAATAAGGTTCAACACATCTATAATACTTAAAACTGAAAATTGAATACTAATACATCCGTCCGAAAAGCCTCTAACTGTCTAAACTGTGGAGTTGATGGGACATGTCCCCAACTAACTCCTTCAACTGAAAATAAATAAAGTCTGATGTAATAATAATACAAGGATCATCCTCGAATGAAGAGGACTCACTTCTACATCTACTGCTGCTGACTAGGACTGAACTGCTGAGGGAACTCTGGATCACGTGCCTCTGGACCTATGGTGTCAAATAAAATACCATAGCGCAAATGCTTCAGTTCTGGAATGTACCGAGTATGCAGATAAGGTAAGGCTAAATGCAATGGCTCATGCATGAACGGTTACATAACTGAATAATCATGAGAGTACCGAAGGAGAACACATATAGGAATGCACAAACCATAATCACAATCATCACAACCCTAGATATTGAAACTTGGATACCACTTTACTGTCATCTGAACTCACGACTAACACTGAGATACTGAATCATTGAATTATCTGATACTGATAACTGATTAATTGAATATACTTACATAAATGACTGAATTCTGAGCTCACTGCTCGAGACTGACAGAATCGGAGATCAACCTTTCTTTAACGGATGACTCCAGAATCTATTATCAATGATAAGAAAATGATTATGTCCGAATCTGACAACAAGAATACTCAACAAAATCTGAGACTGAGATTAAGCCTATCTATCGAGAGATCTCTGAATCTGATAACAAGAATACTCAACAGAATCTGAGACTGAGATCAAGCCTATCTATCGGGAGATCTCTGGATCTGATAACAAGAATACTCAACAGAATCTGAGACTGAGATCAAGCCTATCTATCGGGAGATCTCTGGATCTGATAACAAAAATACTCAACAGAATCTGAGACTGAGATCAAGCCTATTTATTGGGAGATCTCTCGATCTGATAACAAGAATACTCCACAGGATCTGAGACTGAGATCAAGCCTATCTATCAGAAGATGTCTGGATTTGATAACAAGAATACTCAACAGAATTTGAGACTGAGATTAAGCCTATCTATCGGGAGATCTCTGGATCTGATAATAAATAACTGTATATGAGACCAAGCCTATCTAACGAATGGTCATGAATCAATGAAACTATCTGAGATCCTCACTGAGATAGACAATTGTACCTCACAGTCCTAATTTCTAATGATTAATGCTGAAACTGCAACTGTGGGAAGTATTTACTTAACCAACATGCCCCAACCTCCCATAGGTGGGGTCCAACTTGTAACCCCAGCTGGAAGGGTGTCAATACTGTGCCACGGGTAAAGACCTCTCTAGTCAAGCCTCTCTAATAATCTGATTGAGTTAAGATGAATTCACTTGGTTTCGTATCTGATGAAATACAACTAAATCACGGTATCTGACTGACGATACAAAGTTTGAATAGATTACTCGGTCACTACCGAGGCCAGAACTGAACACTTGGATACTACAAGATCTGAGCTGAGTACAACATTGAGGCTAGATTACTAGCAATCCTGAGATTTTGATGATTACTGAGATTTCTTAAGTTCTGTGTCTGTCTGAGGATACAGAGTTCTATAACTCACTGAGTTTTGAGAATCATGGCTCGGCTGAGATTATCGTGAAAACTGACACGGGCTCTAGGCAACAGCTAAATTATCGAGTATAAATACCCCCAGGACTCGATAACATAAAAGTAAAACATAACCATTCTTGACTGGTCTTAACCACGGTCATTCATTCATCATCACAATCACTAAAGCATCTCTTCAAGAATTTAGGAATCATAACATGTATTCACCGTCACAATCATTAATGCATCACTTCAAGCATTTAGGAATCATGACATGTATTCACCATCACAATCAATAAGGCATCACCTCAAGCATTTAGGAATCATAAACATCTATTCATCATCACAATCACTAAGGCATCACTTCAAGCATTTAGGAATCATAGACATGTAATAGCGTAGGGGGAACATGCTATATGATCATACTCCATTCAACAAGGTCTTGCATCAAATACTTCGTATGTATATTAGTCTTGGAATGTATTGGATAGCACATGATTTGGGAAAACTTCATACTATCATGTCACAACTAACTCGTCAAGCACTTGGCATGTATTAAAGGCTTAGCATGCATCAAAGAACACGTAATTGGGGAATTTCATACTATCATGTGTCAATTTGTTCACTAAGGCTTTTCAACAAATACTAGGCATGCATGGGTTTACACCTAATTGGAGATTTCATGCTATGATATCACAATTTATTCACTAAGGTATTATATCAAACACTAGGCATGCATGGGCTTGCTCAC